>JALAZF010000403.1:4391109-5854812 GCA_022829125.1 Lathyrus tuberosus | reverse complement strand
AAAGGAGCACCAAGAAAGCTTCAAGTATCAAAGCTAGAGGCATAAATGAATGGCAACATATGCAAAGCAAATGCTAAGGTAACCAAATCAACTCAAGAAGTAAAGCAACAAGTCATCAATAAAGCACACAACATGTTAGAGATGAAGACTGACAAGTAGTTCAAGCATTTGTATCTTAAAGTGTCAAACAAACATCATTATCTAACACACAAAGCCAAAATAAAACAAATAAGATGAGAACTCAAAAAAGTCAGTAGCTACACTACATCAAGTTCAACACATTCAAAAGATTAAGAAAAGGTTACAAGGACATCAAACATGCATTAATCAAAAATATAAAAATGATCAAATCAATGCAAGTTAAAGGCTCTATATCATGGAAACACACTTAAGAATGTGTGGAAAATACCCCCAAAATAAAAGCACAAATGCACAAACAAAACCCATCAACAAGTTCAAGATGCCTTACTAATCGAGCATAAATCGAGGCTCCATAAAATCAAATGAAAAGAGACCAAACAAGCACCATCAAATCATGAAAAAACCTTTCAAACATCAAGTATTCAAGTGTCAAAATATGGAAAAAGATGAGATCAAGAAAGTGTATTCAAAGCATCAAAAACAAAAACCCTAGTTCAAAAGTGTTAGTTCTTGTAGTTGGCTGGAATTTTGGTAAAACAATGTGGATTGTCATGGTTGATGTTTCAACATGAGCTTCTAACATTATTGTTATGTTTAGTTAACATTCTGGTTTTGTTAAAGTTGTAAGGGTTGCAGTTGTGTGCTGATGTTAAACCCGATGTCTTGACATCAGTTGTGAACATCAGTCTGAGATGTTTTATTAGGGCTGCGCGTGTTTATGGTTTTAATGAGATATTCTGCTGAAGAGAATCAGAGATTGCAGGCGAATATCATGGGTTAGATATATTCTGTTGCAATCAGTTATGAAGAAGATTAGTTTGTTGCTAATTAAATGCAAAAAGATATGAAGAATAATTAGAGTTAATTATGAAGAGCTGATTGAAGATTTAATTGAAGATCTATTTAGTAGCAGAATCTTCTGTAGATTTGTAGCAGAAGATTTGTTGTGATTTGAAGGCCCAAATCCAGTTGGGAAAAAGTTATAAATAGAATGCTTGTAATCTAGAATAGGCACGGGTCCAAGATGTAGATCATAAGGGCTTTGTCTAAGTGAACCACTCGGGTTGTGAGATGGTCACTGTGTTCTTACTCAGAAACCTGTAGGTAATGAGTTTTGTATTATTCAGGGAGGAAGCTTTGAAGCAACTCCAAGGTGTGTCATGGAAGTGTGACTTCTACTTTTCTGTGATTGAAGAGTTGTTGGAAATCAAGCTGTTGATGCAGTGGCTGAGATGTTGACTGCTAGACATCATTGCGATGATTGGGAGTGAGATGAAGTCTCTTATCTAGGGAGGACTTAGATAGAAGGGTCATTGGGTAGTGATTAAATTAGGTAGATTGTCAACTGGTTTGTTGAGTCTGTAATTTGTTACTACTAATAGTGGACTTCCTTCCTGGCTTGGTATGCCCCCAGATGTAGGTTGTTAGGCCGAACTGGGTGAACAATCCTTGTGTGCTTTTCAGTACTTTTATTGTCTTGTTCATACAGCAGATATTGATGTTGTGACATCACACGTAACATCACATATCTGGTACCAAAATTTCAATTGGTATCAGAGCAGGCATCCTGTCTGTTTCTGGATGAGATCTAGGGAAGATACTTTCTGGTTCATGAGCAAGGAAGATAGTTTCGCTGAGTTATGGACTTGGTCAGTTCATATAGTTATTTGTATGATGGACTATTTATGACAGGGTATGTATTGGACCTGCCTGTTTTTATCAGGAGAACTGCTGTTGTGAGTTTGATTTGTTGGCAC
Organism: Lathyrus tuberosus; assembly: GCA_022829125.1. Classification (NCBI taxonomy): domain Eukaryota; kingdom Viridiplantae; phylum Streptophyta; class Magnoliopsida; order Fabales; family Fabaceae; genus Lathyrus; species Lathyrus tuberosus. The sequence goes on along the minus strand of JALAZF010000403.1, from coordinate 5,852,914 downwards.
TTGGTGTATGGTGATGGTGTGCAAGGATTATTGAGTAGTGCCTGAAGGTTGTTGAGGAGTTGTTGTGTGGTAACCCTGGTTGGTTCTTGTATCTCTTGTGGTGAGATTCTAGGAAGGTATTCTCTTGGAAAGACATTAGGGTTTGGTCTCCTCAGCAGGATATTCTATGATGTTGTAGTTTATGCAAGACAGCTTCAACCGTTTGGTTAGAGATGCCAAAGATACTTGAGGATTATCTCATATCTTTGTTTTGGGAAAAAAGTGATCAAAAGGTGAATGAATCTTATTAAAGACTGTATGACATGGAAGTTTCAGTTTTTTTTAAGAAGAATATATTTCAAATCAGGCATTGAAGACCAATCTGTCCAGAACATTGATTCCTTCTTTATCAAGTTTCTTGACGGTGAAAGAAGAGGGTGGAGCCAAAGCAAAAGAGTGTCACTGTCAAATCTTTCATGCGAGAGGGAAGATATTGATAAGATATCTCTTAAGCTTAGTGGTGGTGACCTAATTAGGAGGATCTTCCTGGTCATGATGTAAAATGTAGTTTTGGTATATCTGAAGATGAATTCTCTTGTGAAGATACATGTTTCTAATTTTCAAAATCATGAACTGGAGGAAGGTTCATCAAGAAAGAAGCTGAGCTTAATATGTCAATTTTAATGTCTCGACATCGTGATACACATCAACGTTTATGGTAAATACTGAGTCAAAGACCTATCAGATTGTAGCTGTTTTGAAGGATCTCTGAAGCTGTGAAGTTAAACAATATTTGAGATGCTACTAACGGTTGTAGTTGTGCAAAGTATCATTCATAATGTCATATCTTTTTGGCTGGAGCTGGTTGAAGAAAAGGCAGTAATCTTGAAAGCAGAAGAGAAGGAGATGATCCATGTTAAAATACCTGAGAAAATGCATCCAAGAGATTGTGGGCAGTAGCAGTGTAAATCAGCCAGTGGTTATTTAGTGTCTGCATTCGTTGTCATCCAAACTGATAGAGATGAGCTCTTCCAGTTTTGTGGCTTGAAGGATTGGAAGTAGTAGATTTTTTATGGTATGTTGATACCCTGGTTGTTGTAATGTGCTTCAGATACCTGTTAGAGGGAATTTCTTCTTTAGATGCAGAAGAATGGCAGTTATCACTCTTAAGTTAGACAAGAGGTCTGAACCTTGTTCTGAGAAGAAGAAGCTTCTGGAAGTGTGTGTTATGCAAGTTGCTGCAGTATTGTTGATCTGATCTTGGGAGTGGATGTTGGTCTTATAGCCATAATATATATTTAATATGATGTCAGAACTGATGTTGAAACATCATTTCAGTTCTTTGCTGTTGAAGATGAAGATGGAAGACTATGAAGACATCACAATCTTGATGGTTACAGCTTGGATCAGTTTGGTTTGGAGCATGGTGTTCGCTCTAGTTGTGAAGGTCGAGGATAAGTGGCAATTATCTCTGGCTTTCTACTGACGGCTCTACTAAGGGAAGTGACATTCTTTAGTATTGCTATGGGGTAGTCTTGGACTACTTATTTAATGAAGTTTCAGATGTGGTAGGTTTGAAGTCTTTGGAATTTCTGAGCAGGATAGAGGTTGTCTACTCAAACTTGATTGTCGAATCAAGTCTATGAGAGCATGGAAATCTGTTTCTGCAAAGGGAGGAGGTTCTTCTGAGTGGCAGAAGGAAGAGCTGAATTCAACAGTTAGATGTCATAATGTTCCGACATCTAGCTTAACATCAGGAGTCTCAGCTGGTGATGTGGCACATCAACTTATGATAGGATGATCTACAGGAATGAACAATAGGATGCTTCAAAAAGATCGTTCTCATGGCAGTTTGCGGGAGCTGCAAGAAGGAGAAGATGTTACATGACCATGGCTTAGGGAGTCTAAATGTGTTTGCTTTTGAGCAAGTGGAACATGTGACTTGAAGATCAAGTTTCCTTGGTGGATCAAGATATCTTTGTGTGGCATTTGATTGTTTTCATATGAGGATTCATGAATGAGGTGATCAAACTGTGGCATCTGGTTGGTCTCAGAAGTGGATTCGAAGAATCAGGATAATCAGAGTGTGGCAGCTGGTTATTATTGAGGATTGTCTTGGAACAAGTGACTCTTGGGCAGAAGGGTGATAAGTTGAAGACTCAAGGAGATTATTCTTCTTGAAGGTGGATGAGAGTTTATTTCTCTAGTTCTTTGGATTACTATGTTATAGTAAGTCCAGTTGGTGGAGCATATCAAGAATCATGGTGATGATATCTTGGTGAGTGGAAAATGTTCTAACTTGTGTTAGAACATTATCTGGTTGAATATCCTTGGTGAAGGATGATTTTGTTCTGGTTCTGAAGCTTGGTGCATACATTATGCCTAAGGAGCGTCTATATAGTCATACGGGAAAATGATGGAGTAGAAGGACTGCTTTGGATGGAGAATGTAGAGAAGACTGAAGTAGATCAGGTATTGATTGATTGGAAGTCTAAAGATGAAGAGTATGATAGGGAATGACTGCCTTGGGAGAAAGGAACAATGGTACCAAAATGCATGTGCTCAGCAAGTGTGCTCAAATGTTCATCTTCATCTAGAGCATTAGTTAACCATGACTGGGGGAGTACTTGTCTATGGATTTTGCTGCAAAGGTACATATATTGTGAAGATTGCATGCTGATCAAGATTGTGAAGATTGGTTGAATCTTATGAGGATATAATGTCAGATAACATGTTATGACATTAGGATGTTGGATGATATGTTGGTTGGATGATTCAGAGTTTACCTTTGGAATTTTTTTTGTACTTGCTGCTATGTTCAGAGTTTGTCCAATTGTGGCTAAAAAGGGGGAGAGTTAGCCCATGTGTTGCCTAGTTTTGTGGGTATAGGCTTGAGGGGGAGTAATCGTGTTTGAACAGCTGGTATGATGGTTCTTGCTTTGAGGGGGAATTTGTTTTGTGCTGAGTTACTAGTTGTTGCAGTTGGTTGGTATTGCTGCAGGTTGTGCTATGAATGTTAGTAAGTGTTTTTCTACTGCAAGCTGAAAGTGTTTTAGCCAAAATTAGCCAAAGGGGGAGATTGTTAGTTCTTGTAGTTGGCTGGAATTTTGGTAAAACAATGTGGATGTCATGGTTGATGTTTCAACATGAGCTTCTAACATTATTGTTATGTTTAGTTAACATTCTGGTTTTGTTAAAATTGTAAGGGTTGCAGTTGTGTGCTGATGTTAAACCCGATGTCTTGACACCAGTTGTGAACATCAGTCTGAGATGTTTTATTAGGGCTGCACGTGTTTCTGGTTTTAATGAGATATTCTGCTGAAGAGAATCAGAGATTGCAGGCGAATATCATGGGTTAGATATATTCTGTTGCAATCAGTTATGAAGAAGATTAGTTTGTTGCTAATTTAATGCAAAAAGATATGGAGAATAATTAGAGTTAATTATGAAGAGCTGATTGAAGATTTAATTGAAGATCTATTTAGTAGCAGAATCTTTTGCAGATTTGAAGCAGAAGATTTGTTGTGATTTGAAGGCCCAAATCTAGTTGGGAAAAAGTTATAAATAGAATGCTTGTAATCTAGAATAGGCACGGGTCCAAGATGTAGATCATTAGGGCTTTGTCTAAGTGAACCACTCGGGTTGTGAGATGGTCACTGTGTTCTTACTCAGAAACCTGTAGGTAATGAGTTTTGTATTGTTCAGGGAGGAAGCTTTGAAGCAACTCCAAGGTGTGTCATGGAAGTGTGACTTCTACTTTTCTGTGATTGAAGAGTTGTTGGAAATCAAGCTGCTGATGCAGTGGCTGAGATGTTGACTGCTAGACATCATTGCGATGATTGGGAGTGAGATGGAGTCTCTTATCTAGGGAGGACTTAGATAGAAGGGTCATTGGATAGTGATTAAATTAGGTAGATTGTCAACTGGTTTGTTGAGTCTGTAATTTGTTACTACTAATAGTGGACTTCCTTCCTGGCTTGGTATGACCCCAGATGTAGGTTGTTAGACCGAACTGGGTGAACAATCCTTGTGTGCTTTTCAGTACTTTTATTGTCTTGTTCATACAGCAGATATTAATGTTGTGACATCACACGTAACATCACATATCTGGTACCAGAATTTCAAAAAGTAACATTCACAAATAAATAAAAATAAAATAAGAAAATAATTTAAAAATAAAAATAAAAATTATGACAAATATCTTAAGACATCAAGGTGTTTAAAAAATATTTTTGTGAATTTTTAATATAAAAGGAAAGCTAAAAATAAAATCAAAATTGAAAAAGAAAAGAAAAGAAAAGAAATAATATAAAGTGAAGGAAGGGGTGTGGTAGCAATTCATAAATAACAAGGAATCAGGTTATGCACATGCTGGGCCAAAACAAGGGGTGTGTGGAAAGTAAAAAACATTAGGCCCATGAACCAAACAAAAATAAAAAACAACAAAAAAATGTCCTCGCGTGCAATCATTAAATGACGTGGCTAACAAGTCAGCGCCACCAAGCATTAACCAGGGTCAAAGGGTGGACACATCAGCATAAATGGCCAGACGCCGGAGCTAGGGCTCCGGTCGTCTTCTCCGGCGGTCCTCGCCGGAGCTGGCCCAAAACCTCACCAAAACACAACAAACCTTACTCCATTCCGCTTGTTTTTTTGTGAAGATTAAGAATACGACCTTAGTTTTCTCATTTGAACCCTCTAAGACACTTAAAAGTGGCCACGGAAAAATGAGTCATGTTATGGAACTTCCACAAAACAAAACAACAACAACCCAAATATCATCTACATGTTTCCAGAAATCAAAATGCAACCATCATATGTTCAAAAGAGCATTAAAAAAAGAGAAATGAGTTAGGGAGAGTGTTACCCAAATGGAGCTTATATGCTTCTTTTCTTGCTTCAAGCTCCCACCAAACTTCACCTTTAGCTCCATTGGACCTTGAGAATGAGGAATGGAAACAAAATGAAGCCAGAAACTTGGATGAGTAAGAGATTCGAAGAGAGAGGAAACTTGTGCAAAATGAGACTGTTTTGGCTCTAGTTAGCTGCAGAATGAGCTTATGGAATGCTTCTAGGGTTTTTTAGAATATATATGGTGGCTTTGAATGGTTACAAATAAAGTTACTGTGGTTAAGGCTTGGTTTATGGTTCTTGCAAGAATTTGAAAGTTTGGAGGTGGCATGTGCAAATGGTACGAGTTGCCTTCTCATGAGGTTTGTTGTGATTGCTTTGTGTGTCATTTTGGTGGGTGCAAGAGTCAGAATGAGAGAGAGTGGAGGGAACATTCTTGCTAGGCAAGTTTTGTACAACTTGTCACTTTTCTCTCTTTGGTGAAATGTTTCAAAAATGAGTGCATGTAGTACATATGAGGTTTGGTTAATTTTGGCAATGTTTTGGTGACACAGGGTGAACAATGCGCATGAAAATAGTTGGAAAGAATGTGTTGCATGAAAATGTCAAGTTGCATGAAAAAGAAGTTCAAGAATGAAACCGTAAAACCAAGTCACATAGCCAACTTTGTAGCATGATATCTTGATGGATTTTGATCCAATTTGTGAGATCTTTGGATCAAATGAAAGTAGGAAGATTAGTGAACAAGTTTCATGTTCAAAATAAATTGAAACAATGCTTGGAAGTATGAGGAAAAATGAGTAGAAATTGGATGCAAAAATCTGTCCCAAGTAACTTAAAAAAAAATTCTAAATCATGGACTTTAGACAACTTTGAAACCCTAACTTTGAAATGCCATAACTTTAGATATATTGATCCAAATGAGGATTTATTGGCATCAATAGAAAGCTTGAAGAATTCCTAACATCTTCCATGTTGAAAGAATTTTGAATTGGAGCCTAGAACATGAGAAAAATGGCCTTGCAAACTCATTCTCCTAGTTGAGATTCAACACTTAGAAAAAAATTCTAAGAATAGAATTCCAAAATCTTATTTTTCTCAACTTTATGCTATCATAACTTGAAATCTATGCACTTTTTGGGAATTCCTCCTCGTTGACAAAGTTGTAGTATGGAATGAGCTCTTCAAATTGATCTTTGGATAAAAAAATGGATGTCTAGATTGGAAGTTATGACGTTGGCAAGTCAACACCAAATTAGGGTTTTTTCATTACTTAGAAAAAATTTCACCTTCTTCATTGTTGCCCTTTTTGCAAGTAACCCTAATTCTCTTGATTTTTCTTGATCAAATTCAATCATCAAACATATTTCCATGGAATTTGACTTGAGAAGTTCATATTTGACCAAAAAAACCTAAAGTTAAAGGTTTGACTTTGTAGTTAATGACTTGTGTACCAGATGAATTTCACCTATTGATCTTCAATGAAATCAACCTCCTCAACTATTTGAGCACCATGGATGGACTCCAAAGGTGTATTTTAATGTCTTGAATCATGTCCCAAGGCTTGAGATCATGTCTTGATCAAAAGTCAAAGATGCAGTTGACTTTGGTTGAAAACCCTAGTTTCATGGCCAGATGAATTTGAACTTTGAAGAACCTGATGTGGCAAAGCCTCATCCAATTGCTTTGATTACTAACCCTAGACATAGTACATGCGTGCTTACAATATGCCCTTGATTGACTCTACATCATTTCCACATGTTTTGCATACATTGGCCAATAATTCAAATTAAGAGACATGATCACACATAGTGGTATTCCTCTGATCATGATCAAATGATCCAGAGAGAGTTGACTCTCTCTTCCATGGACCCTCCTCTGCACATGGGCTTCAGAAGGACAAATGGGTATCTTCCTTTGCTATCACCACACCCCAGTAGCCAGCCCAATTACCCAAGCAACTTATTATACACCCTCAACTTTTTTATTATTTATCTATTTGTTTATTTGATGTCTTTATTTTTGTTTTTAATAAACACTATTAGGTTACTCTTGATTAATGTAGGATTACTATTAGTACTTAGTTTAATTAAGTTGATTTAAGAAAATTAATTAACATTATTATATTTTATAATAATAAATAAAAATAAGAAAATACTAAAAAAAGTATAATCTAATATTTAATTAGGGTTTTGTATTAAGATAATTTTATGATTAATATTAGGACTAATATTAGGATAGTAATTAGGGTTAATTAAGTTAGTTAGAATACTTAATAATTAGGTTTAAATAATTAAAAAATAAATTTAAAATCTAACATTGTTCAATTTTCTGATTTTTACTAAATAATTATATATACATGGAGTATTATTTTTCTAAGTCAAACTAATCATAACATTTTTTGCAAATCAACTAAAACTAACTTTCACACATTTAAACTTTAATTCTTCTGCCCTTGTGCATTGGGGCATTTTCAAATTAAACATTTCTCCGCCCCGGATGCGTTGAGAAATTTCAAAAATCTAAAAATTGACAAAATAAACAAACATTTTTTAGATGAACTACGATGCTCCAATCCTTCAATGAACTTGAGGGTACATAGGTATATAGTTGTAAAACTCTAGCGAGTACAATAATAAAAAATATTTTCTCTGTCCTTCTTTTTAATCAAACATTGTCCTAAATGATGACATATCCCTTGTAAATAAATAAATTAAGCAGTTAATAAATAAGTAAGCAAACACCCCCTTAAGGCAAGCAATAACCCTAGGATCAAAGAAGGATCCCATTGAGTACAATGGAAGTGATGAGTGCCTAACACCTTCCCATTGCTTAATCGACTCCCAAACCTAGTCTCTCACCCTTAGTTATTAGGTTTTATCATTATTTCCCTGTTCCTTAGGAACAAATAAAGGATGATGACGACTCTTTAATTTTCCAGCCGCGACGGGTATTGACGCCATTTCTTAACAACGCCGGTAATGGCAAAGAGTTCACACACATATGTTGAAGCTCGCATCATTTTGGGACAAAAAGGTTTTCTAAAGAAGGAAATAGGGTGGTTTTGTTGGGATAACACAACACCCATTCCAATTCCAGAAGCATCTGTTTCGACTGTAAATGGCAAGGTAAAATTAGGAAGAACCAATACTGGTGCATGACTAACAGCATGTTTGAGACCATCGAATGCCAATTGCGCTTCAGGGGACCATCCAAATTGATCATTTTCTAGAAATTGAGTCAAAGGAGCAGCAATGGTGGCATAACCCTTGATGAAACGATGATAAAAACCTGTCAATCCTAGAAAACCTCTAAGAGCCTTGATAGTAGTAGGTTTGGGCCATAATTGAATTCCTGAAACCTTTTTTTGGACTGGTTCGACCCCCTGTTATGAGACAATATGCCCCAAATATTCAATCTGACGTTGAGTAAATAAGCATTTGGATTGCTTGAGAAAGAATTTCCCAGCTTCTAGTACCTGAAAAGTTTGCTCTACATGCATCAAATGATCCTCAAAATTGGTACTGTAAATTAAATGTCTTCAAAGAACACAATGATAAACCGACACAAAAACAGTTTAAAAATGGTGTTCATAGTAGCTTGAAAAGAGGAAGGAGTGTTATAGAGATCAAACGACACTACTTTAAACTCATAGTGCCCTTGGTGTGTTCGAAATGAATTTTTATGTCATCTTCTTGCATTCGAATCTAATAATACCCTTATAAAAAATCAAGCTTAGTAAACCACGCAGTGCCCCCAATTCGTCCAACAGCTCATCCATTGTCAGAATTGGAAATCAGTCTTTGATAGTAATGATATTCAGTGCACTATAAATGACTCAAAACCTCAAAGAGTCATCTTTCTTCTTAACAAGGAGAACGGGTGAGGAGAATGGACTGATGCTGGGCCTTATAACACCATTGGTCAACATTGCATCGACTTGTTTCTCGATCTCTTATTTCTGGAAATAAGGGTATCTGATCGTACCTGGATCAGACAATTTCTGGTGGCCAACAACGTCGTCTGGGCTTCAGCTCCGGTGCGGTTGAAAGACGGCCGGGGGGGGGGGGTGTACCTGCAAGGTACTCCGACGCTCAAGTAAGGTAACCGTCATAGAAAAAGCAAGTACAAGAGAAGAAGGTTAGAGTGTTCAGAAGTGAGTAACCTGATCCTCTCAAGTGAGAGGGTATTTATAGAGAGCCCCCAGCGCGGGGCCAACAGTTACTTGCATTGGGCTGGATTGCCAGGCCCAATCCAAGTAACTGCCAGGGCTTACGTGGCATAGTGAAGACCAGCACGTGGTCTTCGCCCTGAGGTAACCGTTCCTAAATCTCCGGAATTAGGGCATACCGATTCCATCGGGAGTGGGGCGGTTACATGAGAACGTGTCCTCGCGGGGAGGAGTCCTGCGTGTCGGGGAGAGACGTGTCCTCGCGGGGAGGACTCACTTGCGGGCGGAGATGGCTCCTCTCGGGGAGGAGCACATGAGCGTCGAGGAGAGGCGAGCCCGGGAGGCTTAGGGCCTGCACCCGACGGTCCATCCGTGAGTGCCGTACACACCCGAGGTTAGGCCTGTGCCTGACCTGTGGAGGTGAGCCTGTGCTCGGCAGTGGTCTTGTTAGGAATCCTTATTGGGCTATCCCAAGCCTTATGGGTTGGGCCTGCTCGACTGATGAGCATGCCCTGACCCAGTCCAAAACAGGAGCCCCCCAAGTCGTTGCTCTGAGCATCAAAGTGATGACTTAAGGGCTAACCATGTCGAGGACTCATCGAGGAAGGGATGCTAACGAGGAGCGGTAGGTCAAGAGGGGAGAGACAAATCGACCCTCGGGATGGGTTGACCGAATCTGCGCGACGTCGTGGGGATATGAGAAGTCTGAAGTAAGGTGAATGGGAAGGCGCTCGTTGGGAAATGAAAAGACGCGTGTGGGGAAACGTGTGCCACGCGTCACAACTCATCATTCCCTAGGGCGGCTACGCTAGGGTAGCACAATCGATTGTCTTGGAGCCCTCGAGACTCGTGAGAGCCCCATAAATAGGGGAAGCCCGTGTCATTTGCACATTTTTTGCTCTCCCTTTGTTCTAACTTTCGCTTCCTTCGCTCTCCCTCCAACTGCCGTTCGCCGCCGCTGACAGCCGTACCGAAACCCTACTGGAAGTATTTTTTGAAGTAAGTTCTCTCTTTTCCCTCTTTTGCTTGCATTTGTAGGGTGATTCTTAAGGTGAACTGATGACGTTCCCATGGAAATCACGAAATATCCGGAGAAAACGGCGTAATTTCATAGTTTATTCGTTGAATCTCGCGGGGAGAGACGATGAAATCCAAGAGGACATGAAGAATGTCCCGGGGTCGTGAGATGAACGTCTCTCAGTTCTTTTGTTGAATCTCCTGGGGATAAATGGTGAAATCCCCGGGGAAACGAAGAATGTTATGGGGACGTGGGTTCAATATCTCGGGGTCCCGCCCAACGCCGATCCCCGCGGACCTGAGGATGGTCACGGGTTCGCGTTCCCCGACGTTCCCTCCTCGCCCTTTCACTTGATCAGTGGTGGAAGGGGGAGATTTGATATGGGTCATCGAATTCACCGTTTCCTTCTGCTTTTCAGGTAAATGGACGTATTACAAGTGACCGAGGGGTCTTTGGATATCTACGACGGGCTTGGTTCACCTATGGCGGAGACATCCAGCGCCAGGGAGAAGACGCCCGACGAGTGGGCCTGCGAGGAGGCCGTGAACATGATATCCGAGTTCGTCGACCTGGATGAGGGGGGAATATTTTGTACCGTCGAGCACCACCTTATAGGTTCACCGAAGTCGTGGAACGTGTTTAGGCCTCTGCCACACCATCGGATCTGCTCGACGTACAGCAGGATGCGGTTCCCCGTTTACGAGTTTATGTTCGACGAGGCGGGGTGGCGTCTGCCTTTCACAGATTTCCAGCAGGCCGTATTTACCTGGCTGCGTTTGGCCCCTTCTCAACTCCACCCCAACTCTCTTGCTTTCATTAGGGCCTTCGAGCTAGTGTGCAAATATCTGAAGATCGGGGCGACCGTGCCCTTGTTTTTCTGCATTTTCCATCTTCAGCGACAGGTCGTGGACGGTAGGCACGGTTGGGTGTCCTTTAAATAGGTGAACAGCCTGTTTCACACCTATACGGACTCCGTGTGGAATTTCAAGTACCGGTACTACCTCGTGAGGCCGGTCACACATGAGGCCGCAAATACCATGTATAATCGGGTTGTCAAAGAGGTGGGTGGACGGAGAGAGGTGACCCTTGTGCCTAAGTTCCCGTTGTTCTGGAATGAAGAACACTTCAAGAGGGGAACAGACAGCTATATCATCAGCCCCGACAAACTTTGTGAAGGGGATCGCTTGGCTCACGAGGCCATAGTTAAGTTCGTCAGTGGGTTTAACAGAGCAAAACTCGTGATGCCAAACGGGGACTTCGTTCTGGGGGACGACGGGCAAGTCTTGACGAAGCGTCGAGTGATCAATACTAGGGCTCTCCTCGAGACGTTTTCTGACGAGGAGGCTCTCGAGCTGTTAGGTGGGGGTGGTCTCCCCGACTTGTCTTTCCCTTCATCCTTCTTTTCAAACTACTGACCTCTTTGTTTTCTTTGCAGATAAGATGTCGAATGCTGAGGAGCACTTCAAGAAGCTGAAGGCCAACCACGCTGCAAAGAAAGGAGGCAAGAGTCGTGTCGACCAGCTCCGAGTGCAGGAGTCCGTTCCCACCCCGGCACACGGGGGTTCCCCTGGCTCTCACCAGGGTAGTGATTCTCTCAGCCCCCAGAGCTCTCCGAAGAGGCAACGGCTTGCAGACACAGTGGACATCGACCTTACTGAGCACGAGAGCCCCCCCTGCCGTGAAATTTGTGCTCCCGCCTTGTCACACAAGGCCGAACTTCTTTATGGGGAATAATTCGCTGTGCGTGGGTGGCCCCGAAACTCAGGCCATCTTAAGCGTCGACAAGGCTTCTCGGCAAAGTATGCTGGTGGAGGACGTGTCTGCTGTGATGCGGGTTTGCGTGGCTGCCTTGGTTCTGAACGATGAGGCGTGCCCCGCAAGCGAGCTGAACAAGTTGCGGGAAAGTTTCCAGTCCATCTCGGCCGAAATGGAGAAGGTGGGTAAGGAGCTGGCTGACTGCAAAAGCCAGAACCAGGCCTAGGTCGAGCTTCAGCAGAAATTAGAAGAAAATTTGAAGCATGCCGAGGAGGAGCGGAAACGTCTCGCCGGTGTCGAGGAGGAGAGGGATCGTCTCTTGGCGAGGAACGCTGAATTGGAGGAGGCTGTCCGCCCTGCTGAGGAGGAAACCGAAGAGGATAGGTTACTGACTTCGCGGGCAGCGCTGATAGCAAAACTCTGGGAAGCCGAGGAAGACAATCTCGCGGTCGCGGGCATAGGTTTTAAGAACGCGGTGGAGCAGCTTCGGGTCCTCAACCCCGACCTTTCGACCGAGGGGATTAACCCCAACTACGAGGTGGTCGACGGTCAGATCGTACAACCGATGAGAGTAGACGAGGTCCATGATCCCGAGCAGCCTGAAGGGACCGCCGCTGAGTAGGATTTTCTTCCCAGTTCTGTTCGTCCTGCGGGCCATTTTTATTTATTGTAATATTTCTGCCCGACCTGCGTGCCAGGGGCTTTTTGACATCTGATTGTAATATTTGTACACTGGGCTTCTGCCCGTTTTAATGTACCTTTGTTTATCTGCTAGTGTTGTTTGCATGGTTTTAATTGTGTGTGATGTTAACGCATTTGCTATACTTTGTTTTTTTTTTGTCTAAGTATTAAAGACTTTGGGATTGCTCGACCTTGATAGTCCCTGACCGTGTGGAGAGCTGGTCGGTTGGTCGGAGACGTATTCTGACCTTCAACGAGGCTAAGAGCTCGGTCGAGGTCTTAGCTTCGTGGCGTGAACTTCCCATCGCGAGCTGGGTGTTCTGACTGATTGGTACAATGACGGCGAAGCTCGGTCGAGGTATCCCCGTCGGATCAAAGTCCTCGCGCACACACAACGCGGTCTTTGATCATCGTGTTCTGTCTAGGGGTGTCGCGCTCGTACCTTAGCGCGTCCCCGTAATCGCAGTGCTAGTGTGTCGTGGGCAGTGCTTAATTGTAATATTGTTTTATCTTTTCAGCGTTCCATGGTCGAGCAAGTTCTTCCCCGTGCAGATTTTCGAGGAAATTGGCTCCTGTCCCCGTTTTCGCGCGACGCGGTACGGGCCCTCCCAGTTCGCGGCGAGTTTGCCTTCTCGCGAGTCTTTCTGGTTCCTTTGTAGGACGAGGGTGCCCACCTGAAAATCACGTTTAATAAATTTGTCATTATAACGTAGTGTTATTTTCTGCTTAAGCGAAGCTTCTCGGAGAGAAGCGCCCGAACGTATCTCCTCGAAAAAATCGAGCTCTTCTCTCAAGGCTTCGTCGTTTGCGTCCCCTTCGAGGGGGGCTTCTATCCTCCTCGAGGGTTCCCTGATCTCCACAGGGATCACTGCTTCGGTTCCATAGGTCAGACGGAAGGGGGTCTCCCCGGTTGTGGAGTGTGGGGTCGTCTGGTAGGCCCAGAGGACGCTGTGTAGCTCCTCGACCCACCGTTGTTTGGCGACGCCTAGTCGACGTCTTAATCCTCGGAGGATCACCCTGTTCGCCGCCTCAGCCTGTCCGTTCGTTTGAGGGTGCTCGACCGACGTGAAGTGTTGCTTCGTGCCTAGTTTTGTGACGAAGTCTTGGAAGTTCCTGTAGGTGAACTGTGTTCTATTGTCGGTGACGATAACTTAAGGCACGCCGAATCGGGTGAGGATATTTCTTTTGTAAAAACGTAGTATGTTAAAAGCTGTGATTTTGGCCAACGCTTCCGCCTCAATCCACTTCGTGAAGTAGTCCACCCCGACGATGAGGTGTTTGTTTTGATACAACCCCTGGACGAAAGGTCTGAGGATATCCATTCCCCACCACGCAAACGGCCACGGGGAGGACAGTGGACTGAGCTTGTTGGGAGGAGCGAGGTGCATGTCCCCGTGTCATTGGCATCTGTCGCACTTCTTGACGTGTTCCTTGGCGTCCTGTTGCATGGTGGGCCAGTAATACCCTGCTCGAAGCGCCTTACGGGTTAACGATCGCCCGCCGAGGTGCTACGCATTGATTCCCTCATGGATCTCCTGGAGTATGCCGGGGACCTTGGTCTCCTCGACACATATGAGGAGGGGAATAGAGAACCCTCGCCGGTATAGCTTATCCTCGACTATAGTGTACGAGCACGCCCGCCTCTTGACCATTCCTGCCTCTTTGGGATCTTCGGGCAGTTTGCCCGTCATGAGGTATTCGTATACCGGGGTCATCCAGCAATTGCTATCCCCGATGGCGTTGATGTCCAAAACTATGGCCGATTTGTCGATGCACGGGCGGGAAAACACTTCTTGTATGACGGATTTGTTTCCGCCTTTCTTCTTTGTGCTCGCCAATTTGGACAAGACATCTGCTCGGGCATTGTGCTTGCGGGGGATGTGAGTTACTTCCGCGGAGGTGAACTTTTTCATCTTTTCTTTCACCAAGGCCATGTATTTTATGAGGCTGTCGTTCTTGGCTTGGTACTCTCCTCAGACTTGCGAGACCACGAGCTGGGAGTCGGTGAAGAGTTTGACCTCCTTGGCGCCGAGGTCCTCGGCCAGCCGAAGTCCTGCGAGGAAGGCCTCGTATTCGGCTTGGTTGTTCGACGTCGGGAAGGATAGTTCGAGGGATACCTCGATCAAGATGCCTTCCTCGTTTTCGAGGATGATGCCCGCCCCGCTTCCTTTCGGGCTGGATGCTCCGTCGACATAGATCGTCCATTTCTGTGATCCGTTGGTCGAAGGTTTCGGGACGGTCATCTCCGCTACAAAGTCGGCCAATACTTGTGCCTTCAGGGCTTTCCTCCCTTCGTATTGGATGTCGAACTCGGCGAGCTCGAGCGACCACCTGAGCATCCTCCCCGCCATGTCCGGTCGTTCGAGGAGCTGCCTTATAGGCTGTTCGGTCCTTACGACGACGGTGTGGGCGAGGAAGTAGTGGTGTAGCCTCCTGGCCGCGGTAACGAGGCCCAGGGCGACTTTCTCTATCTGCTGATATCTGAGCTCGGGGCCTTGGAGGGCTTTGCTCGTGAAGTAAACTGGCCTTTGCCCGTCCGGGGTCTCCCAAATGAGGACGGCGCTGACTGCTTCACTCGTGATTGCAAGATACAAGAAGAGTGTCTCCCCGCTCTCAGGACGTGAGAGGACCGAGGGTTATGATAGGCTTTGTTTTAAGTGGATGAGCGCCTGCTCGCATTCTTCGTTCCACTCAAACTCCACTTTTTGTCGAAGAAGTTTGAAAAATGGGAGTGCGTACTGTACGGATTTGGCGACGAAGCGGGAGAGAGCGGTGAGCATCCCGTTCAATGATTGTATCGACTTCTTTGAGTTCGGAGTAGGGAGCTCAAAAAAAGCCCTACACTTGTCGGGGTTGGCCTCGATTCCTCGTTCTGTGAGGTAAAATCTGAGGAAATTACCTGCCCGAACGCCGAAGGTGCACTTGTCGGGGTTAAACCTCATGCGGCATCTCCTCGCCGTGTCGAACACCTTCTTGAGATGCGCGGCGTGGTCGACTTCTTCTGCGGATTTGACGATCATGTCGTCCATGTAGACCTCGAGCATGTCGCTGATTTCAGCCCAGAAAACTTTGTTCATCATCCGTTGGTAGGTCGCCCCGGCGTTCTTCAGATCGAAGGGCATTACGTTATAGTAGTAGTTGCCCGACGCAGTCATGAAGGCCGTGTGTTGTTTGTTGACCTTGTCCATGGGAATTTGATTGTATCTCGAGTAAGCGTCCATGAAGGATAGTAGTTTGTAACCTTCAGAATTGTCGACCAGTTGGTCGATGTTAGGCAAGGGATAACAGTCTTTCGGGCAAGCCCGGTTAAGATTAGTGTAATCAACGCACATCCTCCATTTTCCATTATTCTTTTTAACAAGTACAACGTTGGACAGCCAGGTCGTGTATCTGGCCTCCGAAATAAAATTTGCCTCTAGGAGGTCTTTTACAGCTTTTTCAGCAGCCTCCGCTTTTTTGGGAGACTGCTTCCGCCTATGTTGTGCTATGGCCCTAGCGGCCGGATCTACTGCGAGCTGATGGCAAGCCACCTCGGGGTCGAGGCCAGGCATCTCGGATGCGCTCCATGCGAAAAGATCAGCGTTCTCCATCAGACATGCCTTCAGTTGCTCCTTTTCTAGGTCGGGGATCCCGGTGCCAATCTTCACGTTACGATCTGGATCGTCCCCGAGGACCACGAGCTCAAAGTCACCGTCCGGGATGGGGCGCATTGGGTAGAGAGGCCGCCCGTTGTTTTCCGCCTGGAGGTCGAGGTCTTCTGCCCCGTCTTCATCGGGTTCGCCCGGGAACCTGCTGTCGAGCTCGACCGCGTTGACGCGCGGGAGAGGTACCTGTTCGGCGTCCTGGGGTGGCTTGGCCACGGTCTTGGGTTTGGGGCCAATGGAACTCAGGCCTTTGATGGCGGCGTCGAATCATCTTCTGGCCGCGTCGATGTCCCCGTGCATCATCACTACCCGTCCCCTGGTCGTGTAGTACTTCATTTTGAGGTGGACCGTTGATGGTACCGCCGTAAGTTCGGCCAGGGTGGTCCTCCCGAGGATGCAGTTGTAAAGGGACGGGCATTTGACCACCAGGAAACGGATCTTCACCTGCCGGGCAGTGTCTTCGGACCCGAATGTAACCATCAGCTCCACGTAACCCCATGGTCTGGTGGTGGTTCCGTTGAACCCCTGTAGATCTTAACTGACGTACGGGGTCAGATGCCTTTCGTCGAGCTGAAGGGTTCCGAACAGATTGGCATACATGATGTCGATCGAACTTTCCTGGTCGACTAGGATCCTTTGAACGTCAAAGTTCGCCATCTGCACCCTGACCAGGAGGGGAATAGTGGCATTTGACGCTCCCCCGGGGAGTTCCTTGAGGTAGAAGGTGATAGGGTTGGAGTTTCCCCGCACTTTCTCAAGAGTGGTTGCCTTCGCCGACGTTGCGGATTCTAACTCGTCAAATTTCTGCTCGATCCCACGGACAACTTCTACGGACCTCCCCCGGAGATGACCATCGCCCTGGGGAAGCTTTCCCAGGTGCTACGGGCAGTGACGGGGTCCTCGTGGGGGAAGGTCGCCCACATGTTGCGAATTGCTTCTTAGCCTTCAATGATTGGGGGGACAAAGAAATCTTCGGGTCGGGTGACACTGAGGGCGACTTGAAGGTGACTCTCGTCGGGGGGAGGCGTCGTCTCCTCGACGTTCTGGGCTTCCCGGGAGCTGGGATGAGGAGTGTCATTCTTCTGGGCGTATTTCTTTAGGTGCCCCTCCTTGATCAGAATTTCAATCGCATCTTTGAGATGGATGCAGTCTTCCGTCACATGCCCGTGACTCCGGTGGAACCTACAGTATTTTGACTTATCAATGTTTGATTTGGGGGCAGTGGGCTTCGGAAAGCGGACTCCTCATTTCACAAATTCTGAGTTCTGGCACTCAGAGAGGATACGCGCGAGGGGAGCGTTGAGTGGGGTGTACTTGGTGAACCGGCCAGCTGGTCCGCGTGGCTCACGAGGTTCCCGAGGGCGATTATCTCTCTTTCTTTCTCCTCCTCGTCGGGGAGGGCAGTCTTCTTCTTTGTGGCCGCGGGGGCCTTCTTTGAACCTCGATTCGAGGGCGATTTGTGCCGCCTCCAACTCCTCGAGCTCGATGTACGACTGCGCCCGTTGGAGGAGATCCTCGAGACGGCGGGGTCTGCGGAGGCCCACGGACTTGGAAAAGTCAGATCCAAAGCGTAGCCTGTGGATGATCAAATACTTCTTCATGTCGTCGGTCGTATGGACCTCGACAGCTTCTCTGTTGAATCTCTCAATGTAGTTCCGGAGAGATTCGTTCTTCCCCTGAAAGATACTTTCTAGGGCAGCTTCCGTCTTCGGATGTCGGCGAGACGCGGTAAAGTGTTTGGTGAAGCGTTGCCTTAGTTGCTTCCAGGATGTGATCGACCCGGGTGCCAGACCTTTGTACCAAGTCATGGCGCCCTTACTCAAGGTGGTGGGGAAAATCCTGCACTTGATGGCTCCCCTGACGTTTCTGAAGTCGAGCATGGCTTCGAAACTTTCGACGTGGTCTTCAGGGTCGGATAGGCCGTCGTAGTTTCCCAGCTGCGGAGGATTCTCCATGCCCGCAGGAATTGAGACGTTCATGATCTCCCACGATAGCGGGGTCCTCTGGTCGTCGTCGTCACTTTCTGTCGGGGACATCGAGGGGGATCGCTGATGCCGTGGAGGGGAATTCCTCGAGTGGTGCCTCGGTCTCTCCTCGGTCTTCTTGGACTTCTTGGTAGTGGTGGAGGCCCTGGGTTCCTTCTGAGGCGGGGAACGAGGGCGTTTCTGGGAGATCGTCGGCTGGGGGCGCTCAAGACGTGGCCGACGACCCTCACGTACCGGCGAGGGGGTCCGAGATTCGTCTGAAGGAGTCCTTCGCGGGGAAGGGGAATGGTGAGGCGACGGTGGACGGAGATGTCTTCGCGGGAAAGATCGTCGTGCCCGCCCTTGCTCCAGCGCTTCAATTCTGGTATTCTGGTGCGCGATCAGCTGATTGGTCTGATTGATCAAGGCGAACAGGGCCAAGGTGCTCGCGTCTACATTGGGTGGCGGAGCAACTGGCTGAAAAACGGCCTGCTGATCGTCTTGGTGGGCGGCATTGTAAGCCACATCTTGGGAGTCTGGGGAGGCGGTCTGCCCGTCTCTCACGTCGCCTTCTTCAACGTGGAGGGTAGCAGCGTCTTCGCGGTGGTTCCCGTTCTTGAGTTGCGCGAGGACGGTGTCCAGAGCTTTGGTAGCGGACGGATTGCCGGCCATGATGGTGATGAATGAGAGTTGCTTCGGTTTATCGGAGGAAAAACGGGGAAACAAAGGGTTCCCACAGACGGCGCCACTGATCGTACCTGGATCAGACAGTTTTTGGTGGCCAACAACGTCATCTGGACTTTAGCTCTGGTGCAGTTGAAAGACGGCCGGGGGGGAGGGTGTACCTGCAAGGTACTCCGACTCTCAAGTAAGGTAACCGTCAGAGAAAAAGCAAGTACAAGAGAAGAAGGTTAGAGTGTTCAGAAGTGAGTAACCTAACCCTCTCAAGTGAGAGGGTATTTATAGAGAGCCCCCAGCGCGGGGCCAACAGTTACTTGCATTGGGATGGATTGCCAGGCCCAATCCAAGTAACTGCCAGGGCTTACGTGGCGTAGTGAAGACTAGCACGTGGTCTTCGCCCTGGGGTAACCGTTCCTAAATCTCCAGAATTAGGGCAGACCGATTCCATCGGGAGTGGGGCGGTTACATGAGAACGTGTCCTCACGGGGAGGAGTCCTGCGTGTCGGGGAGAGACGTGTCCTCGCGGGGAGGACTCATTTGCGGGCGGAGATGGCTCCTCTCGGGGAGGAGCACATGAGCGTCGAGGAGAGGCGAGCCTGGGAGGCTTAGGGCCTGCACCTGACGGTCCATCCGTGAGTGCCGTACACACCCGAGGTTAGGCGTGTGCCCGACCTGTGGAGGTGAGCCTGTGCTCGGCAGTGGTCTTGCTAGGAATCCTTATTGGGCTATCGCGGGCCTTGTGGGTTGGGCCTGCTCGACTGATGAGCATGCCCCGGCCCAGTCCAGAACAATATCTATATGGGCAGAAATTTACGGGTTTGGTTTTTGGAAGAAGGTGGATAAAATGATTTGTAACACGAGTAGGTGGAAGAGTGGTGGGCGTCTGAAACAAGGAAGTATATTTGTGAAGTAGCGTTTGGATTTGAGGGTTGGTAATTTGGGTTGAAGGGGACTCAGGGTTCATAACTTGGATATAGAAGAATGCGCTAGCCCCATCAGTGTGAAGGAGTCATCGTATTTGTTGGGCAAATATGAGATGAAGATCACCATATCTTGTAATCCGTCAAAATAGGTCCCAACGATTTCATCCATGTACTCCTAGCACAATATCCACACTGCTAATAGATAGCACATGTAAATCAATGATGAAAGTGTGGGATTGGATATGTATCTTGACTTGGGGGAAATCTGATGGCGTTCTATCTCATTACCATCACCAACCATAACCCTAAGAGATGAAGTGGATTGGGCCTTAAGCCCAAGTGACTTGAATAATGATTTCTTCTCAGCAAGTGTATCGATATTGTCGAAGTAATAATTAAGATCGAATCCATAGGGACTATGTTTGAACACTACAAATTTGTGCAATTTATATAAAATAGTAAAACGAGGGGGGGGGGGGGGGGGTTCAAGTTTACAATGCGGAAAGTAAAATGAGTTTTTAAACAGAATTACGAAAACAGTCAGGTTGTGTATTGAATCCCCTATTTCTCTATTCTTGATGTTTGATGTCTTGTATGAATGATTCTATCACTATAATCACTACTTAGAGCTTCCTATCCCTAGTCCAACAGTGTAAGCAAGATTAGGCGATGCACATGACATTAATTCCATATGCCGCTACTTTGGGTCTCCTATTTCTATTCAACCAGCGTAAGTACCACAATTGCCCTAGGTCCAACACATAGATTAATGGCCAGTATTCCCTATGTGCCCAAAATTAATTTAAAAGAGTATCTGACATAAAAAGCATTAAGAACAATAAGCAATTGCATAGAATTATAGATTAAAGGATTCATACAAAGTCAAATTAACATATTATCCAACAATATTGAAACAGGTTCATCACACACAACCTAACCTAAAGGATTTTAGTTACTCATAATTAGAATTATAATATCAATTGAATTAAGAAGAATAACATATGATTTCTCTTGAAGGTTTGGCCTCCAATGGCTTCAAATGCCCTCCAAATCACCCTTGATGCTCTAAAAATCTTTCTTGCAGTGCCATTTTTCGTAATCCTTACAAAAGTACAAAATTTCCACTTAAAAAGAGCTCAGAATGGATCAGACGCGTCAGAAAAATCCCAAAAAGGAAACATCACGGGTGTTATACTTGTATTGTGCGCGCGATGTTAGACGATGACTATGGATCTAGAAGGGGGGGGGGTTGAATAGATCCCTTGAGTTTTACACGCAAATGGTTACCAAAATTTGGTTTTAAAATTGTTTGACGGAAGCAACCACTGAATCACACGTCTACAACGAACCTTCTACTAAAAGGATCGGATATGCACGGCAATATTTAGAATGAAATACGGATGAGAAAAATTCAGAACGATTCATACAATTGAAACCCAATCAACAAAGTTTACTTGCTTAATACTTAATCCAAACCAATGAGGTGAATCGATAAACAATTAAACACAAATGCGTTCGATTTTGCTTTGAAACAAATTATCAAACACTTGGTGTGCGTAAACACACTAAGTGTAGAATTTCTATGGAATGTAATGTAAAGCTGCTCCAAGATACAATTCAAGGAATTGTATCAATTTAACAAAATAGTTTCTCAGCTCAAGATTACACTACGACAAAAATTTTGATAAATTGCGACTTCACAAATTCGAATAAAATGAAATGTAAAAGAGTTAAGGGAAAGAGAGAACAAACGAGATTTGATTAGGCAGTTCCCCAATCGTCCTCGCTTTGGGTACCTCTGCCCCCAATTTCACAATTGGAATATATATATATATATATATATATATATATATATATGCAGCTGCTGTAAATTGTTTATTACAAGAGAAAAACTATGAACATCCAAACTCCCAAACATATTTGATCGTTGATGCAGAGCCTTCTCTTCCCTTGATTCAAGACGAATCAAGTGTTTCGAATATGGTTGATCCAATTACCGTCTCACGCTACTCGATTGCAAGAAACCTTGTTCTTCAATCCTTTTCACTCGATCAATTGCGATCTACCAAAGATTCGAACCCAAACCTCTCTTATACGATCCTCCAATTACAGCTACTAAACTGAACGATTACTCAAATCTTTGGTTACCTTCGCCCGGCTGAATCCCTGTAGAACGAAACGGTTTATGCAAAAACCCCAAAAAATCACCGTCCCATGCTACTAAATTGAGAGAAACCACCGTTCTTCAGTTACCTTCACTCGGTCGATTTTTGGAGGATAAAACCCCAAGGTTTTATTCAAGAAACACCTACCAAGCTCTCAACCCAGAAAATGAAGATCATAGACTTCCTAAATTCTGAACGTTATCACTTCGATCAATGGGCGACACAAACAAAGATGATTATGTGTGATTGTTTGTTTACTCAATGAAGAAGATGAAGATGAAGAGAAGAATGGAATATATTTTCACGTTTCTTGTTTTTCTAATAATGAGATGACCAAACTATTTATAGAGAATGAATTGACCCACTAAAAGTTATAACAGAAATAACAAAAAAAATTTAAGTGAAAAAATCAGTTCAGGTGAGTTTGGGTCAACTCATACTTTAATGAGGGTCGGCGTGCGCTGACCCGTGGAAAATACTGAGAAAATTTGACAAGTATGCGTCGACCCAAAGGCATAATGCGTCGACGCAAGAATACAATTTTTGCATCCCCAGAGTCATGCGCTTTCCCGATCGTTTTCACCAGTTTTGCTCTAGTAAGCATGAGTCGACTCATGCACAGGGTAGGTCAGCGCATAACCTGTATTTTTACATAAAACTCATTTTTTCTGCACATTTTAACTGACCAAGACCCAGACAAACATACTAGACACTAGTATAATGATCATGCACATGTATTAATGGATAAGACAAAGTCCTATATGTCTAGACACATGAACAACATTGATTAGATGTAATTTTCCCGACAAGTGAAGTGATACCACTCAAATTACAATCTAATACTTAGCATATTTGTTGACATCATTAAAACAAATTAGATGAAAGATCTTAGCCCTCACACGCGATACAACTAGTACAAATCTATCTCGTGCGCGATGCTGCACGATGCTGCACATGATTATTTCAGTAGCTGTACACTTTTGCTCCATTTTCACGTGATTTTTTACTAAGTACAATTTCTTCACAGTTAGCTATTTTTTCATCGCAACCGCAAACTTGAATCGTTACTTGTCCTCAAGTAACTAGCCTGTAATTGCACATTTCAACAAAAAACAAGTCGCACAATAACAATTGAACATCACCATATATATTTTTTCGTTACCTGACCATTTTTCTAGCTTCCAACTTCCATCCGGAAAATTCAGAAAATGTCCTCAAACATTAATGAGTACTTAGCCAGTCTCTCAGCTCACTATGACTCACTCAATGGATAAGGTCATACCTCAATCAACATGTAAAATAAGTTATGCTTAGCTTGATCATGTTCTAATATAATTCATCACAGAAATCATAACACACACATTTGAGGGCTTTTCAGGTTGTATCTTGGTTTATGTTCAGGTAGGATATTTTTAGGAAAGTAGATTTAAACCTTTGGAGTTAGGTTCCTAGTTCTCTTTCTGTTCTCATACCCCTTTGTTCCTTCTTTACGGTACTAGAGAGTTGGTCCTTATTTTTACTTTTTTTTTGAAGAAGCATCTTTTTTCCACTTCTTATTTTCTCAAATTTTTTTTTTAATTTTGGTCAATTTTCTCTAGTACCCCAACCCCAAACGTAGAACTTTGCTCACTTCCAAGAGTAACCTCAAACTTGATATTTTTCATTCACTTTAAGAACTATACTTCTACCTAACTCCAAAGGAAGGGTGGAAAGAAAAGATCTTTCAAGTCATATGGCTAAGAATTTTAGGCTACGTCACGAAAGAAAGGCTAAGTTCAAAGTGGTTAGCAAATGGATATTCCTATTACTACAAGGTGGTTACAAAGGCTCAAAGTTATAAACAAAGAACTACCTCAATTTAATCAATCAAACCAGATAAACTTAATCAGAAATAGATCAAACTAGATAAAATAATAATGCATGGATACACTCATAAAGAAAGAAAAGTGAACACTGGAACTTATTTGGCTCAAACATTACTAGATGAGGTATTTGAAGGTTGAGTATAAGTCATTTGATTCTTTTCTTATCCTTTGCCTTCAAGTTGTCAGTTTTTTTTCATGATGATCAAGTCCCTCTTTTTTTCTTGGATCATTTTGTTAATACTAAAGTTATAACTTGTACTTCTGAAAAAAAAGAACAGCTACAAAACTTGTTTTCTAAAGACAAACATGAATAATACATTGGAATAGAAATAACACTTATAGTAACCATTGCTCTTCTCTAGGTACATATGTGAAAATAAAAAAACTAAATATAAAGTATTATAAAAATTAAAAATAAACTACATGTCTTTTCACATGTTATCATTGCGGAAAAGATCATGCATATTGTTCATAGTGTTGTTGAAGTCGTTGTTCTGCCGAGTCCATTCTGTGTGCATATGGTCTTCCCTCCTTGCTTGCTCTTGATCTTGGTTGGTGAGGTAATTCTCCATCTCCTCAGCTGATGCAAATTGGGCTCTTAAGCTTTGAGCCAACATATCTTCTTCTTGTTGATTGTAGAAGTCTTTGAACACTAGAGTGAATCTGGGAGGGTCAGCGTATAATAATAAAAAGTCTTTTTTGAGGGCTTAATATCAGTCCCACCCGAGAGGTCCAATGCCTCTCCTGAGAGACTTTGAGTCTCATCAGTCACGCTCAATACATAATCTCGCTTGAGGGACTTGGAGTTCCACCAAATAGGCTCATCTAAATGCCTCGCTTGAGAGACTACAAGTCTCATTAGATAGGCTCAATATATAATCTCGCTTTAGGGAGTTAGAGTCTCACCAAACATGATCATTTAAACACCTCGCTTGAGAAGATTTAAGTCTCATTAGTTAAGCTCAGTATATAACCTCGCCTGAGAGATTTAGAGTCTCATTATTTGGGCTGAGTACATAACTTCACCTGAGGGACTAAGATTCCCACCAAACTGGTTTATCTAAACTCCCCTCCTGAGGGAGTCGGAGTTTCCTTGGACGAGATCCAACTTAAATTCTCGTCTGAGGGACTAAACTATAAAGTCTTTCATGAGGAACTCAAATTTGAAGACTGACTTGAGGGACTCGGCTGTAAAGACTCGCCTCATTAAGAAAAAGTCTCCTGGTATAGATTCGTACAAGGGAATCTTAAGGATATAGCACTCTTATTAAACATTTAGTCCTTTACCAAGTCCTCGTGCTTGAGAGACTCTATAATGTTATATTTTATTGGCCCCTAATAAAGAGTACCCAAAAAGGGGTTGTCATTCAGAGGGGGCTAACACATAAAGAAAGGGGGGGGGGGATTCCTCCCCCCAAGGCTAGCACCTGGTAACCCAAAAGTGGTTGCCTACAGGGCTAACACATGATCGCTCACAAGGTTAG
Organism: Lathyrus tuberosus; assembly: GCA_022829125.1. Lineage (NCBI taxonomy): Eukaryota > Viridiplantae > Streptophyta > Magnoliopsida > Fabales > Fabaceae > Lathyrus > Lathyrus tuberosus. The sequence goes on along the minus strand of JALAZF010000403.1, from coordinate 5,827,733 downwards.
CACATGACAACCCAAAAAAGGGGAAGGAGCCTCCCCACAAGGGCTAGCACCTGGTGACCCAAAAGTGGTCGCCAACAAGGCTAGCACCTGATAGCCCAAAGAAGAGGTGGGAGCCTCCCCAAAGAAGAAAAACTATTATACGTTAATTTAATATTAGAAAAGCATGAAGTGTACATTTTGATCATAGTTGTAAAAATCAGACGGGAACCGGGCCACCAACCGACCTGGTTCACTTGACAGATCGTTCGCGTCATTGGGTCGGTGAAAACCGGTTTGGACCACTAAAACCAAAAACCACTGGGTTCCGTAAACCGACGGTTGAAATGCATTTCATATATTTTTTAATTTTCCTCTAAACGACGTCGTTTTGAGTTTTGAGTATTAAAAAAAATGAAAACGCATTGCATTAGGGTAAGAAAAGAAGTTCAACTGCAGAAAACACATCATCCAAACTCTAAATCGTTCCGCTTCGCATTGCAGGGTAAGGAAACAAATCATCTGCAACATCCAAATCGTTCTATCCTCTCTGTTTCTCTCCTCCGCATCGTTTTCGTTTCAATTTCCAGGTTCATCATTTTTATTCTTTGTACTCCTTCCGGTCCTTTTTATAAGATACAGTTCACCTTTCTAGATTCATTAAATAATTAATGTATCTAGTCTATAATACAAACCAAATATATTAATTATTTAATGAATCTAAAAAGGTGAAGTGTTCCTTATAAAAAGGACCATAGGGAGTAATTGGGAAACTTGGTTTTGAAATTATTGTTGATGAAAAATGGAAAGGGTTACTGTTAATGGCTATAAATGTGAAATATATAATTTCTCCCTAAACAAATTCCATTGATTCAGCATATCTTGAATAATATCAATAACAAAGGACTTTATATAGGTAGTATTTGGCACATGAACAGGACAACATGTTCTGTTTTGTTTGTTTGGTTGGTTCTACCATTTTTTGTAAAATCAAATGCATCACTATTTATACGATGAAGCCTCCATAGAGCAATTTGTACTGAAGAGTCAATTTCTATTAATCTGCGAAAGAACCATTGTTCCTAACGACATCTAGATTTAGTTCAACATATCCATGATTTTTATGGAATTTTTCTTGCATATTTCATGTGTTGTGTTTGTGTCTGTACTCAAGTAGGCACGTGTTTTTTGTTGTATTTATAGTTTACTTCACATGGCATTCTTCCTATTTGTATATTACTATTCTTTTGCTTCATGGGTTTTATCTAATTTGGAAGAAAAAAACCTTATGCATTTTTGATAATATGCTCTCTTTATATGTAATGTATCATTTGTCTGTGTTCAAATTTAATCAAGTAATATTTGACTCACATTGTATTCTTCTCATTATTGTTCTACTACTTGTTTGAACTCGGTGCTAAGGATATTCTTAGAATTAAATTTATACACTAGAGACTACCATTTTTTGTAAAATCATATGTGACTATGTGTTACCAAAGTGTATTTGAATTTGGCAATTTTGAACTATTTTACAGGAAAATGGCATCTTCTAAAACACCATCATCACAACCACCATCACGAGAAGCCTCTTCAGCTCATAGTTTAGTTCAAAATAATGTTAGAGGAAATACTGATATATCTTGGGCACATTGTACTAAAAGTCCTTATGGATAATGTCTTGTTTGTATCTACTGTCACAAAGCTTTTGGTGGAGGTGAAATTCATAGGATAGGGTAAATCAACATTTGGCTGGAGTAGTAGGAAATGTTGAAATTTGTAAGTCAGTGTCTGCTGAAATTTGTTTTCAGATGAAACAATATATTAGTGAGCGGAGCAAGAAAAGAAATTTTTTAGATGTGTCTGAAAGCGAGTCATTTACTGCGGAAGGGGATGAATTGCAAGTACAAATGAACCCACGAATTGGTGCATTTAAAAAGAATGACACTCGCATTGGTACTTATTCTTAACCCAGAATAACTCCGGGAGCTCACCCTATTTTAAAAAGTGTGATTCAAAGTAAAGAAGTGGTTGAAAAGTGTGATCTTGATATTGTAAAGTGGTTTATTGCATGCTGCAAATTCGCCTTATTTTTAACCTGCAGTTGGTGCTCTTTGTTGCATGGGTACTGGATATAAAGTTCCTACTATATATGCCCTTCGTTGTAATTTGTTAAATAAGTGGGTTGATGATGTAAAGATACAGATAGAGCAATATCGTTCTATTTAGAAGGATACAGGTTGTACTCTTATGACAGATGGGTGGACTGATCGTTGTAGGAGAACTCTTATCAACTTTTTAGTTTATTTCCCCAAAAGAACTGTTTTCGCCTCTGGTGCCTCTAAAACTGCAGACACGTTGTTTAAGCTTTTCAAGGAAGTAGTGTTGTATGTTGGCCCGGAAAATGTTGTTCAGATCGTTATAGATAATTCTGCGAATTATGTTGCTGCTGGAAAGTTGTTGGAAAAGGAATTTCCTAAGTTGTATTGGTCTTCTTGTGCAACACACTGTATTAATTTGATGTTGCAAGACATGGGGAAATTAGAGGAAGTAAGTGGGGTAGTGTCACATGCTTCAAAAATTACCAAATACATATATAATCATTGTTTTGCATTGTATTTTATGAGACAAAACATAGGTGGAAGAGAAATACTTCGTCCTGCTCCAACCCGCTTTGATACTAATTTCATTGTATTGCAAAGTATTTTGTCTCATAAAAATGCACTAAGAGCCATGGTAACATCCAAAGAGTGGACAACCACAACTTATTCCAAAGATGTCAAGGCAAATCAATTTGTGGAATAAGTCTTAGACTCAAGCTTTTGGTTTACATGTGCTGACATAGTGAAAATTACAGAGCCTCTTGTACGTGTGTTACGTATTGTTGATAGTGAAGATAAACCGGCTATGGGATATCTCTATCGAGCTATGTATAAAGCAAGAGAGGAGATCGAGAAGAGGTTTAGAATAAATAAGCTGAAAGTAGAGCCTTATTTGAAGATCTTGGATAATCCTTGGGATGCACAACTTTGCAAAAAATCTTCATGCTGCTGGTTATTGGTTAAATCCACCTTGTAGATTTAATCCAGAATATGAAAAAAACAAGTCCACCACCCAAGGCCTTTTGGATGTCATTGAAAAATATGCTTATGATAGTAAGGACTTGCGAACTAAATTAACTGTTGAGATGAGTTCATTCAAAAATTGTGAAGGTAGTTTTGGAAGGACAACAACCGTAGAAAACCGAGGTGAAGTTTCGCCAAGTAAAATTAGATGATAAACTTTATGCATTTGATTTTAGTACAATGTCAATATATATTTAAAAATGTTTTCTAATTTTTTCACATGCATTATTCTAGATCAATGATGGGAAACTTATGGAACTGAAGCGCCCAATTCACAAAAGCTTGCTATTTGAATTTTGAGCCAAACTTGTAGTGCATCTGGTTGTGAACGAAATTGGAGTGTGTTTGAGAACATTCATTCAAAAAAAGAAATAGGTTGGAGCATCAAATACTTAATGATCTCGTCTTTGTTCGTTATAACTTACGGCTACAAAATAGGTATTGCACTTATTATGCTTTATATGGCTAGTGTGTGAAAATGTAATATTTAACCAAGTACCTTTAGAATAATAGTTGAGTGCTCTATAATAAATATATATTAGAAGAATAGGCGACAATTATCATGCTGACCATATTAGCTTAGAATTTGATGGTTATTATGTTGTCTAATAAGTATTGTTCTGATGGTTATTTGATGGTTATCAAGCTGACATTATTATGTTGTTTCTACTACTAATAAATTTAATATCTATTCAATTAATAAGTACTATTCTGATGTTTCTACTATTAATAATTTAATATATATTCCATTAATACATATACACTTAATATATATCGAATTAATATATTATCAACATGTTAACCCAATTTTTCTTCATTGTTTTTTGGTTAGTAAACTTCTCTATTTGACCATCTACATGGTAATAGTACTACATGATTAGAATAGATGAATATGTTTATGATAAACTTTGTCATTTCTAATTGGCTACTGTATCTTTCTATTTGCTTCAAAAATTGTTTTTAGTGTTTGTTTGGTTCTATGTTTGACATTATCGTTAATGATTCATAAAAACAAAAAGAAACAAAATTATGATCCTATCAATTTTGAAACACTTGGTGATCATTCTAATTGGATGTTGGAGGATTCACCACCATTCTTAACTATTGAGGAGTTGGAACCACTACGTAAATTAGATCTTGCTAGTATGACAATCAACTCTGTTTCAAACAATATTGGTATGATATTAGTTATTGTGAATTACAATTTTGTTATGTTAATTTATTACTATATGTCAATTGCTAAACTCTCTAAATTGATTTTGTTATAGATCAATTAAATTTGGATGAGGTTGATATTGAGGGTGATGCACAACTTAATTCTGGAGAAAACAATCAAAGTAATGATATCATTGTTGGGGAAGATGTTGCAGATGCAGTTGATTTTGCTGCAGATGGTTTTGATATTGAAGAAGGAGATCCGAACATTGAAATAATTTTACCTCCTTGGAACTAAATTTAGTAGACATTGGATTAATTTTGTTATAAACTATTCAATTAGATTATGGTGCAATTAGACTTTGTTTGCAAGTACATTTCGTTATTTTGTACTATTTTGTTATGTGTGATACTTTGCAATTAGACTATGTTTAAAATTTGAATTTAAATTATGAACTTGTGAATTTATGATATGATATTTTCAAAAAAAATTAAAGTGCTAGTTATATTTTTGAGAGACTGAATCATCTGGTTCGATCGATTTTATACATATATAGTTTTGTTATAATGACAAGTCTATTCAACCGAGTTATCCAGTTTAATCCGGTTAGGTCATGCGGGTCGACCAGTGACCCAGTGGTTTGACCGATGAACTAGTGACCCAATACCCTCACCGGTTTAATGACCGGTCCGATTTTTAAAACATTAATTTTGATGATCAAAGTGAATACAAACACACAAATTTTGGCTTCAATTTTAATCACATTTTTTACATGAATTTTGCCGCAAAATTAGTTTCTTCAATTTATTCATTTGAAAATTCAATTTTCGTTACTAGGTTGGTTTTGTAGGAAATGGAGTTTTGTAGAAAAATAAAAATATGCTTGTTCATGATGATCGAAATGTTATGTTACAAAATTGAAAGTAGAGAATCTGTATTGCATAGAGTTGGAGGTGGAAGGTATACTTGGCAACCAAAAGTTAACTTCACAAATTGGACAAGTTATGAACATTTCTACCAGGGTGATTGGCTATGTAAGATCATTCTTCTTGACTCATATTGATTAATATTGTATATATATATATATATATATTATCATTTTATATTATATTTGTTCTGGACTGGGCCGGGGTCTGCTCCTCAATCGAGCAGGCCCAACCCCACATGTCCTGGGATGGCCCAACAAAGGCCTCTTAGCACGACCAATGTCGAGCACATGCCCTACCTCAACAGTGTCGAGCACACACCACACCTCGGCGGTGTTCGGGCACACACGACATAGAACATCGGGCAGAGACACTAAGCCTCTCCGGGCTCGTTCCTCCTCGACACTCAGGTGCTCCCCCCTCGAAGAGCCATCTCCTTCTGTATATGAGAATCCTCCCCGCAAGGACACGTCTCTCCCCGACACGCAAGACTCCTCCCCGCGAGGACACGTTCTCATGTAACTACCCACTCCCGATGGAATTGGTCTGCCCTAATTTTAGAGATCTAGGAACGGTTACCCCAGGACGAAGACCACGTGCTGGTCTTCACTACGCCACGTAAGCCCTTGCAGTTACTTGGATTGGGCCTGGCAATCCAGCCCAATGCAAGTAACCGTTGGCCCCGCGCTGGGGGCCCTCCATAAATACCCTCTCACTTGAGAGGGCCAGGTTACGCAATCTCATACACTCTTACCTTCTTCTGTATTTGCCTTTCTCTGATCGTTATCTTACTTGAGCGTCGGAGTACCTTGCAGGTACACCCCCCGCCTTCTTTCAACCTCATTGGAGCTGAAGTCCATACGACGTTGCTGGCCACTGAATAACTGTTAAATCCGTCATACAAGAAGGGCTTTCCCGCCCGAGTATTGACAAACCCATTCCGGCGACAGACGTGAACGCCATTGGGGACATCAATTGCTGGATGACCCTGGTGTACGAGTACCTCACGACGGGCAGACTGCCTGAAGATCCCAAGGAAGCGTGGATGGTAAAGCGACGGGCGTGCTCATACACGATAGTCAAAGACAAGCAATACCAGCGAGGGTTTGCTATCCCTCTCCTCAGATGCGTCGAGGAGACCAGGGTCCCCAGCATCCTCTAGGAAATCCACGAGGGAATCAATGCGCAGCACCTCGGTGGACGATCGTTATCCCGTAAGGCACTTCGAGCAGGGTATTACTGGCCCACCGTGCAACCGGACGCCAAGGAACACGTCAAGAAGTGCGATAGATGCCAGCGACACGGGGACATGCACCTCGCTCCTCCTAGCGAGCTCAAAACGCTGTCCTCCCCGTGGCCGTTCGCGTGGTAGGAAATGGACATCCTTGGACCTTTCGTCATAGGATCATATCAAAACAAGTACCTCATCATCGGAGTGGACTACTTTACGAAGTGGATCGAGGCGGAAGCATTGGCCAAAATCACAGCCTTCAACATACTGCATTTTTGCTAAAGAAACATCCTCGCCCGATTCGGCGTGCCTCAAGCTATTGTCACCGACAACGGAACACAGTTCACCGACAGGAACTTCCAAAACTTCGTCACCAGACTAGGCACAAAGCAACACTTCATGTCGGTCGAGCACCCGCAAACGAACGGGTAGGCCAAAGGGCGAACAGAGTAATCCTCCGAGGATTAAAATGTCGATTAGGCGATGCCAAACAACGGTGGGTCGAGGAGCTACACAACGTCCTCTGGGCCTACCGAACAACCCCGCATTCCATAACCGGGGAGACCCCTTTTCGTCTAACCTACGGAACAAAAGCGGTGATTCCCGTAGAGATTAGGGAACCCTCGAGGAGGACAGAAGCCCCCCTTGACGGAGACGCGAACAATGAAGCCCTGAGGGAGGAGATCGATTTCGTCGAGGAGACGCGTTCGGGCGCTTCTCTCCGGGAAGCTTCACTTAAACAGAAAATAACTTTACGTTATAACAACATATTTATCAAACGTGATTTTCAAGTAGGCACCCTCGTCCTACGAAGAAACCAGGAAAATTCGCGAGAAGGCAAACTCGCCGCGAATTGGGAGGGCCCGTACCGTGTTCGCGCAAAAATGGGGACAGGAGCCTACTTCCTCGAAAATCTGCACGGGGAAGAACTTGCTCGACCATGGAACGCTGAGAAGCTCAAACAGTACTACAGTTAAACATTGCCCGTGACACACTAGCATCACGGTCACGGGGACGCACTAGGGTACAAGCGCGAGACCCCTATACAGAACACGATGATCAAGGGCCGCGTTGTGTGTGCGCGAGCACTTTGATTCGACGAGGACAACTCGATCGAGCTCCTTTGTCGTCGTACCGTTTAGGCAGAACACCCAGCTCGCGATGGGAAGTTCACGCCACGAAGCTAAGACCTCGACCGAGCTCTTAGCCTCATTGAAGGTCGGGATACACTCCCGGCCACTCGACCAGCTCTCCGCGCAGTCGAGGATTATCGAAGTTGAACAAGCCCCAAAATCTCTATTACTTAGACAAAAATAAACAAAGTATAGCAAATACAATAACATCAAACGAGCAGATAAACAAAAATGCATTAATCGGGCAAAAGTTCAGCGTACAAATATTACAAACAAGTATCAAAATTCCCCTGGCACGCAGGCCGGGCATAGGCATCAAAAAATAAAATGTCTCGCAGGCCAAACAGAACGAAAAAGGAAAAACCTACTTGGCGACGGTCCCCTCGGGCTGTTCGTATTCGACAACCTCGTCCTCTTACATCGGCTGCATGATCTGACCGTCGACCACCTCGTAGTCGGGGTCAGTCCCTTCGGTTATGAGGCCGGGGTTGAGAACTTGAAGCTGCTGCACGGTATTCCTGAAACCTATGTCAGCCGCCACGAGGTTGTCTTGCTCGGCTTCCCTTAGCTTCGCTATCAGCACTACCCGCGAAGTTAGCAACCTGTCTTCTTCGGTTTCCTCGTCAGCCGGGCGGACAGCCTCCTCCAGCTCGACGTTCCTTGCCAAGAGACGATTCCTCTCCTCTTCAAGCCCGGCGTCCCTCGCCAAGAGACGTTTCCGCTCCTCCTCAGCATTCCTCAACTTCTCCTCCAACTTCCCTTGAAGATCGACCTGGGCCTGGTTCTGGCTTTTGCAGTCAGCCAAATCCTTGTCTACCTTCTCCATTTTGGCTGAGATGGACCTGAAACTCTCTCGCAACCTGTTCAGCTCGTCTTCGGGGCATGCCTCATCATTCAGAACCAAGGCAGCAGCACAAACCCGCATCACCGCGGACACATCCTCCACCAGCGCCCTTCTCCGAGAAACCCTGTCGACGCCTAAGATGGCCTGAGCTTCTGGGGCACCCACGCATAGGGAATTATTCCCCATGAAGAAGTCCGGCGTCGAATGGAAAGGCAGGAGCACAAACTTCACAGCAGGAGGGCTTCCGTCCTCGGTGAGGTCGACGTCCACTGGATCGACAAGCCGTTGTATCTTCAGGGAGCTCTGAGTGCTGGGGGAGTTGCTATCCTGGGGAGAACAAGAAGAACCCCCGGTGGCTGGAGTAGGACCGAGGACCTGCGATTGGAGTTGCTCGATGCGGCCTTTACCTCCCTTCTTCGAAAGGCGGGCAACCTTCAACTTTTTGAAACGCTCCTCAGCAGTCGACATCTTACCTGCAAAAAGAAAATAAATGTCAGTAAATCGGAGACCAGGTGTCATACCCCAAATTTTGACAACTAAGATTTCCCATCATTGTGAAAATCATCATCACAATATGGAGGAACCTTTATGCCTCATCAGTCTCCCCAAAGATGGGTAAGCATCCACTACAATCAAAATTAGGGTTTCAAGCCCTCTCAGAGCCTTAGACAAAGGATCAATCAATGAATGAAATGATATTCAACTTGTCTAACCTCTCAAACATCCAAAATGGATCAAAAGGACTCCCACTTCAAGGATCAAGCACAAGGCTGCTCCCTTCTAGGTGGATCAAGTCTCAAGATCGATAGTGTCACCAAATTAGGGTTTTGGTCGACCAGGGCCTCCAGATGGAAAATTTTCATCTGGGCACAAGCCAATGATCCAAAACATAACCTAATATACTTCATGGGACCTCATGGACCCAATCATCAAGTCAATTTTGCCTCAGGGGATGCATTCATCAAAAATCAGGAATTAGGGTTTCTTGACCTAATTCACCCCTAAGTTGACTTTTAGGGCAAATCATGAGCCAAGACCTTAAGAGAGGGTTTGAGAGTCTCTAATGAACTATATTGATCCATTTGGAACAATGGATTAATCCAAGAAGCTTGAGCAACAAGTCTCAATTTCATCTGCACGACAATTAGGGTTTCGCGAGGAAAGTCAACTGTAACTTTGACTTTTGACCAGGACATGCTCCCAAGCCCTAAGACATGATTCAATATACCCTATGACACCCATGGAACATGCCCATCAAGTTTGATTTAGGTCAAGGACATGATTTCATGAAGAATTGCACAGTTTGGAATTCATCTGATAAAAAGTCAACTGTGCACAAAAGGCAACTTTGACTTTTTGAGATTTTTCACCAAAATGGATTTTTAACCCTAAAATGATGTTAATGGGTGATTTGAATCATCATTCATCAAGAAAAATCAAAGAAAGTGAGATAACTTGTAAAAGGGGTAACCATAAAAACTTAGAAAAAATTTCGAAGTTATGGAAAAAGTGACACTAATGTGCCAACTTTGGAGGACCATAACTCCTAAACCACAAGGCCATTGTTTCCCATTCAAAGCTTGATTTGTAGATCTCATTGCCCTCTACAAAAGCTTCATACTGACCTATGTCCAAATTCCTCATGGATTTTGAGTTATGGAGTGATCAAAATCAAGAAAAGTCACTTTGTTCCAACACTTAGTGAAAATTTCACTAAGTCAGATTTTACCTTACTTTTTGCCAAATGTAGGGGGATTTTTCACTTGGATTCAAAAGAGATCAAAACCAAACATGTTCAAACAGTTGTTGTATCATGTAAGGGCTTTCCAAAATGGCCAAGAACATTACCAAATTCAATTTGAGTCATGAGATATGACATTGGCAAGTTGCCTTGCTGAAATCTGCCAAGGCAAGGCAGATTTTTACACTTTTGGTCGATTTGCCAAAATCAGCCAAATCCAAATGCTCCTATCCACTTGGACACCTCTGAGGATTGAATCTAAAGGGGACAATCACTGAGCCAAGCCTCCAAAGTCTTTGGAACAAGAAATAACATGTTGAACCTAGAATTGCCAAAATAGGGACAAGACTCCAATTTTGGATTGGAGCATTCAATGGAAGCATCAAGGTGGCATGGACTGAGCCATTCTCAACTGAATTCAGTCAAGACTTATCCAAGACCAAGGGAACCAGCAGCCTGTGCCCTAACCTCTAGTCAATGGCTAGAGGAGACTTGGATTTTCATTTGCCAACATTGGCCAAACCTACTCAGCAGTTGCCATTCACTATTCCTTGCAAAACAAACTTGCTCTACTATAAATAGAGCTCAATTGTGATCAGTTTGAGTACACCAAATCCATCAAACAGATGCTTTCCTCAAAATCTCTTCTTTTATTCCAATTTTGCCTTCTAAGGCAAGTCACTATCGGGTTTTGAGTTTGAGAGCTTTTCCAATCAAACCAATCACACACACACACCTCATATACATCATATAGAAGTGATCCAAACACTCACATAACATCTAGAACACAAATTTCACAGATCATTTCAATCCATTCCAAGCATTCATACACACTCCATGGCACCTAGGGAAGCTATCCAGATCATTGGAACCTAGCTGTAACACCTCCAACATAAATCACGATCACCAGCTGCAAGTGGTAAGCATGAGCTCTTCTAACTCTATGATCCATGCAATTTTTGCTGCACAATAATTTGGCCATATGTTCATAATCATGCATAGAATGTTTCCCCTCAATTAATTGCATTGTTTGAATCGTGTATCAAAAATCCTAGCCTTCATGCAGAAATTAGGGTTCTTGAGGATTTTTCGTGATTTCTTGTTTTATGCTTAATTTAAATGAAATTAATTGTCATAGACATGATTGTGAGGTTGAAACGAGTTGATTGGTATGTGGATTGCATGATATAATCAAGTATTCAGTGAGATTGGAGAGAAAATGCAAATCAGCCAAACCCAGAACACGCGCGTGTTCTTCAGCTGTTCTTGGCGCCATTTTTTGAAAATCCAAATATTTGAATTTTGTGATTTTATTTAATTGATTCAAAAATTAATTTCTCTCTGAGTTTTAATGATTTTGAGTTGATTCTTTTTTTAATAATTCACAAAAATGTTAAAATATTTTATTTTCCCAAAAAATCCCAAAAATATTATTTATTTTGTATAATTTATATTTTTGCAAAGAATTAATGTTTTAATTGTTTTTAACATTTAAAATATTTTTTCCACCTTGATTTTTGCAACTTTTAATGCCTTCTAATTATTTTGTAGGTCAATACTTAATTTTTGAAGCATTAATCCAAGATCAAAATTTGTTTTCCATATGTTAAATACTTTTGATCATTTTAATTGAATTTTTATTCAATTAAAACACATTTTGAAAACAAATTAGGGTTTTGGATTAATTCAACCCTCATAAATCATTTTAAAACTTTTTGGACCTCTATTAGAGTGTAAGACCCAACCCCCTTGTACAGAAAACTTTTTGGGCCTCATTCGTTGTATAAGTCCCTCTGTACATTTTCAAATAAACGACGCGATCGTCGCCAGTTTAAAATTAACCATTTTGGGCCTCTCATCGAGCTATAAGACCCATTCAAAATTTTTGGGCCTCTAATAGAGTGTAAGACCCAATCCTTTTTTTGACCAAATCATTTTTTGGGCCTCAGTGTATTGTATAAGTCCCGATATCGTAAAAAACAAACGGCGCGATCGTCACCTTTTGAAAAATAACCTTGGGCCTCTCATCGAGCTATAAGACCCATTCAAAACTTTTGGGCCTCTAATAGAGTGTAAGACCCAATCCCCTTTTAACCAAAACATTTTGGGCCTCAGATATTGTATAAGTCCCTCTGCGTTAAAAGAAAATCTCGGCGCGATCGCCATTTCAAACGAAAAGTCAACTGGGCCTACCCTCGAGTAGTAAGACCCATTTCACTCTTTTTATTTAAACCTTTTGGGCCTCTTGAGAGAGTGTAAGACCCATACCTTTGTACAGAAAACCTTTTTTTGGGCCTCAGTCACTTGTATAAGTCCCTGTACAAATTCAAATTCAACAGTGCGACCACTGATAAAACCCTGGGCTTCTCCTTGAGCTGTAAGCCTTAAATCTTTCTTTTTCAAAGCACTTTCTCCTTTGATTTTGAAATGTACTGTTGTTTTCAATCTTTCTTTGTTGAACAACTAACCAAACAACATGGAAGCTCTACAACCGAGTAAGTGGTTATTGCTTTCATTTACCGCTTTCATATACATATAACTGTATTGTGGGGCTGCTCACTGTAAGTCTTCTTTCATAAACTCATATCAACTGTGTAATAATAGTATAAGATATTTAGAGTTTCCCCGACAACTACCTCTAGTACTAGGTAAAAGCCGTTTCGTAGAAATAGACAACTAGATCCCCAATAGGATCACCAGATACAGTCTTCTCTTCCCCTGTCCTCATTAGGAATTGTCAAGAAACTCTACTCCCAGAGATGAATGTATTCTCCGTGAATGGCATCTTTGAGTTTCTTCCAAATTCTCGAACTTTCCTGGCTTGATCTATTCTTTGTGAATAGCCTGTCTTGAACTTCTCGGGGTTTGGGGACCCATCGGCTTCTTAAAAGCATCGGCCTCCTCTTGGGCATTGTACAAGGACCCACAGGCTTCCTAAAAGCAACCCCGCCTCCTCTTGGGCTTAGTACAAGGACCCGCCGGCTTCTTAGAAGTATTCACAGCCTCCTCTTAGGCTTCGTATAATAATTTCTTCCTCCGGGAATGATAGCCTCCTCTTGGGCTTCGTACAAGGACCTCTCGGCTTCTTAAAAGCTTCCAGCCTCCTCTCGGGCTTTGTACAAATTGTCCCGACGACCTCCTAGAGGTATAGGAACAAAACTTAATCATCTGCATAGAACAGTCCTTTCAAAGAGTCTACTACTATTTCTCAAAGCATAGTACAAAAGATAAAACTCTAGACTTGGACAGTCTAATCTCATTGAGTCTCAAAGACATTCTCAAGTGACCCCTTCGTTAAATAGGAAGAAAACCCGTAGACTCGGACAGTTTCAATACCCTTCGGATTTCCCACTTCCTTAAAGAACGAGAACAACCCTGACCCTCGAATCAAAGCCTTGAGTACAACATTGCTCATATAAGAACTGATTTTCTCTTTCAAAATCAGTATACTGGACCTGTCACTCAACTGAAACAGCGCCATAGCCTCCTCTTGGGCTTTGTACAATGATTCTCCCCAGCGGAGTCAAACAACGTTTAGCCTCTCTCTCGGGCTTTGTACGAGACACATAAGAGACTCCCTTATTGAGTCAATCACCCTTTTCGCCTCCATCTCAGGCTTTATACGAGATACAAAAAGGTTCTTATTGAGCCAAACAAACAATAGCCTCCATCTCGGGCTTCGTACGAGATAAAAAAAAACACTCTCTTGTTGAGTCAAATAGCCTTCATCTCGGGCTTTATACGAGATACCAAAAGACTCCATCGTCGAGTCAAAACCTTTTAGCCTCTCTCTCGGGCTTTGTACGAGACACATATTAGCCTCCTCTTAGGCTTTGTATAAGAAAATCACTGGTTGATCCAATTAACCTTTTAGCATCAAAGCTATGCCTCTTTCACAGTACATAAACATCAACAACTCCTTCCCCTTCATCTAATTGCTATAAGCGGCAAGCCTCTGGATCATCTACATCCATGCCACTGTCCCTCTTTTAGCATGAGGAATTCCTAAGGAAAGATAACATTGCTCTACACTGAGTTAAAGTCTTCTCCTTCAGGTTGGAAATCCCCTATAAAGGAAATTATGGCATTGTCGGATTCACATATCTCGGTTAAAGTAATTCTCCTTTATAAACAGTTATGACAAACAAACCTCTTTAGAGATGACAAATTCTCTCTGAAGACAACACCTTTTTAGCTTCACATCTTGGGCTTTGAACAAGATACAAACCACCTTTCGCTTCACGTCTTGGGCTTTGAACAAGACACCAAATACTATTTCCTCCCATAGAATAGGAGGAACTACGAACGCTCTGATTTCCCTGTTTCGGTAAACGGGAATACGTAGGCATAAGATTGAAAGAAAAATCTTAGCGAGCACACTAAACAAAAACCCAAAATTCCATACTCTTACATATCTATCAAGAAACATCCGTCCTAACATCTAAACCTCCCACCACTTTTAAAAAAATAAACCCGATAGAGACCCCGAATCTTTGTAGCATCTGTAACCTAACAGACCGCTGTTTAACCTCAGTTTGCAAGCAGGGTTAATTTGAGGCATCTATTTCCCTTCCTTCATCAGCTTTAATAGGATAAAAAATGAATCGAGCTATAGACACCAAAGAGCGATAGCGCTTCGCAACCGCGTCCAAAATCGCTCGCTACACCAGGACACGAAGGAAAAAGTGGGTTGAAGAGGATGTCACCACCTAGCAGCTCGAGAGCTTCCTCATCGGAGAACGTCTCGAGGAGGGTCCTCGTATTGATCAAACGTCGTTTCGTCAACACTTGCCCATCGTCTCCTCGGACGAATTCCTCGTCCATCGTCACGAGCTTGGCTTTATTAAAACCGTTGACGAAAGCGACTATCCTCTCGTAGGCCAGGCGACCCCCCTCGTCAAGACGGCCAGGACTGACTTTGTAGCTGTCCGTTCCCTTTTTGAAGTGTTCTTCCGTCCAGAACAAGGGGAATCTCGGCTTGAGGACCTCCTCCGTTTGCCCGTCCGCCTCGCAGAAAACTCGACGATATACCGAATTCACAGCTTCAAGCGTGACCGACCTCATGATATAATACCGGTATTTAAAGTCGCGAACAAAATCCAGGTAGGTGTGGAAGAGACTGCTCGTTTATTTAAAAGACACCCAGCCGTGTCTGCCGTCGGAGGCCTGTAGCTGGAGGTGGAAGATGCGAATGAAAAGAGGCACGGTTGCCCCAATCCGAAGGTATTTACAGACGAGCTCGAAGGTTCGGATAAAAGCGAGGGAGTTAGGGTGAAGCTGCGAAGGCTCCAAGCGCAGCCAGACGAACACTGCTTGTTGAAAGTCCGTGAAGGGCAAACGCCACCCCGCCTTGTCGAACATGAACTCGTAAAGAGGGAACCTCATCCCTCGGTAAGTCGAGCATATGCGATGGTGTTCTCGGGGACGGAACACCCTCCACGACTTCGACGAACCCACCAGCCGGTGCTTGACAGTACAAAAAATATCGTCCTCGTCCCCGTCGACGAACTGGGAAGCCATATTCAGCGGTTCTTCGCTAACCCACTCCGCAAGGGGACGTTCCTCGACACTAGTGATTGGCGCTATTGGAGAGTCGGGCTGGTCGTCGATGTCCAACGATCCCACGGCCACGGAAACAGACAAAGCTTCCATATACCTGAAAAGCAGAAGGAAACGGTGAATTCGATGATCCATATCAAATTCACCCCTCCACCGCTGTTCAAGTGGAAGGGCGAAGAGGGAGTGTCGGGGTTTCGAGACTGTCGCGCTCATCCACGCCCCCGAGGTAACCGACGAGCCTCCCCGTGACCATCCTCAGGTCACCGGCATGCCGTGTTGGGAGGATTCCCTCACAGAAGAAATATTGGCGAGGACCCCGAGAGTTTCATCTCGTGTCCTCGGGACATTCTTCGTGTCCCCGAGTTATTCATCCCTTCTCCCCGCGATATGTAACAAGAAACTAAGAAATCCCGCCGTTTTCGCCGGAGATTTCGTGATGTCCATGAAGAACTTCATCAGTTCACCATAGAACCACCCTATAAATGCAAACGAAAGGAGAAAAAAGAGAGAAACTTACTTGAAAAACACTTCTGGTAGGGTTCCGACACGGCAGTTGGTGGCGGCGTACGGTGGCGAAATAGAGAAGGAAGAGAGAGAGAGGGAGTCTGAGCGAAGGAGGAGCAAAAGTGAAAATGAGACGAGATGACCCCTATTTATAAGGGCCTCACGGGACTCGAGGATTTCCTAGGCAATCGATTACGCTACCCTAGCGTAGCCGCCCTAGGGAATGATGAGGTGTGACACGTGGCACACGCTTTCCCACGCGTGTCTTTTCATTCCCCAACATAAGTCCTTCCATTCGCCTCGCTTCAGACTTCTCGTATCCCCGCGACGTCACTCATCCGCGGCCAGTCCAGCCCGAGCATATCGAATTATTTCTCCCCGTTTGACTAACTGCTCCTCGTCTAGAATCCCTTCCCCGACTAGATAAGTCCTCGACATAGCTGACCCTTAAGTCATTAATCCGACGCCTCAGAGCAACGACTTGGGGGGCTCCTGTTCTGGACTGGGTTGGGGTCTGCTCCTCAATTGAGTAGGCCCAACCCCACACGTCCTGGGATGGCCCAACAAAACCTCTTAGCACGACCAATGTCGAGCACATGCCCCAACTCAACAGTGTCGAGCACACACCACACCTCGGCGATGTTTAGGCACACACGGCATAGAGCATCGGGCAGAGGCGCTAAGCTTCTCCGGGCTCGTTCCTCCTCGACACTCAGGTGCTCCCCCCTAGAGGAGCCATCTCCTTCTGCATATGAGAATCCTCCCCGCGAGGACACGTTCTCATGTAACCACCCACTCCCGATGGAATCGGTCTGCCCTAATTCCGGAGATCTAGGAACGGTTACCCGAGGGCGAAGACCACGTGCTGGTCTTCACTACACCACGTAAGCCCTGACAGTTACTTGGATTGGGCCTGGCAATCCAGCCCAATGCAAGTAACCGTTGGCCCCGCGCTGGTGTTGGAATACAAATAGAGTTAGGGTTTTAGTTATCGTTCCACAGAGATTGTTTGGTGATATTACCGCCGTTCTACAATCGTAACGTTTCAAACTTTAAAGTAACAAGGGGTTTTTAGATTGTTTTCGTAGCGTTTGCATTCAAAGTTAATTAAAAGCTGTAAAAAGATTGTTTTAACGGTTTATAAAAGTATGTCAAGATTAGGGTTCGGCAACCCACTTCGTACGTAGATAATCGATAAAGCTACTGAACTTGCTCAAATGATAAATACAATCACATATCCTCCCAATATGTTTATCTCTAACACATATTGTGAGTTTTGCCATTTGGATCCTTTGTTGATCTCTCACACAAACTATCAACATGACAACATTAGAGTTCAATATTTATGAACATCAACACACATTGCTATCTCTAGCCAATATACATTGATGGATGACAAACCTAGGTAAAGAGTTGGAGCATATTTCTCAATCATGATCCAACACAAAGAATAAACATAAAAACAAGGTTTATCATCATATATTTATCATCCAAGAGTTCATAAGATAGGATCAATCCATATACATACAAAGTAAATGTTTACCTACATCTAACCTTGACACAAAAGAGAGATTAACTACACATCTTCATGGTAGCGTGCACAACAAGTAATGAACAAAGTTTTTGGAGCATCAATCTTCAAGAATCAAAGATTGAAGCATAAAAACTCAGAAACTAGAAAATGGGTTTCAATGGAGTTTTTCTCTCCAAAATATCTCTAGTAAAAAAGTGAGAAGATGAAAAGTAGTAGGTAATGTAGTAGTCCTCCAAAATGAAACAACATCAGCCTAAATAGATGTATTTCCCAGAAAGGAGCGCCGGGCGGTGAGCATACGGCCGGGCGAAAGACACTTTTCAGCACACGTGACAGCTACCAAGCTACAAGTGGGACAGATATTTTTCCAAGAGCGCCGGGCGAAAGACATCCACCGCCGGGCGATGCGCAATTAACGGCCGGGCAAAGCAGGAGGCGCAGCAGTGCCAAGCTACTGGAACTTGGTATGAAACATGGGGGATCCTACCGCCTGTGCATCGCCGGGCGAAATATCCCAAGCGCCGGGCGAAAGAGATGCACCGCCGGGCGGTCAAAGAGGCGAAGCAGTGCCAAGTTACTGGAACTTGGTATGAAAACTTGAGAAATTTGGGGGATCCTACCGCCTGTGCACCGCCGGGCGGTCAAGAGGCCCAAGACCAAAAACATGAATTTTTCACCACTTCAAAAACAGGTCGAATTGAAAGCGATTACTCAACCAGAATACCTGCAAAAAGTAGCAAACACATCAAAGCACCATATGGCCACAAAAATGCCAGACCAGCTTAATTAATAAGTCGTTTTTCGGTTAAAGCGATTAACAGAGCTCAAAAGGTGTACAAATAACCTATGAAAATAAACACATTTACACACCTAACAACTCTCCCCAACTTGCATCTTTGTTTGTCCTCAAACAAAAGTGAGTGTTCATCAAACACAACCAAGATTTCCAAATACCACATTAACCGAAACCAGAAATGGTTCAAACTCGAAAGATGTACGCTCAAAATTTTTCAAAATATCCATAGGATCAAAACATGAATATGAAATCATCCTTATCGTAAAATCATACAATGCAACACAAAGTATCCTCAAGTTTTCATTTCAGCTTGCCTTCCTTGATTGTTGTTGGCAAACTGAGCGGTATGTCGTGGACTGTTCACACAAGGTGTGGATGCGGGAGGTGGAGGTGGTTGCGCCATGATTGGTGTGAATGGTGGTGGTGGTGTTGTAGTAGAACTTCCTTCTTGCTCTTGTCTTTGTCTCGCAAGCTGCCTCCTCCGTCTAGTTCTGCTATTGAGCCTACGAGCGGTTCTTTCAATCTCAGGATCGAAAAGAAGTTGGTCCGCCGGTAGTTTCCCTCGCATAAACCAAGTCTGCACACTTAAACAAAACACATCAACAAGCACAAGAAAAATTGTAACAAGTTGAAAACTTCACAACTATTGCAATGCTTGAAATATCAATTTACAATCCCCGGCAACGACGCCAATTTGTTGGAGTACAAATAGAGTTAGGGTTTTAGTTATCATTCCACAGAGATTGTTTGGTGATATTACCGCCGTTCTACAATCGTAACGTTTCAAACTTTGGTTGCACACCATCAAGAATAATATCATCACCATCCATGATGAAAGCCAACAAGGTAATCTTTTCTCTTCCTTGTGTTAACACACAAACTTTCAAAAATTTTAAGGGCAATTTTCACTTTCTTTGTGCAAACACACATAAATTAAAAATAGAATTTAAACACCAACTGAAATAATATAAGTACTGGTGTAAACACACCCAAAATTGTACTCGCCGAAGCGAACCACAATACAACACCAGAAAATTCTCGCCGAAGCGATCCAAAATTCTAACTGAAATATAAAAACTGAAAATAAAATACTGAAACTAAAATTCCTAAAACGCAATAATAAAATAAAATCCTTCACTTTGACGTCTCCGCTAATTAACCAAATCATGGAGATCATCCTGCATCTCATCAATGCCCTCATCACCATCATCATCATCATCATCATCATTATCATCCTCCGCAACAACACCACCGGTGCTTGCTTCCTCCGAAAAGAATGGGCGCCTGTCCCCAGGCCAATTTGCATAAGCGTCGTACGCCTCCCTTGTAGGAAAAGGAAGATACTCCGCCGGGTGCGTCTGATAATGATACAACTGCTGCATGCAATCAAAATTAAATTGGTTAGACCTGTTGAGCGACTCACCCATATCCCAAGTATAGTTGAATGCCGCCTTCATATCGAAGACGGATGAGTCGCTCGTATCCGCCTGAACACGAGAACTGCTCCCTTTCTCGCTCCCTTTCTCTGCTGCAACCTTTTTCTTCCTCTCCTCCTTTGGCTTACAAAATCGATCCAAATAATTGTCATCAACCAAAAACTTCAGTTTTTCGTTAATGACTCCTGGAATGAGAATATCAGTTTCATAGATCAAGGATTGAACCAAACAAGGAAAAATAATAGGAGCATCATCATGAACTCCTGGCCTCCGGGTATTTTCAACAAAATTTTTCATTTCTCCAGCAATGACCTGTGCAACATCCACCTCCTTATCTGTCATAATACAATACATGAGGAGACCGACATCAAGCGGGACAGAAGAGCGGTGCTGCCGCGGTATTACATTGTAGCATAACAAAAGGAGGACAACTTGTGCCTCCGGAGTCATGTACTTCCGACTATACTTAATCGGCTCCCCTTTAGCATTTCTATCAACCGAGCACCCTGGTTTTAGGAGTACACTACCAACAAGTTGGTGATTATGCAATTCTTTCAACAGTTTGGTGTAATCGTCGGTCTGCAAGATACCCAAGGAACCCGACTTTCCCAAGATTTTGTTGATGGCATCTCGGCTAAAACTGATTTCCCTGCCCCGTACGTAGGTTTTGAACCTGTAAAATTCATCTTCGGGCTGAATCGCGTTTGCATAGAATTCTCTAATCAACTGAAAGCAAACACGATCAGTGGGGTTCAACAAAGTTCCCCACCCCTTCTTTTCAAATATGGCCTGAATTCGCCGATAATCCCCTTGGCGGTTGATAGCAAATCTCTTTTCAGAGAGGACAGTTCTGCCCTCTAGAGACTTGATCCGTGATTCATGATACGCGGAGATAAATCGGTGGCTGTCGAATTGCGCAGAAACGTTGGATGTGGATTCTACACTTCGCTTTTTTGTTCTTCGACGTTGAGGTCCAAAAGAAGCCATCTGCAACAAAAATAACCATAACAGCAATGCAAAGACAAAAAGACATCAGCCCTGTCAGACACAAAGAATGGAACAGAACGAGAAAAATAGAACAGGACAAAACACCCCAAGACCGTCGGGCGATGTACAGGCGATGCACCGCCCCTCAACCGCCGGGCGATGTGCAGGCGATGCAGCGCCTCTGCACGGCCGGGCGGTGGCACGAAAATTGTCAAAATTTCTTTACACAACAGCAGCAGAAATGCACAAGAAATGGGTTTTACTGAAATTATCACACCCATACCAGAAAAATCAAATTATCACACATGCATACTTACTCAAAACCCACTTCAGAATTTTAACAGAAATCAGACATGCAAATTGCTTTCAAACCAGAAAAATGAAATTGAGTGAGGGTTTGAGTAAGTAATTTTCAAAATCAAACAATGATGAAATGGACATGAATCAAAGCAAAACACTGTCATGCATACCTGGATTGCAGAGAAAAAGAAACTGGAGTTGAGAGAGTGTGAGAGCAGAGGGAGAGACTAGTTTGTGAGTTCCAAATGAGAGATAAAAGCAACAATATCACTTTCCAAGGGTTTTAAAACCAGAAGGGCATAATGGTCAAAACCCCATTAAATTTATAATAATTAAAAATAAACCCTCAGCAAAGAATTTGAAAATACAAACAATCCTCTCCCACCAAAATCTCACGCCTGGCCCAGGAGGGGCCATCAAACACACAACCGCCGGGCGGTGTGATTCAAGCGCCGGGCGCTTTACACCAGAGACAATTTCTCTGCTTTGGTGCAACAGTTTCAGCAAGTGCATCAAAGCTTCTACATCATTAGTGCAGAAAATTTCACACAACACTACAAGGCA
The DNA here is from genome assembly GCA_022829125.1 of Lathyrus tuberosus. Lineage (NCBI taxonomy): Eukaryota > Viridiplantae > Streptophyta > Magnoliopsida > Fabales > Fabaceae > Lathyrus > Lathyrus tuberosus. Next base: position 5,805,924 of record JALAZF010000403.1, on the reverse strand, counting down.
TGGTACACTCAAAAACACTAAAAATCAAGAAATTAAAGGAAATACTTACCATGTTGGGGTGCCTCCCAACAAGCGCTTGTTTAACGTCGGATAAGCTCGACGGTCCAAGATGCTCAATTAAGAACATCAAGGAGAACAAAACTAGAGGCGCGATCGAAATTTCCAAGAAGGTAAATTTTCAGGCGCTGACCGTTTACGGTCCAAGAATCCTTCTTTTCCAGGTCTTCGATAACCACCGCTCCAAACTCCTTTACTTCCTTCACACGAAACGGACCGGACCACTTGGACTTTAACTTTCCCGGGAAGAGTCTTAACCGAGAGTTAAACAGCAATACCAATTGTCCGGCCTTGAAGTCCTTTTGCCGGAGCTTCTTGTCGTGGTACTCTTTCACTTTTTCCTTATACAACCAGCTTGAGTGGTATGCGGCATTACGCATTTCTTCCAACTCAAGAAGTTGCACTTTTCTCTTGGTACCCGGCCAAGTCCTTGTCAAAATTCAGCATTTTTAAGGCCCACAAGGCCTTGTGCTCCAATTTAACCGGTAGATGGCAAGTTTTACCATAAACTAGCTGAACGGAGTTAGACCAATTGGAGCTTTGTAAGCAGTGCGATATGCCCACAAAGCCTCATCCAATTTTTGTGACCAATCCTTTTTTGAACTAGACATGGTTTTTTCAAGGATTCTTTTTATCTCTCGGTTGGATACCTCAGCCTGACCATTCGACTGCGGGTGGTAAGGGGTCGCCACCTTATGTGATACACCATAGTGTTTTAAAACATTTTCGAGAGGTGTATTACAAAAGTGCGACCCACCATCGCTAATGAGCACCCTAGGCGTGCCAAAACGGGAAAAATGCATTTCTTTAAAAAATTTATCACCGTTTTTCCATCCGCCCTAGGTGAGGCAATCGCCTCAACCCACTTCGAAACGTAGTCTACTGCAACCAACATGTACTCATTTCCAAAAGATGGTGGAAATGGACCAACAAAATCGATGCCCCAACAATAAAAAATTTCTACCTCTTGTATGTTTTGGAGAGGCATTTCATCTCTTTGTCCGATTCCACCAGTTCTTTGGCACATGTCACAACTTTTAGCATGGAGATGTGCGTCTTTAAAAAGAGAAGGCCAATAAAATCCTGATTGAAGGACTTTAGTGGCCGTTCTCGTACCATTAAAATGGCCTCTATATGGCGAGTTGTGGCAATGCCAAAGAATGCTTTGAGCCTCATCACTCGTGACACACCTTCTCAAAAGGTTGTCACTTCCTAACTTAAACAAATACGGGTCGTCCCATACGTAATAACTGGCATCCGAAAGGAACTTCCTCTTTTGGTTCCAAGTCAGGTCTTCGGGCACCCAACCGGTAGCCTTATGGTTAGCAAAATCTGCAAACCAAGGCCTAACTTGGACTTTGAAAAGTTTTTCATCAGGAAATTCCTCTTGGATTTCCTTTTCAGCAATGGTGACCTCAACATTCACAAGGCGAGACAAGTGATCTGCCACCAAATTTTTCGATCCTTTTTTATCTTTTATTTCCAAGTCAAACTCTTGTAATAAAAGGATCCATCGGATGAGCCTTTGCTTTGAATCCGGTTTGGTTAGCAAATACTTGAGCGCCGAGTGATCGGTGTACACAACAACTTTAGACCCGATGAGGTAGGATCTAAATTTCTCAAGCGCATACACTATAGCAAGTAATTCTTTTTCAGTTGTGGCATAATTAATTTGTGCCTTATTTAATACTTTACTTGCATAGTGTATCGCATGGAAATTTTTCTCCTTCCTCTGGCCAAGTACCGCTCCAATAGCATAATCGCTCGCATCGCACATAAGTTCAAAATTTGAAGTCCAATTTGGAGCGATTATTATTGGAGCGGTAACTAACTTTTCTTTCAAAATATCAAAAGCGTGAAGACATTCATCGTCGAAAAGGAATACCTGATCCTTGCTAAGCAAGTTGCTCAATGGTCTAGCCACCTTTGCAAAGTCTTTGATAAAACGCCGATAAAATCCGGCATGCCCAAGGAAGCTACGGATCCCTTTCACGTTGGTCGGAGGAGGCAACTTCTCAATCACTTCAACTTTTGCTCTATCAACCTCAAGGCCTTTGGACGAAACTTTGTGGCCGAGCACAATTCCCTCCGTTACCATAAAGTGACACTTCTCCCAATTCAACACTAGGTTTGTCTTCACACATCTCTCTAGCACAGTTTCCAAATTTGTTAAGCACAAATCAAACGAACCTCCAAAAACGGAAAAGTCGTCCATGAACACCTCCATTGTCTTTTCTATTAAGTCGGAGAAGATGGCTTGAACGCACCGTTGAAAAGTTGCCGGCGCATTACATAAACCAAAAGGCATCTTACGATACGCAAAAATACCAAAGGGACAAGTAAAGGCCGTCTTCTCATGATCCGCCGGGTCAACCGCAATTTGGTTATACCCCGAATATCCGTCCAAAAAACAATAGAACTGCTGCCCGGATAACCTCTCAAGCATTTGGTCCATAAACGGTAATGGAAAATGATCTTTTCTTGTCGCGGTGTTGAGCCGTCTATAATCAATACACATCCTCCACCCCGTCACTGTTTTTGTTGGAACCAACTCATTGTTCTCGTTACGAATCACGGTCATTCCTCCCTTTTTTGGCACAACATGGACAGGACTAACCCAAGGGCTATCGGAAATCGGGTAAATCATACCGGCTTCCAATAACTTAACCACTTCTTTTCTCACCACCTCTTTCATTGTTGGGTTTAAGCGGCGTTGCGGTTGGGCTACCGCCTTGAAATCTTCTTCCATCAAGATACGATGCATGCAATAAGCCGGGCTAATTCCTTTTAAATCGGAAAGGACCCAACCTATCGCATCTTGGTTTTTCTTCAAAACATGAATTAGACGGCCTTCCTCTTTTTTTGACAACACGTTACTAATGATAACCGGCTTGTTACCACCGTCATCAAGATAAGCGTATTTTAAATTGGAAGGTAAGACCTTCAATTCAAGTGGTGAATTCTCAACTTTCAAATCCTTTTTTAATTCTTCCGGTTCTACCTCCCAAGGTTGCAACTCTTTGAGGGAATCAAGCTCTTTTAAGCACTCTTCAAGAGCACTTTCTTCTTCTTCGGAAAATACTTCAAAAGAATCATTAAGAGCCATTTCCAAAGGAGAGATTTCATGTACATGCTTAGAAACCTCTACAGTTGCTTCTTCAATTGCATCGATCCGAAAGCTATCATGTTTATCTTTGGAATGTTTCATAGCTTCGAAAAGATCAAAACAAACCTCTTCATTTTGGACCCTCACCTTCATCAAACCGTCATCCACATCAATCATCATACGTGCGGTTTTCATAAAAGGCCGTCCAAGAATAAGAGGAGCATCATTATCCTCTTCCATATCAATAACAATGAAGTCCACCGGAAAGAAAAATTTGTCAACTTTTACCAAGACATCTTGAGCTAACCCATGAGGATGAGTTGTGGACTTGTCGGCCAATTGTAAAGTCATACGAATGGCTTTCATCTCAATGTTCCCAAGCTTCTTTACAATGGACAATGGGATAAGATTAATGCTTGAGCCCAAATCAATTAAGCCCTTTCCAACATAGACGTCACCAATGGTGACCGGCAAAGTCACACGCCCCGGATCAACTTCTTTTTTAGGAAGAGTTCTTTGGATGATTGCGCTACAACTCGCGTCAAGAACAATAATTTCTGGTTCCGAATACCTCCGCTTCTTCGTGAGAATGTCTTTCATGAACTTTGCATACTTCGGCATTTGTTCCAAAGCTTCGGCAAACGGAATGTTAATTTGTAATTGCTTGAAGATGTCCATGAACCGCGTATAGTGCCTCTCATTTTCCTTCTTTGAAGGAGCATGAGGATATGGTAAGTTTTGGATTGGAATAGCGCTCACTAACGCTTTTCCCTTCTTCACGCTCCTAAGTTTCTCCTTTTTCTTCGACTCATCACCACTATTATTTTCAACTTCTACCATTTTATCATTTTTATTTTCAACTACTTCCTCATCACTACAATCCTCCACAAGACCATCAAGTTTTTCTTCCTCTACATTTTCCTCCTTCTCTTTAACCAACTCCTTCCTACTTCTAGTAACAATCGCCTTGCAATGCTCCTTAGGATTCACTTGAGTATTCGCGGAAAAGGAAGGACCCGATTGTTGTTCGGCAATTTGCTTGGCAAGTTGCCCCACTTGGTTTTCAAGATTCTTAATCGCCGCATCACTACTCTTTTGGTTGGCCATTGACATTTGCATGAATTGAGTCAAAGTGTCTTCCAATTTAGAGCTAGCAACCGGAGGTGGTGGAGGTTGATACGGATTTTTCCGGTTTGAAGGACCGGCACCATAACCTTGATTATTTTGATAATTTGCTCGCGGTTGAAATCCTTGATTTCCTTGATAATTTTGTTGAGAATTGTGTTGTTGTTGGTAAGGTTGTTGTTGTCTACCTTGATAATCTCTTTGATTTGCCATATAGTTCACTTCTTCAAAACCCGGAGGAGGACAAAATCCGGTGTCATGCTCCCCCTTACAAAGTTCGCAACAAGCTACTTGCTTACTTCTGCTTGGCTCCTTCATTTCTTTGATCTGTTGAGTCAAAAGCTCCACTTGTTGAGAGATAAGCTTGTTTTGCGCAAGGATCGCATCGTTAGTTCCCAATTCAAGGACACCAGGCTTCTTTTGAGAGTTGCCACGGCTTTGACTTTGAAGATCGTTTAGAGCCATTCTATTGATAATATCAGTTGCTTCCTCGGCATTCTTTGCCATCAAACTTCCTCCCGCAGTGGCATCCAACAAAGTCTTACAATTCGGTTGGAGACTATTCTTGAAGATATGAATTTGTGTTAACTCATCAAACCCGTGACCTTTACATTTGCGAAGCATGGACTTGAATCGTTCCCATGCTTCATTGAGGGATTCATTAGTGCCTTGAGAGAACACTGAAATTGCTGTTTTTGACTCCATGAAACGGTTATGAGAGAAGAACCGTTCAATAAATTTTTCCTCCAAGACATTCCAATCGGTCATCACGGCTGGAGTTTGATCGAGGTACCAATCCTTTGCCTTGCCAAGCAAAGCATGCGGAAATAATCTTTTAAAGAAAGGTAACTCTTGTGCTGGATCTACACCGGCCGCTAATGCAATCTCATAGAATTTTATGAGAAACGCAAAAGGATCTTCATGGTCCATTCCGGTGAATGGACTTCCATACAATAAATTCAAAGTTCCAGTTTTCATTTCAGCTTGCCTTCCTTGATTGTTGTTGGCAAACTGAGCGGTATGTCGTGGACTGTTCACACAAGGTGTGGATGCGGGAGGTGGAGGTGGTTGCGCCATGATTGGTGTGAATGGTGGTGGTGGTGTTGTAGTAGAACTTCCTTCTTGCTCTTGTCTTTGTCTCGCAAGATGCCTCCTCCGTCTAGTTCTGCTATTGAGCCTACAAGCGGTTCTTTCAATCTCAGGATCGAAAAGAAGTTGGTCCGCCGATAATTTCCCTCGCATAAACCAAGTCTGCACACTTAAACAAAACACATCAACAAGCACAAGAAAAATTGTAACAAGTTGAAAACTTCACAACTATTGCAATGCTTGAAATATCAATTTACAATCCCCGGCAACGGCGCCAATTTGTTGGAGTACAAATAGAGTTAGGGTTTTAGTTATCGTTCCACAGAGATTGTTTGGTGATATTACCGCCGTTCTACAATCGTAACGTTTCAAACTTTAAAGTAACAAGGGGTTTTTAGATTGTTTTCGTAGCGTTTGCATTCAAAGTTAATTAAAAGCTGTAAAAAGATTGTTTTAACGGTTTATAAAAGTATGTCAAGATTAGGGTTCGGCAACCCACTTCGTACGTAGATAATCGATAAAGCTACTGAACTTGCTCAAATGATAAATACAATCACATATCCTCCCAATATGTTTATCTCTAACACATATTATGAGTTTTGCCATTTTGATCCTTTGTTGATCTCTCACACAAACTATCAACATGACAACATTAGAGTTCAATATTTATGAACATCAACACACATTGCTATCTCTAGCCAATATACATTGATGGATGACAAACCTAGGTAAAGAGTTGGAGCATATTTCTCAATCATGATCCAACACAAAGAATAAACATAAAAACAAGGTTTATCATCATATATTTATCATCCAAGAGTTCATAAGATAGGATCAATCCATATACATACAAAGTAAATGTTTACCTACATCTAACCTTGACACAAAAGAGAGATTAGCTACACATCTTCATGGTAGCTTGCACAACAAGTAATGAACAAAGTTTTTGGAGCATCAATCTTCAAGAATCAAAGATTGAAGCATAAAAACTCAGAAACTAGAAAATGGGTTTCAATGGAGTTTTTCTCTCCAAAATATCTCTAGTAAAAAAGTGAGAAGATGAAAAGTAGTAGGTAATGTAGTAGTCCTCCAAAATGAAACAACATCAGCCTAAATAGAGGTATTTCCCAGAAAGGAGCGCCGGGCGGTGAGCATACGGCCGGGCGAAAGACACTTTTCAGCACACGTGACAGCTACCAAGCTACAAGTGGGACATATATTTTTCCAAGAGCGCCGGGCGAAAGACATCCACCGCCGGGCGATGCGCAATTAACGGCCGGGCGAAGCAGGAGGCGCAGCAGTGCCAAGATACTGGAACTTGGTATGAAACATGGGGGATCCTACCGCCTGTGCATCGCCGGGCGAAATATCCCAAGCGCCGGGCAAAAGAGATGCACCTCCGGGCGGTCAAAGAGGCGAAGCAGTGCCAAGTTACTGGAACTTGGTATGAAAACTTGAGAAATTTGGGGGATCCTACCGCCTGTGCACCGCCGGGCGGTCAAGAGGCCCAAGACCAAAAACATGAATTTTTCACCACTTCAAAAACAGGTCGAATTGAAAGCGATTACTCAACCAGAATACCTGCAAAAAGTAGCAAACACATCAAAGCACCATATGGACACAAAAATGCCAGACCAGCTTAATAAATAAGTCGTTTTTTCGGTTAAAGCGATTAACAGAGCTCAAAAGGTGTACAAATAACCTATGAAAATAAACACATTTACACACCTAACAGCTGGGGGCTCTCTATAAATATCCTCTCACTTGAGAGGGTCAGGTTACGCAATCTCATACACTCTAACCTTCTTCTGTATTTTCCTTTCTCTGACCGTTATCTTACTTGAGCGTCGGAGTACCTTGCAGGTACACCCCCCCGCCGTCTTTCAACCTTACCGGAGCTGAAGTCCATACGACGTTGCTGGCCACTGAATAACTGTCTGATCCAGGTACGATCAATATTATTGCAAATTTTTTATTAACCTATTTCTTTTTGTGCACATAGATTTTGGTACCGATAGAAACATTCATAATGTTCTTGCGGTGAACAAAACAAGTTACGAGAATTATAGTGAAACGGATTTCATAAACAACATTACGAGAGGAGGAAGATATGTTTTCCAACTCTTGGAGATGAGGTCGTATTACTTTATATGTGGTAGAGGTTTTTGCTTCATTGGAATGAAGGTTGAAATAAATGTTGAGCCATTTGATCTAGCACTTTTTCCGACCATTCTCAACAAGACTTCTTCAACCAGAAAAATGAACAACAAGGTTGTTGGAATATTTTATAATATAAATATTATTTAATTATTATATTCCAATAATTATTTTGTGGGCATATATATTTTAATTATATTATCTATTTATCAAATTAAGAGCCTTAATTGATTAAGTGGTCAAATAAATTTAAAAGGCTATTTAGATTTTAATTAATTAATTAATTAATTGAATATGAGCTTAAATATGAGTGGATGTCATGATGACCCATTTCAGAATAATATGAGTCCTAATTGGCCATCACCTTATATATAGGTTATGGTCCCCAATATACCGTATACAAGCAATTTTGTTGAGTTGTAATTCCTTGTGTCGAAACAGTTTAGCTCGACAGAAACAAGGAGCAAACGAATTGTAATAATATGTGTGTCAAGTTGTAATAGTGTGTCGAAGTGTCGAAGGAGGTTCCTTCACACAGGATTTCGACTTAGGCCTATTTTAGTAATGTTAACTATTTCTGGCTTTTATAGTTTTGGGCCTTGGCTTGGTGTGCAATCTAACCTAAATCTATAAATAGGGAGAAACCCTTTTTTTATAAGAAGAAGTAGAACAGACTCAAAATTGAGAACTTGTATTCACAGTTTGCAGTTGCAAGTGAAATAACAGAATTTCCACAGTTTGTGGGCAGAGAGTTCTCTGCAGAAAATTGTTCATCTTCTTCTCCAACGTTTTCTCTTTCTTTTCTTTCTTAACCCTTTTAATTGCCATTGCGTGTTTGTTAACAATCTTGAGATCAAGATTGAATAGGAATTCCCAAAAGATTTTGGGTTAATTCCAACAAATTTATCTCTTCTCCACATCTGAAGAGTATTCAAGGCATTAGGAGTACCGGTTGAGGAAGAACCGCACAAGCCAGTAGGTGTTCGTTGTTTGTCTTCTAGCTTTCAGGACTACCGCAAACAAAAAACTTTCTCAATGGATCCAAGTATTCATGCAATCTCTTCTCTCATATACTAACATGTAGTAGATCCTGTAATTATATACATGTTTGTATTATCTATTCTATTCCGCACTAATGTATATAACATAATATGTAGAACATGTATTTGTGATTAGTTGTTATTGATTTAATTCCAACAAGTGGTATCAGAGCAGGTCTTCAGGTTAAGTTTATTGAGATTTTCCCACTGAACTTCAATTTTTTGTGTGGATATGGAATTATGAAACTTATATTTGAAATTCATGATTGTGAATTTTCTTTTTCAAGACATGAATTTTTTATGATAATATTTGGTGATGTTTTCTTTTATTTGTTAAATCATTGTGATAGTACGAAATTTATGATTATGTGTATATTTATTTTGAAAGATTTATATGGTTTAAGTTTTTCCATATAAATTTATATGTACGCATGTTCTTTTATGTTCTTTCAAATAAAGGATTATACATCTTCTATATATAAATATTTCTTCATGGATGATTGCAATTGTTTGGTCCTTAATTGCATTATAATCTTAAATATTTGTTTTGATCATGATTTTGTATAAAATAAAAACCAAAAAAATATATTAGAAATAAATTTTTTTATTTTAAATTAAATATTTTATTGTGATATATATCATAAATTTTAGACTTGATTCAAATATAATTTGTTGTCATCAATTAAAGTTTTGAATTTGACTTGCAAATTATATGATAAAGTTTTGATTCAAAATAATATCTTTATGTTTTTTCTGAAAGAAAAGTATTTGTGAAAATTTTGGTTTTCTTTGAGAGATATGTTATTTAATATATATTATGCTAAATATATTTGAAATCACATATATGGTTATAATCGTTGATTGAGAATCATAAAAATATATTTTCATTAAAGATTTTGATTTTCAACATTTTATTTGTGGGTAGAGAGCATATATTTAGGAAAAATAAACATTGAGTTTAAATCTTATTTTGTTAATTTGATTATTGGTTTTGAATTAAAAAAGGTTTTATTATCAAATCATTTTATTTGATTTTTAATTATTATTTTATCTTTCAATTTGATTCACATAAAGTCTGCACATTAATTTAAATTTTGAGAGATAAGACAAATACTAATTTGTTAAATATATATTTAGTTATTATATATTATTTTTGAAAATTTTTGGAATATTTTCAATGTCTCTCAAAATTATAAGGTAAAACTAAAGATTTAATTATTTAAATTTTTGATACTTTAGATTTTAGAATTGATTTTGTTGATTTTAAAATGATTTATTTAAAGAATTATTTGGTGTATATGTGAATTTGTTTGATATTTATTTTGGATATATAAATATTTAATATTTATCTGATTTGAAGTTATACATTTACCATGATTATGTTATTTGAGTTTATTGTTATTAAGTTTTATACAATAATATTTTTTTAATCATGCAATTTGTATAAATTCATAAAACTTATGTCTCTTCTCATTAAATTTATTAAAATGTCCAATAATTTTGATTGAGTTGATTGAAGCAATATGTTGCAAAAGTAACCTCTGTTGTGTAAATTTGATTCAATCAGAATTATAAAAGATGTAGTGTGTAATTGTTCAAGCGAACGGTTATGGTCGACCAAAAGGAAGACACAGTTTGGCCGAACAATTGCATACATGTGAGGATAAATATGTAGTAATTATTAATTTTATCTATGTGGGTAATGATTAATGTCAAAGATGTCCATTATCTGACCGGACTTATTACTAATGTTCGATCATTGCGCGAGAGTATCGTTTACCATTAATTTTTACAATCAAAGATTGAAAATTAATATTGTGTTTGGTATATTGTTTGAGTCTTTTAATTTATAAGTAATGATGAATGTCTATATAATAATTTATTGACATAACATTAATGATGTTGTATGATTATAAATCATTCAAGTGTTTATTTGATTACACTCACACATATAAGGTAAACATGTGACAATCGTAAGAATTTATTATTTATAAATATTAAATTTTAGTGTTTAATTATTGAAAATAAATACTAATAGTAATTGATTTTATTGTCTAAAGACTTAATATCAATGGAGAATTTATTATTTTGATGAGTGAATTTTGCTCCATTTTGTTGTGAATCAAAAAGATTTTATGTGAATCAAATTGAAAGAATCAAATTAACAAAAAGATTCAACCATGAGGATTATTATAGGGAACAAAAGATTTTGTACTCACAAATCAGAGATCGGCCAATGGGGAGATCATTAGTATGGTAGATTCTGATATTTTAAATGTCAAATAGACATTCTAATACAAAATAAATGAAGTTATGTATTTTATGTCATTCAATTACAATTCAATTTAAGAATTTGAAATACTGGTCAAGTTATATTGTGTTGAAAGACAGTCATATAGTGTTTCAACAATAGATTTTAAAAGGCCCGTTGACTTATAAGTTATTATTGTTGAAACTAGAATATATACATATAGAATTTAAGTTAAGATCTTTCATATTAATGTCGTCACTAAGGATGTCCGAGATTAGTGGGAGTCACTCATTATTTATATTTTATAATATTGTTTTGATATCGATATAGACTTTATGTTAAGATTATTTGCAGAAATAAAGTTTATGAGGTTATTATTATTATAACAATTTCTGTATCGTTTGTGAAAATATTGAACTTGAAAATTTCAGTTTGATCTCAATAAAGAATTCAGTTGGAGCAGTTGGAAATATGCATGATTCAGAGATCTACATGAAATTTCCATGCCACTCATCCATATCAATCTATGTCATCAAGTACATTGATGTGGTGGTCATCGGGGTTGTGTCACGTTATACGTCAGTGACAACAGCCGCGGTGGTCCCATTATTGATGTATGAGGTGAATCAGATTGTAAAGTTGAAATCTAAAGATAAATAACATTCGGATGCGCGCCTAAAGAATGGTGATATGATTATTAAAAATATATTGACCAAGTGGGAGATTGTTGGAATATTTTATTATTTAAATATTGTTTAATTATTATATTCTAATAATTATTATGTGTGCATATATATTTTAATTATATTAGCTATTTATCAAATTAAGAACCTTAATTGATTAAGTGGTCAAATAAATTTAAAAGGTTATTTATATTTCTAATTAGTAATTAATTAATTAATTAATTAATTAATTGGATATGAGCTCAAATATGAGTGGATGTCAAGATGACCCATTTCGGAATAATGGGAACTCTAATTGGCCATCACCTTATATATAGGCTATGGTTCCCAATATACCATACACACACAATTTATCTCTTCTCCTTATTTGAAGATTATTTAAGGCATTAGGAGTATCAGTTGAGAAAGAACCATACAAGCCACTAGGTGTTCGTTGTTTGTCTTCTAGCTTTCAGGATTACCGCCAACAAAAACTTTCTCTATAGATCTAGGTATTCCTACAATCTCTTCTCTCATATACTAACATGTCGTAGATCCTGTAATTATATACATGTTTGTATTATCTATTATATTCCGCACTAAAGTATATGACATAATATGTAAAACATGTATACGTGACTAGTTGTTATTGATTTAATTCCCATAAGTGTAATATTTGTGTTTCTCATAGATTTAGCACGGATCTTCGAATAGAGAAGACATTAGATACTACGCTTTATTATTTGTTGTTTGTTATGTTTATCGTTTTATTTGAATGTTTTAGTTATATTATATAACTATATATAATTGTAGTCTTTTATGATCTAAATATAATTGTAGGCTCTTATTGATTAATTATAAAAACATGTGTAATTTATTAAGAACAAGAGCAACATTTATTAGAAGTAGTTTTTGAAGATTATAAATTAAAAAAATATTTTATTTTCTAATTTTATTAATCAATTTTTTCTCAAATTATCTTTTTAACTATAATTTATTCTTAGATAATTGTTTTTTTAGAGATTGTTTCAAATATAGTTTACTAAATACTTCTTCTTCCCTTGCTTAATCACAGTAATCATTCTGAAGCAACATCCAAACATCGTCAAGCCTAAAAATGTAAAGAGCAATAAACCTGCTCCTCTTACCTTTGACTATAGGCTATTTGAGGGGTCTCATGTCCTAGACATTGATCTTACTAAAAGCCAAGGTCAATATGATGATACATGGTTATCTGTATTTTTAAAAACCACCAAACGAATAATGGAGATGTCAAATGTTTTACAATATTCAATCATTGAAAGTACAAAAAAAGCAAGTAGATGAGTTGATCAAACCGATTCACCATGTGAAGGAGGTGGAATAAGACATTGAATGTGAAGAAGAAGAGTCAAGCAATGTAGAAGAGGATGACAGTTTCGAATAATACATCTTGGAAAAGGAAGATGCCTACCACGATGTACCACACATCTGGTACGACAAGGGAATGGTTGTTGTAGTTGTTTGATGGAAATGTGTTTGCCTTTAGTTTTTTTGGCTAGTTGTTTCTGGTGTTATAATGACTCTCATATTTTCATTGCCTGCACTGTAATTCCTATGGTTCAACAATTAGTATTTGCTTCTATGATCTTATTTACAATAGTCTTTGATATCTTGGTTGTGTGTGTGCTAACATACTAACCCTTGCATTACTGACTTTTAGAAGGTATTTGATGTTCTAACCCTTTATCAAATTATGAGAAAAGGGGGAGTAGTTTGGTGTTACTAAGGAAACACGAGTATCTGTTTAGTACTAACCATCAGGGTAAGTGCTAATGTTGTGCTATTTGTTTAGTACTGACCATTTGGATAAGGTCTAATGTTGTGCTCATATGTTGCAGCATCGGGCAAGACATTTGGCCCTTTTGATGTGAGCTTTTGTGTTAGTAGATTTTTGCACTTCCTGTTATTAGCTACTAACTGTTTGTCTTATGCATGACTAAATATGTGAGTGATTGCATGCTTATAATTGTTAGTTAGTAGGATTATACGCTACTAACTATAAGTTGACTGAGTGTCATGCATGACTAAGTTATGAATGATTGCATGCCTGCCTGATTAATTCTAGAGCATTGTTTTGTGTGGCATTTGTGATGAATGTTATTGATTTTCTGTTGTTGAGCTTATCAATGAAATTTGGAAGACTATTGATGATTATATGCTCTGTTAAATGTCACTTGTTCAAGTCAGAAAAGGTGTTATATCTTGAAGAGTTGTTTTTCCATAATTTTCCATAAGGGGGATTGTTGTTCCTTTTGGATTGGTTACATTTTGCAAAACAACAACATGAAGAAGTGTTTAAAGTTTTCAAGATTAATCTAGCTTGCTTAAGTTATATGGAGGTGCAGAAGGGACAAATGCTGGACGCGATATCACATCATGTTGGTACAACATCTAGGCCTTGCTCAATAGGTCATTATTGTTGCATTTTGGAAGATTTATGGTCAAAGATTAGATCAAATTTTATTGCTAATTGGTTTAGCAATATGATTAGGTGATTTGTTTGTTAGTTGGACGAATATTGATTCAAATTTAAATGAAGATTTAAATTTGAATTTAAATTGAAACAGATCATATCTTATTTGAGAGATTTATGGAATATATAATATCCAACAAATTATGCATTAATTATGGACAAAATTAAAGCTAATATCCAAGTAGAAAAACCCTGAATTATTATGCTATATAAGAATCTCAAAGCTACATTGGAAAAAAAGTATTCACATTGAAGATTTTAGAGTACTAGGGTTTACAATAGTCCTTGTTATTTTATGTACACCTCTATGTTTCGTTAACTTGGCATAGAAGGTTTGTCTAGTTGAGTTGTATATTCAACATCTTTATGTACACCTATATGTTTCAGTAACTTGTCATATAAGGTTTGTCTAGTTGACTTGTAATATTCAACATTGATAATTGGGTGAATCATCAATCACTAGGGTTTAGTGATTGAGAGAAAGTGAGAAGGGTTCTCATATTTAGGGGGAGTCCTAAATAGAAAGTCAGTGGGTAGTGTTAGAAAGAGGCATTGAACAACATAGAGTTTGTTGTTGCTTGTAATACTAATTGTACTAAGCTACTAATAGTAAATTTCATTTCTTGGGTTGGAAGTCAACCCTCCGGATGTAGGTGTTGTTTGCATCGAACTGGGATACTAATTCTTGTGTTCTTTATTATTTTCTAGCTCCATCATCTTGTACAACTTAATCTGTATTATTTATTGTAGTTTTGGTTTATCTTGTCAAATTAGTTGTCTAACACATTGTGTTCCACATCTGTCCCCTGAGGAAAAGAATTTCAATTGGAGAATTTCCTAAGTCGAATAAACTTTATATCTACTCCATTGCACTTCAAGTATCAAAGAATTGCACAAAGATCGAAAGATGTAAGTTCGGGTCTTTTGTTGGGTTTTCGGAGAACTAAAAATGTGACACTATCTGCAGCAAAGAGGGTTTTAAATCAAAATTATTCACGGATATGGCTGGATGAACAATACTCAAATGAGGTTATTCCTCTAATGGTACGTCATATTCCTTAAGCGGTTGTTGATCATTATCCTCCATTTCTATTTGAATTTGTTAAAATTGACGTCTTATCTAGAGATAACGCTTGATTTTGTCAATTATCTAGGTGAGATTACCCAAGCTTCGGATTCCTCGCATACAACCGAAAGCGAGAAAAATTAATAACAAAAGAAATTATCTTAGTCTAAAAGGCGAAACAACATAATTACGATGTTGAAAAATTGGTCTTCGATAACGATGCCAAAAACTTGATAAGTTGTGCGTAAATAGCTATATCGAGTAGTATAAAGAGTTATCGTATCCACGAAGACCAAATAACAAGTATTTTACTTATTGCTTCTATGTGCATCTAAGGCTAAGCAAAAACTAGCTTTTTGTATGAAAATTGGAAAATAGCAAATTTAATTCAATATTAAAATAAGAGACCGAAACAATGATTCCTTTCTACCAATTTTTCTCATATCGATGTATTTAATTATAACGAGAATTATATTTTTGTAGAAAATATTAAAATTATGGGTAACGCCCACTTTCGTTGGCGCGTTACCGAACTCTAGTCTCGCAACTGCCTACTTTCGTAGCACAATCTTGCGAGTTTAAATGTACCTTTCAAAATTCATTAGACTCTTAATTAATTTAGATACACTTTTGCAATCTAAAAATCAAAAATTTGAATTTCTAAGTTAGATATTGTTTCTGCCCTCTCAGTGCGTAAATGTAATCTCGGTGCTCCTACTTTAGTAGTAAGTCTTTTCTTTTCAAAAGAAAAATTTTAAAACAAAAGATTCATTCTCGTTACAATTAAATATCTATACGATTTGCATGAATTATATCTATATAATATTCTTCATGTTTTGGACTCTAATTAATTTACTCAAACATGGTAATTAAATAAACATCACATGCATATAATAATTTCATAATAAAAAAAATAGAATATAACATGAAAATTAAGTAAATGATACTGAAATAAATCTTGCTCCATATAGAGGCTTTAATCCAATAGGTGCAACAACAATTTGAAGGGAAAATGCAACAGGAAATTAAACTAGAACAGCTGAGAAATAATTGAATTTTGCCTAGAACTAAAATTCATATCTAAATTAAATTTAGTACAAATATGCTTGGATTCCTTTTACAATGTGTTACAGTTCTAATCATAGTGATTTTTGCACTCCAAATGCTTCAGCAATCATGCAAAATCATGAAGAAAAGGATTGAAACTGTCTGAGAAAATGCAGGAAATTTTGGAATTGGGTGAGATGACGGGCGTCATCATTCGTGATTTCATTTCCTGGTCCCATGATGGGCGTCATGTGCAATGACGGGTTGCCCCTCACGGGTTCTTCAGCTTATGCTTTTGATTTCTATGTTGAGGCCATGACAGTTGCTTCCTATGTATGACAGACATAATGCCTACCCGCCATGGATCATGTTTCTTTCTTTTTCTTTACTTTTTCGTCTGATTCTTTCCATATGCATTGTCAATTACTTTATACCTAAAACACAGTGAAAACAGACAACTTATTGCAATAAAAGTGATGTAAAATGACACTGAAATTGATAAAAATAAGTTAATAAACACGGTCAAAATGCTTGTTATCGCCGCTGTATCGGAGATCAGTGCCACTGATCTATGACTCCTCACCATCAATGTGCATCTAATTCTGGTTCCTAAACGGAATACTAGGAAAATACCAATTAACTTGTTTGGTTCTAGGTGAGGGAGGACGTCGAAATTTGATGTCAAAGCATTTAATAATGTCTCTATAGACCAATTGAAGAGTAAATTTGTCCCTTGAAAGAAATAGATGTCATATTGACCAATTGTTTAACATGAAGAATGTCTTAATCAAAGTCATTTTTACCATTTTGAAACCTCGTATCATTTCTAGTGTGCCAAGTTTTCTAAAGAATTATTATGATGAGAGTTATCATCAAGTTCTAAATTTGAGAGCTCTAACTTCTACTAACAAGTTTGAATTTTCTTTTCTAACTAGTTTATAATCACTCCATCCAATGCAAGAAAAGCAAATTGTACCTGCGTGACCGCGTCTAATAAATAAGTAGTTTGTTGTTTCCACATCATGAGTGTAAAGATAGCACCTCATAATTATATGCATTCTCATTTGAATCAGATTGTCTTCTGTTGCAATAATATGATACATTAATTTTCAAGTCACTAATGACTTAGCCTGTGATATATAGGGATATAAAATAAATTTTGTGCAAGAAAGCTCAATGTGATCCCTCCTAATACAATTATAGACATCTTTAAAAGATAGATCACTATATGCCGATTTTATCCAAATGAGTTTATTAATAGTAGTAATATCAAAACACAAGTTAATCTTCAAAATGTCTCCAACAATTTGAGGAGCCAAAATGAATAAGTCATGAGAAATGTTTTCATTGTTGTCATAAATAATTTAATTGACCATAGCAATTTGTATATATTGAATATCCATTGATAATACTCGGTGTAAATCTTTAATTTATTATAATTATCAATATTGTAATTATATAATTTGATTTTTTTTCATAAAAGACATACTCAGTCTTTTTTTTTTTTATATAATCTTAAAATATAATTAAAATTGTTATATTTTTTAATTGTGCATATTATACATTCATATTTGTCTACATATTTTATATATTTAAAAAACAAAAAAAAGTATTAACTTTAGAGAAAAAACTACAAATTTATAGCACAAAGTCTCATAGTAGTTAGTATGTTTAAATAATTGCAGTTGTCATTTACAATTGCAAAACTTCTTTAGGTTGTGTCTTCTATTCCACTGTTATGAGTTGTTAAGTTATATTTTTGTTTCTTTTCTAAGTGATGGTTTTTATTTAGTATAATATTTTTAGGTGGTTTGAGTGAGAATTTTTTTTGGTGGTGTTCTAGTTTAGAAGGTCCCGTTTTTGTCTTCTTTTTTTTCTTTTATCTTCAAGTATTGACTGTGAGGATTTGAATTTATACCTTTAGAGTGGACATGGTCTTTAGTTTTCTATTTGTATTGTTTTTTTTATCAATTTGTTGATTGTTTTTAATTACCAGAGCATCTTATGTTGTGATGCTAACTGTTGTACTTTATATATATATATATATATATATATATATATATATATATATATATAATATTTCACCAATTTATGATAATTGAAGGGCTGGAGGGCTGTGCTTGATGTGGTCTGATATGGTGGATATTGTTATTTCTTCCCAGTCTACTAATCATATTGCAGGTGTTTGTCATTTCGATGGTGAGGATGTTGTAATACCCCAAATTTTGACCACTTAGATTTCCCATCATTGTGAAAATCATCATCACAATATGGATGAACCATCATGCTTCATCAGTCTCCCCAAAGATGGGTGAGCATCCAATACAATCAAAATTAGGGTTTCAAGCCCTCTCTGAGTGCTTAGACAAAGGATCAATCAAGAAATGACATGATCTTCAACTTGTATAATCTCTTAAATATCCACAATGGATAAAAAAGGACTCCCACTTCAAGGATTAAGCACAAGGCTGCTCCCTTCTAGGTGGATCAAGTCTCAAGATCGACAGTGTCACCAAATTAGGGTTTTGGTCGACCAGGGCCTCCAGATGGAAATTTTCATCTGGGCACAAGGAAATGATCCAAAACATGACCTAATATACTTCATGGAACCTCATGAACCCATGCATCAAGTCAATTTTGCCTCAGGGGATGCATTCATCAAAAATCAGGAATTAGGGTTTCTTGACCTAATTCACCCCTAAGTTGACTTTTGGGACAAACCATGAACCAAGACCTCAAGACATGATTTGAGGGTCTCTAATATACCATATTGATCCATTTGGAACAATGGATTGATCCAAGAAGCTTGAGCAACAAGTCTCAATTTCATCTGCACCACAATTAGGGTTTTAAGAGAAAAGTCAACTGTAACTTTGACTTTTGACCAAGACATGCTCCCAAACCCTAATACATGATTGAATATACCCTATGACACCCATGGAACATGTCCATCAAGTTTGATTTAGGTCAAGGAGATGATTTCCTGAAGAATTGCACAGTTTGGAATTCATCTGATAAAAAGTCAATTGTGCACAAAAGTCAACTTTGACTTTTTGAGATTTTTCACCAAAATGGGGTTTTAACCCTAAAATGATGTTAATGTATGATTTGAATCATCATTCATCAAGAAAAATCAAGAAAAGTGAGATAACTTGTAAAAGGGGTAACCATAAAACTTAGAAATTTTTCTAAGTTAAAAATAAAGTGGCGAAGGTACCAACTTTGGAGGTCCATAACTCCTAAACCACAAGGCCATTTTTTCTCATCCAAAGATGTATTTGTAGCCCTCATTATCACCTACAAAAACTTCAACTACAAGTCATTCCAATTCATTAAGGATTTTGAGTTATGGAGTGATCAAAGTGGCTGAAAAGTGAAAATGTCACTTTTTCCAACACTTAGTGAAATTTTTACTAAGTCAGATTCTGCCTCACTTTTTGCCAAATGTAGGGGGATTTTTCACTTGGAATAAAAATATATCAAAACCAAACTTGTTCAAACAGTTGTTGTATCATGTAAGAGCTTTCCAAAATGGCCAAGAACATTGCCAAATTCAACCTACACCATGAGATACAACATTGCCAAGTTGCCTTGCTGAAATCTGTCAAGGCAAGGCAGAATTTGCAACTTTGGTCGATTTGCCAAAATCAGCCAAATTCAATTGTTCCTATCCACTTGGACACCTCAGAGGATTGAATCTAAAGGGGACAATCACTGAGCCAACCCTCCAAAGTCCATGGAACAAGAAATAGCATGTTGAACCTAGAATGGCCAAAATAGGGACAAGACTTCAAATTTGGAATGAGGCATTCAATGAAACCATCTAGGTGGCATGGACTAAGCCATTCTCATCTGAAATCAGTCAAGACTTATCCAAGACCAAGGGAACCAAAGCTCTGTGCCCTAACCTCTAGTCAATGGCTAGAGGAGACTTGGATTTTCATTTGCCAACATTGGCCAAACCTACTTACCAGCTGCCATGCACCATTCCTTGAAAAACAAACTTGCTCTACTATAAATAGAGCTTAATTGTGGTCAGTTTGAGTACACCAAAGCCATCTAACAGATGCTTTCCTCAAACTCTCTTCTTTCACTCCAATTTTGCCTTCTAAGGCAAGTCACTATCGGGTTTTGAGTTTGAGAGCAATTCCAATCAAACCAATCACTCACACACCTCACATACATCACATATGAGCTGATCAAACACTTAGATTACTTCTGAAACATCAATTTCACAAAATCACCAGCTGGTTGCTCAAGGTTTTAACCAAAGTGCAGCTGAGGTACCACAAAATGATCCAGCCAATTTCAATCAAGTCCAACCATCCAAACACAATCCATAGGGTGTAGGGAAGCTGTTCAGATCATCACCACTCATCTGTAACACCTCCAAATCAAAAATCACTTTGAACTTGCTGTCACAACTTGGAGGTAAGCACATACTTGGTCATCTCTCAATCTATGCATATTTCCTCGCACAATAATTTGGCCATATGTTCATAATCATGCATGGAATGTTTTCCCTTAATTAATTGCATTGTTTGAATCGTGTATCAAAAATCCTAGCCTTCATGCAGAAATTAGGGTTCTTGAGGTCTCTTCGTGATTTCTGGTTGTATGTTTAATTTAAATGAAATTAAAGTACATAGACATGTTCGTGAGGTTGAGGCGAGCATAATGATATGTGGATTGCATGATATGATTACGTATTCATGGAGATTGGATAGAAAATGCAAATCTGAGAAACCAAGAACACGCGCGTGTTCTTCAGCTTGTTCTTGGCGCCATTTTTAGAAATTCAAATATTTGAATTTTGTGATTTTGTTTAATTGATTCAAAAATTAATTTCTCTCTGAGTGTTAATGATTTTGAGTTGATTCTTTTTTTAATAATTCACAAAAATGTTAAAATATTTTATTTTATCAAAAAATCCCAAAAATATTATTTATTTCATATAATTGATATTTTTGCAAAGAATTAATATTTTAATTGTTTTTGACATTTTAAATATTTTTTCTACATTGATTTTGCAACTTTTAATGCTTTCTAATTATTTTGTAGGTCAATACTTAATTTTTGAAGCATTAATCCAAGATCACAATTTGTTTTCCATGTGTTAAACAATTTTTGATCATTTTAATTGAATTTTTATTCAATTAAATACATTTTGAAAACAAATTAGGATTTTGGATTAATTCAACCCTCATAAATCATTTTCAAAACACATTGGGCCTCTATTAGAGTGTAAGACCCAATCCTTTTTTTGACCAAATCATTTTTGGGCCTCACTTATGGTTTAAGTCCCGATACCGTCAAAAAACAAACGGCGCGATCGTCGCCTTTTCAAAAATCATCTGGGCCTACCCTCGAGTAGTAAGACCCATCTCTTTTCTTTAAACCTTTTTGGGCCTCTTGAGAGAGTGTAAGACCCATCCCTTTGTACAGAAAACCTTTTTGGGCCCCAGTCACTTGTATAAGTCCCGCTGTACAAAGTCAAACAGTGTGCTCACTGATAAAACACTGGGCCTCTCCTTGAGCTGTAAGCCCCAAATCTTTCTTTTTCAAAGCACTTTCTCCTTTGATTTTGAATATACTGTTGTTTTCAATCTTTCTTTGTTGAACAACTAACCAAACAGCATGGAAGCACTCCAACCGAGTAAGTGGTTATCGCTTTCATTTACTGCTTTCATATTATAAACTGTATTGTGGGGCTGCTCACTATAAGTCTCCTTTCATAAACTCATATCTACTGTGTAATAATAGTATAGATATTTCGAGTTTCCCCGGCTACTACGTCTAGAACTAGGTGACGCCGTTTCATTTATTCGTAGAAATAGACGTCTAGATCCCCAATAGGAGCACCAGATACAGTCTTCTCTTCGGCTGTCCTCCTTAGGAATCGTCAAGAAGCTCTACTCCCCAAGATGAATGTATTCTCCGTGAATGGCATCTTTGAGTTTCTTCCAAATTCTCGAACTTTCCTGACTTGATCTATTCCTTGTGGATAGCTTGCCTTGAATGTCTCGGGGTTTGGGTACCCACTACGGTCATAATCTTGGACCTTAACTAAGGAACCCTCTTTAAAAGTTAAAAATTGCTGGATAGTAAACCTCGCACGTTTACCAGTGGTTTTTATCTTTAAAAGAGTTATCTCTCCTAATGGAAAGGAGATGATAGACCCACGGGCTTCTTAAAAGCATCGGCCTCCTCTTGAGCATTATTCAAGGACACTACGAATTCTTAGAAGTATTCACAACCTCCTCTTAGGCTTCGTATAATGATCTCTTCCTTCGGGAATGATAGCCTCCTCTTGGGCTTCGTACAAGGACCCGTAGGCTTCTTAAAAGTTTCCTGCCTCCTCTTGGGTTTCGTACAAATTGTCCCGACGACCTCCTAGAGGTATAGGAACAGAACCTAGTCATCCTCATAGAACAGTCCTTTCATAGAGTCTACTACTGTTTCTCAAAGCATAGTACCAAAGAAAAAAACTCTAGACTTGGACAGTCTAACTTCCTTGAGTCTCAAAGACATTCTCAAGTGACCCCTTCGTTAAATAGGAAGGAAACCCGCAGACTCGGACAGTCTCAATACCCTTTGGATTTCCCGTTTCCTCAAAGAGAAGGAAATATCCCTGATCCTCAAATCAAATCCCTGAGTACAGTGTTGCTCATATAAGAACTGATTTTCTCTTTTAAAATCAGTATATTGGATCTGTCACTCAACTGAAACAAACCTTTAGCCTCCATCTCGGGCATCGTACGAGATACAAAAACACTCTCTTGTTGAGTATCAAATACTCTCTTGTTGAGTCAAACTTTTAGCCTCTATCTCGGGCTTCGTATGAGACACAAAGACTCCCTCGTAGAGTCAAACAAACAATAGCCTCCATCTCGGGCTTCGTACGAGACACAAAAACTCTATCGTCGGGTCAAAAACTTTTAGCCTCTCTCTCGGGCTTTGTACGAGACACAAAATAGCCTCCTCTTAGGCTTTGTATAATGATTTTCCTAGCGGAAATTAGCCTCCTCTTAGGCTTTGTATAAGAAAACCACTGGTTGATCCAATCAACCTTTTAGCATCAAAGCTGTGCCTCGTTCACAGTACACAAACATCAACAACTCCTTTCCTTTCATCTAATCGCTGTAAGCGGCAAGTCTCTGGATCATCTATATCCATGCCACTGTCCCTCTTTTAGCATGATAAATTCCTAAGGAAAGATGGCATTGCTCTACACTGAGTTAAAGTCTCCTCCTTCAGGTTAAAACCCTTTCTTCGGAAATTATGGCATTGCTCGGATCCGCGTATCCCAGTTAAAGTAATTCTCCTTCCCCCTCTTTAGAGATGACAAATTCTCTCTAAAGTCGAGGTCTTTCAGCTTCACGTCTTGGGCTTTGAACAAGACACAAATAGACCTTTCAGCTTCACATCTTGGGCTTTGAACAAGATACAAACCACCTTTCGCTTCACGTCCTGGGCTTTGAACAAGACACCAAAACACCAAAAACACCCATTTCCTCCCATAGAATAGGAGGAACTACGAACGCTCTGATTTCCCTGTTTCGGTAAACGGGAATACGTAGGCATAAGATCGAAAGAAAAGATCTTAGCGAGCGCAATCAACAAAAAACCCAAATCCCATATCTCCATCAATTAAAAGCAGTAATTCAAAAGCATCAGTCCTAACATCCTAATCCTTGTTCCCCGCCAGAAACCTTCTGCCCAGGTAAAAAAGAAAGAAAACAGTATTGGCGAAAATACAAATAACCAGTACAAAGGCCCCCCCACATTGATAGCATCCGTAACCTAACAGACCACTGTTTAAACTCAGTATGCAAAGCAGGGTTAATTGGAGACATCTATTTCCCTTCCTTATTCAGCTCACAATAGGATAAAAAATGAATCGACCTGTAGTCAAAGCTCAAACCGCAGAGAGCGACCAGCGCTTAAAAACCGCGTCCAAAATCGCTCGCTACAGAAAAATGGCGCTCACCGTGGGGCCGATTCTTTCTTTCTTACAATTTAAACCTTAGGTAAGTCATTTTAATGGCGGTGGCCGCCAACAGAAAAATGGCGCCCACCGTGGGGCTGTTCAAAGTTAGATCTAGGCACGGTCTTCCTTTTCTTCTCTTATGTGAAAACCACAGATTGGGGCTTCCGCCGGGGAACCCATTTTCTGTCAGGAACTTAGGATTCTTAGCTTTAAAGGTCTAGGATGTTTAGGACAAATATATATACTGCTTTTCCTAATTCCTATACATGTTTATTTTTCTGCTAATGGGAATGCGGGTGATGCCGTATGTGGAAAGAATGAGTATACACTTAAGATAAGTGATGGCGACGGGGTCGACCATCAACCTCAGTGGAGGCTGACCAACACAACCCATTCACTCTTCTAGCCAATGGGCCGGTTGTTAAGTCTGAGAAGCTAAGGAGCCAAACCCTTTCGTAGTGCGGAAGCTATCAGAAATAGCTGTTACGCGATACTACCCTCATTTGAGGCTGGTGATCTATTCTCGGTGAATAGCACTTACTCTAAGATTGCACACAACTCGCTGGCGATCCGCTTGTTGTCTGCCTTCCTGGGAGGAGCTGATGATAATGAGTACAGGTACAAAAATCACCCTAGTATAAACCTTTGGGGATGGGTAGAGCCTTGACTTCATGACAACGACCCTTTGACCCCATGTTTTTTCTATGTTTTTGTGTGCTGCATTCATGCATTCATTTAATAAAACATTAAAACATTCAAAAAAATTTCTCTTCTAGTCTCTCTGTTTTTCAAATTAAACTAAGACTGTGATTGCAAATATCAGAGAAAAAGATTACGCTAATGGATTTCGGTAGAAGGAGAACTCATACGTACACCTTCAAGGTTCCAAAACTAGGGGATTTGAGAGGGTTAGCAAGGATGATCGTTAACCCAGAGGCTTTTAGAGCCAAGCACGGAGGTTTGCTACCACTGTTAAGAGTCCATGTGATTGAGGGAATCATGGATGCGTTCATTCAGTTCTACGATCCGGTTTATCACTGTTTCACATTCCCGAATTACCAGCTAGCACCAACGCTGGAGGAGTATTCTCATCTGATTGATCTACACATTACAGATCGAGCTCCATTTTCTGGACTGGAAGAAATTCCAAAGAATCAGACTATTACAAGAGCAATTCATTTGGACGAGTCTGAGGTCAAGACTCACATGATTACTAAGGTTGGCATCCAAGGTTTGCCAGCCCAGTTCTTGACAAAAAAGGCTCTATACTTCGCTAGTATAGGGAACAGGACTGCTTTTGAAAGCATCTTTATCTAGCTCACCTACGAATTTTTTTTGTTTCCCAACATCAATAACTTCGTCGATATCAACGCTATTAAGGTTTTTCTCATTGGAAACCCTGTGCCGACTTTGCTCGCAGATGCGTATCATTCTGTACACTTGGGAAATTTGTACAGCGGAGGGGAGATCACATGCTGTGTACCTTTGCTCTACAAATGGTTTATCTCTCACTTGCCCAAGTCTGCTGCTTTTTGGGATTGCAAGAGTGTCTTACGTTGGTCGCAGAAGATCATGTCTCTCACCAATTCCGATATAGATTGGTGTAATAGGATTTATGAGGGAATCAGAATCATTGACCGTTGTGGAAACTTCCCCAGCGTACCCCTCATAGGAACTAAAGGAGGAATCAACTATCATCCGATATTGGTTCTTCGTCAATTTGGATACCCGATGAGACACATCCCACTGGGTGTTCATCTGGAAGGTCTTTTCTTCAAAGAAGGAGAAAATGACAGAGCACTAAAGATGGAAATAGTGCAAGCTTGGAAACAGGTTCATAAGAAAGGACGAGAGTCTCTGGGAAAACCGGACTGTGTCTCAGTGGAGCCTTATCTCCATTAGGTACAAACTAGAGCTCTCAAGCTAAAGATGCCTTATCCTCGTTACTGAATTCTTCCACCGAGGGAAACTGTCATGTACTTCATGACGGAAACTGAAAAGCTTCAGGTTACTCTCAACAAAGTTCAAAAGGAAAGAAGATCTTGGAAGAACAAGTACCGCACCCTCGACGTAGAGTATATCCAAATACAGCAACTACTAAAAGAGAAAGATGCTTTGATTGAAATTTTGGAGCAGCATGTTGTAGAGAATCAAGATGACCAAAGGAATTTGCTCGCTCCTTTCACCTGGCAAAGGAATGACAACCCGACAACGGCCCAAGCGCCCCAGTCAAAGAAAAGGAAGATACCAGAATCAGCACCCGGTTTCTCCTCAGAGAGGACTCGGGACCCATTAGTTTAGGTTTCTGTTTCTGCACTTTGTAATCTACTGTATTTCCATTTCTGTAATCCTTTGAATTTCAATAAAAAGGGGTTTCCCCACTGTTTGATATTTGCAATCTAATTGTCGAAGTTTATTTTGATTAAACCAAAAAAATAACAATTAATATAATCATTGCATTCATCATTCTCACATCGCGTATTCTTCTTCCCTACGAATCTCACGTTTGTGTCTCGATTCTAGAGTCAAACTGTCTCATTCGTATAATACTCGGGCCAATCGTCAGAAAAAGATGGATGATCTTGAGGAAGAAAATAGAGAGTTGAAAGAAGAGATCGACGCTCTGAGAGAGGATATGAGAAAGCTTCGTAATGACATGCAAGCCATGGCAGAAGCTCAGCTACAAAGAACTGTGATCTCAGAGATCACCTCAACGCCCATCATAGAAAAGTATGATCCTAGGTATCAGATGCCGAAAGATCGTCCTTGGGGCATGCCTGTTAACTATATCCCGGAAGGATATGTTCCGCCGATCACTGAAGATCAGGGAATCGCAACAGAAGCCGCTGGGCCTGAAGGTTACAAACTTCGGGAAAGCGAAGATGCTAGGGGCATACTGAAGACTCCTGAAGGTTACAAACTTCGGGAGGCGCTAAGACTTACTGCCGTAGTCACGGTACCACCCCTTGTGGTGCACACTGTCCCGGAAGGACAGATTCCACAGACACCTTCTGGTAAGAAGGAAACTATGTTTGACAGAATGGATGAATTCCAGGAGCAATTCTTGGAAATGCAGAAAGAGATGCAAGTCATTCGCGGTCAGGATCTATTTGGAAAGGACGCCACAGACCTCTGCTTGGTCCCAAATGTGAAAGTCCCGCACAAGTTCCAAGTGCCCGACTTTGAAAAATACAAGGGTAACTCGTGCCCTCAGAGCCATCTGGTGATGTACGCTCGGCGGATGTCAGCTCAGACGGAGAATCAGGACCTGCTGATTCACTACTTCCAGGATAGTTTAACCGGTGCCGCACTCAAATGGTACATGGGTTTAAACCGTACTACGATCAGTACATTCAGAGATCTTGGTACTGCCTTTGTCCAACAATACAAGTACAATTTGGACATGGCACCCGACAGAGATCAACTCAGATCGATGTCGCAAAAGGAAAAGGAAACCTTTAAGGAGTATGCTCAAAGGTGGCATGAAATTGCCGCTCAAATTTGTCCACCTCTTGAGGAAAAAGAGATGACAAAGATCTTCTTAAAGACCTTAAGCTCATTTTACTATAACCGAATGGTTGCCAGTGCGCCCAGTGATTTCACCGAAATGGTCGGCATGGGTGTACGTCTTGAGGAAGCCGTCCGAGAAGGACGTTTGGTAAAAGACACTGGATCAACGAGCGGTACTAAAAAATACGGTAGTGCTCTCCCTAAGAAAAAAGAGCAAGATATTGGGAATATCTCTCTCGGAAAGCAAAGGCGACGTTATCAGCCAGTAGCAGCTGTTACTCCTATTATCGGCCCCGCGCCTGTTCCTATGTATCAACCTCAGGTTGCGCAGAGCCAACCTGACCAACAAAGGACACAACAACCTCTTCAGCAGGCTCGTCCTTCATATAACAACAACCGTACAATACGGCCACCAGGATTTGATCCTATACCCATAACGTACGCAGAGCTGTTTCCGCTACTGCTGGCTAAGGGGCACATTCAGACTAAGTCTCCCCTTTCAGTTCCGGAAAATCTGCCTTTTTGGTTTAAAGCGGATCAAACATGCGCTTATCATCAAGGAGGTTCAGGGCATAACATTGAGACTTGTCTCAATTTCAAATCCAACGTGCAAAAGCTTGTTAGGAGCGGGCTCTTATCTTTCAAAGATACGAATCCCAATGTTCTCACGAACCCGCTGCCTCAACATGAGAAAGCTGCAGTCAATCTGATTGAGAAAGAGACTAACAATGCCTATCAAATTCACGATGTACTCTTATTAGGGACCAATCTGGTCAAGATGCATTGTAGACAGAGTGGATATGGCCATGTGCCACCTCATAATTATCACCAGTGTGATATCTGCTCTAAAGACAACCAGGGGTGTTCTGTAGTGCAAGCAGCTCTACAGGAACAAATGGATCTTGGATGGATCCAAGAGCACCGAGTTCGTGGAGTTAACATGGTTTACACGAATTCCAACGTCATTAAAAACCACGACATCCGTGCGATGAATGTCAAC
This sequence comes from Lathyrus tuberosus, assembly GCA_022829125.1. Taxonomy (NCBI): domain Eukaryota; kingdom Viridiplantae; phylum Streptophyta; class Magnoliopsida; order Fabales; family Fabaceae; genus Lathyrus; species Lathyrus tuberosus. Next base: position 5,777,309 of record JALAZF010000403.1, on the reverse strand, counting down.
TTGGTGGCGATGTACTCAAGGCAAAGCCAGTATCATAATCTGCCACGACACGATTACAGTTCCTGTCTGATTTACTCGATAAACAAACAGGGATGCTCTTTCATACAAGAGGCCCTCCAGCGTCAGATGGATCTTGGATGGATCCAAGACTACCATGATAGGAACTCCTATCAAATCAACATGGTTCAGATCTTTGACATTCGCGTAATGGATACCAACCTGGTAGAGTTACATGCTGAGCAGGTCCGACTCGGATTCTTAATATCACATGACTATCAAAGCTGTAAGGCGGGTCCCGAAAACGATCGAGGTTGTACCCTTGTCCAGGAGGCACTTCAGCACTTGTTAAATCACTGGTGGATGCCAATCTTTATGGACGAAGATACTCAGCAGATTAGTATCAATAACAGGAATCCTACTCGTCGTCAAAGTCAGGATGTCCGATCAATGGAAGGTAACCTAGTGAGGTTACATTGTATTCAAAGTGGGCGTGGCCAGGTGCCACCACACAACTATGACAGTTGTAGCGTCTGTGCAGAAAGTAACTAAGGGTGTTACCTTGTGAGAGCAGCTCTTCAGGGTCAGGTCGATCATGGAGAAAGTCATCCATATCCCGGTTCAAGACCCATCATTTGGTCGCCGAACTACCTTGCCGAGCAAGTTGAGGATGTTGTCACGATCTCTGGTCATCACAGGACCAGGGATGTTTTTGCCATCATCCCTCTACTTGACAAATCTAGAGTTCCCAACTGGGAACGGATCAAGGTTACTTATGATGGTCAGAAAAATCAGAAGGTTCCCATAGTCATCTATCTACCGGGGCCACTACCGTATGAATCAGCTAAGGCAATCCCTTACAAATACGGTGCAACAATAATCAAGAATGGAAAGGAAATTCCATTACCCTCCATCGTGAATATTGCAGACATCAGTCGTGTAACACGGAGCGGTCGAATCTTCAACCGAGGGGTTGGAGAATCCAACAAAGAAAAGGAACTTCAGGTGGAAATTCCTGATCCACCAGTCAGTCAATCTGGTAATCCCGACTTTTCAAAAGACAAAGATGAGATGCTAAAGCTCATCCAAAGGAGTGAATATAACATTGTTGATCAACTGTTACAGACTCCTTCAAAGATCTCAGTATTATCACTGTTACTCAGTTCAGAAGCACACAGAGAGGCTCTACAAAAAGTCTTGGAGCAAGCTTTTGTGGAACAGGATGTAACAATCAGACAATTCAATAGCATTGTCTCTAACATCACTTCCTGCAATAATTTGGGATTTAGTGATGAGGAATTACCTGAAGAGGGTCGTCGTCATAACATGGCGCTCAACATTACAATTAACTGCCAGGGCGATGCTTTAGCCAATGTACTGGTAGACACAGGGTCAGCCCTGAATGTTATGCCGAAGTCCACTTTGATGCAATTATCATTTAAGGGCCCTCCGATGAGAGTCAACGAGGTCGTCGTCAAAGCATTCGACGGATCCAGAAAAACAGTTATCGGCGAAGTTGATCTTCCCATAACTATTGGTCCTCACACTTTCCAAATCACTTTCCAGGTCATGGACATCCGGGCAACATACAGTTGTTTATTAGGAAGACCTTGGATACATCAGGCTGGAGCGGTTACTTCAACCCTCCACCAAAAGCTAAAGTTCGTCAAGAACGATCAACTTGTCACGGTTTGTGGGGAACAAGCCTTGCTTGTGAGTAACCTATCATCATCTACTTGTGTAGAACCCGAGGAGGTTATTGGAACTCAGTTCCAAGCACTATCGGTGAGCAAGAACGATCAATCCGAAGAAGGAACTTCAATTTCTTCATACAAAGATGCTATCAAAGCGGTCGAGAGTACCGATACAAAAGGATGGGGACAGCTTGTCATTCCCACTGACAATAAAATAAAGAAGGGTCTTGGTTTTTCTGCGACCTGTACTCAGACAGCCGCCAATGATGAAAGTCTTCATACCCTTCAAAACATCTTCCACAGTGGAGGTTTTCTTCACCCAGTGTCTCAGACAGTTCATGCTATCAATGAGGAAGATCCCTCTGACACAGATGAAGAATGGAAGTCCTACCTTAACAAGGATGACTATATGTCTCAGGAAGAGGTGCCTATGCCTTTTTGCTTTCCTACAGAAAGTCCGAGATTTATACCAAGATCAGATGTTGAAATGATCTACGGAGATTGTGATCCGGAAGGATGCCGTGCTCCGCCAAATTCATTAGAGGAAGACACTCTGATGAAAGAAAACTTTGATCACAATTACTATGGCCCGATGGATGGTCTGCCAATGTGGCAGCCTTACCCAGGAAACTTGGGGCAAGAAAGTCAGCCGAGTAATGAAACTCAGCTGAGCGTCATTGAACAGAATACCTGTGTCCCCGCCATGTCATGGGATCAACACTCAGGTCATTCGGAAACTACTCAACATGAAGATGAATTTGCAACATTTGCAGGACTAGAATTCATCAACTATGCTTTTCCTGAGGTCAACGTCATCGAGAGGGATGACTTCTCCAGTTCCAAAGAAGTTTGGGACACTTTGGGACAACCAAGTGGAAAATACGACTTTATGGTCAAGTACACTGCTCCCAAAAGCTCTCGTATCAGGCTCGAAGATATCCAGTCAACTGGATGGGGAGATACAGCTGAGAGCACCAATGCTATGCAAAATGCAACAGAGGAATTCTCCTACGACAATTCTGCTTGGGAGACAGATTCCAATGATCCTACTCCACCAGAAATCAGCGTCATTTCTGAAGACAAATCAAGGAAGGTGCCAGACTTTGTGATTCACCGAGGAGTTCGCCGCCAATGGGTTGCTGTCGAGGTTCCGAAGGTCGTTCGTCGGTCAAAGTAATTGCCATCTTTAACCTTTCACCCTGCCCAGGTGAAACGAATGTTTTGATAGGGCTCGCTTTTTGTAAATTTCCCTCTTCGCTTTGCCCAGAGCGAGTGAGTTTTGTTTTATAGGGCTGTAGTTTCAAGATTCGACTTGTTCATTAATAAAATAATGTCGTTCTGTAATTTCCGCATTAATTGCTGTTTTCTCTTTTTGCTTTTTCAGAAAATGGTAATCCTAAAAAAAACAATTCAAAAATAAAAACAAGCAGTAAAATAAATACACTGCACACACTTACATTTTCTCTATCTCTTCTAAACACGAATCATCACGTCATGCAGATTGCTTGTTTTAAACCCAGTTGAAACATACGATCCGATGCCTTCTCCCAACTTTGAGTTCCCGGTATTCGAGGCTGAAGAAGAAAATGACGACGAAATTCCAGAAGAGATCTCCCGACTACTTAGACAAGAGGAAAGGTCCATTGAACCTCACAAAGAGCCGTTGGAAACGGTAAACTTGAGTTCAGAAAAAGAGAGAAAAGAAATCAGGATCGGAGCACTGCTCAGTCCAACTGTCAAAGAAAGTTTGATAAAGCTTCTCAAAGAATTCCCCGATGTATTCGCTTGGTCCTATCAGGATATGCCAGGGTTGGATACCAGCATCGTGGAACATCACTTACCGCTAAGATTAGAATGTCCGCCAGTAAAGCAAAGGTTGAGACGGACTCACCCGGACATGGCCATCAAAATTAAAGAGGAGGTACAGAAACAGATCGACGCGGGTTTCCTCGCTACATCTGAATATCCTCAATGGTTAGCCAACATCGTACCCGTTCCCAAAAAGGATGGAAAGGTCAGAATGTGTGTTGATTACAGAGATCTAAACAAGGCAAGTCCAAAGGACGACTTTCCTTTACCACACATTGACATGCTGGTTGACAGCACAGCAAAGTTCAAAGTATTCTCCTTCATGGATGGATTCTCGGGCTATAATCAGATCAAAATGGCACCGAAAGACATGGAGAAAACTTCGTTCATTACCCCATGGGGTACCTTTTGTTACAAGGTAATGCCGTTCGGTTTAAAGAATGCCGGGGCAACCTATCAAAGGGCCATGACTACTCTGTTTCATGACATGATACACAAAGAAATCGAGGTATATGTCGATGATTTAATTGCAAAATCAAGAACAGAGGATGAGCACGTTGAACTTCTATCAAAATTGTTCAAACGTCTAAGAAAATTCAAGCTCCGCTTGAATCCTAACAAGTGCACCTTCGGTGTCCGTTCGGGGAAATTACTAGGGTTCATCGTCAGCCAGAAAGGAATTGAAGTTGATCCTGACAAGGTCAAGGCCATTCAAGAAATGCCTTCACCAAAAACTGAAAAACAAGTCAGAGGATTCCTGGGACGTTTGAACTACATCTCCAGATTCATATTCCTTATGACCGCGACATGTGCGCCGATTTTCAAATTACTCAAAAAGAACCAAGATTGCGTTTGGTTAGAAGATTGCCAAACTGCCTTCGACAGTATCAAGGAATATTTGTTGAATCCTCCGATCCTATCACCTCCAGTGGAAGAAAGACCACTGATCATTTACCTCACAGTCCTAAAGGACTCAATGGGATGTGTACTTGGCCAACAAGACGAAACTAAAAGGAAAGAGTCTGCCATTTACTATCTAAGCAAGAAATTCACCGACTGCGAGACTCGGTACACAATGCTTGAGAAAACTTGTTGCGCTTTGGCTTGGGCAGCCAAACGTCTTCGCCAGTACATGATTCGTCATACTACTTGGTTGGTCTCCGAAATGGATCCAATCAAGTACGTTTTCGAAAAACCTGCTCTCACGGGAAGGATTGCCCGTTGGCAGATGTTACTATCAGAATATGACATAGAGTACCATGCTCAGAAAGCCGTTAAAGGAAGTATTTTAGCCGATCATTTGGCTCATCAACCGATTGACGATCAAGAATCAATCGGGTTTGACTTCCCAGACGAAGATGTCATGTATCTAAAGATGAAAGATTGCGATGAACCGCTACCCAGTGAAGGGCCAGAACCAGGTTCCCAGTGGGGACTTATCTTTGACGGAGCAGTCAATCATTATGGAAACGGAATTGGGGCAATCATTATTACCCCTCAGGGTTCCCACATTCCTTTCACTGCCAGACTTACGTTCAAATGTACGAACAACGAGGCCGAATACGAAGCATATATCACGGGTCTCGAAGAAGAGATTGATTTAAGGATCAAAAACTTGGACGTATACGGCGATTAAGCCTTGGTTATTAACCAGATAAAAGGAGATTGGAACACATACCAATCAGGATTGATTCCTTACAAAGACTATGCAAGAAGGTTATTACCCTTCTTCAACAGAGTCGACTTTCATCACATCCCTCGTGAGGAGAATCACATGGATGACGCCTTAGCCACTCTCTCTTCCATGATTAGTGTAGGTCGATGGAATGACATACCTAAGATCGACATCATGCGCCTTAAACGGCCCGCTTACATCTTCGCGATTGAAGCAGTCATAGACGACAGACCTTGGTATCACGATATCAAATGCTTCCTTAAGAAACAGGAGTACCCATCTGGGGCACTCAGAAAAGACAGGAAAACCCTCAGAAGATTGGCTGGAAACTTCTTCCTGAGCGGTGACACTCTTTATAAGAGAAATTTTGACATGGTCTTGCTCCGATGTGTCGACAGACCAGAAGCAGACATGCTCATGAAAGAAATTCATGAAGGATCCTTTAGCACTCATGCTAACGAACACACAATGGCGAGAAAAATTCTCAGGGCCGGGTACTATTGGTTGACAATGGAATCCGACTGCTACAAGTACATGAGGAGGTGTCACAAGTGTCCGATATACTCTGACAAAATTCATGTACCGCCATCACATCTCAAAGTTCTTTCTTCCCCGTGGCCATTTTCCATATGGGGAATCGATATGATTGGTATGATTGAGCCCAAGGCTTTAAACGGACATCGGTTCATCCTGGTGGCCATTGACTATTTCACCAAGTGGGTCGAAGCGGCGTCATTCGCCAATGTAACCCGACAAGTGGTGGTCCGATTTATCAAAAACAATATCATCTGCCGTTATGGTGTTCCCCGCGAGATCATTACTGATAATGGATCTAACTTGAACAATAAGATGATGAAAGAGTTGTGTGCAGAGTTCAAGATCGAACACCATAACTCATCTCCCTACTGACCCAAGATGAACGGAGCGGTAGAAGCGGCTAATAAGAACATCAAGAAGATTGTTCAGAAGATGGTTGTAACCTATAAAGATTGGCACGAAATGCCACCCTTTGCTCTTCATGGTTATCGCACATCTGTCCGTACTTCAACAGGGGCAACCCCTTTCTCTCTAGTATATGGCATGGAAGCAGTGCTCCCCATAGAAGTAGAGATCCCATCAATCCGGGTATTGATGGAAGCTTAGCTCACCGAAGCTGAATGGTGTCAAAGTCGACACGATGAACTGAACCTGATCGAAGAAAAGCGAATCACGGCACTATGCCATGGTCAGTTATATCAACAGAGAATGAAGAGGGCGTTTGACAAAAAGGTCCGACCTTGTATCTTCAGAAAAGGAGACCTCGTGCTCAAGAAGATACAATCATTTCTCACTAATTCTCGGGGCAAATGGACCCCAAATTATGATGGCCCCTATGTGGTCACGAAAGCTTTCTCAGGCGGCGCCTTGAGACTTGCAACCATGGACGGAGAGGAATTTTCCTACCCCACGAATGTTGATGTAGTCAAGAAATACTTCGCCTAAAAAAAATGCCTTGGTGGATTGAAAACCCGAAAGGGCGGTCCAGGCAAAAGTTAGAGACATGGAAAAAAATCATCCCGATGGATTGGAAATCTCATAGTACAATCTAGGCAAAAATTAGGGATAATGGCAAGTAACTATGTTCAACAGAGGCAAGTCCCTCAGCAGCAGTTACAACATCATCTATCGGAGGAAATCTCCAGTCAAAGGTCATCTTCGACGGAAGCTCAGGATGTCCCAAACTCAAAGTTGGTAGAAGGATAGTGGTCGTTATGTTTCAACGTAGCCCTTTTCCCTGTAAATTACCATTTTCTAACTTTGTATATACTCTTTGGAATCACGCGTTTGGCTGATCTCCATCTTATCAATAAAATTTGAGCCCTTGTGCTTTTGTTTGTAATTTTTTACTTGTTTTAGCTTTACAGAACGGCGTTGTTTAAACTTAATCAGCGATTCTTGAAATAAAACAAAATTAAATTTACTTGTTAAACTTTTTCTGCTTTTAAATTAAAGATGGCATTTCTTTTGACTGTTGAACATCAGAAGAACATCGATCGCTTCTCCCGAAGTAAGCGAACTTCAAAGTGCAGAATCAAAGTACTCCTTCTAAACCAGTTCGCCTGAATGAAGGGATCAACTGTGTCAGAGACCTTGTTTCGTCTGACATCCTCGGCCGAGTTCTCATCTCCTAAGCCCGATCAACATAGCTCCCAACGGGACTATCTCTCCTAAGCAAAGTGGAATTGCTATTTTGAATCAACGGTACTTCTTCGCCCCGCGATGGCCGAGTATCCAATTGTGTTCATCTCTTAGTCTGTATGTTGCGTCTGTTTTGTCAGCACATACATACATACATCATGCATTTTTTATTTGCATTCACATTTCATATTGCATCACTATCACTCTAGTCGGTCCTGTCCCCTAGTGGTAGAAGTCCTCTCAATCGAGTTGTCAGTTCTTGCCTCGTCAGGAAATACTGTGTCTGAACAACCTCGCTTCCAGTTTAATTCTGGAAAGAAGTTGGTCCTTGACCACTTTGATAACTTGAACCTCTGAAAAGCCAGAGAAAACTTTCAATAAGCATCACTCTTCGCCATTGAAGATGATATCTTTGCTTTCCCGGATTAAGGAAAATCCACAGAGAAAGCCTCGTGATCAGAGATTCGGCAGCACGCCAGTTTTGCTCCGAAAAACCACTGATGAGAAGGTCATTGGCACCTCAAAATTGGATCCCATCATATGGCATTTCTCCGGGAAGATCGCGAGAAAAGTATGATGTAACCCCAAACGAAAACAGTCTCTCAAGAGACTCGCTTTCCCCAGTAGAATCGACAAATGGCGTCTCCAAAACAGAGAAGTTTGTGTACCTCTACAACTCAGACGAATGGGTTCCCCAGCAAGTCTGACATCAAAACTTTTTCCACTCAAATGGCATCTCCCCAGGAAAATTTGGCGAGAAGTTTGAGGGAAAGCCGCTACGAATAGCGTCCCTTGTCAGTAAAGTTTATTGACAAAAGAAACTAAGACCAGTTCCTTGGTAGGAAACCAGGATCGAGGGGAAGTTTAAATCAGAAACTAAGACCAGTTCCTTGGTAGGAAACTAGGATCGAGGGGAAGTTTGTTTCCACAACTGAGACCAGTTCCTTGGTAGGAAACCAGGATCGAGGGGAAGTTTATTTCAAAAGAGACTGAGACCAGTTCTTGGTAGGAGACCAGGATCGAGGGGAAGTTTACCTTTTCTAAGCATCATTGCTTAGCTAAAGAAGATGAATGCGTAAGCTACCATTCATAACCACCATCAAAATTTCGGGTATTCCGATATTTAATCCTCTTGCACCCCGAATGCCCGAATCCCTTCGTCATTCACACCTTCGGGTCCAAGAAGATTAAATTGGGGCATCTGTAATACCCCAAATTTTGACCACTTAGATTTCCCATAATTGTGAAAATCATCATCACAATATGGATGAACCATCATGCTTCATCAGTCTCCCCAAAGATGGGTGAGCATCCAATACAATCAAAATTAGGGTTTCAAGCCCTCTCTGAGTGCTTAGACAAAGGATCAATCAAGAAATGACATGATCTTCAACTTGTCTAATCTCTTAAATATCCACAATGGATCAAAAAGGACTCCCACTTCAAGGATTAAGCACAAGGCTGCTCCCTTTTAGGTGGATCAAGTCTCAAGATCGACAGTGTCACCAAACTAGGGTTTTGGTCGACCAGGGCCTCCAGATGGAAATTTTCATCTGGGCACAAGGCAATGATCCAAAACATTACCTAATATACTTCATGGAACCTCATGAACCCATGCATCAAGTCAATTTTGCCTCAGGGGATGCATTCATCAAAAATCAGGAATTAGGGTTTCTTGACCTAATTCACCCCTAAGTTGACTTTTGGGACAAACCATGAACCAAGACCTCAAGACATGATTTGAGGGTCTCTAATATACCATATTGATCCATTTGGAACAATGGATTGATCCAAGAAGCTTGAGCAACAAGTCTCAATTTCATCTGCACCATAATTAGGGTTTTAAGGGAAAAGTCAACTGTAACTTTGACTTTTGACCAAGACATGCTCCCAAACCCTAATACATGATTGAATATACCCTATGACACCCATGGAACATGTCCATCAAGTTTGATTTAGGTCAAGGAGATGATTTCCTGAAGAATTGCACAGTTTGGAATTCATCTGATAAAAAGTCAATTGTGCACAAAAGTCAACTTTGACTTTTTGAGATTTTTCACCAAAATGGGGTTTTAACCCTAAAATGATGTTAATGTATGATTTGAATCATCATTCATCAAGAAAAATCAAGAAAAGTGAGATAACTTGTAAAAGGGGTAACCATAAAACTTAGAAATTTTTCTAAGTTAAAAATAAAGTGGCGAAGGTACCAACTTTGGAGGTCCATAACTCCTAAACCACAAGGCCATTTTTTCTCATCCAAAGATGTATTTGTAGCCCTCATTATCACCTACAAAAACTTCAACTACAAGTCATTCCAATTCATTAAGGATTTTGAGTTATGGAGTGATCAAAGTGGCTGAAAAGTGAAAATGTCACTTTTTCCAACACTTAGTGAAATTTTTACTAAGTCAGATTCTGCCTCACTTTTTGCCAAATGTAGGGGGATTTTTCACTTGGAATAAAAATATATCAAAACCAAACTTGTTCAAACAGTTGTTGTATCATGTAAGAGCTTTCCAAAATGGCCAAGAACATTGCCAAATTCAACCTACACCATGAGATACAACATTGCCAAGTTGCCTTGCTGAAATCTGTCAAGGCAAGGCAGAATTTGCAACTTTGGTCGATTTGCCAAAATCAGCCAAATTCAATTGTTCCTATCCACTTGGACACCTCAGAGGATTGAATCTAAAGGGGACAATCACTGAGCCAAGCCTCCAAAGTCCATGGAACAAGAAATAGCATGTTGAACCTAGAATGGCCAAAATAGGGACAAGACTTCAAATTTGGAATGAGGCATTCAATGAAAACATCTAGGTGGCATGGACTAAGCCATTCTCATCTGAAATCAGTCAAGACTTATCCAAGACCAAGGGAACCAAAGCTCTGTGCCCTAACCTCTAGTCAATGGCTAGAGGAGACTTGGATTTTCATTTGCCAACATGGCCAAACCTACTTACCAGCTGCCATGCACCATTCCTTGCAAAACAAACTTGCTCTACTATAAATAGAGCTTAATTGTGGTCAGTTTGAGTACACCAAAGCCATCTAACAGATGCTTTCCTCAAACTCTCTTCTTTCACTCCAATTTTGCCTTCTAAGGCAAGTCACTATCGGGTTTTGAGTTTGAGAGCAATTCCAATCAAACCAATCACTCACACACCTCACATACATCACATATGAGCTGATCAAACACTTAGATTACCTCTGAAACATCAATTTCACAAAATCACCAGCTGGTTGCTCAAGGTTTTAACCAAAGTCCAGCTGAGGTACCACAAAATGATCCAGCCAATTTCAATCAAGTCCAACCATCCAAACACAATCCATAGGGTGTAGGGAAGCTGTTCAGATCATCACCACTCATCTGTAACACCTCCAAATCAAAAATCACTTTGAACTTGCTGTCACAACTTGGAGGTAAGCACATACTTGGTCATCTCTCAATCTATGCATATTTCCTCGCACAATAATTTGGCCATATGTTCATAATCATGCATGGAATGTTTTCCCTCAATTAATTGCATTGTTTGAATCGTGTATCAAAAATCCTAGCCTTCATGCAGAAATTAGGGTTCTTGAGGTCTCTTCGTGATTTCTGGTTGTATGTTTAATTTAAATGAAATTAAAGTACATAGACATGTTCGTGAGGTTGAGGCGAGCATAATGATATGTGGATTGCATGATATGATTACGTATTCATGGAAATTGGATAGAAAATGCAAATCTGAGAAACCAAGAACACGCGCGTGTTCTTCAGCTTGTTCTTGGCGCCATTTTTAGAAATTCAAATATTTGAATTTTGTGATTTTGTTTAATTGATTCAAAAATTAATTTCTCTTTGAGTGTTAATGATTTTGAGTTGATTCTTTTTTTAATAATTCACAAAAATGTTAAAATATTTTATTTTATAAAAAAATCCCAAAAATATTATTTATTTCATATAATTGATATTTTTGCAAAGAATTAATATTTTAATTGTTTTTGACATTTTAAATATTTTTTCTACATTGATTTTGCAACTTTTAATGCTTTCTAATTATTTTGTAGGTCAATACTTAATTTTTGAAGCATTAATCCAAGATCACAATTTGTTTTCCATGTGTTAAACAATTTTTGATCATTTTAATTGAATTTTTATTCAATTAAATACATTTTGAAAACAAATTAGGGTTTTGGATTAATTCAACCCTCATAAATCATTTTCAAAACACATTGGGCCTCTATTAGAGTGTAAGACCCAATCCTTTTTTTGACCAAATCATTTTTGGGCCTCACTTATGGTATAAGTCCCGATACCGTCAAAAAACAAACGGCGCGATCGTCGTCTTTTCAAAAATCATCTGGGCCTACCCTCGAGTAGTAAGACCCATCTCTTTTCTTTAAACCTTTTTGGGCCTCTTGAGAGAGTGTAAGACCCATCCCTTTGTACAGAAAACCTTTTTAGGCCCCAGTCACTTGTATAAGTCCCGCTGTACAAAGTCAAACAGTGTGCTCACTGATAAAACCCTGGGCCTCTCCTTGAGCTGTAAGCCCCAAATCTTTCTTTTTCAAAGCACTTTCTCCTTTGATTTTGAATATACTGTTGTTTTCAATCTTTCTTTGTTGAACAACTAACCAAACAGCATGGAAGCACTACAACCGAGTAAGTGGTTATCGCTTTCATTTACTGCTTTCATATTATAAACTGTATTGTGGGGCTGCTCACTGTAAGTCTCCTTTCATAAACTCATATCTACTGTGTAATAATAGTATAGATATTTCGAGTTTCCCCGGCTACTACATCTAGAACTAGGTGACGCCGTTTCATTTATTCGTAGAAATAGACGCCTAGATCCCCAATAGGAGCACCAGATACAGTCTTCTCTTCGGCTGTCCTCCTTAGGAATCGTCAAGAAGCTCTACTCCCCAAGATGAATGTATTCTCCGTGAATGGCATCTTTGAGTTTCTTCCAAATTCTCGAACTTTCCTGACTTGATCTATTCCTTGTGGATAACTTGCCTTGAATGTCTCGGGGTTTGGGTACCCACTACGGTCATAATCTTGGACCTTAACTAAGGAACCCTCTTTAAAAGTTAAAAATTGCTGGATAGTAAACCTCGCACGTTTACCAGTGGTTTTTATCTTTAAAAGAGTTATCTCTCCTAATGGAAAGGAGATGATAGACCCACGGGCTTCTTAAAAGCATCGGCCTCCTCTTGGACCCGTAGGCTTCTTAAAAGTTTCCAGCCGTCTCTTGGGCTTCGTACAAATTGTCCCGACGACCTCCTAGAGGTATAGGAATAAAACCTAGTCATCCTCATAGAACGGTCCTTTCATAGAGTCTACTACTGTTTCTCAAAGCATAGTACCAAAGAAAAAAACTCTAGACTTGGACAGTCTAACTTCCTTGAGTCTCAAAGACATTCTCAAGTGACCCCTTCGTTAAATAGGAAGGAAACCCGCAGACTCGGACAGTCTCAATACCCTTTGGATTTCCCGTTTCCTCAAAGAGAAGGAAATATCCCAGATCCTCAAATCAAATCCCTGAGTACAATGTTGCTCATATAAGAACTGATTTTCTCGTTTAAAATCAGTATATTGGATCTGTCACTCAACTGAAACAAACCTTTAGCCTCCATCTCGGGCTTCGTACGAGATACAAAAACACTCTCTTGTTGAGTATCAAAGACTCTCTTGTTAAGTCAAACTTTTAGCCTCTATCTCGGGCTTCGTACGAGACACAAAGACTCCCTCGTAGAGTCAAACAAACAATAGCCTCCATCTCGGGCTTCGTACGAGACACAAAGACTCTATCGTCGGGTCAAAAACTTTTAGCCTCTCTCTCGGGCTTTGTACGAGATACAAAATAGCCTCCTCTTAGGCTTTGTATAATGATTTTCCTAGCGGAAATTAGCCTCCTCTTAGGCTTTGTATAAGAAAACCACTGGTTGATCCAATCAACCTTTTAGCATCAAAGCTGTGCCTCGTTCACAGTACACAAACATCAACAACTCCTTTCCTTTCATTTAATCGCTGTAAGCGGCAAGTCTCTGGATCATCTATATCCATGCCACTGTCCCTCTTTTAGCATGAGAAATTCCTAAGGAAAGATGGCATTGCTCTACACTGAGTTAAAGTCTTCTCCTTCAGGTTAAAACCCTTTCTTCGGAAATTATGGCATTGCCCGGATCCGCGTATCCCAGTTAAAGTAATTCTCCTTCCCCCTCTTTAGAGATGACAAATTCTCTCTAAAGTCGAGGTCTTTCAGCTTCACGTCTTGGGCTTTGAACAAGACACAAATAGACCTTTCAGCTTCACATCTTGGGCTTTGAACAAGATACAAACCACATTTCGCTTCACGTCCTGGGCTTTGAACAAGACACCAAAACACCAAAAACACCCATTTCCTCCCATAGAATAGAAGGAACTACGAACGCTCTAATTTCCCTGTTTCGGTAAACGGGAATACGTAGGCATAAGATCGAAAGAAAAGATCTTAGCGAGCGCAATCAATAAAAAACCCAAATCCCATATCTCCATCAATTAAAAGCAGTAATTCAAAAGCATCAGTCCTAACATCCTAATCCTTGTTCCCCGCCAGAAACCTTCTGCCCAGGTAAAAAAGAAAGAAAACAGTATTGGCAAAAATACAAATAACCAGTACAAAGGCCCCCCCACATTGATAGCATCCGTAACCTAACAAACCGCTGTTTAAACTCAGTATGCAAAGCAGGGTTAATTGGAGACATCTATTTCCCTTCCTTATTCAGCTCACAATAGGATAAAAAATGAATCGACCTGTAGTCAAAGCTCAAACCGCAGAGAGCGACCAACGCTTAAAAACCGCGTCCAAAATCGCTCGCTACAGAAAAATGGCGCTCACCGTGGGGCCGATTCTTTCTTTCTTATAATTTAAACCATGGGTAAGTCATTTTCATGGCGGTGGCCGCCAACAGAAAAATGGCGCTCACCGTGGGGCTGTTCAAAGTTAGATCTAGGCACGGTCTTCCTTTTCTTCACTTATGTGAAAACCACAGATTGGGGCTTCCGCCGGGGAACCCATTTTCTATCAGGAACTTAGGATTCTTAGCTTTAAAGGTCTAGGATGTTTAGGACAAATATATATACTGCTTTTCCTAATTCCTATACATGTTTATTTTTCTGCTAATGGGAATGCGGGTGATGCCGTATGTGGAAAGAATGAGTATACACTTAAGATAAGTGATGGCGACGGGGTCGACCATCAACCTCAGTGGAGGCTGACCAACGCAACCCATTCACTCTTCTAGCCAATGGGCCGGTTGTTAAGTCTGAGAAGCTGAGGAGCCAAACCCTTTCTTAGTGCGGAAGCTATCAGAAATAGCTGTTACGCGATACTACCCTCATTTGAGGCTGGTGATCTATTCTCGGTGAATAGCACTTACTCTAAGATTGCACACAACTCGCTGGCGATCCGCTTGTTGTCTGCCTTCCTGGGAGGAACTGATGATAATGAGTACAGGTACAAAAATCACCCTAGTATAAACCTTTGGGGATGGGTAGAGCCTTGACTTCATGACAACGACCCTTTGACCCCATGTTTTTTCTATGTTTTTGTGTGCTGCATTCATGCATTCATTTAATAAAACATTAAAACATTCAAAAAACTTTCTCTTCTAGTCTCTCTGTTTTTCAAATTAAACTAAGTCTGTGATTGCAAATATCAGAGAAAAAGATTACGCTAATGGATTTCGGTAGAAGGAGAACTCATACGTACACCTTCAAGGTTCCAAAACTAGGGGATTTGAGAGGGTTAGCAAGGATGATCGTTAACCCAGAGGCTTTTAGAGCCAAGCACGGAGGTTTGCTACCACTGTTAAGAGTCCATGTGATTGAGGGAATCATGGATGCGTTCATTCAGTTCTACGATCCGGTTTATCACTGTTTCACATTCCCGGATTACAAGCTAGCACCGACGCTGGAGGAGTATTCTCATCTGATTGATCTACACATTACAGATCGAGCTCCATTTTCTGGACTGGAAGAAATTCCAAAGAATCAGACTATTACAAGAGCAATTCATTTGGACGAGTCTGAGGTCAAGACTCACATGATTACTAAGGGTGGCATCCAAGGTCTGCCAGCCCAGTTCTTGACAAAAAAGGCTCTATACTTCGCTAGTATAGGGAATGGGACTGCTTTTGAAAGCATCTTTATCTTGCTCACCTACGGATTATTTTTGTTTCCTAACATCAATAACTTCGTCGATATCAACGCTATTAAGGTTTTTCTCATTGGAAACCCTGTGCCGACTTTGCTCGCAGATGCGTATCATTCTGTACACTTGGGAAATTTGTACAGCGGAGGGGAGATCACATGCTGTGTACCTTTGCTCTACAAATGGTTTATCTCTCACTTGCCCAAGTCTGCTGCTTTTTGGGATTGCAAGAGTGTCTTACGTTGGTCGCAGAAGATCATGTCTCTCACCAATTCCGATATAGATTGGTGTAATAGGATTTATGAGGGAATCAGAATCATTGACCGTTGTGGAAACTTCCCCAGCGTACCCCTCATAGAAACTAAAGGAGGAATCAACTATCATCCGATATTGGTTCTTCGTCAATTTGGATACCCGATGAGACACATCCCACTGGGTGTTCATCTGGAAGGTCTTTTCTTCAAAGAAGGAGAAAATGACAGAGCACTAAAGATGGAAATAGTGCAACCTTGGAAACAGGTTCATAAGAAAGGACGAGAGTCTCTGGGAAAACCGGACTGTGTCTCGGTGGAGCCTTATCTCCATTAGGTACAAACTAGAGCTCTCAAGCTAAAGATGCCTTATCCTCGTTACTGAATTCTTCCACCGAGGGAAACTGTCATGTACTTCATGACGGAAACTGAAAAGCTTCAGGTTACTCTCAACAAAGTTCAAAAGGAAAGAAGATCTTGGAAGAACAAGTACCGCACCCTCGACGTAGAGTGTATCCAAATACAGCAACTACTAAAAGAGAAAGATGCTCTGATTGAAATTTTGGAGCAGCATGCTGTAGAGAATCAAGATGACCAAAGGAATTTGCTCGCTCCTTTCACCTGGCAAAGGAATGACAACCCGACAACGGCCCAAGCGCCCCGGTCAAAGAAAAGGAAGATACCAGAATCACCACCCGGTTTCTCCTCAGAGAGGACTCGGGACCCATTAGTTTAGGTTTCTGTTTCTGCACTTTGTAATCTACTGTATTTCCATTTCTGTAATCCTTTGAATTTCAATAAAAAGGGGTTTCCCCACTGTTTGATATTTGCAATCTAATTGTCGAAGTTTATTTTGATTAAACCAAAAAAACAACAATTAATATAATCATTGCATTCATCATTCTCACATCGCGTATTCTTCTTCCCTACGAATCTCACGTTTGTGTCTCGATTCTAGAGTCAAACTGTCTCATTCGTATAATACTCGGGCCAATCGTCAGAAAAAGATGGATGATCTTGAGGAAGAAAACAGAGAGTTGAAAGAAGAGATCGACGCTCTGAGAGAGGATATGAGAAAGCTTCGTAACGACATGCAAGCCATGGCAGAAGCTCAGCTACAAAGAACTGTGATCTCAGAGATCACCTCAACGCCCATCATAGAAAAGTATGATCCTAGGTATCAGATGCCGAAAGATCGTCCTTGGGGCATGCCTGTTAACTATATCCCGGAAGGATATGTTCCGCCGATCACTGAAGATCAGGGAATCGCAACAGAAGCCGCTGGGCCTGAAGGTTACAAACTTTGGGAAAGCGAAGATGCTAGGGGCATACTGAAGACTCCTGAAGGTTACAAACTTCGGGAGGCGCCAAGACTTACTGCCGTAGTCACGGTACCACCCCCTGTGGTGCACACTGTCCCAGAAGGACAGATTCCATAGACACCTTCTGGTAAGAAGGAAACTATGTTTGACAGAATGGATGAATTCCAGGAGCAGTTCTTGGAAATGCAGAAAGAGCTGCAAGTCATTCGCGGTCAGGATCTATTTGGAAAGGACGCCGCAGACCTCTGCTTGGTCCCAAATGTGAAAGTCCCGCACAAGTTCCAAGTGCCCGACTTTGAAAAATACAAGGGTAACTCGTGCCCTCAGAGCCATCTGGTGATGTACGCTCGGCGGATGTCAGCTCAGACGGAGAATCAGGACCTGCTGATTCACTACTTCCAGGATAGTTTAACCGGTGCCGCACTCAAATGGTACATGGGTTTAAACCGTACTACGATCAGTACATTCAGAGATCTTGGTACTGCCTTTGTCCAACAATACAAGTACAATTTGGACATGGCACCCGACAGAGATCAACTCAGATCGATGTCGCAAAAGGAAAAGGAAACCTTTAAGGAGTATGCTCAAAGGTGGTGTGTAATTGCCGCTCAAATTTGTCCACCTCTTGAGGAAAAAGAGATGACAAAGATCTTCTTAAAGACCTTAAGCTCATTTTACTATAACCGAATGGTTGCCAGTGCGCCCAGTGATTTCACCGAAATGGTCGGCATGGGTGTACGTCTTGAGGAAGCCGTCCGAGAAGGACGTTTGGTAAAAGACACTGGATCAACGAGCGGTACTAAAAAATACGGTAGTGCTCTCCCTAAGAAAAAAGAGCAAGATATTAGGAATAACTCTCTCGGAAAGCAAAGGCGACATTATCAGCCAGTAGCAGCTGTTACTCCTGTTATCGGCCCCGTGCCTGTTCCTATGTATCAACCTCAGGTTGCGCAGAGCCAACCTGACCAACAAAGGACACAACAACCTCTTCAGCAGGCTCGTCCTTCATATAACAACAACCGTACAATACGGCCACCAGGATTTGATCCTATACCCATAACGTACGCAGAGCTGTTTCCGTTACTGCTGGCTAAGGGGCACATTCAGACTAAGTCTCCCCTTTCAGTTCCGAAAAATCCGCCTTTTTGGTTTAAAGCGGATCAAACATGCGCTTATCATCAAGGAGGTTCAGGGCATAACATTGAGACTTGTCTCAATTTCAAATCCGACGTGCAAAAGCTTGTTAGGAGCGGGCTCTTATCTTTCAAAGATACAAATCCCAATGTTCTCACGAACCCGCTGCCTCAACATGAGAAAGCTGCAGTCAATCTGATTGAGAAAGAGACTAACAATGCCTATCAAATTCATGATGTACTCTTATTAGGGACCAATCTGGTCAAGATGCATTGTAGACAGAGTGGATATGGCCATGTGCCACCTCATAATTATCACCAGTGTGATATCTGCTCTAAAGACAACCAGGGGTGTTCTGTAGTGCAAGCAGCTCTACAGGAACAAATGGATCTTGGATGGATCCAAGAGCACCGAGTTCGTGGAGTTAACATGGTTTACACGAATTCCAACGTCATTCAAAACCACGACATCCGTGCGATGAATGTCAACTTGGTGGCGATGTACTCAAGGCAAAGCCAGTATCATAATCTGCCACGGCACGATTACAGTTCCTGTCTGATTTACTCGATAAACAAACAGGGATGCTCTTTCATACAAGAGGCCCTCCAGCGTCAGATGGATCTTGGATGGATCCAAGACTACCATGATAGGAACTCCTATCAAATCAACATGGTTCAGATCTTTGACATTCGCGTAATGGATACCAACCTGGTAGAGTTACATGCTGAGCAGGTCCGACTCAGATTCTTAATATCACATGACTATCAAAGCTGTAAGGCGGGTTGCGAAAACGATCGAGGTTGTACCCTTGTCCAGGAGGCACTTCAGCACTTGTTAAATCACTGGTGGATGCCAATCTATATGGACGAAGATACTCAGCAGATTAGTATCAATAACAGGAATCCTACTCGTCGTCAAAGTCAGGATGTCCGATCAATGGAAGGTAACCTAGTGAGGTTACATTGTATTCAAAGTGGGCGTGGCCAGGTGCCACCACACAACTATGACAGTTGTAGCGTCTGTGCAGAAAGTAACCAAGGGTGTTACCTTGTGAGAGCAGCTCTTCAGGGTCAGGTCGATCATGGAGAAATTCGTCCATATCCCGGTTCAAGACCCATCATTTGGTCGCCGAACTACCTTGCCGAGCAAGTTGAGGATGTTGTCACGATCTCTGGTCATCACAGGACCAGGGATGTTTTTGCCATCATCCCTCTACTTGACAAATCTAGAGTTCCCAACCGGGAACGGATCAAGGTTACTTATGATGGTCAGAAAAATCAGAAGGTTCCCATAGTCATCTATCTACCGGGGCCACTACCGTATGAATCAGCTAAGGCAATCCCTTACAAATACGGTGCAACAATAATCGAGAATGGAAAGGAAATTCCATTACCCTCCGTCGTGAATATTGCAGACATCAGTCGTGTAACACGGAGCGGTCGAATCTTCAACCGAGGGGTTGGAGAATCCAACAAAGAAAAGGAACTTCAGGCGGAAATTCCTGATCCACCAGTCAGTCAATCTGGTAATCCCGACTTTTCAAAAGACAAAGATGAGATGCTAAAGCTCATCCAAAGGAGTGAATATAACATTGTTGATCAACTGTTACAGACTCCTTCAAAGATCTCAGTATTATCACTGTTACTCAGTTCAGAAGCACACAGAGAGGCTCTACAGAAAGTCTTGGAGCAAGCTTTTGTGGAACAGGATGTAACAATCAGACAATTCGATAGCATTGTCTCTAACATCACTTCCTGCAATAATTCGGGATTTAGTGATGAGGAATTACCTGAAGAGGGTCGTCGTCATAACATGGCGCTCAACATTACAATTAACTGCCAGGGCGATGCTTTAGCCAATGTACTGGTAGACATAGGGTCAGCCCTGAATGTTATGCCGAAGTCCACTTTGACGCAATTATCATTTAAGGGCCCTCCGATGAGAGTCAACGAGGTCGTCGTCAAAGCATTCGACGGATCCAGAAAAATAGTTATCGGCGAAGTTGATCTTCCCATAACTATTGGTCCTCACACTTTCCAAATCACTTTCCAGGTCATGGACATCCGGGCAACATACAGTTGTTTATTAGGAAGACCTTGGATACATCAGGCTGGAGCGGTTACTTCAACCCTCCACCAAAAGCTAAAGTTCGTCAAGAACGATCAACTTGTCACGGTTTGTGGGGAACAAGCCTTGCTTGTGAGTAACCTATCATCATCTGCTTGTGTAGAACCCGAGGAGGTTATTGGAACTCAGTTCCAAGCACTATCGGTGAGCAAGAACGATCAATCCGAAGAAGGAACTTCAATTTCTTCATACAAAGATGCTATCAAAGCGGTCGAGAGTACCGATACAAAAGGATGGGGACAGCTTGTCATTCCCACTGACAATAAAATAAAGAAGGGTCTTGGTTTTTCTGCGACCTGTACTCAGACAGCCGCCAATGATGAAAGTCTTCATCCCCTTCAAAACATCTTCCACAGTGGAGGTTTTCTTCACCCAGTGTCTCAGACAGTTCATGCTATCAATGAGGAAGATCCCTCTGACACAGATGAAGAATGGAAGTCCTACCTTAACAAGGACGACTATATGTCTCAGGAAGAGGTGCCTATGCCTTTTTGCTTTCCTACAGAAAGTCCGAGATTTATACTAAGATCAGATGTCGAAATGATCTACGGAGATTGTGATTCGGAAGGATGCCGTACTCCGCCAAATTCATTAGAGAAAGACACTCTGATGAAAGAAAACTTTGATCACAATTACTATGGCCCGATGGATGGTCTGCCAATGTGGCAGCCTTACCCAGGAAACTTGGGGCAAGAAAGTCAGCCGAGTAATGAAACTCAGCTGAGCGTCATTGAACAGAATACCTGTGTCCCCGCCATGTCATGGGATCAACACTCAGGTCATTCGGAAACTACTCAACATGAAGATGAATTCGCAACATTTGCAGGACTAGAATTCATCAACTATGCTTTTCCTGAGGTCAACGTCATCGAGGGGGATGACTTCTCCAGTTCCAAAGAAGTTTGGGACACTTTGGGACAACCAAGTGGAAAATACGACTTTATGGTCAAGTACACTGCTCCCAAAAGCTCTCGTATCAGGCTCGAAGATATACAGTCAACTGGATGGGGAGATACAGCTGAGAGCACCAATGCTATGCAAAATGCAACAGAGTAATTCTCCTACGACAATTCTGCTTGGGAGACAGATTCCAATGATCCTACTCCACCAGAAATCAGCGTCATTTCTGAAGACAAATCAAGGAAGGTGCCAGACTTTGTGATTCACCGAGGAGTTCGCCGCCAATGGGTTGCTGTCGAGGTTCTGAAGGTCGTTCGTCGGTCAAAGTAATTGCCATCTTTAACCTTTCACCCTGCCCAGGTGAAACAGATGTTTTGATAGGGCTCGCTTTTTGTAAATTTCCCTCTTCGCTTTGCCCAGAGCGAGTGAGTTTTGTTTTATAGGGCTGTAGTTTCAAGATTCGACTTGTTCATTAATAAAATAATGTCGTTCTGTAATTTCCGCATTAATTGCTGTTTTCTCTTTTTGCTTTTTCAGAAAATGGTAATCCTAAAAAAAACAATTCAAAAATAAAAACAAGCAGTAAAATAAATACACTGCACACACTTACATTTTCTCTATCTCTTCTAAACACGAATCATCACGTCATGCAGATTGCTTGTTTTAAACCCAGTTGAAACATACGATCCGATGCCTTCTCCCAACTTTGAGTTCCCGGTATTCGAGGCTGAAGAAGAAAATGACGACGAAATTCCAGAAGAGATCTCCCGACTACTCAGACAAGAGGAAAGGTCCATTGAACCTCACAAAGAGCCGTTGGAAACGGTAAACTTGGGTTCAGAAAAAGAGAGAAAAGAAATCAGGATCGGAGCACTGCTCAGTCCAACTGTCAAAGAAAGTTTGATAAAGCTTCTCAAAGAATTCCCCGATGTATTCGCTTGGTCCTATCAGGATATGCCAGGGTTGGATACCAGCATCGTGGAACATCACTTACCGCTAAGATCAGAATGTCCGCCAGTAAAGCAAAGGTTGAGATGGACTCACCCGGACATGGCCATCAAAATCAAAGAGGAGGTACAGAAACAGATCGACGCGGGTTTCCTCGCTACATCTGAATATCCTCAATGGTTAGCCAACATCGTACCCGTTCCCAAAAAGGATGGAAAGGTCAGAATGTGTGTTGATTACAGAGATCTAAACAAGGTAAGTCCAAAGGACGACTTTCCTTTACCACACATTAACATGCTGGTTGACAGCACAGCAAAGTTCAAAGTATTCTCCTTCATGGATGGATTCTCGGGCTATAATCAGATCAAAATGGCGCCGAAAGACATGGAGAAAACTTCGTTCATTACCCCATGGGGTACCTTTTGTTACAAGGTAATGCCGTTCAGTTTGAAGAATGCCGGGGCAACCTATCAAAGGGCCATGACTACTCTGTTTCATGACATGATACACAAAGAAATCGAGGTATATGTCGATGATTTAATTGCAAAATCAAGAACAGAGGATGAGCACGTTGAACATCTGTCAAAATTGTTCAAACGTCTAAGAAAATTCAAGCTCCGCTTGAATCCTAACAAGTGCACCTTCGGTGTCCGTTCGGGGAAATTACTAGGGTTCATCGTCAGCCAGAAAGGAATTGAAGTTGATCCTGACAAGGTCAAGGCCATTCAAGAAATGCCTTCACCGAAAACTGAAAAACAAGTCAGAGGATTCCTGGGACGTTTGAACTACATCTCCAGATTCATATTCCTTATGACTGCGACATGTGCGCCGATTTTCAAATTACTCAAAAAGAACCAAGATTGCGTTTGGTTAGAAGATTGCCAAACCGCCTTCGACAGTATCAAGGAATATCTATTGAATCCTCCGATCCTATCACCTCCAGTGGAAGAAAGACCACTGATCATTTACCTCACAGTCCTAGAGGACTCAATGGGATGTGTACTTGGCCAACAAGACGAAACTAAAAGGAAAGAGTCTGCCATTTACTATCTAAGCAAGAAATTCACCGGCTGCGAGACTCTGTACACAATGCTTGAGAAAACTTGTTGCGCTTTGGCTTGGGCAGCCAAACGTCTTCGCCAGTACATGATTCGTCATACTACTTGGTTGGTCTCCGAAATGGATCCAATCAAGTACGTTTTCGAAAAACCTGCTCTCACGGGAAGGATTGCCCGTTGGCAGATGTTACTATCAGAATATGACATAGAGTACCATGCTCAGAAAGCCGTTAAAGGAAGTATTTTAGCCAATCATTTGGCTCATCAACCGATTGACGATCAAGAATCAATCGGGTTTGACTTCCCAGACGAAGATGTCATGTATCTAAAGATGAAAGATTGCGATGAACCGCTACCCAGTGAAGGGCCAGAACCAGGTTCCCAGTGGGGACTTATTTTTGACGGAGCAGTCAATCATTATGGAAACGGAATTGGGGCAATCATTGTTACCCCTCAGGGTTCCCACATTCCTTTCACTGCCAGACTTACGTTCAAATGTACGAACAACGAGGCCGAATACGAAGCATGTATCTTGGGTCTCAAAGAAGCGATTGATTTAAGGATCAAAAACTTGGACGTATACGGCGATTAAGCCTTGGTTATTAACCAGATAAAAGGAGATTGGAACACATACCAATCAGGATTGATTCCTTACAAAGACTATGCAAGAAGGTTGTTACCCTTCTTCAACAGAGTCGACTTTCATCACATCCCTCGTGAGGAGAATCACATGGCTGACGCCTTAGCCACTCTCTCTTCCATGATTAGTGTAGGTCGATGGAATGACATACCTAAGATCGACATCATGCGCCTTGAACGGCCCGCTTACATCTTCGCGATTGAAGCAGTCATAGACGACAGACCTTGGTATCACGATATCAAATGCTTCCTTAAGAAACAGGAGTACCCATCTGGGGCACTCAGAAAAGACAGGAAAACCCTCAGAAGATTGGCTGGAAACTTCTTCTTGAGCGGTGACACTCTTTATAAGAGAAATTTTGACATGGTCTTGCTCCGATGTGTCGACATACCAGAAGCAGACATGCTCATGAAAGAAATTCATGAAGGATCCTTTAGCACTCATGCTAACGAACACACAATGGCGAGAAAAATTCTCAGGGCCGGGTACTATTGGTTGACAATGGAATCCGACTGCTACAAGTACATGAGGAGGTGTCACAAGTGTCCGATATACTCTGACAAAATTCATGTACCGCCATCACATCTCAAAGTTCTTTCTTCCCCGTGGCCATTTTCCATATGGGGAATCGATATGATTGGTATGATTGAGCCCAAGGCTTCAAACGGACATCGGTTCATCCTGGTGGCGATTGACTATTTCACCAAGTGGGTCGAAGCGGCGTCATTCGCCAATGTAACCCGACAAGTGGTGGTCCGATTTATCAAAAACAATATCATCTGCCGTTATGGTGTTCCCAGCGAGATCATTACTGATAATGGATCTAACTTGAACAATAAGATGATGAAAGAGTTGTGTGCAGAGTTCAAGATCGAACACCATAACTCATCTCCCTACCGACCCAAGATGAACGGAACGGTAGAAGCGGCTAATAAGAACATCAAGAAGATTGTTCAGAAGATGGTTGTAACCTATAAAGATTGGCACGAAATGCTACCCTTTGCTCTTCATGGTTATCGCACATCTGTCCGTACTTCAACAGGGGCAACCCCTTTCTCTCTAGTATATGGCATGGAAGCAGTGCTCCCCATAGAAGTAGAGATCCCATCAATCCGGGTATTGATGGAAGCTCAGCTCACCGAAGCTGAATGGTGTCAAAGTCGACACGACGAACTGAACCTGATCGAAGAAAAGCGAATCACGGCACTATGCCACGGTCAGTTATATCAATAGAGAATAAAGAGGGCGTTTGACAAAAAGGTCCGACCTTGTATCTTCAGAAAAGGAGACCTCGTGCTCAAGAAGATACAATCATTTCTCACTGATTCTCGGGGCAAATGGACCCCAAATTATGATGGCCCCTATGTGGTCACGAAAGCTTTCTCAGGCGGCGCCTTGAGACTTGCAACCATGGACGGAGAGGAATTTTCCTACCCCACGAATGTTGATGTAGTCAAGAAATACTTCGCCTAAAAAAAAAACGCCTTGGTGGATTGAAAACCCGAAAGGGCGGTCCAGGAAAAAGTTAGAGACATGGAAAAAAATCATCCCGATGGATTGGAAATCTCATAGTACAATCCAGGCAAAAATTAGGGATAATGGCAAGTAACTATGTTCAACAGAGGCAAGTCCCTCAGCAGCAGTTACAACATCATCTATCAGAGGAAATCTCCAGTCAAAGGTCATCTTCGACGGAAGCTCAGGATGTCCCAAACTCAAAGTTGGTAGAAGGATAGTGGTCATTATGTTTCAACGTAGCCCTTTTCCCTGTAAATTACCATTTTCTAACTTTGTATATACTCTTTGGAATCACGCGTTTGGCTGATCTCCATCTTATCAATAAAATTTGAGCCCTTGTGCTTTTGTTTGTAATTCTTTACTTGTTTTAGCTTTACAGAACGGCGTTGTTTAAACTTAATCAGCGATTCTTGAAATAAAACAAAAATAAATTTACTTGTTAAACTTTTTCTGCTTTTAAATTAAAGATGGCATTTCTTTTGACTGTTGAACATCAGAAGAACATCGATCGCTTCTCCCGAAGTAAGCGAACTTCAAAGTGCAGAATCAAAGTACTCCTTCTAAACCAGTTCGCCTGAATGAAGGGATCAACTGTGTCAGAGACCTTGTTTCGTCTGACATCCTCGGCCGAGTTCTCATCTCCTAAGCCCGATCAACATAGCTCCCAACGGGACTATCTCTCCTAAGCAAAGTGGAATTTCTATTTTGAATCAACGGTACTTCTTCGCCCCGCAATGGCCGAGTATCCAATTGTGTTCATCTCTTAGTCTGTATGTTGCGTCTGTTTTGTCAGCACATACATACATACATCATGCATTTTTTATTTGCATTCACATTTCATATTGCATCACTATCACTCTAGTCGGTCCTGTCCCCTAGTGGTAGAAGTCCTCTCAATCGAGTTGTCAGTTCTTGCCTCGTTAGGAAATACTGTGTCTGAACAACCTCGCTTCCAGTTTAATTCTGGAAAGAAGTTGGTCCTTGACCACTTTGATAACTTGAACCTCTGAAAAGCCAGAGAAAACTTTCAATAAGCATCACTCTTCGCCATTGAAGATGATATCTTTGCTTTCCCGAATTAAGGAAAATCCACAGAGAAAGCCTCGTGATCAGAGATTCTGCAGCACGCCAGTTTTGCTCCGAAAAACCACTGATGAGAAGGTCATTGGCACCTCAAAATTGGATCCCATCATATGGCATTTCTCCGGGAAGATCCCGAGAAAAGTATGATGTAACCCCAAACGAAAACAGTCTCTCAAGAGACTCGCTTTCCCCAGTAGAATCGACAAATGGCGTCTCCAAAACAGAGAAGTTTGTGTACCTCTACAACTCAGACGAATGGGTTCCCCAGCAAGTCTGACATCAAAACTTTTTCCACCCAAATGGCATCTCCCCAGGAAAATTCGGCGAGAAGTTTGAGGGAAAGCCGCTACGAATAGCGTCCCTTGTCAGTAAAGTTTATTGACAAAAGAAACTAAGACCAGTTCCTTGGTAGGAAACTAGGATCGAGGGGAAGTTTAAATCAGAAACTAAGACCAGTTCCTTGGTAGGAAACTAGGATCGAGGGGAAGTTTGTTTCCACAATTGAGACCAGTTCCTTGGTAGGAAACCAGGATCGAGGGGAAGTTTATTTCAAAAGAGATTGAGACCAGTTCTTGGTAGGAGACCAGGATCGAGGGGAAGTTTACCTTTTCTAAGCATCATTGCTTAGCTAAAGAAGATGAACGCATAAGCTACCATTCATAACCACCATCAAAATTTCGGGTATTCCGATATTTAATCCTCTTGCACCCCGAATGCCCGAATCCCTTCGTCATTCACACCTTCGGGTCCAAGAAGATTAAATAGGGGCATCTGTAATACCCCAAATTTTTACCACTTAGATTTCCCATAATTGTGAAAATCATCATCACAATATGGATGAACCATCATGCTTCATCAGTCTCCCCAAAGATGGGTGAGCATCCAATACAATCAAAATTAGGGTTTCAAGCCCTCTCTGAGTGCTTAGACAAAGGATCAATCAAGAAATGACATGATCTTCAACTTGTCTAATCTCTTAAATATCCACAATGGATCAAAAAGGACTCCCACTTCAAGGATTAAGCACAAGGCTGCTCCCTTCTAGGTGGATCAAGTCTCAAGATCGACAGTGTCACCAAATTAGGGTTTTGGTCGACCAGGGCCTCCAGATGGAAATTTTCATCTGGGCACAAGGCAATGATCCAAAACATGACCTAATATACTTCATGGAACCTCATGAACCCATGCATCAAGTCAATTTTGCCTCAGGGAATGCATTCATAAAAAATCAGGAATTAGGGTTTCTTGACCTAATTCACCCCTAAGTTGACTTTTGGGACAAACCATGAACCAAGACCTCAAGACATGATTTGAGGGTCTCTAATATACCATATTGATCCATTTGGAACAATGGATTGATCCAAGAAGCTTGAGCAACAAGTCTCAATTTCATCTGCACCACAATTAGGGTTTTAAGAGAAAAGTCAACTGTAACTTTGACTTTTGACCAAGACATGCTCCCAAACCCTAATACATGATTGAATATACCCTATGACACCCATGGAACATGTCCATCAAGTTTGATTTAGGTCAAGGACATGATTTCCTGAAGAATTTCACAGTTTGGAATTCATCTGATAAAAAGTCAACTGTGCACAAAAGTCAACTTTGACTTTTTGAGATTTTTCACCAAAATGGATTTTTAACCCTAAAATGATGTTAATGTATGATATGAATCATCATTCATCAAGAAAAATCAAGAAAAGTGAGATAACTTGTAAAAGGGGTAACCATAAAACTTAGAAATTTTTCTAAGTTAAAAATAAAGTGGCAAAGGTACCAACTTTGGAGGACCATAACTCCTAAACCACAAGGCCATTTTTTCTCATCCAAAGATGGATTTGTAGCCCTCATTATCACATACAAAAACTTCAACTACCAGTCATTCCAATTCATTAAGGATTTTGAGTTATGGAGTGATCAAAGTGGCTGAAAAGTGAAAATGTCACTTTTTCCAACACTTAGTGAAATTTTCACTAAGTCAGATTCTGCCTCACTTTTTGCCAAATGTAGGGGGATTTTTCACTTGGAATCAAAAGAGATCAAAACCAAACTTGTTCAAACAGTTGTTGTATCATGTAAGAGCTTTCCAAAATGGCCAAGAACATTGCCAAATTCAACCTACACCATGAGATACAACATTGCCAAGTTGCCTTGCTGAAATCTGTCAAGGCAAGGCAGAATTTGCAACTTTGGTCGATTTGCCAAAATCAGCTAAATTCAATTGGTCCTATCCACTTGGACACCTCAGAGGATTGAATCTAAAGGGGACAATCACTGAGCCAAGCCTCCAAAGTCCATGGAACAAGAAATAGCATGTTGAACCTAGAATGGCCAAAATAGGGACAAGACTTCAAATTTGGAATGAGGCATTCAATGAAACCATCTAGGTGGCATGGACTGAGCCATTCTCATCTGAAATCAGTCAAGACTTATCCAAGACCAAGGGAACCAAAGCTCTGTGCCCTAACCTCTAGTCAATGGCTAGAGGAGACTTGGATTTTCATTTGCCAACATTGGCCAAACCTACTTACCAGCTGCCATGCACTATTCCTTGCAAAACAAACTTGCTCTACTATAAATAGAGCTCAATTGTGGTCAGTTTGAGTACACCAAAGCCATCTAACAGATGCTTTCCTCAAAATCTCTTCTTTCACTCCAATTTTGCCTTCTAAGGCAAGTCACTATCGGGTTTTGAGTTTAAGAGCAATTCCAATCAAACCAATCACTCACACACCTCACATACATCACATATGAGCTGATCAAACACTTAGATTACTTCTGAAACATCAATTTCACAAAATCACCAGCTGGTTGCTCAAGGTTTTAACCAAAGTGCAGCTGAGGTACCACAAAATGATCCAGCCAATTTCAATCAAGTCCAACCATCCAAACACAATCCATAGGGTGTAGGGAAGCTGTTCAGATCATCACCACTCATCTGTAACACCTCCAAATCAAAAATCACTTTGAACTTGCTGTCACGACTTGGAGGTAAGCACATACTTGGTCATCTCTCAATCTATGCATATTTCCTCGCACAATAATTTGGCCATATGTTCATAATCATGCATGGAATGTTTTCCCTCAATTAATTGCATTGTTTGAATCGTGTATCAAAAATCCTAGCCTTCATGCAGAAATTAGGGTTCTTGAGGTCTCTTCGTGATTTCTTGTTGTATGTTTAATTTAAATGAAATTAAAGTACATAGACATGATCGTGAGGTTGAGGCGAGCATAATGATATGTGGATTGCATGGTATGATTACGTATTCATGGAGATTGGATAGAAAATGCAAATCTGAGAAACCAAGAACACGCGCGTGTTCTTTAGTTTGTTCTTGGCGCCATTTTTAGAAATTCAAATATTTGAATTTTGTGATTTTGTTTAATTGATTCAAAAATTAATTTCTCTCTGAGTTTTAATGATTTTGAGTTGATTCTTTTTTTAATAATTCACAAAAATGTTAAAATATTTTATTTTATAAAAAAATCCCAAAAATATTATTTATTTCATATAATTGATATTTTTGCAAAGAATTAATATTTTAATTGTTTTTGACATTTTAAATATTTTTTCTACATTGATTTTGCAACTTTTAATGCTTTCTAATTATTTTGTAGGTCAATACTTAATTTTTGAAGCATTAATCCAAGATCACAATTTGTTTTCCATGTGTTAAACAATTTTTGATCATTTTAATTGAATTTTTATTCAATTAAATACATTTTGAAAACAAATTAGGGTTTTGGATTAATTCAACCCTCATAAATCATTTTCAAAACACATTGGGCCTCTATTAGAGTGTAAGACCCAATCCTTTTTTTGACCAAATCATTTTTGGGCCTCACTTATGGTATAAGTCCCGATACCGTCAAAAAACAAACGGCGCGATCGTCGCCTTTTCAAAAATCATCTGGGCCTACCCTCGAGTAGTAAGACCCATCTCTTTTCTTTAAACCTTTTTGGGCCTCTTGAGAGAGTGTAAGACCCATCCCTTTGTACAGAAAACCTTTTTGGGCCCCAGTCACTTGTATAAGTCCCGCTGTACAAAGTCAAACAGTGTGCTCACTGATAAAACCCTGGGCCTCTCCTTGAGCTGTAAGCCCCAAATCTTTCTTTTTTCAAAGCACTTTCTCCTTTGATTTTGAATATACTATTGTTTTCAATCTTTCTTTTTTGAACAACTAACCAAACAGCATGGAAGCACTCCAACCGAGTACGTGGTTATCGCTTTCATTTACTGCTTTCATATTATAAACTGTATTGTGGGGCTGCTCATTGTAAGTCTCCTTTCATAAACTCATATATACTGTGTAATAATAGTATAGATATTTCGAGTTTCCCCGGCTACTACGTCTAGAACTAGGTGACGCCGTTTCATTTATTCGTAGAAATAGACGCCTAGATCCCCAATAGGAGCACCAGATACAGTCTTCTCTTTGGTTGTCCTCCTTAGGAATTGTCAAGAAGCTCTACTCCCCAAGATGAATGTATTCTGCGTGAATGGCATCTTTGAGTTTCTTCCAAATTCTCGAACTTTCCTTACTTGATCTATTCCTTGTGGATAGCTTGCCTTGAATGTCTCGGGGTTTGGGTACCCACTACGGTCATAATCTTGGACCTTAACTAAGGAACCCTCTTTAAAAGTTAAAAATCGCTGGATAGTAAACCTCGCACGTTTACCAGTGGTTTTTATCTTTAAAAGAGTTATCTCTCCTAATGGAAAGGAGATGATAGACCCACGAGCTTCTTAAAAGCATCGGCCTCCTCTTGGACATTATTCAAGGACACTACGGCTTCTTAGAAGTATTTACAGCCTCCTCTTAGGCTTCGTATAATGATCTCTTCCTTCGGGAATGATAGCCTCCTCTTGGGCTTCGTACAAGGACCCGTAGGCTTCTTAAAAGTTTCCAGCTTCCTCTTGGGCTTCGTACAAATTGTCCCGACGACCTCCTAGAGGTTTAGGAACAGAACCTAGTCATCCTCATAGAACAGTCCTTTCATAGAGTCTACTACTGTTTCTCAAAGCATAGTACCAAAGAAAAAAACGCTAGACTTAGACTTCCTTGAGTCTCAAAGACATTCTCAAGTGACCCCTTCGTTAAATAGGAAGGAAACCCGCAGACTCGGACAGTCTCAATACCCTTTGGATTTCCCATTTCCTCAAAGAGAAGGAAATATCCCTGATCCTCAAATCAAATCCCTGAGTACAGTGTTGCTCATATAAGAACTGATTTTCTCTTTTAAAATCAGTATATTGGATCTGTCACTCAACTGAAACAAACCTTTAGCCTCCATCTCGGGCTTCGTACGAGATACAAAAACACTCTCTTGTTGAGTATCAAAGACTCTCTTATTGAGTCAAACTTTTAGCCTCTATCTCGGGCTTCGTACGAGACACAAAGACTCCCTCGTAGAGTCAAACAAACAATAGCCTCCATCTCGGGCTTCGTACGAGACACAAAGACTCTATCGTCGGGTCAAAAACTTTTAGACTCTCTCTCGGGCTTTGTACGAGACACAAAATAGCCTCCTCTTAGGCTTTGTATAATGATTTTCCTAGCGGAAATTAGCCTCCTCTTAGGCTTTGTATAAGAAAACCACTGGTTGATCCAATCAACCTTTTAGCATCAAAGCTGTGCCTCGTTCACAGTACACAAACATCAACAACTCCTTTCCTTTCATCTAATCACTGTAAGCGGCAAGTCTCTGGATCATCTATATCCATGCCACTGTCCCTCTTTTAGCATGAGAAATTCCTAAGGAAAGATGGCATTGCTCTACACTGAGTTAAAGTCTTCTCCTTCAGGTTAAAACCCTTTCTTCAGAAATTATGGCATTGCTCGGATCCGCGTATCCCAGTTAAAGTAATTCTCCTTCCCCCTCTTTAGAGATGACAAATTCTCTCTAAAGTCGAGGTATTTCAGCTTCACGTCTTGGGCTTTGAACAAGACACAAATAGACCTTTCAGCTTCACATCTTGGGCTTTGAACAAGATACAAACCACCTTTCACTTCACGTCTTGGGCTTTGAACAAGACACCAAAACACCAAAAACACCCATTTCCTCCCATAGAATAGGAGGAACTACGAACGCTCTGATTTCCCTGTTTCGGTAAACGGGAATACGTAGGCATAAGATCGAAAGAAAAGATCTTAGCGAGCGCAATCAACAAAAAACCCAAATCCCATATCTCCATCAATTAAAAGCAGTAATTCAAAAGCATCAGTCCTAACATCCTAATCCTTGTTCCCCGCCAGAAACCTTCTGCCCAGGTAAAAAAGAAAGAAAACAGTATTGGCGAAAATACAAATAACCAGTACAAAGGCCCCCCACATTGATAGCATCCGTAACCTAACAGACCGCTGTTTAAACTCAGTATGCAAAGCAGGGTTAATTGGAGACATCTATTCCCCTTCCTTATTCAGCTCACAATAGGATAAAAAATGAATCGACCTGTAGTCAAAGCTCAAACCGCAGAGAGCGACCAACGCTTAAGAACCGCGTCCAAAATCGCTCGCTACAGATGTAACCTGGGCTTTTGGTGGAGTTTACGGTTATCCGGATGAAAACAGGAAGTGGGAGACCTGGGAATTGGTTAAGACCCTGGTGGCTAATGGTGAAGAGAGAATGATACTGTTTGGTGATTTTAACGATGTGTCGAGTGAAGCTGACAAGAAAGGAGGTTTAAGTAGATCTGCAGTTCAGTTAAATTGGAGTAGGAACACCATTGATATCCTGAGTTTAGAGGAGCTCAAGTTTGAAGGATACCCGTTCACTTGGTCTAATGGAAGACGGGGAGAGGCTAATATTCAATGTCGGTTAGACAGGGCTCTTTGCTCCCAATCTTTCAAAAGTCACTTTTCCATGTCTAAAGTCTCTCACCTTTGTAGATATGGTTCTGATCACGCATCAATTAGGATTTTAATCCAAAAGGAGGTGGTGGAACCTAAAAGAGTTCGCCTGTTTAGATTTGAAGAAGTTTGGGCTAAAGATAGTAGATGTGAAGAGTTGGTGAAGACGTTGTGGAATAGAAAACTTGGCTCTGTTGTTCAGAAAACTGTGAACATTCAAGCTCTGAAACATTATTTCAAAGAATATCAAACCAGTAGTATTGCCAAAGAGATAAACAGATTGGATGATTTACTTAAGGAGGATAGAAGATGGTCCAGTGACTCCGTGGAGATAAAGTTTTATAGAACCCTTGAGAATCAAAAGGATAATTTGTTAAAGGTGGAAGAAATGATGTGGCGTCAATGTAGCAGAGCTATTTGGATAAAAGATGGAGACAAGAACACTAGGTTTTTTCATGGCAAGGCTGATCAGAGACGCAAAACCAACACCATCAAAAGGCTTATGGATGAGGATGAGGCTTGGAAGTTTGGTTGGGACAACTGTGAGAAGATCCTGGTTCGTTATTTCTCTGAGATTTTCACATCTTCCCAACCCTCCAATATTTCACAAGTTTATAGCCAGATTCAGGGACGACTTGTTAACTCTCAAAAGTTGGTGTTATCTAATCCGTATTCTGCATGGGAGGTGTATCAAGCAGTTTGGCAAATGAATCCCTCCAAAACCCCAGGTCCGGATGGGTTACCGGCAATGTTCTATCAAAAATATTGGAATCTGGTGGGAGCTGACATCACTAGGCTGGCTCTGGACATCCTGAACAATAATCGGGACCCTGCTGATATCAACTCCACTTTTATGACCCTTATTCCAAAGCATAAAAACCCAGCATTTCCTTCTAGCTTTCGTCCAATCAGCCTCTACAATGTCACGATGAAGATTGTCACTAAAACAATTGCTAATAGACTTAAGGAGGTTCTTCCTTGGGTGGTTAGTGAGGAGCAAAGTGCCTTTGTGAAAGGTCGTTTGATAACCGATAATGCTCTGATTGCGATGGAGTGCTTCCATTGGATGAAAAACAAAAAGAAGGGTAAGAAAGGAACCATGGCACTTAAATTGGACATGTCTAAGGCGTATGATAGAATGGAGTGGGATTTTGTGTTGGAAACCCTCAATGCGTTGGAATTTTCGGAGCAATTCATTCAGCTTATCATGAAGTGTATTTCCTCGGTCTCCTACAAGATCATCATCAATGGCCAGCCAAGTAGAGAATTCTTTCCTTCCAGGGGTCTCCGTCAAGGGGACCCTCTCTCACCTTATTTGTTTATTCTTTGTGCTGATGTTCTGTCTGGATTGCTGAAGGTGGCGTCTGATGAAAAGAAGATTCATGGCATTAAGGTGGGAAGGAAGACTCCCACTATTTCTCATCTATTCTTTGCGGATGATAGCTTATTATTTGCTAGAGCTAACGAGATCGAGGCTGACCGGATCAAAACTATTCTTAGCAGTTATCAAGAGGCATCGGGTCAATGGGTGAATATTGAAAAATCAGAGATCTCTTTTAGTAGGAATATGGAAGATGAAGTCAAAGACAGGATTCGAAGTAGATTGGGGTTCAAAGGAGTTGACTCTCACGCGAGGTATCTGGGCTTGCCGGTGGTGATAGGGAGGTCGAAGAAAGAGGTTTTTCAGTTAGTAATTGATCGTGTTTGGAAAAAGGTGAAAGGCTGGAAAAAAGGATTTCTGTCTAGAGCCGGGAAAGAAGTTCTGATAAAGGCGGTGGCGCAAGCAATTCCTTCCTATATCATGAGCTGCTATAGGCTTCCAGATCAATGCTGTAAGGAGATTGAGAGGATCCTGGCTAGATTCTGGTGGGGTGCAAAAGGGGGGGATAGAAAATCCATTGGATGAGCTGGGAAAAACTGTCTCATAGGAAAGGGAAATGTGGGTTGGGCTTTCGTAACATTCAAGATTTCAATCTCAGTTTACTTGGCAAACAACTCTGGAGACTTATACAGAGCGATGGTTCTTTGTTTGAGAGGTTTTTTAAAGGTAGATATTATCCCTGCTGCAATGTGTTGGACGCCTCTGTTGGTTTCTTGCCCAGTCATGGCTGGCGTAGCATCATTAGTCCTAAAGAGGTGATTTTGGGAGGGGCTTGTTGGAGGATTGGTAATGGAGAATCTGTGCGAATTTTTGAAGATAATTGGATTCCTACTTTAGCAGGTTTTAGACCCAAGGCAACAACCGTGGGGCTGAATGGAATTTCAAAAGTGTCAGAGTTTATCAACCAGGATGCTAGATGTTGGAACAATCATATATTGAATAATTTATTTGCCCCTGATGTTGTGAATCATATTAGTAGTATTCCTATTTCTTTGAGGCTCCCACCTGACAAACTGAGCTTGAGCTTTGAGAAGAATGGTGTTTACTCTGTAAAGTCAGCTTACCATTGGCTCGATGACAATAGACGCTCTAGTCTGGCCGATTCTTCAAAGGGTGCTGGCTCTGTTAATTGGAAGAAATTCTGGAAAATGGAAGTTAATCCTCGTATCAAGAACTTCATGTGGCGGCTCACGAAGGATATTCTTCCTACTAAGTCCAACCTTCGAAGGAAAGGTATGTTTCTTGATGATTCTTGTTCTTTTTGCCATTCCTGTCCGGAAACTTCCCTTCACCTCTTTCTGAATTGCGAGGTGGTCAAAAGGACCCTTTTTACGCTACCTTCTTGCTTGCGTATTCCCCCCACGGGTAATATTTTGGATTGGTTGGATGCTATTTTTGATTGCAAAGATATGTTTCTAGCTAAAACGGTGTTCACGAGCTTGTGGTTTATTTGGAAGGCTCGGAATGAGGCCCATTTCAACTCATCCCCGGCTGATCCTTGCAAGATTGCCAATGCCATTTGGAGGCACGTTGAGGAGGATTCTCGTAGTAAGCCTGAAAGTTCAAAAGAAGGGCTGGTTGGCAGGGGATTGGAAAAGTTTGGTGGCTGGAAAATACAAACTGATGCGGGTTGTTTCGATAATGGAACGATTGTTTTTGGGTGCATCATTCGTGATCCAAGCATGCTGTGTTTCTTTCTGCTACCCACCACGAACAAAACATTGCCAACCCTTTGGTGGCGGAGACGTTGGGTGTCCACTGGGGAATGCAGCTTGCTAGAGGCCTGGGCTTGTCTGATGTGGTTTTCCAATCTGATGCGAAGATTGTTGTGGACTGTGTGAATGATTGCGACTTCTGTGCGGAGATAGATCATATTGTAATAGATTGTAGGTCTATCCTGAATGATTTATGTAATTCTTCTTTATTTTTCATTAGTAGGAACTTAAATGCTGATGCTCATTCTTTGGTGGGTCTTGGCAAGGTTGTTGGATCACAGACTTGGTCTAACCACCTCCCACGATTGAGTGACTTTTTATCTGTAGCCACTTTGGCCTCCTTTTCCAGTTAATGCAATATTTTCGTTCAAAAAAAAAAAAGAATGAAAAAGAACCTTTATATGTGTAAGCAAGAATATGATTTTAGCAGTTGAATTAGCATTGAATTGATGAGACATATAGTTAAGATGATTGAAAACCGTTACCAAAAAATGAGCAAGTTCAAGTGTGATTTTTGCTATTTGTGTGTTTCACAAACCTAAATGCATGATCAAAAGTTTGTTATACTTAACAGAGTAAATAAAAGAAAAACAAGAAAATAATGAAGTGTACATTTTGATGATCAAAACGGATACAAACAAACAAATTTTAACTTCAATTATAATCACATTTTTTACATGAATTTTGCCACAAAATTAAGCTCTTCAATTCATTCATTCGAAAATTCAAATTCTTTCGACTATAGTAACTAGGTAGGCTTTGTAGAAAATGGAATTTGCTAGAAAAATAATAATATGCATGTTGATGATGATCATAATGTGGTGTTATGAAATTGAAGGTAGAGAACCTATGTTGCATAGGGTTGGAGGTGGAAGGTATACTTGGCAACCAAAAATTAACTTTACAAATTGGACAAGTTATGAACATTTCTATCAGGGTGATTGGCTATGTAAGATCATTCTTGACTCGTATAACATTTTATTTTAGATTATTGCAAATTTTTAATTAACCTGTTTCTTGTTGTATGGATAGATTTTGGTTTTGATAGGAACATTCATAATGTTCTTGAGGTGAACAAAACCAGTTACGAGAATTGTATTGAAATGGATTTTATAAACAACATTACAAGAGGAGGAAGAGATGTTTTCCAACTCTCAGAGACGAGATCGTATTATTTTATATGTGGTAGAGGTTTTTGCTTCAATGGAATGAAGGTTGAAATAAATGTTGAACCATTTGATCCAGCACTTTCTCCGACCATTCCCAACAAGACTTTTTCGACCAGAAAAATGAATGACATTGTAATGTTTGTGTTTTTTATCATAGCTTTAGCATGGATTTTCTGATCGAGAAGATATTAGATACTAAGATTTATTATTAGTCGTTTGTTATATTTATTGTTTTATTTGAATGTTTTCGTTGAATTACAGACCAATATATAATTGTAGTCTTTTATGAACTATATATAATTGTAAGATCTTATTGATTAAGAGATCGTTTATTAGAAGTAATTTTTGAAAATTATAATTTTTGAAAAATATTTTATTTTCTAATTTTATTAATCAATATCTTTCTCAAATGACCATTTTATCTATAATTTGAGCTTAGATAGTTGTTTGTTTTTTTAGAGATGGTTTAAGCAATAGTTTGCTAAATACTACTCCTTCCCTTTTTTTATAAGTTTTTTTAATAAAATTTTTCATAATTCTTCTTTCTCATACAATAATTATTATTTTTCTTAATACGACTTATAAAAAATATGGAGGCACGAATTAATTATCTCTTTTTGTTAGTTAATTATTAAGCACCGTCAATTTGTTTTAGAATCAACAATAAATTAAAAAAAAATTACAAAAATATTTAAAATGTCAAAAGCATTATGTATTTTTAAAATTATTTCTATCTCATTCAAAGTTGAATTCGAACAAACTATTGAAACTATCTATTTAATTATACCTCCAAGTGAAACTCATATTCAAAATTGTTGAATCTACGTAAATTTTAAGTAGCAGTAAAGGTTAAAAACAATAAAGCACTTCACTGGATAATAATAATGTAAATTCACAATATTTAGATACTTATTTATTTAATAATGACTAAATATGACATAAATTCGATAGACACCACTATCAAATTTTTTTTTACATTTTTATAATTTTATTTTGATAGTTGATAACTTATTATATCATATATATATTTTAAGAATAGTAGAATTTTGATGTTTGCACCCCGACAACCATTTCCATTACTTGCTTTCATTCCATCTCCGGTTTTAGTTTACTATTTGGTTAAACAAATTTTCGATTTTGTTTTCCAAGGCCGTCCAATAAAGATTTTTGAAAGAGACCTTTTTTTATTTGATATAATTTAGTTTTAGTTTTTAAAAAAAAAATAATTTTATACTTCTAGAAATTTTTTTTGTAAATTCGTTTGTTATATAGGCTTTAAAAAATAATTTTAATTTTATATTATTAAAAATAAATTTTTGAGAAGTTATTTGAAAATAGTAGAAGTTATTTTGAATTCTTTGATACAAATTAAAAATAGTATTTCTAACTTTGATTAATTTAGATTCATTGTTAGAAATATTAGTATAATAAAAATTATATTTTTTTCAATAATATATCATTGAAATATAAGTGAGAAATTATTCAAAATAATTTTCCATTTAATTATTTTTTTGAAATTTGATCTTTCAAAAAAATTGTAGAAAAAAATATGAAATGCTGAAAAAATAACCTATAGAGTTATTAAAATCAACTTTTCATTTAAACCATTTTAAAAAAATATTTTTTTAGTTTTTTTTTTTTTAACAAAAATATGTAATACATTAAGAAACATTTTTAACGAAAAAAAACATAAGAAAACTACCATGTTTTGGAAAAACAAAATGCAAGGTGATATGAATATATATATATATATATATATATATATATATATATAAAATAACAAACGATATTGTTATGTGCTAGTTGAAGGGCCAATCATATATAGGTCTAATAGAGACAATGTAAGGTATATAGTCAGCATACGTAAGATTTAAGGTTCAGTTTTCTGATCTCTATTTTTTATTATATTCATCTTAAACTCGGAATTGAATTGAACATGGAGTGTTAACCTTATCGGTCTATCCCGCGCCAACGTATGGTGATCAACACTATCGATTCCAGAGTCTTATGTCATCAATCAACGCCATTCTTCTCCCATAATAGAACAGTGGCATCGTCTATGAAAATTGGCTCATAATTATTGCGAAATTTCAGGATATATCATGCTTGATCCAAAGTCAGATCTCTACTAGAACCACTGAGGAAGGGGGACATTCACCTCCTACGCCGCACCGAAGACCTCTGTTGAATCCTCTGATCCTGTTCCACCTTTATTATCGGTCATCGATGAGATTCAGGCCATGACAACGTCTATCCGAATTCCATAATCGGAGCATCTCCTCCAAGCAACGATCGATATCATATCACAAAGTGAGGATCAGACGAATGTTAGGAATTATAAATCGCGAAAAGGTGAATGGAGTCCCAAACAAAGAATTACTGCTAAGGAAACACTCATTGTCGCAGATCACACAAGTAACAAGATTCCTAATTGACCATGAAAGCTCGTGTAACGTCCTCTACACCGACACACTCGAACAGCTAGGACTCCACCAGCTAGATTTGAGTCCATACAGCGGTAAGAGCCTCGTGGCTTTCAACGATTTCGCAACTCATCCACGTGGAATGACAGATCTACCATTATCGCTTAGAGAAGGAGAAAGTAAAAGCGAATACACCTTAAATTCGCGTGTCACTGCAACGCCTAGTAACCAATCATGATTTGCGCCAAGTGAAAGACAACAAGGTGAATCCACGAAGGTATACTAAAAAACCTCCTCGCTTCGCCCGTGGTGGATAAAGGTAAAAGAAAAGTCACCATGTTTGATCCTCATAGACACGAAGATAAGGTAAGATCAATTTCAGACGGTAATTTCGAAATTGTCCGGCTTGAGGATAATCTAGCTAGATTCGTGAAGATACGGTATGACTTCCCGACAAAGGTAAAAAAAACACGTCAATTAATTACCTGTGGGCTAACGCTGACCTCTTTGCCATTTCTCCACATGAAAATTCCAATAATGACCCCATTGTAGCATACCATCAATTGAACATCGAAGAACTACTAGATGCCAACGTTAGTCCCAAATTGTCATGCCTGTTAGGAAAACCTACAAAAAGAAGAGGACGCATGTAAAGATTATGTTGGCCTCAACATAACACACTCGAGAAAACCAATTCATTGCCTAACACAAGTAAGTGGATAAACAACTAAGTCGATCACATGTCCAATTGTGAGCATTTACTCAGGTGCAACCTAGCAGGTATATTCATACATGATAGAGAGAAGACACGGTTTATGAGCGAGTAATCCAACCACAAAGACACTGGTCGCATAACTGTATCCCTTAAGTGGGGGTACACTGAATCAATAGACTTAAAAGATTAAAGTTAATATCACTTAGAAAGAAATGGGGATAACGTGTGTTGTAACACCCTTCTAAACTCCGCAGAATATATATAAATAATAAGAGTAATTTATCATGCATCTCACAAAAGGGTGTCACATATAATTTCAAAACATCACACATACACCTGTCATGCTCATTAACACTTAAAATAATTTCATGGATTTCACATCCTTTCACTTAGCATGTAGCAGCGGAATTACTTCAATCATAATAAACATAATGAAAGTCTCATGATCAACTCATTATAAATCATCACTTAGGCATAAAAGTCAATACTTCACATAATTCAAATAAAAATAACAACATAAAGTAGAGGACATAAAGTATCACTCAAAACGTGAAATCGAAACATCCCCGTGTTACATGATCAGAGCACGACTTGACCCAAATTAATTATGGACACTAAACAAGCTACTCCAACGGCTACCTCGTACTCGAAGCAAGTCTACTCCTCGATACCTGAGCGATGCCATACAAACATTATTCCAATAGAAGGGTGAGAATTCACATAATTATCGAAATCATAAGATAATATATAATATATAACATACAAGCATAACATAATGATTCCCACACATCAAAAAGCTTCATCAACATATTATAACTCAAGTAGCCATATTATTCACAAATATATACTCACAATTCCATAATTCATCAATTCATCAATTTCACATATTGCACATAATCTCATAACACAAACATATACACAATGTGATTCAATGCAATACTCAAATGCAACTCATGCACGGGGTACCAAACACTTGTTATTATTTTTCGATTTTTACATTAAACTGGGTCCGTTCCCTAGACTAATAACACATAAAAAGCCTGTTCCCTAAGCTTTCAAACCCCGCTCTAGGTTTGGGACAAGTCACTAGCTCCCACATAACTAAATAGCATTGCCTTTTGACACAAATGATGCGTGTGCAAATTCAACAATCATATGTCATTAAGATCATTCCCAAATCTTAACATTCATGCATATATTCAATAATTCATCACACTTGAATTATCACACATTTGCACATACACAAGTATCAACAAAATTCAACCTCAATCCACAAAACACACATCACCATTTAAACATAGAACAATTAATTCATCACTAATAATTAAAAATTTGATATTCAATAAATATTTACTACTCAAGAAATATTCAATATTCAATAACTATACAATTAATAATCAGCATTTTAATAAATAATCAATATTTAATAAAGAACCAATATTCAATAAAATTTCAATAATTAATAAACTTTCAATTATTAATACAGTTCCAATATTAACTAAAGTTCTATTTTACAACTTTTATATATATATATATATATATATATATATATATATATATATATATATATATATATATATATATATATATATTTGTTATAGATTTGTGAAATGAAGGGATCACATGATATTATTTTTATATAGTTTCAGGCGCTACAATTTATGGGTATCACTATATTACACAATTTGTTCTTGCTGCTACATGATAAGAATTAAAGGGGTACTCACATTTTCATTTGCAAGAAAAACAAAAAGGTCAAACTCATGTCTTTTTTTTTGTTTGGTTGAGCTACAGTGTAATATTAATGAGCCACATGTTTATGCGCTACAGTGGCTTGGAACAAGGAAAAAGAATCACTACAATTATTCCTCAATTGGCACCATTTCAATCAAAACACAATTTACATGGAGTCTGTTTGAGGCTTGATCACTAGAGGTATACGTAATTGTTTGATTACTAGTCTGTATCTAATGACAGATGGAGCTTTCACTCAAGAATCCTCTAACACATTTAATGTAAGCATTAAGCAATCTCATTCCTCTAAACTTAAATTAAGTATCAGTGATTATCTTTTGGCTGCGATATAACAAGTCATCCTATTTTATAAACATGAAATATTACAGCCTCACTTGAAAACATCTTGATTAAATTATTTATCGTTTACATTTCAATTAATATACTTAAGGAAAGTATTAAAAAAACAATATTTTTGATAGCCAATCATGTAATTTAATTTCTAATACAGCACATCAAAATCAAAAATTTGAAAGATCTGTAGTTACTCACATTTCATTCGATACTGTTACTCAATTTTTCTAAAATATATATACATACATATACACACACACTTTCCAATTGGTTTACTCAAATACTGAATGAGTCTCTATAATATACCAAAATATTAATTCCAAACACAATTAATGATCACATATCAAAGATTATCATCAAAACCTAACAATTACAAAATCATGGAAAATTTAGGAGTTTCATCTTAAACATATTATTTACCCATTCTACACTATCATACAATCTCAATAATTATATAAAAACCCACCATTACCTTGATTTTTCTTGGATTCTAGAGCTCTTGAACTTGGGATTTCTCTTCTTCTTCTCCACTGCTCTCTTTTCCTCCTTTCTAATTTCTATCTCTTTCTCCTTTTGTTAAACCCTCACAATTTTCTCATAATTTCTATTGGGCTTACTAACCCACTCTCTCAATTTCTATTCACATCCCAATCTAATCCCAATTACTAATTTCTACCAAGTCAATATTTTATTCCACCAAATAAAATAAATAAAGCAAATCACTTAATCAAATAAATCAATTAACTCAAATAAATCAAATAAATCAATTATTTCAAATAAGTCTAATAAACCAATTAATCCAAATAACTCAAATAAATCAATTAATTTATATAAATCCAATAAATCAATTAATCCAAATAACTCAAATCAATCAATTAATTTATATAAATCCAATCAATCAATTAATTCATATAAATCAAATAATTCATATAAATTCAATAAATCAAATAACTCATTTAAATCAAATATGCACAAAATCACACAATTAATTAATTAATATAATATAAATAAATAATGACTAAAATTGGGGTGTTACAACTCTCCCTCACTTAAAAGATTTTCGCCCTCGAAAATTACCTCAAACGAACAACTCGGGATAAGACTCCCTCATCTGACTCTCAAGTTCCCAAACACATCCTTTTTCCAACACACAAGCTCTCAAAAGATCTTCAAGTGACTGAATCATCCTCTCAGTCTGA
Organism: Lathyrus tuberosus; assembly: GCA_022829125.1. Lineage (NCBI taxonomy): Eukaryota > Viridiplantae > Streptophyta > Magnoliopsida > Fabales > Fabaceae > Lathyrus > Lathyrus tuberosus. Next base: position 5,733,244 of record JALAZF010000403.1, on the reverse strand, counting down.
CCATCTGTCTGTGGATGATAAGCAGAACTCAAACGCAACTTCGTACCCAAGCCACTTTGCAAACTCTCCCAAAATCTCGAAGTAAACCTCAGATCTCTATCTGACACAATGTTAGACGGAATACAATTCAAACTGACAATCCTCTCAATGTATAGCTTCGCTAACTTCTCCAACGGGTAATCCATTCTCATTGGAATAAAGTGAGCAGATTTTGTCAATCTATCCACAATGACCCAAATAGCTTCATAATTTCTCGGTGTTCTAGGTAAATCGGACCCAAAATCCACCGATATGTTATCCCATTTCCACTCAGGAATAGATAACGGTTGCATCAAACCTGATGGTTTCTGATGTTTGATCTTCGACTTCTGACAAATCAAACAAGAATACACAAACTCTACAATATCTTTCTTCATACAAGGCCACCAAAATACTTTCCTCAAATCTTGATACATCTTAGTAGCACCCGGATGAATACTCAATCCGTTACGATGCCCTTCCGCAAGAATACTCTTTTTCAGCTCAACAATATCCGGAACACAAACTCTATCACAACATTTCATGATACCATTTTCATCAATTCGAAAATCACCACCTCGACCTTGATTGATCAAAGTCAACCGATCTACCAAACTCAAATCAGATTTCTGACCTTCTCGAATCTCATCAAGAATGCCACTAGTAAGCTTCAAGATACCAAGCTTAACTCCATAAGAAGTCTCTTCACAAACCAAACTCATATCTCAAAGTTGCTCAATCATTTCAAACTCTCTTACCATCATCATCGACATATGCAAAGATTTCATACTCAATGCATCAGCTACCACGTTTGCTTTACCCGGATGGTAATTCAAACCAAAATCACAATCCTTCAGAAGTTCCAACCATCACCTCTGCCTCGCATTCAATTCTTTCTGATTACAGAGATACTTCAAACTCTTATGATTACTAAACACCTCAAATCTCGAACCAAATAAATAATGACATAAACTCTAAGTCATGCGTCGGATAATTCCTCTCATGCACTTTAAGTTGTCTTGAAGCATAAGCTACAACTTGTTGATGTTGCATTAACACACCTCCCAAACCCATCAACGAAGCATCATAATACACAACAAAAGGTTCTGTCGAATTCGGCAAAATCAAAACAGGAGCTGTCGTCAACGTTCTCTTAAGATCTTGAAAAATTTCTTCACAGTTTGCATCCCAAACAAAAGCTTGACCCTTCCTAGTCAACTGCGTCAACGGCAAAGATAACTTGGCAAATCCTTCAATGAATTTCCGATAATAACCTGCCAAACCAAGAAAACTTCTAATCTCAAAAACTGATTTCGGAGCTTCCCATTGCGATAGAGCTTCAACCTTCGACGGATCAACTGCAATACCTCTACTAGAAATCACATGACTAAGGAAAATCATTTCCTTCAACCAAAACTTGCACTTAGAAAGTTTAACATACAACTGCTTCTCTTTCAACGCAGATAACATCATCCTCAGATGCTCAGCACGATCCTCTTCACTCTTCGAATAAATCAAAATATTATCAATGAACACAACCACAACCTTGTCTAAATAAGGATGGAAAATCCTATTCATATACTCCATAAATACACCTGGTGCATTAGTAACACCAAATGGCATCACGGAATACTCATAATGTCCATACCCTGTCCTAAAAGCAATCTTCAGAATGTCTTCAGCCTTCACATTGTAGCGCGCAATTTTTGTCGGTGACACGACCAACTTATCGCAGAATTTGGGTTTTCTCCTTAATGAAGAGGAGGGGGTGCTACTTTCTGATTTCTTATTTATCCCATGAAGCTGGAAGGGAAAGGGAAGCTATCTAAAACTAACCTTGCACGCGAATGTTTAACTGAATAAATGCTTAAAGAGATTCGGGGAGTCGGGTTCAGGTTATACAATGTGGAGTTGTCAATTACCACTCCTATATGTGGTTATCCACAGGATGTTAGCTTTAGGTTTCGCTTTGTACTTGATGGTGTTTATCCGTTAATGGGTTGGGAAAGTTTCTTGGGAAAGTATGAGAGAGTGAGAGTGAGTTTTTGATGATTTTGGTGAGGTACTGGACCTCAGTTTTGATCGATATGAAGGTGCTGGACCTAGAGTGTTTGATTAGTATGCTCGCTAAGATTTCACAATCTTATGCCTACGTATCCCAGTTTAAACGAAACAGGGAAATCAGAGCAATCGTAGTTCCTCCTATTCTAAGGGAGGAAAAGTTGTTTTGGTGTCTTGTTCAAAGCCCAAGATTGAAGCTAAATGGAGTATTTATGTCTTGTTCAAAGCCCAAGATTGAAGCTAAAAGGTTTGACTGAGAGAGAATTTGTCATCTCTAAAGGGGAGACATCTTGTCTGTTTATCACGGTTGTTGGGTGACTGTTTATAAAAGAGGATTACTTTAACTGGGATATATGAATCCAGCAATGCCATAATTTCCTTTATAAGGGATATTGATTTTTGTGTGCCTTGATCAAAGCCCAAGGTTGAAGCTAAGAGGTTGATTGACTCCACTGGAGAAGTCCTTATACAAAGCCTAAGAGGAGGCTGAAGAGAGACTGACTCTACAAAAGAGTGTTTATATATGTCTTGTACAAAGCCCAAGATTGAGGCGGAAAAAAAAGAGGCTGACTCGTTGGGGATATCATTATACAAAGCCTAAGAGGAGGCTAAAAGTTTGATTTTTCCGGGGAAAAGGTTCTATTTGTCTCGTACAAAGCCCAAGATTGAGGCTAAAAGGGTACTGACTCTAGAGGGAGAGAAATCTTTATCTGTCTTGTACAAAGCCCAAGATTTGAGGCTAAAATGAGACTGACTCGGCTGAGGGTATTATTTCTCAAAGCCTAAAAGTAGGCTGAGAGGAATTAAATCCGTTGGGAAATATATTTGTCCCAAGCTTAAGAGAAGGTTATGAAGATTTATGTCTTGTACAAAGCCCAAGATTGAGGCTAAAAGGGTTTGATTCAACAAGAGAGTGCTTTTATCTGTCCTGTACGAAGCCCAGGATTGTAGCTGAATAAGCTGGAGAAATCATTATACAAAGCCTAAGAGGAGGCTAACTTCCGCTAGGGGAAATCCTTATATCAAGCCTAAGAGGAGGCTGAAAGTTGGACTCAACAAGAGAGTATTTCTATCTGTCTCGTACAAAGTCCGAGATCGAGGATAAAAAGGTTGACTCAACAAGAGAGTGATTGACTCAACAAGAGAGTCTGAAAAAGTTTTGACTCAACAAGAGAGTCTGAAAAGGTTATTGACTCAACAAGAGAGTCTTGAAAGTTTTGACTCAACAAGAGAGTCTGAAAAGATTAGCTCCGCTGGGGAGAATCATTGTACAAAGCCCAAGAGGAGGCTATCTTCTGTTGGGAATTATTGAGATCCCGAGGCATGTCCGATATGGAGAATCAACTCTTGCTGAGGGTTACAGAAGAGTTGAGATGTCAGAGACCTTGAGGTTCTGATTTGGGATAGTGTTATACTGATGATAAGCTGTCCCTGGGTGGGGAATTTTTAGGGGAGAGACTGGGTTTTAGACCCCATGCGTTTTAACTCTTTTGGAGATTGATCCAGAATGACCGGGGTTTCTCCTATATTTGTATGGAACTTGAGAATGTCTTTGAGACTCAAGAGGAGATTTAGACTGTCCAAGTCTATTGGTGTGGAAGAGTTTATCTTTGTATGATGCCCAAGAGGAGGCAAGTGTTTTAAGGGATGAGTATCAATCCTAAAATGGTTGAATGTTTTGACACTGGAAAGACTGCTCTAGCAAAGGATGACTAAGTTCTGTCTTATACCTTTAGGAGGTCTTCAGGGTCTTTGAATTAAGCCCAAGAGAAGGCATGAGAACTTTTAAGAAGCCGGAGGGTCCTTGTACAAAGCCCAAGAGGAGGCTAGGATGATTTTAGGAAGCCTATGGGTCAAAACCTAAGAAGAGTTCAAGAAAAGTTTCACCGAGAATAATCTTTTCTTTAATGAACAGTTCTAGGGTTTGAAGAAATTCAAGAGAGGTTTCACCAAGAATTAATCCTCTCTGGGGAAACTGAATTTCTTTGAAAAATTCTAATAGTGACAGTCTGAGAAAAGGTTCACCGAGAATACTGCCTTTCTCTTTGTTCCATATTGTTTAAGCCCAAGACAAGACTGTATCTGGAAGTCCTATGGGAATCTAGTTTCGACTGTAATTAAAGAGTAACCAACTGGCTTTACCTAGGTCTAGACCTAGTTGCCGGGGAAAACTCTAAACAACTATACTAGTATATATACAGTTGATATATGACAAGTATTTAAAAGGAGATGAGCAGCTTCCTACAATACAGTTATATATATTAAAGCATGTAAATGAAAGCTGATAAAACTTACAGGTGAGCAAGCTTCCATCCTGTATTGTTAGTTGTTCAAAGAAATTAAAGAAAGTTTTGATAACAACTATATATTTAAACCTAAATCAAAAGAGAAGTTGGTTTTGAAAATATTGTCGGGGCTTATACTCAATGAGAGGCCCAAGGTTTAACAGTGATCGCACCGTTGTTTTAAAGATCGTACCGGGACTTATACAACGACTGAGGCCCAAAATGGTTTTGGTTAAAAAGGGATTGGGTCTTACACTCTGTTAGAGGCCCAAAAGATTTTTTGAAAAAAGAAAGACGGGACTTACAACACGAGAGGAGGCCCAATGAAAGATAGTGATTGCACCGTCGTTTTGAGAATTGCAGAGGGACTTATACAACGACTGAGGCCCAAAAAGGTTTACTTACAAAAGGGTTGGGTCTTACACTCTTTCAAGAAGCCCAAAAGATGTTTGAAAAAGGTTTGTTCGGGTGAAAAATCAACAAAACCCTAATTTCATCATTTTTTAAAGTAATTATTCAAAGAAAATTAATAAAAATGATAAAAACACCAAATAAGTTTAAATAAATGACTTGTGATTTTTGGTTAAGGTTTTAAAAATGATGTTTTAATCACAAGATGAATTAAAACTCATTTGGTTTTGATTTCCAAGATGAAAATTCATTTTTGAAATGTTTAAAACAATAAAAAAATGAATTTATTTGCAAAAATACCAACTATATTAAATAAATAATATAAATTTGATTTTTTTGTGGAATAAAATATTTTAACATTTTTGTGATTTTTTACAAAAAGAACCAATAAAAAATAATTAAAATTGAGAGAGAAATTAATTTTTCAAATCATTTAAGAAAATAATATGAAAATACAAAAAATGGAAAAAAGTGATAAAAAAAGGGTCTGGGGCGAGGGAGATGCGAACCCCAGACCTCCAAGCCAAACACATGAGCGCGTAACCACTGGGGTGGTGATACATCCGTGTATCAAAACCACCCCATAAATACATAAGGGGTGCCTTGTTTTAGGCCTGAGCAAGGCAAGGCAAGGCAAGGCCAGCTTTTTGGCCATTTACGTGAAGCCTCTAACTTTCTCATTTCTCTATGGACTGGGACAAAATTTATATGCATTTGGCCTAGAATTTCCCAAGGAATCCCATGGTGGTCATGGTTTTTTCAGATGAGGTCCTTATTTTAAAACCCAATAGTGGTTTTGAAATAGGCCTATATTTGCATTTTCTACGCTACCTCATGGTACAGGCAAGAATTACATGATGAATTGGTTCAAACACAACATATACAAAATGTATGAGATGTTTATGATCAGTGGACTTCAAAGCAATGCATAATTTAGAAAGTTCAAGTGATGATGCACTTACCTCTTGGAGCTTTTTGGGCTATCTGCCAAGTTCCTCGTGCCAGAAGTAATTTGATGCTTTTGACACTCTCAATTGACCCCTTAGAAGCTTTTAGAATGGTTAGAACCAGCTGGAATCCTCAGGAATAAGTTTGAGCTCTTTCTTGCAAAAAGGGCAAAAGTGACCAATATGGCAACTCTCTCAAATGGTGTTCCAGATGAGGTAAACCATTTGGGACAGTTCAAGGATGATATTTGGAGTGTGTTTGAGGTTTTATCTGGTTTTGAAAGTGACTGAATCAAGACATGGCTTGAAAAATGCAAAAAAGTCCAATTTTGAGGTTTTGGAAGTGGACTTTGTGATTTTGGTGTTACAGGTCACATGTGAGAGTTTGAACAGCTTAGGTACAATATATTAGAGGTGTTTGGATCATGAGTTGTGATGGAATTGCTCTCTAACTCAAAAAACTCAGAGGTACCTTGCAAAAGAAGGAGTTTTGGCCTAAAAAAAGGGATTTTGAGGAAAGCAAATGTTGTAGTGCTTTGGTGTACTCAAACAGAGCACAAATGAGCTCTATTTATAGTAGCGCAAGTTTGTTTTACAAGCAATAGTGAATGGCAGCTGCAGCAGGCCTTTGGCCAATGTTATGCAAAAGGAATCTCAATTCTCCTCTAGCCATTAACTTGAGATTAGGGCACAAGCTTTGTAGCTTTGGTTCAGAGATAAGTCTTGACTAAATTCAGTTGGAATAGGCTCAGTTCATGCCACCTTGGTGTATCCATTGAATGCTTGGAAACAAAATTGGAGTCTAGGCATCTTTGTAGCCTTTTTAGGGATGACAAGCCTAATGTAGATTCTTGGACTTGTGAGGCTTGAAGATCAGATCATCCCCCTTGGATTTGATCCTCTGATGTGTCCAAATTGATGACAAGGCTTGGAGTTATCAGATTTGGACAAATCGAGCAAATGTGCACAACTCTGCCTTGTAAAACCAGTTCATGATGCCATGTTTCAAGGGCTGTATCTCCCTGCTCAAATTGAATTTGGAGATGTGTCATACCCCAAATTTTGACTATCAAGATTCTCTATAATTGTGTAAATCATCATCACAATATGGATGAACCATTATGCCTCACTAATCTCCTCAAAGAGGGGTGAGCATTCACCACAACCAAGAATTAGGGTTTTGAGCCCTCTCTGAGCACTTAGACAAAGGATCAATCAAGGAATGACATTATCTTCAACTTGTATAACCTCTCAATACACCTATAAAGGATCAAGAGGACTCCCACATCAAGAACCAAGCACAAAGTTGCTACATTCCAAGTGGATTAAGCCTCAAGATCGTCAGTGTCACTAAATTAGGGTTTTGGTCGACCAAGGCCTCCATGTGGAAACTTTCCTCTGGGCATGAGCCAATGCTTCAAAGCACAACCTATGATACTCCAAGGGACCTTATGGACCCAATCATCAAGTCAATTTAACCTCAGGGGATGCATTTATCAAAAATCAGGAATTAGGGTTTCTTGACCTAATTCACCCCTAAGTTGACTTGTCACATTCGAATTTTCAAACAGAGAGAAATTCCATCCAAACTAACCATCCTAACACCTCACATATGTCATATACAAGTGATCCATAACCTCAAAACACATCTGGAACACCAGAATCACAAAGTCACCATCCATTTGCTCAAGCTTTTTGTCCTATTTGCAGTTGGGGTACCATAACAAGTTCCAGGTTGTTTCAATCCATTCCAAGCTTCCAAACACCTTACATAAGGTCCATTGAAGCTGTCCAGATCATTACACAACATATGTAACACCTCTACATTAGAATTCAATTTCTTCTTGCAAGAGGTAAGCCTGAACTCTCAAACTCTATGATCCATGCATCATAAATGTGTTTTCAAGTTACAAACGTCTTTCTAGACTTATGTAGAGTGTTTCCCCTTAATCAATTGCTTTTTAGCTATCGTGTATAGGATTTTATAGTGGTCTTGCAGAAATTAGGGTTCATGTGTTCATCATTTGATTTCTCACTCCACACTTAATATAAATGCAATTAATTTATATCATTGAAATCCTTGTTCAAAAACACACAACTTTCATGTTTACAAAAGTCAAAACAATTACGTATTAAGAGAGATATGTGAGGTTTTCCAAAACGGCCATGGAGGGAAGTCACGAGGAAGAAGATGACCGTTGGCGCCATAATTTGAATTTTTGAATTTTTGATCATTTTCTTAATTGATTTCAAAAATTAATTTCTCTCTCAATTTTTATCATTTTTTATTGGTTTTTTTTAATTCACAAAAATGTTAAAATATTTTATTCTACAAAAAAATCATATTTATATTATTTATTTAATATAGCTTGAATTTTTGTAAATAATTTCATTTTTTATTGTTTTTAAACATTTTAAATGAAATTTCCACCATGATTTTTCCAATTCAAATGAATTCCAAGTTTTCATGTGATTAAACATGATTTTTCAAAACATTTTTCAAAGTTTAGAACTTGTTTTTGAATATATTTGATATTTTATATCCTTTTTTTATTTAATTTCCTTTGAAAAATTATTTTCTAAAATAAAATTAGGTTTTTTCATAATTTTGATTTTTCAAACTTCATTTGAAACACTTTTGGGCCTCTATTAGAGTGTAAGACCCATCCCCTTTGTAAATATACCATTTTGGGCCTTAGTCATTGTATAAGTCCCGATACGATTAATGGTGCGATCGTTGTTTTTTATCTGGGCATCTCTTTGAGCTATAAGCCCCATCTCTTGAATAAAAATAACTTTTTGGGCCTCTAATGGAGTGTAAGACTCATTCCTTCTTTGTACATAAATAATTTGGGCCTCAGTGATTGTATAAGTCCCTCAGTGGTTTTCAAGATCACAGCGCGATCGTCGCTTTTTCAAATAAATCATCTGGGCCTCTCCTTGAGTATAAGCCTCATTTCTCTTCTTTATAAACACGTTTGGGTCTCTAATAGAGCGTAAGACCCAACCCCTATTTGTACAAAAACAATTTTGGGCCTCTACTGTAGTATAAGTCCCACAACGTCTTTCAGTATCGCAGTGCGATCAATGTTTTCAAATAAGTCATCTGAGCCTCTCCTTGAGTATAAGCCCTAATCTTTTGTACATGAGATTTGTTTTTATCAATAAACAAATTTCATGGGCCTCTTCTTGAGTTGTAAGCCTCATACCTCTATTTTCAAAGTCATCTGTCTGTTTTTAAACTAGTACTAAGAGGAGCATTATTCCCGGTGAAACTGCTTTTAGACCACTTGGGCCTCTCTTTGAGTTATAAGCCCCAAACTTTCTTTTCTTTTTAAACAAACTTCTTTTAATTCAAATTAAAATTCAAAGTTTTCTCAAAACTTTCTTCAATTTCTTGAAACCCTAATCAATCATACAGTTGTAGTCAATACAACAGATCACAATACATTTGGGCCTCCTATCAGAATGTAAGTCCCAACATATTTTTAATTCAATGCATACTTATTTATATATCTGTCCAATTACTTATCTGTGTATATATGATAATGACATTTTTATGTGAGAACATGAGAATGAATCTGAACCAGTGGATTTTAAAATAAATGGTGAAGATTATGTGTCAGTTTTTTTTCTCTCTCCTCCATCATTTATTTTAATAATGGAGGAGAGAGAAAAATAAAAACCACACATAATCTCCACCATTTATTTTAAAATCTAATGATTCAGATTCATTCTCATGTTCTTACATAAAAATTGCATTCTCATAGGATATGAACCCTATATATATATATATACACACACACACACACACACACACACACACACACTTGTGCATATCTGTTTAGAGTTTCCCCTACAGTTAGGTCTACACTTAGGTCAAACTAGAAGTTACTTTCTAACTTAGTCAAAACTAGTTCCCTCATAGGAAATTCCCTATACAGTCTGCCTCCTTTTGGGCTTATTAAATATGGAAATGCATTATTCCTGGTGAAACTTTTCTCAATACTGTCAAACTTAGAAATATATGTATGTACAAGAAATTCATTTCCCCAGAGAGGATTAATTCCCGGTGAAACCTCTCTTGAATTTCTTCAAACCTTAGAACTGTTCAGCAAAGAAAGGATTAATTCCCAGTGAAACCTTTCTTGAACTTTTCTTAGGCTTGGACCCACAGACTTCTTAGAAGTATCCCCAGCCTCCTCTTGGGCTTAGTACAAGGACCAACAGGCTTATTAAAAGTTCCTCAGCCTCCTCCTGGGCTTAGTACAAGGACCCAAAGGCTTCCTAAAAGCATATGATAAAATTTAGTCATTTGTACTAGTTCAATCCTCAGGAGAGTCAAAATTCCATAACATCATAACATCCAAAGGGTTGATCTTCATCCCTTAAGCCCTCAGCCTCCTCTTGGGAATCATACAAAGATCTCTCTCTACACTAGAGCCTACCACTTCTTGAGAGACTTGGACAATCTCAGCCCCCTCTTTGGCTACATTCAAGTAGGCTTGCAAAGTCTTGTTTCCTCTTGGATCTCACACAGAGGCCCTCAAGTTTCCTAAAAGCAAAGGAAAAAACCTTGATCATTTCATCAATACACTAGTCTCCAGCAGAGTTAAAACCTCCAAGGTTTTCAAACTCAAATTTAAACTTCTTTGACCCCAACAAGGTTTAAGCTTTTACCTTTAAAATCCCCAACCATGGCCAATTTACCATCAACAAATCCCTAATAGAATCAGAACCTCATGGCAACTGATATTTCAACTCTTCCTTGATTCCCAGCAAGAGTAAATTCCTTTGGATTCTCCCCAATACAATTTGGACCTGGTCCTGGATTTCCACAAATCCTCAGCAAGAGACAACCTCCTCTTAGGCTTTATATAAGAATTTCCCCAGTCAGCCTCAATCTTGGGCTTTGTACAAGACAGATAAAACCCTCCCCAGTGGAGTCATCTTCTTTTAGCTTCAACCTTGGGCTTTGATCAAGGCACACAAAAATCAACATCCCCTCAAGTCCCCTCTGTAGGAGGATATTTCCTCTGTACATCACATCTCAAAAAACAAACAATCAAAACCTTTCCAGATAATTGTTATAAGTGGTACACTTGTTGATTCAAAATCCAAGCTGGAGTCCTTCCTTTATCCTGGTCAGAATTTATCTTTCATCTGACAGCTGTAAGTGGCAAGCATCTAGATTCCATACATCCAAGCCAATGTCCCTCTGTTAGCATGAAAGATTCATAAGGAAAAAGTGGCATTGCTCTACACTGAGTTAAAGCTTTCTTCCTTCATAACATCACCCTTATAAAGGAAATTATGGCATTGTTGGATTCCATATATCCCAGTTAAATTAATTTCCCTTATAATCAATTACTCAACATTTGTGATGAATAGGTGAGATATTCTCCCTTTAGAGATGACAAATTCTCTCTCAGTCACCCCTTTAGCTTCAATCTTGGGTTTTGAACAAGACACAAATACTCAGTTAACTTCAATCTTGGGCTTTAAACAAGACACCAAAATTGTTTCCTCCCGCAGAATAGGAGGAACTACGATTGCTCTGATTTCCCAAATCTCTTTATGGGAATACGTAGGCATAAGATTGCGAAATCTTAGCGAGCACACAAATAAAAAACTTTAGGTCCAATACCTTACCAAAAACAACGGAAAACCCGAAAACAACAAAAAAATTCTCTCAATTCTCCCAAAGGAGAAACTTTCCTAAGCCACAGCGGACAAACACAAGAAAGCATCTTAAGTAAACAGAAATACATGCAAAAAGAAGGTTCTTATGGATTACCATAGATACACTGGGTGTTAATAGCTTCCCTTTGTATAATCAGACGCCGTTCCCCATCTCTTAGCATTTGTTAAAGAAAACATTTGCGTGCAAGATTAGTTTTAGATATCTCCCCTTTCCTTTCCAGCTTCATAGGATAAATACAGAAATCAGAAAGTAGCACCCAAATCCATTGCGGTAAGGTGGTCGCGTCACCGACAAAAATCGCAGCTACATTGAGCTACAGTGTAATATTAATGAGCCACATGTTTATGCGCTACAGTGGCTTGGAACAAGGGAAAAAATCACCATTCATTTCCTAATGATACGCTATAGTTGGTATGGGAAAGGAAAAAGAATCACTACAAATATTCCCTAATTGGCACCATTTCAATCAAAACGCAATTTACATGGAGCCTGTTTGAGGCTTGATCACTAGAGGTATAAGTAATTGTTTGATTACTAGTCTGTATCTAATGACAGATGGAGCTTTCACTCAAGAATCATCTAACACATTTAATGTAAGCATTAAGCAAACTCATTCCTCTAAACTTAAATTAAGTATCAGTGATTATCTTTTGGCTTCGATATAACAAGTCATCCTATTTTATAAACATGAAATATTACAGCCTCACTTGAAAACATCTTGATTAAATTATTTATCATTTACATTTCAATTAATATACTTAAGGAAAGTATCAGAAAAACAATATTTTTGACAGCCAATCATGTAATTTAATTTCTAATACAACACATCAAAATCAAAAATTTGAAAGATCTGCAGTTACTCACATTTCATTCGATACCGTTACTCAATTTTTCTAATATATATATATATATATATATATATATATATATATATATATATATATATATATATATAGTTTCCAATTGGTTTACTCCAATAATGAACGGGTCTCTATAGTATACCAAAATATCAATTCCAAACACAATTAATGATCACATATCAAAGATTATCATCAAAACCTAACAATTACAAAATCATGGAAAATTTAGGGGTTTCATCCTAAACGTATTTCTACCCATTCTACATTATCATACAATATCAATAATCATATAAAAACCCACATTTACCTTGATTTTTCTTGGATTCTAGAGCTCTTGAACTTGGGTTTTCTCCTCTTTTTCTCCACTTCTCTCTTTGTCTCCTTTCTAACTTCTATCTTTCTATTCTATCTCTTTCTCCCTTAGTTAAACCCTCACAATTTTCTCATAATTTCTATTGGGCTTACTAACCCACTCTCTCAATTTCTATTCACACTCCCAATCTAAGCCCAATTACTAATTTCTACCAAGTCAATATTTTATTCCACCAAATAAAGCAAATCAATTAATCAAATCAATTAACTCAAATAAATCAAATAAATCAATTATTTCAAATAAATCCAATAAATCAATTAATCCAAATAACTCAAATAAATCAATTAATTTATATAAATCCAATAAATCAATTAATCCAAATAACTCAAATAAATCAATTATTTTATATAAATCCAATAAATCAATTAATTCATATAAATTAAATAATTCATATAAATTAAATAATTCATTTAAATTAAATATGCACAAAATCACACAATTAATTAATTAATTAATATAATATAAATAAATAATTACTAAAATTGGGGTGTTACATATGCAGCCTACCAAAACACATATTATTTCAAATGTAAATCGAGTGATAGACATTTGCGTGCAGAGGTGATAAAAAAGGGGTTGCACATGTTTTATTTGCAATTATCCCGACAAGATGAGTATTCTTCAAGGCTCTTTGAAATTTGAATAAATATTTTTCTAACTGTGAGTGCAAATGTTATTGCAACCCATAGCAGGATGGCGTAGACCATGCTTCAGATGCAGACCCCTCACTTGGTGAATGCGCTTAAAGCGCAGTTGTCACACCCCCATCTTAGGAACTAGCCACTCCAAGAGTGTAGGCGGTGGAGCCCTAGAGACGTCCACCCCAAACTTGAATAAACTTGGGGGCAGGGACATGAACTCTACCTTTGGTCGGGGACAATTCCTAATGATGGTAGAGAAGAACATCAATGCTACCTAACCAGACTTAGTTATCGTTCCCATTCTGACTGGTCGGGAGTGTAGAGTTCTACAAACACGCCAAATGCCATCAGCTACACAGGAAATAAAGAACTTTAAAGACCCAGATAGGGTAGCGTCAATGAGACAAACCCCCACTAGTAGAAGTAATCATATTTGATTAAAACCATCAATAACTTATATGATAAAACATAAATACCATGAAGAAATTAAGTAAATCACATCATACACAAAAAAAGAGGCATAAAACAAAAAGGTAAATATATAAATATTATTATTCTTGCAAAGGCACAACACCATGTTGTTATTACAGATAAATAAATAAAAAGAAAAGAAAAATAAGTCAAGTCTCTCCATCCAGAGACACTTTACTAAGGTTATCCACCAAAGCACGTCCGAAACAACCTTGAAAGGGTTCCGAATGGAGAAGAGCGATGTATGAGCGAAGTTTTTCTACCAGTCCAACTGAATGATCGAAGTCTGTGTACACATACTTTAGAGTTTGTTGGAGGGACTCATTGACCTTCTTCCTCAGTTCAGCCACCCGATTATCATGAGGCTCACAGTGCTTAGTCTAAGATTCCTTCTTCTACTAAAGAGATTTTAAAGCCTCTTCGGAACGTGACTTCATCTCCACAACAACAGTGGTTGTTTTTGTTCAGTGTTTCCTCTCTGCCTCTAGGGAGGACTAAAATTCGACAATCCTAGCAGCCAAAGAAGAAGGGGAGCCATGTATCTTCACCTCCTCTTTGAGAGCCTCAACATGGTTGAGTTTCTCTTGAAAGGAGGACATCTCCTCCTGAATCTTGGACCATTTCTGTTCCATACCTTTGCATTTACCCTAACAAGTTTCCCTTTCTTTGAAAGGAATTCCCACGGCTAGAACATCCCTCGGCCAGTAGCATCCAAAGAGAACAAAAAAGTAGCCTAGTTTGTGTTAAAAGTGGCTTCCAAAAAAAGCTCCATCCTTTTTGCCTCAAGGGAGATTCTGAAGGTAGGATATATTCTCTTCAGACATGGCAGCAACGGTCTCCTACGAAGTGCGGGGAATCCGGGAAGGCAAGATAGTCAGCAACTTGATAAAAAGGGTGGTCGACTCCGAACTATCACCCCATGATAGCCGAGCCCATTTAGGTGTGAAGGTGTGAAAAACGCAAGAAAGGGGGGTTTAAATTGGTTTTTCAAAATAATCGTTTCTTTTAAATAACTTTCTTGTTAAAACTTTTACCCTTTTCTAAAGAACAACAACTTAGTTAAACAAAGAGATATAAACACGTTATGTTTATACTAGTTCACTTGAGAATCTCTCAAGTCAATCTAGTCCACCCGCCAAGGTGATTTCGCCTCTCTCAACGAGGTCTTAATCCACTATTCAACAAAATAGTACACTGCACAAGCTACACTGCTGGTGACTAACAACAACCTCTAGAACTCACACGTTCTAGACTTCTCAAGTAATCCAACCACACAGGTCTTACTTAAGGCACAACCTCTAAGACACACGTCCTATTCTTCTCAAGAGATCTGGTAACTAAGACTCTCTTAAGGAATACAACTTTTAGTTTAAATACAACGGGTTTACAGAGAATTGCTTCTTATCAAGCTGATAATGTAAACAAGTTTTTATACTAAGAATGACTTAAGAAAGAATAGAGTTAGAAAGTATTGTCGTTGTTCGCATGTGTGTCTTTCTTCAAGTCTTTGAGCTTCCTTTTATAGCCGAGTGAAAAGAGCCGTTGAGATGGAATCATGAAGGCTAGGTAGGCTTTGTAGCGAGCGATTTTGGACGCAGTTCTTAAGCGCTGGTCGCTCTCTGCGGTTGGAGCTTAAAATACAGGTCGATTCATTTTTATCCTATTGTGAGCTGATGAAGGAAGGGAAATAGATGTCTCCAATTAACCCTGCTTTGCATACTGAGTTTAAACAGCGGTCTGTTAGGTTACGAATGCTATCAATGTGTGGGGACTTTCTTGTGTTATTTTGACAGACAGGTTTCTGGCGGGGAACAAGGATTAGGATGTTAGGACTGATGCTTTTTGATGTGAGAGTATGGGATTTGGGTTTTTTGTTTAGTGTGCTCGCTAAGATTTTTCTTTCAATCTTATGCCTACGTATTCCCGTTTACCGAAACAGGGAAATCAGAGCGTTCATAGTTCCTCCTATAAATGGTTGTTTTTGGTGTCTTGTTCAAAGCCTAAGACGTGAAGCGAAAGGTGGTTTGTATCTTGTTCAAACCCCAAGATGTGAAGCTGAAGGTAGTTTGTATCTTGTTCAAAGCCCAAGATGTGAAGCTAAAGGGTTTTGACATTAGAGAGAATTTTCATTTCTAAAAAGGGTCTGTTTGTCACAACTGTTGGGTGACAGGTTATAAAGGAGGATTACTTTAACCGGGATGTGTGAATACGACAATGCCTTAATTTCCTTTATATGGGTTTTTAACCTGAAGGAGAAGACTTTAACTCAGTTTAGAGCAATGCCATCTTTCCTTAGGAATTTCTCATGCTAAAAGAGGGACAGTGGCGTGGATGTAGATGATCCAGAGGCTTGCTGCTTACAGCGATTAGATGAAAGGGAAGGAGTTGTTGATGTTTGTATACTGTGAACGAGGCACAGCTTTGATGCTAAAAGGTTAATTGGATTAACCAGTGGTTTTCTTATATAAAGCCTAAGAGGAGGCTAATATGTGTCTCGTACAAAGCCCGAGAGAGAGGCTAAAAGGTTTTGACTCAACGAGGGAATCTTTTGGTATCTCGTATAAAGCCCGAGATGGAGGCTATTTGACCTAACAAGAGAGTTTCTGTATCACGTACGAAGCCCGAGATGGAGGCTAACATTTGTTTGACTCAATATGAACCTTTTTGTATCTTGTATAAAGCCCGAGATGGAGGCGAAAGGGTGATTGACTCAACGAGGGAGTCCCTTATGTGTCTTGTACAAAGCCCAAGAGAGAGGCTAAACGTTGTTTGACTCCGCTGGGGAGGATCATTGTACAAAGCCCAAGAGGAAGCTAAGGTAACTGTTTCAGTTGAGTGACAGGTCCAGTATACTGATTTTAAAAGAGAAAATCAGTTCTTATATGAGCAATGCTGTACTCAAGGATTTGATCCTAGGATCCAGGTTATTCCTGTTCTTTAAGGAATCGGGAAATCCGAAGGGTATTGAGACTGTCCGAGTCTACGGGTTTCCTTCCTATTTAACGAAGGGGTCACTTGAGAATGTCTTGGAGACTCAAGGGTCTTAGACTGTCCAAGTCTAGAGTGTCATCTTTTGTACTATGCTTTGAGAAACAATAGTAGACTCTATGAAAGGACTTTTCTATGAAGGTGACTAAGTTCTGTTCCTATACCTCTAGGAGGTCGTCGGGACAATTTGTACGAAGCCCAAGAGGAGGCCGAAAACTTTTAAGAAGTCGGTCGGTCCTTGTACTAAGCCCAAGAGAAGGCTATCATTCCCAGAGGTAGAGATCATTATACGAAGCCTAAGAGAAGGTTGTGAATACTTCTAAGAACCCGTAGGGTCCTTGTACTAAGCCCAAGAGGAGGCGGGGTTGCCTTTAGGAAGCCTGTGGGTCCTTGTACGATGCCCAAGAGGAGGCAGATGCTTTTAAGAAGCCCGTGGGTCCCCAAACCCCGAGAAATTCAAGGCAAGTTATTCACATGGAATAGATCAAGTCAGGAAAGTTCGAGAATTTGGAAGAAACTCAAAGATGCCATTCACGGAGAATACATTCATCTCTGGGAATAGAGTTTCTTGACAATTCCTAATGAGGACAGCCGAAGAGAAGACTGTATCTGGTGATCCTATTGGGGATCTAGTTGTCTATTTCTACGAATAAACGAAACGGCGTCACCTAGTTCTAGACGTAGTTGCCGGGGAAACTCGAAATATCTATACTATTATTACACAGTTGATATGAGTTTATGAAAGAAGACTTACAGTGAAACAACCCCACAATACAGTTATATGTATATGAAAGCGGTAAATGAAAGCAATAACCACTTACTCGGTTGTAGAGCTTCCATGCTGTTTGGTTAGTTGTTCAACAAAGAAAGATTGAAAACAACAGTATATTCAAAATCAAAGGAGAAAGTGCTTTGAAAAAGAAAGATTTGGGGCTTACAGCTCAAGGAGAGGCCCAGGGTTTTATCAGTGAGCGCACTGTTTGAATTTGTACAGAGGGACTTATACAAGTGACTGAGGCCCAAAAATAATTTTCTGTACAAAGGGATGGGTCCAGATGATTTTTCCGTTTAAAAATGGCGATCGCGTCGAGGTTTTCTTTTAACGCGGAGGGACTTATACAATAAGTGAGGCCCAAAAATGTTTGGTTAAAAGGGGGTTGGGTCTTACACTCTATTAGAGGCCCAAAAGTTTTGAATGGGTCTTATAGCTCGAGGAGAGACCCAAATGGTTTATCTTTAAACTGGCGACGATCGTGCCGAATTTAAAAATGTACAGAGGGACTTATACAATAAGTGAGGCCCAAAATATTTCTGTACAAGTGGGTTGGGTCTTACACTCTAATAGAGGCCCAAAAGTTTTGAAAATGATTTATGAGGGTTGAATTAATCCAAAAACCCTAATTTGTTTTCAAAAATGTATTTAATTGAATAAAAATTCAATTAAAATGATCAAAATTGTTTAACATGTGAAAAACAAATCGTGATCTTGGATTAATGCTTCAAAAATTAAGTATTGACCTACAAAATAATTAGAAAGCATTAAAAGTTGCAAAATCAATGTGGAAAAAATATTTAAAATGTCAAAAACAATTAAAATATTAATTCTTTGCAAAAATATAAATTATATGAAATAAATAATATTTTTGGGATTTTTTGGGAAAATAAAATATTTTAACATTTTTGTGAATTATTAAAAAAAGAATCAACTCAAAATCATTAAAACTCAGAGAGAAATTAATTTTTGAATCAATTAAACAAAAATCACAAAATTCAAATATTTGAAAATTAAAAAAAGGCGCCAAGAACAGCTGAAGAACACGCGCGTGTTCTGGGTTTGGCTGATTTGCATTTTCTATCCAATCTCCCTGAATACTTGATTATAACATGCAATCCATATATCATTATGCTCGTCTCAACCTCACGATCATGTCTATGTCCATTAATTTCATTTAAATTAAACATATAACAAGAAATCATGAAAAATCCTCAAGAACCCTAATTTCTGCATGAAGGCCAGGATTTTTGATACACGATTCAAACAATGCAATTAATTGAGGGAAAACATTCCATGCATGATTATGAACATATGGCCAAATTATTGTGTAGCAAAAATTGCATGGATCATAGAGTTAGAAGAGCTCATGCTTACCACTTGCAGCTGGTGATCGTGATTTGTGTTGGAGGTGTTACAACTAGGTTCCAATGATGTGGATAACTTCCCTAGGTACCAAGTGATGTGTCTGAGTGCTTGGAATGGATTGAAATGGTTTGGAGTTGAAGATGGCACCTCAACTGCAAAACTGTCAAGAACTTGAGTAATTGGCTGGTGATTTTGTGAAATCAGTGTTCCAGATGTTATGTGAGTGTTTGGATCACTTCTATATGATGTATGTGAGGTGTGTGAGTGATTGGTTTGATTGGAAAAGCTCTCAAACTCAAAACCCGATAGTGACTTGCCTTAGAAGGCAAAATTGGAGTGAAAGAAGAGATTTTGAGGAAAGCATCTGTTAGATGGCTTTGGTGTACTCAAACTGATCACAATTGAGCTCTATTTATAGTAGAGCAAGTTTGTTTTGGGATCCACAGTGAATGGCAACTGCAGCAGGTGTTTGTTCAATGTTGGCCAATGGAAATCCAAGTCTTTTCTAGCCATTGACTAGAGGTTAGGGCACAGGGCTGTGGTTCCCTTGGTCTTGGATAAGTCTTGACTGATTTCAGATAAGAATGGCTCAGTCCATGCCACCTTGATGCTTCCATTGAATGCTTCAATCCAAATTTGGAGTCTTGTCCCTATTTTGTCCATTCTAGGTTCAACACGCTATTTCTTGTTCCATGGACTTTGGAGGCTTGGCTCAGTGATTGTACCCTTTAGATTCAATCCTAAGATGTGTCCAAGTGGATAGGAGCATTTGAATTTGGTTGATTTTGGCAAATCGAGCAAAGTTGCAAATTCTGCCTTGCCTTTGACAGATTTCAGCAAGGCAACTTTCCAATGTCATAACTCATGGTGTAAGTTGAATTTGGTAATGCTCTTGACCATTTTGGAAAGCCCTTACATGATACAACAACTGTTTGAACATGTTTGGTTTTGATCTCTTTTGAATCCAAGTGAAAAATCCCTCTACATTTGGCAAAAAGTGAAGGCAGATTCTGACTTAGTGAAAATTTTACTAAGTGTTGGAAAAAGTGATATTTTCACATTTCAGCCACTTTGATCACTCACTAACTCAAAATCCTTAATGAATTGGACTTAGGTCTAGTTGAAGTTTTTGTAGAGGGTAATGAGGGCTAAAAATCCATCTTTGGATGAAAAAAATGGCTTTGTGGTTTAGGAGTTATGATCCTCCAAAGTTGGTACCCTTGTCACTTTATTTTTAACTTAGAAAATTTTCTAAGTTTTTATGGTTACCCCTTTTACAAGTTATCCAACTTTTCTTGATTTTTCTTGATGAATGATGATTCAAATCATACATTAACATCATTTTAGGGTTAAAAATCCATTTTGGTGAAAAATCTCAAAAAGTCAAAGTTGACTTTTGTGCACGGTTGACTTTTTATCAGATGAATTCCAAACTGTGCAATTCTTCAGGAAATCATGTCCTTGACCTAAATCAAACTTGATGGACATGTTCCATGGGTGTCATAGGGTATATTGATGCATGTCATAGGGCTTGGGAGCATGTCCTGGTCAAAAGTCAAAGTTACAGTTGACTTTTCCCTTAAAACCCTAACTGTGGTGCAGATGAAATTGAGACTTGTTGCTCAAGCTTCTTGGATTAATCCATTGTTCCAAATGGATCAATATAGTTCATTAGAGACCCTCAAACCCTGTCTTGAGGTCTTGGCTCATGATTTGTCCCAAATGTCAACTTAGGGGTGAATTAGGTCAAGAACCCTAATTCCTGATTTTTGATGAATGCATCCCCTGAGGCAAAATTGACTTGATGATTGGGTTCATGAGGTCCCATGGAGTATATTAGGGTATGTTTTGGATCATTGGCTTGTGCCCAGATGAAAAATTTCCATCTGGAGGCCCTGGTCGACCAAAACCCTAATTTGGTGACACTGTCGATCTTGAGACTTGATCCATCTAGAAGGGAGCATCCTTGTGCTTGATCCTTGAAGTGGGAGTCCTTTTTTATCCTTTGTGTATGTTTGAGAGGTTTAGACAAGTTGAAGATCATGTCATTCCTTGATTGATCCTTTGTCTAAGGCTCTGAGAGGGCTTAAAACCCTAATTTTGATTGTAGTGGATGCTCACCCATATTTGGGGAGACTGATGAGGTATGATGGTTCCTCCATATTGTGATGATGAGTGACACAATGATGAGACATCTCAGTGGTCAAAATTTGGGGTATGATAGATGCCCCTATTTAATCTTCTTGGACACGAAGGTGTGAATGACGAAGGTATTCGGGCATTCGAGGTGCAAGAGGGTTAAATATCGGAATACCCAAAATTTTGATGGTGGTTATGAATGGTAGCTTGCACATTCATCTTCTTTAGCTAAGCAATGATGCTTAGAAAAGGTAAACTTCCCCTCGATCCTAGTCTTTAGCCAAGGATCTGGTCTCAGTTTTCTTTTGTCAACCTCCCTCCCGTTCCTGGTTTCCTACCAAGGAACTGGTCTCAGTTGCTGATTTAAACTTCCCCTCGATCCTGGTTTCCCACCAAGGAACTGGTCTTAGTTTCTGATGTAAACTTCCCATCGATCCTGGTTTCCTACCGAGGAACTGGTCTTAGTTTCTGATTTAAACTTCCCCTCGATCCTGGTCTCCCACCAAGGAACTGGTCTCAGTTTCTTTTGTCAATAAACTTTACTGACAAGGGACGCTACTCGTAGCGGTTTTCCTCAAACTTCTCGCCGAATTTTCCTGGGGAGGTGCCAATTGAGTGGAAAAAGTTTTGATGTCAGACTTGCTGGGGAACCCAGTCGTCTGAGTTGTAGAGGTGTACAAACTTCTCTGTTAGAGACGCCATTTGTCAATTCTACTGGGGAAAGCGAGTCTCTTGAGAGACTGTTTTCGTTTGGGGCTTACATCATACTTTTCTCGGGATCTTTCCGGAGAAATGCCATATGATGGGATCCAATTTTGAGGTGCCGATGACCTTTTCATCGGTGGGTTTTTTTGGAGAATGGCAGCTGTACTGCCAAATTTCTGCTTATGAGGCTTTCTCTAGGGATTTTCCTTAATCCGGGAAAGCAAGGATATCATCTTCAATGGCGAAGAGTGACATCGGTCGAAGGTTCTCTGGTCTTTCAGAGGTTCAAGTTATCAAAGTGGTCAAGGGCCAATTCTGATCTAGAAATAAACTGGAGGAGAGAGAATGTTCAAACGCAGCTTTTCCTGACGAGGCAAGAACTGACGACTCGATTAAGAGGACTTTTATCACTAGGGGACAAGACCGACTAGAGTGATAATGATGCAATATGAAATGTGAATGCAAATCAATAATGCATGATGTGTGTATGTTTATGCTGATAAAACTGATGCGACATACAAACTGACAGGTGAACATGACTGGATACTCGGCCATCGCGGGGCGAAGAAGTACCGTTGGTTCAGAATAGCAATTCTGCCTTGCTTAGGAGAGATAGTCCCTGTTGGGAATACCGTTGATCGGGCTTAGGAGATAAGAACTCGGCCGAGGTATGTCAGACGAAACAAGGTCTCTGACACAGTTGATCCCTTCATTCAGGCGTACTAGGCCTAGCAGGAGTACTTTGATTCTGCACTTTGAAGTTCGCTTACTTCTGGAGAAGCGACCGATGTTCCTTTGATGTTCAACAGTCAAAAGAAATTGCCGACTTTATTTTAAAAGCAGAAAAAGTTTTAATAGATAAATTCATTTTTGTTTTATTTCAAGAATCGTTAATCATGTTAACAACGTCGTTCTGTAAAGCTAAAACAAATAAGAATTACAAACAAAAGCACAAGGGCTCAAATTTTATTGATGAGATGGAGATCAGCCAAACGCATGATTCTAAAGAGTATATACAAAGTTTGAAAATGGTAATTTACAGGGAAAAGTGCTACGTTGAAACATAACAACCACTATCCTTCTACCAACTTTGAATTCGGGGCATCCTGAGCTTCTGTCGAAGATGACCTTGACTGGAGTTTTCCTCCGATGGATGGTGTAACTGCTGCTGAGGGACTTGCCTCTGTTGAACATAGTTACTTGCCACTATCCCTAACTTTTGCTTGGATTATACTGTGATGTTTCCAATCCACCGGGATGATTTTTTTCTCTGTCTCTAACTTTTGCCTGGACCGCCCTTTCGGGTTTTCAATCCACCGAGACGTTTGTTTTTTTTTTAGTTTAGGCGAAGTATTTCTTGCCTACATCAACATTTGTGGGGTAGGCAAATTCCTCTCCGTCCATGGTTGCAAGTCTCAAGGCACCGCCTGAGAAAGCTTTCGTGACCACATAGGGGCCATCATAATTCGGAGTCCATTTACCTCGCGAATCAGTGAGAAATGATTGTATCTTCTTGAGCAATTTGAAGATCGGCGCGCATGTCGCGGTTATGAGGAATATGAATCTGGAGATGTAGTTCAAACGTCCCAGGGATCCTCTGACTTGTTTTTCAGTTTTCGGAGAAGGCATTTCTTGAATGGCCTTGACCTTGTCAGGATCAACCTCAATTCTTTTCTGGCTGACGATGAACCCTAAGAGTTTCCCTGAACGGGCACCAAAGGTGCATTTGTTGGGATTCAAGCGGAGCTTGAATTTTCTTAGACGTTCAAACAATTTCGACAGATGTTCAACGTGCCCACTCTCTGTTTTTGATTTTGTAATCATATCATCGACACACACTTCTATTTCTTTGTGTATCATGTCATAAAACAGAGTAGTCATGGCCCTTTGATAGGTTGCCCCGGCGTTCTTCAAACTGAACCGCATTACCTTGTAACAAAAGGTACCCCATGGGGTAATGAATGAAGTTTTCTCCATGTCTTTCGGCGCCATTTTGATCTGGTTATAGCCCGAGAATCCATCCATGAAGGAGAAAACTTTGAACTTTGTTGTACTGTCTACCAGCATGTCAATGTGTGGTAAAGGAAAGTCGTCCTTTGGACTAGCCTTGTTTAGATCCCTGTAATCGACACACATTCTGACCTTTTCGTCCTCTTTGGGAACAGGTACAATGTTGCCTAACCATTGAGGATATTCAGATGTAGCGAGGAAACCCGCGTCAATCTGTTTCTGCACCTCCTCTTTGATTTTGATGGCCATGTCCGGGTGAGTACGTCTCAACCTTTGCTTTACTGGCAGAAATTCCGATCTCAATGGTAAGTGATGTTCCACGATGCTGGTATCCAACCCTGGCATATCCTGATAGGACCAAGCGAATACATCGGGAAATTCTCTGAGAAGCTTTATCAAACCCTCTCTGGCAGTTGGACTGAGCAGTGCCCCAATCCTGGTTTCCTTTCTCTCTTTTTCCGAACCCACATTTACTGTTTCCAACGGCTCTTTGTGGGGTTCAATGGACCTTTCCTCTTGTCTGAGTAGTCGAGAGATCTCTTCTGGAATTTCGTTGTCATTTTCTTCTTCAGCCCCAAATACCGGGAACTCAAAGTTGGGAGAAGGCATCGGATCTTATGTTTCAACGGGGTTTAAGACAAGCAATCTGCATGACGTGATGATTGTTTTTAGAAGAGATAGAGAAAATGCAAGTGTGTACAGTGTATATATATTTTTTTTACTGCTTGTTTTTATTATTGAATTGGTTTTTAGGATTACCATTTTCTGAAAAAGCAAAAAGAGAAAACAACAATTAATGCGGAAATTACAGAACGACGTTATTTTATTAATGAACAAGTCGATCCTTGAAACTACAGCCCTATAAAACAAAACTCTGTCGCTTCGGGCAAAGCGAAGAGGGAAATTTTACAGAAAGCGAGCCCTATCAAAACATCCGTTTCACCTGGGCAGGGTGAAAGGTTAAAGATGGAAATTACTTTGACTGACGGACGACCTTCGGAACCTCGACGGCAACCCATTGGCGGCGAACTCCTCGATGAATCACAAAGTCTGGCACCTTCCTTGATTTGTCTTCAGAAATGACGCTGATTTCTGGTGGAGTAGGATCATTGGAATCTGTCTCCCCGGCAGAATTGTCGTAGGAGAATTCCTCTATTGTATTATGCATATCATTTGTGCTCTCAGCTGTATCTCCCCATCCAGTAGGCTGGATATCTTCGAGCCTGATACAAGAGCTTTCAGGAGCGGTGTATTTGACCATAAATTCGTATTTTCCACTCAGTTGTCCCAAGGTGTCCCAAACTTCTTTGGAACTGGAGGAGTCATCCCTCTCGATGACGTTGACCTCGGGAAAAACATAGTTGATGAATTCAAGTCCTGCAAACGTTGCAAATTCATCGTCATGTTGAGTAGTTTCTGAATGACCTGAGTGTTGATCCCATGACATGGTGGGGACACAGGTATTCTGTTCAATGATGCTCAACTGAGTTTCATTACTCGGCTGACTTTCTTGCCCCAAGTTTCCTGGGTAAGTCTGCCACATTTGCAGGCCATCCATTGGGCCATAGTAGTTGTAGTCAAAATTGTCTTTCATCGGAGTGTCCTCCTCTAATGAATTTGGCGGAGCACGACATCCTTCCGGATCACAATCTCCGTATATCATTTTGACGTCTGACCTTGGTATAAATCTCGGACTTTCTGTAGGAAAGCAAAAAGGCGTAGGCACCTTTTCCTGAGACATATAACCGTCCTTGTTAAGGTAGGACTTCCATTCTTCATCTGTGTCAGAGGGATCTTCCTCATTGATAGCATATACTGCTTGAGACACTAGGTGAAGAAAACCTCCACTGTGGAAGAAGTTTTGAAGGGGATGAAGACTTTCATCGCTGGCAGCTGTCTGGGTACAGGTTGCAGAAAAACCAAGACCCTTCTTTGTATTATTGTCAATAGGAATGACAAGCTGTCCCCATCCTGTTGTATCGGTACTCTCGACCGCTTTGATAGCATCATTGTATGAGGAAATCGAGGTTCCTCCTCTGAACTGATTGATCTTGCTTACCGACAGTGTTTGGAACTGAGTTCCAATAACCTCCTCAGGTTCTACACAAGTAGATGATGATAAGTTACTTACAAGCAAGGCTTGTTCCCCACAAACCGTGACAAGTTGATCATTCTTGAAGAACTTTAGCTTTTGGTGGAGGGTTGAAGTAACCGCTCCAGCCTGATGTATCTAAGGTCTTCCTAATAAACAACTGTATGTTGCCCGGATGTCCATGACCTGGAAAGTGACTTGGAAAGTGTGAGGACCGATAGTTATGGGAAGATCAACTTCGCCGATAACTGTTTTTCTGGATCCGTCGAATGCTTTGATGACGACCTCTCTGATTCTCATCGGAGGGCCTTTGAATGATAATTGCATCAAAGTGGACTTCGGCATAACATTCAGGGCTGACCCTGTGTCTACCAGTATGCTGGCTAAAGCATCGTCCTGGCAGTTAACTGTGATATTGAGCGCCATGTTATGACGGCGACTCTCTTCGGGTAATTCCTCATCACTAAATCCCAAATTGTTGCAGGAAGTGATGTTAGAGACAATACTATCGAACTGTCTGATTATTACATCCTGTTCCACAAAGGCTTGCTCCAAGACTTTCTGTAGAGCCTCCCTGTGGGCTTCTGAACTGAGTAACAGTGATAATACCGAGATCTTTGAAGGAGTTTGTACTAGTTGATCAACAATGTTGTATTCACTCCTTTGGATGAGCTTCAGCATCTCATCATTATTTTTCGAAAGGTCGGGATTACTGGATTGACCGACTGGTGGATCGGGAGCTTCCGTCTGAAGTTCCTTTTCTTTGTTAAGTTCTCCAACTCCTCAGTTGAAGATTCGGCCGCTCTGTGTTACACGACTGATGTCTGCAATATTCACGACGGAGGGTAATGGAATTTCCTTTCCATTTTCAATTATCGTTGCACCGTATTTGTAAGGGATAGCCTTAGCTGATTCATACGGTAGTGGTCCCGGTAGATAGATGATTATGGGAACCTTCTGATTTTTCTGACCATCATAAGTGATCTCGATTCGTTCCCGGTTGGGAACTTTAGATACGTCAAGTAGAGGGATAATGGCAAAAACATCCCTGGTCCTGTGATGACTAGAGATCGTGACAACATCCTCAACTTACTCGGCAAGGTAGTTTGGCGTCCAATTGATGGGTCCAGAACCCGGATATGGGCGAATCTCTCCACGATCTACCTGACCCTGAAGAGCTGCTCTCACAAAGTAACACCCTTGGTTACTTTCCGAACAGATGCCGCAACGTTCATAGTTGTGCGGTGGCACCTGGCCACACCCACTTTGAATACAATGTAACCTCACTAGGTTAGCTTCCACAGATCGGACATCCTGACTCTGACGCCGAGTGGGGTTTCTGTTATTGATACTAATTTGTTGAGTATCTTCATCCATATAAATTGGCATCCACCAGTGATTTAACAAGTGCTGAAGTGCCTCCTGGACAAGGGTACAACCTCGATCGTTTTCGCAACCCGCTTTACAGCTTTGATAGTCATGTGATATTAAGAATCTGAGCCGGACCTGCTCAGCATGTAACTCTACCAGGTTGGTATTCATCACACGAATATCAAAGATCTGAACCATGTTGATTTGATAGGAACTCCTATCATGGTAGTCTTGGATCCATCCAAGATCCATCTGACGCTGGAGGGCCTCTTGTATGAAAGAGCATCCCTGTTTGTTTACCGAGCAAGTCAGACAGGAACTGTAATTGTGTTGCGGCAGATTATGATACTGGCTTTGCCTTGAGTGTATTGCCACCAAGTTGACATTCATTGCACGAATGTCGTGGTTCTGAATGATGTTAGAGTTTGTGTAGACCATGTTAACTCCACGAACTCGGTGCTCTTGGATCCATCCGAGATCCATTTGTTCCTGTAGAGCTGCTTGCACTACAGAACATCCTTGATTGTGTTTAGAGCAGATATCACACTGATGATAGTTATGAGGTGGCACATGGCCATATCCACTCTGTCTACAATGCATCTTGACCAAATTGGTCTTCAACAAAAGTACATCGTGAATTTGATAGACATCGTTAGTCTCTCCTTCTATCAAATTGACTGCAGCCTTCTCGTGTTGAGGCAGCGGATTTGTGAGAACATTAGGATTCGTATTGTTGAAGGATAAGACCCCGCTCCTAACAAGTTTTTGCACGTCAGACTTGAAATTGAGACAAGTCTCTATGTTATGCCCTGGACCTCCTTGATGATAAGGGCATGTCTGATCCACCTTAAACCAAAAAGGCGGATTTTCCGGTACTGTAAGAGGAGATTTAGTCTGAATGTGCCCCTTAGCCAGTAGTAATGGAAACAGCTCTGCGTACGTTATGGGTATAGGATCAAATCCTGGTGGCCGTGTTGTACGGTTGTTGTTATATGGAGGACGAGCCTGCTGAAGAGGCTATTGTGTCCTTTGTTGGTCAGGTTGGCTTTGCACAACCTGAGGTTGATACGTAGGCGCGGTACTGATAGCAGGAGTTACAATTGCTACTGGTTGATATCGACGCCTTTGCTTTCTGAGAGAGATATTCCCAATATCTTGCTCTTTTTTCTTAGCGAGAGCACTACCGTATTTTTTAGTACCGCTCGCCGATCCAGCGTCTTTTACCAAACGTCCTTCTCGGAAGGCTTCCTTAAGACGTACGCCCTTGCCGACCATTTCGGTGAAGTCACTGGGCGCACTGGCAACCATTCGGTCATAGTAAAATGAGCTTAAGGTCTTTAAGAAGATCTATGTCATCTCTTTTTCCTCAAGAGGTGGACAAATTTGAGCGGCAATTTCACGCCACCTTTGAGCATACTCCTTAAAGGTTTCCTTGTCCTTTTGCGACATCAATCTGAGTTGATCTCTGTCGGGTGCCATGTCCAAATTGTATTTGTATTATTGGACGAAGGCAGTGCCAAGATCTCTGAATGTGCTGATCGTGACACGGTTTAAACCCATGTACCATTTGAGTGCGGAACCGGTTAAACTATCTTGGAAGTAGTGAATCAGTAGGTCCTGATTCTCCATCTGAGCTGACATTCACCGAGCGTACATCACCAGATGGCTCTGAGGGCAAGAGTTACCCTTGTACTTTTCAAAGTCGGGCACTTGGAATTTGTGCGGGACTTTCACATTTGGGACCACACAAAGGTCTACGGCGTCCTTTCCAAATAGATCCTGACCGCGAATGGCTTGCAGCTCCTTCTGCATTTCCGTGAACTGCTCCTGGAATTCCTCCATTCTGTCAAACATAGTTTCCTTTTTACTAGAAGGTGTCTGTGGAATCTGCCCTTCCGGGACAGTGTGCACCACAGGGGGTGGTACCGTAACTACGGTAGTGAGTCTAGGCGTCTCCCGAAGTTTGTAACCTTCAGGAGTCTTCAGTATACCCCTGGCATCTTCGCTTTCCCGAAGTTTGTAACCTTCAGGCCCAGCGGCTTCTGTTGTGATTCCCTGATCCTCAGTGATCGGCGGAACATATCCTTCCGGGATATAGTTAACAGGCATCCCCAAGGACGATCTTTCAGTATTTGGTACCTAGGATCACACTTCTCCACTATGGGCGTTGAGGTGATCTCAGAGATCACAGTTCTTTGTAACTGAGCTTCTGCCATGGCTTGCATGTCATTACGAAGCTTTCTCATATCCTCTCTTAGAGCGTCGATCTCTTCTTTCAACTCTCTGTTTTCTTCCTCAAGATCATCCATCTTTTTCTGACGATTGGCCCGAGTATTATACGAATGAGACAATTTGACTCTAGAACCGAGACACAAACGTGAGATTCGTAGGTAAGAAGAATACGCGATGTGAGAATGATGAATGCAATGATTATATTAATTGTTTATGGTTTAATCAAAATAAACTTCGACAATTAGATTGCAAATATCAAACGGTGGGGAAACCCCTTTTTATTGAAATTCAAAGGATTACAGAAACGGAAATACAGTAGATTACAAGGTGCAGAAATAGAAACCTAAACTAATGGGTCCCGAGTCCTCTCTAAAGAGAAATCGGGTGCTGACTCTGGTATTTTCCTTTTCTTTGACCGGGACTTTTGGGCCATTGTCGGGTTGTCATTCCTTTGCCAAGTGAAAGGAGCGAGCAAATTCCTTTGGTTATCCTGATTATCCACAGCATGTTGCTCCAAAATTTCAATCAGAGCATTTTTTTCTTTCAGTAATTGCTATATTTTGATGCACTCAACGTCGAGGGTGCGGTACTTGTTCCTCCAAGACCTTCTCTCCTTTTGAACTTTGTTGAGAGTAACCTGAAGCTCTTCAGTTTCCGTCATGAAGTACATGACAGATTCCTTCGGCGGAAGAATTCCGTAACGAGGATAAGGCATTTTTAGCTTGAGAGCTCTAGTTTGTACCCAATGGAAATAAGGCTCCACCGAGACACAGTCCGGTTTTCCTAGAGACTCTTGTCCTTTCTTAAAAACATGCTTCCAAGCATGCACTATTTCCATCTTTAGTGCTCTGTCATTTTCTCCTTCCTTGAAGAAAAGACCTTCCAGATGAACACCCAGTGGGATGTGCCTCATCGGGTATCCAAATTGATGGCGAACCAATACCGGATGGTAGTTGATTCCTCCTTTAGTTCCTATGAGGGGTACGTTGGGGAAGTTTCCACAACGGTCAATGATTCTGATTCCCTCATAAATCCTATTGCACCAATCTATATCAGAGTTGGTAAGAGACATGATCTTCTGCGACCAACGTAAGGCACTCTTGCAATCCCAAAAAGCAGCAGACTTGGGCAAGTGAGGGATAAACCATTTGTAAAGCAAAGGTATACAGCATGTGATCTCCCCTCCGCTGTACAAATTTCCCAAGTGTACAGAATGATACGCATCTGCGAGCAAAGTTGGCACAGGGTTTCCAATGAGAAAAACCTCAATAGCGTTGATATCGACGAAATTATTAATGTTGGGAAACAAAAATAACCCATAGGTGAGCAAGACAAAGATGCTTTCAAAAGCAGTTATGTTTCCTATACTAGCAAAATACAGGGCCTTCTTTGTCAAGAACTGGGCTGGAAAACCTTGGATGCCACCCTTAGTAGTTAGGCGAGTCCTAACCTCAGACTCGTCCAAATGAATTGCTCTTGCAATGGTCTGATTCTTTGGAATTTCTTCCAGTCCAGAAAATGGAGCTCGATCTGTGATGTGTAAATCGATCAGATGAGAATACTCCTCCAGCGTTGGTGCTAGCTGGTAATCCGGGAATGTGAAACAGTGATAAACCGGATCGTAAAACTGAATGCGCGCATCCATGATTCCCTCAATCACATGGACTCTTAACAGTGGTAGCAAACCTCCGTACTTGGCTCTGAAAGCCTCAGGGCTAGTGATCATCCTTGCTAACCTTCTCAAATCCTCTAGTTTTGGAACCTTGAAGGTATACCTATGGGTTCTCCTTCTACCGAAATCCATTAGCGTAATCCTCTTCTCTGATATTTGCAATCACAGTCTTAGTTTAATTTGAAAAACAGAGAGACTAGAAGAGAAGTTTTTTGAATGTTTTAATGTTTTTTAAATGAATGCATGAATGCAGCACACAAAAACATAGAAAAAACATGGGGTCAAAGGGTCGTTGTCATGAAGTCAAGGCTCTACCCATCCCCCCAAAGGTTTATACCAGGGTGATTTTTGTACCTGTACTCATTATCCTCAGCTCCTCCCAGGAAAGCAAAACAACAAGCGGATCGCCAGCGAGTTGTAGTGCAATCTTAGAGTAAGTGCCATTCACCGAGAATAGATCACCAGCCTCAAATGAGGGTAGTATCGCGTAACAACTATTTCTGATAGTTTCTGCACTACGAAAGGGTTTGGCTCCTCAGCTTCTCAGACTTAACAACCGGCCCATTGTCTAGGTGACAGAATGGGTTGCGTTGGTCAGCCTCCACTGAGGTTGATGGTCGACCCCGTCGCCATCACTTATCTTAAGTGTATACTCAATCTTTCCACATACGGCATCACCCGCATTCCCATTAGCAGAAAAATAAACACGTATAGCAATTAGGAAAAGCGGTATATATATTTGTCCTAAACATCCTAGACCTCTAAAGCTATGAATCCTATGTTCCTGACAGAAAATGGGTTCCCCGGCGGAAGCCCCAATCTGTGGTATTCACACAAGAGGTGAAAAGAAAGACCGTGCCTAGATCTAACTTTGAAGGGCCCCACGGTGGGCGCCATTTTTTCTGTAGCGAGCGATTTTGGACGCGGTTCTTAAGCGCTGGTCGCTCTCTGCGGTTGGAGCTTAAAATACAGGTCGATTCATTTTTTATCCTATTGTGAGCTGATGAAGGAAGGGAAATAGATGTCTCCAATTAACCCTGATTTGCATACTGAGTTTAAACAGCGGTCTGTTAGGTTACGAATGCTATCAATGTGGGGGGGACTTTCTTGTGTTATTTTGACAGACAGGTTTCTGGCGGGGAACAAGGATTAGGATGTTAGGACTGATGCTTTTTGATGTGAGAGTATGGGATTTGGGTTTTTTGTTTAGTGTGCTCGCTAAGATTTTTCTTTCAATCTTATGCCTACGTATTCCCGTTTACCGAAACAGGGAAATCAGAGCGTTCGTAGTTCCTCCTATTCTATGGGAGGAAATGGTTGTTTTTGGTGTCTTGTTCAAAGCCCAAGACGTGAAGCGAATGGTGGTTTGTATCTTGTTCAAAGCCCAAGATGTGAAGCTGAAGGTAGTTTGTATCTTGTTCAAAGCCCAAGATGTGAAGCTAAAGGGTTTTGACTTTAGAGAGAATTTTCATCTCTAAAGAGGGTCTGTTTGTCACAACTGTTGGGTGACTGGTTATAAAGGAGGATTACTTTAACCGGGATGTGTGAATCCGACAATGCCATAATTTCCTTTATATGGGTTTTTAACCTGAAGGAGAAGACTTTAACTCAATTTAGAGCAATACCATCTTTCCTTAGGAATTTCTCATGCTAAAAGAGGGACAGTGGCGTGGATGTAGATGATCCAGAGGCTTGCCGCTTACAGCGATTAGATGAAAGGGAAGGAGTTGTTGATGTTTGTATACTGTGAACGAGGCACATCTTTGATGCTAAAAGGTTAATTGGATTAACCAGTGGTTTTCTTATATAAAGCCTAAGAGGAGGCTAATATGTGTCTCGTACAAAGCCCGAGAGAGAGGCTAAAAGGTTTTGACTCAACGAGGGAATCTTTTGGTATCTCGTATAAAGCCCGAGATGGAGGCTATTTGACCTAACAAGAGAGTTTTTGTATCCCGTACGAAGCCCGAGATGGAGGCTAACATTTGTTTGGCTCAATATGAACCTTTTTGTATCTCGTATAAAGCCCGAGATGGAGGCCAAAGGGTGATTGACTCAACGAGGGAGTCCCTTATGTGTCTCGTACAAAGCCCGAGAGAGAGGCTAAACGTTGTTTGACTCCGCTGGGGAGGATCATTGTACAAAGCCCAAGAGGAAGCTAAGGTAACTATTTCAGTTGAGTGACAGGTCCAGTATACTGATTATAAAAGAGAAAATCAGTTCTTATATGAGCAATGTTGTACTCAAGGATTTGATCCAAGGATCCAGGTTATTCCTGTTCTTTAAGGAATCGGGAAATCCGAAGGGTATTAAGACTGTCCGAGTCTACGGGTTTCCTTCCTATTTAACGAAGGGGTCACTTGAGAATGTCTTGGAGACTCAAGGGTCTTAGACTGTCCAAGTCTAGAGTGTCATCTTTTGTACTATGCTTTGAGAAACAGTAGTAGACTCTATGAAAGGACTTTTCTATGAAGGTGACTAAGTTCTGTTCCTATACCTCTAGGAGGTCGTCGGAACAATTTGTACGAAGCCCAAGAGGAGGCCGGAAACTTTTAAGAAGCCGATCGGTCCTTGTACTAAGCCCAATAGAAGGCTATCATTCCCGGAGGAAGAGATCATTGTACGAAGCCTAAGAAAAGGCTGTGAATACTTCTAAGAAGCCGTAGGGTCCTTGTACTAAGCCCAAGAGGAGGCGGGGTTGCCTTTAGGAAGCCTGTGGGTCCTTGTACGATGCCCAAGAGGAGGCCGATGCTTTTAAGAAGCCCGTGGGTCCCCAAACCCCGAGAAATTCAAGGCAAGCTATTCACAAGGAATAGATCAAGTCAGGAAAGTTCGAGAATTTGGAAGAAACTCAAAGATGCCATTCACGGAGAATACATTCATCTCTGGGAATAGAGTTTCTTGACAATTCCTAATGAGGACAGCCGAAGAGAAGACTGTATCTGGTGATCCTATTGGGGATCTAGTTGTCTATTTCTACGAATAAACGAAACGGCGTCACCTAGTTCTAGACGTAGTTGCCGGGGAAACTTGAAATATCTATACTATTATTACACACTTGATATGAGTTTATGAAAGAAGACTTACAGTGAAACAGCCCCACAATACAGTTATATGTATATGAAAGCGGTAAATGAAAGCAATAATCACTTACTCGGTTGTAGAGCTTCCATGCTGTTTGGTTAGTTGTTCAACAAAGAAAGATTGAAAACAACAGTATATTCAAAATCAAAGGAGAAAGTGCTTTGAAAAAGAAAGATTTGGGGCTTACAGCTCAAGGAGAGGCCCAGGGTTTTATCAGTGAGCGCACTGTTTGAATTTGTATAAAGGGACTTATACAAGTGACTGAGGCCCAAAAATGATTTTCTGTACAAAGGGATGGGTCTTACACTCTTTCAAGAGGCCCAAAAAAGTTTAAAGAAAAAGAGTGGGGCTTATAACACGAGGGTAGGCACAGATGATTTTTCCGTTTAAAAATGGCGATCGCGCCGAGGTTTTCTTTTAACGCGGAGGGACTTATACAATAAGTGAGGCCCAAAATGTTTGGTTAGAAGGGGGTTGGGTCTTACACTCTATTAGAGGCCCAAAAGTTTTGAATGGGTCTTATAGCTCGAGGAGAGGCCCAAATGGTTTATCTTTAAACTGGCGACGATCGTGCCGAATTTAAAAATGTACAGAGGGACTTATACAATAAGTGAGGCCCAAAATATTTCTGTACAAGTGGGTTGGGTCGTACACTCTAATAGAGGCCCAAAAGTTTTGAAAATGATTTATGAGGGTTGAATCAATCCAAAAACCTAATTTGTTTTCAAAAATGTATTTAATTGAATAAAAATTCAATTAAAATGATCAAAATTGTTTAACATGTGAAAAACAAATTGTGATCTTGGATTAATGCTTCAAAAATTAAGTATTGACCTACAAAATAATTAGAAAGCATTAAAAGTTGCAAAATCAATGTGGAAAAAATATTTAAAATGTCAAAAACAATTAAAATATTAATTCTTTGCAAAAATATAAATTATATGAAATAAATAATATTTTTGGGATTTTTTGGGAAAATAAAATATTTTAACATTTTTGTGAATTATTAAAAAAAGAATCAACTCAAAATCATTAAAACTCAGAGAGAAATTAATTTTTGAATCAATTAAACAAAAATCACAAAATTCAAATATTTGAAAATTCAAAAAAGGCGCCAAGAACAGCTGAAGAACACGCGCGTGTTCTGGGTTTGGCTGATTTGCATTTTCTATCCAATCTCCCTGAATACTTGATTATAACATGCAATCCATATATCATTATGCTCGTCTCAACCTCACGATCATGTCTATGTCCATTAATTTCATTTAAATTAAACACATAACAAGAAATCATGAAAAATCCTCAAGAACCCTAATTTCTGCATGAAGGCCAGGATTTTTGATACACGATTCAAACAATGCAATTAATTGAGGGAAAACATTCCATGCATGATTATGAACATATGGCCAAATTATTGTGCAGCAAAAATTGCATGGATCATAGAGTTAGAAGAGCTCATGCTTACCACTTGCAGCTGGTGATCGTGATTTGTATTGGAGGTGTTACAGCTAGGTTCCAATGATGTGGATAGCTTCCCTAGGTACCAAGTGATGTGTCTGAGTGCTTGGAATGGATTGAAATGGTTTGGAGTTGAAGATGGCACCTCAACTGCAAAACTGTCAAGAACTTGAGTAATTGGCTGGTGATTTTGTGAAATCAGTGTTCCAGATGTTATGTGAGTGTTTGGATCACTTCTATATGATGTATGTGACGTGTGTGAGTGATTGGTTTGATTGGAAAAGCTCTCAAACTCAAAACCCGATAGTGACTTGCCTTAGAAGGCAAAATTGGAGTGAAAGAAGAGATTTTGAGGAAAGCATCTGTTAGATGGCTTTGGTGTACTCAAACTAATCACAATTAAGCTCTATTTATAGTAGAGCAAGTTTGTTTTGGGATCCACAGTGAATGGCAACTGCAGCAGGTGTTTGTTCAATGTTGGCCAATGGAAATCCAAGTCTCCTCTAGCCATTGACTAGAGGTTAGGGCACAGGGCTGTGGTTCCCTTGGTCTTGGATAAGTCTTGACTGATTTCAGATGAGAATGGCTCAGTCCATGCCACCTTGATGCTTCCATTGAATGCTTCAATCCAAATTTGGAGTTTTGTCCCTATTTTGTCCATTCTAGGTTCAACATGCTATTTCTTGTTCCATGGACTTTGGAGGCTTGGCTCAGTGATTGTACCCTTTAGATTCAATCCTCAGATGTGTCCAAGTGGATAGGAGCATTTGAATTTGGCTGATTTTGGCAAATCGAGCAAAGTTGCAAATTCTGCCTTGCCTTTGACAGATTTCAGCAAGGCAACTTTCCAATGTCATAACTCATGGTGTAAGTTGAATTTGGTAATGCTCTTGACCATTTTGGAAAGCCCTTACATGATACAACAACTGTTTGAACATGTTTGGTTTTGATCTCTTTTGAATCCAAGTGAAAAATCCCTCTACATTTGGCAAAAAGTGAAGGCAGATTCTGACTTAGTGAAAATTTCACTAAGTGTTGGAAAAAGTGATATTTTCACATTTCAGCCACTTTGATCACTCACTAACTCAAAATCCTTAATGAATTGGACTTAGGTCTAGTTGAAGTTTTTGTAGAGGGTAATGAGGGCTACAAATCCATCTTTGGATGAAAAAAATGGCTTTGTGGTTTAGGAGTTATGATCCTCCAAAGTTGGTACCCTTGTCACTTTATTTTTAACTTAGAAAATTTTCTAAGTTTTTATGGTTACCCCTTTTACAAGTTATCCAACTTTTCTTGATTTTTCTTGATGAATGATGATTCAAATCATACATTAACATCATTTTAGGGTTAAAAATCCATTTTGGTGAAAAATCTCAAAAAGTCAAAGTTGACTTTTGTGCACGGTTGACTTTTTTTCAGATGAATTCCAAACTGTGCAATTCTTCAGGAAATCATGTCCTTGACCTAAATAAAACTTGATGGACATGTTCCATGGGTGTCATAGGGTATATTGATGCATGTCATAGGGCTTGGGAGCATGTCCTGGTCAAAAGTCAAAGTTACAGTTGACTTTTCCCTTAAAACCCTAACTGTGGTGCAGATGAAATTGAGACTTGTTGCTCAAGCTTCTTGGATTAATCCATTGTTCCAAATGGATCAATATAGTTCATTAGAGACCCTCAAACCCTCTCTTGAGGTCTTGGCTCATGATTTGTCCCAAATGTCAACTTAGGGGTGAATTAGGTCAAGAACCCTAATTCCTGATTTTTGATGAATGCATCCCCTGAGGCAAAATTGACTTGATGATTGGGTCCATGAGGTCCCATGGAGTATATTAGGTTATGTTTTGGATCATTGGCTTGTACCCAGATGAAAAATTTCCATCTGGAGGCCCTGGTCGACCAAAACCCTAATTTGGTGACACTGTCGATCTTGAGACTTGATCCACCTAGAAGGGAGCATCCTTGTGCTTGATCCTTGAAGTGGGAGTCCTTTTTGATCCTTTGTGTATGTTTGAGAGGTTTAGACAAGTTGAAGATCATGTCATTCCTTGATTGATCCTTTGTCTAAGGCTCTGAGAGGGCTTAAAACCCTAATTTTGATTGTAGTGGATGCTCACCCATCTTTGGGGAGACTGATGAGGTATGATGGTTCCTCCATATTGTGATGATGAGTGACACAATGATGGGACATCTTAGTGGTCAAAATTTGGGGTATGACAGGCTTAAGGCTAGAAGCGTGAGGACAGGTACAAAATCTTCTGCATGTTGCGCGTCCTGTCTGTGTCAGATTGTCTAGTTTGTATTTCGCACAGTCTTCAAGAATATTAACGTTGTAATGTGGTATAGTTGTACAGTGTGGCAGGTTTTCTTGGCTTCTCAACGTCAGAGGCTTTTTGTGAGCGTGAGTAAGAAGGGAAAACATTGCTCGGTTCTTGAGATTATCAAGTCTTCGAATCATCAGCTCTGCGCTTCCAGAATCTTCAGAACTTGTCTTTAGAACCTTGTTCTCTTAATCTACTTTCCTCATATCTTTAGAGGCTTCTGATAATATTTGATTGAAGCATGAGAGTCGACTTTGGGTAGGTCTTCAGAACCTTAATTGAAAATCGTGAGACTTCAGCATCTGGACTTCGTTCCATCAGAACCCTTGTCTTTTGATCTTCAGAATTCATTCTCTTTTCCTTTCGTATCAGAGTTATGTGAATCTTGTCTTATCTTCGAATTGAGTTCAGTTCTTTGAAGCATCTTTCATTAAGCATTGCGCCAATTCACGGAAGCAGAACCTGTTTGCTAGGTTATTACAAATAACAACATTAGTTGCACAAAATTGTTCATACAAATATTCATCTGTTATCATCAAAACTTAGAGAGAATATTGCAGAACCAAATCTTGTTCTCACAAGGTGAATCTTCCTCTAATAAAAGGATTTGATCGTAGTCCTTATCCCTTTTCATATTAGATGGAAGGGATTGAGTCTGGTCCTTAACGTTCACAAAAGCACGTATATGAAGGTTGGCCAGGTCTAGAAGTAACCAGGGAAACCTCAGTAGTAACAGATGCGACAAGATTAGTGAGATGGGGAGTGATCGCCCATGTCGGAGGATATTTTTTTATACAATGAGCCTCTTGCTCCATAGCAACATCATATACCTTCTTCAAGGAATCCATTTTATCCGCAAGTATAAAAATCCAAGTCAAAAAATGGTATGACTCCACCCTCACCAAAAATATATGTCCTCCTTAGATGACCAGTCGCGTCCATTAAGACGCGAATATCGATGGAAGACTTCATCTGCAGGGAGGTTGTCACTTCGGTATGGGCAAACCCATTCTCATAGCCAAGTCCCTTGTAGAGAGTCTCCAAACATCTCTTCATTTTAACTTCTTTTAACTCCTTTGGGAGTAAAGGAATCTAGTTTGACACCATATGAATGAGGTTTCTGGTGGAAATGGGCTCAGGTCTAATAGTTTGGGACACATATCCGAACAAGACTCAGTGGAAACACAACATGGTGTGGGGTGTGCTTCCAGAGTACAAGGACTCAATGGAAACACGACATAGTGTGGAGTGAACTTTTGAGTTGTAAGAGTTATGGTTAGTAATCTTTCACAACTTGGAATCAATTTAAATATTCATCAATATAGAAATAAAAAAACATTGAGTACAAACTTATGAATAATATTAGGTTAGTACAAAGTAGATTACATGGTTCAAGCAACTCTAGATAAATTCATCTAAAAGGTATATTCAAAGGGAAATTTAGCTATTCATAACAGAATTATTCATACCCAAAAGGTTCAAAATAAAATATATGAAATTGAATATAAAAATTGAACTCTACTGATGTAGAATAATTAGTTTGTATCCCAGAAAAACCTTGCAATCGCCTTTTCTGTATAAAACTCTGAACTAGGGGCGGCAAAATGGATGGATTGGATGAATATGGATTGGATGGTTAATGGATGGATCAAAACAATCCATTAGTCCATTAATAATCCACAAAAATTTTCTTAAAATTATACAATCCGATCCATCCATTAAGAATAAAATCCATCAAATCCATCCATTAACATATTTTTAATGGATGGATATCCATCCATTCAATTTTTTTTTATTTTAGAAAAAATCAGTTTTTTTATTCGGAAAAAAAATCAATTTTTTTTTTCGAAAAAAAAATCGATTTTCTTTGAGAAAAATAATCTTTTTTTTCTGAAAAAAAACAGCTTTTTTTTCGAAAAAAAATCGGTTTTTTTTCTGAAAAAAAAGTCGGTTTTTTTTAAACAAAATCGGTTATTTTTTCGGAAAAAAAAGTCGGTTTTTTCCAGAAAAAAATTCGATTTTTTTCTAAAAAAAACCGGCTTTTTTTTC
Organism: Lathyrus tuberosus; assembly: GCA_022829125.1. Taxonomy (NCBI): domain Eukaryota; kingdom Viridiplantae; phylum Streptophyta; class Magnoliopsida; order Fabales; family Fabaceae; genus Lathyrus; species Lathyrus tuberosus. The sequence goes on along the minus strand of JALAZF010000403.1, from coordinate 5,693,213 downwards.
CGAAAAAAATACCGACTTTTTTTTCCGAAAACAAAAACCGACTTTTTTTCCCGAAAAAAAACCGACTTTTTTTTTCGAAAAAAAAAAACGGCTTTTTTTCCAAAATAAAAACCGATTTTTTTTTCCAAAAAAAAACCGACTTTTTTTCCGAAAAAAAAACCGACGTATTTTTCCGGAAAAAAAACTGACTTTTTTCCGAAAATAACCGACTTTTTTTTCCGAAAAAAAATCGATTTTTTAAGGAAAAAAATCGGTTTTTTTGGAAAAAAATTCGGTTTTTTTTTTTTGGAAAAAAATAAATTCTTTTTTTAAAAAAATCCATTTTTAATTATTTTTTAAAAAATAAATCTTATGGAGATAAAAATAATCCATTGGATCTTTAAAATATGTTGGATGGATTGAACCAATCCATGCATATAAATGGATGGATTTAATCCAATCCATTAACTTACTTTTTATGTGGTGGATGGATTGGATGGATTTTTTAGTAGATGAATTGGATGGATTTTGCCACCTCTACTCTGAACTCCATTTAGGAGATGGCACTGCCTTTTAGAGACTTGACTTTCTTTTCATTCTCATGGATGCCATTTTTTTCCCTTTATTTCTCTTGATGGACACCTTTTCTTAAACAATTTATTCAAGTCTTTCTATTTTAATTGATTTAAGCCCTCTAGCCCAAACTTTAAATGATTTTTTTTCGTTGAGCAACCAAAACTTAAAACTTGTTCTCACTTTAGATTTCTTTACTCACTACCTAACTCATAAGAAAGATGGGTAATATTAATTCCTTTAGACTATGGCTTGTAATATGGATTTTATCACAAAGAAAAGGATTATAATCAAATTGGTTCGCGAAGGGATCATATATAACAGTGTGGCTGGAAAAGGATCAGAGTCGCGCAAACAACATGCCCCAATGTGTATTTAGCGAACAATAAACTATAAATAAAATTTTCAAGTTCTACACAAAAATGATAAGCTTTACCGTAGACCAATTGTTAATGTGACAATACAAGTTGTGTCTTGAAAGATGTACGGTACACTCACAATGTGTCATCCAACTTATTTAACCAATATTTTCTAGACGTTGAAAACCTTATTTTCCAAAATATGCTTTAGTTGTCTATTGGACAGTTAAAGATATCCTCTAACTTTGGATTATAAGGAGTGGTTACCTTATGCTTCACATTGTATTTAGCAATTAAGTTCTAAAGGAAGTTGTTACGAAAATACTTCCCCCCATCTTTGATCAAAACTTTAGGTAATCCAAACCTACAAAAATGTTCTTTTAAAAAAAGTTAATGACCATTGGAGTATAATTAGTAATACAAGAAGTTGTTTGAACGCAATTTCTTACATAATTAATATTACAAGTTGGTAAAACCTGGTAAAAGTTTTCATTGATGTACTGCAATGTGCTGAGAAAAGTTACAGAAGATGCACTGCAAATGCAGAGCCTTGAAAATAGAAAAATGAAAAAATGCAATATTTTCCCGCGCACCAAAAGAAGCTCAACAACACTATATAAACCCGATAGAAAGCCTAAGACTAGCAGGCCCAAAGACAATCCCAATGAGCCCAAGAAGCTTATTTCTCTAATACCCCCCATAAGCTGGTGGACATATACAATGTAGACCAAGCTTACTAATGTTAGGACAAAAAATAGAAATGTCTAAAGGTTTGGTGAAGATATCTGCGTTTTGTTGAGAAGATTTGACAGGAAGCAATTGGAATAGACCTTGTTGCAGTTTCTCACGAACAAAGTGGCAGTCAATGTCGATTTGTTTGGTTCTTTCGTGGAACGACGAATTGTTGGTAATATGAATAGCGGAAGCATTATCACAATATAGCAGAGCAGGATTTTTGAAAGGAAGTTAAAGTTCAGTAAGCACATTTGTGAGCCATTGTATTTCACAAACCGTGGATGCCATTGCACGATACTCAGCTTCAGTAGAGCTGCGAGATACTGTAGGTTGTTTCTTGGATTTCCATGATATTAAGGAGTCTCCTAGATAGATACAAAAGCCAGTGATGGATTTACGTGCTTCAGGGCATGTTGCCCAATCAGAATCAGAGAAAGCTTTCAATTGTATGGTTGAATGGCTGGGGAAAAAGAGACCTTAGGCAGGTGACGATTTGAGATAGCGAAGAACACGTATAGCAGCTTTGTAGTGCACATCTGTGGGCTGGCTTATACACTGACTTAGTTGTTGGATAGAATATGAAATGTCTGGTCGAGTATTCAGCAAGTAGATAAGCTGGCCAATGAGTTTATGATATGTTGTGGGTTCCTTCATAGGAGTGCCATCAGTTGCGGTAAGTCTGGTGTCACGAGCCATTGGAGTATTAGCAGGTTTGCAGCCAAGCAATCCAAGGTTGGAGAGAAGATCCAATGTGTATTTGCGCTGATTAAGGCTGATTCCAGATTTGGTTCTAGCAATTTCGAGCCCTAAAAAGTAGTTGAGTGTGCCTAGATCTTTAATGTGGAAATGGCTATGCAATAACTGTTTGGTTTTGTTGATGATGTCTATATTATTACCTGCAAGAAGAATATCATCAACATAGATAAGGAGGAAAGTGAAATGAGAATGATGTTGATGTATGAAAAGGGAATGATCTGAAGAACATTGAGTAAATTGATTAGCTAACAAAACTGTAGACAGTTTAGCAAACCATTGTCTGCTGGACTGTTTTAAGCCATATATAGATTTTAGCAGTCTGCAAACTTGGTTAGGAAAAGAGGGAGTAATGCCTTTTGGGAGTGTCATGTACACTTCTTCAGTTAGGTCCCCATGTAAGAATGCGTTATGAATATCCAATTGATGTAGATGCATATTTAAACTAGATGCAATAGCAAGAATAAGTCTAATTGTGGTAAGTTTAGCAACAGGAGAATAAGTATAAAAAAAATCAATACCTTGCACTTGATTGAAACCCTGAGCAACTAACCTTGCTTTATACCTTTCTAATGAACCATTTGAGTGAAATTTGGATTTGTAAATCCATTTACAACCAATAGCCTTCTTACCAGGGGTAAAGTTGTGAACTACCATGTGTTGTTTTGAGTGAGTGCCTTGATTTCATCATTCATGGCTTGAATCCAATGAGGGGAAAGGTTGGCTTGTTTATATGATGTGTGATCACAAGCAGTAGTAATAGCAGAAATAAAAGTAAAATGCGCAGAAGAAAGAGCATGATAGGAAACATGTTTAGAAATGTCATGTGTAACATTATGATAAGCAGTATTACAAACAAAATCTTTCAAATAAGCAGGGGCATTTTTAGTTCTGGTGGATGTTCTAGGAACTGGTATAGGGGAATGTCAGAATCAACAGAGCTGTTAGTGGGGGGTTGAGGGGATGTGAGAGTAGGTATAGGAGATGTATTATGATTAATAGGAGTATTAGGAGGATGTTGAGTTTCAAGAGGTGGTTTAGTGGGATTATGCATATCAAAAAGAAAGGGAATGGTAGAGGGTTCAGTGTCTAAGTTGTTATGAGTATGAGTGTTTGGCTGTGGATAAGGAGTATAAGGAAATGTATTTTCGTGAAACACACAATTTCTAGATGTGAAGACAGCTCTTATGGTGAGATCAAACAAAAGAAATCCTTTCATGCCTGTAGGAAAACCTATGAAAATACATTTAGTGGCACGAGGATCTAATTTGTCTCTATGTCTAGTTAGTGTTGAAGCATAAACAAGGCATCCAAAGATTTTAAGATTATGAAAGTCAGGAGGAGTTTTAAAAAGAAGTTCATAAGGAGTGTTGTTTTGTATAGTAGGGCTGACAAGTCTATTGATCAAGAATGTAGCATGACAAAAGGAGTAAGACCAAAAACATTTAGGTAAGTTGGATTGAAACAACAAAGACAGAGTAACATTTAAAATATGCCTATGTTTTCTTTCAACAACAGAGTTTTGTTGAGGAGTTTCAACACAACTACTTTGGTGAATGATGCCGAGATCAGCATAGTAAGAAGACATGAGAAACTCACTACCATTATCAATTCTAATAATTTTGATTTTGCACTGAAATTGAGTCTGAGCATAAGCTATAAAATTTTTAACATGAGTTCTAGTATCAGCCTTGTTGTGCATTAGGATAGTCCATGTATATCTAGTGTAATCATCCACAATAGTCAAAAAATAATTGAAACCATCCAAGGAAGGGACTGAAATTGGGCCCCATATGTCCATGTGAACCAAATCAAAACATTTAGAAGTAACAGATGTGCTTAAAAGAAATGAAAGTTTACATTGTTTTGCTATATGGCAAGTATTACAAGGTGACATCTTGGTGTAACAAATATCAGAGAATTTGTGAGACATATGATACAACACTTCATTAGATGGGTGACCTAGTCTATGATGCCACGAGGCAATTTTATTAGTAACATATGTCAAATATATATAACTGTATTGTGGGAAGCTGTGCATGGTTAGTCTTCTTTCATACTCCTTTAAATACTTGTCATATATCAACTGTATATATATACTAGTATAGTTATTTAGAGTTTTCCCCGGCAACTAGGTCTAGAACTAGGTAAAGCCATGTTGGTCACTCTTAAGTACAAACAAAACTAGATCCCCATAGGATTTCCAGATAAAGTCTTCCCTTCTCTTGGGGTTAATTAATATGGAACAAAGAGAAAGGGAGTATTCTCGGTGAACCTTTTCTCAGACTGTCACCCTTAGAAATTGTCAAAGAAATTCTACTCCCCAGAGTTGATCTATTCTCCGTGAATAGCATCTCTTGAGTTTCTTCCAAATACTCGAACTTTCCTGGAATGATCTCTTCTATGTGAATTGCATTTCTTGAACTTCTCTTTGTTTAGGGACCCACAGGCTTCCTAAAAGCATCCCCGCCTCCTCTTGGGCTTTGTACAAGGACCCGTCGGCTTCTTAAAAGTTCTCATGCCTTCTCTTGGGCTTCGTACAAGGACCCTAACGACCTCTTAAAGGTATAGGACAAAACTTAGTCATCCTTTGCTAGAGCTGTCTTTTTAAAAAGAGTCACAAAAGCCCTTAGACCAATTTTAGGGTTGATACTCATCCCTTAAACGAGTCGGCCTCCTCTTGGGCCTTGTACAAAGATAGACCACACTAATATACTTGGACAGTCTAAATCTCCTTGAGTCTCAAAGACATTCTCAAGTTCCCTACAAACATAGGAAGAAACCTCGGATTCTGGATTAATCTCCAGCAAGAGTTAAAACTTGTGGGTTCTAAAACCCAGTCTCTCTCCTAAAACCCTTAAGTCAAGGTCAGTTTATCATCATATAACACTACCCCAATCAGAACCTCAAGGTATCTAATCTATCAACTCTTTTGTATTCCCCTGCAAGAATTGATTCCCCACTTGGACCTGCCTCGGGATCTCAATAATTCCCAGCAGAAGCTAGCCTCCTCTTAGGCTTTGTATAATGATCCTTTCCTCAGGAAAGTCAACCTCCTTTTGGGTTTTGTACAATGATTCTCCCCTAGCAGAGCTAACCTTTTCAGACTCTCTTGTTGAGTCAATCAATCACTCTCGTAGACTCTCTTGTTGAGTCAATCACCTTTTCAGACTCTCTTGTTGAGTCAACCCCTTTTTAGACTCTCTTGTTGAGTCAACCCTTTTTAGCCTCAATCTCGGGCTTTGTACGAGATAGATAAAAAAAAGCACTCTCTTGTTGAGTCAACCCTTTTTAGCCTCAATCTTGGGCTTTTACAAGACATAAAATCGTCATAACCTTCTCTTAATCTTGGGGACAAATATCTTCCCCAGCGAGGTCACTTCCTCCCAGCCTTCTTTTAGGCTTTGAGGAATGATTTCCCAAGCAGAGTCAAACCTTTTTTAGCCTCAATCTTGGGCTTTATACAAGACAGATAAGTACCTCCCCAACGGAGTTAGCTTCTTCTTAGGCTTCATATAATGATATCCCCAAAGAGTCAGTCTCTTTTAGCCTCCGTCTCGGGCTTTGTACAAGACACCAATATATCCACTCTCTTGTTGAGTCGGTCTCATACAGCCTCCTCTTAGGCTTTGTATAAGGACTTCTCTAGTGGAGTCAATCAACCTCTTAGCTTCAACCTTGGGCTTTAACCAAGGCACACAAAAATCAACATCCCTCTTTAGAATGACAAATTCTCTTTCAGTCAACCTTTTAGCTTCAATCTTGGGCTTTGAACAAGACACAAATAAACCTTTTAGCTTTAATCGTGGGCTTTGAACAAGACACCAAACATCTTTTTCCTCCCTTAGAATATGAGGAACTACGATTGCTCTGATTTCCCTGTTTCATTTAAACGGGAATACGTAGGCATAAAATTGCGAAATCTTAGCGAGAATACTAATAAAAAACTTTAGGTACAGTATCTTCACACCAATAAAAAACTCTAGGTCCAGTACCTTCATACTAATAAAAAACTTAGGTCCAGCACCTTACCAAAAACATAAAAAAAAACTCAATCTCTCTCATATCTCCCAAGAAACTTTCCCAAACCCATTAACGGATAAACACCATCAAGTACAAAGCAAAACCTAAAGCTAATATCCTGTGGATAACCACATATAAGATGGGTAACTGACAACTTCCCATTGTATAACCTGACCCCGGACCCCCCAATCTCTTTAAGCGTTTGTTCAGTCAAACATTCACGTGCAAGGTTAGTTTTAGATAGCTTCCCTTTCCCTTTCAGCTTCATGTGATAAATAAGAAATCAGAAAGTAGTACCCCTTTCTCCTCGAGGAGGAAAACCCAACTTCAGCGATAAGGTGGTCGCGTCACCGACAAAAATCACTCGCTACAAACACAATGGAAGGGGGAAAGTGTTTCCCACAAAATCTGAAGAGAGGAATGGGTTGGGCCCACACAGTAATGGCCCACCCAAAAGATTACTAAAGTGATGTGGCAGAAAACTGAAAATTTTTTGTCTCGCTCAGTTCGCTTTGCGAACTTCCCAGCGAATGTTCGCCCTAGGTTCGCCTAGCGAACTTCCCAACGAGCATGACAGATTTTTGAAAATTTTTTCTCTTGTCAGCACATTCTACCACAACCTTTTCTAAACATACCTACACTATAAAAGCAGTAAAAATGAAGGAATACTTACAATGTTGGGGTGCCTCCCAACTAGCTCTTTATTTAACGTCGTTTAAGCTTGACGATCCGGAGGTTAGAAAACTCGAAACTAAAAGCTTAAAGATTAGCTTCCGAGAAAAACACTCTAACAACAAAGACTTCAACCATTATCATGACCTGTTCTTGATCCCATTTTCATTAAGAAAGAAAAGTCCCAACATGACTTCATCATTGTCGCTTTAGCATCTTCATCCTTCTTTTTCCTTAATGAGACTTTTGCATTTTCTTTTTCCTTAAGATAGTCATCTTCCACTAGACTTGAATACACCAATCCTTTGAAAAGTGTGAAACACGTTTCTTCCTCACTAGTCCTCACCTTCATGATGCCTTCATCAACATCGACCCACATTTTTGCGGTTTTCATGAAGGGTCTTCGAAGGATGATTGGAGTATCCTCGTCTTCGTCCATATCCATGACTACAAAATCAACCGGAAATAAAAATTTATCCACTTTTAATAACACGTCCTCCACAACACCATGAGGACGAGTCCTTGACTTGTCTGCAAGCTGCAATGTCATGGTGGTTGATTTTATCTCCATGTTCTCAAGTCTTTTGACCTCGGACGAGGGAATCAAATTGATGCTAGCACCCATATCGATCAAAGCTTTGCATTTAAACTCATTACATATAATGATAGGTAGAGCTACTCTTCCCAGATCTTCTTCCTTCCGTGGAAGTATACTTTGAACAATGGAGCTACAGTCAGCATTGAGATAAATGGTTTCCTTATCTGTGTACCTCTTTTTTTCGTAGGTATGTCCTTCATGAATTTGGCACACTTAGGCATTTGTTCGAGAGCCTCAGAGAAAGGAATGGTTACTTGCAACCTACTGAATATATCCAAGAATCTCGCATAATGCTTTTCATTTTCTTTTTTCATAAGATTAAGAGGGTATGGTAACTTTTTTTATGTAGAACTTCTCTCTCATACTCCTTTCTTTTTTTCTCTTTTTTCAACTTCTCCTTTACATCATTCTTTTCAACTCTACCTCATCATTTTTTTCCTCTGCAATCTCATCACTTCTCACATCATCATTTTTTTCTTCTCCTCCACCAATTGTTCTTCCACTCCTTGTAAAGATGGCCTTGCAATGTTTCTTTGGATTGGTTTGAGTGTTAGCGAAAAAATATGGCCCCGGTTGTTAATCGGCTAATTGTTTCGCAAGTTACCCAACTTGGTTTTCAAGATTCTTGATTGATGCCCCATTACTCTTTTTGTTGGCCATTGACATTTGCATGAATTGATTGAGAGTCCCTTCCAACTTTGAACTTACACCTTGAGATTGTGTAGGTTGATAAGGATTCTGACGGTTTGATGTTCCGGGATCTTGTCTCCAACCTTGTTGATAACCAGGATTATTCCCTCTTTGTTGGTAACCTTGGTTGTTTTGATAAGGTTGTTGAGATTTTTTTTGATAAGGTTGTCTTCCTTAATAGCCTTGATTACCCGTGAAATTTGCTTCTTCGTTCACCGGAGGACAATAACCGGTGGGGTGATCTCCTTTGCATAATTCACAAATTGCTATTTGTACATTCTTGCTCAGTGTTTCTTGCATCACTTTTAGTTGTTATGGAAGGTTTGACATTTGTTGAATCAACAATTCCACTTGTTGGGATAGCAATTTATTTTGAGCAAGAATAGCATCGTTAGTCCCTAATTCAAGCATTCCCGATTTCTTTTGAGTTGTACCCCGATTGTGTTGGCCTTGAAGATCATTGAGTGTCATTCTATTGATTATATCAACCGCTTCCTCGGCACTCATTGACAATAAAGAACCTCCCGAAGTAGCATCCAATAAAGTTTTATGACTAGGTTAGAGTCCATTTCGGAAAATATGGACTTGTGTTAAATCATCAAATCCATGGCCTTTGCAGTTCCGGATCATAGATTTGAATCTCTCCCACGATTCGTTGAGAGATTCATTTGTACCCTGAGCAAACATGGAAATTAAAGTTTTTGCATCCATGAATCGATAGTGAGGGAAAAATATTTCCAAGAATTTCTCTTCCAAAATATTTCAATCAGTCATAAGAGTAGTAGGTTGATTAAAATACCACTCCTTTGCTTTTCCAATCAAGGAATAAGGAAATAATCTTTTGAACAATTGTAGTTCGTGATCTTCATCTACTCCAGCCACTCCCGCAATCTCATAGAATTTAGTAAGATGAGCAAAAGGATCCTCGTGATCCATCCCGGTGAAAGGATTTCCATACAAGAGTTGGAGAATTCTCGTCTTCATCTCGGCTTGCCTTCCATTATTCAAATTTTGAGTGAACTGTACGGTGTGTCGTGGACTGTTGATACAAGGCGTTGAAATAGGAAGTGGTGGTGGTGGTGGAGCTGCCATGTTTGGCGTAAATTATGGTGTTGGTGTGGAAATATAACTTTCTCCTCTCTCTCGCCTTTCCTTGGCAAGTTGCCTCCTCCATCTAGTTTTGCTATTCAACTTACGTGTAGTTCTCTCAATCTCAGGATCGAAAAGAAGTTGATCTACAAGTAACTTTCCTCGAATAAACAGAGTGTGCAAAACTTAACTAAACAAATTAAGAAGCTCAAGAAAAAGGAACTGAGATAAACAAAGTTTAAAACTTATCAACTATTGCAATGCTTGCAATATCAAATAACAATCCACGACAACGGCGCCATGTTGTTGAAACAGTATTAGTGTGAGTTTGTGTTATCATATCCGCGAGGATTGGTTGATATTACCATCGTTCTACAGTTGGAATTGTTTTAAACATAGAACATAAAAGATGTTTGTTTTGGTTTCATAATGTAACGATCACATAAAAAATTATAAGCAATGGTAAAAGAGTTTTGGTTTTAAATCGGTTGATAAAAACATGTCAAGATTAGGGCTCGATAATCCATTTCATACGTATTTTCTTAACAAAGCAGGTGAACTCATTAACAATAAATATATTCACATATCCTCTAAAGATGGTTCATCTCTAAAACAAATTGTGAGTTTTATCAAATTGATCCTTAGATGATCTCTCAATCTAACTATCAATATGATCACATTAAAGGATTGATATTTAGTGAATATAAACTCATAAAACTATCTCTAAACTTTGTTTTTTGAAAGATGAAAAAGCTAGGTCAATAGTTGAAACATATCTCTTAATAATGATCCAACATAAATATACCATAAAAACAAGGTTTTTCACCATATATTCATCACCAACTTGTTCACATAAAAAATATCAAGAGAAATACATACAAAAGTAAGGATTATCTACCACTAATCTTGATACAAAAGTGACTTAGCTACCCATAACCACGGTAGCTTGCTTCCCAAGTTTCGGGAAGAGATGAATGAGCATCCACGTCGAAGAATCAAACTTGGGTGCGAATCCAGCTTCTAGTTGTAAAAAATCACCCTTTTGTGAAGAAATATTAGAAAATCAGGTTTTGGTGTGTAAAAGTGGGTTATGATCCCCAAAAATGATGAAAAGTACTTATATAATACATTCGCTGGATTATTCGCCCAGTGAACTTACAGGCCTTTAGCTACTACCTCAAGTCTAGGAGCATTCGCTGGGACTTCGCTAACTGTTCGCAAAGCGAACATTCGCTAGCAAGTTCGCCCAGCGAACTTACTGACATTCTTCTCTTCCTTTGGCAACCTTGTCCAATTTCTTGTGTCTTACACTTTGATGATTTAATGCCTACTTTCTGCACAATAACACACAAATCAAAGGTACCAAAGGTATTTTCAAACAATTGAAGAATAAAATGCTTTCATGTAGTAAATCCAACAAAACAACTCAAAAGAGTTGAAAATGCCATTAATAAATGATCAATTTAAAGTAAGATTGGCATCTAACAGTTGGTATTATTCATATGTTGCAGCTATATGCTAAATTGAGGATGATGTTAGAGAAAAAGGCCAAAAATGAAAAAAAGTAGAGGAAAAGCCCAAGAAAAACAAGGTAAAGCCCATAGGAGGCGCAACCTAGGCTCGTGGCGTTCGCCATGGCTTGGTGGCATTCGCCATGGGTGCTGATGACCATGTCCTCCTATTTTCAGGAGGTGGCGTTCTCCATGACTTGTGGCGTTCACCATGACCCGCGCACCCAGAAATCTAGCAACTGCCAATCAAAAATCTCCTCCAACTCACCCATGATCTCCTCAACTGTGTAGCGTCGGATTTTTTGTGATGCGTCCACAACCGCTTTTGGTGCTACTTTTTTATTTATGTATTTATCCTATGAAGCTTGAAAGGAAGGGGAAGATATCTTAAACTAACCCTGCGTGCAAGTGTTTTCTTTAAGAAATGCGAAGAGATCGGGGATCGGGGTTTGGTTATACAAAGGGAAGTTATTAACACCCAGAGTATCTATAGTAATCTATAGGAACCTTCATTTGCATATATTTTCTACTGTTTGAAACACTTTCTTAAGTTTATTTGCGGTTGATTGGGGAAAGTTTCTCCTTTGTGAGGGCTGAGCGAATGTTTTTGTTGTTTTTGGGTTTTCTATTATTTTTGGTAAGGTGCTTGACCTAAGATTTTTAATTTGTATGCTCGCTAAGATTTCACAATCTTATGCCTACGTATTTCCGTAAAGAGATATGGGAAATCAGAGCAATCGTAGTTCCTCCTATTCTATGGGAGGAAATTTGGTGTCTTGTTCAAAGCCCAAGATTGAAGCTAAAGAGTGTTTGTGCTTGTGTAAAGCCCAAGATTGAAGCTAAGAGTTTACTGAGAGAGAATTTGTCATCTCTGGAGGGAGAAATCTCGCCTATTTATCACAAATGTTAAGTAATTGGTTATAAGGGAAGTTAATTTAACTTGGATATATGGGATCCAGCAATGTCATATCTTCCTTTATAAGAGAAATGTCATGAAGGAAGAAGCTTTAACTTAGTGTAGAGCAATGCCACTTTTTCCTTTATGAATCTTTCATGCTAAGACAGGGACATTGGCTTGGATGTGTAGAATCCAGAGGCTTGCCACTTACATCAATTAGATGAAAGAGAAATTTTAGCCATGCTAAAGGAGGGACTCTAGCTTGGATTTTGAATCAACAAGTGTGCCACTTATATCAATTATCTGGAAAAAGTTTTGATTGTTTGTTTTGATATGTGATATATAGAGGGGATATCCTCCTACAGAGATGACTCATGGTCTCATCTGTGGGGATGATGGATTTTGTACCTTGATCAAACCCCAAGGTTGAAGCTAAAAAAAGATTTGGTGTAACTGTCATACCCCAAATTTTGACCACTAAGATTTCCCATCATTGTGCCTTGCGGTTTTCATGAAGGGTCTTCCAAGGATGATTGGAGTATCCTCGTCTTCTTCCATATCCATGACTACAAAATCAACCGGAAATAAAAATTTATCCACTTTTAATAATACGTCCTCAACAACACCATGAGGACGAGTCCTAGACTTGCCTGCAAGCTGCAACGTCATGGTGGTTGATTTCATCTCCATGTTCTCAAGTCTTTTGACCACGGACAAGGGAATCAAATTGATGTTAGCACCCATATAGATCAAAGCTTTGCATTTAAACTCATTACATATAATGATAGGTAGAGCTACTCTTCCCAGATCTTCTTCCTTCCGTGGAAGTATACTTTGAACAATGGAGCTACAGTTAGCATTGAGATCAATGGTTTCCTTATCTGTGTACCTCTTTTTTTCGTAGGTATGTCCTTCATGAATTTGGCACACTTAGGCATTTGTTCGAGAGCCTCAGAGAAAGGAATGGTTACTTGCAACCTACTGAATATATTCAAGAATCTCGCATAATGCTTTTCATTTTCTTTTTTCATAAGAGCAAGAGGGTATGGTAACTTTTTTTATGTAGAACTTCTCTCTCATACTCCTTTCTTTTTTTCTCTTTTTTCAACTTCTCCTTTACATCATTCTTTTCAACTCTACCTCATCATTTTTTTTTCCTCTGCAATCTCATCACTTCTCACATCATCATTTTTTTCTTCTCCTCCACCAATTGTTCTTCCACTCCTTGTAAATATGGCCTTGCAATGTTTCTTTGGATTGGTTTGAGTGCTAGCGAAAAAAGATGGCCCCGGTTGTTAATCGGCTAATTGTTTCACAAGTTACCCAACTTGGTTTTCAAGATTCTTGATTGATGCCCCATTACTCTTTTGGTTGTGTAACACCCCAAAATTTGCCTTCTTGTTTTTAGCTAACTGGCTTGTGTTTCTTTGCATTTCTTGCATTAGCATTGGTGCATAGCATTGGTTCTTAGCATGGGATCAAGGTACTTGGTTCATCTCAAAGGAGTCTCAAGCCTCAAGGTGGGTTGAGGGGTTCATCATATCTTCATAAGATCAAGAATGGCAAGGGATTTCAAGTGAATCTTTCTCTCCTAACTAGAGGGACCAAATTAGGGTTCTTGGGTTCAAAGAACTTTTGGAGGAAACTTTGTGGATTCAAGCATGCTATCATGGGTTCCATATGCTCACAAACACTCATAAAGGAAGGCTTGGCTAGTGGTTCATTGTGGAAGATGTTCAGTGGATCAGTTACTTGTGAATTAAGAAAAAGTCAACAGTGGAGAGGAAAGTCAACCATGGGTTTTCAAAGGTTCAAATCATGTTTCCCAAGTCCATATACCTTTATTTGGTCAAGGATTAGCATGGATGGCATCATTCATCAAGAATCAAGAGTTTGTGCAAAAGTTACTAAGTATGGAAATGACCTATAATTTGAAACCTTCCATTTTTGGCAACTTTTCAAACCATCTTCAACTTGACTTTTCATCATCAAAGAAGCTTCAAATGAATTTTCCTCAAACATGAAAGTTGAAGATCTCTCTCTCCCATTTCCAAAAAGTACTAGATTGTCTCCATACCATTTGTGGTTCTCAAGTTATGATCAAAAGAAGGCAAGGTGCTTTTTAAGGTTTTCTCATGTATTCATTTTTTCCACCTTTTGCATTTTGATTCAAAATGACTTGTAATGACCTCTAATGCTTCAAGTCACATTACAACATCCAAGTACACTCCATGAGGATCATTTTTGACCCATGAATCAAGTAAATACGTGCCATGCTTCTCACTTATTTCACAAAATTCATTTTTGCAAGATGGATCAAATCTCACGAATCAAGTCACCACAAGGCCCAATTTCAATTCCATTGTGATCAGCAAGTAAAATGGAGTGGAATCACACTTATTTCATGACCAAGGCACGTGTGGATTAAGGTGTGCATCACAACTTGCATTTTTGCAAATCACCTTGGATAGCCTTAATCAAGGGATTAACTAAACCCTAATCATGATCAAAGGTCTAACCAAGTCTATATAAAGAGGATCACACGTTCATTTCACCCTCGTGCACTCTCATTTGCTCAGAATTCCAATTTTTACTCTCACTCTTTCTCTCTTCGAAACTCACTCTCCTTGGAGTTTCTTTGAGATTTTATTTCACATTCTTGATCAGTGAAGTAAATAGAGCAAGAATCAACCGTTGATTGAAGCTGAGAGTGAGTTTTTCATCAGATTCAGTTTTGGAAGGTTCAAGTTCAAACCTCAAGATCTAGCACGATTCCAAGCTCTAATTGCATTTATTTTGCAATTAGAGGTTCTAAGGAGTGGATCTGCAGCTTCCAGAGGGTTTTCTTGGTGTATTTTAAGCTCTACAATTCTCAGGTTAGTGTGAAATTCATCATCATGTAACTTGATTTTGTGGTGTGCATTGTGTTTGTCATGAGTTGCTGATCATGCTGATATGTTTAGATGTGAGTTTGGACGTGTATCATGGCTGTATTGTAGATCTGAAGTTTTTAGTTCTAAACTTTATCTCTTTGATTTGCTTTGTGTGTTAATGATCTGTTGATTTAAATTGCATATTCTTAATCCTTGTTGAATTCTGAGTGGAATGATGTACGTTTTTGCAATTTTTGGGAATTTTTGAGTTTGTGCTCGCCGGAGAAGGTGACCGGAGCTAGGGTTCCGGCACCTGGTTTGCTTTTCAGGTCATCTGAGGTTTGAAGGAAGAAGACGTAATCCTGGCCGTTCGTGGTGTTGATCTGATGGTTCAGATCTTGCCACTTCATTTAATTTTCTTGTGTTTTATTTAATGTGCGTGTGTGCTACTCCATGCTAGTTATCATGTGCTTCAGATCTGGCCACACATCTTGCATGCTTTGTGTTTTGATTGACTTGATCTGGAACGTTGGATTAATCTGATGGTTGTTGTTGTGCCAACGCATTAAAAATTCCATGTGCTATTCACGTGTTGTGTTTTTATTTCTGATGATTGGATATGCGCGCGTGTACGTTGTTATCATGAACTCTTGATCTGAGCCTTTGATCTTGATTACCTTTGATTTTGGTTGACTAATTGTGGAGTGTTGGATTGATCTGATGGCGTGTATAAGTCAATCATGTTGACTGGGTCCTTGCTTTTTTTTGTTTGGTATGTGCTGAATATTTGAATGGACTGGGCTTGCTTTTCCCACCCCTCCTTGATCCCATTTTGTATTTTCAACGTGTATTCTCTGCTTGTTGCACCCCCTGGCTGTTTTATTCTCTTTTTATTTTCATTTAATTGTTTCATTTTTATTTTTAATTTTTAAAATTAGTTTCATGCATTTAAAATTATGAAAAAAATCATGAATCATCCTTAGGGTTTCATAAAATTTTGGCAAATTTTATTTTGTGCCTCTGAATTAATTGTTTGAATAATTTCCTTTGTGAATTATCTCAATTGTTCACACCTTGCCTTGTGGATTTTTGTTCTTATCATTGGTGCATGATTTGCATCTCATTCTTTTTGCATACTTCAGAAGACATCTTGAGGTTCTTAAAAACATTTTTGTTTCATTTTTAAAACTTTTTCATATTGCATTTTAGTCCCTCTCCTTTGCATATTGGTTCATGGTTCCTATGTGATCTTTGCATAATTGTTTGAGGTACTTAAATTGTGAATTTTGGTGTGAATTTTTGATATGTTGTTAGTCTCTGACTTAGATCATTTGGGTTCTGATTCCACAATTTTTGAATGTCATTTGATATGTGTTTGATTATTTGCGCTTAAGTGAATTATACATGATCATCTCTTAACCCTAATTGTTTTGCCATGCCTAATTGATTGAATTCCTTTGTGATTCTTTGCATGAGCTTTTGGTATGATGTTTACCCCTGGTTGAGGTCCTTTGAGACTTATTTTTGCAATTTATGATCATGTTTGGCATTTGCTAAGTGTTTGGATTTTGAGTTTCCTTTTGTGGAATTTCTTTGGTGCATATTGTTTCATGTTTTGATCTTCTTTTGCACATGAGAATTGTTGATGATAATATGATCTTGGTTCTGACTTGCTTTCATCTTCATCTTATTTTTCTAATTTCATCTTGATATGAAGTTCATTGGTGTTTGATTATGCATTTCATATAAGTATGCTTGCATTCTTTCATGATTATCTTTGCATGCTTATTTGAAATGTTTTGCATGATCTTTGAGACTTGTTTATGGATGTGAGTTGGATATAATTGATATGATGTGCTTGCTGCCCTATCTTGTTTCTTGTCTCATCCTTCTCTTTCTCATTCTTCTCTTTCACTCTCTTCCTCCCATGAATCTCAAGACTTGTTTAAGTCTTGGATTCTCTCCCTTTAGAGCTACCTAGTCCAACTTAATTTTTGATTAAGCTTAGAGTGGGATTAGCATTAGGTTTTAGGTAGTCGTCTCTCCTAAGACTCACTAACCATAGGTCATCCATGCATGATAACATTAGGACTCTTAGTTTCCCTTTAGAGTTTCCTTTGGGTCTTCTCTCATCTCATCTCAAAAATTCTTGAAAACACTTAATAAAGATAAAGTGTATTGTGCACGAGCCTTAAGCGTGGGGAATGAGAAATGAGGGGCTTCCTCTCATCTTTCTAGAGTGCTTAGCGGGCTTCCTGTCTTGGGACGATTCGTTAAGTATTCGTCCCTGTGCCCTAGACTTTGGTACAATGCAAGTTATGAACTAACTTAAAAGACACTTCTGTCTAAAAAATACAAAACCAATTCAAATCTTTTATCCTTCGAGATTGTTGGGTTTCAACTTTCATTTTCAGAAAAGAGATCGTCGCTCACGTAAAAAAAACTTACCCATTCGTGGTCGTACCCACGAACTACATTAGCTCGGATTCCTCTCTCTCGTCTGATTGAGGATATCTAGGCACAAGACAACGATTTACATGGCGAGCAACCTTCCCCCACAGTTCCGCCCGAACTACCTTGACTCTGACTTTCCCATTGCACTGAAGGAGTACGTAGGCCTAGGTCATCGAATATGTCCTACCGAGTCCGTCTTAGTCACCCCCACCCCCGTTTTCTTTTGCAGCCATAGATAGTAGGACAGCTCACCCTCCGTTTAGACAACAAGCGTGGATCCCATTGAGTACGATGGATGCGTGGGGTGCTACCTGTAACGCCCCAGTTTTAGTATTTTTATTTAATTAAGTCGTTTTGATTATTTTATTTTATTTTCGACTTTTATTTGGAAATATGTTATTTTTCAATGTTGTGATTATTTTATCGCGTTTCGGGAACGTTTGCGAGATAATTGAGTGTGGGGGTATTTTGGTCATTTCATGATATTTTCCTTAAGTTAGAAAGAATAGAAAATAGAAAGAGAGAAAAATAGAGAGAAAGAAAAAGAGAAGAAGGAAAAGGGAAAGAAAAGAGAAGAAGAGAAGAAAAGAGAGAAAAACTTGGAAATCAAGAAATCGATCTCCCGACTTTTCTAAACGCGATTAAATCGGATAAGGGTGCGAAACTCGATTATTATATGCTTGTGTATGATTATGTATGTGTGTTTTTGATTATTATTGGATTAAAATGGAGATTATAGTAAAAATTATAATGTTTAGAAATTGGTAAAAATTGATCCAAATGTGTCTAAACTCATGTTGATTGTGTTCTTTGTTGTTTATACATGTTGGATATGTATTGTTATACCTCAAATTGGTGTTTTTCTGAATTTGGATGATGATTTGGGGGATTTTGGGTGTGAAACCCGTAACAGCAAGAAATCTGCAGAATTCTGGTTTTGCCCAGATCATACGCGTATGGGGCATGTTCATACGCGTATGGGCATTGGCGATACGCGTATCATTGGCGAGTTTTGGGGCCAATACGCGTATGAGATGTCACTTTTCCCGGCCTTCTGGTGAGATGCGTATGTCTTAGATGTCAATCATGATATATTTTGTATGAATTATTTGGCATTTTCCATGACTTTTCCATGTGGAATATGTTGATTTTAGTGTGGAATATTGTTGTTGTGCATTATTTGAAATATACTTGTGGTGCTTGTAATGTGTGTGCTAATGTGTAGAAAAAACCAGTGAAAAGATCAAAGTTTGAAGACACAAAGAAATAGTGCAAGCTGCCAAAGAATTGAAATCAACAACAGCATTCGCTAGGCGAGTGTTGGCGAAGATGCCAGCGAAGGTTCGCCTAGCGAACGTTAGCGAAGGTGCCAGCGAGGGGGTGGCAGAAACTTCCACTTTTGAAAACACCCAAACTTCGCTGGGCGAGTGAGGTAGCGAAGCTTCGCTTCGCGAGTGAAATGGTTCGCCTAGCGAACCCACGATAATTCCATTGGGCAGTTTAAGTCTGAGGCACTTAAATGTGCCATGTTTTTAGTCATTCGCTAGGCGAATGAATCCTTCGCTAGGCGAAGGGTGGTGTGAAAAAAAGTGTATAAATAGATTTTTTTACTTTTGTAATGGGATCTTTTTGCTCATTTTCCATCAGAATTGATAGTTTACAGTATTTTGTTCATTAAAGAGGGTATTTTCGATTGGAGAAGCTGAAGTCGCATCATTTCTCGATTAATCGCCGTGGATGCTCATTCATCTCCTCTCTTTACTTGTCATCCAAGCTATCATGAGAAGTGGTAGCTAAACACTCAATGTTGAGGTTAGATGTAGTTGATCCTGTTTTTATGTATTGCTTTTGATCTATTGTATATGAACAAAGTCTTTGATCAATATAGATGAAGTTGTTTTCTCTTAATGCTTTATGTTTGATTTGTTTTACTCTAGACATAGATTCCACAAATCTTGACCTAACAATTTCATCTCTTAAAAACCAAGCTCTAGACATAGATTTGGGATTTGTTATTCGCATTGTATTGATCTTAATGATCGTTGCTTAGATTGTTAGCGTGAGACATCATCTAACGGTCTAAACAACGGCACTCACGATTTCGCTTTAGACATAAACGTAGTCGGGAGGATACGCGGTTGTATTGGTTGGAAACCGAGTTCATATGCTTGATTAATCGTTTATACATGGAAAGGATTAACGAAACCTAACCTTAACATGCTTTTATAAAACCTTTTACAAAATCTTTGTGACAAATTAATCTTTGCTACAAGCGAATGATATAAACAATTGAGAATCTTTTGAAACTGTTGAACTTATAATAGCACAACTATTGAACGGAACGCATCAAAATATCAAACAATCCCTGTGGAGACGATAACAAAAACCCACACTATCACTCTTCCAACAAAATAGCGCCGTTGCCGGGGATTGTTAGTTGATATTGCAAGCATTGCGATAGTTGAGTTATTGTAAGCTGTTACCACTTTATCTTGAACTTGTTAATCTGTTTGTTTAGTGTGCAGACTTAGTTTATGCGAGGGAAACTACCGGCGGACCAACTTCTTTTCGATCCTGAGATTGAGAGAACCGCTCGTAGAATCAATAGCCGAACTAGAAGAAGGAGGCAGCTAGCGAAACAGAGGCGAGAACAAGAGGAAAGTACTTCTACACCACCACCTGTTCCACAAATACTTCCAATTATGGAGGGAGACCCACCACCACCACCACCACCTGCTTCTAGGCCATGTAGAAATAGTCCGAGGCACAATGCTCAGTTCGCCCGTCATGCACACAATGGTCGTCATGCTGAGATGAAGACCGGAATTCTCCAACTGTTGTACCAAACTCCATTTACGGGTATGGATCATGAAGACCCTTTCACCCATTTGACAAAATTCTATGAAATAGCGGGAGCGACTGGTGCACCGGAGGCAGAAGAGGAGTCTCTGTTCAAGAGACTATTCCCGCATTCCCTCATTGGGAAGGCCAAGGAATGGTACCTTGATCAGTTAACTGCCCTAATGACTGATTGGAATGCCTTGGAAGAAAAATTTTTGGAAAGATTTTTTCCGCATACTCGATTTATGGAAGCAAAGACCGCCATTGCGGTATTCACACAAGGAGCTAATGAATCTCTCAACGAAGCTTGGGAGAGGTTCAAATCAATGTTACGAAAGTGCAAAGGCCATGGTTTTGATGAATTGTCACAAATTCATATATTCAGAAATAGGCTGCAGCTTGTACACAAAACCTTGTTGGATGCCACCGCGGGTGGTTCTTTGTTAAGCAAAACTGCAGCAGAAGCCACAGCTATCATTGATAAAATGGCCTTGAACGATCATCAAGGTAGTCACAACCGTGGACCTGCTCAACGAACTCCGGGAGTGTTGGAATTAGGAACAAGCGATGCTATCCTTGCACAAAATAAATTGTTATCACAACAGGTTGAGTTGTTAATGAAGCAAATGTCTAAGCTGCCGCAACAGTTCAAAGAAATGCATGAATCTTCAAGTAAAAATGTGCAAGTGTTAGTGTGTGAATTATGTCGAGGTGACCATCCGACCGGTTATTGTCCTCCCGTTGAGGAGGAAGCAAATTACGCGGGAAATCAAGGTTACCAACCCCGACCTCCGTATCAACAGGCTAACCAAGGTTACCAACAAAGGCCTAACCAAGGTTATCAACAACAATGGAGACCGCAAGAAGCCGGACCATCAAACCGTCAACAATATCAAAACTACACTCAACCTCCGCAAGCTCCCGTTGGAAATACAAAGATGGAGGACACTCTTACACAATTTATGAAAATGGCAATCTCAAATCAAAAGAATACCGATGCCGCCATAAGGAATCTTGAAACACAAGTCGGGCAATTATCAAAACAATTGGCCGACCAACACCAAGGGCCCTTTACGGCAAATACGCTTCCGAATCCTAAGGATTGCAAAGCAATTCTCACAAGAAGTGGTAGGGAGATTGACATGGGTGTAGGTAAGAGTGTAGTAGAGGAGGAGGAGGTTGTAGTTGAGAATAAAAAAGAAAAATATAGTGAGGAAATTGAAGTAGAAAAAAATGTTGAGGGTGTGTTAGTTGAAAATGAGATAGAGAAAAATGAGAATGAAAAAAATGAGAATGAGAAAAAAATAGAGAGTGAAGAAAGAGTGAAAAGAACTAAGAAGGGAAAAGAGCCGGTGAACAATATTCCAATTAAAAATCTACCATATCCGCATGCTCCTACAAAAAAAGATAGTGCGCGACACTATTCTCGGTTTATGGATATCTTCAAGCAATTACAAATAAATATTCCATTTTCCGAGGCTTTGGATCAAATGCCTAAATATGCAAAATTCATGAAGGATATCCTCACAAAGAAGAAGAGGTATTCGGACCAAGAGACGATTATGGTAAATGTGAGCTGTAGTGCCATCATTCAACGGACTCTCCCGAGGAAAGAATGTGATCCGGGACGAGTTACATTGCCGGTTACGATAGGAAACATGTATGTGGGCAATGGGTTGATTGATTTGGGTTCTAGTATCAACTTGATACCATTGTCGATTGTGAAACGGCTAGGCCACATGGAATTGATGTCCACGCAAATGACGTTGCAACTCACCGATAAATCCACTACCCGTCCTCACGGTGTAGCGGAAGACGTGTTGGTCAAAGTGGACAAATTTTTGTTTCCAATTGATTTTGTTGTCATTGAAATGGAGGAGGACGATGATGCACCGTTGATTCTTGGAAGGCCTTTCATGAAAACTGCCCGAATGGCAATTGACATGGACGATGGTCTCATGAAAGTGAAAGTCCAAGATGAAGAGGTGTGTTTTAATCTTTATGATGCCATGAAGCACAAGAAAGATAAGGGTGATTGTTTTCGAATCGATGCAATGGAGGAAGCGAGTTTGGAAGTTACAAAGCATATTCATGTTATTGATCCGTTACAAAGAGCTTTGGATGATTCCTTGGAAATATTCTCGGTTGAAGAAGAGCAAGCTCTTGAAGAGTGTTTGTTGGAGCTTGAAGCTTTGGAATACTTGCAACCGTGGGAATATGAAGAGGAAATTCTGAAAAAAGAGGTGAATGAGGAACAATCCAAACTTGAGCTGAAAGTGTTACCTTCCACATTGAAGTATGCTTTTCTCGATGACGGTGGTAATAAACCAGTTATCATAAGTAGTATTTTGTCTGAAAACGAGGAAAACCGCTTAATTCAAGTGTTGAGGAAAAATCAGGATGCAATGGGATGGACTTTGTCCGATCTCAAAGGCATAAGCCCTTCGTATTGCATGCACCGTATATTCATGGAGGATGACTTCAAACTGGTTGCTCAACCTCAACGCCGCTTAAATCCTGTCATGAAAGAAGTGGTTAGAAAAGAAGTAGTGAAGATGTTAGATGCCGGGATGATTTATCCTATTTCTGACAGCCCATGGGTTAGTCCGGTGCATGTGGTACCGAAAAAAGGAGGATTAACGGTGGTCCAAAACGAGAACAATGAGCTTATACCAACAAAGACCGTAACCGGGTGGAGAATGTGTATCGACTACCGTAGGTTGAACAAGGCTACGAGAAAAGATCACTTCCCTCTACCTTTTATAGATCAAATGCTCGAGAGGCTTTCCGGTCAACAATTTTACTGTTTTTTGGATGGTTATTCGGGTTACAACCAAATAATTGTTAACCCAGATGATCATGAAAAAACAGCTTTTACATGTCCGTTTGGAATCTTCGCTTATAGGAGGATGCCTTTTGGATTATGTAATGCACCGGCGACTTTTCACGGTGTATGCAAGCAATCTTCTCGGATTTGATCGAAAAGACTATCGAGGTTTTTATGGATGATTTCTTCGTTTTTGGACAATCGTTTGATTTGTGCTTGAAAAATTTGGATACGGTGTTAGAACGGTGCGTGAAAACTAACTTGGTGCTTAATTGGGAGAAATGCAACTTTATGGTGAACGAGGGAATTGTGCTCGATCACAAAGTTTCGTCAAAGGGACTTGAAGTTGATAAAGCCAAAGTGGATGTTATCGAGAAATTACCACCGCCGATGAATGTCAAAGGAATAAGGAGCTTTCTTGGACACGTCGGGTTCTACCAGAGATTTATCAAGGACTTCGCCAAGGTCGCAAAGCCGTTGAGCAACTTGCTTGTCCAAGGTACGGTTTTTGACTTTGACGAGTCTTGTCTTTTCGTATTTAATTTTTGAAAACAAAGCTTAACGACCTCACCGATAATCGTTGCACCAAACTGGAAATT
Organism: Lathyrus tuberosus; assembly: GCA_022829125.1. NCBI lineage: Eukaryota > Viridiplantae > Streptophyta > Magnoliopsida > Fabales > Fabaceae > Lathyrus > Lathyrus tuberosus. The sequence continues at coordinate 5,669,739 of JALAZF010000403.1, read as the reverse complement.
ATATTTTGAATTGATGTGCGATGCGAGCGATTATGCGGTTGGGGCTGTTTTGGGTCAAAGGAGAACGAAAGTTTTCCACGCTATACATTATGCGAGCAAAGTTTTAAACGAAGCTCAGATTAACTATGCAACAACTGAAAAAGAGTTGCTTGCCATAGTGTATGCGTTGGAGAAATTTCGTGCCTATTTGATTGGTTCACATGTCGTCGTTTATACGGACCATTCGGCTATAAGGTATCTGCTCACCAAGCCTGATTCAAAACAGAGGCTGATTCGGTGGATCCTTTTGTTACAAGAATTTGATCTTGAAATCCGTGACAAACGGGGTTCCGAGAATTTGGTGGCGGATCACTTATCCCGCCTGGTCAACATTGACGTGACCAAAAATGAATTTGAGGTAAAAGAGGAGTTCCCAGATGAAAAACTTTTTAGAGTGCAGGTTAGACCGTGGTTCGCCGACATGGCTAACCACAAAGCCACCGGATTGATACCGGACGGTCTAACGCACCACCAAAAACGGAAATTTTTGTCTGACGCCAAGTCATTTGTATGGGATGAACCCCATTTATTTAAACTTGGTGCCGACAACCTCCTCAGAAGGTGTGTGTCAGTGGAGGAAGCCACGAATATTCTGTGGCATTGTCATAACTCTCCTTACGGAGGACACTTTAATGGGTTGAGAACGGCCACTAAAGTCCTACAATCGGGCTTTTATTGGCCGTCCTTATTCAAAGATGCGCATGCGCATGCCCTTAGTTGTGACAAGTGCCAGAGAAGCGGCGGTATTTCACAGCGGCAAGAAATGCCATTACAAAATATGTTAGAAATTGAAGTTTTTGACTGTTGGGGGATCGACTTTGTCGGTCCATTCCCATCTTCATTTTCTAATGAATATATTTTGGTCGCTGTGGATTACGTTCCCAAGTGGGTTGAGGCGATAGCATGTGCTAAAGCCGACGGAAAAATAGTGGTGAAGTTTTTGAAAAGAAATATTTTTGCGCGTTTTGGTACACCTCGAGTGTTAATAAGTGATGGAGGATCGCACTTCTGTAACACTCAGCTTGACAAAGCTCTTGAGCAATATGGTGTGAAGCACAAAGTTGCTACACCATATCATCCTCAAGCTAACGGTCAAGCAGAGGTATCCAATCGTGAGATTAAGCGTATCTTGGAGAAAACTATTTCGGCCTCGAGAAAGGATTGGGCGAACAAACTAGATGACACGTTGTGGGCGTATCGGACCGCTTTTAAGGCTCCGATCGGTCTCACACCGTTCAAAATGGTTTATGGTAAGAATTGTCACTTGCCGGTAGAGTTGGAGCACAAGGCATTTTGGGCCTTAAAATTTTTGAATTTTGATCCAACTCTAAGCGGCAAAAAAAGAAAAGTGCAACTACACGAGATTGATGAATTGCGCCTTCAGGCGTACGATTCCAACAAATTGTATAAGGAACGTGTAAAGTCTTACCATGACAGAAAAATTGTCATCAAACAGTTTGAGATCGGACAGCTGGTCTTATTGTTCAATTCTCAATTAAAATTGTTTCCCGGAAAATTAAGATCTAAATGGTCCGGTCCGTTTCGGATTGTGGAAATCAAGCCTTATGGAGCAATCGTAATTGAGGACACAACATCAAAAGAAAATTGGACAGTTAATGGACAGAGATTGAAAATTTATCATGGAGGAGATTTCGAGCGGAATCCCGCCATTGTTCCCTTCCGCGATCCATGAGATTGCGGTGGACCGTCGAGCTTAGCCGACGTTAAACAAGCGCTGGTTGGGAGGTACCCCAACATTGTAAGTATTACTGCTCATTTCTGTTTTAAGTCTGTTTGGTTATCATTTTGAAGCCTTAAAAAATGTGGAAAAATTTGAAATTTTTTTGAAAATTCTGGTGTGTTCGCTGGCGTTCGCCTAGCGAGCTGGGGCGAGCATTCGCTGGCCTTCGCTCCGCGAACCCAGCGTGACAGACCAGCCCAAGTTTTTACTACATCAGTAAAAATGAATTGTGGGTGGGCCATCCAAATTGGGCCCATGACCCATTTTGAAATCTGAATAGAGGGGGGAAAACCCTAAATCATTTGCCTCCATTTCCTTTTCCACCGTTTGCAATTTTCTTCTCCTTTTCTCTCAAGAACTAAGCAACACTCATCTCTTTCAATTTTCCAATTGCCCTAATCCACCACTAACGGTGCGAAATTCAGGTTTACTTACTCTTTATTGTTTATTTCGTTTTGCATTGTTTATGTTCTTGGTTGATCAAGTAGGGGTTTGAGAAAAATATGGAACCTCTGTCATGATGATTTTGTATTGCATGTTAAAAATTACATTGCCATTATGACTAGAGTGATATTAGAAAATAGGAGATGGTTGTTGGACTGCTTGTGCTATGGTTTTTCTGAGATTTCGCGTATTCGCTGGTTTGTTCGCTTCCCGAGTCTGCGCGAACATTCGCCAGCATTCGCCTCGCGAATCTGGGGCGAGTGTTCGCTAGACTTCGCCTAGCGAACCTGGCGCGAACAGAAGCAAAATTTCCATTTTTTTATGCAATGCATGTCTCTGGCTGGTTGGTTTTGTTTCACTAATGCGTTTGTTTGGTGTTGTTTTGTTTTATTGTTTGTTATGTGCAGATGGCACCAAAAATTGCAGTTCATGCGGCTAAGAAGCGAAAGGCTTCAACCTCGAGACAAGCGCCCATGCGTTTTGATGAAGACAGATTTAGGGGTGCGAAGCAAGCAGTCAGATATGAAACCCTAGAGAGAAAGACCATTTTGGCCGAGAAACGATTTATACTTAGTGATCGTGGAGATTACCGGACAATAGATGCTCTTTTTGTGGCGAAGAAATGGGATCGTCTAATGATGCCGCTGGATGGGTACAACATTGACATTGTTCGCGAATTTTATGCCAATGCTTTGCCGGATGATGGAGAAAGATTTAGCTGGGCCTCATGGGTTAGAGTCACTGTTGTGAGATTTGATCGTAGGACGATCAACACTATTTTGGGAGATCCGTTGCCATTGGTTGGTACTGAGTTGGATGAATATCATCGTGATTTGCATCTCCACCGTGACATTGGAAAGATGACCCGGGAATTACTTCTTGAAGGTAAGGAAGTTGAGCTGAATTCATCCGGGGTGCCAATTAGATTCAGACGGGTGGATATGCAGCCTTTAGTTCAGCTTATTCTGTTGTTTGTGCTCACTAACATTTGTCCCAGGTCGCATCATAGTACAGTTCCTATTGCTCTGGCTCATCTTATCCACAGCATTCAGATGAATGTTCAAATTGACGTGGCCCGCATCATTGCGGATGAAATCAAGGCGATTGTTTTAAGTGGTTTGGGAGGTACTGCGGCGCGCAAGAATGCCCCGCTTTCTTTTCCATGTCTTATTATGTCCTTGTGTGCTCACGCTGGTGTGGATATTCCAGCCCGCAGACAGGTCACTATTCCTTCGGCAATTGATGATCGGTATGTGGATAAGTTCTGTAAAGCTAGAGGGGCTGGTGGAGAGTCTTCTAGGGCTGCTGCTGAAGCCGGTGGAGGTTCTGAACCGGCGTCGCCGGCCTTTTATCCATTTCAGCAGGAGATCTGCCAATATAATTGGGATTGGATGGCTGCCCAGCAGCGTGCCATGACTGATATTCATGATTCTTTGCAGGTTCTCCAATTGCAGTTCCGGGACCCTTCTTCTGAACAGATGATGATGTCTAGGGAGCAGTTCCTAGCGCATGCTGGTTGGCCTGAGGCCAGGCCAATTTTAGGAGGGGGTGAGGACGATGCTGATGATGATGAGGAGGAGGCTACTTCTGCTGGCGGTGATGAGGATATTGAGGTGTCGGATGAGTGTTGATGTGATTTTTTTGGTGATCTTAGACTTGTACACTTCCTTTGGACTCCAAAGTGAAGTTTTCTTATTATTTTTATTTTTCAGCTTTTACTAGTCTTATGTATCCACATTAGTGGAATATTTTGATATTGGTGTACTTGTATCCTAGTGGTACTATTTTTGATATTATAGGTGTTCTTACACCAAGCACTTTATTTATATTGAGTAATGTTAATGTTAAGTGTTGTGTTAAAATTTTTTTTGTGGTTTGCTTTTACTAATAATTTGGTAGTTTTTAATTGTTAGTATGTTTGCATGTAATTTTTCTTTCTTGTATGATGGAAGTTTGGAAGTAGGTTGGACTCTTGATTTTAACGAGGGATTCCTCCAAGATGTGAGGGCTATGATAGTACCGTAAGCATTGTGTTGCGACAAGGTATCGTTACCTTGTTCGAGAATTTTTTATGTTTTAGAGCTTTGTGTCTTGGTGCGATTGAAATTGTGTTTCATGTTTCAACTTCTTTTGAATGCATATGTCATTTTAGGATCATAAACCATTAAAGTGAGAAGCCTCCAATGTATTACTATATGCTAAGGATTGTGATTAATGTTGTCTTTACTTTTAATTCATGCCTTATCTTATGACCATGTGATTTTGTGGAAGTAGGAGAAGTGATCAAGGCACTTTTTGAAGTGAGCACAGCCATGTCCATATATTAATTCACCCGTGAGTAGTGAGCATTTGGTAGCCCTTTTGAGCCTAAACAGTTTAGAACTCAATTGAATGATGAACTTGTTTTATGTACATTATTTGCAAGTTTGGTTCATCATTGTATACTTTGACTTCCTTGCCTTAACAAGCAAGGAACATTCACTTTAGGTTGAGTTGAAAATGAGTTGGGGAGAATAAAAAGAAGATGGGTACATTACTAAAAAATTTGAAAAATATTTAAGTAAGCGTGTAAAGAAAAGAGTGTGAGTATGTTGTACAAATGCGAAAACGCTTGCTTGAATGAATGGAAAAAAAAAAGAGAGAGATTCAATAATGGTGAGGTAGTTTGTGAAGGTGTGATGAAAATTTGGTGGAATGAAACTGAGATGTGTGAATATGTGTATAGTGAATGTTCTTGTGCTTCAACAATTTCGTTTCCATGACCTTTAGAAATGACCCTTTTTTGTTCACCCGACCAAGCTACATCCTTGTAGTCATTAGTGATCTTGTACTTCCATGAGTTCTTTTGTGTTCATTAAGATATGATATGAATTGCTTAGTATTGCATCATTGGTCATTTGAGTGTAATTGTCCCGTGCTTGTATGCACATTTGCCTTCAATCCTTTTTCGAAGAGGAGTGTAGAATGACATGTGTATGATGAGTTAGTTGTCTCTTGAAACATTGTTGAAATTGTTTAAGAGTCAAGTTCTTTTACGTTTTGAGTTCTTGAATTGCGTAATTGTGCATTGTTGTGATCGTTGTTTAGTTGAGCCGTTTTTCATGTCTTGGTTGAATTGAATCCTCGAGCATATCCTCGTGAGAGGCATACTTTGCTTGAAGACAAGCAATGAGTTAGTTGGGGAGAGTTTGTTAGATGTCAATCATGATATATTTTGTATGAATTATTTGGCATTTTCCATGACTTTTCCATGTGGAATATGTTGATTTTAGTGTGGAATGTTGTTGTTGTGCATTATTTGAAATATACTTGTGGTGCTTGTAATGTGTGTGCTAATGTGCAGAAAAAATCAGTGAAAAGATCAAAGTTTGAAGACACAAAGAAATAGTGCAAGCTGCCAAAGAATTGAAATCAACAACAGCATTCGCTAGGCGAGTGTTGGCGAAGATGCCAGCAAAGGTTCGCCTAGAGAACGTTAGCGAAGGTGCCAGCGAGGGGGTGGCAGAAACTTCCACTTTTGAAAACACCCAAACTTCGCTGGGCGAGTGAGGTAGCGAAGCTTCGATTCGCAAGTGAAATGGTTCACCTAGCGAACCCGCGATAATTCCATTGGGCGGTTTAAGTCTGAGGCACTTAAATGTGCCATGTTTTTAGTCATTCGCTAGGCGAATGAATCCTTCGCTAGGCGAAGGGTGCTGTGAAAAAAAGTGTATAAATAGATTTTTTTACTTTTGTAATGGGATCTTTTTGCTCATTTTCCATCAGAATTGATAGTTTACAGTATTTTGTTCATCAAAGAGGGTATTTTCGATTGGAGAAGCTGAAGTCGCATCATTTCTCGATTAAACGTCGTGGATTCTCATTCATCTCCTCTCTTTACTTGTCATCCAAGCTACCATGATAAGTGGTAGCTAAACACTCAATGTTGAGGTTAGATGTAGTTGATCCTATTTTTATGTATTTCTTTTGATCTATTGTATATGAACAAAGTCTTTGATCAATATAGATGAAGTTGTTTTCTCTTAATGCTTTATGTTTGATTTGTTTTACTCTAGACATAGATTCCACAAATCTTGACTTAACAATTTCATCTCTTAAAAACCAAACTCTAGACATAGATTTGGGATTTTCTATTCGCATTGTATTGATCTTAATGATCGTTGCTTAGATTGTTAGCGTGAGACATCATCTAACGGTCTAAACAACGGCACTCACGATTTCGCTTTAGACATAAACGTAGTCGGGAGGATACGCGGTTGTATTGGTTGGAAACCGAGTTCATATGCTTGATTAATCGTTTATACATGGAAAGGATTAGTGAAACCTAACCTTAACATGCTTTTATAAAACCTTTTACAAAATCTTTGTGACAAATTAATCTTTGCTACAAGCGAATGATATAAATAATTGAGAATCTTTTGAAACTGTTGAACTTATAATAGCACAACTATTGAACGGCACACATCAAAATATCAAACAATCCCTGTGGAGACGATAACAAAAACCCACACTATCACTCTTCCAATAGTATGGTACGCGTATGGGGGTTTTGCCGTACGCGTATGAGAGGGGCCATACGCGTATGGTCAGGAAAATTGTAAAATGGGACTTTTCAAAATATCGTTTTCGTTTTTCTTTCGTAACTTGGGTTCCGTTTATCCGATTTTTACATTCTTGGTATCGTTGGAAAGCTATTGAGCTGTACTTTCTTATTATGATGATTTGGAAATTATTAGCCGATTTAATTATGTCGAGAATCGGAATAGTGTCGGTTTTCCGACTTTTGTCGTTGTAATCGTGAGTAATTGATGTGTATCATGCAAGGTGCTGTTGTATGATGTAAATGCATGTGTTTAGATGGTGTGGTGATGATTTGTGGCCGTATGGTAATTAAATGCATTGTTTTGGGCTTAAGTGCAAAGTGTGATTTTGTTAAGAGAGATGAATGCATTTATATGTGTATTTGAATGTCATCAGTCCTTGTATGCCAAGCATCATGATATGCATTGTTGTGACGTCCTGAGTGACGGTTTGGATTCCAGAAGGAATCTGCTATAACATCGTGAGCCTTAAAAATAAGAGGTATGAATAGCCTTAAAAATAAGAGGACCGAAAGTGATGGTTATAGACGATCGTGTGCCTATGTGGGGTGTGAGCGATCGGGTCGTGTGCTCGTGTGGGGTGTGAGCGATCCATAAACGTCGTGTGCCCGTGTGGGGTGTGAGCGACGGGGAACATCGTATGCCCGACGGGGAGTTACAATGATGTAACGATCGATGATTCCAGCAGATTTCCTGAGTGAACTAGTGATGAGAAACATTGGAAGTCGGTATTGCATGTGCATATGCATAGAGTCGTTGTGTCGGTCTCTTGCATTGCATAAATCATTAATGGTTTGTTTATGTGTGGAATTGTGGATAAAATTGATAAATTGATATATGGATATGTGTTGGTGATACTTGTATTGTGCATGGTTGGTATACCTTGGTGATGGAAATATGAATTATACCTTGTGTTGTATTGTGTTTGAATTATGGCGTGAGTTGTGGTGAGAACCGTATATATGTGTATTTTTGGTGTTATATATAATTATATGCAATTATATGATGATTATTTTTCTCACCCTTCTGCTGTTTTATAATGCTCTATGAGGCATTGTAGATTAGAGTTGCTGGAGGTCTTTTTGTGAAGCTTAGGACTTCATTCTTTTGTCGGTCGGCTCTGATATGTGACACCGGGTAGTTAGGGAGGCCGTTTGTGATTATTTGTATTATGTATATATATCTTTTGGCTTGTGCATGTATAACTCGATGTATGACAAACTTTTCAGGTGATATATATATATATATGATATTCAGTTTTAGATTTTCCGCTTTTATTCTAAAAATTGAAATGTGGGTGTAAGGAACTGAGTTCCTCTATTAATTGCTACCCCACTGTTGCATATCTTTATGAGCAGGTGTTGTATGATTTGTTTAATTATAATGTGATTCCCCCCGTCTATGCCATGATAATTTAAATATATTCTGATGAAATTTTGAATTTTCTTTTACTGCTTTATTTAATTGGGGGTTTAGATTGGGGGTGTTACATTAAGTGGTATCAGAGCCATTCCGTGTCAGTTGTGTCAGTCCTTGTTGGTCGTTGTGTTTGGGTGAGCTGTTTGTTTAACCATAAGTGCTGTTATTCGAAATGAATAGAATATGGCTGGTAGGAACGATGCTGCTTTGGCTGCTGCTATGCAAGCTATGGCTCGTGCTGTGCAGGGTGCACCTAATGCTGCTGGTAATGATGAGTTCAGGAAGAACAAACCGCCTGTCTTCAAGGGAAGATATGATCCTGATGGTGCACAGATTTGGTTGAAAGAGATTGAAAGGATTTTCCGAGTGATGGATTGTGCTGAGGATCAGAAGGTGAGACTGGGTACTCACGTGTTACTAGAAGAAGCTGATGATTGGTGGGTAGGTACACGTCATGTGTTAGAAGTTGCAAAAGAGGAAGAAATTACTTGGGAAGTTTTTAGCTGGGAGTTCTTGAGGAGGTACTTTCCTGAAGATGTGAGAGGAAAGAAGGAAATCGAGTTCTTGGAACTGAAACAAGGTAATATGTCTATTGTTGATTATACTGCTAAGTTTGTGGAGCTTGTGCAGTTTTATTTACATTATGCTGAAGCGACCGCGGAATTTTCTAAGTGTGTAAAGTTTGAGAATGGATTACGTCCTGAGATTAAGCAGGCAATTGGTTACCAAAGGATTCAGAGGTTTTCTGATTTGGTGGATTGTTGTAGGATTTATGAAGAGGATAGTAAGGCTCGTTCTACTCACTATAAGAGTGTGAGCAAGAGGAAAGGGAAGCAACAGTTCCGTGGTGGTCCTTATGTAACACCAACTGATAAGGGTAAACAAAGGGGAAATTTTGAGAAAAGGTCAAGTGGAGGAGGAATGTCTGGTCCTCTGAGATATTATAAATGTGGTGAGTTGGGGCATCGTCAGTTTGAGTGCAGGAAAGATATGAGGAAGTGTACCAATTGTGGAGGTGTAGGACATGTTGCTGCTGATTGTGCCAGGAAAAATGTGGTGAAGTATTTCAATTGTGGTGAACCTGGTCATATAAGTACGAAGTGTCAGAAACTGAAGCAAGCTCCAGCTAGTGGAAAGGTATTTTCTTTGGCAGGGACTCAGACTTCAAGTGCAGATCGTCTGATCCGAGGTACTTGTTTTATTAATAGTACTCCTTTAGTTGCTATTATTGATACTGGAGTGACTCATTCGTTTATTTCGTCTGAGTGCGCGAAGCGTTTGAATCTTGTGTTGTCTTTGATGGATGGTGAGATGGTTATTGATACTCCAACAATGGGGTCAGTAACTACTTTTTCGGTTTGTCTAAGTTGTCCTTTGACCATTTATGGTAAAGACTTTGAGATGGATTTGGTGTGTTTACTGTTGGAGGGTTTAGATGTGGTTCTAGGAATGAATTGGTTGTAATTCAATAGGGTTCATATTGATTGCTATCATAAGTTGGTAAGGTTTCCTTATCTTGAGGAAGACGAAGACTCGAGTTTCTTATCTACCAAAGAGTTGAAGAAACTTTTGGCGGATGAAGCTCAGTTGTTTGGGTTGATTGCATCTTTGACTGTGGATAGTCAAGTTTCACTTGATGTGTTTCCGATGGTGTGTGATTTTCCAGAAGTGTTTCCTGAGGATATTTCGGACTTGCCGCCAGAGAGAGAGGTGGAGTTTTCTATAGAACTAGTTCCTGGTACTAGACCTGTATCTATGGCACCTTATCGTATGTCGGCATCTGAGTTGGTTGAGTTAAAGAAGCAGTTGAATGAGTTGTTGGAAAAGAGGTTTGTAAGACCTAGTGTTTCTCCTTGGGGTGCTCTTGTTTTATTGGTGAAAAAGAAAGATGGAAGTATGCGGTTGTGTATTGATTATCGCCAGTTGAATAAGGTGACGATTAAGAATAAGTATCCTCTTCCAAGGATTGATGATCTGATGGATCAGTTGGTTGGTGCGTGTGTGTTTAGTAAGATTGACTTGAGGTCAGGGTATCATCAGATTAGGGTGAAAGAGGAAGATATTCAGAAGACGACTTTTAGGACACGATACGGTCATTATGAATATTCTGTGATGCCGTTCGGGGTTTCTAATGCGCCAAGTGTGTTTATAGAGTACATGAATCGTATTTTTCACGAGCATTTAGATTGATTTGTTGTTGTGTTTATTGATGACATTTTGATTTATTCTAAGTCTCGGGAGGAGCACGCGGAGCATTTGCATATTGTTTTGCAGGTTTTGAAAGAAAGGAAGCTTTTTGCCAAGTTGTCCAAGTGTGAATTCTGGTTGCCGGAGGTGAGTTTTCTTAGGCACGTAATTTCAGGTAATGGTATTTCTGTGGATCCATCTAAAGTAGAAGCAATTCTACAATGGGAGGCTCCGAGATCTGTTACTGAAATTCGAAGCTTTTTGGGATTAGCCGGTTATTATCGAAGGTTTATTGAAGGTTTTTCTAAGCTAGCACTTCCTTTGACCCAGTTGTCTTGTAAAGGGCAAGCGTTCATTTGGGATATTCGGTACGAGGAAAGTTTTAATGAGCTGAAGAGAAGATTGACGACAACTCTGATTTTGATTTTGCCGAATCCTAATGAACCATTTGTGGTTTATTGTGATGCTTCTTTGATTGGTCTAGGTGGTGTTTTGATGCAAGAAGGTAAGGTGGTGGCTTATGCTTCGAGGCAATTGAGAGTGCATGAGAAGAATTATCCTACTCATGATCTTGAATTAGCGGCTGTGGTTTTTGTGTTGAAGATTTGGAGGCATTATCTCTACGGTGCAAGGTTTGAAGTCTTTAGTGATCATAAAAGTTTAAAATATTTGTTTGATCAGAAAGAGTTAAATATGAGGCAGCGGAGATGGTTGGAATTCTTGAAGGACTACGACTTTGGCTTGAATTACCATCCTGGTAAAGCTAATGTGGTAGCCGATGCATTGAGCCTAAAATATTTGCATATGTCCGCTTTAATGGTGAAAGAGTGGGAGCTTTTGGAAGCTTTTAGAGATTTGAGTTTGGTTTGTGAAGTGACGTCGGATAGTGTGAGGCTGGGTATGTTGAAGGTTACGAATGATTTTCTGATGACGGTAAGCGAGAAGCAGAAGTTGGACGTGAAATTTGTGGATTTGATGTTGGTTGACGGAAAAGATACGAATAATGATTTTAAAGTGGATATTAATGGTGTTTTGAGGTTCCGAGGTAGAATTTGTATTCCTGATAATGCGGAGTTGAAAAAGATGATTTTGGAGGAAGGACACCGGAGTAATTTGAGTATACATCCGGGAGCGAATAAGATGTACCAAGATTTGAAGATGATTTTCTGGTGGTCTGGGTTGAAGAGAGATGTGGCTCAGTTTGTTTATGCATGTTTGACTTGTCAGAAATCGAAGGTGGAACATCTGAGGCCTAGTGGTTTGTTGCAACCGTTGGATATTCCTGAGTGGAAGTGGGATAGAATTTCCATGGATTTCGTAACAGGGTTACCGAATACACAGCGAGGGCATAATGCTATTTGGGTGGTTGTTGATAGGCTGACTAAATCGGCTCATTTCATTCCGATTGACATCCGTTATTCTTTGGAGAGGTTGGCAGAGATTTACATCAGTGTGATTGTGAAGTTGCATGGGGTTCCATTGAGTATTGTTTCTGATCGAGATCCGAGGTTTACTTCGAGATTTTGGGAAAGTTTACAGAAGGCATTGGGTTCTAAATTGAGATTGAGTTCGGCTTATCATCCGCAGACAGATGGTCAGACCGAGAGAACGATTCAGTCGTTGGAATATTTGTTGAGGGCTTGTGTTTTGGAGCAAGGTGGTGCGTGGGATAGTTATCTTGCATTGATTGAATTCATGTATAATAACAGTTTCCATTCAAGTATTGGAATGGCGCCGTTTGAAGCGTTATATGGACAGAGATGTCGAACACCATTGTGTTGGCACGAATCTGGTGAGAGTTCGGTGGTTGGGCCGGAGTTGGTACAGCAGACTACGGAAAAGGTGAAGCTTATTCGAGAGAAAATGAAGGCTTCTCAGAGTAGGCAAAAAAGTTATCATGATCGGAGACGGAAGGATCTTGAGTTTCAAGAGGGCGATCATGTATTTTTGCGAATTACACCGGTAACGGGTGTGGGTCGTGCATTGAAATCGAAGAAGCTTACTTCTCGGTTTATTGGTCCTTACCAGATATCCGCTAGAGTGGGTGTTGTGGCTTATAGGGTGGCGTTGCCGCCGAATCTGTCAAATTTGCACGATGTGTTCCATGTTTCACAGCTTCGGAAGTATGTTCCAGATTCGTCGCATGTGATTCCGATGGATGAGGTTGAGGTAAGGGAGAACCTTACGGTTGAGGCATTACCAGTTAGGGTTTTGGATCGCGAGGTAAAGCGGTTGAGAGACAAGGATATTGCACTTGTGAAAGTGGCGTGGGGAGGCGCTGCTGAGGGCAATTTGACTTGGAAGTTGGAGAGTCGGATGCGGGAGTCGTATCCAGAGTTGTTCGTCTCAGGTATATTTTCGAGGACGAAAATTTCTAAGTGGGGGGGAGTTGTAACGCCCCAGTTTTAGTATTTTTATTTAATTGAGTCGTTTTGATTATTTTATTATTATTTTATTTTATTTTTGACTTTTATTTGGAAATATGTTATTTTTCAATGTTGTGATTATTTTATCGCGTTTCGGGAACGTTTGCGAGATAATTGAGTGCGGGGGTATTTTGGTCATTTCATGATATTTTTCTTAAGTTAGAAAGAATAGAAAATAGAAAGAGAGAAAAATAGAGAGAAAGAAAAAGAGAAGAAGGAAAAGGGAAAGAAAAGAGAAGAAGAGAAGAAAAGAGAGAAAAACTTGGAAATCAAGAAATCGATCTCCCGACTTTTCTAAACGCGATTAAATCGGGTAAGGGTGCGAAACTCGATTATTATATGCTTATGTATGATTATGTATGTGTGTTTTTTATTGTTATTGGATTAAAATGGAGATTATAGTAAAAATCATAATGTTTAGAAATTGGTAAAAATTGATCCAAATGTGTCTAAACTCATGTTGATTGTGTTCTTTGTTGTTTATACATGTTGGATATGTATTGTTATACCTCAAATTGGTGTTTTTCTGAATTTGGATGATGATTTGGGGGATTTTGGGTGTGAAACCCGTAACAGCAAGAAATCTGCAGAATTCTGGTTTTGCCCAGATCATACGCGTATGGGGCATGTTCATATGCGTATGGGCATTGGCGATACGCGTGTCATTGGCGAGTTTTGGGGCCAATACGCGTATGAGATGTCACTTTTCCCGGCCTTCTGGTGAGATGCGTATGGTACGCGTATGGGGGTTTTGCCGTACGCGTATGAGAGGGGCCATACGCGTATGGTCAGGAAAATTGTAAAATGGGACTTTTCAAAATATCGTTTTCGTTTTTCTTTCGTAACTTGGGTTTCGTTTATCCGATTTTTACATTCTTGGTATCGTTGGAAAGCTATTGAGCTGTACTTTCTTATTATGATGATTTGAAAATTATTAGCTGATTTAATTATGTCGGGAATTGGAATACTGTCGGTTTGCCGACTTTTGTCGTTGTAATCGTGAGTAATTGATGTGTATCATGCAAGGTGTTGTTGTATGATGTAAATGCATGTGTTTAGATGGTGTGGTGATGATTTGTGGCCGTATGGTAATTAAATGCATTGTTTTGGGCTTAAGTGCAAAGTGTGATTTTGTTAAGAGAGATGAATGCATTTATATGTGTATTTGAATGTCATGAGTCCTTGTATGCCAAGCATCATGATATGCATTGTTGTGATGTCCTGAGTGACAGTTTGGATTCCAGAAGGAATCTGCTATAACATTGCGAGCCTTAAAAATAAGAGGTATGAATAGCCTTAAAAATAAGAGGACCGAAAGCGATGGTTATAGACGATCGTGTGCCCATGTGGGATGTGAGCGATCGGGTCGTGTGCCCGTGTGGGGTGTGAACGATCCATAAACGTCGTGTGCCCGTGTGGGGTGTGAGCGACGGGGAACATCGTATGCCCGACGGGGAGTTACAGTGATGTAACGAGCGATGATTCTAGCAGAGTTCCTGAGTGAACTAGTGATGAGAAACATTGGAAGTCGGTACCCGCATGTGCATATGCATAGAGTTGTTGTGTCGGTCTCTTGCATTGCATAAATCATTAATGGTTTGTTTATGTGTGGAATTGTGAATAAAATTGATAAATTGATATATGGATATGTGTTGGTGATACTTGTATTATGCATGGTTGGTATACCTTGGTGATGGAAATATGAATTATACCTTGTGTTGTATTGTGTTTGAATTATGGCGTGAGTTGTGGTGAGAACCGTATATATGTGTATTTTTGGTGTTATATATAATTATATGCAATTATATGATGATTGTTTTTCTCACCCTTCTGCTGTTTTATAATGCTCTATGAGGCATTGCAGATTAGAGTTGCTGGAGGTCTTTTTGTGAAGCTTAGGACTTCATTCTTTTGTCGGTCGGCTCTGATATGTGACACCGGGTAGTTAGGGAGGCCGTTTGTGATTATTTGTATTATGTATATATATGATATTCAGTTTTAGATTTTCCACTTTTATTCTAAAAATTGAAATGTGGGTGTAAGGAACTGAGTTCCTCTATTGATTGCTACCCCAATGTTGCATATCTTTATGAGCAGGTGTTGTATGATTTGTTTCATTATAATGGGATTCCCCCCGTCTATGCCATGATAATTTAAATATACTCTGATGAAATTTTGAATTTTCTTTTACTGCTTTATTTAATTGGGGGTATAGATTGGGGGTGTTACACTAACACCTTCCCCTGGCATAACCGACTCCCGAACCTGGACTATGGTTGCGATGACCATGTCTTCCCCCCCTTTCTCTTCAGGTTTATGCAGTGTTTCCTTTCCCTCTGTCGGGATAAATACACATTGCTGGCGACTCTGTGTTTTCCGCGCCACTCTCGCGTTTGTACTGTTGGATGCGAATCTTTCGGGAGCGACAGCTGGCGACTCTGCTGGGGAATCTGGTTGACCTCTTGCTGGTCCGTCCCCTTTAGCGAGTCGATCCCAGCGCTTGTTTGTTTTTCGTTGGGTGTTTATTTGTTGTGCTTTATTATGTTGTATATTACTGTTTTACAGCTTTTATTGCATTGCATTTTATTACCATCATACTGGATATTGCTGTGTTGTGCTGGCTGGTTTCTGTTTGGCAGGTTGGGTTGTTCTAAGAGATAAGCCCAACACCCAGGCTTGAGTACACCCTAGGACTAGAGTGGAGAGTAGTGGGACCTACGTGCCAGCTTTGTGCATTTGTGTGTTCACGAAATTCACAACCAGACGAGGCTATCTTGGGATGCATTCTGACGTGCGTGTCTTGCGTATTTCAGGGTGTTGATCTAGAGAGCTGTCGACTCTGGTGACCGTTTCTCCGATACCTCAGTTGCACCTCTCCTCCTGACCTGTGATAATGGTAGACCAGAAATGGCAAACCCATTACACTTGTCGATCCGAGGACCGAATGTTGAGGGACTCGCATAGGATGACCTTTTTGAGGGGAATCAGTTGAGGCCTCCTCGATTGATGATGATGACAAACCAGAAATGGTGAACGTATCATCATTTCTCGACCTGAGAGCCTGGGATATTGAGGATCCTCGCCTTTCTAGAACCCACATGTGATAGGGGATAGGTGTTTGCAGGTCTGCAGGTAACCGAAACCTTCAACCTACCCGGTTTTCTGGATTTCTCATTAGTGTTTGATTATCTGGGTTTCTGGTTATCTCAGTGGTTCGGTATTCTAGAATTCTGGTTTTCTGGGTTGTGGTTCTCGTTCAGTTAGCAGCACAGCACATCCAGCAGTGATGCCTTGATCCCATGCTTGCATGTGCATATCATTTTTCTTGCATTCTAACATGTTTGACATTTTTCAGGGCTTGCATCTTACTCTTGATTCCAGTTTTCTGAGGTTGCCTTAGTATGGATGTTCAGAGAAAGAAGACTGTTGCTTATTCGTTCCCAGACCCGACCTTGACGTTGATTCACAAGCTGATTAGTATGGCTGGTCCTGGAGTTCGTACAGAGTTCGGTGGAGAGTATGGGAGACTTCTGAAGTTTGTCTACAATATCTCCAAGTATGAGAAGGATGCCATTCATACACTTCTTCAGTTCTATGATCCGTCTTTGTGTTGCTTCACTTTCCCAGACTATATCTTGGCTCCAACGTTGGAGGAGTTCTCATTTATTTTGGGAATTCCCATCAGGCATGACATAGTATTCTTTTCTGAAGAATGCCCTGGGATAAAAGAAATGGCCATTGCTCTTCATATTGGTGAATCCGCTCTAAGCAGTAATATTGTGGAGAAACAAGGAGCTAAGGGTTTCTTATTGAAGTTCTTGTTTGATCAAGCTTGCATACATGTTAAGGAGAGGAATTGGACTGCTTTCCAAGATATTCTGGCTATGTGCATCTATGGGATTGTTCTGTTTCCCAATGTTCCTGATCTGGTGGATATGCATGCTGTCAGAATCTTTATTTCAAAGAATCCTATACCTACCTTGCTAGGTGATGTGTATCACTTAGTCCACTACAAGAATGAAAATAGGCGTGGAAAAACTGTGAGTTGCTGTGCACCACTCTTATTTACTTGGTTTCTGAGTCATCTCCCTGAAGCTGGTGCTTTCGTTGATACGAGAGATTTTCTGAAGTGGTCAAAGAGGCTAATGGGCTTGATTGCTGACAACATTGTTTGGTTCAACCATGACTTGCTAGGGATGGAGAGTATTTGCAAGTGCGGAGAATTCCCTAATGTACCCTTGATAGGGAGAAGAGGTGGAATTAACTATAATCCTTCCCTTGTTATCAGGCAGTTTGGTTATCCTTTGAGAGGTCCACCTGAAGAGCGAGATATCAGAGAGTCATTATTCTTCAATGGTACTGGGGATCAAGAGATGATAAGGAAGATTGTGAATGCTTGGAAGCAGGTGACCAAGAAGGCAAAAACTTCATTCGGGAAATGTAATAACCGTGCTTTTCCTTCCTATGAAGAGTGGATTAAGAAAAGAGCAGAGGAGGAGCTTCTTCCCTTCCCGGTGGAACCACCTTTGTATCCTTTGATGATCGAGGCTCCCACGACTATTGATATAGAGAAGTATGATAAGTTATGGGCTGAGAAGGAGAAACTCCGAGAGGAGAATCGTGAGCTGGGCAGAGAGATTGGTTAGTTGATGCACGAAAAAGGCGAAGCTATCCATGTTGCCAGGTTGAAATCAGAACTTTCGGCTGTGAAGGAGAAAGAATTGTCTAAAGAAGCCACAGCCAGAGAGAAAGTGGCTCAAGCGTTGAAAAGTGTTAGCAAGGTCCTTTCATCCAAAAAGAAAGAGTTGGCTTATGCTATGTCAAGAATTCACAGGTTCCGTGACTGTCGGAATACAACAATTACTGCCAACAGGTTGAAAGAGGACAAGTATCTGGAGCAGATTGAAGGTCTGAAGACAAAGCTTCAGAAAAAGGATAAGGAGATTTTATCAGGGATCTTTGAGAGGAGAGCAATTAAGGAAAAGCTCAAGGAAACCATGGCAAATATGGAACAACTGAAGATCCAAGCCGAAGTGAAAAGAGCCAGAAGCGAAGGTCCAAGTTCAGGTGGAGCTTTTGGAGAAGATGATTGGGAATTACATAGTCGTTATTTAACAGGGATCTTGCACAGGAGGGATCTTTTGATTCAGGAGTTGATTCAGAGACCAGAGCATCCTAATACCAAGAAGCTTCTCAAGGAATTGCAGAATTGGTGCAAGAAGAATGACGAATGGAGAATTCTAGCACGGCTGAGTCTTGATGACATGCCTTAGTTTCCTTGCTGCTGTTTTCTTTGTATTTCCAAGATCACCGCCAGGCTTGTTGGTCGGGGTCTTTGTTTATGCTTATTCAGACTTGTGTTGTAACAGATGCTTACTCTCTTTATTGATTAGGAATTCAGTTCTCTTTTGTTATTAAAACTGGAATCAAGGGATAGATCGCCTTGATAGTGTTCATACATGTTTGCATTTGCATTTGCATAATCATCTCATTTTGCATAGCAGGTTATCTCGGATCCTCTGGATTTCTTATGCTCTCTCTTTTTGACAGTCAGGATTGATCAACCAGCTCACCGGTATTCTACCAGGCTTAATCAAAGCAGAGTGATGGAGCAAATTCAAGTTGAGTTGAGGGAAATGCAAGGCCAGATGGGGCAATTTATGGGGAACATGAAAACTCTCATGCAAGACCATAAATTGCTAAGAGAGAAAGTCAATCAGAGGAGGACTCAGATGGGCCTGGTCATGGAAATCTTGAATGCGGCGCTAAAGAAGGAAAACAATCCTGTGCTCGCATTCGCAACAGAAATCCTTACTCCTCTCATCTCTTTGGGGCCTTTTCTAGATCATGGAGTGTCTCGTGAATCCCCTCCACGAATTGAAGTTTTAGAGCTCTCTCATCAGCAATCACTTCCTGCTCCCCAAGAGGATCCTAGGCTAGGGAGGCCTAGGAAGAAGTTTGATCCCTCTCCGATATCGTATGGACAATTGCTTCCTTATCTGCTTGAGCTCAAATTAGTCGAGCGTGTCACTCTAGGACCAACTCCGACAGGGTTTTCTTTGGGTTCCAATATGAATGCTAGGTGTGACTTCCATTCTGGGGCACCTGGTCACAATGTTGAGAATTGTACAAGGTTCAAGCATAAGGTCCAAGAACTCATTGATTCAGGGGCAATCAAGTTCTCATCAGAAGTGGAGACTCCTCCCCTCTTTGCAGGATCCACCTCATGACATGGATTTCTCTATAACCTTTTGCTGCAGAAGCTTCACGTCAGCAACCTTTATTTGTGCCTCAGCCAAATGTGGAAACGAAAGTGCAAGCGCAGGTGAGGCACCCAAATCAGCATCGACAGCAGAATTATCAGTAGTAGGGGCAACCGAGACCAAGAAGGCCCAAGAGGATATTTGATCCTATTCATGTCCTTTATAGTCAGTTGTTTGCTCGTCTGCTCAAGAACTCTCTGATTCAAACGAGGAGTACCACGCCGGTACCGTACCCTATTCCTCCGGATTATGACATGGATGCTAGGTGCGAGTTCCACTCGGGAACGTTTGGGCATACAATTGATAATTGTAATGCATTCCAGCACAAGGTGCAAGACTTGATCGACTCAAAGGTCATCACGCCAGATGGTACCCCTTTGGATTTAAGCTTTTTTATCAGAGTAAGCACCAGATTGCAAGAGCGTCATCAGAAGCAATAAGTCCAGACGGAGTCAAGTCTCCTCAACAATGGCAATCATCAGCTTCCTTTACTGCATTTTCATATGTAGCTTTCCTTTGTTTGTTTAAACATTTTCTGCATGTAAAAACTTGTTTATGTTTGAATATTGATTTTAATGCAATGATGTGTTGTTCCTGAAGTATCTTACTTTTATGCACTCATGTCATGTTTATATGAACTGCAATACTATCTTTCTTACCTAGACTCTTGGAGGGAGGATGACGAAATAAGAACGCAGATTTCTAATGGTACGCTTTCGGATAAAACCCTGTTAAGGATGTACAGGCATTATTTCCAATTCACAAACACTGGAGAGATAAGGAGATAGACCTTTGTCAACCCCTTTGAGCCAAGTAGTAGGAGTTCTTTCTGAAAACAAAAAACCCTCAATTTTAACCCAGGGGCAGGGTAGGCGTCAGTTAATTTGACCAAGTGTTCAACTTTTAGAAGGAGTGTACATCTGAGGATCCATTACCTTCCATTCCACTATCAAGAGGTTAAGAGGTGTAGAACCACAATGGTTACTCCTCACCAACCGAAGAGTGAAACAGTCACATCCCTTTCAAACAAGCCAGGCAAAACGGTGTCACACGACTTGTTCAAAAAAAAAAGAGAAAAAAAGAGAAAAAGAAAAAGGCTGCTAAGTCGAAAAAACTTGAAAGCAAGTGACTTAGGCAAAAGTTAAGGCATCCCGCTGGACTTCAAAATCGAAAACTCAAAAGAGTCAGTCCAGGCAAAAATTAGGGAACAAAAAAAGCAAAAAGAATGAGAAAGCAAAAAGCCAAAAGGATTACAAAGAAAATCCTCGATAAGAACAAAGTCGTGTGTCTATAGACACAAAAGACAAAAAGGGGCAACTGTTAGTCCAAAACCTCGTCAGTTGTCGAATCACCAGTTGCATGGATTCCCTAGAAATCGGGAAACCTTTTGAGAGACAAGCTCTTGTGTCAAATTAGCTGAACATAGGACTGGAGAATATCATGAAGAGTGGGTGGGTACCAATAAACTTTGATCCATAAATCCTTTTTCTCAAACCGCGAACCAGGCCACGCTACAACCCTTAAAAGTCCTAATTGAAACAGGGTTTAGTCTGAAGGCGTACTTCAACGAGATAGCGTTCCTGACTCCCATGAGTTGTGCTAATAAGATTTTTGTTGGTGTTGCATGTGCGTATTGCTTTCCTTTCAAAAATAAGTGTCGTAACTCATTTGTGTGACATATTTTCAATAAGGACTTCAAGATTAACATATGTGTTGCATTTGAATAATCATTCTCAGAATAAATATTTTCTGCTTGCATACATTTGTTTGACATCAAAGAAGCTTACACGATGAACATCGGTCGAGAAGCTTAAACTGGCCAAGTTGAGGTGCCTGAGACTCCAGAGGACATGGTGCTAAAAGATTATGTGGAAAAAAAAGTGTTCCCAGCCATTTGTGTTAAGATGTAACCAATCTGGGACAATCACACCGGTAAATCTCTTCAAAATGTAGCCAAGCTGGGGCATTCAAGTTGAGAAAGTCTTTTCAGAGTACAATCAACCATGGGGCATTCATGTTGAGAAAATTTCTTCGAACTGGGGCAATTATGTCGAGATCCGATAAATCTCTCCATAAGCGTGTAAACTGGGGCAATCACGTCGAGATTCGGTAAATCTCTCGAAGACTAGTCGGTCAGAGACAAATGTACTGCAAGGCTTGTACTGGGGCAGGTCACTTCAAGGGCGCGAAAAGTTTTTCCCTTCAGAACACAGTCAATCAATAACACCTCCGCAAGGTTCAGAATACTGTGGAAGAACATTTCAGGCCATTACGAACCCTCTCGAGGTGGTTTACTTCATGAATCATGAAGTATGGGACAGTTATATCCAGACCGGATACATCTCTAAGAGTTTGAAGACCCTGGGCCATTATTGAACGCCAGGTTTTCTGTAAAATCCTCTTAAGATGATTGCTTCAAGTAGACCATGTGGTCTGGGGCAAGGTGGAGAGTTAAAGGAAATGTGTTTCGCTCTTGACAATCAATATGCAGAAACTTGAAGCACTGAGTTGTTCCCAGTGTGAGACTTTTGGAGTCTTTTCCCTCCAGCAAAGAGCCAGAGGGTATCTTTTTCCAGCAAGGTGTGGGAATTGTTTTTCTTCCTCAAGCAGAGAATTGTCCTATGTTCGAAAAGGGCTTTTATGAAGGTTTCTTATCTCTAGCAATACAGATGGAATCCTCACTCTCAGCAAGGTAAGACGATAGAATATCGTCAAGAAGACGATGAGGAGTCAGAATATTCTCTTCCTCAACAGTCAGATTTAGTCATCTCAAGTAATTCAAAGTCCAATCTTCATTGGTACCTCCCTAGTAGAGTTGCTCTCCCTAACTTTGAAGTCTGATCGTCCTCAGCAGTTTATTACTCTTCCCAGTCAGAGTATTGAGGATCGTCTTCCTCAACAGAGTATAAAGAAGTAATTTCCTAAGCGGAGTCATTGAGGATCGTCCCCCTCAGCAGGATATAAGAGGTTTACCCCCAGCCAGAGTTGTGATTTGACTCATCTTTACTCAGCAGGTAGCCAGAAACTGTCATTTCTACAGCCTCTTCTACAAGAGATTGATGGAGCATCTTCTTTGATCAAAGATGGTGTTTCCCCACAGAGTATGGGGCAGTCGTTTTTTCCTCAGCTAGTCAGGAAACATGTGTTTACCCCCTAGCAGAGTGGATGTTGACAACTACTATTTTCCAAGCAGATGTGTCGATGAGGATCGTCCCCCTCCGCAGAATATAAGAGGATTATCTCCCCTCAGCAGGAGTACAGAGGATTGTATACCCAGCCGAAGTTGTGTTTGGATTATTATTCCCCAGCAAGCATTCAGAAGTTGATTGCTCTAAGGTGGATGTTGTTATATCTCCAGCAGGAGATTCGTGGACAAAGATGTTATTATCCCCACAGAGTCCTGGGGTCTACTTTCCTCAGTTGGTTAGAAAGTATAGTCTCACCGACAACGGTTTGATCTAATCCCCAGCAGGGTGAGGGTAAAGTTATTTCCCTAGCAGCAGATTAAGCTCACCAACATCCCCAAGCAGAGTCTGGTGGTGATTGGTATCCCCACCAGGCCTTAAGTCCAATCGTTTTTGGCAGGCGTCAAATCCAAGTTCTGAAGCATTTGGTGATCCCCAGCGGAGGAGTTTCCATCTCCACTATTCATTTCCATCCCCAACAGAGTGGGTATTCTCTCGGAGTTTCGTCCATCTCCAGTAGAATTGGTGATTTTGATCTTCCCCAGCAGGGTGAAGTTTTCCTCAACATGTTTTCTTTGGTTTGATGACAATGTAGTTTGTCGTCCTCGGTGGAGCTGTTTCTGTTCTCAGCGTTTATTTCGCTGGGACGGTCTTTTGCATTGCATAAGCATTTTTTGCATGGAATCTTCCTAAATGCGTAGCATTTCCACTTCGTGTGGAGCATTACGGAAAAATTCAAACATATGCATCCGAAGCATAAGCCAGGTTTGAATTTTCCTTCATCAGGAAAACCGGATTTCAGGAGAATATCATTCGACTTTACTCCACTAGTGTTGGGTTTAGTCATTCAAAGCAATATTTGACAGTCCCACGGCAGAGTGTTTTGCCAGGATTGTGAACCCATGATCTCTTTTCACCCCTTTCGTCCAGGTGGTCTGTTGATTCATCCCTCCAAGGTTTTTACCTTGACACCCGTCCGTGTTTCCTTCGACACCCGTTCGTGTTTGAACCTTTGATTTCAATACCCGTCCGTACTGACCTGTTGATAATGCCCGTCCGTGTTCAGTTCATCATTTTGATCCCCAATAAGGCCAATCCCCAGTAGATTGAACCTTTTTGCACCCGTCCGTGTATCTTTTCGATACCCGTCCGTATTGAACCCTTTTACACCCGTCCGTGTATCTTTTCGATACCCGTCCATATTGAACCTCTTTACACCTGTCCGTGTATCTTTTTTATACCCGTCCGTATTGATCCTTTTTACACCCGTCCGTGTACCTTTCGATACACGTCCGTATTGATCCTTTTTACACCCGTTCGTGTACCTTTTCGATATACGTCCGTATTGAACCTCTTTACACCTGTCTGTGTACCTTTTCAATACTCGTCCGCATTAAAACTCTTTACACCCGTCCGTGTACCTTTTCGATACCCGTCTGTATTGAGACTCTTTACACCCGTCCATGTACCTTTTCGATACCCGTCTGTATTGAAACCATTTTACACCCGTCCGTGTACCTTTTCGATAGCCGTCCGTATTGAACCCTTTTACACCCGTCCGTGTACCTTTTCGATACCCGTCCGTATTGAACCTTTTTACACCCGTCTGTGTACCTTTTCGATACCCGTCCGTATTAAATCTTTTACGCCCGTCCGTGTATCTTTTCGATACCCGTCCGTATTGAATCTTTTACACCCGTCCGTGTTTGAACTTTTTAGCCAATACCCGTCCGTATTGACCTTTGAGACACCCGTCCGTGTATCTTTTCAATACCCGTCCGTATCTGATATCTTTGATTCCTTGACACCCGTCCGTGTTTATCCCCAGCATAGCTAACACTCGCCCGTGCTTATTTCAAGACTTTTCAATACATCGTATGTATTGATTTCCAACACTCGTCCGTGTTGTGACAGTGCAGCATTTATTGCTTGTTCCCCAGTGGAGTCGTCCCTCCTTTGAGGATTGCAAATTTCAGGTTTCTTTGGTATTCAATCTCCGTGAATCCTTTGAACGCATGAGAGCCGTTGCTATCATACCTTCAGGACCAAGTTGATTGAATAAGGGCAGCTGTAACACCCTAAAGTTTGCCTTCTTGTTTTTAGCTAACTGGCTTGTGTTTCTTTGCATATCTTGCATTAGCATTGGTGCATAGCATTGGTTATTAGCATGGTATTAAGGTACTTGGTTCATCTCAAAGGAGTCTCAAGCCTCAAGGTGGGTTGAGGTGTTCATCATATCTTCATAAGATCAAGAATGGCAAGGGATTTCAAGTGAATATTTCTCTCCTAACCAGAGGGATCAAATTAGGGTTCTTGGGTTCAAAGAGCTTTTGGAGGAAACTTTGTGGATTCAAGCATGCTCTCATGGGTTCCATATGCTCACAAACACTTATAAAGGAAGGCTTGCTAGTGGTTCATTGTGGAAGATGTTCAGTGGATCAGTTACTTGTGAATTAAGAAAAAGTCAACAGTGGAGAGGAAAGTCAATCATGGGTTTTCAAAGGTTCAAATCATGTTTCCCAAGTCCATGTACCATTATTTGGTCAAATATTAGCATGGATGGCATCATTCATCAAGAATCAAGAGTTTGTGCAAAAGTTACTAAATATGGAAATGACCTATAATTTGAAACCTTCCATTTTTGGCAACTTTTCAAACCATCTTCAACTTGACTTTTCATCATCAAAGAAGCTTCAAATGAATTTTCCTCAAACATGAAAGTTGAAGATCTCTCTCTCCCATTTCCAAAAAGTACTAGATTGTCTCCATACCATTTGTGGTTCTCAAGTTATGATCAAAAGAAGGCAAGGTGCTTTTTAAGGTTTTCTCATGTATTCATTTTTTCCACCTTTTGCATTTTGATTCAAAATGACTTGTAATGACCTCTAATACTTCAAGTCACATTACAACATCCAAGTACACTCCATGAGGATCATTTTTGACCCATGAATCAAGTAAATACGTGTTATGCTTCTCACTTATTTCACAAAATGCATTTTTGCAAGATGGATCAAATCTCATGAATCAAGTCACCACAAGGCCCAATTTCAATTCCATTGTGATCAGCAAGTAAAATGGAGTGGAATCACACTTATTTCATGACCAAGGCACGTGTGGATTAAGGTGTGCATCACAACTTGCATTTTTGCAAATCACCTTGGATAGCCTTAATCAAGGGATTAACTAAACCCTAATCATGATCAAAGGTCTAACCAAGTCTATATAAAGAGGATCACACGTTCATTTCACCCTCATGCACTCTCATTTGCTCAGAATTCTAATTTTTGCTCTCACTCTTTCTCTCTTCGAAACTCACTCTCCTTGGAGTTTCTTTGAGATTTTATTTCACATTCTTGATCAGTGAAGTAAATAGAGCAAGAATCAACCGTTGATTGAAGCTGAGAGTGAGTTTTTCATCAGATTCAGTTTTGGAAGGTTCAAGTTCAAACCTCAAGATCTAGCACGATTCCAAGCTCTAATTGCATTTATTTTGCAATTAGAGGTTCTAAGGAGTGGATCTGCAGCTTCCAGAGGGTTTTCTTGGTGTATTTTAAGCTCTGCAATTCTCAGGTTAGTGTGAAATTCATCATCATGTAACTTGATTTTGTGGTGTGCATTGTGTTCCTCATGAGTTGTTGATCATGCTGATATGTTTAGATGTGAGTTTGGATGTGTATCATGGCTGTATTGTAGATCTGAAGTTTTTAGATCTAAACTTTATCCCTTCGATTTGCTTTGTGTGTTAATGATCTGTTGATTTAAATTGCATATTCTTAATCCTTGTTGAATTCTGAGTGGAATGATGTACGTTTTTGCAATTTCTGGGAATTTTTGAGTTTGTGCTCACCGGAGAAGGTGACCGGAGCTAGGGTTCTGGCACCTGGTTTGCTTTTCAGGTCGTCTGAGGTTTGAATTAAGAAGACGTAATCCTGGCCGTTCGTGGTGTTGATCTAATGGTTCAGATCTTGCCACTTCATTTAATTTTCTTGTGTTTTATTTAATGTGCATGTGTGCTACTCCATGCTAGTTATCATGTGCTTCAGATCTGGCCACACATCTTGCATGCTTTGTGTTTTGATTGACTTGATCTGGAACGTTGGATTAATCTGATGGTTGTTGTTTTGCCAACGCATTAAAAATTCCATGTGCTATTCACGTGTTGTGTTTTTATTTCTGATGATTGGATATGCGCGCGTGTATGTTGTTATCATGAACTCTTGATCTGAGCCTTTGATCTTGATTACCTTTGATTTTGGTTGACTAATTGTGCAGTGTTGGATTGATCTGATGGCGTGTATGAGTCAATCATGTTGACTGGGTCCTTGCTTTTTTTTGTTTGGTATGCGCTGAATATTTGAATGGACTGGGCTTGCTTTTCCCACGCCTCCTTGAGCCCATTTTGTATTTTCAACGTGTATTCTCTGCTTGTTGCACCCCCTGGCTGTTTTATTCTCTTTTTATTTTCATTTAATTGTTTCATTTTGCTTTTTAATTTTTAAAATTAGTTTTATGCATTTAAAAATTATGAAAAAAATCATGAATCATCCTTAGGGTTTCATAAAATTTTGGCAAATTTTATTTTCCATTTTTATTGTATTTTGTGCCTCTGAATTAATTGTTTGAATAGTTTCCTTTGTGAATTATCTCAATTGTGCACACCTTGCCTTGTGGATTTTTGTTCTTATCATTGGTGCATGATTTGCATCTCATTATTTTTGCATACTTCAGAAGACATCTTGAGGTTCTTAAAAACATTTTTTTTTCATTTTTAAAACTTTTTCATATTGCATTTTAGTCCCTCTCCTTTGCATATTGGTTCATGGTTCCTATGTGATCTTTGCCTAATTGTTTGAGGTACTTAAACTGTGAATTTTGGTGTGATCTTTTGACATGTTGTTAGTCTCTGACTTAGATCATTTGGGTTCTGATTCCACAATTTTTAAATGTCATTTGATATGTGTTTTATTATTTGTGCTTAAGTGAATTATACATGATCATCTTTTGACATCTCTTAACCCTAATTGTTTTGCCATGCCTAATTGATTGAATTCCTATGTGATTATTTGCATGAGCTTTTGGTATGATGTTTACCCCTGGTTGAGGTCCTTTGAGACTTATTTTTGCAATTTATGAATCATGTTTGGCATGTGCTAAGTGTTTGGATTTTGAGTTTCCTTTTGTGGACTTTCTTTGGTGCATATTGTTTCATGTTTTGATCTTCTTTTGCACATGAGAATTGTTGATGATAATATGATCTTGGTTCTGACTTGCTTTCATCTTCATCTTATTTTTCTCATTTCATCTTGATATGAAGTTCATTGGTGTTTGATTGTGCATTTCATATAAGTATGCTTGCATTCTTTCAAGATTATCTTTGCATGCTTATTTGAGATGTTTTGCATGATCTTTGAGACTTGTTTATGGATGTGAGTTGGATATACTTGATATGATGTGCTTGCTGCCCTATCTTGTTTCTTGTCTCATCCTTCTCTTTCTCATTCTTCTCTTTCACTCTCTTCCTCCCATGAATCTCAAGACTTGTTTAAGTCTTGGATTCTCTCCCTTTAGAGCTACCTAGTCCAACTTAATTTTTGATTAAGCTTGGAGTAGTATTAGCATTAGGTTTTAGGTAGTCGTCTCTCCTAAGCCTCACTAACCATAGGTCATCCATGCATGATAACATTAGGACTCTTAGTTTCCCTTTAGAGTTTTCTTTGGGTCTTCTCTCTTCTCATCTCAAAACTTCTTGAAAACACTTAATAAAGATAAAGTGTATTGTGCACGAGCCTTAAGCGTGGGGAATGAGAAATGAGGGGCTTCCTCTCATCTTTCTAGAGTGCTTAGCGGGCGTCCTGTCTTGGTACAATTCGTTAAGTATTCGTCCCTGTGCCCTAGACTTTGGTGCAATGCAAGTTATGAACTAACTTAAAAGACACTTCTGTTTAAAAAATACAAAACCAATTCAAATATTTTTATCCTTCGGGATTGTTGGGTTTCAAATTTCATTTTCAGAAAAGAGCTCGTCGCTCACGTAAAAAACACTTACCCATTCGTGGTCGTACCCACGAACTACATTAGCTCTGATTCCTCTCTCTCGTCCGATTGAGGATATGTAGGCACAAGACAATGATTGTCTTGGCGAGCAACCTTCCCCCACAGTTCCCATCCAAACTACGTTGACTCTGACTTTCCCATTGCACTGAGGGAGTACGTAGGCCTATGGCATCGAATATGTCCTACCGAGTCCGTCTTAGTCACCCCCACCCCCGTTTTCTTTTACATCCATAGATAGTAGGACAGCTCACCCTCCGTTTAGACAACAAGCGTGGATCCCATCGAGTACGATGGATGCGTGGGGTGCTAACACCTTCCCCTCACATAACCGACTCCCGAACCTGGACTATGGTTGCAATGACCATGTCTTTCCCCCCTTTCTCTTCAGGTTTATGAAGTGTTTCCTTTCCCTCTCTCGGGATAAATACACATTGCTGGCGACTCTGTGTTTTCCGCGCCACTCTCGCGTTTGTACCATTGGATGCGAATCTTTTGGGAGCGACAGGTTGGCCATTGACATTTGCATGAATTGATTGAGAGTCTCTTCCAACTTTGAACTTACACCTTGAGATTGTGTAGGTTGATAAGGATTTTGACGGTTTGATGTTTCGGGATCTTGTCTCCAACCTTGTTGATAACCAGGATTATTCCCTCTTTGTTGGTAACCTTGGTTGTTTTGATAAGGTTGTTGAGAGTTGTTTTGATAAGGTTGTCTTCCTTGATAGCCTTGATTACCCGTGAAATTTGCTTCTTCGTTCACCGGAGGACAATAATCGGTGGGGTGATCTCCTTTGCATAATTCACAAATTGCTATTTGTACATTCTTGCTCAGTGTTTCTTGCATCACTTTTAGTTGTTATGGAAGCTTTGACATTTGTTGAATCAACAATTCCACTTGGTGGGATAGCAATTTATTTTGAGCAAGAATAGCATCGTTAGTCCTCAATTCAAGCATTCCCGATTTCTTTTGAGTTTTACCCCGATTGTGTTGGCCTTGAAGATCATTGAGTGTCATTCTATTGATTATATCAACCGCTTCCTCGGCACTCGTTGACAATAAAGAACCTCCCGAAGTAGCATCCAATAAAGTTTTATGACTAGGTTGGAGTCCATTTTGGAAAATATGGACTTGTGTTAAATCGTCAAATCCATGGCCTTTGCAGTTCCGGATCATAGATTTGAATCTCTCCCACGATTCGTTGAGAGATTCATTTGTACCCTGAGCAAACACGGAAATTAAAGTTTTTGCATCCATGAATCGATAGTGAGGGAAAAATATTTCCAAGAATTTCTCTTCCAAAATATTTCAATCAGTCATAAGAGCAGTAGGTTGATTAAAATACCACTCCTTTGCTTTTACAATCAAGGAATAATGAAATAATCTTTTGAACAATTGTAGTTCGTGATCTTCATCTACTCCAGCCACTCCCGCAATCTCATAGAATTTAGTAAGATGAGCAAAAGGATCCTCGTGATCCATCCCGGTGAAAGGATTTCCATACAAGAGTTGGAGAATTCCCGTCTTCATCTCGGCTTGCCTTCCATTATTCAAATTTTGAGTGAACTGTACGGTGTGTCGTGGACTGTTGATACAAGGCGTTGAAATAGGAAGTGGTGGTGGTGGTGGAGCTGCCATGTTTGGCGTAAACTATGGTGTTGGTGTGGAAATATAACTTTCTCCTCTCTCTCGCCTTTCCTTGGCAAGTTGCCTCCTCCATCTAGTTTTGCTATTCAACTTACGTGTAGTTCTCTCAATCTCAGGATCGAAAAGAAGTTGATCTACAAGTAACTTTCCTCGAATAAACAGAGTCTGCAAAACTTAACTAAACAAATTAAGAAGCTCAAGAAAAAGGAATTGAGATGAACAAAGTTTAAAACTTATCAACTATTGCAATGCTTGCAATATCAAACAACAATCCCCAACAACGACGCCATGTTGTTGAAACAGTATTAGTGTGAGTTTGTGTTATCGTATCCGCAAGGATTGGTTGATATTACCGTCGTTCTACAGTTGGAATTGTTTTAAACATAGAACATAAAAGATGTTTGTTTTGGTTTCATAATGTAATGATCACATAAAAAATTATAAGCAATGGTAAAAGAGTTTTGGTTTTAAATCGATTGATTATAAAAACATGTCAAGATTAGGGCTCGATAATCCATTTCATACGTATTTTCTTAACAAAGCAGGTGAACTCCTTAACAATAAATATATTCACATATCCTCTAAAGATGGTTCATCTCTAAAACAAATTGTGAGTTTTATCAAATTGATCCTTAGATGATCTCTCAACCTAACTATCAATATGATCACATTAAAGGATTGATATTTAGAGAATATCAACTCACAAAACTATCTCTAAACTTTGTTTTTTGAAAGATGAAAAAGCTAGGCCAATAGTTGAAACATATCTCTTAATAATGATCCAACATAAATATACCATAAAAACAAGGTTTTTCACCATATATTCATCATCAACTTGTTCACATAAAAAATATCAAGAGAAATACATACAAAAGTAAGGATTATCTACCACTAATCTTGATACAAAAGTGACTTAGCTACCCATAACCATGGTAGCTTGCTTCACAAGTTTCGGGAAGAGATGAATGAGCATCCACGTCTAAGAATCGAACTCGGATGCGAATCCAGCTTCTAGTTGTAAAAAATCACCCTTTTGTGAAGAAATATTAGAAAATCAGGTTTTGGTGTGTAAAAGTGGGTTATGATCCCCAAAAATGATGAAAAGTACTTATATAATACATTCGCTGGATTATTCGCCCGGTGAACTTACAGGCCTTTAGCTACTACCTCAAGTCTAGGAGCATTCGCTGGGACTTCGCTAACTGTTCGCAAAGCGAACATTCGGTAGCAAGTTCGCCCAGCGAACTTACTGACATTCTTCTCTTCCTTTGGCAACCTTGTCCAATTTCTTGTGTCTTACACTTTGATGATTTAATGCCTACTTTCTGCCCAATAACACACAAATCAAAGGTACCAAAGGTATTTTCAAACAATTGAAGAATAAAATGCTTTCATGTATTAAATCCAACAAAACAACACAAAAGAGTTGAAAAATGCCAATAATAAATGATCAATTTAAAGTAAGATTGGCATCTAACAGTTGGTATTATTCATATGTTGCAGCTATATGCTAAATTGAGGATGATGTTAGAGAAAAAGGCCAAAAATGAAAAAAAGTAGAGGAAAAGCCCAAGAAAAACAAGGCTTGGTGGAATTCGCCATGGGTACTGATGACCATGTCCTCCTATTTTTAGGAGGTGGCGTTCTCCATGACCCATGGCGTTCACCACGACCCGCGCACCCAGAAATCTAGCAACTACCAATCGAAAATCTCCTCCAACTCACCCATGATCTCCTCAACTGTGTAGCGTCGGATTTTTTGTGACGTGTCCATAACCGCTTTTGGTGCTACTTTTTTATTTCTGTATTTATCCTATGAAGCTTGAAAGGAAGGGGAAGATATCTTAAACTTACCCTGCGTGCAAGTGTTTTCTTTAAGAAATGCGAACAGATCGGGGATCGGGGTTTGGTTATACAAAGGGAAGTTATTAACACCCAGAGTATCTATAGTAATCTATAGGAACCTTCATTTGCATATATTTTCTACTGTTTGAAACACTTTCTTAGGTTTATTTGCTGTTGATTGGGGAAAGTTTCTCCTTTGTGAGGGCTGAGCGAATGTTTTTGTTGTTTTTGGGTTTTCTATTATTTTTGGTAAGGTGCTTGACCTAAGATTTTTAATTTGTATGCTCGCTAAGATTTCGCAATCTTATGCCTACGTATTTCTGTAAAGAGATATGGGAAATCAGAGCAATCGTAGTTCCTCCTATTCTATGGGAGGAAATTTGGTGTCTTGTTCAAAGCCCAAGATTGAAGCTAAAGAGTGTTTGTGCTTGTGTAAAGCCCAAGATTGAAGCTAAGAGTTGACTGAGAGAGAATTTGTCATCTATGGAGGGAGAAATCTCGCCTATTTATCACAAATGTTGAGTAATTGGTTATAAGGGAAGTTAATTTAACTTGGATGTATGGGATCCAGCAATGTCATATCTTCCTTTATAAGAGAAATGTCATGAAGGAATAAGCTTTAACTCAGTGTAGAGCAATGCCACTTTTTCCTTTATGAATCTTTCATGTTAAGAGAGGGACATTGACTTGGATGTGTAGAATCCAGAGGCTTGCCACTTACATCAATTAGATGAAAGAGAAATTTTAGCCATGATAAAGGAGGGACTCCAGCTTGGATTTTGAATAAACAAGTGTGCCACTTATATCAATTATCTGGAAAAAAATTTTATTGTTTGTTTTGATATGTGATATATAGAGGGGATATCCTCCTACAGAGAGGACTCATGGCCTCATCTGTGGGGATGATGGATTTTGTGCCTTGATCAAACCCCAAGGTTGAAGCTAAAAAAAAGATTTGGTGTAACTGTCATACCCCAAATTTTGACCACTAAGATTTCCCATCATTGTGCAAATCATCATCACAATATGGATGAACCATCATGCCTCATCAGTCTCCCCAAAGATGGGTGAGCATTCACTACTATCAAAATTAGGGTTTCAAGCCCTCTCAGAGCTCTTAGACAAATGATCAATCAAGAAATTACATGATCTTCAACTTGTCTAACCTCTCAAACATCCACAATGGATCAAGAGGATCAAGAGGACTCCCACATCAAGGATTAAGCACAAGGTTGCTCCCTTCTAGGTGGATCAAGCCTCAAGATCGCCAGTGTCACCAAATTAGGGTTTTGGTCGACCAGGGCCTCCAGTTGGAAATTTTCCTCTGGGCATGATCCAATACTTCAAAGCATATCCTAATATGCTCATGGAACCTCATGGACCCAATTATCAAGTCAATTTTGCCTCAGGGGATGCATTCATAAAAGATCAAGAATTAGGGTTTCTTGACCTAATTCACCCCTAAGTTGACTTTTGGGATAAATCATGAGCCAAGACCTCAAGAGAGGATTTGAGGGTCTCCAACATACCACATTGATCCATTTTCAACAATGGATTGATCCAGGATGCTTGAGCAACAAGTCTCAATTTCATTTGAACCACAGTTAGGGTTTCGCGAGAAAAGTTAACTGTAGCTTTGACTTTTGACCAGGACATGCTCCCAAGACCTAAGACATGATTCAATACACCCTATAACACCCACGGAACATGTCCATCAAGTTTGATTTAGGTCAAGGACATGATTTCCTAAAGGATTGCACAGTTTGGAATTCATCGGATAAAAAGTCAACTGTGCACAAAAGTCAACTTTGACTTTTTGAGATTTTTCACAAAAATGTATTTTTAACCCTAAAATGATGTTAATATATGATTTGAATCATCATTCATCAAGAAAAATCAAAGAAAGTGGGGTAACTTGTAAAAGGGGTAACCATAAAAACTTAGAAAATTTTCTAAGTTATGAACAAAGTGGCAAGGGTACCAACTTTGGAGGATCATAACTCCTAAACCACAAAGCCATTTTTCCCCATCCAGAGCTTGATTTGTAGATCTCATGGCCCTATACAAAAACTTCAACTAGACCTCATTCAAATTCTTCATGGATTTTGAGTTATGGATTGATCAAAATCACAAAAAGTGAAAATGTTACTTTTTTCCAACACTTAGTGAAACTAGTGGGAAACCCGTGCGTCCGCACGGGTTCCGTTGTGGACCGCGGATTCATTATCAGTTACGTTATGAAATATAAAAATTTTGTTGTAAATTAAAAGATAATTAAAATCATAACATCCAATAGAAAAACAATCGTGTTCAAAATTTTGATCAACACCTTTATGTTCATTTTCCACAAATAAGAATTTTGATCAGAAACTTCATGTTCCCGTTAATTTTCAATATTTTGATCAATGAGATCATATTCCTGTTAATATTTAATATTTTGATTAGTATCTTCATGTACTCGTTAGTATTCAACATTTTGCTCGCATCTCAGTAACTTCATGCTCTTGTTAATATTCAACATTTTGATCAGTACCTTCATGTTCCCGTTAATATTTAATATTTTGATCAGTACCTTCATGTTCCCATTAGGATTAACATTTTTCTCAGTAACTTCATGTTTCCGTTAATATTTAATATTTTAATAAGTAACTTCGTGTTCCCGTTAATATTAAAATTTTCTATCAATAACTTCAAATTCCCGTTAATATTCAATATTTTAATCAGTAACTTCGTGTTCCCGTTAATATTCAAATTTTCTATCAATAACTTCAAATTCCCGTTAATACTCAATATTTTGATCAGTAACTTCGTGTTACCGTTAATATTCAAATTTTCTATCAGTAACTTCAAATTCCTGTTAATATTCAATATTTTGATCAGTAACTTCATGTTCCCGTTAATATTCAATATTTTGATCAGTAACTTCATGTTCCCGTTAATATTCAATATTTGGATCAGTAACTTCGTGTTCCCGTTAATATTCAAATTTTCTATCAATAACTTCAAATTCCCGTTAATATTCAATATTTTGATCCGTAACTTCGTGTTCCTGTTAATATTCAAATTTTCGATCAAGAACTTCAAATTCCCGTGTATATATATATATATATATATATATATATATATATATATATATATATATATATATATATATATATATATACTTACTAAATTACATGTTTTTCAAATTATAAGGACTAATTTAGTTAATTATAATTGTTTTACATGTTTCTAGAAGCTTATACATGAAATGAAATATTCTCAAATTATAAGTTATAATTCCGTTTATTCCTTTGAGTATATTTTTTTTTATAAATTTAAAATTTAAGATTACTTTCTCTATCTATCAAAAATGATTCGTAAACTTTTTTTACTATGATTCACAATGAGATAACCAATTAAGACATTTGGTGTGAGACAACAGGATTTATAAAGACCAGTAAAACCAAAACTATACCAAAGGCAACCATACTACAAGTAAAAGCATAACTAATAATACTGTATTGAATTTATTTTCTGCATACATTAGTAATTCATTACAGTTCAACAGTACAAATTGTAACATTAATACAGTTGAGAATTGATTCATCCATAACTAACAATCTAACTATCTTTACAGTTCAACAACTAAAGATAATGATGTAAAAAAGAGATAAATATATACATTGAATCTCGGAGTGGGCTTATCCCCGGAAATCGACAACAATACCCATTTCTCAGACCCACCAGAGATACCACTACTGATATCGGCGCAAACATTTTCAAATTCATTATCAATTTCATGAGAATGACCATTTTTGAGCTAGTAACTGCATTCACATCTTCTTCTCCTCCATCTCCCTGAAATGAAATGAGGTCAAAACTCAAAATCACCAGTTCTAACTTCCAATTCCGCAACAATAATAATAAATAGTGAGAAAGAAATTCTAATTACTGGTGTGAATGTATCCAAGGTCACACCATCCTACTAATCTAGCTGGTGCACCTGTTATGTAAAGCAATCCATGGCAGAATTGCTTTGACTGAATCCTGCTGGCACTTACAAAAAGCTACACCAGACCAGATTCTACCATATGTTACCAAAACTCTAGTAGCACCAAACTTACTACCAATTGTTACAAATTACCAGATGAAGGGGGAAATATTAGTTGCAGCAACATAATTTTCTCTGAATCCTTAGGATTCGTAAAACAAAATGAAATTCGAAAACAAATTATAAGAATAAAATTATTCAAAAGTAATTAAAAACATGAGCATTTGTTTATGACTTACCACAACGTAAACGACCGTAAATAAAAATTAAGTCACCAACAGCTGCAACCGCATGCCTGCAATGCCTAACTAGCTCAACGGAAGCATCTCCAACATAGAACACCTACCTTGAACAACTTCGATTTGTAGATCTCTGAATCATTTGAAGTCACAAACAGTAAACCTAAAAGAAAACAAAAAAAATAAGAAACTATTGCTACAATTGCCTCAAGAAAGCACTGCCAACCAAAAATCCATCAATGTCGGGGTGTGATGCCAATTCTTAGTTGTTTCCTCCATTTACAAAGCCTGCAGTTTTAGACGAAGTTAATTAAATAAGAAAATATTGCTAAATTTGCCTCAAAACTTACACCAAGGATGTTAATATTCTTTGATGAAAACATTCTGGCCAAGACTGAGCCAAAGGTTCCACGAAGGCAACACAACACCGATAGACATTATAGCTAAGACTGAGCCATCTACACATAATCGATAAACATTCTTAACGAATCCACCGAGACTGAGCCATCTGCAGACACATTCTGGCCCACAAAAACGGTACAATATGATATAACAGTATAATGCTTATGCTAAAAGAGGCTTTCTAAAGCAACTGAATTGGTTGATAGGCACTTACAGGCTAGTAGTAGAGTGAATGATGCTTCGTGTGAGGTTTGTTTTCTACTACTTGTGTTTTGATCCCACTTTTGTGTACTGCCAACAGTCAATACACGTAACTGATAAGATTACACAAAAAGTTGAAGGACAATTGTGAAAATCTCAAAAAGAATTTCTTCTGCCCCAGCAGGTTAGCTTTCTCAACATACTGTGTTATAGAAATGGTAAAATGATTTACAAATCGCAAACATAAAACATCCATTTGCCTCATTTAGTTAATCATATGACCTCTTAGAATCAGACTTCATGCCTGCATTATGATAAGTATAATATTTCAGAATCAGACTTCAAAAGATCCCACAAACATTCATGTGAGTGACAGAATAGTTAAACTCATTAACTTCTTCATTTATTGAAGAAACTCACAGTGATCTCGCTTGAAGCTTGTATGACGTACACCGTGCACCTTTTTTTGAGCTATTGACAACTGAACCTGAAAGGTCCAAAAGCTACATACCAACCAAGTTCTTGCTTTATCAAATGTCAGTGTACATAACTGATAACGGGTAGAGCAAATATTAGCCTGTTATACTGTATGTTAACTCAATCATCCTCTAAATAACATGCTGATGAGAGAAAACATACCATATTATGTGTTTCAGACTTCCCAATAATTATCTGGATCAAAGGAAAACAATGTAATCAGATGTCAGATTTAAGAGCGCTTACAAAGGAAAACAATGTTGAAAATGTAAACAAACACAATAAAAGTCCATAGTCCGCAACAAAAATCTTGTAAAACCTTAACCATACAATCTTTTGTACCACCCGAAAAAAATCCAAAGATACATCTATATACCTGTAACAAAAACCATTTTTATTATTGAAAAAAAAGAAATAATATAAATATAAATATGAAAGTAAAATGTAGTAAAAGAAAATGGAGAAAAACCCTTAGAGTTTTTTTTGGAACACAAAAACCTTTAGATTTGTTTCACCTGTTCCGGGGAAATATGAAGGTAAGTTACCACATTTGCCACCAGATCTAAACCGTAACTAACAACAGATGAAAAATGAATAAACTTTTACAACATCAAACATCATCTCAAATGAATAAACTGTTACACAGAAAAATGAAAACTATGAATGAGAGAGTGAAAGAAGAAATTAGTATAAATGAAAACATGTAATGATAAGAAATCAAACCCCAAGCCTTAACGGTTTCCATCATTATGAGATCTACGAACATATTTATCATCATTGCCACCATCTCACCCGATCTAAGCTTTCTACATCTTTGAGGTGATGGTAATTGTAGACGAAAGCGATATAGGATTTCATGGAAGACAGAAGAAAAGAGCGATGAGAGAAAACGGGACAGAGAGGGCGGTAGGATTAGGGTTTATAGGAGGAAATAGAGAAAATTGGAGAGAAGAAGAAGAAGAAGGGAGAGAGAGAGAGAGAGAGAGAGAGAGAGAGAGAGAGAGAGAGAGAGAGAGAGAGAGAGAGAGAAGAAGAAGAAGAAGGGATAGAGAGAAAGAGAAGAAGTGGTGTTGTAAGAGCGACACGTGTCCAAAAGGGTAAAATGGTATTTATGGTGGTATAAGATTTTCTTATATGGTAGATTTTCACTAAGTCAGAATCTGCCTTCACTTTTTTCCAAATGTAGGGGGATTTTTCACTTGGATCCAAAAGGTATCAAAACCAAATATGATCAAACAATTGTTGTATCATATAAGGGCTTTCCAAAATGGCCAAGAACATCACCAAATTCAGTTTGAGCTAAGAGTTATGGTAGTGGCAAAGTGCCTTGCTGAAAACTGCCAAGGCAAGGCAGAATTTTGCATTTTTGGTCGATTTGCCAAAATCAGCCAATTCCAAGCCTTGTCATCATCCTGGACACATCTGAGGATCAAATCTATAGGGGACAATCACCGAGCCAAGCCTCCAAAGTCCTTGGAACAAGAAGTAGCATGCCAAACCTAGAATTGCCTAAAAGAGGGACAAGACTCCAATTTTGAATTGAAGCATTTAATAGATGCTTAGAGGTGGCATGGACTGACACATTTGCAACTGAATTCAGTCAAGATTCCTCCAACAAGTAGGGAACCAAAGCTCTGTGCTCTAACCTCTAGTCAATGGCTAGAGGAGACTTGGATTTTCATTTGCCAACATTGGCCAAACCTCTGCTGCAGTTGCCATTCACTATTCCTTGCAAAACAAACTTGCTCTACTATAAATAGAGCTCATTTGTGATCAGTTTGAGTACACCAAAGCCATCAAACAGATGCTTTCCTCAAAATCTCTTCTTTCACTCCAATTTTGCCTTCTAAGGCAAGTCACTATCGGGTTTTGAGTTTGAGAGCTTTTCCAATCAAACCAACCACACACACACCTCATAAATATCATATAGAAGTGATCCAAACACTTAAATAACATCTAGAACACTGATTTCTCAAAATCACCAGCCAGTTGCTCAAGGTTTTAACCAAGTTGCAGCTGAGATGCCATGAAGTGATCCAGCCATTTCCAATCAAGTCCAAGCATTCAAACACACTCCATAGGGTGTAGGGAAGCTGTTCAGATCATCACAACTCATCTATAACACCTCCAACTCAAAAATCACATTGCTCTTGCTGTCACGACCTTCAAGTAAGCCTAAACTTGGTCATCTCTTAATCTATGCATATTTCCTCGCACAATACTTTTGCCAAATGTTCATAATCATGCATGAAATGTTTCCCCTCAATTAATTGCTTTGTTTGAATCGTGTATCAAAATTCTCAGCCTTCGTGCAAATTTTAGGGTTCTTGAGGTTTTGTCTTGATTTCTTATTCCATGTTAAAAATAAAGGATATTAAAGACCATAGACATGATCATGGGGTTGAAACGAGCAGATTGATATGTGGATTGCATGATATAATCAAGTATTTAGTGAGATTGGGGAGAAAATGCAAATCAGGGAAAAACTCAGAACACGCGTGTGTTCTTGGGGCCTTTCTTTGAAAATTCAAATATTTGAATTTTGTGATTTTATTTAATTGATTCAAAAATTAATTTCTCTCTGAGTTTTAATGATTTTGAGTTGATTCTTTTTTTTAATAATTCACAAAAATGTTAAAATATTTTATTTTCCCAAAAAATCCCAAAAATATTATTTATTTCATATAATTGATATTTTTGCAAAGAATTAATATTTTAATTGTTTTTGACATTTAAAATATTTTTTCCTTCTTGATTTTACAAATTTTTATGATTTCTAATCATTTTGTAGGTCAAAACATGATTGTTGAAACATTAATCCAATATCACAATTTGTTTTCCACATATTAAACAATTTTGACCATTTTAATTGAATTTTTTTTTCAATTAAAATTCATTTTGGAAACAAATTAGGGTTTTGATTAATTCAACCCTCATCAAACAATTTCAAACACTTTTGGGCCTCTAATAGAGTGTAAGACCCAATCCTTTGTAAATACAAACCTATTTTGGGCCTCACTTATTGTATAAGTCCCGTTGTATTTCAAAAAGTTCGACGCGATCATCGTCCGTTGAAAAACAAACCTTGGGCCTCTCCTCAAGCTATAAGACCCATTCAAAATCTTTTGGGCCTCTATTAGAGTGTAAGACCCAACCCCCTTTGAAAACCAAACCATTTTGGGCCTCATTCATTGTATAAGACCCACTGCGTTTTCAAAAATCTCGGCGCGATCGCCATTTCAAACGAAAAATATTTGGGTCTACCCTCGTGTTATAAGCCCCACTCTTTTTCTTTAAATCTTTTGGGCCTCTTGAGAGAGTGTAAGACCCATCCCTTTGTACAGAAAATTTTTCTTGGGACTCAGTCACTTGTATAAATCCCTCTGTACAAAATGATAGTGCGATCACTGATAAAAACCTTGGGCCTCTCCTTGAGCTGTAAGCCCCAATCTTTCATTTCAAAGCACTTTCTCCTTTGATTTTGAATATACTGTTGTTTTCAATCTTTCTTTGTTGAACAACTAACCAAACAGCATGGAAGCTCTACAACCGAGTAAGTGGTTATATGCTTTCTTTATCCGCTTTCATATACATATAACTGTATTGTGGGGCTGTTTCACTGTAAGTCTTCTTTCATAAACTCATATCGACTGTGTAATAATAGTATAGATATTTAGAGTTTCCCCGGCAAATATGTCTAGTACTAAGCCCTGTTGATTACTCTTAAAATAGACAAAACTAGATCCCCATAGGATTACCAGATACAGTCTTCCCTCCTCTTGGGGTTAAACAATATGGAGGCGTGAAAGGCAGCATTCTCGGTGAACCCTTTCACAGGCTGTCACCTTTAGAAATCGTCAAAGAAACTCTATTCCCTAGAGATGATCTTTTCTCCGTGAATGGCATCTCTTGAGTTTCTTCCAAATTCTCGAACTTTCCTGGCTTGATCTATTCTTTGTGAATAGTCTGTCTTGAATTTATCGGGGTTTAGGGACCCACTGGCTTCTTAAAAGCATCCTCGCCTCCTCTTGGGCGTTGTACATGGACCCGTCGGCTTCTTAGAAGTATTCACAGCCTCTTCTTAGGCTTCGTATAAATGATTTCTTCCTCCGGGAATGATAGCCTCCTCTTGGGCTTCGTACAAATTGTCCCTCGGCTTCTTAAAAGTTTTCAGCCTCCTCTTGGGCTTCGTACAAATTGTCCCGACGACCTTTTAAAGGTATAGGAACAGAAATTAGTCATCTTAATAGAACAGTCTTTCAAAGAGTCTAGATCTTTCTACCGTAAACGTACTACTACTGTTTCTTTAAGCATAGTACAAAATATGAAACTCCAGACTTGGACAGTCTAATTCCCTTGAGTCTCAAAGACATTCTCAAAGCTAGGAGATGAAACCTGTAGACTTGGGCAGTCTCAATACCCTTCGGATTCCCCGTTTCCTTAAAGAACAGGAAATAATCCCGGTCCTCAGATCAAATCTATGAGTGCAAACATTACTTATATAAGAACTGATTTTCTCTTTAAATCAGCATATTGGACCTGTCACTCAACTGGAACAATAACCCTAGCCTCCTCTTGGGCTTTGTAAAATGATTCTCCCCCAACGGAGTTAACCTTTTCAGACTCTCTTGTTGAGTCCAAACTTTCAGCCTTCATCTCGGGCTTCGTACGAGATACAAATCACTCTCTTGTTGAGTATAAAAGACTCTCTTGTTGAGTCAAACCTTTCAGCCTCCATCTCGGGCTTTGTACGAGATACAAAACACTCTCTTGTTGAGTATAAAAGACTCTCTTGCTGAATCAAACCTTTAGCCTCCGTCTTGGGCTTTGTACAAGACACATATAAAAACACTCTCCTGTTGAGTCAAACCCTTTTAGCCTCTCTCTCTCGGGCTTCGTACGAGACACAAAAGCACCCTCTTGTGGGGTCAAGAGCCTCCTCTTAGGCTTTGTATAAGGAAACCCCGGTTGAACCAATCAACCTTTTAGCATCAAAACTGTGCCTCGTTCACAGCATACAAACATCAACAACTCATTTCATATAATCGCTGTAAGCGCCAAGCCTCTGGATTATTTACATCCATGCCACTGTCCCTCTTTTAGCATGAGAAATTCCTAAGGAAAGATGACATTGCTCTACACTGAGTTAAAGTCTTATCCTTCAGGTTAAAAATCCCCTATAAAGGAAATTATGGCATTGCTAGGATTCACATATCCCGGTTAAAGTAATCCTCCTTTATAGCCAGTCACCCCAACATTTGTGACAAACAGACCCCCTTTAGAGATGACAAATTCTCTCTAAAGACGAAACCTTTAGCTTCACATTTTGGGCTTCGAACAAGATACAAATAGACCCTTCAGCTTCACATCTTGGGCTTTGAACAAGATACAAACCACCTTCAGCTTCACGTCTTGGGCTTTGAACAAGACACCAAAACACCATTTATGGGAGGAACTACGATCGCTCTGATTTCTCTGTTTCGGTAAACGGGAATACGTAGGCATAAGATTGAAAGAAAAATCTTAGCGAGCACACTAATCCAAAACCCAAATCCCGTACCCTCACATGTCAAAAACATCAGTCTTAATCTCCCACCAATCGCCCTAGCACTATTTTAACAAAATAACCTAAGAGAGACCCACAATCTTTGTAGCATCTGTAAACCAACAGTTATCTATTCAAACTCAGTTTGCAAGCAGGGTTAATTGGAGACATCTATTTCCCTTCCTTCATCAGCTTCAATAGGATAAAAAATGAATTGAACTGTAGTACCAAAGCGATAGTGCTTCGCAACCACGTCCAAAATCGCTCGCTACAGTAACTTCATTGGAGATGTTTTATTTGAGTATCTTGTTTGAAGCCCAAGATGATGAAGTTTAGGAGTTTGAGTATTGTTTTAAATAAGACTGACTCAACTAGGGAGTAATATATTTGTCTTGTATAAAGCCCAAGATTGAGGCTGATTAGGAAAATCTTTATATGAAGCCTAAGAGGAGGCTGACTCTTGCTAAGGATTATTGAAATCCAGGAGAAGGCCTAAATTGTGTTAGGGGAATCCAAAAGGAAACTAACTCTTGCTGGAGATTTCAGCAGAGTTGATTTATCAGATGCCATGAGGCTCTGATTCTTTTGAGGATTTGTTGATGTCAATCTGACCCTGGCTGGGGACGTTTAAGGTGAAAGTCAAGCCTTGTTGGGAGTCAAAAGGGATTGAAAGATGAGTTTGAATACCTTATAGGTTATAACTCTTGTGGGAATTGATGTATTGGTAAAGATGAGTAGGATCTATCCTATGCTTTTAGGAAGTCTGGGGGTCCTTGTGTTAAGCCCAAGAGGAGACTGTGGGGGTGAGACTTTCCAAGTCTAACTTGTATGAAGCCCAAAAGGAGGTTGAGACTACCCAAGTGTCTTAAGAAGAGGTAGACTCTGGTTGGAGAAGGATCTTTGTATGATGCCCAAGAGGAGGCTGAGGGTTCTAGAGATGAAGATCAATTCTTGACTGATTGGATGTTCTAGAGTTTTGACTTTCTTGAGTATTGAACTAGTAGAGATGACTGAATTCTATCATATGCTTTTAGGAAGCCTTTGGGTCCTTGAACTAATCCCAAGAGGAGGCTGTGATGCTTCTAGGAAGCCTGTCGGTGCTTGTACTAAGCTCAAGAGGAGGTTATGGGGAACTTCTAAGAAACCTGTGTGTCCAAGCCTAAGAAAAGTTCAAGAAAAGTTTCACCAGGAAATAATCCTTTCTTTGCCGAGCAGTCCTAAGGGTTGAAGAAATTCAAAATTGGTTTCACCGGGAATTAATCCTCTCTGGGGAAAAGATTTTCTTTGTATAGGTATAAACTAGTTGATTGAACTAAGTTATAAGTATCCTACTATTTTACCTAAGTGTGAACTGAGGATGACCTAACTGCTGAGGGAACTCTAAACAGGTATGCCCAAGTATATTCAGATAAGT
This sequence comes from Lathyrus tuberosus, assembly GCA_022829125.1. Classification (NCBI taxonomy): domain Eukaryota; kingdom Viridiplantae; phylum Streptophyta; class Magnoliopsida; order Fabales; family Fabaceae; genus Lathyrus; species Lathyrus tuberosus. Next base: position 5,625,579 of record JALAZF010000403.1, on the reverse strand, counting down.
GGTTTAACAGATATATAAACAAGTATGTATTGAAGAGGTTATGGGTCTTATGGTCTGGATAGAGGCCCAAGTGTATTGTGATTGGTTGTATTGGTTACAACTGTATGATTAGGGTTTTGAGAAATTGAAAAAAGTTTTGAGAAAACTTTGAATTTGAATTTGAATTAAAATAAATGTTATTGTTATTTGAATGAATTGAAAAGAAAGTTTGGGGCTTATAACTCAAAGAGAGGCCCAAGTGGTCTAAGAGCAGTTTCACTGGGAATAATGCTCCTCTTAGTACAAGTCTGATTTAAATCTTCTTCTTTTTATTATATAAAAGAGGGAAAAGGATGGGACTTACACTCTATTAAAAGGCCCAAGTTTGTGTATTTTGAATGAAAGAATGAAAGAATAGTATTGGGTCTTATACTCGGGGAGAGGCCCGAGTGTTTTCCAACAGTTTTAAAACAGACAGATGATTTTGAAAACAGAGGTATGTGTCATACCCCAAATTTTGACCACCAAGATTTTCCATCATTGTGCAAATCATCATCACAATATGGATGTACTTTCATGCCTCGTCAATCTCCTCAAAGATGGTTGAGCATTCACTATAATCAAGAATTAGGGTTTCAGGCCCTCTCAGAGCACTTAGACAGACAATCAATCAAGAAATTACATGATTTTAAAACTTGTCTAACCTCTTAAACACCCATAAAGGATTAAGAGGACTCCCACATCAAGAATCAAGCACAAGGTTGCAACATTCCAAGTGGATCAAGCCTCAAGATCGCCAGTGTCACCAAATTAGGGTTTTGGTCGACCAAGGCCTCCAGATGGAATTTTTCCTCTGGGCATGAGCCAATGCTTCAAAGCACAACCCAAGATACTCCAAGGGACCTCATGGACCCAATCATCTAGTCAATTTAACCTCAGGGGATGCATTAATCAAAAATCAGGAATTAGGGTTTCTTGACCTAATTCACCCCTAAGTTGACTTTTGGGACAAACCATAAGCCAAGACCTCAAGACATGATTTGAGGGCCTCAAATACACTACATTGATCCATTTGCAATAATGGATTGATCCAAGAAGCTTGATTCACAAGTTTCATTTTCATCTGGACCACAATTAGGGTTTTGAAGGAAAAAGTCAACTGTACCTTTGACTTTTGACCAGGACATGCTCCCAAACCTTGGGACATGATTCAATACACCCTATATCACCTATGGAATCCATCCATTAGCTTTGATTTAGGTCAAGAACTTGATTTCACAAAGGATCACACAGTTTGGATTTCATCTGATAAAAAGTCAACTGTGCCTAAAATCAAGTTTGACTTTTTGGAAATTTTCACAAATATGGTTCCCCTAAGTCAAAAAGCATGTTAATTTATGGTATTGATCATCATCCATCAAGAAAAATCAAGAAAAGTGAGGTTTCTTGCAAAAGGGGCAACCTTGAGAAACCAAAATTTTTCTAAGTTATGAAATAAAAGTGGTTTTGGTACCAACTTCCACGGATCATAACTTGAGATCCAAGCAACCATTTTGGGTGATCCAAAGCTGGATTTGTAGGTCTTGCTACACTCTACAAAAGCTTCAACTACCTCATACTCCAATTCTTTGTGGATTTTAAGTTATGGAGTGATCAAAATGACAAAAACATGAAAATAACACTTTTTCCAACACTTAGTGAAAATCTGCCTAAGTTACCAGCCTTGAACATCAATGTTCATGAGGTTTTTTCAATTGGATCCAAATAGTTTCAAAACAAACTATGATCACACATGTTTTGTATCATATGAGGGCTTTCTAAAAAGCACAAGAGCCTCCCATAACTCAACCTGAGCAGGGAGATATGAATCCCTCAAGATCACCATTTCCAACTGTCCTAGGCAAGGCAAATTTTGGCAGATTTTGTTGTTTTGCTCGTTTTGGAAAATTGAACAACTCCAAGCCTTGTCATCATTTTGAACACATATGAGGGTAAAACAAAAGGAGAATGATATGATCCCCAAGCCTCCAAAGTCCGAGAATCTACCTTAGCCATAACAGACCTAAAAAGGCTAAAAAGGTGCCAAGACTCCAATTTTGTTGCAATGCATTTAATGGATACACCAAGGTGGCATGGACTGACACATTCTTAACTGAATGAGTCAAGGATCAACACTAAATCATAGGACCATAAGCCTGTGTGTCATACCCCAAATTTTGACCACCAAGATTTCCCATCATTGTGAGGATCATTACCACAATATGGATGAACCCTCATGCCTCATCAATCTCCTCGAAGATGGTTGAGCATTCACCACAATTAAAGATTAGGGTTTTGGGCCCTCCCAAAACATTTAGACAAAAGATCAATCAAGAAATTACATGATATTCAACTTGTCTAACCTCTCAAACATCCATGGAGGATCAAGAAGACTCCCACATCAAGAATCAAGCACAAAGTTGCAACATTCCAAGTGGATTAAGTCTCAAGATCGCTTGTGTCACCAAATTAGGGTTTTGGTCAACCAAGGCCTCCAGATGAAAAATTTTCATCTGGGCATGATCCAATACCTCAATTTATGGTCCAAAAAGCTCAAAAGTATTTCAAGAGCCCATCCACAATAGAAAAATCACTTTGAGGGTCCATCTATAAAAAAATCAGGAATTAGGGTTTTAACCTAATTCAACCCTTGGGTTAACTTGTGAAGTGAGGCATAGCTTGAAGCTTCAAAATGAACTTCAAATATCTCAAATACATCATATTGACATGTTTACAAGATTTGATTGACTCAAAGAGCTCAAGTCATAAGCCACAAGAACTCAAAACCATCTGATCACAAATTCGGGTTTTTGATGAAAAAGTCAACCCTATCCTTGACTGTTGGCCTACACTTGATCTCAAACCTTGGGGAGGGTCCAAGACATTCCTAAATACCCTTGAAGGCCATCCATGAAGTTTAATTAAGCCCAAGGATTGATTTCACAAAAGGATCGCAAAGTCAAAATTTCATCTGATAAAAAAGTTAACTGTACAAAAATCCAAGTTTGACTTTTTGAATTTTTGGTCAACCTAGGTTCCTTAACCCTAAAACAATGTTAATATGTGATTTGAATCATCATTCATCAAGAAAAATCAAAGAAAGTGAGTTAACTTCCTAAAGGGGTAACCATAAAAAAACTTAGAATTTTTCTAAGTTATGGAACAAAGTGGCTAGAGTACCAACTTTGCAAGGCCATATCTCCCAAACCCTAAGGCCTTTCTCTCCCATTCAAAGCTCAGAGGGAAGCTCTCATTACATACTTCAAAAGTGTCAACTACATCTCATTCCAATTCCTCATGGATTTCACGTTATGATTGGATCAAAATCACTAAAAAAACATGAAAAGTGCATTTTTCCAACACTTTGAAGAATTTCTGCCCAAGGCAGATTTCAAGTGAAACACCAAAACTTGGAGGGTTGTTTCACATAGTTCTAGGCTGAATCAATTCAAGATGTAAACATCAAAGTTATTGTGCATATTGCCTATAATCCAAGGAACTTATTGGCATGAAACAACTAAGCTTGAGCCAAGAGTTATGGCTGCTGCAAAACACCATGGCAAGGTTGTCATGAAAAATCAGTTTGCATGTTTTCTTACTTTACACGATTTCTGAGTAAAGGCCTAGGATCACTATGCCACATTCATCCAATCTGATCCTCATCCATCCGATCCAACCTACAAAGCTGAGTCAAAAAGCCAAGGGATCTTCCAACTTGAGGTGAATGCATTTTGTCACATTATGCCTTGAATTCAAAGGCATTTATGTGAAATAGTGAACTTTCAATAAAGCCACCCTACTCAGTCAAGATGCTCACTTAAAAAACAATTAAAACATCTGAAGAATGTGGATTTGGTCAAGACATAGCTCGACTCTTGGGAGAGGCTAGTTTGCCTTGCATGAGAAGAAATGCCACCAAGCCAAAGCCATTAAATGTGATCTGATCTTGCAGCCATTCACTATTCCTCCAAGACAAGAGTTGATCCACTATAAATAGAGGCCCTAACTGATCATTCAAACTACACCAAAGCAGCTTACAACATTGTTTTCTCTCATTTCCTTCTTAAACTCCAAATTTCATTGTTCTTTAGAAAGCACTATCGGGTTTTGAGTTAGAGGCCAATGCAACTCAAACCAATGGTTCACACGCCTCACACACAACATATAGGAGTGATCTAAACCATTACATCCCATTTATAACATCAAAATCACCAAATGGCCACCCAATTGCACAAGACTCATGACTTGCTACAGAAGGAATCAGGTTGATCAATCCAGAGGTTTTCCAATCAACCTAAGCACTCAAACACATCCATTGAGGTACAAGGAAGTTTTCCAAATCATTGGAACTCGTCTGTAACACCTCCAAACTAGAATTCGATTCTAACTTGCAGAGGTAAAACTTGAACTCTCAAACTCAATGAATCGTGCATCATGAACATGTTTTCTTGTTACCATTGTATTTCTGGATGTTTGTAGATCATTTAATCTCACTCAATTGTTGTTTACAATTCGTGTATAGGATTTCATTGAGTTCATGCCAATTTTAGGGTTCTTCAGGTTTTATCAGATTATGTTTTGATTCACTTAATTTCAATAAAATTGAGTATTGCCATTGTGTTCCTCATCTAAAAATGGACGATTTTCATATTTGGATCATGTGAAATGGTTGAGAGATGAGTGAGATAGGAGGCTTCACGTATCTGAGCTTGAGGATGAAGATGGCCATGGCGCCATTCTTCAGAAATCCAACTTGTTTTACTATATATTTATTGCCTGCCATATATTAAATGAATTGGCATTGCGCCCCAGTGGTTAATCAATTGGTTTGTATGTATTGAGCGAGCGAGAGGTTTGGGGTTTGAATCCCCCTCGCCCAGACCTCTTTTTTTATCACTTGTCCCATTTTTAATATTTTTCATATTATTTTTGTTAATGATTTGGAAAATTAATTTCTCATTCAATTTTAATCACTTTTTATTGGTTCTTTTTCTGAAAAATCACAAAAATATTAAAGTATTTTATTCTACAAAAAAATTAGATTTATATTATTTATTTAATATAGTTGGTATTTTTGTGAATAAATTCATTTTTATTGTTTTTAAACATTTTAAAAGTGAATTTTTATCTTGAAAATCAAAACAAAATGAGTTCTAAATCATCTTGTGATTAAAACCTCATTTTCAAACCTCAAAAAAAAAATCACAAGTAGTTTATTTAAGCTTATTTGGTATTTTTATCATTTTTATTGATTTTCTTTAAAAATTACTTTTAAAAGAAAATGAAATTAGGGTTTCTTTGATTTTGATCTTTATCAAACCTTTTCAAAAAACACTTTTGGGCCTCTTATAGAGTGTAAGACCCAATCCTTTTCTTAACAAAAACCTTTTTGAGCCTCAGACATTGTATAAGTCCCAACACATTTTCAAAAACCTCATCGCGATCGCCAGTTCAAAATCAAATCACTTGGGCCTCTCCCTGAGTTGTAAGTCTCATCCCTTTTTCAAAACATCCTTGGGCCTCTCCTTGAGTTGTAAGACCCAACCCTTTTGTAAATAAACCTATGTGGGCCTCAGTCATTGAATAAGTCCCTCTGCAATTTTCAAAACAACGGTGCGATCACTGTTAAACCTTGGGACTCTCCTTGAGTATAAGCCCCAACAATCTTTGCAAAACAACTTTCCTTTTGATTTAGGTTCAAATATATATGTTGTTATCAAAACTTACTTTAATTTCTTTGAACAACTAACAATACAGCATGGAAGCTTGCTCACCTGTAAGTTTTATCAGCTTTTATTTACTCACTTTCATATATATATAACTGTATTGTGGGAAGCTGTGCACTGTAAGTCTTATTTCATATCCTTTAAATACTTGTCATACATCAACTGTATATATACTAGTATAGTTATTTAGAGTTTTCCCCGACAACTAGGTCTAGAACTAGGTAAAGCCATGTTGATCACTCTTAAATACAGTCAAAACTAGATCCCCATAGGATTTCCAGATACAGTCTTGCCTTCTCTTGGGCTTAAACAATATGGAACAAAGAGAAAGGCAGTATTCTTCGTGAACCTTTTCCCAGGCTGTCACCCCTTGAAATTGTCAAAGAAACTCTACTCCCCAGAGTTAATCTATTCTCGGTGAATATCATCTCTTGAGTTTCTTCAAACCTCAGAATTTTCACTAAATGATCTATTCTCAGTGAATAGCATTTCTTGAACTTTTCTTGGTTTGGGACCCACTGGCTTCCTAAAAGCATCCCCGCCTCCTCTTGGGCTTTGTACAAGGACCCTCCGGCTTCTTAGAAGTTCTCATGCCTTCTCTTGGGCTTAATACAAGGACCATGAAGACCTCTTAAAGGTATAAGACAGAACTTAGTCATCCTTTGCTAGAGCAGTTAGTCCAGTGTCAAACCTCTGACCAATTTAGGGTTGATTCTCATCCCTTAATACACCCACCTCCTCTTGGGCATCATACAAAAGATAAAACTCTTCCACACCAGTAGACTTGGACTATCTAATCCCCTTGAGTCTCAATAACATTCTCAAGTTCCCAACAAAACATAGGAGAAACCCCAGTCACTCTGGATCAATCTCCAAAAAATCTAAAACCCAGTCTCTTTCCTAAAAACCCCCAAACCAGGGTCAGTTTATCATCAGCATAACACTATCCCAAATCAAAACCTCAAGGCATCTAATATCTCAACTCTTCTGGAACCCTCGGCAAGAGTTGATTCCCCACTTGGACCTGCCTAGGGATCTCAATAATCCCCAGCAGAAAGATAGCCTCCTCTTAGGCTTTGTATAACGACCTTCCCTCAGCAAAGTCAGCCTCCTCTTGGGCTTTGTACAATGATTCTCCTCAGTATAGCTAACCCTTTTTAGACTCTCTTGTTGAGTCAATCACCTTTTCAGACTCTCTTGTTGAGTCAATCACCTTCCAGCAGTCTCTTGTTGAGTCAACCTTTTTAGCCTCAATCTTGGGCTTTGTACGAGATAGACAAAAATACTCTCTTGTTGAGTCAATATTTTTTCAGCCTCCTCATAGGTTTGATGTAAAGATTTCCCTTAGCTAGAGCTAGCCTCCTCTCAAGTTATGTAGAATAATTTCTCCAGCTTGTTCAGCCACAATTCTGGGCTTTGTACAGGACATATAAAAGTACTCTCTTATTGAGTCAAACCCCTTTAGCCTCAATCTTGGGCTTTGTACAAGACATAAATCTTCATCTCTTAAGCTTGGGACAGATATCTTCCCTAGCGAGGTCACTTCCTCCCAGCCTGCTTTTAGGCTTTGAGGAATGATTTCCCAAGCCGAGTCAAACCTATTTCAGCCTCAATCTTCGGCTTTGTACAAGACACATAAAAAATATCCTCACCCGAGTTAGTTAAATTTCCCTTTTTAGTCTCAATCTTGGGCTTTATAAAAGACAGACATAATATTTTCCCCGGAAAAGTCAAACTTTCAGCCTCCTCTTAGGCTTTGTATAACGATATCCCCAAAATAGTCAGTCTCTTTTTTGCCTCAATCTTGGGCCTTGTACAAGACACCAATATACATACTCTCTTGTTGAGTTGGTCTTACCCAGCCTCCTCTTAGGCTTTGGGTAAGGATTTCCCCAGTGGAGTCCATCAACCTCTTAGCTTCAACCTTGGGCTTTGATCAAGACACACAAAAATCAACAATACCTCTTTAGAGATGACAAGTTCTCTCTCAGTCAAACCTTTTAGCTTCAATCTTGGGCTTTGAACAAGACACAAATGAACCTTTTAGCTTCAATCTTGGGCTTTAAACAAGACACCAAATATCTTTTTCCTCTCTTAGAATAGGAGGAACTATGATTGCTCTGATTTCCCTGTTTCGTTTAAACGGGAATACGTAGGCATAAGATTGCGAAATCTTAGCGAGCATACTAATCAAAAACCCTAGGTCCAGTACCTGCATACTAATCAAAACCCTAGGCCCAGTACCTTCATACTAATAAAAAACCCCAGGTCCAGTACCTCGCCAAAAACATCGGGAAAACCCGAACTTCAACAAAAACTCACCCACTCACTCATACTTCCCAAGAAACTTCCCCAACCCATTAACGGATAAACACTATCAAGTATAAAGTGAACCTAAAGCTAATATCCTATGGATAACCACATATAGGATGGGCAATTGACAACTCCCCATTGTATAACCTGACCCCGGACCCCCCAATCTCTTTTAAGCGTTTGTTCAGTTAAACATCCGCGTGTAAGGTTAGTTTTAGATAGCTTCCCTTTCCCTTCCAGCTTCATGGGATAAATAAGAAATCAGAAAGTAGCATCCCCTCCTACCATTGCGATGAGGAAAGCCCAGGGATAAGGTGGTCGCGTCACCAACAAAAATCGCTCGCTACACTGTGCCCTAACCTCAAGTCAATGGCTAGAGGAGACTTGAGATTCCTTTTGTTCAACATTGGCCAAAGACCTGCTGCAGCTGCCATTCACTATTGCGTGCAAAACAAACTTGCTCTACTATAAATAGAGCTCATTTGTGCTCAGTTTGAGTACACAAAAGCACTACAACACTTGCTTTCCTCAAAATCCCTCTCTTTAGGCTAAAATGCCTTCTTTCACAAGGTATCTCTGAGTTTTTGAGTTAGAGAGCCATTCCACCACAGCTCATGATCCAAACACCTCTAATATGTTGTATCTAAGTTGTTCAAACACTCACCAAGTGAACTTCCAAAACCTCAAAATTGGACTTTTTTGCATTTTTCAAGCCATGTCTTGATTTCACTACAACAAAAGTAAGTTATAACATCGCACCTTAGACAGCGCTTTAATACAAAAGCGCTGCTATAAGTTAAAAACAAGGAATCTATTCATTTAAAAAAATAAAAGCGCAAAAAATATAAGACCTTAGACAGCGCTTTGGTCAAAAGCGCTTTCTAAGATCTTATAAATTTAAAAAAATATAAGACCTTAGACAGCGCTTGCGTAAAAAGCGCTTTCTAAAGTTTTATTAATTTAAAAAAAAAATTAAAGGAAAATATTAGACAGCGCTTTCATTAAAAGCGCTGTCTAAGGTCTTAAAAATTAAAAAAAAATAAAATTGAAAGCGCTGTCTAAGGCCAACTTTAGAAAGCGCTTTGAAAAGCGCTGTCTAAGATCCACCTTAGAAAGCGCTTTTATGACAAGCGCTGTCTAAGGTCTAATTAAATTAAAATATATGAATAGTCAGTATTCATTTTCATATTTCCGCTCTTTCTTCTCCCCTGCTAGCGAACAGAGCTCAAAACCCTTGCGAACGAAAAACCTTCACCGTCAACCGTCCTCCACCGTGCCGTCGTTCGTTGTTGCCGTCGTTGCATTGCCGTCCGTCCGTTTCTGCTCACTGCCGTCGTTTTCGTTTCTGCTCATTGCCGTCGTCGTTCGTTTCTCTTTCTGCTCTTTGATACATTTCGTTCTTGCATTGTCGTTGTTACCGTCGTTAAAGGTACGTCGTTGTTGTGAAGATTAGGGTTTTGTTGCTTTACAATGTTGTAGTGAATGATTATGTTTGATGAGTTTTATTAATGAAGTTTTGTAGTGAATGAGTATGTTTGAAGTTTTGTTAATGAAGTTTTGTTAATGAAGTTTTGTAGTGAATGAGTATGTTTGATGAAATCTTCTAAAAAACTCTAAAAAACTCTTAAAATTGATGGAGTTTTGTTAAAATTGATGGAAATAGTTTAGTTTAGTTTTATTTTTTCCACCTCTTAAATCTTCTAAAAAACTCTTAAAATTGATGGAAATGTCCTCTGAATTTTAGAATTCAAAGCTTGTTTTTGAAGCCTCAAAATTCTAGAATTTGAGATGGTTGAGTTAATAAACAAATATAATGAACATAAACATTTCACTAAAACATAAGAAATTCAACCAGTTACATATCAAACACTATCAAACTTGTTCATTTCTTGATTAATATGGTTGAATTAATGTTATTTTGTTGACCTTAATAAGTAGGAAAACCATGGATAAAAAATGGATGGATGCCGATCGATTGTCCAAAGAGTACGAGAATGGGGTATTGGATTTCGTTAAGTTTGCTGTTCAACACGCTGACGCTGAAGAGCTCAATCGAATAAAATGTCCTTGCTTGGGTTGTTGTTATGTGGGTAGGGTTGACGCAGATGGATTGAAATCGCATTTACTGATGAATGGAATTGATCGAAGTTATAAGTGTTGGATACATCATGGGGAGAAAATTAACGAGAATGTTGAACCGACGGGGAAAAGTAATACGACCTATGCTTCAGATGACAAAGACACGGAAACATACGATTGTGATCGAGTCGAAGAGATTGCAGAAGCAGTTGTAGAAGATCTTCTTGATTGTCCCGAAATGTTTGAGAGGTTGGTAAGCGATGCAGAGAAACCGTTCTATCAAGGTTGCACTAAATTCACAAGACTGTCTGCGGTATTGAAGTTGTACAACTTAAAGGCGGGCAATGGATGGTCGGATAAAAGTTTCACAGAGTTGTTGGCCCTTTTGAGAGAAATGCTACCGGAGGATAATGTTCTTCCCAATCGAACCTATGAGGCCAAAAAAATGTTGTGTTCTATTGGCATGAGCTATGATAAGATACATGCTTGTCCAAACGATTGCGTTTTGTTTCGAAACGAATATGCATCGTTAACTGAGTGCCCTAAATGCGGTTTGTCTCGATATAAGAAAAAATTGTCTCCAGCCAAGGTCTTATGGTATTTTCCTATAATACCGAGATTTAGGCGCTTGTTTCGTAGTGAAACCGATGCAAGACACCTGACTTGGCATGCAGATGAAAGAATTATTGATGGAAAGTTGCGACATCCGGCTGATTCACCACAGTGGTCGAAAATTGATAATGAGTATCCTGACTTTGGAGAAGAAGCAAGAAACCTTCGCTTGGCATTATCTACTGATGGAATGAACCCGCATGGTCTTCAAAGTATCTCACATACCACATGGCCTGTGATTCTTATGATTTATAACCTACATCCGTCGCTATGCATGAAGCGTAAGTACATGATGTTATCTATGTTAATCTCTGGGCCTAAACAACCAGGGAATGACATAGACGTATACTTGACACCTTTGATCAAAGATTTAAAGATATTGTGGGAGAACGGTGTGGAGGTTTATGATGGATATAGGAAAGAAAGTTTCAATTTGAGGGCGATGTTGTTTGGCACAATTAATGATTTTCCAGCTTACGGGAATCTATCAGGGTACAGCATAAAAGGTGAAAAAGCGTGTCCTATTTGTGAAGATAAAACAGTTTCGAAGCGATTGGAGTTTGGTCATAAGAATGTCTTTCTCGGTCATCGTAGATTCTTAAATGCCAAACATAACTACCGTGGGTGGAGACAAGAATTCAATGGAGACATCGAACAAGGTAGAGCTCCACCTATGTTGTCAGGTGACCAAGTTTTTAAAAAGGTGAAAGATATGCGTACTGAGTTTGGCAAACCTTTTGCACATAAGGTTGTCAAAGGTGGGTGGAAAAAGAGGTCGATATTTTTTGAATTGCCATATTGGAAGTCTTTGTATGTGAGACATTTTCTCGATGTTATGCATATTGAGAAAAATGTATTTGAAAGTGTTATTGGTACGTTACTCAATATAAAAGGAAAGACTAAGGATGGCCTTAAAGCAAGAAAAGACTTGGAAGCGATGGGGATTAGACCTGAATTAGCACCCGTGAAGAAAGGAAGACGAACATATCTACCACCTGCTGCTTTTACTCTGTCTAGAAAGGAGAAGAAAATATTGTGTAAGTTTCTGAGTGGAGTTTAAGTTCCAGAAGGATACTCTTCAGATGTCAGAAGACTTGTGTCTATGAAAGACCTCACGTTGAAGAGTTTAAAGACACACGACTGCCATGTTATAATGGAACACTTTCTACCAATAGGTATATGTTCTATTTTGCCAGTGAAAGTAAGAAGCGCCATAACTAATTTGTGTTTTTTCTTTAGGTCAATTTGTAGTAAGGTAATCAATCCCGATATCTTACCAACACTACAAAAAGAGATAGTTATTACCTTGTGTGAGCTTGAAATGTATTTTCCTCCCTCTTTTTTTGACATAATGGTACATCTAGTTGTTCATCTTGTGAAAGAGACACAGTTGTGTGGACCAGCTTATATGAGATGGATGTACCCTGCTGAACGTTATATGAAAATATTAAAAGGGTACGTGAAAAACCGAAGTCGACCAGAGGGGTGTATTGTTGAATGATACATTGTTGAAGAAGCGGTTGAGTTTTGTACTGAATATTTGTCCAATGTTCAGTCGATTGGACTCCCCAAAGCTCATATTTTTGAAAAAAAGGATGGTAAAAAATTAATTGGAAATAAAATTGTGACAGTATCAAGGGATGAACGGGATCAAGTGCATTTGTATGTTCTGCACAATGATAATGAGGTTGAGCCATATGTTGAGATGCACAAGGATGTACTCCGAGGGTTAAATCAGAACAGAAATGAAAATTGGATAGTACGAGAGCACAATCAAAGTTTCATACAATGGTTAAAGGATCATATTTATTCGAAGCGCTCTTCAGATCCTGCTTCAGTAACAGAAAGGTTGAGATGTTTGGCATATGGTCCAAGTTTGCATGTGTATTCTCATAGCGGATACGCAATTAATGGATACACATTTTATACCAAAGACCAAGACGATAAAAGTACTATGCAAAATAGTGGTGTCACCGTCCTAGCTGAAGCAATGCACATATCAAGTATGAAGGACTTAAACCCCAAATATGCAAATCTGTCATATTTTGGAGTTATTGAGCACATTTGGGTGTTTGATTACGAGAAGTTTCAGATTCCAATCTTTGGTTGCAACTGGGTAAATAGTAGTGGCATACGAATGGATAAGTCTGGATTTTTGCAAGTGGATCTTAATAGGGTGGGGTACAAAGATGAGCCTTTTATTCTAGCATCTCAAGCTAGACAAGTGTTCTATGTCACTGACCCGACGAGTACGAAATGGTCTATAGTGCTTCTATCTAACAAAGTGGTTGATGATAGCGGTGTAGATCAATGTGATATTGATGTTGAGAATGAGTCATGCATTAGACGGAATAAGTTGAATACAAATGATCAAGATGAGGATCTTATAGCGGATGAGTCATATATCAGAAATGACTATAACGAGGGAATTTGGATCCATTCATCCGTCCACATTGCTAAGACACAAGTAATTCATATTCCAACCAAGAAAAGAAAGAGATGTTAGTGAAAGAGGTAAAATTTGTTATATACTTGATTTCTTTATTATATTTGTTATATATTATGTCATATTTGTTATATATTAGTGAAAGAGCATTTTATTTTCATTTTTTACATGGTAATGTTATTTAGACTCCAACAAGATCCAAAACAAAGGATATAGCTGTTAATCTTACACTTGTTTAATCTTACAGTGGACATTGGTTGTTGGTCGCAATTAACCACGGCGGAGAGTCAACCCCATTATTACATGGAATTATGTGAAGGTATATTAATTATCACATGTTTTATTATATTAGTGATGCTACTTGATAAAACTTAGGATTTATCCATATTTTCTTTTAATTGAATTACAATCTTTGTGTTTTCAGGACCTATAATGTAGATTTGAAGCAATGCTTTGGTTGGATGCAAAAGTATTAGTATAAGTAATATGTGCATTTGTAGAAAAAATGTAATGATTTGTAATTATAAATAGGTGTATATATAATTTTGGTTTGTAATTTTAAATATATATATTGGTTTGAATTGCCAATTGTTTTGCATATATAATTTTGGTGTAAATTGCCAATGGTTTGAATTGCCAATTTCTGAAAAAAATTGCTGGTTGAAAAACAGGTAAAATTCTGGTTGAAAAAACCTGGTAAAAATTGTGGTTTAAAAAAATTTATATAAAATTTTTCGTATACCTTAGACAGCGCTTCTGGAGAAAGCGCTGTCTAAGGTAGGGCTTAGACAGCGCTTCTAACAAAAGCACTGTCTAAGGTAGGGCTTAGAAAGCGCTTTTGACAAAAGCGATGTCTAAGGTATACCTAGAAAAATTCAAAAAGGTTGACCTTAGACAGCGCTTTTATTGAAAGCGTTGTCTAAGGTATACCTTATAATGTCAAAAAGCGCTGTCTAAAGGTACCATAGACAGCGCTTTTCATTAAATATACCCCACTTTAGACAGCGCTTTTGGTATTACCCAAAGCGCTGTCTAAACCTATAGCAGCGCAGGTTTATACAGCGCTTAAAAGCGCTGTCTAAGGGCAAAAAAAGCGCTGTCTAAGGTCTTTTTTGTGGTAGTGTTTAGTCACTTCCAAAACCAAACAAGGCCTCAAACACTCTCCAAATATCATCCTTGAGTTGTCCCAAATGGTTCCCCTCATCTGGAACACCATTTGAGAGAGTTGCCATATTGGTCACTTTTGCAAGAAAGTGCCACAACTTGTTCCTGAGGATTTCAGCTGGTTCTAACCATTCAAAAAGCTTCTAAGGGATCAATTGAGAGTGTCCAAAGCATCAAATTACTTTTGGCACAAGGAACTTGGCAGATAGCACAAAAAGCTCCAAGAGGTAGGTGCATGACAACTTGAACTCTTTGAATTATGCATTGCTTTGAAGTCCACTGATCATAAACATCTCATACATGTTATATATGTTGTGTTTGAACCAATTTTCCATGTAATTCTTGTCTGTACCATGTGTTAGCATAGAAAATGCAAATATAGGCCTATTTCAAAACCATTATCGGGTTTTAAAATAGGGACCTCATCTGAAAAAACCAAGACCACCATTGGACTCCTTATGAAATTCTAGGTCAGATGCACCTAAATTTTGTCCCAATCCATAGAGAAATGAGAAAGTTAGAGGCTTCACGTAAATTGCCCAAAAGCTTGCCTTGCCCAGGCCTAGAAACAAGGCATGACTTATGATTTAATGGGGTGGTTTTGATACACGGTTGTATCGCCACCCCAGTGGTAGCGTGCATGTGTGTTTGGATTGATGGTCATGGGTTCAAACCCCACCCAGACCATTTTGCCATTTCCCCTATTTTTGCTATTTTTTTTTTCATATTTTCATGTTTTTGTTAATTAATTGAAAAATTAATTTCTCTCTCAATTTTAATTAATTTTTATTGGTTATTTTTTTGAAAATTCCCAAAAATGTTAAAATATTTTATTCCATGAAAATTTCACAAAAATATTATTTATTTCACATATTTGGTATTTTTGTGAAGAATTATATTTTTATTTGTTTTTAAACATTAAAAATATTTCTTTCTCTTGGTTTTGCAAAATTCAAATGATTTTTTTTATCATCCCATGAATGAAACATGATTTTCCAAATATAAATCCAAGGTTACAACTTCTTTTTCATATGTTTGATTATTTTAATTGAATTTTTATTCAATTAAAATACATTAAAAACAACCAAAAATTAGGGTTTTTACCACTTTCACCCTAACCAACCTTTTCAAACAATTTTGGGCCTCTAATAGAGTATAAGGCCCAACCCTTATAAATGCATAAAACAATAATTTGGGCCTCAATCATTGTATAAGTCTCACTTTGTTTTCAAAAAAAACCACGACGCGATCGCCGCCTTTTCAAAAATCAACTAGGCCTACCCTTATGTTGTAAGTCCCATTTCTTTTCTTTTTTCAAACTTTTGGGCCTCTCCTTGAGTTGTAAGATCCATATCTTTGTACAGAAAACCCCTTTGGGCCTCAGTCATTGTATAAGCCCCAATACAGTTTACAGAACAACGGTACAATTACTGTTTTTCATCTGGGCCTCTCCTTGAGTATAAGCCCCAACAATCTTTTCATAAGCAACTTCCTTTTTGATATAGGTTCAGATATACAGTTATTATCAAAACTTTCTTTAATTTCTTGAACAACTAATAATACAGCTATGGAAGCTTGCTCGCCTGTAAGTTTTATCAGCTTTCTTTTACGTACTTGCACATATACATGTATATATTTGTTTAAACAACATGGAAGCTTGCCCATCTGTAAGTTTTTATCAGCTTTACTTTACATGCTTTTATATATATAACTGTATTGTGGGAAGCTTGCTCACCTGTAAGTCCTCCTTTCATATCCTTTTAAATACTTGTCATATATCAACTGTATATATACTAGTATATCTGCTTAGAGTTTTCCCCGACAACTAGGTTTAGAACTAGGTAAAGCTAGTTGGTCACTCTTTAATACAGTCAAAACTAGATCCCCATAGGATTTCCAGATACAGTCTTGCCTTCTCTTGGGCTTAAACAATATGGAATAAAGAGAAAGGCATTATTCCCGGTGAAACTTTTCTCAGGCTGTCACTATTAGAAATTGTCAAAGAAATTCATTTCCCCAAAGAGGATTAATTCTCGGTAAAACCTCTCTTGAATTTCTTCAAACCCTAGAACTGTTCACTAAAGAAAAGATTATTCTCGGTGAAACTTTTCTTGAACTCTTCTTAAGTTTGGACCCACAGGCTTCCTAAAAGCATCCCCGCCTCCTCTTGGGCTTTATACAAGGACCCTTCGGCTTCTTAGAAGTTTTCATGCCTTCTCTTGGGCTTAATACAAGGACCCTGAAGACCTCTTAAAGGTATAGGACATAACTTAGCCATCCTTTGCTAACGCAGTCTTTCCAGTCTCAAAATCTCAAACCATTTTAGGGTTGATTCTCATCCCTTAAAGCACCTGCCTCCTCTTGGGCATCATACAAAGATAAACTCTTCCACACCATTAGACTTGGACAGCCTAATCTCCTCTTGAGTCTCAAGGACATTCTCAAGTTCCCTAGAGAAACCCTGGTCGTTTTAAATAAATCTTCAGCAGAGTTAGAACCCATGGATTCTAAAGCCCAGTCAGCCTCCTCTTGGGCTTTGTACAATGATTCTCCCCAGCAGAGCTAACCTTTTCAGACTCTCTTGTTAAGTCAATCACCTTTTAATACTCTCTTGTTGAGTCAACCCTTTTCAGCCTCAGTCTTGGGCTTTGTACAAGACAGATAAAAATACTCTCTTGTTGAGTCGATCTTTTTTAGCCTCCTCTTAGGCTTGGTATAATGATTTCCCCTAGTAGAAGTCAGCCTCCTCTTAGGTTTGGTATAATGATTTCTCCAACTTGTTCAGCCACAATCTTGGGCTTTGTACAAGACAGATAAAAGCACTCTCTTATGGAGTCAAACCTTTTTCAGCCTCAATCTTGGGCTTTGTACAAGACACCTAAAATATCCTCAGCCGAGTCAGTAAAGTCCCTTTTTAGCCTCAATCTTGGGCTTTGTACAAGACAGACAAAATATTTCCCCAGAAAAGTCAACTTTTAGCCTCCTCTTAGGCTTTGTATAATGATATCCCAAAAGAGTCAGTCTCTTTTAGCCTCAATCTTGGGCTTTGTACAAGACAGATAAACACTCTCTTGTTGAGTCAGTCTTTTCTAGCCTCCTCTTAGGCTTTGTATAAGGACTTCCCTAGTGGAGTCAATCAATCTCTTAGCTTCAACTTTGGGCTTTGATCAAGGCACACAAAAACCAAAATCCCCTTAGAGGAAATCAAAAACTCTCTGTAGGAAGTCATTTCTCTGTATATCACTTATCAAAACAGATATTCAAAACAAACCCAAATCCCAGATAATAGTTGTAAGTGGCACACTTGTTGATTCAAGTATCCAAGTTGTCGTTAATCTCTTATCCTGGAAAACTTTCTCTTTCATCTAATTGTTGTAAGTGGCAAGCCTCTGGATTGTTTACATCCACGCCGCTGTCCCTCTCTTAGCATGAGAAATTCCTAAGGAAAATGGCATTTCTCAACACTGAGTTAAAGTTTTCCCCTTCAGGACAAATCCCCTATAAAGGAAATTATGGCATTGTTGGATTCGCATATCCCAGTTAAAGTAATCCTCCTTTATAAATAGTCAACCTACAGTTGTGATAAACAGACAAGATGTCTCCCTTTAGAGATGACAAATTCTCTCTCAGTCAAATCTTTTTAGCTTCAATCTTGGGCTTTGAACAAGACACAAATACTCATTTAGCTTCAATCTTGGGCTTTGAACAAGACACCAAAACATCATTCTTTCCTCCCTTAGAATAGGAGGAACTACGATTGCTCTGATTTCCTTGTTTCTTTAAACGGGAATACGTAGGCATAAGATTGCGAAATCTTAGCGAGCATACCAATCAAAAACTTTAGGTCCAGTACCTTCATACCAATCAAAACTTAGGTCCAGAACCTTACCAAAAACATCGAAAAACCTGAACATCAACATCAACTCACTCTCTCTCTCATATTTCCCAAGAAACTTTCCCAACCCATTTCTGGATAAACTCCATCAAGTACAAAGCAAATCCTAAAACTAACTACCTGTGGATAACCACATATAGGATGGGAAATTGACAACTCCCCATTGTATAACCTGACCCCAGACCCCCGAATCTATTTAAGCGTTTGTTCAGTTAAACATTCGCGTGCAAGGTTAGTTTTAGATAGCTTCCCTTTCCCTTCCAGCTTCACGGGATAAATAAGAAATCAGAAAGTAGCACCCCCCCCCCTCCTCTTCACTGAGGAGAAAACCCAATTCTGCTATAAGGTGGTCGCGTCACTGACAAAAATCGCACGCTACAGTATGGGGCTTACAACTCAAGGAGAGGCCCATGGAGGCTATTTATTGTTTAAAACAAAGTTTATGTACAAAAGATTGGGGCTTATACTCAAGGAGACGCCCAAATGAATTATTTGAAAACATTGATCGCACTGCGATACCCAAAGACGATGTGGGACTTATACTTTAGCAAAGGCCCAAAATTTATTTAAGTACATAGTGAGGTTGGGTCTTACACTCTAATACATGCCCATGAGTGTTGAAATGAAGTTCTGAATGTTCAAATCAAAGGAAAACCCTAATTCCTATTTTATTGTTGTATTTTTAAAAAGGAAAATTAATTAAAAATATCAAATGAATCCAATAAATATGTTATGATTTATGTTTAAGGTTTGCAAAATAAGGTTTTATTCATATGATGATTTAAAATCAAACTGGTTTAAAAAAAAAAAATTATTTAAAATGTTTAAAACAAATTAAAATAAAATTCTTTAAAGTATTTAAAAATACATCAAATAAAAATATTTTTTGTGATTTTTTGGTGAATAAAATATTTTTAATATGTGAGTGATTTTTGTGCAAAAAATCTTTTTAAAATAATTAAAATTGATTAACAAAAATAATTATTGAAAATAAATAGAAAAGTATCAAAAAAATATGAAAATGTGAAAAATTGGACAAAATGGAATGGGTGGGTGTTGAACCCACGCCCTCCAACACAAACACACCTAAAATCAAAGGCTGTTACCACTAGGGTGGGGATACATCCGTGTATCAAAACCACCCCATACACATATATGGGTGATTTGTTTTTAGGTCAGGCCAAGACGCCATGGCCTGGCCCTTGCCCAAGGGAGGCCAGATTTTATACCTTTGCAAGAAGGCCATAACTTTCTTATTTCTCCATGAAAATTGATGAAATAAAGATGGATCCTACCTAGAATTTCTTGAGGAATCCAATGGTGGTCTTGGAATTTTCTAAAAATGCCTACATTTTAAAAGCTGATAGTGGTTTCAAAATAGGTCAATATTTGCAAGTTCTATGCTACAACTCCATACAAGCAATAATAGCATGGAAAATTAGTTCAAACACAACAAATATGATATGTATGACATGTTCATGATCAATGTACATCAAAGCAATGCATATTTCCCAAAGTTGAAGTTGCTATGTACTTATCTCTTGAAGCTCCACTTGCTATCTTTCAAGAGACTTGTGACAGAAGCAATCCAATGCTTAGACACTCTAAATATACCCCTTAGAAACTTTTAGGATGATCCAAATAAAAAGGAAACCTCTGGAACAGAAGCTAGATCCTTCTTGCAAAATTGGCAAAAATGACCAAAATAGTAACTCCCTCAATTGGTGTTACAGTTGAGAAACACTTGTTGGAACAATTTAGGGATGATATTTGGAGAGTGTTTGCAGTGTTGTTTGGCTTTGAAAGTGATTGAATCAAGACATGGCTTGAAAAATGCAGAAAAGACAAAATTTGAGGTTTTGATGGTTGACTTTCTGATTTTGGTGTTGTGAGATGAAGATAAAGATTTGAACACCTCCAATGGGATGATTTGTAATGTGTTTGGATGGTGGTTTGAATGGTTCAAGCTCTGGTTTTGAGAATTTCAAGTTTGATCTGTGAAACTTTGAAATTTGAAGCAAGAGAAGGAGAATGAGAAAACAAGACTTTGGTATTGTTTTGGTGTCTCTTTTGTGATGCAAAATGACCTCTATTTATAGGAGAGCAAGTTTGTTTTGCAAGGAATAGTGGGTGGATGAGGGAGCATGCTATTATCCAACAGATTTTGTCATGTAGCACTTTCTTAAATGCCAAGATACCAAGTCTCCTCTTATCTTGACTTCAGCTAACTTTGCAGGTTTGAACACTCATGTTTCTTGACTGGTTTGTAACTGGTTGATTCCACCTTTATACATTACATAAATTCTTGATGCCAAATTTGAAATTCAAGATTCATTTAATGATGATTTTGCACATGCCAAGTTGAAATCTTGACTCATTGGTCCAAAGTTGAAATCATCAAGTGATTCATCAAGAATCTTTCTGATCTTGGAAGAGGACAAAGCTTGTAAAATGACAAAATTGGAAATGGAAATCGTGTGGCACAAGAAATGCACACAAACTGCCAAATGTTGTCATCAAAGTCAGTTTGAGCAAGGCATGTTTTGATGTTCATAACTCCTTGCTCAAGTTGAATCAATGGATGTTCTTGTAGTCTTTGGAAAGCTTGTATATCATACTTCAACTTTGATGTTTACATTTGGTCTTGATTCCTCTTGGATCATAATGAAAAATGCCTCCAATGTTGGACAAAACATGAGACAGATTCTGCCTAAAATTTTTCTAAGTGTCAAAGTTCACACCTTATGAAACACTAACTTTATGGTCTTATAACCCAAAATCTAGGCATTTTTTGACCATGGATCAGTAGGACACTTTTGTAGTATGTAATGAGAGCTTTCATTTGAGCTTTGGATGGAAGAAAATGGTTGCTTGGATCACAAGTTATGGCCTTGCAAAGTTGGGTAAAAAATCATTTTTTTCCATATTTGTGAAATTTCAAGTTTCTCAAGGTTGCCCTTTTTGCAAGTAACCTCACTTTTCTTGATTTTTCTTGATTGATCATGGTCCCAATCATAAGTTAACATTTTTTTTACTTGAAGAGGCTATGTTTCTCAAAAAATCCCAAAAGTCAAACTTGATTTTTGTCACAGTTGACTTTGTATATCAGATGAATTTTGAACTTTGTGATCCTTTATGAAACCAAGTCCTGGGCTAAATTGAACCTAAAGGATGGATTCCATAGGTGCTTTAGAGTGTCTTGAATCATGTCCCAAGGTTTGAGATCATGTCTTGGTCAAAAGTCAAAGGCATGGTTGACTTTTTCTCAAAAACCCTAGTTTGTGGTCCAGATGAATTTGAATCCTTGCATTGCTTGTGAACCAAGTTCTTTGAATCAATTTAGTATTATGAAGGGATCAACATGATTTATTTGAGGTCCTTAAAGCATCTCTTGAGGTTTTGGCTTATGCCTTGCTTCAAAAGTCAATTTGGGGATTGAATTAGGTCAAAACCCTAATTCTTGATTTTTTATGAATACATCCCCTGAGGCTATTTTGAACTTATTAATGGACTCATGAGGATCTTTTGTGCTTCTTGAATCATGTTTTGAAGTATTGGCTCATGCCCAGATGAAAATTTCTCTCTGGAGGCCTTGGTCGACCAAAACCCTAAATTGGTGACACTGATGATCTTGAGGCTTGATCAACTTGAGATGTTGCATTTTTTGTGTTAGATTCTTGATATGGAATACCTCTTGATACTTCATGGATGTTTGAGAGGTTTAACAAGTTGAAGATCATGTCAATTCTTGATTAATCCTTTGCCTAGATGCTCTGAGAGGGCTCAAAAACCCTAATCCTTGGTTGAGGTGAATGCTCAACAATCGTTGAGAGGATTGATGAGGCATGAAGGTACATCCATATAATGGTGATGAGTTGCACAATGATGTGAAATCTTGTAGTCAAAATTTAGGGTATGACAGATGCCCCTATTTAATCTTCTTGGACCTGAATGTGTGAATGACAAAGACATTCGGACATTCAAGGTAAAAGAGGATTAAATATTATAATACCCGAAATTTTGATTGTTGTTGTGAATGGCAGATATTTGCTCATCCATCTTCTTTTACTAAGTAATGCTACTTATAAAAGGGTAAAACTTAGCCTCGATCCTGGTCTTCAGCCACGGAACTGGTCTCAGTTTCCTTTTGAAATAAACCTCCCCTCGATCCTGGTCTTCAGCCGTGGAACTGGTCTCAGTTTTCTTATGAAATAAACCTCCCCTCGATCTTGGTCTTTAGCCATGGGACCAGTCTTAGTTTCTTTTGAAATAAACCTCCCCTCGATCCTGGTCTTCAGCCATGGAACTGGTCTCAGTTTCTTTTGAAATAAACCTCCCCTCGATCCTAGTCTTCAGCCATGGAACTGGTCTTAGTTTCTTTTGAAATAAACCTCCCCTCGATCCTGGTCTTCAGCCATGGAACTGGTCTTAATTTCTTCTTGTCGAGTTCTTCTCTTGACAAGGAATGCTATTTGTGATGGTTTTTTATCAAACTTCTCGTCGAGATTTACTGGGGAGATGCCATTTGATTGGAAAAAGTTTGATGTCAGACTTGATAGGGATAACCATATGTCTGAACTGCAGAGGTGTGCAAACTTCTCAGTCGGAGATGCCATTTGCTTGGAGAGGTTACATCATACTTCCCCTCGAGACTTCTTCGGAGAGACGCCATGTGATGTAATTCAATTTTGAGGTGACGATGGCTTCTTTGAAAGTAGGACAAACTTCTCGGGGAGAGACTGTCATTTGTCGACTTTATTTGGAAATCTACGAGGGCAAGAACAAACTTCCTTGTTTGTCGATCGGTAGATATTTCTTAGAGGATGTGATGTCCATGTTGCCAAGAGTATTTTGTTGAGAAGCTTCCGCGGGGAATTTCCTTGATCCGAGAAAGCAAAATATCATCTTCAATGGCGAATAGTGATGTTCCAAAGGTGTTGATCCAAATGTCTTCTTGCCTTTCAGAGGTTTAAGTTATCAAAGTGGTCGAGGACCAATCTCAATCTGGGAATAAACTGGAGAGAGATTGTTTAGATGATACATTTTCTGACGAGGAAAGAACTCATACCGGGATTTTATCATATCTGACGTAGAAAGGAAAATTAACAACTCTAATGGAGAGAGGACATTTATCACTTGGGGATGAGTATGACCAAAGTAATTGTAATGCAATATGAATATGAATATGAATATGAATATGAATCAATTATGCATGATGCATGTATGAAATGCTTATGCTGGCAAGACATACATGACATACGGATTGGTGATGAACACAACTAGATACTCGGCCACTCTGGGAGATGGGGGTATCACGGGATATTTTAAAGGTAGTACTTTTGTATGGAAACGGGGATTCCTGTGTTTGGTCTAGTTTCCGGAGGTACAAACCTGCTAGGGTTAGAAACCCGTTCTTGCTTTACAAGGGTAGACTCCACTGGGGAGAAAAACCAAACATTGGTTCTCAGAGGTAGGAACTCTACCGGGGATGATAGATGGGACATTCCATTTGAAGCAATTGATCCTTCATTTAGGGTGTACTGGTCATAAGGAGTATTTTGATTCTGTATTTTCAGTCTTGATCACTTCCGGAGAAACCGTGTATATTCCCTTTTGTGTTTAGTAATCAAAAGGAAATTACCATCCTTATTTTAAAAACAGAAGTAAAATTTGAAATTTCCGTTTTGAAAACAAAAGTAAATTAATTTTTTTTGTTTCAAGAATCGTTGATCATATTAAAATGTCATTTTGCAAAGTAGAATAAATGAGAATTGCAAACAAAGGGCAAAAGGGCTCAAATTTTTATTGATAGAATGGTAATCAGCCTAATGCGTGATTCCATGGAGCATTAGAAAGTTTAGAAAATGGTAATTTAAAGGAAAAGGGGCTACATTGAAACATAGTGACCACTATCCTTCTACCAACTTTGAATTCTGGATATTCTTGAGGTTTTGTCGAAGGGGACCTCTAACTGAGGATTTCTTAACAGATGACGTATTCTTTGATGAGCCAATCTTGGTCGGATGCAGTTACTTGCCATGAATCCCTAACTTTTGCCTAGATTTCCTTTTCCTGTTTTCAATCTATTGGGATTATTATTGTTTATGTCTCTAATTTTTGCCTGGACCGCCCTTTCGGGTTTTCAGTCCAACAAGACGCTTTTTTAATTTTTATTTCATTTAGGTGAAGTATTTCTTGACTAAATCAACATTTGTGGGGTAGGAAACTCTTCTCCATCGATGGTTGCGAGTCTCAAGGCACCGCCTAAAAAATCTTTCTTAACAACATAGGGGTCATCGTAATTTGGAGTCCACTTGGCCCTGGGATCAATGAGAAATGATTGTATCTTCTTGAGCATGAGGTCTCCTTCTCTGAAGACACGGGGTCGAACCTTTTTGTCAAACGCCTTCTTCATTCTTTGCTGATATAACTGACCATGGCATAAAGCCGTCATTCTCTTTTCTTCGATTAGGTTCAGTTCATCATATCTACTTTGACACCATTCAGCTTCTGTTAGCTTGGCTTCCATCAAGACTTTTATTGATGATATCTCTACTTCTATGTGGAGTACTACTTCCATGCCATATACTAGAGAGAAAGGGGTTGCCCTTATTGAAGTTCGGACGGATGTACGATAACCGTGAAGAGCAAAGGGTAGCATCTCATGCCAATCTTTGTAGGTTACGACCACCTTCTGAATGATCTTCTTAATATTTTTGTTAGCTGCTTCTACCACTCCATTCATTTTAGGTCGGTGGGGAGATGAGTTATGGTGTTCGATCTTGAACTTAGCAAACAATTCTTTCATCATCTTGTTATTCAGGTTCGATCCATTATCCGTAATAATCTGGCTAGGAACACCGTAACGACATATGAGATTGCTCTTGATAAACTAGACCACCACTTTCCTAGTCAAATTGGTGTATAATGCCGCTTCAACCCATTTGGTGAAGTAATCAATGGCTACCAGGATGAACCGATGTTCGTTCGAGGCTTTGGATCCAATTATGCCAATCATGTCAATTCCCCATATAGAAAAAGGCCATGGAGAAGAAATAACTTTGAGATGCGTTGGCGGTACATGAATTTTATCGGCGTATATCTAACACTTGTGACATTTCCTCATATACTTGTAGTAATCAGATTCCATTGTCAGCCAATAATATCCTGCTCTCAGAATTTTTCTTGCGATTGTATATCCATTGGCATGAGTGCCAAAAGAGCCTTTATGAATCTCTTTCATTAACATGTTTGCTTCGTGTTTGTCTGCGTATCTGAGCAAAACCATGTTGAAGTTTCTCTTGTAGAGAACATCATTGTTTAGTAAGAAGTTGTCAGTCTGTCTTATGAGAGTCTTCCTATCTTTTCTTGATGCCCCAGGCGGGTATTCTTGTCTTTGAATGAAGCATTTGATATCATGATACCATGGTTTGTCATTTGTGACTACTTCAACTGCAAATATGTAAGCAGACCTATCAAGGCGTATTATGTCGATTATGGGTACGTCGTTCCATCAACTCACACTAATCATGGAGGATAGAGTAGCTAGTGCATCATCTATATGGTTTTCTTCACGAGGAATGTGATAAAAATCAATCTTCTTGAAGAAGGGTAACAACCTTCTTACGTAGTCTTTGTAAGGAAACAATCCTAATTGATATGTGTTCCACTTCCATTTGATCTGATTTATAAGTAGGGCTGATTCTCTATACACATCCAAGTTCTTTATCCTTAAGTCGATAGCTTCTTCGAGGCCTATGATGCAAGCTTCGTATTCAGCCTCATTGTTTGTACATTTGAATGCTAATATGGTAGTGAAAGGGATATGGGTACCATGAGGTGTTACGATGATTGCCCCAATTCCATTTCCATAAGCGTTGATAGCTCCGTCGAAAATTAGTCCCCATTGGGATCCTGGCTCTGGCCCTTCGTCTGGTAGCGGCTCATCTCAATCTTTCATTTTTAGGTACATTACATCTTCGTCTAGGAAGTCAAATTTGATCATTTCTTGATCGTCAATCGGTTGATGAGCCAAATGATCAGCTAAAATACTTCCTTTGACGACTTTCTAAGCATGGTACTCAATGTTGTATTCTGATAACAACATCTGCCAACGCGCAATCCTTCCTGTTAAAGCAGGCTTTTCAAAGAAGTACTTGATCGGATCCATTTAGAAGATTAACCAAGTAGTGTGACAAATCATGTACTGGCGAAGACGTTTAGCTGCCCAAGCTAGAGCAAAGCAAGTTTTCTCGAGCATAGTGTATCGAGTTTCACAGTCTGTGAATTTCTTGCTTAAGTAATAAATGGCAGACTCTTTTCTTTTTGTCTCTTCTTGTTGGCCAAGCACACAACCCATGGAGTCTTCCAAGAGAGTTAAGTAGATGATCAGTGGTATTCCTTCCACTAGAGTAGACAAAATTGGTGGATTCAATAGTTATTCTTTAATGTTGTCGAAAGCCTTTTGGCAGTCTTCTGTCCATATACAGCTTTGATTTTTTTTTTTTGAGTAATTTGAAGATTGGTATGCATGTCGCGGTCTTTCTTGGGAACCGACACTATGTTGGCTAGCCATTGAAGATATTCTGAGGTGGCAAGGAAACCTGCAACAATTTGTTTATGCACTTCTTCCTTAATATTGATGGCCATATCTGGATGAGTCTTTCTCAGTTTTTGTTTGACTGGAGAACATTCTGGTTTCAGTGGCAAGTGATGTTCCACGATATTGGTATCCAACCCTGGCATGTCTTGGTAGGACCAAGCAAACACATCTGGAAATTCTTTGAGAAGCTTTATCATAATTTCTCTGATAGTTGCACTGAGCAGTGCTCCAATCTTAACTTCTTTCCTTTCTCCCTCTGAACCCAAATTAACCGTTTCTAGCGGCTCTTTGTGGGGTTCAATGGACCTTTCCTCCTGTCGGAGTAGTCGGGAAATCTCATTTGGAATTTCTTCGTCCTCTTTTTTTTCGACTTCAAATACTGGGAACTCAAAGTTGGGAGAAGGCATTGGATCATATGTTTCAATGGGGTTTAAAACAAGTAATCAGCATGACGTGATGATTCCTTTTTTTAGAAAAGACAAAGAGAATACAAAAGTGTGTGCAGTGTATGTTTTTTGAAAACGTTTGTTTTTATTTTGGGTTTTTTTTAGGATTACCATTTTCTGGAAAAGCGAAAAGTGAAAATAGCAATAAATACAGGAATTCAGAATGACATTATTTATTCATGATTTGTCGATTCTTGAAACACAGCCCTATAAAACAAAACTCTTTCACTCTGGGCGGAGCGAAGAGGGACATTTACTGAAAATCAAGCCCTATAAAACATCCACTTCACCCGGGCAAAGTGAAAGGTCAAAACAAAGATGCGACAATTACTTTGACTTATGAACGACATTCGGGACATCGACAGCAACCCAATGGCGACGAACTCCTCCATGGATCACAAAGTCCGATATTTTTCTACCAGGATTGTCTTCAGTAATGACACTGATTTTTGGTGGAGTTAGATCACTAGAGTCTTCTTCCCATGCAGCGTTATCATAAGACGATTCCTCTATCGTATTTTCAACAGTATTTTCAGTTTCAAGAGAATCTCCCCATCCAGTTGGTTGGATGTCCTCATATCTGATACGAGAGCTTTCAGGAGCAGTGTACTTCACTAGGAAGTCGTAGTTGCTGCTTGGCTGTCCCAAAGTATCCCAAGTTTCTGAGGGGATAGAAGAGTCATCTTTTTTAATGACGTTGACCTCATGAAATGCAATGTTGATAAATTCTTGTCCTGCGATCTTTGCAAATTCATTAACGTGGCGTGTAACATCCTTGGAATGTTCTGGGTAAGGATTCCATGACTCAGGGAGAAAAAGTGGATTTTTCTCAAGGTCATTTAGCAGATATGCATTCTCTGGCTGACTTTTTTGCCCTGAATCTTCCATGTAAGGTTTCCAAATGGGCAAATCATCCATGGGATCATATAAGTCATAATTGAAGTTGTCTTTCATTAGAGTGTCTTCCTCTAATGAGTTGGGTGAAGCACGACATCCCTCAGGATCGCAATCTCCGTAGATCATTCTGATGTCTGATCTTGGTATGTATCTAGGACTTTGCTTTAGAGAGAAAAATGACATGTATGTTTCTTCCTGAGATATATAACCTTCATCATTGAAATAGGATTTCCACTCTTCATATGTATCAGAGGAACTATTCTCCTCGATGGTGTGGACTTCTTGAGAAACAGGGTGAAGGAAGCCTCCACTGTGGAAGAAATCTTAAATGGGACGAAAGCTTTCACCCCTTTTTGCAGTCTTGGTAAGTCCTGAAGAAAAACTGAGACCTTTTCTTGTCTTGTTATCAACAAGAAACACAACTTGTCCCCATCCTTTTATGTCACTGCTTCCCATTATTTGGAGAGCGTCTTTGTACGAGGAAATTAACGTTCCTTTTTCTTGGTGATTCTCATTGCTCACCGAGAGTGCTTGAAATTGATTTCCAACAACCTCCTCTGGTTCTAAATAGGAGAATGATGATAGTTTGCTCACGATTAAAGCTTGTTCTCTACATACTATGACCAACTTGTCGTTCTTGACAAACTTCAGCTTCTGGTGAAGTGTCGAAGTAACTGCCCCTGCTTCATGTATCCAAGGTCTTCCTAATAAACAACTGTATGCTGCTCGGATGTCCATGACCTAAAAAGTGACTTGGAAAGTGTGGGGACCAATGGTTATGGGAAGGTCAACTTTGCCGATAACTATTTTCCTGGATCCGTCAAAGGCTTTGACGATGATCTCACTGTCTCTCATCGGAGTACCTTGAAAAGATATTCGTACGTTCAAGGATGAACCTGTGTCTACAAGTACGCTGGTTAAAGCATCAACTGATTGTGATATTGAGTGCCATGTTATGGTTCTTACCTTCCTCTGGAAGTTCTTCATCACTGAAACCCAAATTGTTGTAGGAAGTGATGTTGCTAATAATGATGTCAAACTAACCCACTGTCACATCTTGTTCTACAAAGGCATGTTCCAAGACTTTCTATAGAGCTTCTCTGTGAGCTTCTGAACTGATCAGGAGAGATAACATGAATATCCAAGAAGGAGTTTGTAATAATTGATCCATAATGTTGTATTCATTCCTCTGGATGAGTTTTAACATTTCATCGTTATTTTTCACGGGCTTCGTGCTGCTGGATTGACCAATTTGTTGATTAAGAACCTCAGCTTATGGTTCCTTTTCTTTTGCTCCTTTGTTGAAGATTCGGCCGCTTCGGGTGTCCCGACTGATATGATCAATGTTGACAAAAGATGGCAGTGGAATCTCTTTTCCATCTTCTATTGTAGTCGCATCGTACTTGTACGAAATAGCTTTCTCTGACTTGTATGGTATTGGTCCCGACAAGTAGATGACCACATGGGCTATTTGGGTCTTTTGACCGTCATAAGTAACCTCAACTGGTTCCGGGTTGGGAACTTTTCTACTGTCCATAGGGATTTCCATGCGCTTTGGTTCCTTGAGCAAAGGAATTATGGTGAAAATATCCTTGTTAATTCCATAATTAACAGGTTTTTTTTATCGCAGACTGTGATAGTCCTTTTGTCCAGTAGTCTTTGGACCTTGTTTTGGATGAGGAGGCAACCTTGCACCATGTTGATTGACTGAGAATTCAGGCGTAATTGGGTTTCCCCTTGGTCTACCTGATGCTGGAGAGCTGCCCGCATGAGGTAGCATCCCTGGTTATTTTCCGAACATATTCCACAGCGTTCATAATTGTGAGGTGGCACCCTGTCGTACCCATTCTGTATGCAGTGCATCTTTACCAAATCTGTTTCTATCAAGCGGATGTCACAGCTTTGGTGTCTGCCTGGATTCCCGTTGGTTATGTTAACTTGTTGTGTGTCTTCATCTTGGTAGTCTAGGAGCCACCAGTGATCCAATAGATGTTGAAGAGTTCTTTGTACAAGTGCGCAACCTTGATCATTTTTGGAGCAATCTTTGCAGTCTTGATAATTATGCGACGACAGAAATCCAAGTCTGACTTGTTTGGAATGCAATTCCACTAGACTGGTATTTATTAAACGAATATTGAAGATCTCAATCATGCTGACCTAATGATTATTCCTTTCAAGGTAGTCTGGGATTCATCCAAGATCCATTTGACGCTGGAGGGCCTCTTGTATAAAATAGCATCCCTGGTTGTCTTTTGAGAAAATTGGACAAGCGTTGTAGTCGTGCAGCGGAAAATTGTAATACTGACTTTGTCTTGAATGCATTGCAACTAGATTGACATTCATTGTGCGGATATCATAATTTTGAACAATGTTTGGATGTGCATGGGCCATATTTACTTCACGAATCCTGTGATCTTGAATCCAGCCTAGATCCATATGCTCTTGAGGAGCTGCTTGTATAATGACACATCCTTGATTGTTCTTAGAATAGGTATCACATTGGTGATAGTTGTGAGATGGTACATGGTCGTACCCGCTTTACCTACAATGCATTTTTACCATATTTGTTCCTAGTAGGCGTACATCGTGGATTTGATAACTGCTGCCAGATTCTTCTTCTATTAAGTTTACCGAAGTTTTTCCATGTTACGGCAATGGATTCGTTTGAACATTTGGGTCCGTATCTTTGAAAGATAAAATCCCATTTCTGACGAGCTTTTTTACATCAGATTTAAAGTTGAGGCAATTCTCAATGTTATGTCCTCGTCCTCCTTGATGGTAAGGGCAAGATTGATCGGCCTTGAACCAAAAAGGCAGATTGTTCAACACTGTAAGAGGAGTCTTAGTTTGAACGTGCCCCTTGTCTAGCAGAAATGGAAATAATTTTGCATATAACATTGGTATGGGGTTAAACCCTGGTGATCATGTGATTTTATTATTGTTATTGTACTGCAGGCGAGCCTGCTGAAGAGGTTGTTGCTGCCTTTGCTGATACTGTTGTTGATTTGGCTGGCTCTGAGCAATCTGAGGTTGATATGTCGGAGTTAGCGCTGGGTTGATAACGGGAGATACTGCCGCTACCTGTCGAGGTTGATACCTTCGTCTTTGCTTACCCTGAGAGATATTACTGATATCTTGCTCTTTCTTCTTTTGGAAAGCACTACCGTTTCTTTTAGTACTGTTGGACGGCTCTGCCTCTTTGACTAATCGGCTTTCTCAGACTGCTTCCTCAAGGCATACTCCCATGTTCACCATTTCGATGAAGTCACTAGGTGCACTTGCAACCATTCAGTCATAATAAAATAAGCCTAATGTTTTTAGGAAGATTTTTGTCATTTCCTTCTCCTCGAGAGGAGGACATATCTGGGCGGTGATTTCACGCCATCTCTGAGCATACTCCTTGAAGGTTTCTTTATCTTTCTGGGACATTGCTCTGAGCTGGTCCCTATCTGGTGCCATGTCCAAATTGTATTTATACTGCTGAACAAAAGCTACCCAAGATATCTGAAAGTACTAATCTTGGTACGGTTTAGACCCATGTACCATTTGCGTGCAACACCAGTTAAACTGACTTGGAAGTAGTGGATAAGTAGCTGTTAGTTTTCTTTCTGGGTAGACATTTTCTGGGCATACATTACCAAATGACTTTAAGGGCAAGAGTTGCCTTTGTATTTTTCAAAGTAAGGCACCTTGAATTTGTACAATATCTTTACATTAGGGACCAAACAGAGGTCAGCGGCGTCCTTGCCAAACAAGACCTGTCCGCGAATGGCATGCAGTTCTTTTTGCATTTCCAAGAACTGTTCTTGGAATTCATTCATCCTTTCATATACCTCTTCATTTCTGCCAGAAGTGGCCTACAAAATCTGTTCCTCTGGGATAGTATGTATCACAGGTTGCGGTATAGACATTAAGGCAGTAACTCTTGGCACTTCAGTGGCCTGAAGTTTGTAACCTTCAGGTACAGGAGTCTCCGTTGTAATTCTTGTGTCTTCATTTACCTAAAGTTTGTAACCTTCAGGTCTTGAGGTTCCTGCTATGGCTTCTAGGTCTTCAGTGATCGGAGGTATATATCCTTCAGGTACAAAATTGAAAGGCATGCCCCAGGGAAAAATTTTGGGCATGTTGTATTGAGGATGACTGCTAGGTGTCTCAATTATGTTTCAAATATCATACAGTGGTGGAAACCTTTTATTGAGTTCAAAGGATTGCAGTATCTTACAGGGAAAAGTACATTATTTTACAAAGTGCGAGAAGGAAAACTAGGCCTATGGATCCTAAGGTATTTCTGAAGAAAGCTCAGATGCTGGTTGCTGAATTTTTCTCTTCTTTGATCAGGCCCCTTCAATTATTGTCGGGTCGATGATCCTTTGCCATGTGAAAGGAGAGAGCAAATTTCTTCGTTCCTCTTGACTTTCTATATCATATTGCTCTAATATCTCAATCAGAGCATCCTTTTCTTTCAAAAGCTCTTGGATCTTTGTGCATTCTAAGCTGATAATCTGGTACTTGTTCTTCCAAGAGTTCTTCTCGTGATGGACCTTGTTGAAAGCGACCTGAAGCTTCTCCGTGTCATTCATGAAGTAAATAATGGACTCTTTCAAGGGGAAAACTTCCTGATGGGGGTAAGGCATCTTCAATTTGATGGCTCTAGTTTGTACCCATCGGAGGTAAGGCTCTGTAGAGATGTAGTTTGGCCTTCCTAAGGACTCTCTTCCCTTCCTATGAACATGTTGCCAGGCATGCACAATTTCTTTCTTTAGTGCTCTATCTTTTTCTCCTTCCTTGAAGAAAAGACCTTCTAGATGAATGTTATGTGGTACATTCTTCATCGGGTAACCAAGTTGACGACGAGCTAAAATTGAATGATAGTTGATCCCTCCTTTAGTACCAATGAGGGGTACATTGGGGAAACTTCCACATTTGTCGATGACTTTTGTTCTGTCATAGATCTGACTGTACCAATCTATGTCAGAATGAGTGAGAGACATAATCTTATGCGACCATCGCATACCACTCTTGAGATCCCAAAAGCAGCAGACTTGGGTAAATGGGAAATAAACCATTTGTAGAGTAATGGTACACAGCACGTGATCATCCCTCAATTGTACAAATTCCTTAAATGTACTGAATGATAAGTATTCGCGAGCAAAGTTGGGACTGGATTCCCAATTCAGAATATCTTGAAAGCATTAATATCGACGAAGTTGTCAATGTTGGGAAAGAGGAATAACCCATATATGAGCAGAACAAAAACATCCTCGAAAGCATTTATGTTTCCTATACTGGCAAAGTATGCCAGTATAGGGCTTTCTCCATCAGAAATTTAGCTGGTAAATCCTGGATTCCTCCCTTGGTGGTCATGTGAGTTTTGATATCTGACTCTTCAAAAAAAGGTAGCTCTTGAAATGGCTTGATCTTTTGGAATTTCTTACAGTCCAGAAAATGGATCTTGATCAGTGATAGGTAAATCAATCAGATGAGAGTACTCTTCCAGTGTCGGTGTGAGCTGACAATCCAGAAATGTGAAGCAGTGGTATACTGGACCATAGAACTGAACCAATGTATGCAGGACTCCTTCCACCACGTTGACCTTCAAAAGAGACAACAATCCTTCGTGCTTAGCTCTGAAAGCTTCGGGATTTTGGAATTTTGAAGGTGTACTTGTACGTTTTTCTCCTACCGAAATCCATAGTACGACCTATGATATTTGCAACGATGGTTTTAGTTCTTTTAGAAAAAGATTTTTTTTCTTGTTTAAAAAAAAGTTTTTTAATGAATGAAATGCATGGATGCATGAATGCAACAAACAAATACATTTGAAAATATGGGTTTAGGGGTTCATCTTCACGAGCATGGAGTCATTGATCTACCCACCCCCAAGGTGTGTACTAGGGTCCATTTTTTTGTTGTACCTGTAGAACAGGTTCTAACAAAGGTTCCCAAATCATTGACCCCTCTCAAGAATATTAACAGCAAACCGGCTAACTCATGAGAGCTGTAATATCCCCAAGATGAATCTCTTTTGAGTGTAGTATCGCGTATCAACTATTCTCGATAGTCACCGCACTACGTCCTAATAAAGGTTAAATGGGTAAATGTCTACTAATCCTTAGTTTCAAGGGTGCCCAGTGAAAAAAGTAATGTTTTCACGACTTGCTTGTTCAACATCAGTAATTCCAAAAGGGTACCTCCACTGATTCGGTGGACTTTCAAGTTAGCTTGGTCGGGACTCACTCCCCATAATCCTTCCCGAATCTGCCACCACTTATCTTAATGTGCTCTCGGACTCACCATATGTGTATTAATCACATTCCTAGATAACGGTAATTTAAACAAGTATAGCAAATAAATAGTTAGTATGACAGCAAATGATATGAGAAAGCAAATAAAAATAGCAGAAAAATAAATTCAATGCAAGGCCTAAACCTCTTAGGAAATGTAATTAAAAAATCCCCAGCAGAGTCGCCATTTTTCTGTAGCGTCGGTTTTTTTGTGACGCGGCCACAACCGATTTTGGTGCTACTTTCTGATTTTTGTATTTATCCTATGAAGCTTGAAAGGAAGGGGAAGATATCTTAAACTAACCCTGCGTGCAAGTGTTTTCTTTAACAAATGCGAAGAGATCGGGGATCGGGGTTTGGTAATACAAAGGGAAGCTATTAACACCCAGAGTATCTATAGTAATCTATAGGAACCATCGTTTGCATATATTTTCTGCTGTTTGAAATGCTTTCTTATGTTTATTTGCTGTTGATTAGGGAAAGTTTCTCCTTTGTGAGGACTGAGGGAATGTTTTTGTTGTTTTTGGGTTTTTTATTTTTTTTGGTAAGGTGCTTGACCTAAGATTTTTTATTTGTGTGCTCGCTAAGATTTCACAATCTTATGCCTATGTATTCCCGTAAAGAAAATTGGGAAATCAGAGCAATCGTAGTTCCTCCTATTCTATGGGAGAAAATTTGGTGTCTTGTTCAAATCCCAAGATTGAAGCTAAAGAGTGTTTGTGTCTTGTTTAAAGCACAAGATTGAAGGTAAAAGTTGACTGAGAGAGAATTTGTCATCTCTGAAGGGAGAAATCTCACATATTTATCACAAATGTTGAGTAATTGGTTATAAGGGAAGTTACTTTAACTGGGATGTATGGGATCCAACAATGCCATATCTTCCTTTATAAGAGAAATGTCAAGAAGGAAGAAGCTTTAACTCAGTGTAAAGCAACGTCACTTTTTCCTTTATGAATCTTTCATGCTAAGAGAGGGACATTGGCTTGGATGTGTAGAATCCAGAGGCTTGCCACTTACATCAATTAGATGAAAGATAAATTTTAGCCATGATAAAGGAGGGACTCCAACTTGGATTTTGAATCAACAAGTGTGCCACTTACATTAATTATCTGGAAAAAGTTTTGATTTTTTGTTTTGATATGTGATATATAGAGGGGATATCCTCCTACAGAGAGGACTCATGGTATTATCTGTGGGGATGATGTATTTTGTGCCTTGATCAAAGCCCAAGGTTGAAGCTAAAAAAAAGATTTGGTGTAACTTCACTGGAGATGTTATATTTGAGTATCTTGTTTGAAGCCCAAGATGATGAAGTTGAGGAGTTTGAGTATTGTTTTAAATATGACTGACTCAACTGGGGAGTAATATATTTGTCTTGTATAAAGCCCAAGATTGAGGCTGACTGGGAAAATCATTATATGAAGCCTAAGAGGAGGCTGACTCTTACTGAGGATTATTGAAATCCAGAAGAAGGCCTAAACTGTGTTAGGGGAATCTAAAAGGAAACTAACTCTTGCTGGAAATTTGAGCAGAGTTTATTTATCAGATGCCATGAGGCTCTGATTCTTTTGAGAATTTATTGATGTCAATCTGACCCTGGCTGGGGATTTTTAAGGTGAAAGTCAAGCCTTATTGGGAGTCAGAAGGGATTTAAAGATGAGTTTGAATACCTTAGAGGTTTTAACTCTTCTGGGAATTGATGTATTGGTAAAGATGATTAGGATATATTCTATGCTTTTAGGAAGCCTGAGGGTCCTTGTGTTAAGCCCAAGAGGAGACTGTAGGGGTGAGACTTTCCAAGTCTAACTTGTATGAAGCCCAAAAGAACCCTGAGACTACCCAAGTCTCTTAAGAAGAGGTAGACTCTGGTTGGAGAAAGATCTTTGTATGATGCCTAAGAGGAGGCTGAGGGTTCTAGAGATGAAGATCAATTCTTGACTGATTGGATGTTCTAGAGTTTTGACTTTCTTGAGGATTGAACTAGTAGAGATGACTGAATTTTATCCTATGCTATTAGGAAGCCTTTAGGTCCTTGTACTAAGGCCAAGAGGAGGTTGTGATGCATCTAGGAAGCCTGTGGGTCCTTGTACTAGCCCAAGAGGAGGCTGTGGGAACTTCTAAGAAGCATGTGAGTCCAAGCCTAAGAAAAGTTCAAGAAAGGTTTCACCGGGAAATAATCATTTCTTTGCTGAACAATCCTAAGGTTTGAAGAAATTCAAAAGAGGTTTCACCGGGAATTAATCCTCTTTGGGTAAATGAATTTCTTTGTATAGATATAAACTAGTTGATTGAACTAAGTTATAAGTATCCTACTGTTTAACCTAAGTGTGAACTGAGGATGACCTAACTGCTGAGGAAACTCTAAACAGGTATGCCCAAGTATATACAAATAAGTGGTTTAACAAATATAAACAAGTATGTATTAAAAAGGTGATGGGTCTTATTGTTTGGATAGAGGCCCAAGTGTATTGTGATTTGTTGTATTGATTACAACTGTATGATTAGGGTTTTGAGAAATTGAAGAAAGTTCAGAGAAAACTTTAAATTTGAATTTGAATTAAAAGAAATGTTATTGTTATTTGAATGAATTGAAAAGAAAGTTTGGGGCTTATAACTCAAAGAGAGGCCCAAGTGGTCTAAGAGAAGTTTCACTGGGAATAAAGCTCCTCTTAGTACCAGTGTGATTTGAATCTTCTTCTTTTTATTATATGAAATAGGGAAAATGATGGGACTTGCACTCTATTAAGAGGCCCAAGTTAGTGTATTTTGAATGAAAGAATAGTATTAGGTCTTATACTCGGGGAGAGGTCCAGGTGTTTTCCAACAGTTTTAAAACATACAGATGATTTTGAAAACAGAGGTATGGGGCTTACAACTCAAGGAGAGGCCCATGGAGGTTGTTTATTTTTTAAAACAAAGTTTATGTACAAAAGATTGGGGCTTATACTCAAGGAGAGCCCCAAGTGGTTTATTTGAAAACAGTGATCGCACTGCGATACCAAAGACGTTGTGAGACTTATATTCTAGCAGAGGCCCAAAGTTTATTTATGTACATCGGGGGTTGGGTCTTTCACTCTAATAGAGGCCCATGAGTGTTGAAATGAAGTTTTGAAAGATCAAATCAAAGGAAACCCTAATTCTTATTTTTTTTTGTATTTTTAAAATGGAAAATTAATTAAAAATATCAAATATATCCAATAAACATGTTATGATTTATGTTTAAGGTTTGGAAAATAAGGTTTTATTCACATGATGATTTAAAATCAAATTGGTTTTAAAAAATCAAAAAAAGAAATTATTTAAAATGTTTAAAACAAATTAAAATAAAATTCTTTAAAATATTTATAAATACATCAAATAAAAAAAATTTGTGATTTTTTGGTGAATAAAATATTTTTAATGTGCGAGTGATTTTTATGCAAAAAATCAATTTAAAATAATTAAAATTGATTAACAAAAATAATTATTGAAAATAAATAGAAAAAATATCAAAAAAAATATGAAAATGTGAAAAATTGGACAAAATGGCATGGGTGGGTGTTGAACCCACGCCCTCCAACACAAACACACTTAAAATCACACGCTGCTACCACTGGGATGGTGATACATCCGTGTATCAAAACTACCCCATAAACATATATGGGTGACTTGTTTTTAGGTCAGGCCAAGGCGCCATGGCCTGACCCTTGCCCAAGGGAGGCCGGATTTTATGTCTTTGCAAGAAGGCCATAACTTTCTTATTTCTCCATGAAAATGGATGAAATAAAGATGGATCCTACCTAGAATTTCATGAGGAATCCAATGGTGGTCTTGGAATTTTCTAAAAATGCCTACATTTTAAAACCTGATATTGGTTTCAAATTAGGTCAATATTTGCAAGTTCTTTGCTACAACTCAATACAAGCAATAATAGCATGGCAAATTAGTTCAAACACAATAAATATGATATGTATGACATGTTCATGATCAATGTACATCAAAGCAATGCATATTTCCCAAAGTTCAAGTTGCTATGCACTTACCTCTTGAAGCTCCACTTGCTACCTTTCAAGAGACTTGTGACATAAATAATCCAATTCCTTGGACACTCTTAATAGATACCTTAGAAGCTTTTAGGATGATCCAAATCAAAAGAAAACCTCTGGAACAAAAACTAGCTCCTTCTTGCAAAATTGGCAAAAATGACAAAAATAGCAAATCCCTCAATTGGTATTACAGTTGAGGAACACTTGTTGGAACAGTTTAGGGATGATATTTGGAGAGTGTTTGAAGTGTTGTTTGGCTTTGAAAGTGATTGAATCAAGACATGGCTTGAAAAATGCAGAAAAGTCAAAATTTGAGGTTTTGATGGTTGACTTTCTGATTTTGGTGTTGTGAGATGAAGATGAAGGTTTGAACACCTCCAATGGATGATTTATAATGTGTTTGGATGATGGTTTGAGTGGTTCAAGCTCTGGTTTTGAGAATTTCAAGTTTGATCCTTGAAACTTTGAAATTTGAAGCAAGAGAGGGAGAATGAGAAAACAAGGCTTTGGTATTGTTTTGGGGTCTCTTTTCTGATGCAAAATGACCTCTATTTATAGGAGAGCAAGTTTGTTTTGCAAGGAATAGTGAGTGGATGAGGGAGCATGCTATTATCCAATGGATTTTGTCATGTAGCACTTTCTTAAATGCCAAGATATCAAGTCTCCTCTTATCTTGACTTCAGCCAACTTTGCAGGTTTGAACACTCATGTTTCTTGACTCCTCTTGACTGGTTTGTAACTGATTCATGCCACCTCTATGCATCACATAAATGCTTGATGCCAAATTTGAAATTCAATGTTCATGTAATGATGATTTTACTCCTGCCAAGTTGAAATCTTGACCCATTGGTCCAAAGTTGAAATCATCAAGTGATTCATCAAGATTCTTTCTGATCTTGTAAGAGGACAAATCTTGTAAGATGAAAAAATTGGAAATGGAAATCGTGTGGCACAAGAAATGCACACAATCTACCAAATATTGTCATGAAAATCATTTTGAGCAAGGCATGTTTTGAGGTTCATAACTCCTTGCTCAAGTTGAACCAATGGATGTTCTTGTACTCTTTGGAAAGCTTGTATATTATACTTCAACTTTGATGTTTACATTTGGTCTTGATTCCTCTTGGATCATAATGAAAAATGCCTCCAAAGTTGGACAAAACATGAAACAGATTCTGCCTAAAATTTTTCTAAGTGTCAAAGTTCACATCTTATGAAACCCTAACTTTATGGTCTTATAACTCAAAATCTAGGAAAATTTCTCTCTACAGGCCTTGGTCGACCAAAACCCTAATTTGGTGACACTGATGATCTTGAGGCTTGATCAACTTGAGATGTTGCATTTTTTGTGTTAGATTCTTGATGTGGAAGACCTCTTGATCCTTCATGGATGTTTGAGAGGTTTGACAAGTTGAAGATCATGTCAATTCTTGATTAATCCTTTGCCTGGATGCTCTGAGATGGCTCAACAACCCTAATCCTTGGTTAAGGTGAATGCTCAACAATCTTTGAGAGGATTGATGAGGCATGAAGGTACATCCATATTGTGGTGATGATTTTCACAATGATGTGAAATCTTGTGGTCAAAATTTAGGGTATGACAAACTGCCCTGCCCATGAGTTTCGATTCTGTTTCAACGCATTTCACTATAAAACACTTAGGTTTTACGAATTTTGGCATCGAAGTTTTCTATTTTTTGTTTACGCATATACTCTACTGTAAAACGCACTAATCGTTCACATCTAGGGATTAGTGCATGATTTTGAATGCTGAATCGTTTGTAATGCTTGGATCATTGAAGTTAACCTTGTCGCCATTGTTATTCAAGAAGTTTTCCCTTTACTAAAGTCTTCCGCATTTATTTTTCGCATTATTTCAATTCACTACTACGAAAAACCCATTTAACAACGGTTGGAAACTACATATAATGACGGGGATTAGGGCGTTGTTAAGTAGAGTGTTGACGTAAGTACGCTACCTATTATGACGGACCTGGGACCGTTGTTGTATTCTGGAAAGCGGGTGTTATATTGCAACTGTTAGGTATTTCAACCGTTGTAATATATATTAACTATCACAACGGTTATGAGTCTCAACCGTTGTGGAATGTACCCTTAGTTTATTAAATACAAATGTATATTGCTTGTTTTACCATACACCTAATTAAAGAAATACAACCATTAAAATTGGTAAAGAACTATATAATCTGAAAATTAAACTGTTCTTGAAAACCAACTTAAACACACCACTATTTTCCGAATTGCATCCATTTCATTCCGCACATTTTATGTTCCTTAACATAAAATTTATGGTTCAAATGGTCGGTTTCCTTCAATCCATCGATATCTTTTATTATAGTTTACCTCATCATCGCCACAAATCATCACGATTTTATCATCATAACAATCATGATCTTAACAACCACGATGATTAATGACGACGATGAGGTAAATTAGAATTGTAAATATCGATGAATTGAAGCAAATGGACAATTGAACCATAAATTTTATGTTAAGGAACATTAAATGTGCTGAATGAAATGGATGCAATTTGGAAAACATTGACATGATAAAGGTTGGTTTTCAAATACATCTTAATTTTCATATTATTAGTTTCTATATCAATTTAACTGATTGCATTTTCAATAAAAGGATAGTGAAACAAACAATATACATAGTATATAATAAACTAAATGTCATATACAATATCAAAATGAATTCATATATATGTACCTTATCAGAATGAATTCATATATATGTATCACCATTATCATCACCATGTGAAACAAACCCTAAGAAGTGGGAAGCAATGAAGAAAATTAATTAGTATTCAAAACAAAACAAACAAAAGTTGAAACAAAACCCTAAGAAGTGGGACTGTACCATTACAATGAAGTTCACCTTGCTTGTGAAGCATTGAAGTCGAATCTGCACAAAATGAGAACAATCAACAAAAATAACATGAAGCAAACGAGATAATGGGAACTATCTAAAAAAAGATTGAAGTAGAAGAATACCTTATTTTCCATAAACAATATGTACATTACGCTTGCAACCGCCATCATCATCACCATGTTCAACTAGTTTTAGACTCTGCAAGAAGAAATACAAGGAGGAAGAAGCTTAAATCAAAAGATTCATACTTCTTGTATTTATTTTCGCGGATTCTAAAAAAAGATGAAGTTTGCTGCCAAAAATGTAGAGAAAAAATGGGTGTTAGGGTTTCGCTGTGAAGGAAACGGCGCTACTGTTAATAAGGGAAAGTTAATTCCCTTATATAGGTAAATATTTCACAACGATTTTCTAAAAGAACCGTAATGATAAGTATATATATTATTTTAATAATATCACAACGGTTATTTATATTAACCGTAGCGATACCCCTTATACTTGGTACAAGGTTCGACTCCAGGCAACAACATTTTTCTATAAATACGTAAAATAGAAAAATGTTGTTGCCTGGAGTCGAACCTTGTACCAAGTATAAGGGGTATCGCAACGGTTATTATTACTAACCGTTGTAATATTATAACCCTTGCTCTTCCCGGAATAGAGAACATTCTGGCCAAGTATAATAATAATTTAAAATTTTCTCCGTTTTTCAAAAAATATCGTTCCAGAATATCAACCATTTACAAGTTATCATCATTGCAAGCATTAAACTATCAGACTTTTCATATTCAACCTCATCTATAAATAGACAATTTTACATTTCTTCATAATATATTCTTCGTAACAATAAGTTCTACAAATGAGAATGCTAGAAACATCACCAATGAGGGCACAAATGAACAACGTCAGCCGCCAAATGAGGAGGTCCAACCAGCGGTCAACGTCAGGGATGCGTTAAGGGTAAGGAAGGACAAGAAGAAGAAGAAGCTGAAGAAGAAAAAGAAAAAGAAGAACATGAGGACTGTTTATTATGATTCCGATGAGGAAAGTGAGGAGAGAGTCATGGATTATGAAGATGCATTTGCAGCTATGGGCTCTGACATTGATAAATATATGTAATATATGATTATCAATGTACTCTTCTTATCTGGAATCTTAATAAAGTTTTCTTTTATATATACTCATCTCTTTCACTTTTATTTTTAAAGAAGTTATGATCAAACTATTTCAACCTATTCTCTTGCACTTAAAAATAGAAAAACAAAGATGAATTTTGAGTTTTGAGGTTAAATCCCTGTAACACTAACAAAAGAAATAAAATATATGTTTAAAATCTAAAAATATGGAAAAAAATGTAATTGCTGGGAATCGAAGCCTGTTACACATCATGTATTACAACTGTATTTTAATATAAGCGTGTTTAAAATGTAAAAATATGGAAAAAAATGTAGTTGTTGGGAATCGAAGCTTGTTACACACCATGTATTACAACGATTTTTTAATATGACCGTCGTTAAATATGGCATTATGAATCATCTGCAAAATTTTTAACCTATTACAACGGT
Organism: Lathyrus tuberosus; assembly: GCA_022829125.1. Lineage (NCBI taxonomy): Eukaryota > Viridiplantae > Streptophyta > Magnoliopsida > Fabales > Fabaceae > Lathyrus > Lathyrus tuberosus. The sequence goes on along the minus strand of JALAZF010000403.1, from coordinate 5,582,615 downwards.
GGGATACGAATTCGTTGTAAACCTGGCGTCGTTAAATGGGTTTTTCTTAGTAGTGATTCCTGTAAGTCTTTATACGCTTTCATTTTTAGTTAGTAATTGTGCTAGCATGCTTGTATTGTTGAATCCAAATATAACTCACTTATATATCATCTCTACCATGTTTATGAGTTGTTTGCCTAATTTTAATAACATGAGTCGTATGCATGCTATGTCTGGCTAAATTATTTTGAGTCTGGTATGTGAGGAATGTCGTTCTGATGGGACTCGGTAATTCAAATTGGCGTAACTTTTTATAAATTGTTTTTCTGGTTCCAATTTTTAGTTTTGAAGTTTAAAAGGATTTGCACGATACTGAAAACATTAAGGTTTCGAGTCAATAGCGCGACAGTGTGAGATTCGTGCCAGATAGTAAAAACTGGATGTTAACTTCTAAAAACAGCGACAGTGCTTTAGGATTTATTAGGATTTGTTTGTTTTCAAAAAAAAATTCGCGACTTAAATGAGTGAATGACAGAAAAACATTTGTGGTTTTGAAATATAACACGGGTCAATAGCACGGCAGTGTGAGACTAATGTTTTTAAACTAATATTTTCTGCCAAAAAGTAATTTAAAACACAACATGCGCCAATGATCTATTGAGTCCCCGAGGTACACTGGAAACCACATTCCGATGTCTCATATTTGATATATTTTTTAAGCTCTATTCTAGTTTTACTTTTAGTTTCAATTTCCCCCTATTCGAAATATTCATATCTTTAGATTTACATAGCACCAATAGATAATGATAAGATTAATTACTGGTCCTTATGGGTTTAATATCTTTTAAAACTACTATTGACTACGTGCACTTGCGGATTAGCAACCATCATATTCCAAATCCACAAAATAACCCACATTTTGGAAATTGTCCATATCATACACCACCTTACCCATATCAATATCAACAATTTTTATCCCAATCAACCAATCCCACCATGTCTCATCGAGTTCAAATAGTTGGTAGTGACATGTAATCTAATTATAAACAGCTTGAAACACCACAACTTCTCACTCAAGGTGGGTTGGAAACTATTAACCTTGGTGAAGAAATTGGATATGCGCCAATTACAAATACACCAAAAACAGTATTCCAACCAAAGGAGGATGAAGTTCTCATTCAATTTTGGCTCAATATTTCAAAGGATTCAACTATTGGAGTTAATAAAAAAAGGAGATTGTTTTTGGAAGAGGATTTGTTTAGCTTATAACAAGCACTTCGACAAGAATTATCAAGAGAGGAATTTGATGGCACTAAAAGATCGTTGGCGCAAAAAGATTAATTAATCTGTCCAAAAATTTGTTGTGTGTTATAAACAAGCTTTGACGGTAAAGAAAAGTGGGAGCTCTAAGACAAACATCATTTTAGCAACATAAAATATATTCTACTAAGTTGAACATGAAAAATTCACATTAGAGGAGGCTTGAAGAATATTTAAAGATGAACCCAAATGACTAGCATGTTCATCAAAACCTTCTGCAGAAAGAACAAAGAATTCAATTTCGGAGGCATATTCATCTTCTTCTAATCCACCTGCACCAACAAGCAACGAGTATAATCCACCATCACCTACTTTTTTACATCTTCCAATTGGCAAAAAAGCGGTCAAAAGGAAGGAGAAAGAAAAGCTTGTAGAAAATTATAATCCCAAAGTAAAATTTAATATATTGAAAGATGGTTTCGACAAAAAATTGAAATTGATGTCACTATTTGCACGTGATTATGCACGTATTGAGGGTGAAAAGGTTGATATATATATATAGGGTTTAGGTGAATTTTTCAAAGGATACATCAAATATGAATCCAAGACACCTACAAGCTCATGAATTCTTGTGCGAATTGATTAGCGAAAAATATGATCTTAATTGATAACATGTATGTTAGATCATTTTCAGATTCTCGTAATTATCCTAAACTTAACTATTATAGGTTTTAGTATATCATTAGTCATTTTTATGTATTTTTAACTTAGCTATTATTTATGTTGGACTTAATTGATATTATTATGTATGTTGGAATATTATTCAAGCTCAATTTTATTAGACTAGCCATTATTCAAAGTCAATTTTATTCAAACTAGTCGTTATTCAAACTAAATATTATAACATGCAAACTAAATTTCATAATCATTCCTAACTTCTATATTTTTTCATTCATTATCAAACGTCACTTAGAATGGGTCTTTCCAATCCTTCTCACATTGCAAAAATATTTATGAATTATATGAATCGATGACATGGATGAAGAACTTATGAGACTTTACTTTGAAAATGAAACGCAAGAAGAAGCTGCAAGCTCTAGTAAGCCTATACACCAAAGAAGGAATATAGAGAAGAAACGTGAAGAAGGACATGAGCATTTATTCAATGATTATTTTTCAGAAGCATTAGTGTACACAATTGAGTAATTTTGTCAAAGATATCAAATGCATAAACATCTATTCCTTCGTATCATTGAAGCTCGTGGTCAACATGATGAGTATTTTTGGTTCAGGGTTGATGCAGTTGGTAGATGAAGTCTTTCATCGCTACAAAAGTGCACCATAATTATTTGTATGTTGGCATATGAAGCATCTGCTAATAATGTGGATGGAAATTTTAGAATTAGCGAAATCACAACACTAAAATGTGTTGAAAAGTTTACAAGGGGTGTGATCAGTGTATTATGGCCACAATATCTATGAAAGCCAATTGTTGAGGACATTGAACGCCTGCTGCATATGGGGGGCACGTGGTTTTCCAGATACGTTGGGGAGCATTGATTGTATGCATTGAGAATGTAAAAATTGCCCTGTTGTATTGAAAGGACAATAAGTTCGAGGTGATCATGGTAAACCCACTCTTATGCTTGAAGTAGTTGTTTCACAAGACTTGTGAATTTGGCACACATTCTTTGGGGTAGTAGGTTCAAACAATGATATTAATGTGTTTAACCAATCTGATGTCTTCAACAATTTTATGCAAGGGCGAGCTCCTAAGGTCCATTATAAAGTAAATCGCACTGAATACAACATGGGTTATTATCTATCAAATGACATTTATCCTAAATGGGCCACATTTGTGAAAAATATTCCAATGTCACAAATGGATAAGAGAAAATTGTTTGCCTAACATCAAGAAGGCGCAAGAAAGGATATCGAACGAGAATTTGGATTTCTCCAATCTCAATTTACGATCATACGTAACCCAACTCGATTTTGTCCTGGATGCACTAAACTGTATAATGGATACATGTATCTTATTGCACAACATGATTGTTGAAGATGAATGTGACACATATGGTGGAAATTTTGATTATTCTTATGAGCATCTAGGCAATGACCCCGCTGCACCACCAAATGATTATAATAATGATTTTTAGGAGTTCCTACGTAGAAGACAACATGTTCGCGACAAGGAAATTCATTGATACTTTCAACAAGACTTGATAGAACATATATGAGAACGTTTCGAGCATGAGAATAATCACAATTCAAAATTATTTTAAACGTTTACTATATTTTCTACTAGTAGTTTATTTTGACATTTATAAATTTTTGTAATGTATTTTCTTATAATTTATTGGTGTTTATTTAATATATTTTAATTTAGTTGAATTTATTTGTTTGAATTAAATATTTATATATAAATATATTCGTTTTAGAATTTTAGACTAGTGGTATGAATATTTAAAAAATATAATTGAATTGTTTAAATAATTGAAAATGTAAAATAATATATTATATTAAATGTGACTCATTTATATCACCAAATTAAGTGAGCGACATAGATATAAAGACTCTAAATAAACATAAACATCTAACATATATATATATATATATATATATATATATATATATATATATATATATATATATATATATATATATATATTATTTCTGATTTATTTATAAAAAATAATTTATTTTTTATATTCATTAAATAATTAATATATATTAAATACTAGACTAAATACATTTATTATTAAATAAATTAAGGCAAAATAATCTCTTTGGTCCTTTAACTTTACCTCTGTGTCCATTTTGATGCCTTAACTTTAAAAAGTCTCAAATTGATCCTTTAATTATTCAAACAGTGTCACGTTAGTCCTTTCTGTTTGATTCGTTAGTCAAAGTCAAAATTAAAGACTATTTGGCATACACCTGACGCTGATGTGTCATATCTATTCACCAAAATAATCAAAATTCCACAAAAATTGCTTCTACCTGGACTCGAACCAGGAACATGCTGGTTACAGTCAACACAGTTTACCATTGGGGCATTCTTTCCTTTATTTATTAATTTCACAAATTGGATATATATTTATTCTATCTTTCTTGGATTTCTTCAAGCTTCTTCAACCTAGGTTCCTTTAATCTGAAATCGATAAACCCAGAAAGACTCAAATCTAACCTTAAAGACCCAAATCGATAAACCCAGAAAATCAAACACTAATATGTAGGGGATTTTTCATATCTGTTCTTCATTATTTTGTTTCCATCAAAAACCAAATCTGTTAAAGAGGGTTTCAATTCCTGAGAAGAACGAAAAAGTGTTGATGTTGAGTTTATGCAGAAGCGAGATGAGCCGAAAGTGTTGTTTAAAGTTGGTACTAGTTATCAGCGTGAATAGTGGAAGCATGTGAGTATAAAGAATTGGTTTTAAGTGGTGTGATGGATATGTTGTAGAAAAAAGGTGATTAAAGGGTGTTAAACAGTGATGGTTGAGTGGTGATATGCAAGAGTGTATGGTATGGTATCGGTTTCACAATGGTTTCAAGTGGCGAGCAAGACTTTTCCTTGCTTATATATGTAAGTTTTTTTGTTGTTAACAGTACCAGCAGTCCGAATGAAACAATGGTGAAGTCTTTAGTGTGTTTTCATGCAGGTTGAAGGTGTTAATGATTGAGGTTGTTGGAAAAAAAGTTATGTAGAAAGAGAGAGATAAAAGGTTTCAATTGTTTGAGTTAAGAAAAATAAAAATAAAAATAAATATATTTCATTTATAAATTAAATCATCTAGGGTGAAGTGGTCTAGTGGTAAATTATGTTGTGCTTTAATTAAAGAGGCATTGGTTCAAATCCTTGCACAAGGCAAATTTTTAGAATTTTTCTTGATATTTTAATGCCCTTGATGCAACAAAAATGCCACGCGTATGAACACTTGCCATGTTGGATGCCACGCTGCAAAAATTAACGCCGTTTGTAAAAATTAAACGGAAAGACTTAAATGGCGTTGTTTGAAGACATAAGGGACTAGATTACTTTTAAAACTTAAGGGACCAAAATAGACTCCGAAATAAAGTTAAGGGAATAAAAAGATTATTTTGCCATAAATTAAATTAATGTATCTAGTCAAATACTAAATACATTAATTATTAAATAAATTTAAAAAAATATCATTTTTATCCTTAACTGCACTTGGATATCATTGCCCATTATCATCCCCCACAGTTAATTTTTATAGAATATTAGTAACAATGAAGATGCCTTATGGTTTGGAAGTATTTTCAAATAAGACACATTATGTCCTATGTGATTGCTGCTTCCCAGCTGTATATCTCGATTCTATGCTTTGCATTCTCTTCCCATCTACTTACTTCTCACACTTTCCAAAATAACCCCATTTTCTTTATTATCTTTTTCTATATCTCAAAAGAAAAATAAAAAATAAAGCTAAATAATTTTGGACCCTCCCTTTTTCCTTCTCTTTATTATCTTTCTAGATTTCATTGTACTACTCAATATTATTTTTTCATCCACTTGTTTCCTTTTTCTTCTATAAATTCATTCCTTCAAACCCTTTCACTCCTCTTCCACTTTCCTCCTCTCTCTCTCTCTCTCTCTGAAAAAATCTGTTTCCTCTGTTTTTTTTCAGCATCAAATTTATTTTTGAAGCTTATTTTGATTTGAAACATAAAAAAAAAAGCTTCAAAAATCTTAAATGCTTAACCTATTGTTATTGATGTTTGAGATGATGAAGTTGAGGAGTTTGAGTATTGTTTTAAATATGACTGACTCAACTGGGGAGTAATATATTTGTCTTGTATAAAGCCCAAGATTGAGGCTGACTGGGAAAATCATTATATGAAGCCTAAGAGGAGGCTGACTCTTACTGAGGATTATTGAAATCCAGAAGAAGGCCTAAACTGTGTTAGGGGAATCTAAAAGGAAACTAACTCTTGCTGGAAATTTGAGCAGAGTTTATTTATCAGATGCCATGAGGCTCTGATTCTTTTGAGAATTTATTGATGTCAATCTGACCCTGGCTGGGGATTTTTAAGGTGAAAGTCAAGCCTTGTTGGGAGTCAGAAGGGATTTAAAGATGAGTTTGAATACCTTAGAGGTTTTAACTCTTCTGGGAATTGATGTATTGGTAAAGATGATTAGGATATATTCTATGCTTTTAGGAAGCCTGAGGGTCCTTGTGTTAAGCCCAAGAGGAGACTGTAGGGGTGAGACTTTCCAAGTCTAACTTGTATGAAGCCCAAAAGAACCCTGAGACTACCCAAGTCTCTTAAGAAGAGGTAGACTCTGGTTGGAGAAAGATCTTTGTATGATGCCTAAGAGGAGGCTGAGGGTTCTAGAGATGAAGATCAATTCTTGACTGATTGGATGTTCTAGAGTTTTGACTTTCTTGAGGATTGAACTAGTAGAGATGACTGAATTTTATCCTATGCTATTAGGAAGCCTTTAGGTCCTTGTACTAAGGCCAAGAGGAGGTTGTGATGCATCTAGGAAGCCTGTGGGTCCTTGTACTAGCCCAAGAGGAGGCTGTGGGAACTTCTAAGAAGCATGTGGGTCCAAGCCTAAGAAAAGTTCAAGAAAGGTTTCACCGGGAAATAATCATTTCTTTGCTGAACAATCCTAAGGTTTGAAGAAATTCAAAAGAGGTTTCACCGGGAATTAATCCTCTTTGGGGAAATGAATTTCTTTGTATAGATATAAACTAGTTGATTGAACTAAGTTATAAGTATCCTACTGTTTAACCTAAGTGTGAACTGAGGATGACCTAACTGCTGAGGGAACTCTAAACAGGTATGCCCAAGTATATACAAATAAGTGGTTTAACAGATATAAACAAGTATGTATTAAAAAGGTGATGGGTCTTATTGTTTGGATAGAGGCCCAAGTGTATTGTGATTTGTTGTATTGATTACAACTGTATGATTAGGGTTTTGAGAAATTGAAGAAAGTTTAGAGAAAACTTTAAATTTGAATTAAAAGAAATGTTATTGTTATTTGAATGAATTGAAAAGAAAGTTTGGGGCTTATAACTCAAAGAGAGGCCCAAGTGGTCTAAGAGAAGTTTCACTGGGAATAAAGCTCCTCTTAGTACCAGTGTGATTTGAATCTTCTTCTTTTTATTATATGAAATAGGGAAAATGATGGGACTTGCACTCTATTAAGAGGCCCAAGTTAGTGTATTTTGAATGAAAGAATAGTATTAGGTCTTATACTCGGGGAGAGGTCCAGGTGTTTTCCAACAGTTTTAAAACATACAGATGATTTTGAAAACAGAGGTATGGGGCTTACAACTCAAGGAGAGGCCCATGGAGGTTGTTTATTTTTTAAAACAAAGTTTATGTACAAAAGATTGGGGCTTATACTCAAGGAGAGCCCCAAGTGGTTTATTTGAAAACAGTGATCGCACTGCGATACCAAAGACGTTGTGAGACTTATATTCTAGCAGAGGCCCAAAGTTTATTTATGTACATAGGGGTTGGGTCTTTCACTCTAATAGAGGCCCATGAGTGTTGAAATGAAGTTTTGAAAGATCAAATCAAAGGAAACCCTAATTCTTATTTTTTTTTGTATTTTTAAAATGGAAAATTAATTAAAAATATCAAATATATCCAATAAACATGTTATGATTTATGTTTAAGGTTTGGAAAATAAGGTTTTATTCACATGATGATTTAAAATCAAATTGGTTTTAAAAAATCAAAAAAAGAAATTATTTAAAATGTTCAAAACAAATTAAAATAAAATTCTTTAAAATATTTAAAAATACATCAAATAAAAAAAATTTTGTGATTTTTTGGTGAATAAAATAGTTTTAATGTGCGAGTGATTTTTATGCAAAAAATCAATTTAAAATAATTAAAATTGATTAACAAAAATAATTATTGAAAATAAATAGAAAAAATATCAAAAAAAATATGAAAATGTGAAAAATTGGACAAAATGGCATGGGTGGGTGTTGAACCCACGCCCTCCAACACAAACACACTTAAAAACACACGCTGCTACCACTGGGATGGTGATACATCCGTGTATCAAAACTACCCCATAAACATATATGGGTGACTTGTTTTTAGGTCAGGCCAAGGCGCCATGGCCTGACCCTTGCCCAAGGGAGGCCGGATTTTATGTATTTGCAAGAAGGCCATAACTTTCTTATTTCTCCATGAAAATGGATGAAATAAAGATGGATCCTACCTAGAATTTCATGAGGAATCCAATGGTGGTCTTGGAATTTTCTAAAAATGCCTACATTTTAAAACCTGATATTGGTTTCAAATTAGGTCAATATTTGAAAGTTCTTTGCTACAACTCAATACAAGCAATAATAGCATGGCAAATTAGTTCAAACACAATAAATATGATATGTATGACATGTTCATGATCAATGTACATCAAAGCAATGCATATTTCCCAAAGTTCAAGTTGCTATGCACTTACCTCTTGAAGCTCCACTTGCTACCTTTCAAGAGACTTGTGACATAAATAATCCAATTCCTTAGACACTCTTAATAGATACCTTAGAAGCTTTTAGGATGATCCAAATCAAAAGAAAACCTCTGGAACAAAAACTAGCTCCTTCTTGCAAAATTGGCAAAAATGACAAAAATAGCAAATCCCTCAATTGGTATTACAGTTGAGGAACACTTGTTGGAACAGTTTAGGGATGATATTTGGAGAGTGTTTGAAGTGTTGTTTGGCTTTGAAAGTGATTGAATCAAGACATGGCTTGAAAAATGCAGAAAAGTCAAAATTTGAGGTTTTGATGGTTGACTTTCTGATTTTGGTGTTGTGAGATGAAGATGAAGGTTTGAACACCTCCAATGGATGATTTATAATGTGTTTGGATGATGGTTTGAGTGGTTCAAGCTCTGGTTTTGAGAATTTCAAGTTTGATCCTTGAAACTTTGAAATTTGAAGCAAGAGAGGGAGAATGAGAAAACAAGGCTTTGGTATTGTTTTGGGGTCTCTTTTCTGATGCAAAATGACCTCTATTTATAGGAGAGCAAGTTTGTTTTGCAAGGAATAGTGAGTGGATGAGGGAGCATGCTATTATCCAATGGATTTTGTCATGTAGCACTTTCTTAAATGCCAAGATATCAAGTCTCCTCTTTTCTTGACTTCAGCCAACTTTGCAGGTTTGAACACTCATGTTTCTTGACTCCTCTTGACTGGTTTGTAACTGATTCATGCCACCTCTATGCATCACATAAATGCTTGATGCCAAATTTGAAATTCAATGTTCATGTAATGATGATTTTACTCCTGCCAAGTTGAAATCTTGACCCATTGGTCCAAAGTTGAAATCATCAAGTGATTCATCAAGATTCTTTCTGATCTTGTAAGAGGACAAATCTTGTAAGATGAAAAAATTGGAAATGGAAATCGTGTGGCACAAGAAATGCACACAATCTACCAAATATTGTCATGAAAATCATTTTGAGCAAGGCATGTTTTGAGGTTCATAACTCCTTGCTCAAGTTGAACCAATGGATGTTCTTGTACTCTTTGGAAAGCTTGTATATTATACTTCAACTTTGATGTTTGCATTTGGTCTTGATTCCTCTTGGATCATAATGAAAAATGCCTCCAAAGTTGGACAAAACATGAAACTGATTCTGCCTAAAATTTTTCTAAGTGTCAAAGTTCACATCTTATGAAACCCTAACTTTATGGTCTTATAACTCAAAATCTAGGAAAATTTCTCTCTACAGGCCTTGGTCGACCAAAACCCTAATTTGGTGACACTGATGATCTTGAGGCTTGATCAACTTGAGATGTTGCATTTTTTGTGTTAGATTCTTGATGTGGAAGACCTCTTGATCCTTCATGGATGTTTGAGAGGTTTGACAAGTTGAAGATCATGTCAATTCTTGATTAATCCTTTGCCTGGATGCTCTGAGATGGCTCAACAACCCTAATCCTTGGTTAAGGTGAATGCTCAACAATCTTTGAGAGGATTGATGAGGCATGAAGGTACATCCATATTGTGGTGATGATTTTCACAATGATGTGAAATCTTGTGGTCAAAATTTAGGGTATGACAAACTGCCCTGCCCATGAGTTTCGATTCTGTTTCAACGCATTTCACTATAAAACACTTAGGTTTTACGAATTTTGGCATCGAAGTTTTCTATTTTTTGTTTACGCATATACTCTACTGTAAAACGCACTAATCGTTCACATCTAGGGATTAATGCATGATTTTGAATGCTGAATCGTTTGTAATGCTTGGATCATTGAAGTTAACCTTGTCGCCATTGTTATTCAAGAAGTTTTCCCTTTACTAAAGTCTTCCGCATTTATTTTTCGCATTATTTCAATTCACTACTACGAAAAACCCATTTAACAACGGTTGGAAACTACATATAATGACGGGGATTAGGGCGTTGTTAAGTAGAGTGTTGACGTAAGTACGCTACCTATTATGACGGACCTGGGACCGTTGTTGTATTCTGGAAAGCGGGTGTTATATTGCAACTGTTAGGTATTTCAACCGTTGTAATATATATTAACTATCACAACGGTTATGAGTCTCAACCGTTGTGGAATGTACCCTTAGTTTATTAAATACAAATGTATATTGCTTGTTTTACCATACACCTAATTAAAGAAATACAACCATTAAAATTGGTAAAGAACTATATAATCTGAAAATTAAACTGTTCTTGAAAACCAACTTAAACACACCACTATTTTCCGAATTGCATCCATTTCATTCCGCACATTTTATGTTCCTTAACATAAAATTTATGGTTCAAATGGTCGGTTTCCTTCAATCCATCGATATCTTTTATTATAGTTTACCTCATCATCGCCACAAATCATCACGATTTTATCATCATAACAATCATGATCTTAACAACCACGATGATTAATGACGACGATGAGGTAAATTAGAATTGTAAATATCGATGAATTGAAGCAAATGGACAATTGAACCATAAATTTTATGTTAAGGAACATTAAATGTGCTGAATGAAATGGATGCAATTTGGAAAACATTGACATGATAAAGGTTGGTTTTCAAATACATCTTAATTTTCAGATTATTAGTTTCTATATCAATTTAACTGATTGCATTTTCAATAAAAGGATAGTGAAACAAACAATATACATAGTATATAATAAACTAAATGTCATATACAATATCAAAATGAATTCATATATATGTACCTTATCAGAATGAATTCATATATATGTATCACCATTATCATCACCATGTGAAACAAACCCTAAGAAGTGGGAAGCAATGAAGAAAATTAGTTAGTATTCAAAACAAAACAAACAAAAGTTGAAACAAAACCCTAAGAAGTGGGACTGTACCATTACAATGAAGTTCACCTTGCTTGTGAAGCATTGAAGTCGAATCTGCACAAAATGAGAACAATCAACAAAAATAACATGAAGCAAACGAGATAATGGGAACTATCTAAAAAAAAGATTGAAGTAGAAGAATACCTTATTTTTCATAAACAATATGTACATTACGCTTGCAACCGCCATCATCATCACCATGTTCAACTAGTTTTAGACTCTGCAAGAAGAAATACAAGGAGGAAGAAGCTTAAATCAAAAGATTCATACTTCTTGTATTTATTTTCGCGGATTCTAAAAAAAGATGAAGTTTGCTGCCAAAAATGTAGAGAAAAAATGGGTGTTAGGGTTTCGCTGTGAAGGAAACGGCGCTACTGTTAATAAGGGAAAGTTAATTCCCTTATATAGGTAAATATTTCACAACGATTTTCTAAAAGAACCGTAATGATAAGTATATATATTATTTTAATAATATCACAACGGTTATTTATATTAACCGTAGCGATACCCCTTATACTTGGTACAAGGTTCGACTCCAGGCAACAACATTTTTCTATAAATACGTAAAATAGAAAAATGTTGTTGCCTGGAGTCGAACCTTGTACCAAGTATAAGGGGTATCGCAACGGTTATTATTACTAACCGTTGTAATATTATAACCCTTGCTCTTCCCGGAATAGAGAACATTCTGGCCAAGTATAATAATAATTTAAAATTTTCTCCGTTTTTCAAAAAATATCGTTCCAGAATATCAACCATTTACAAGTTATCATCATTGCAAGCATTAAACTATCAGACTTTTCATATTCAACCTCATCTATAAATAGACAATTTTACATTTCTTCATAATATATTCTTCGTAACAATAAGTTCTACAAATGAGAATGCTAGAAACATCACCAATGAGGGCACAAATGAACAACGTCAGCCGCCAAATGAGGAGGTCCAACCAGCGGCCAACGTCAGGGATGCGTTAAGGGTAAGGAAGGACAAGAAGAAGAAGAAGCTGAAGAAGAAAAAGAAAAAGAAGAACATGAGGACTGTTTATTATGATTCCGATGAGGAAAGTGAGGAGAGAGTCATGGATTATGAAGATGCATTTGCAGCTATGGGCTCTGACATTGATAAATATATGTAATATATGATTATCAATGTACTCTTCTTATCTGGAATCTTAATAAAGTTTTCTTTTATATATACTCATCTCTTTCACTTTTATTTTTAAAGAAGTTATGATCAAACTATTTCAACCTATTCTCTTGCACTTAAAAATAGAAAAACAAAGATGAATTTTGAGTTTTGAGGTTAAATCCCTGTAACACTAACAAAAGAAATAAAATATATGTTTAAAATCTAAAAATATGGAAAAAAATGTAATTGCTGGGAATCGAAGCCTGTTACACATCATGTATTACAACTGTATTTTAATATAAGCGTGTTTAAAATGTAAAAATATGGAAAAAAATGTAGTTGTTGGGAATCGAAGCTTGTTACACACCATGTATTACAACGATTTTTTAATATGACCGTCGTTAAATATGGCATTATGAATCATCTGCAAAATTTTTAACCTATTACAACGGTGGGATACGAATTCGTTGTAAACCTGGCGTCGTTAAATGGGTTTTTCTTAGTAGTGATTCCTGTAAGTCTTTATACGCTTTCATTTTTAGTTAGTAATTGTGCTAGCATGCTTGTATTGTTGAATCCAAATATAACTCACTTATATATCATCTCTACCATGTTTATGAGTTGTTTGCCTAATTTTAATAACATGAGTCGTATGCATGCTATGTCTGGCTAAATTATTTTGAGTCTGGTATGTGAGGAATGTCGTTCTGATGGGACTCGGTAATTCAAATTGGCGTAACTTTTTATAAATTGTTTTTCTGGTTCCAATTTTTAGTTTTGAAGTTTAAAAGGATTTGCACGATACTGAAAACATTAAGGTTTCGAGTCAATAGCGCGACAGTGTGAGATTCGTGCCAGATAGTAAAAACTGGATGTTAACTTCTAAAAACAGCGACAGTGCTTTAGGATTAATTAGGATTTGTTTGTTTTCAAAAAGTTTTTCGCGACTTAAATGAGTGAATGACAGAAAAACATTTGTGGTTTTGAAATATAACACGGGTCAATAGCACGGCAGTGTGAGACTAATGTTTTTAAACTAATATTTTCTGCCAAAAAGTAATTTAAAACACAACATGCGCCAATGATCTATTGAGTCCCCGAGGTACACTGGAAACCACATTCCGATGTCTCATATTTGATATATTTTTTAAGCTCTATTCTAGTTTTACTTTTAGTTTCAATTTCCCCCTATTCGAAATATTCATATCTTTAGATTTACATAGCACCAATAGATAATGATAAGATTAATTACTGGTCCTTATGGGTTTAATATCTTTTAAAACTACTATTGACTACGTGCACTTGCGGATTAGCAACCATCATATTCCAAATCCACAAAATAACCCACATTTTGGAAATTGTCCATATCATACACCACCTTACCCATATCAATATCAACAATTTTTATCCCAATCAACCAATCCCACCATGTCTCATCGAGTTCAAATAGTTGGTAGTGACATGTAATCTAATTATAAACAGCTTGAAACACCACAACTTCTCACTCAAGGTGGGTTGGAAACTATTAACCTTGGTGAAGAAATTGGATATGCGCCAATTACAAATACACCAAAAACAGTATTCCAACCAAAGGAGGATGAAGTTCTCATTCAATTTTGGCTCAATATTTCAAAGGATTCAACTATTGGAGTTAATAAAAAAAGGAGATTGTTTTTGGAAGAGGATTTGTTTAGCTTATAACAAGCACTTCGACAAGAATTATCAAGAGAGGAATTTGATGGCACTAAAAGATCGTTGGCGCAAAAAGATTAATTAATCTGTCCAAAAATTTGTTGTGTGTTATAAACAAGCTTTGACGGTAAAGAAAAGTGGGAGCTCTAAGACAAACATCATTTTAGCAACATAAAATATATTCTACTAAGTTGAACATGAAAAATTCACATTAGAGGAGGCTTGAAGAATATTTAAAGATGAACCCAAATGACTAGCATGTTCATCAAAACCTTCTGCAGAAAGAACAAAGAATTCAATTTCGGAGGCATATTCATCTTCTTCTAATCCACCTGCACCAACAAGCAACGAGTATAATCCACCATCACCTACTTTTTTACATCTTCCAATTGGCAAAAAAGCGGTCAAAAGGAAGGAGAAAGAAAAGCTTGTAGAAAATTATAATCCCAAAGTAAAATTTAATATATTGAAAGATGGTTTCGACAAAAAATTGAAATTGATGTCACTATTTGCACGTGATTATGCACGTATTGAGGGTGAAAAGGTTGATATATATATATAGGGTTTAGGTGAATTTTTCAAAGGATACATCAAATATGAATCCAAGACACCTACAAGCTCATGAATTCTTGTGCGAATTGATTAGCGAAAAATATGATCTTAATTGATAACATGTATGTTAGATCATTTTCAGATTCTCGTAATTATCCTAAACTTAACTATTATAGGTTTTAGTATATCATTAGTCATTTTTATGTATTTTTAACTTAGCTATTATTTATGTTGGACTTAATTGATATTATTATGTATGTTGGAATATTATTCAAGCTCAATTTTATTAGACTAGCCATTATTCAAAGTCAATTTTATTCAAACTAGTCGTTATTCAAACTAAATATTATAACATGCAAACTAAATTTCATAATCATTCCTAACTTCTATATTTTTTCATTCATTATCAAACGTCACTTAGAATGGGTCTTTCCAATCCTTCTCACATTGCAAAAATATTTATGAATTATATGAATCGATGACATGGATGAAGAACTTATGAGACTTTACTTTGAAAATGAAACGCAAGAAGAAGCTGCAAGCTCTAGTAAGCCTATACACCAAAGAAGGAATATAGAGAAGAAACGTGAAGAAGGACATGAGCATTTATTCAATGATTATTTTTCAGAAGCATTAGTGTACACAATTGAGTAATTTTGTCAAAGATATCAAATGCATAAACATCTATTCCTTCGTATCATTGAAGCTCGTGGTCAACATGATGAGTATTTTCGGTTCAGGGTTGATGCAGTTGGTAGATGAAGTCTTTCATCGCTACAAAAGTGCACCATAATTATTTGTATGTTGGCATATGAAGCATCTGCTAATAATGTGGATGGAAATTTTAGAATTAGCGAAATCACAACACTAAAATGTGTTGAAAAGTTTACAAGGGGTGTGATCAGTGTATTATAGCCACAATATCTATGAAAGCCAATTGTTGAGGACATTGAACGCCTGCTGCATATGGGGGGCACGTGGTTTTCCAGATACGTTGGGGAGCATTGATTGTATGCATTGAGAATGTAAAAATTGCCCTGTTGTATTGAAAGGACAATAAGTTCGAGGTGATCATGGTAAACCCACTCTTATGCTTGAAGTAGTTGTTTCACAAGACTTGTGAATTTGGCACACATTCTTTGGGGTAGTAGGTTCAAACAATGATATTAATGTGTTTAACCAATCTGATGTCTTCAACAATTTTATGCAAGGGCGAGCTCCTAAGGTCCATTATAAAGTAAATCGCACTGAATACAACATGGGTTATTATCTATCAAATGACATTTATCCTAAATGGGCCACATTTGTGAAAAATATTCCAATGTCACAAATGGATAAGAGAAAATTGTTTGCCTAACATCAAGAAGGTGCAAGAAAGGATATCGAACGAGCATTTGGATTTCTCCAATCTCAATTTACGATCATACGTAACCCAACTCGATTTTGTCCTGGATGCACTAAACTGTATAATGGATACATGTATCTTATTGCACAACATGATTGTTGAAGATGAATGTGACACATATGGTGGAAATTTTGATTATTCTTATGAGCATCTAGGCAATGACCCCGCTGCACCACCAAATGATTATAATAATGATTTTTAGGAGTTCCTACGTAGAAGACAACATGTTCGCGACAAGGAAATTCATTGATACTTTCAACAAGACTTGATAGAACATATATGAGAACGTTTCGAGCATGAGAATAATCACAATTCAAAATTATTTTAAACGTTTACTATATTTTCTACTAGTAGTTTATTTTGACATTTATAAATTTTTGTAATGTATTTTCTTATAATTTATTGGTGTTTATTTAATATATTTTAATTTAGTTGAATTTATTTGTTTGAATTAAATATTTATATATAAATATATTCGTTTTAGAATTTTAGACTAGTGGTATGAATATTTAAAAAATATAATTGAATTGTTTAAATAATTGAAAATGTAAAATAATATATTATATTAAATGTGACTCATTTATATCACCAAATTAAGTGAGCGACATAGATATAAAGACTCTAAATAAACATAAACATCTAACAATATATATATATATATATATATATATATATATATATATATATATATATATATATATATTATTTCTGATTTATTTATAAAAAATAATTTATTTTTTATATTCATTAAATAATTAATATATATTAAATACTAGACTAAATACATTTATTATTAAATAAATTAAGGCAAAATAATCTCTTTGGTCCTTTAACTTTACCTCTGTGTCCATTTTGATGCCTTAACTTTAAAAAGTCTCAAATTGATCCTTTAATTATTCAAACAGTGTCACGTTAGTCCTTTCTGTTTGATTCGTTAGTCAAAGTCAAAATTAAAGACTATTTGGCATACACCTGACGCTGATGTGTCATATCTATTCACCAAAATAATCAAAATTCCACAAAAATTGCTTCTACCTGGACTCGAACCAGGAACATGCTGGTTACAGTCAACACAGTTTACCATTGGGGCATTCTTTCCTTTATTTATTAATTTCACAAATTGGATATATATTTATTCTATCTTTCTTGGATTTCTTCAAGCTTCTTCAACCTAGGTTCCTTTAATCTGAAATCGATAAACCCAGAAAGACTCAAATCTAACCTTAAAGACCCAAATCGATAAACCCAGAAAATCAAACACTAATATGTAGGGGATTTTTCATATCTGTTCTTCATTATTTTGTTTCCATCAAAAACCAAATCTGTTAAAGAGGGTTTCAATTCCTGAGAAGAACGAAAAAGTGTTGATGTTGAGTTTATGCAGAAGCGAGATGAGCCGAAAGTGTTGTTTAAAGTTGGTACTAGTTATCAGCGTGAATAGTGGAAGCATGTGAGTATAAAGAATTGGTTTTAAGTGGTGTGATGGATATGTTGTAGAAAAAAGGTGATTAAAGGGTGTTAAACAGTGATGGTTGAGTGGTGATATGCAAGAGTGTATGGTATGGTATCGGTTTCACAATGGTTTCAAGTGGCGAGCAAGACTTTTCCTTGCTTATATATGCAAGTTTTTTTGTTGTTAACAGTACCAGCAGTCCGAATGAAACAATGGTGAAGTCTTTAGTGTGTTTTCATGCAGGTTGAAGGTGTTAATGATTGAGGTTGTTGGAAAAAAAGTTATGTAGAAAGAGAGAGATAAAAGGTTTCAATTGTTTGAGTTAAGAAAAATAAAAATAAAAATAAATATATTTCATTTATAAATTAAATCATCTAGGGTGAAGTGGTCTAGTGGTAAATTATGCTGTGCTTTAATTAAAGAGGCATTGGTTCAAATCCTTGCACAAGGCAAATTTTTAGAATTTTTCTTGATATTTTAATGCCCTTGATGCAACAAAAATGCCACGCGTATGAACACTTGCCATGTTGGATGCCACGCTGCAAAAATTAACGCCGTTTGTAAAAATTAAACGGAAAGACTTAAATGGCGTTGTTTGAAGACATAAGGGACTAGATTACTTTTAAAACTTAAGGGACCAAAATAGACTCCGAAATAAAGTTAAGGGAATAAAAAGATTATTTTGCCATAAATTAAATTAATGTATCTAGTCAAATACTAAATACATTAATTATTAAATAAATTTAAAAAAATATCATTTTTATCCTTAACTGCACTTGGATATCATTGCCCATTATCATCCCCCACAGTTAATTTTTATAGAATATTAGTAACAATGAAGATGCCTTATGGTTTGGAAGTATTTTCAAATAAGACACATTATGTCCTATGTGATTGCTGCTTCCCAGCTGTATATCTCGATTCTATGCTTTGCATTCTCTTCCCATCTACTTACTTCTCACACTTTCCAAAATAACCCCATTTTCTTTATTATCTTTTTCTATATCTCAAAAGAAAAATAAAAAATAAAGCTAAATAATTTTGGACCCTCCCTTTTTCCTTCTCTTTATTATCTTTCTAGATTTCATTGTACTACTCAATATTATTTTTTCATCCACTTGTTTCCTTTTTCTTCTATAAATTCATTCCTTCAAACCCTTTCACTCCTCTTCCACTTTCCTCCTCTCTCTCTCTCTCTGAAAAAATCTGTTTCCTCTGTTTTTTTTCAGCATCAAATTTATTTTTGAAGCTTATTTTGATTTGAAACATAAAAAAAAAAGCTTCAAAAATCTTAAATGCTTAACCTATTGTTATTGATGTTTGAGATGATGAAGTTGAGGAGTTTGAGTATTGTTTTAAATATGACTGACTCAACTGGGGAGTAATATATTTGTCTTGTATAAAGCCCAAGATTGAGGCTGACTGGGAAAATCATTATATGAAGCCTAAGAGGAGGCTGACTCTTACTGAGGATTATTGAAATCCAGAAGAAGGCCTAAACTGTGTTAGGGGAATCTAAAAGGAAACTAACTCTTGCTGGAAATTTGAGCAGAGTTTATTTATCAGATGCCATGAGGCTCTGATTCTTTTGAGAATTTATTGATGTCAATCTGACCCTGGCTGGGGATTTTTAAGGTGAAAGTCAAGCCTTGTTGGGAGTCAGAAGGGATTTAAAGATGAGTTTGAATACCTTAGAGGTTTTAACTCTTCTGGGAATTGATGTATTGGTAAAGATGATTAGGATATATTCTATGCTTTTAGGAAGCCTGAGGGTCCTTGTGTTAAGCCCAAGAGGAGACTGTAGGGGTGAGACTTTCCAAGTCTAACTTGTATGAAGCCCAAAAGAACCCTGAGACTACCCAAGTCTCTTAAGAAGAGGTAGACTCTGGTTGGAGAAAGATCTTTGTATGATGCCTAAGAGGAGGCTGAGGGTTCTAGAGATGAAGATCAATTCTTGACTGATTGGATGTTCTAGAGTTTTGACTTTCTTGAGGATTGAACTAGTAGAGATGACTGAATTTTATCCTATGCTATTAGGAAGCCTTTAGGTCCTTGTACTAAGGCCAAGAGGAGGTTGTGATGCATCTAGGAAGCCTGTGGGTCCTTGTACTAGCCCAAGAGGAGGCTGTGGGAACTTCTAAGAAGCATGTGGGTCCAAGCCTAAGAAAAGTTCAAGAAAGGTTTCACCGGGAAATAATCATTTCTTTGCTGAACAATCCTAAGGTTTGAAGAAATTCAAAAGAGGTTTCACCGGGAATTAATCCTCTTTGGGGAAATGAATTTCTTTGTATAGATATAAACTAGTTGATTGAACTAAGTTATAAGTATCCTACTGTTTAACCTAAGTGTGAACTGAGGATGACCTAACTGCTGAGGGAACTCTAAACAGGTATGCCCAAGTATATACAAATAAGTGGTTTAACAGATATAAACAAGTATGTATTAAAAAGGTGATGGGTCTTATTGTTTGGATAGAGGCCCAAGTGTATTGTGATTTGTTGTATTGATTACAACTGTATGATTAGGGTTTTGAGAAATTGAAGAAAGTTTAGAGAAAACTTTAAATTTGAATTAAAAGAAATGTTATTGTTATTTGAATGAATTGAAAAGAAAGTTTGGGGCTTATAACTCAAAGAGAGGCCCAAGTGGTCTAAGAGAAGTTTCACTGGGAATAAAGCTCCTCTTAGTACTAGTGTGATTTGAATCTTCTTCTTTTTATTATATGAAATAGGGAAAATGATGGGACTTGCACTCTATTAAGAGGCCCAAGTTAGTGTATTTTGAATGAAAGAATAGTATTAGGTCTTATACTCGGGGAGAGGTCCAGGTGTTTTCCAACAGTTTTAAAACATACAGATGATTTTGAAAACAGAGGTATGGGGCTTACAACTCAAGGAGAGGCCCATGGAGGTTGTTTATTTTTTAAAACAAAGTTTATGTACAAAAGATTGGGGCTTATACTCAAGGAGAGCCCCAAGTGGTTTATTTGAAAACAGTGATCGCACTGCGATACCAAAGACGTTGTGAGACTTATATTCTAGCAGAGGCCCAAAGTTTATTTATGTACATAGGGGTTGGGTCTTTCACTCTAATAGAGGCCCATGAGTGTTGAAATGAAGTTTTGAAAGATCAAATCAAAGGAAACCCTAATTCTTATTTTTTTTTGTATTTTTAAAATGGAAAATTAATTAAAAATATCAAATATATCCAATAAACATGTTATGATTTATGTTTAAGGTTTGGAAAATAAGGTTTTATTCACATGATGATTTAAAATCAA
Organism: Lathyrus tuberosus; assembly: GCA_022829125.1. NCBI lineage: Eukaryota > Viridiplantae > Streptophyta > Magnoliopsida > Fabales > Fabaceae > Lathyrus > Lathyrus tuberosus. Next base: position 5,561,525 of record JALAZF010000403.1, on the reverse strand, counting down.
ATTGGTTTTAAAAAATCAAAAAAAGAAATTATTTAAAATGTTCAAAACAAATTAAAATAAAATTCTTTAAAATATTTAAAAATACATCAAATAAAAAAAATTTTGTGATTTTTTGGTGAATAAAATAGTTTTAATGTGCGAGTGATTTTTATGCAAAAAATCAATTTAAAATAATTAAAATTGATTAACAAAAATAATTATTGAAAATAAATAGAAAAAATATCAAAAAAAATATGAAAATGTGAAAAATTGGACAAAATGGCATGGGTGGGTGTTGAACCCACGCCCTCCAACACAAACACACTTAAAAACACACGCTGCTACCACTGGGATGGTGATACATCCGTGTATCAAAACTACCCCATAAACATATATGGGTGACTTGTTTTTAGGTCAGGCCAAGGCGCCATGGCCTGACCCTTGCCCAAGGGAGGCCGGATTTTATGTATTTGCAAGAAGGCCATAACTTTCTTATTTCTCCATGAAAATGGATGAAATAAAGATGGATCCTACCTAGAATTTCATGAGGAATCCAATGGTGGTCTTGGAATTTTCTAAAAATGCCTACATTTTAAAACCTGATATTGGTTTCAAATTAGGTCAATATTTGCAAGTTCTTTGCTACAACTCAATACAAGCAATAATAGCATGGCAAATTAGTTCAAACACAATAAATATGATATGTATGACATGTTCATGATCAATGTACATCAAAGCAATGCATATTTCCCAAAGTTCAAGTTGCTATGCACTTACCTCTTGAAGCTCCACTTGCTACCTTTCAAGAGACTTGTGACATAAATAATCCAATTCCTTGGACACTCTTAATAGATACCTTAGAAGCTTTTAGGATGATCCAAATCAAAAGAAAACCTCTGGAACAAAAACTAGCTCCTTCTTGCAAAATTGGCAAAAATGACAAAAATAGCAAATCCCTCAATTGGTATTACAGTTGAGGAACACTTGTTGGAACAGTTTAGGGATGATATTTGGAGAGTGTTTGAAGTGTTGTTTGGCTTTGAAAGTGATTGAATCAAGACATGGCTTGAAAAATGCAGAAAAGTCAAAATTTGAGGTTTTGATGGTTGACTTTCTGATTTTGGTGTTGTGAGATGAAGATAAAGGTTTGAACACCTCCAATGGATGATTTATAATGTGTTTGGATGATTGTTTGAGTGGTTCAAGCTCTGGTTTTGAGAATTTCAAGTTTGATCCTTGAAACTTTGAAATTTGAAGCAAGAGAGGGAGAATGAGAAAACAAGGCTTTGGTATTGTTTTGGGGTCTCTTTTCTGATGCAAAATGACCTCTATTTATAGGAGAGCAAGTTTGTTTTGCAAGGAATAGTGAGTGGATGAGGGAGCATGCTATTATCCAATGGATTTTGTCATGTAGCACTTTCTTAAATGCCAAGATATCAAGTCTTCTCTTATCTTGACTTCAGCCAACTTTGCAGGTTTGAACACTCATGTTTCTTGACTCCTCTTGACTGGTTTGTAACTGATTCATGCCACCTCTATGCATCACATAAATGCTTGATGCCAAATTTGAAATTCAATGTTCATGTAATGATGATTTTACTCCTGCCAAGTTGAAATCTTGACCCATTGGTCCAAAGTTGAAATCATCAAGTGATTCATCAAGATTCTTTCTGATCTTGTAAGAGGACAAATCTTGTAAGATGAAAAAATTGGAAATGGAAATCGTGTGGCACAAGAAATGCACACAATCTACCAAATATTGTCATGAAAATCATTTTGAGCAAGGCATGTTTTGAGGTTCATAACTCCTTGCTCAAGTTGAACCAATGGATGTTCTTGTACTCTTTGGAAAGCTTGTATATTATACTTCAACTTTGATGTTTGCATTTGGTCTTGATTCCTCTTGGATCATAATGAAAAATGCCTCCAAAGTTGGACAAAACATGAAACAGATTCTGCCTAAAATTTTTCTAAGTGTCAAAGTTCACATCTTATGAAACCCTAACTTTATGGTCTTATAACTCAAAATCTAGGAAAATTTCTCTCTACAGGCCTTGGTCGACCAAAACCCTAATTTGGTGACACTGATGATCTTGAGGCTTGATCAACTTGAGATGTTGCATTTTTTGTGTTAGATTCTTGATGTGGAAGACCTCTTGATCCTTCATGGATGTTTGAGAGGTTTGACAAGTTGAAGATCATGTCAATTCTTGATTAATCCTTTGCCTGGATGCTCTGAGATGGCTCAACAACCCTAATCCTTGGTTGAGGTGAATGCTCAACAATCTTTGAGAGGATTGATGAGGCATGAAGGTACATCCATATTGTGGTGATGATTTTCACAATGATGTGAAATCTTGTGGTCAAAATTTAGGGTATGACAAACTGCCCTGCCCATGAGTTTCGATTCTGTTTCAACGCATTTCACTATAAAACACTTAGGTTTTACGAATTTTGGCATCGAAGTTTTCTATTTTTTGTTTACGCATATACTCTACTGTAAAACGCACTAATCGTTCACATCTAGGGATTAGTGCATGATTTTGAATGCTGAATCGTTTGTAATGCTTGGATCATTGAAGTTAACCTTGTCGCCATTGTTATTCAAGAAGTTTTCCCTTTACTAAAGTCTTCCGCATTTATTTTTCGCATTATTTCAATTCACTACTACGAAAAACCCATTTAACAACGGTTGGAAACTACATATAATGACGGGGATTAGGGCGTTGTTAAGTAGAGTGTTGACGTAAGTACGCTACCTATTATGACGGACCTGGGACCGTTGTTGTATTCTGGAAAGCGGGTGTTATATTGCAACTGTTAGGTATTTCAACCGTTGTAATATATATTAACTATCACAACGGTTATGAGTCTCAACCGTTGTGGAATGTACCCTTAGTTTATTAAATACAAATGTATATTGCTTGTTTTACCATACACCTAATTAAAGAAATACAACCATTAAAATTGGTAAAGAACTATATAATCTGAAAATTAAACTGTTCTTGAAAACCAACTTAAACACACCACTATTTTCCGAATTGCATCCATTTCATTCCGCACATTTTATGTTCCTTAACATAAAATTTATGGTTCAAATGGTCGGTTTCCTTCAATCCATCGATATCTTTTATTATAGTTTACCTCATCATCGCCACAAATCATCACGATTTTATCATCATAACAATCATGATCTTAACAACCACGATGATTAATGACGACGATGAGGTAAATTAGAATTGTAAATATCGATGAATTGAAGCAAATGGACAATTGAACCATAAATTTTATGTTAAGGAACATTAAATGTGCTGAATGAAATGGATGCAATTTGGAAAACATTGACATGATAAAGGTTGGTTTTCAAATACATCTTAATTTTCAGATTATTAGTTTCTATATCAATTTAACTGATTGCATTTTCAATAAAAGGATAGTGAAACAAACAATATACATAGTATATAATAAACTAAATGTCATATACAATATCAAAATGAATTCATATATATGTACCTTATCAGAATGAATTCATATATATGTATCACCATTATCATCACCATGTGAAACAAACCCTAAGAAGTGGGAAGCAATGAAGAAAATTAGTTAGTATTCAAAACAAAACAAACAAAAGTTGAAACAAAACCCTAAGAAGTGGGATTGTACCATTACAATGAAGTTCACCTTGCTTGTGAAGCATTGAAGTCGAATCTGCACAAAATGAGAACAATCAACAAAAATAACATGAAGCAAACGAGATAATGGGAACTATCTAAAAAAAAGATTGAAGTAGAAGAATACCTTATTTTTCATAAACAATATGTACATTACGCTTGCAACCGCCATCATCATCACCATGTTCAACTAGTTTTAGACTCTGCAAGAAGAAATACAAGGAGGAAGAAGCTTAAATCAAAAGATTCATACTTCTTGTATTTATTTTCGCGGATTCTAAAAAAAGATGAAGTTTACTGCCAAAAATGTAGAGAAAAAATGGGTGTTAGGGTTTCGCTGTGAAGGAAACGGCGCTACTGTTAATAAGGGAAAGTTAATTCCCTTATATAGGTAAATATTTCACAACGATTTTCTAAAAGAACCGTAATGATAAGTATATATATTATTTTAATAATATCACAACGGTTATTTATATTAACCGTAGCGATACCCCTTATACTTGGTACAAGGTTCGACTCCAGGCAACAACATTTTTCTATAATTACGTAAAATAGAAAAATGTTGTTGCCTGGAGTCGAACCTTGTACCAAGTATAAGGGGTATCGCAACGGTTATTATTACTAACCGTTGTAATATTATAACCCTTGCTCTTCCCGGAATAGAGAACATTCTGGCCAAGTATAATAATAATTTAAAATTTTCTCCGTTTTTCAAAAAATATCGTTCCAGAATATCAACCATTTACAAGTTATCATCATTGCAAGCATTAAACTATCAGACTTTTCATATTCAACCTCATCTATAAATAGACAATTTTACATTTCTTCATAATATATTCTTCGTAACAATAAGTTCTACAAATGAGAATGCTAGAAACATCACCAATGAGGGCACAAATGAACAACGTCAGCCACCAAATGAGGAGGTCCAACCAGCGGCCAACGTCAGGGATGCGTTAAGGGTAAGGAAGGACAAGAAGAAGAAGAAGCTGAAGAAGAAAAAGAAAAAGAAGAACATGAGGACTGTTTATTATGATTCCGATGAGGAAAGTGAGGAGAGAGTCATGGATTATGAAGATGCATTTGCAGCTATGGGCTCTGACATTGATAAATATATGTAATATATGATTATCAATGTACTCTTCTTATCTGGAATCTTAATAAAGTTTTCTTTTATATATACTCATCTCTTTCACTTTTATTTTTAAAGAAGTTATGATCAAACTATTTCAACCTATTCTCTTGCACTTAAAAATAGAAAAACAAAGATGAATTTTGAGTTTTGAGGTTAAATCCCTGTAACACTAACAAAAGAAATAAAATATATGTTTAAAATCTAAAAATATGGAAAAAAATGTAATTACTGGGAATCGAAGCCTGTTACACATCATGTATTACAACTGTATTTTAATATAAGCGTGTTTAAAATGTAAAAATATGGAAAAAAATGTAGTTGTTGGGAATCGAAGCTTGTTACACACCATGTATTACAACGATTTTTTAATATGACCGTCGTTAAATATGGCATTATGAATCATCTGCAAATTTTTTAACCTATTACAACGGTGGGATACGAATTCGTTGTAAACCTGGCGTCGTTAAATGGGTTTTTCTTAGTAGTGATTCCTGTAAGTCTTTATACGCTTTCATTTTTAGTTAGTAATTGTGCTAGCATGCTTGTATTGTTGAATCCAAATATAACTCACTTATATATCATCTCTACCATGTTTATGAGTTGTTTGCCTAATTTTAATAACATGAGTCGTATGCATGCTATGTCTGGCTAAATTATTTTGAGTCTGGTATGTGAGGAATGTCGTTCTGATGGGACTCGGTAATTCAAATTGGCGTAACTTTTTATAAATTGTTTTTCTGGTTCCAATTTTTAGTTTTGAAGTTTAAAAGGATTTGCACGATACTGAAAACATTAAGGTTTCGAGTCAATAGCGCGACAGTGTGAGATTCGTGCCAGATAGTAAAAACTGGATGTTAACTTCTAAAAACAGCGACAGTGCTTTAGGATTAATTAGGATTTGTTTGTTTTCAAAAAGTTTTTCGCGACTTAAATGAGTGAATGACAGAAAAACATTTGTGGTTTTGAAATATAACACGGGTCAATAGCACGGCAGTGTGAGACTAATGTTTTTAAACTAATATTTTCTGCCAAAAAGTAATTTAAAACACAACATGCGCCAATGATCTATTGAGTCCCCGAGGTACACTGGAAACCACATTCCGATGTCTCATATTTGATATATTTTTTAAGCTCTATTCTAGTTTTACTTTTAGTTTCAATTTCCCCCTATTCGAAATATTCATATCTTTAGATTTACATAGCACCAATAGATAATGATAAGATTAATTACTGGTCCTTATGGGTTTAATATCTTTTAAAACTACTATTGACTACGTGCACTTGCGGATTAGCAACCATCATATTCCAAATCCACAAAATAACCCACATTTTGGAAATTGTCCATATCATACACCACCTTACCCATATCAATATCAACAATTTTTATCCCAATCAACCAATCCCACCATGTCTCATCGAGTTCAAATAGTTGGCAGTGACATGTAATCTAATTATAAACAGCTTGAAACACCACAACTTCTCACTCAAGGTGGGTTGGAAACTATTAACCTTGGTGAAGAAATTGGATATGCGCCAATTACAAATACACCAAAAACAGTATTCCAACCAAAGGAGGATGAAGTTCTCATTCAATTTTGGCTCAATATTTCAAAGGATTCAACTATTGGAGTTAATAAAAAAAAGGAGATTGTTTTTGGAAGAGGATTTGTTTAGCTTATAACAAGCACTTCGACAAGAATTATCAAGAGAGGAATTTGATGGCACTAAAAGATCGTTGGCGCAAAAAGATTAATTAATCTGTCCAAAAATTTGTTGTGTGTTATAAACAAGCTTTGACGGTAAAGAAAAGTGGGAGCTCTAAGACAAACATCATTTTAGCAACATAAAATATATTCTACTAAGTTGAACATGAAAAATTCACATTAGAGGAGGCTTGAAGAATATTTAAAGATGAACCCAAATGACTAGCATGTTCATCAAAACCTTCTGCAGAAAGAACAAAGAATTCAATTTCGGAGGCATATTCATCTTCTTCTAATCCACCTGCACCAACAAGCAACGAGTATAATCCACCATCACCTACTTTTTTACATCTTCCAATTGGCAAAAAAGCGGTCAAAAGGAAGGAGAAAGAAAAGCTTGTAGAAAATTATAATCCCAAAGTAAAATTTAATATATTGAAAGATGGTTTCGACAAAAAATTGAAATTGATGTCACTATTTGCACGTGATTATGCACGTATTGAGGGTGAAAAGGTTGATATATATATATATATATATAGGGTTTAGGTGAATTTTTCAAAGGATACATCAAATATGAATCCAAGACACCTACAAGCTCATGAATTCTTGTGCGAATTGATTAGCGAAAAATATGATCTTAATTGATAACATGTATGTTAGATCATTTTCAGATTCTCGTAATTATCCTAAACTTAACTATTATAGGTTTTAGTATATCATTAGTCATTTTTATGTATTTTTAACTTAGCTATTATTTATGTTGGACTTAATTGATATTATTATGTATGTTGGAATATTATTCAAGCTCAATTTTATTAGACTAGCCATTATTCAAAGTCAATTTTATTCAAACTAGTCGTTATTCAAACTAAATATTATAACATGCAAACTAAATTTCATAATCATTCCTAACTTCTATATTTTTTCATTCATTATCAAACGTCACTTAGAATGGGTCTTTCCAATCCTTCTCACATTGCAAAAATATTTATGAATTATATGAATCGATGACATGGATGAAGAACTTATGAGACTTTACTTTGAAAATGAAACGCAAGAAGAAGCTGCAAGCTCTAGTAAGCCTATACACCAAAGAAGGAATATAGAGAAGAAACGTGAAGAAGGACATGAGCATTTATTCAATGATTATTTTTCAGAAGCATTAGTGTACACAATTGAGTAATTTTGTCAAAGATATCAAATGCATAAACATCTATTCCTTCGTATCATTGAAGCTCGTGGTCAACATGATGAGTATTTTCGGTTCAGGGTTGATGCAGTTGGTAGATGAAGTCTTTCATCGCTACAAAAGTGCACCATAATTATTTGTATGTTGGCATATGAAGCATCTGCTAATAATGTGGATGGAAATTTTAGAATTAGCGAAATCACAACACTAAAATGTGTTGAAAAGTTTACAAGGGGTGTGATCAGTGTATTATGGCCACAATATCTATGAAAGCCAATTGTTGAGGACATTGAACGCCTGCTGCATATGGGGGGTACGTGGTTTTCCAGATACGTTGGGGAGCATTGATTGTATGCATTGAGAATGTAAAAATTGCCCTGTTGTATTGAAAGGACAATAAGTTCGAGGTGATCATGGTAAACCCACTCTTATGCTTGAAGTAGTTGTTTCACAAGACTTGTGAATTTGGCACACATTCTTTGGGGTAGTAGGTTCAAACAATGATATTAATGTGTTTAACCAATCTGATGTCTTCAACAATGTTATGCAAGGGCGAGCTCCTAAGGTCCATTATAAAGTAAATCGCACTGAATACAACATGGGTTATTATCTATCAAATGACATTTATCCTAAATGAGCCACATTTGTGAAAAATATTCCAATGTCACAAATGGATAAGAGAAAATTGTTTGCCTAACATCAAGAAGGCGCAAGAAAGGATATCGAACGAGCATTTGGATTTCTCCAATCTCAATTTACGATCATACGTAACCCAACTCGATTTTGTCCTGGATGCACTAAACTGTATAATGGATACATGTATCTTATTGCACAACATGATTGTTGAAGATGAATGTGACACATATGGTGGAAATTTTGATTATTCTTATGAGCATCTAGGCAATGACCCCGCTGCACCACCAAATGATTATAATAATGATTTTTAGGAGTTCCTACGTAGAAGACAACATGTTCACGACAAGGAAATTCATTGATACTTTCAACAAGACTTGATAGAACATATATGAGAACGTTTCGAGCATGAGAATAATCACAATTCAAAATTATTTTAAACGTTTACTATATTTTCTACTAGTAGTTTATTTTGACATTTATAAATTTTTGTAATGTATTTTCTTATAATTTATTGGTGTTTATTTAATATATTTTAATTTAGTTGAATTTATTTGTTTTAATTAAATATTTATATATAAATATATTCGTTTTAGAATTTTAGACTAGTGGTGTGAATATTTAAAAAATATAATTGAATTGTTTAAATAATTGAAAATGTAAAATAATATATTATATTAAATGTGACTCATTTATATCACCAAATTAAGTGAGCGACATAGATATAAAGACTCTAAATAAACATAAACATCTAACAATATATATATATATATATATATATATATATATATATATATATATATATATATATATATATATTATTTCTGATTTATTTATAAAAAATAATTTATTTTTTATATTCATTAAATAATTAATATATATTAAATACTAGACTAAATACATTTATTATTAAATAAATTAAGGCAAAATAATCTCTTTGGTCCTTTAACTTTACCTCTGTGTCCATTTTGATGCCTTAACTCTAAAAAGTCTCAAATTGATCCTTTAATTATTCAAACAGTGTCACGTTAGTCCTTTCTGTTTGATTCGTTAGTCAAAGTCAAAATTAAAGACTATTTGGCATACACCTGACGCTGATGTGTCATATCTATTCACCAAAATAATCAAAATTCCACAAAAATTGCTTCTACCTGGACTCGAACCAGGAACATGCTGGTTACAGTCAACACAGTTTACCATTGGGGCATTCTTTCCTTTATTTATTAATTTCACAAATTGGATATATATTTATTCTATCTTTCTTGGATTTCTTCAAGCTTCTTCAACCTAGGTTCCTTTAATCTGAAATCGATAAACCCAGAAAGACTCAAATCTAACCTTAAAGACCCAAATCGATAAACCCAGAAAATCAAACACTAATATGTAGGGGATTTTTCATATCTGTTCTTCATTATTTTGTTTCCATCAAAAACCAAATCTGTTAAAGAGGGTTTCAATTCCTGAGAAGAACGAAAAAGTGTTGATGTTGAGTTTATGCAGAAGCGAGATGAGCCGAAAGTGTTGTTTAAAGTTGGTACTAGTTATCAGCGTGAATAGTGGAAGCATGTGAGTATAAAGAATTGGTTTTAAGTGGTGTGATGGATATGTTGTAGAAAAAAGGTGATTAAAGGGTGTTAAACAGTGATGGTTGAGTGGTGATATGCAAGAGTGTATGGTATGGTATCGGTTTCACAATGGTTTCAAGTGGCGAGCAAGACTTTTCCTTGCTTATATATGCAAGTTTTTTTGTTGTTAACAGTACCAGCAGTCCGAATGAAACAATGGTGAAGTCTTTAGTGTGTTTTCATGCAGGTTGAAGGTGTTAATGATTGAGGTTGTTGGAAAAAAAGTTATGTAGAAAGAGAGAGATAAAAGGTTTCAATTGTTTGAGTTAAGAAAAATAAAAATAAAAATAAATATATTTCATTTATAAATTAAATCATCTAGGGTGAAGTGGTCTAGTGGTAAATTATGTTGTGCTTTAATTAAAGAGGCATTGGTTCAAATCCTTGCACAAGGCAAATTTTTAGAATTTTTCTTGATATTTTAATGCCCTTGATGCAACAAAAATGCCACGCGTATGAACACTTGCCATGTTGGATGCCACGCTACAAAAATTAACGCCGTTTGTAAAAATTAAACAGAAAGACTTAAATGGCGTTGTTTGAATACATAAGGGACTAGATTACTTTTAAAACTTAAGGGACCAAAATAGACTCCAAAATAAAGTTAAGGGACTAAAAAAATTATTTTGCCATAAATTAAATTAATGTATCTAGTCAAATACTAAATACATTAATTATTAAATAAATTAAAATAAAATCATTTTTATCCTTAACTGCACTTGGATATCATTGCCCATTATCATCCCCCACAGTTAATTTTTATAGAATATTAGTAACAATGAAGATGCCTTATGGTTTGGAAGTATTTTCAAATAAGACACATTATGTCCTATGTGATTGCTGCTTCCCAGCTGTATATCTCGATTCTATGCTTTGCATTCTCTTCCCATCTACTTACTTCTCACACTTTCCAAAATAACCCCATTTTCTTTATTATCTTTTTCTATATCTCAAAAGAAAAATAAAAAATAAAGCTAAATAATTTTGGACCCTCCCTTTTTCCTTCTCTTTATTATCTTTCTAGATTTCATTGTACTACTCAATATTATTTTTTCATCCACTTGTTTCCTTTTTCTTCTATAAATTCATTCCTTCAAACCCTTTCACTCCTCTTCCACTTTCCTCCTCTCTCTCTCTCTCTCTGAAAAAATCTGTTTCCTCTGTTTTTTTTCAGCATCAAATTTATTTTTGAAGCTTATTTTGATTTGAAACATAAAAAAAAAAAGCTTCAAAAATCTTAAATGCTTAACCTATTGTTATTGATGTTTGAGATTCATGTATCAAATTCTGAGTGAAATTTTCTTTTCTGGTTGTATGATCAATTCTACTGTTAGGCGCAGGACCCATTTAGTTCAATCTTTCTCTGTTGTTTTCCTGTACTGGCTCTACTACGTTTCATGATTTCTGTTTCTTAATCTTTTTTCTCTTTTTATTGCATAAATTTTCATTTTTCAGCTTTATTTTTCTCTTTTCTTTATATTAGTTTCTGGGTCCTGTGTCCTCTGTTTTTGTGCTCTGTTTTCCTCTGTTTTTTGTTCTGTTTTCCTCTGTTTTAGGTTCTGTTTCTGCAATATCTCACATGGCTTCTTCAAGTGGAACTTCTTCAGGCTATTCAACGCTTCCAAACTCAGGTTCAGAGGAAGATTTGATGCTTCTAATGGATCAAAGAAAAAGAAAGAGAATGATATCGAATCGCGAATCGGCAAGGCGATCTCGAATGAGGAAACAGAAACACTTAGATGATCTTGCTCTTCAAGTAACTCAACTAAGGAATGAGAATCAACAGATTCTAACATCTGTGAATCTCACAACTCAACGTTTCTTGGCTGTTGAATCTGAGAACTCAGTGCTCAGAGCTCAATTGAATGAACTCAGCAACAGATTTGAGTCCTTGAATGAGATCATCAACTTCATGAATGTTACAAATGGTGTTTTTGAGCCTCTTGATAATATTAACAATAACAACTACTTCAATAACCCTTATTTGAATCAACCAATCATGGCTTCTGCAGACATGAACATGATGCATTATTGAGTTTGAAGTTTGATTGAATCTGATGAAGAAATTGTGATGCTTGAGAGTTTAGAGAGAGAAAATGAATAATGATGTATGTGTAGTATTAGTTGTAATGGTTCATAAAGAGGGTGAAACTTGTTAGGTTCTGTTTCTATAAATGAACCTTGTTTGTGTTCACACTTTAAGATTGTGTTTTTTTATGATTGAGTCACTATTGTTGGTGTTCTTCTTGTTGTTTTTTCTGTTATTATAATATATAATATAATTTTAATAATAGTCTCTAAGTTCTTCATTTAATTTTTTTTTTTGTATGATTTTATTATATTTATGTGTATCATGAAATTAGTGATTTGTTTGACTAAAATTGAGATGGTGTACAAATTTGGCACTTGCTCAATTATAGTTGAGTGGGCAAAGTTGAATTCATATATGATATTATATAATAGTAATTCTTGATTGAACTTAGACATATTAATGCATTGCATGCATGCAATCAATCTTTTCAATAAGTGGGTTTTATTTTATGCATAAGCATAAAGTTTACTTTTCTAATTTATCTTTACTTTAGTTAGCATGATATTAATGTTTTTCCACTGTGTTTCAATTGATACATGAATTAGGTAAATAAATGAGTCTTACAATTCACACAAATTTATAATTAAACAGGCTAAGAAAAATTGAAGAATTTGTATTATAAAGTTAAATTTAAGGACTTTTAATTTTACCTAGAGATTAAGTAGCAAGTATCACATGAAACTCACTTACACAATTACAATCGTAAAATTCCAAGACACAATTACAATTACAAATTCTAGAGTTTGAATTCGGACAAAGGTGTTTAATGTAGTAATATTATTTTTTTTTTCTTCTAAAAGCCATTAATAGTAATATTGTTATTTGTTTGTTGTAACAAGTCAATTTAAATTTCAATCAAAGTGTTTAGTACAATAATATTGATATTTATATAACGAATACTCCATCCGGTCACAATTATAAGCCAAAATAACTACTTTCACACGTATTAAGAAAATTAGTTAAGTGTAATTAATTTTCTTGATTTCATGTACAATCAAAGTAAAATTTACGATAATATCCTTAGTTTATTTGATAAATCAACTTTCAACATTAAATATTTTTGAATTAAATTAAGGGTATAATAGTAATACAAGTATTAATTAGTTTAAAATTTAATGACTTTTGCTTATAATAGTGATCAAAATTTAAGGTGTTTTTTTTTTCTTATAATAGTGACCGGAGGGAGTACCAATTAACTTTTTAGAGAGAGACGTCCTCCTTTCTCTTTAAATTTTTTTTACCAACTTCTTTAAGATTTGGTGGTCGCCTCCCACCTTCATGGTGACTCTACTCTCCTACACTTATAGTGATTACTCTCTCTTCCATTGAGAGTAATATCCACTCTTTTCAACTTCATCAACATACTCTCACCACAACACACTCACTCTTCGATTACCCCTTTTTTCCATTTTCTTCCAACTTCATCGACATACTCTCACCACGACAAACTCACTCTTCGATTACCCTTTTTCTCCATTTCAAACCACTGTCAACCTCCTCTTCCAGTATCTACGGACACTACCAGAGCCACCACCACAACTAAGAAATGGGGAGTTTGTAATGGTAGGTTTTCACATCTCAAATTTAACAACAATGAAAATGCCTCTCCTCCGTGTAGCTGCTCTTTCATCTCTGATGTCGGTAACCATTCGTCCACCTCCAAAGCCGCCATGGATATTCTGCACCTTGTAACTTCTGTCAAATTTGTCTAATCCTATTTATGTTTATGTGGTTTTTATTTTGTGTCTTTGTCTTTTAAGGTCTAAGTTTGCATTCAAGACGTTTGACAAAAAGCCTCAAAAGTGTTTCGCGTCTTGGAGCAGTGCCTACATTTTCTCTATTTATATATTTATCTTAGAACATACGATAAAAGTGGACAATATTGAGACAAAAGATAGTTGAAATGCGAAACACATGTCAAAGAAGTTATCTGAAACTGGATTTGGAAAAAGACCGCATATTCTTTTTTCTATCTTGTCCTTAATCGTGTTCGCAAGAGATTGGTTGACTGGATGATAAGCTGTTACTTCGTGTATTCGTGTCCTATTAACTTGTGAACATTCTATGTGTAACATTTTTTATGATTGTGTAGGTTTTTATTTAGATTTGACTCTAAACTTTGGATGGGGGTATATGTCCCATTTCAAGTGTCCTTTAAAATTTGTCTTGTATGTGTTCTTTTAATCTAATGAATGCATTATTTAAAAAAAAAAAACAATATTGATATCTATCCGTTGAATGAGTCTTGAAAATGAATTTCAAGTTTAAATTCTACTAAGGGTGTCCGATTTAGTAACATTGATATTTTATCATTTAAACTAGTTCGAACGATTTTCAAGTTTAAATTCTACTAAGGTGTCCGATTTAGTAATATTGATATTTTTTTATTTGAACCAATTTCAAATGAATTTTCAATTTAAATTTATTAAGGGTGTCTGATTTAGTAATATTGATATTTTTCATTTGAACCATTTAAAAGTCTCTAATTTGAACCTAGATGAAAGGGACTAGCCTAATAATATTTACAGTTGCAATTGAATTAAGTTTATTGACCTGATTCCAAGTTTGAATTTCGGCGAAGGTGTCTAATTTAACAATATTAATTTTTATCAATTGGATTAGATCAAAGTTTCGAATTTGAACCTGGACAAAAGTGCATAACCTAATAATTTAAAGAAAGGAATAGTGATTGTTTAGGATTTGAGAGTTTGTTTCTTGCAAAATTTTAAGTTTGAATTCTGCTAAAATAATAACAATTTCTGTGTTGGTCAGCTTATAAAGAATTTTATTCTGTATTTAAATGGAACTCTCATAAGTGAATGGTGAAATTAATTCTTTTAAATTAGTCGGTGGCAAAACCAGCTATCAAACTTTAAAAAATAAATAAAAACGTCAAATATTAGAGCAAAATTTAAATCCAACATTAGTAAAAATTAAAACACACAAAAAATTTATATAAATAAACACTCTTCATCATACATGTTGGTTTTATAAGATTTTAAACTCTAATAGTATCCCGAAAGATAACTATATCAATATTATATCAACATTTGTTGGTTAAACACTTAAACTAATATTATATCAACATTTGTTGGTTAAACCGATAAATCATAAATGCGAATTAAGTGTTTATTACTAGTAAAAGGTGTACTAAGCTTTCAAATACTAGTAGCTAGAAATAACACATATTGGGTTTGTGTAGTGAGGGGTCAAGTAATGACTAGAGAGATACGGATCTTATTGGAAAAGGAAAAGTCCAAAAGTTAGCAGCAAAAAGAAAGGGACAGGTGCTGTGTAGAGTTGGCCATGCCAC
Source organism: Lathyrus tuberosus (assembly GCA_022829125.1). Taxonomy (NCBI): domain Eukaryota; kingdom Viridiplantae; phylum Streptophyta; class Magnoliopsida; order Fabales; family Fabaceae; genus Lathyrus; species Lathyrus tuberosus. The sequence goes on along the minus strand of JALAZF010000403.1, from coordinate 5,546,185 downwards.
ACCTAATTTCTCATTTCCTCATATATTAGTTTTTATCTTTCAACTTCCTTGAATTGGGAACACACACGAACATCTACGGATGCTATTTGTCTCTTGTATTTTTCATATATATAACTTCAATTCATTTTAATCATTATGTGTGTCCAGCCACTTATTTGTCTTTTCTACTGCCTAACATTCAAACCAAAACTACATATTACATTTTTTGGATTTTTTAGTAACCAAACCCTAACCCTAACCCTAATCATCAACCAATAATTTATATTCTTTTAATTCAATTATTACATATCAATTAAGATATTTCGGTTATAGATAGAACTTGAATCTTAAGCTAACGGTTTAAACTTATTTAATTAAACTATCACATATCAGTTGATATATCGCATCCAAATCAAAACAAATTGAATTTAAAATAACTAAACCATTATATTTGATTAGTGAATCGAACCATATTGCACAAACGATTTTTGAATTGACTCAAATGACAAATGAGCCAAATCGGAACTGAAATCAAAACTAAAAATAAAAAATACTAAAAACAAATTTAAAATTTTTTATCAACAAAATTTGAAAAAATATAACAATTCGGTTCTTTAACAAATATTAATTATGTTTAGAGAAACAAAAAGTTTTCTAATGATTTTGTATGGTCTAAAATTCCAAATTTAAATATCAAATCAATATTTTTCTTTGATTTGGTTCGATTATGCATAAATTTTAAAACGGTTTCAGTTCGATTTTTTGACATAAGCGTATAGGAAGAAGTCCTAATAATGTCCACGCACATGCATAGCACTTATTTACACAAGCAATGGCCCGGTAGATTACACAAAAGTGATGTGACACAGACATTGTATATATAGATTACTCCATCCGTCTCAAAGTATAAGACGTTTTTGGTTTTTCACACAAATTAAGAAACTTAATTATTATTTTATAAGAAAGACAAATTATGTATAACTTTACCGTAATGCCCCTCATAATTATATAGGAGAGAGAAATTAAAAGAGTTGAAAAAATAAATAATAATAAATATTTGAGGGTATATTGGGAAAGATGTCATTTATATTGCATTGAAAATATAAGGTGACTTATGATTTAAAACAAATTTTTTTGACAAAATAACTTATAATTTAAGACAGAGGTGTAGTATTTAGTCCACTTTAACAATAAGTGTGGGTGCACATTTTGTAGGTGCCACCCTTAAGTAAAGACATACGAGTTCCCATTTTCAAACTTGGTTTGGCTTTGGAAAGACAAATATCTGAGAGTTATAACTTTGAGCTAAAGCAAAAAAGCTGTTACACCAAGTTCTTGGAAAGTAATCAAAAGTCATATTTTTTAGTTAAATATCAAGACATGAGTGCGTTCATTTTCTGTGTACTATCACAAAATTCCACGTGCAATGAACTATGTTAATATGGTTTGCATATGCTATGTTAAGTTCTGTGAGTACTTTTATTGCATGTATCAACCTCATTAAATTAATGGTCCAGCATGTGGTTTAGTCACATGGAGTACAATATTATACAAACATGAAATAACTTACTACTTTCTTTGTCTTATTTATAAGAAAATTGATTTTTTTTATAAATTTATTTAATAATTAATAAATCTGGTCCATTATACTATTTAGATATATTGATTATTTAATAAATTTAAAAATATATATATATATTTTTTATAAATAGAATCGGATGCAGTAATTGTTTGTGAGGTTTATAGTTATTTTTCTTTCTATTTATTGTATGTTTTGTAGAATGTGTGAGAAAAAAATAATGAAAGGAGGATGGAGAGTTTCTTGCAATAGCAAAGGCTGCTTTGCTCATAGATATAGGAAAAGTAAGCACGCCAAATTTTACTCATAAAGTTGTTTTACTTGCATGTAGTAAAGAAAACTATGTGTTTGTTTATATTGGCAGCTTGTACTTGACTTCAATTATAAAATTAGTGTGTGGTGTAAACTAGGTACTTATGTAAGCAATTATAGAAAGTAATCTATAAAATAAGATAGAATTACACAAAGGTGGTCAAATGTTTTCTAGAAAGTTTTAGCATTTGTTGTATTATTTGCATGATTGATTTTTTATTCGGGGACCTTTCCTGTTTATGAATGGAATGAGAACTAGGGATGACAACGGGTCGGGTCGGGTGCGAGTTTCACACTATCCAAACCCGCACCCGAAATCACCACCCGAACTCGAACCCGAATCCAAAAGCTATTCGGGTGGCAAAATAACAGTCACGCCCACACCCGTTGGATTCAGGTTTTTTCACCCAAACCCGAACCCGTAGCAAGAACTCAAAAAAAAAATAAAAATAAAAATAAAAATAAATAAATAAATAAATAAATATATATATATATATATATATATATATATATATATATATATATATATATATATATATATATATATATATATATATAGCGGGTGTGGTTTCGGGCACGGGTTTTACACTACCCAAACCCGCACCCGAAATATCGGGTGGCACCCGAACCCAGTCAACTCGGGTTTGGGTGCGGTTGGGCCCCGCGGGTTTGGGTCTGCCTGCCATCCCTAATGAGAGCTGAGATTTAACGGTGAGTTTCTATTGAGAACTCCGATACTCCGTGCTCCTGTTCAACAGGGATACTTGCAAACATTTTGATGCTAAAGTCACTGACGGTCGAAAATGAGAGTTGTTCAGAGTTAGAATAATGTATACTTGAATATGAGGTATTCGTTGGAATTTTATATTAAGATTATAGGGTATGGACCCCAAGAAGTTTCTCCTAAGGATACATGAACCTTTTATTTCGTAGGTCATTTCTTTTGTTAGGCCTTTCTGAAATGGGTGCCAGCCCAATCCAGAACAATAGTCCTTCATTCTTGGACTGACGTAGCTTGGAAGTGGCTTTTAGTTTTATTTTTTCTTCTATGCCCATGTCAGATTTCATGTTCTCTAAATTCAATTTCTATGGAGAATTTACTTTGGGGTCCTTCATGTTCTCTAAATACAACTCCTAGGATGATCGTCTATGAACAAGTTTGCCTTGATTATACTTAAGAATCGTAAATGTCGTTATAGCTTGATGATATAAGCCATGGTGACGTGGAGCTCAATTACTAGTAATTGTGCGATCTTGAGGATCCTTTGATTTTCGTCCTTTGAAATAGTGTATAAATTTAAGCAAATTGTCTATTTTTTTCTTTTTACTTTCTTGCTCAAACTCTCATAGCATTTTCCGAAAATTTTCTTATGATCCATGTTGCTCTCCTTATATGTGATGGCTTCAAACTATTTTTTGTCATCTTTGAACATATTTAAACTCTCTTTCGCCAATATGTTCCTTGCATTATTCTTCTACTTGTTTACTGTATGTTTCTTTCATTCTCGTTTGTGGTGGCCATAACCCCTTTTTGCGGGGGTTATATCATCCTAGGGGTGTAAGTCATCTTCATTCCTTCTCCCCAAGTGACATTGGTCAATCAAATTTTTTTAGCTTAATCATTTGAGTGTGTGTGTGTGTGTGTGGGGGGGGGGGGGGTTTGATGGACTAGTGACATTTTGAAGTCTCAACATTTAACCATTTCAAGCAACGTGGAAGGGTGGGTAAGCGAGGTAACCTTTCTCGAGCTCTCTCATTCTCTTTGTGTAGACATGTGTGATTGGAAGAACCCTATGCAAGAGAAATTCCCTTGGATCGATGATGTTTATTTGGGAATTCCTTATGTATATTTCGATTAAGAATAACTAAGGTCGTATGAGATGGTTACACACATAAATGGCCATCTAGGTTATTAGATTAATGTAGTTACCTCTCCTTTGAATGATTTTTTTGTTGGAATTTACTCATCTCTATTTTCTTTTGTACGATGTGGTCTTTCCAGAAATGGGGGGTTTTCCTCCCTTTCATATGTTTTGAGCAACAAGTCCTACAATACCTCTGGGTGGTGTTGTTGTAGCTTCACTCCAACAATTGGACATTCACCGCAACTTTCGAGATAATGTGTTTATATATATATATATGAATTCAAGAATTAATAGGCGCCTTATTTGTTTTTTATTGATTTTCTGTAACATAGGAATTTGTTAGGTCTTTTTATGTGTGATTTCCTTCAAGCAGTCTCCCAAGACCTTTGAAGTTTTTTATCTAGTATCTTAAAAATTTCAAGTTTGGATATGTGGTTGTGCAGCTCGAGACTCAAAACTCCCATCGAAACATATGCAAGGTTGGAGAGGGAATAACACATAATGTTGATGTTCATGTTTATGATCATTTGTTTCCTCAATGTCGAAACCAGTCCCACTTTTATAGGAGGAAGGCAGACTTGCAGTTTGATGAATCAAACCTAATCGAGCTTAAGAAAGAATGTGTGTAGAGGATTAGAGAGTTTGCCCGCAATTTCAATAAGGGCACATATATAACACCCCGATTTATTTAGTTAATTTTCTTAATTAATATTGTGTATTGTATGTGTTATTTGATGCTTTGATGTGTTAGAGGAACCCTTGGGTCTAGGGTAATATCCTTAGAGAGTAGAACTTAAGGTGTTGGAGGGTGTGAGTAAAAGTGTAGAGACATGGGGGTGGTGGAAGAATTATCGATTGTTATTATTATTTAAATTAGAACTATCTAAATAAATAATAGAATAGTAATAATTAAAATAAGTATTTTTAATTATTATGGTGATGGTGACATAATAAAATAAATAGTTATTTTATTTAGTTGAAATAAAATTATTATTTATAAATAATAGAATAAAAGAATAAGAAGAGGGGAACAAGGGAATTAGAGTTAGAACACGTGAAAAGTTGGAGAGAAAAGAGAAAAAGGCTAGGGCAAGGAATGTGAGGCATAGGAAGAACACCATTGCTAGAAGAGGAAGAAATCTTTGCTAAGAATTCCAAGGGAAGGGTTGTGAGAACAAGATTTGGTTCTGCAATATCATCTCTAAGTTTTGATGATAACAAATGAGTATTGACATGAACAATTTTGCACAACTAATGTTGTTACTTGTGAGAACCTAGCAAACAGGTTATGCTCATGAGAATCAACACAATGTTTAAAGAAAGACATTTCATCTATGCACTTAAAAGAGCTGAACGAGGATAACACAAAAGTCTTTAATTCGAAAGGAAAAGAGTATGAGTTCTGAAGATCTGAAGACGAGGGTTCTGATGGAACGAAGTCCAGATGCTGAAGCCTCACGCTCTCTGATCAAGGTTCTGAAGACCTACCCAAAGTCGACTCTCATGCTTCAATCAAATATTATCAGAAGCCTCTAAAGATATGAAGAAAGTGGATTAAGAGAACAAGGTTCTGAAGACAAGTTCTGAAGATTCTGGAAGCGCAGAGCTGATGATTCGAAGACTTGATAATCTCGAGAACCGAGCAATGTTTTCCCTTCTTACTCATGCTCACAAAAAGTCTCTGAAGTTGAGAAGCCAAGAAAACTTGCCACACTGTACAACTGTACCACATTACAACGTTAAAATTCTTGAAGACTGTGCGAAATAGAAACAAGACAATCTGACACAGACAGGATGCGCAGCATGCAGAAGACTTTGTACCTGTCCTCGCGCTTCTAGACGTAAGCCTACTTAGCTATCATGATTCCATCTCAACGGCTCTTTTCACTCGGCTATAAAAGGAAGCTCAAAAACTTGAAGAAAGACACACACGCGAACTGCTACAATACTTTCTAACTCTGTTCTTTCTTAAGTCATTCTTGGTCTAAAAACTTGTTTACATTATCAGCTTGATAAGAAGCAATTTTCTGTAAACCCATTGTATTTGAACTTAAAGTTGTATTCCTTAAGAGAGTCTTAGTGATTAGATCTCTTGAGAAGTCTAGGACGTGTGTCTTAGAGATTGCGCCTTAAGTAAGACCTGTGTGGTTGGATTACTTGAGAAGTCTAGAACGTGTGAGTTCTAGAGGTTGTTGTTAGTCACCAACTATGTTAGCTCGTGCAGTTACTATTTTGTTGAATAGTGGATTAAGACCTCGTTGAGAGAGGCGAAATCACCTTGGCGGGTGGACTAGATTAACTTGAGAGGTTCTCAAGTGAACTAGTATAAACATAACGTGTTTATATCTCTTTGTTTAACCAAGTTGTTTTTCTTTAGAAAAGGGGTAAAGTTTTAAAGAGAAAGTTATTTTAAAGAAACAATTTATTTTGAAAAACCAATTCAAACCCCCCTTTCTTGCGTTTTTCACACCTTCAATTGGCATCAGAGCTCCGGTTCTGAGGTGATAAAAAGATTGAATTTTTATCAAGCACTTAACAGTGTTCAGTATCGATCCAAGTGTGAAAAACAATGACTACACCACCACCAACAACTTCTGAAACAAATGTTATTGAAAGAGAATCTTACACTGCAAAACCTCCTATCTTTGATGGCGAAAAGTTTGATTATTGGAAAGATAGAATTGAAAGTTATTTCTTATCATTTGACCTAGATCTATGGGATCTAGTACTTGATGGCTATAGTCACCCTGTAGATTCTGTAGGTAAAGAGATTGAAAGAAGTGAGTTTACAGATGCTCAGAAGAAAACTTACAAAAATCATCACAAAGCGAGAACCATTCTGTTGAACGCAATTTCTTATACCGAGTATGAGAAAATCACAAACAAAGAAACTGCAAAGTCCATCTTTGACTCTCTTCGTATGACTCACAAAGGAAATGCTCAAGTCAAGGAGACGAAGGCTCTTGCGCTAATCCATGTAGCACCCCAAAATTTGCTCACCTTACTTTAAGTACTAACTGGCTTATGTTTCATTTCATTTTTGCATTATCATTTTTGCATATCATTGGTTCTTAGCATGGGGTCAAGGTGCCTGAGGCAGTTCAAGAGGAGAAGATGTTCTTCAAAGGGTCAAGCACGAGTCCTTATATTGTCCAAGAGATCTCAAGTGGCTCACTCTCTCCTAACCAGTGCAGAAATTAGGGTTTTGAGAATCTTGGGTTTATTGCTCCAATGGCAAGCTTCTTGGGTTTTTATCATCACTAAATGGCATATCTTATCTTTGTTGGAGAGGATACACATCATATTCAGAGGAATTTGGATTTGGAGACTGTGTTATTTCCTCCTAGACTGAGGGTACCAAAATTAGGGTTTGCTATAGAATCAATTTATTTCTGATTTTTTGGGCAAGACTTGATTCCATGGTATTCCTTGGGTCCCTAAATATATAGGAATGGAAGACGGTCCATCAGTTTGGTTCATGAGAGGTTCAATTGGCCAATTGATTGCAAATCAGGAGAATTGGAGAAAAGTCAACAGTGAGAGGGGAAGTCAACTGTGAAAGTTTGAGGTTCTCTTCAAGGTTCTCAAGGTCTCACATCCTCATATGGTCTTCAAGGGTCAAGTTTCATACCATTTATCAAGAATCAAGGGTTGGTACAAAAGTTACTAAATATGGAAATGACCTATAATTTGAAAGTTTCCATTTTGGGCAAGTTCTTACACTACTTTCAACTTGACTTTTCATCATCAAAGAAGCTTCAAATGAATTTTCCTAAAATATGAAAGTTGAATATCTTTTTCTCCCCTTTCCAACAAGTACTAGATGGTCTCCATATCATTTGTGAAACTCAAGTTATGATCAAAAGAAGGCAAGGTGGTTTTTAGGGTTTCCTTATGGTTCCATTTTCACAACTTTTGCATTTTGGGACATAGTGACCTATAATTAATTCCTTTGTTTCAAGGCATATTCTAACATTAAAGAACAATCCATAAGGATCATTTTTGGCATTTGAATCAAGTGGATCCATGGTTTATTCATCACTTATTTTCCATTATGCAAAATTGCAAGATCATTGAAAACTCATGAACCAAAACATCTCAAGGCCCAAATTCCATACAGGTGTGATTAGTAATTGTTAAATAAGTGATCCATCATCAAGGGTTTGAGTGTACATACATGGAGGAGGGTGTATTTCACATTATTCAAATTTCCAAAATCACTCTAAACTCATTAAGGGAGGAATTAACAAGGCCCAAGTGATTATCAGTGGATTAACCCTAGGTATTTAAACTTACTCATGCACTGATGAGAGGAGACACACGTGATTTTGAGGAGAACAAAGTTTGCAACCCTAAAACTTCTCTCCTTCGAATCTCTCAATCAACAAGAGCTCTTCCAAAACTTCTTTCACCATCTGAACCCTTGGGATTCATAGAGCACGAAGCAACCATCCCTTGAAGCTAACAACAAGGATATATGGTGCATAATCTCAGGTCAGTGACTTTTTTCATGATCCTAGAACTCCTTTTTTAAACGTGCATAATGATATTTGATGCCCACTGATAATTCTGGTGTGTTTTGTTTGGAGTTTGGATGTATAGATTGATTGTTCCATGAGTTTAAAGTTTTGGATGCAAACATTATTTCATTTGATTCTCTTTGTACGTTGCTTGTTTGGGATTTTTGATTTGATATTCGTGATCCTCATTAAAATCTGGTCAGAATAGTGTACTCCTTTGCGTTTTCTGGAAAAATCTTGGTTGCAGGTGGCCGGAAGTGGTGACCGGAGTCCTAGCTCCGGCGACTGGTAAGTTTTCCGGCGAGGCTAGGGTTTATGTGAGGAAGACGAAGCCTGAGCCGTTGATTGCCTTGATCGTGTGGCCCATATGTTGTCACGCATTTAAAATTTGTTTTTATTTCTTGGTTTGTGTGTGTGACGTCCATGCTAGTTATTGTGCACCTTCAATCTGCTTCGCTCGTCATGCATACTTTTGTTAAATGTTGACTAATCTTGGACGTTGGTTTGATCCTTTGGCTTGTAAGGTGCCAGCACATTAATGATTCCATGTGCCTCTCACGTGTGACCTTTCTATTTCTGATAATTTAGTGTGCGTGTGTGTACGTGTTTATGGTGTGTCTTATGATCCTGAACGTTCATCATGATTACATGTTGTATTGGTTGACTTGATGCCACACGTTAGATACATCCAATGGTGAGTGTTGAGTCTGATCGTTGACTAGGTCCATTCTATCCCCTTTTTTATTTCGCTGATTTTTTGTTGGATTGGGCTTACTTCCCACACCCCCATTTAAGCCCAGTTTCATTTTCCAACGTGTATGGATTGCTGCTCACACCCCCTTTGCTATTTTCCTTTTTATTTTTCATTTTAATTGCATTATTTCATTTTTCATTTTTAAAAATAGATACTTGCATTAAAAAATTCCCAAAAAAATTCATGAATCATATTTATAGTTTTATAAAATTTTCCCAAATTTTATTTTATCATTTTATTTTATTTTTGGCGTCTGAATTAATTCTTTTAATAATTTCTTTTTGAATTTATTTCATATTTGCACACATTGCATTGTAGAATTTATTTCTCATCATCCATAAAACATTTTGAACTCATTCTTTTTGCATTGTTTCACCAACACATTGAATTACATTAAAATATTTTTCTCTCATTTTTAAAATCATTTCATATTGCATTTTAGTCCTCCTCTTTTGCATATTGAGTCATGTTTCTTGTCTGAACTTTGCATAATTGTTTGGGTGACCTATCTTGTGAATTTTTACATGAGTTTTTAATATGTTGTTTGCCACTGGTTGAGGCGTGTTAAGTTTTAATCTGGTAATTTTAGAAGATGTTTTGCTAATTATGAGATTGCTCTTTGTTTGAGGTCTTCTTGTATGCACATCCTTGATCATGTCTGATTACTTGTTTGAGAAGGCACTTGTGCCATCATTTGGGTTTGCTTCTTTGACTTCATAATCCATGTTTAGGTCATCCACATTCTGTCTTGGTTGAGTTCCATTTGGTTTATAACCATCTCTCTTTGGTTTGTGATTTGTTTGAGTTTCATTTGTCTTATTGTCACTTATATCTGTTTGTACTAACCTTTTATGCAGGGGCTGAGGTAAGTTATTTGAGGGTGTGGATAGTTATCCATGCCCACTCTCACTCCTTCTTTCTCTCATATTTTCTTTTCTTTAGGATTAGGTTGTTGTCAAACCTCCCCTTAGGGCCATCTTTGCATGATAACATTAGGATATATTCTCCCCGTAGTGTTTTTTTTTCTTTTCTCTTGAGTCCCCCCTCTCACCTCAAAACATCTCTAAGATACTTAATAAGGTCAACTTGCCTTGCACACAAGCCTTAAACATAGGAACTGAAGATTGAGGGGTCCCCCTTCTCTCTTCTAGAGTGTTGAGCATACGTCCCATTGGGGACGACCATGCGACGCATTCGTTCCCGTGTCATAGACTTTGGTTCAAGTTGAGTTACGAACTAACTCAAGTCACTTCTGTCCTAAAAAATACAAACAAACTTCAAACCTTTTTATCCTGCGGGATTGTCAAACTAAAGGCTATTTTCAAAAAGGGCACGTTACTTTCCGTCTGAGTCGCAAACAAGCATCGACCCTAACTGCCGGACGCGAACTTAACGTCGCTCATAAAAAAAACACAAAAAGAACTCGGTCCGAACTACGTTGACTCTGAATTCCCCATTGCACAAAGGGGGTACGTAGGCCTAGGACGACGACGTCCTACCGAGTATGTCTTTGTTTTCCCCTCCCCCGTCTTAGTACAACCATAGATGATAGGATAACTCACCCTTAGAATAGACAACAAGCGTGGAGCCCATCGAGTACGATGGACGCGTGGGGTGCTAGCACCTTCCCCTCGCGTAACCGATTCCCAAACCCAGGCTATGGTTGCGATGACCATTTCTTTCCCTCTTCCTCAGGTTTATGCGGTGTTCCCTTTCCCTCTCTTGGGATAAATATACACGGCTGACGACTCTGTTTTCCGCGCCACTTTCGCGTTTGTACCTGGATGAAAATCCTGGGAGCGACAGCTGGCGACTCTGTTGGGGACATTGCTAGTTCCCTAAGCGAGTCAGTCCTAGCGCTTGTTTGTTTTTGTTCTCTTTGGGTGTTTTTGCTTTTGTTTTGCTTTATTCGTTGTATTTTATTTTTACCGCATTTACTGCATTGCATATTATTATCATCTGCTGCACTGTTTTTCTGTTTGGCGGGTTGGGAGTTCTGAGAGGTAAGCCCAATACCCAGGCTTGAGCATACACGTAGGATTAGCGTGGCAAGTAGTGTGACTCGTGTGGCATTTGGCCAGACGTAGTATACATGAAAAACTCCACATCCAGACGAGGTTTTCTTTGGTAATGTTCTATCCTGCGCATTGGTGCAGATGATTGAATGTAACTTAGAAAACTGTCGACTCTGGCGACCATTCCCGAGGACTCAGTAACGACACTCCTCCCGAGACGTGATAATGGCATACCAGAAATGGCAAACCCATTGCACATGTCGATCCGAGGACCCAATGCTGGGAACTTGCTATAGGGCGTCCTTTTGGAAAAGAATCGGTGGAAGCACTCCTCGTTTGGCGATAGTACTATACCCCGAGGGATGAATGTACTATTGCTTCTCGACCTCAGTGCCGAAACTGAGGACTTGCCATATGATGTTTCTTTTTTAGGGGAATCAGTTGAGGCCTCCTCGATTGGTGATGATGCCAAACCAGAAATGGTGAATGTATCATCATTTCTCGACCTAAGAGCCCGTGATATTGAGGATCCTCGACTTTCTAGTACCCACATGTGAGAGGGCAGGGTGTTTACAGGTTTGCAGGTAACCTTGACCTTCAAACCTGTAAACACACACGAACATCTACGGATGCTATTTGTCTCTTGTATTTTTCATATATATAACTTCAATTCATTTTAATCACTATGTGTGTCCAGCCACTTATTTGTCTTTTCTACTGCCTAACATTCAAACCAAAAATACATATTACATTTTTTGGATTTTTTAGTAACCAAACCCTAACCCTAACCCTAATCATCAACCAATAATTTATATTCTTTTAATTCAATTATTACATATCAATTAAGATATTTCGGTTATAGATAGAACTTGAATCTTAAGCTAACGGTTTAAACTTATTTAATTAAACTATCACATATCAGTTGATATATCGCATCCAAATCAAAACAAATTGAATTTAAAATAACTAAACCATTATATTTGATTAGTAAATCGAACCATATTGCACAAACGATTTTTGAATTGACTCAAATGACAAATGAGCCAAATCGGAACTGAAATCAAAACTAAAAATAAAAAATACTAAAAACAAATTTAAACTTTTTTATCAACATAATTTGAAAAAATATGACAATTCGGTTCTTTAACAAATATTAATCCTGTTTAGAGAAACAAAAAGTTTTCTAATGATTTTGTATGGTCTAAAATTCCGAATTTAGATATCAAATCAATATTTTTCTTTGATTTGGTTCGATTATGAATAAATTTTAAAACGGTTTCGGTTCGATTTTCTGACATACAGTAAGTGTATAGGAAGAAGTCCTAATAACGTCCACTCACATGCATAGTACTTATTTACACAAGCAATGGCCGGGTAGATTACACAAAAGTGATGTGACACAGACATTGTATATATAGATTAGTATTTAGTACACTTTAGCAATAAGTGTGGGTGCACATTTTGTAGGTGCTACCCTTAAGTAAAGACATATGAGTTCCCATTTTCAATCTTGGTTTGGCTTTGGAAAGACAAACATATGAGAGTTATAACTTTGAGCTAAAGCAAAAAAGCTGTTACACCAAAGTTCTTGGAAAGTAATCAAAAGTCATATTTTTTAGTTAAATATCAAGACATGAGTGCGTTCATTTTCTGTGTACTATCACAAAATTCCACGTGCAATGAACTATGTTAATATGGTTTGCATATGCTATGTTAAGTTCTGTGAGTACTTTTATTGCATGTATCAACCTCATTAAATTAATGGTCCAGCATGTGGTTTTGTCACATGGAGTACAATATTATACAAACATGAAATAACTTACTACTTTCTTTGTCTTATTTATAAGAAAATTGATTTTTTTTTATAAATTTATTTAATAATTAATGTATCTGGTCCATTATGCTATTTAGATATATTGATTATTTAATAAATTTAAATTTTTTTTTTTTATAAATAGAATCGGATGCAGTAATTGTTTGTGAGGTTTATAGTTATTTTTCTTTCTATTTATTGTATGTTTTGTAGAAAGTGTGAGAAAAAAAATAATGAAAGGAGGATGGAGAGTTTCTTGCAATAGCAAAGGCTGCTTTGCTCATAGATATAGGAAAAGTAAGCACGCCAAATTTTACTCATAAAGTCGTTTTACTTGCATGTAGTAAAGAAAACTATGTGTTTGTTTATATTGGCAGCTTGTACTTGACTTCAATTATAAAATTAGTGTGTGGTGTAAACTAGGTACTTATGTAAGCAATTATAGAAAGTAATCTATAAAATAAGATAGAATTACACAAGGTGGTCAAATGTTTTCTAGAAAGTTTTAGCATTTGTTGTATTATTTGCATGATTGATTTTTTATTCGGGGACCTTTCCTGTTTAAGAATGGAATGAGAACTAGGAATGATAACGGGTCGGGTCGGGTGCGAGTTTCACACTATCCAAACCCGCATCCAAAATTACCACCCGAACTTGAACCCGAACCCAAAAACTATTCGAGTGGTAAAATAACACCCACGGCTACACCCGCTGTGTTCGGGTTTTTCACCCAAACCCGAACCCGTAGCAAAAACTAAAAATAAATAAATATAAAATATATATATATAGCGGGTGTGGTTTCGGGCACGGGTTTTACACTACCCAAACCCGCATCCGAACCTAGTCAACTCGAGTTTTCACCCGTTGACTCGGGTTGGGTGCGGGTTTGGGCTAGCCAGCCATATCCCTAATGAGAACTGAGATTTGACTGTGAGTTTCTATTGAGAACTCCGATACTCCGTGCTCCTGTTCAACGGGGATACTTGCAAACATTTTGATGCTAAAGTCACTGACGGTCGAAAATGAGAGTTGTTCAGAGTTAGAATAATGTATACTTGAATATGAGGTATTCGTTGGAATTTTATATTAAGATTATAGGGTATGGACCCCAAGAAGCTTCTCCTAAGGATACATGAACCTTTTATTTCGTAGGTCATTTTTTTTGTTAAGCCTTTCTGAAATGGGTGCTGGCCCAATCCAGAACAATAGTCCCTCATTCTTGGACTGACGTGGCTTGGAAGTGGCTTTTAGTTTTATTTTTTCTTCTATGCCCATGTCAGATTTCATGTTCTCTAAATTCAATTTCTATGGAGAATTTACTTTAGGGTCCTTCATGTTCTCTAAATACAACTCCTAGGATGATCGTCTATGAACAAGTTTGCCTTGATTATACCTAAGAATCGTAAATGCCGTTATAACTTGATGATATAAGCCATGGTGACGTGGAGCTCAATTACTAGTGATTGTGCGATCTTGAGGATCCTTTGATTTTCGTCCTTTGAAATAGTGTATAAATTTAAGCAAATTGTCTATTTTTTTTCTTTTTACTTTCTTGCTCAAACTCTCATAGCATTTTTCGAAAATTTTCTTATGATCCATGTTGCTCTCCTTAGATGTGATGGCTTCGAACTATTTTTTTTCATCTTTGAACATATTTAAACTCTCTTTCGCCAATATGTTCCTTGCATTATTCTTCTACTTGTTTACTTTATGTTTCTTTCATTCTCGTTTGTGGTGGCCATAACCCCTTTTTGCGAGGGTTATATCATCCTAGGGGTGTAAGTCATCTTCATTCCTTCTCCCCAAGTGACATTGGTCAATCAAATTTTTTTAGCTTAATCATTTGAGTGTGTGTGTGTGTGTGTGGGGGGGGGGGGGGGGGGGGGGAGGGGAGGGGAGGGGGGGGGGGGTTGATGGACTAGTGACATTTTGAAGTCTCAACATTTAACCATTTCAAGCAACGTGGAAGGGTGGGTAAGCGAGGTAACCTTCCTCGAGCTCTCTCATTCTCTTTGTGTAGACATGTGTGATTGGAAGAACCCTATGCAAGAGAAATTCCCTTGGATCGATGATGTTTATTTGGGAATTCCTTATGTATATTTCGATTAAGAATAACTAAGGTCGTATGAGATGGTTACACACATAAATGGCCATCTAGGTTATTAGATTAATGTAGTTACCTCTCCTTTGAACGATTTTTTTTGTTGGAATTTACTCATCTCTATTTTCTTTTGTACGACGTGGTCTTTCCAGAAATGGGGGGTTTTCCTCCCTTTCATATGTTTTGAGCAACAAGTCCTACAATACCTCTGGGTGGTGTTGTTGTAGCTTCACTCCAACAATTGGACATTCACCGCAACTTTCGAGATAATGTGTTTATATATATGAATTCAAGAATTAATAGGCGCCTTATTTGTTTTTTATTTATTTTCTGTAACATAGGAATTTGTTAGGTCTTCTTATGTGTGATTTCCTTCAAGAAGTCTCCCAAGACCTTTGAAGTTTTTTATCTAGTATCTTAAAAATTTCAAGTTTGGATATGTGGTTGTGCAGCTCGAGACTCAAAACTCCCATCGAAACATATGCAAGGTTGGAGAAGGAATAACACATAATGTTGATGTTCATGTTTATGATCATTTGTTTCCTCAATGTCGGAACCAGTCCCACTTTTATAGGAGGAAGGCAGACTTGCAGTTTGATGAATCAGACCTAATCGAGATTAAGAAAGAATGTGTGTAGAGGATTAGAGAGTTTGCCCGCAATTTCAATAAGGGCGCATATATAACGCCCCGATTTATTTAGTTAATTTTCTTAATCAATATTGTGTATTGTATGTGTTATTTGATGCTTTGATGTGTTAGAGGAACCCTTGGGTCTAGGGTAATATCCTTAGAGAGTAGAACTTAAGATGTTGGGGGGTGTGAGTAAAAGTGTAGAGACATGGGGGTGGTGGGAGAATTATCGATTGTTATTATTATTTAAATTAGAACTATCTAAATAAATAATAGAATAGTAATAATTAAAATAAGTATTTTTAATTATTATGGTGATGGTGACATAATAAAATAAATAGTTATTTTATTTAGTTGAAATAAAATGATTATTTAGAAATAATAGAATAAAAGAATAAGAAGATGGGAACAAGGGAATTAGAGTTAGAACACGTGAAAAGTTGGAGAGAAAAGAGAAAGAGGCTAGGGCAAGGAATGTGAGGCATAGGAAGAACACCATTGCTAGAAGAGGAAGAAATCTTTGCTAAGAATTCCAAGGTAAGGGTTGTGAGAACAAGATTTGGTTCTGCAATATCATCTCTAAGCTTTGATGATAACAAATGAGTATTGGCATGAACAATTTTGCAAAACTAATGTTGTTACTTGTGAGAACCTAGCAAACAGGTTATGCTCCTAAGAATCAGCGCAATGTTTAAAGAAAGACATTTCGTCTATGCACTTAAAAGAGCTGAACAAAGATAACACAAAAGACTTTAATTCGAAAGGAAAAGAGTATGAGTTCTGAAGATCTGAAGACGAGGGTTCTGATGGAACGAAGTCCAGATGCTGAAGCCTCACGCTCTCTGATCAAGGTTCTGAAGACCTACCCAAAGTCGACTCTCATGCTTCAATCAAATATTATCAGAAGCCTCTGAAGATATGAAGAAAGTGGATTAAGAGAACAAGGTTCTGAAGACAAGTTCTGAAGATTCTAGAAGCGCAGAGCTGATGATTCGAAGACTTGATAATCTCGAGAACCGAGAAATGTTTTCCCTTCTTACTCATACTCACAAAAAGCCTCTGAAGTTGAGAAGCCAAGAAAACTTGCCACACTGTACAGCTTTACCACATTACATCATTAAAATTCTTGAAGACTATGCGAAATACAAACAAGACAATCTGACACAGACAGGACGCGCAGTATGCAGAAGACTTTGTACCTGTCCTCATGCTTCTAATCGTAAGCCTACTTAGCTATCATTATTCCATCTCAACGGCTCTTTTCACTCGGCTATAAAAGGAAGCTCAAATACTTGAAGAAAGACACACACGCGAACTGCTATAATACTTTCTAACTCTGTTCTTTCTTAAGTCATTCTTGGTCTAAAAACTTGTTTACATTATCAGCTTGATAAGAAGCAATTTTGTGTAAACCCATTGTATTTGAACTTAAAGTTGTATTCCTTAAGAGAGTCTTAGTGATTAGATCTCTTGAGACGTCTAGGACGTGTGTCTTAGAGATTGTGCCTTAAGTAAGACCTGTGTGGTTGGAATACTTGAGAAGTCTAGAACGTGTGAGTTCTAGAGGTTGTTGTTAGTCACCAGCTGTGTTAGCTCGTGCAGTGTACTATTTTGTTGAATAGTGGATTAAGACCTTGTTGAGAGAGGCGAAATCACCTTGGCGGGTGGACCAGATTAACTTGAGAGGTTCTCAAGTGAACTAGTATAAACATAACGTGTTTATATCTCTTTGTTTAACCAAGTTGTTTTTCTTTAGAAAAGGGGTAAAGTTTTAAAGAGAAAGTTATTTTAAAGAAACGATTTATTTTGAAAAACCAATTCAAACCCCCCTTTCTTGCATTTTTCACACCTTCAAGGGGGAGATTTACTATTGTATAAGGGATTGCATGATAACATGCAGGTGGCTGTGTTGTTTCTCTTTATTGAATCTTCTCTTTTTTGCCATGAACTATGTGATATGTGTAATGATGAAATTGTGTTGTATGTTTGGATGATTGTGTGTTGGTGAACAATTCTGATGAGCATATGTTGTTAGGGATTAGAATGTGAACCTGGAATGCAGTGTTGGATGGTATGCGGTGAGTATGTTGCGGTGCGACAATGTGTGATAATGATGTGTTTTTACTTGCTATACTACTGTTGAAAAGTATTTTAAGTGGGTGTTTTATCGTATCCGCAGGGATTGTTCAGATATCTAAATGCTTGTCGTTCAATAGTCTAACGTTCTAAGTAAAGGGTTTTCAAAGAGTTATTTTTCAGTAACATATGTCTTTGTTGCAAAGAGTAAATTAGGGCAAAGATGTTCTGTTTTAAGAAAAGCATGCCAATATTAGATTTTGTTAACCTTTTTCATATATATCCGATTAATCAAGCATGTGAACCTAGTTTCGATCAATACAATCGCGTATCCTAGCGATTCTGTTTATGTCTAAAGCGACTTCGTGGGTATTATTGTTTAAATCGTTAGATGATGTCTGATCAGTAAAATAGTAAGTGTACTATTCTTCCAATGTAGTAATAATAGGGGAATTCTCCCCATAATCGATCTCGAGGACTGCGTAGGAAAATACAAATTCTACTCTAATTCTGTTGAACAAAAAGCATTTGGGGGGTTGGAAGTTGTTTTGCGATTATAATAAAAAGTAGAAAAATAAGCGAAAAATAAAATGAGGTTTTACCAATTATGAGAAGCATGCTAGGGTACTATGTATAAATTTCCTTGCAATGGCCTTAATCCTTATTTCAACGACATGACTCAGATTTATCAAATTCTTGACTATTAAGTGTTTACTCCTAAGTCCTTAGTGAGAAAACCTTTGATAACATAACCTAATTACTACGTCCGTATATAATCTAGTCAAAATCAAGCATTAAGCAAAATAATGTCAACATTGTTCCAAGTACCTGCAGGGTATCCCTAGGCCTAGGCGATATCTACTATAGTATTACCATACAAAAGCGTTAACAGTGGTTTGGCCGACCTAAGGTTAACCGTAAATCAAATACTATTTGGCCGATAGAAAAAGCATTAAGAACGTTGGACGATAAAAATTGAATATAAAATAAGCACTGATGTCATTGAATAAAGAAAACTAAGATCATTATAGTAATAATTCAGGGACACCCCCTAGCAATGAGGGGTTTAGCTACTCATGATATTCAAAGAAATTATAATAATAAAATTAAACATTACAAAAATCTGGGATTGCTTTGATCTTCAATTGCTTCTGCGCATGAAAACCTTCAGTTCTCCCTTTTCTCTTGATCGCTCAATTCTCTCGTCTAATTCTTCTCTGATCCCAAAAGTAAAAAAGTCCACTTTCTCATTCTCAAAACACAACTAAAATACTCTCCAGTCAATTACAGTAATAAGGAAATACCCAAAGTGCCTCTAAGAATCCCAAAAGTAAAAAAATCAAGAAATTCAGCAGATGACACATCCAAGCAAACACGGGCCGTGTCAACTGACACGGGCGCCGTGTTGGCCCCCTGGCTTACTGATAAAAAAAATCCTCTGCTTCAGACTTGCTGACACGGGCACCCGTGTCAGCCCTCTGCCTCTTCTCAACTCTTCATTCTTTTGGACCCTTCCTGACACGGCCTTGTCATACCCCAAATTTTGACCACTAAGATTTCCCATCATTGTGCAAATCATCAGCACAATGTGGATGGACCATCATACCTCATTAGTCTCCCCAAAGGTGGGTGAGCATTCACTACAAACAGGATTTAGGCTTTCAAGCCCTCGCAGAGCTCTTAGACAAAGGATCAATCAAGGAATGACATGATCTTCAACTTGTCTAGCCTCTCAAATATCCACAATGGATCAAGAGGACTCCCACTTTAAGGATTAAGCACAAGGATGCTCCCTTCTAGGTGGATCAAGCTTCAAGATCGACTGTGTCACCAAATTAGGGTTTTGGTCGACCAGGGCCTCCAGATGGAAATTTTCCTCTGGGCATGAGCCAATGCTTCAAAGCATAACCTAAAATGCTCCATGGAACATCATAAACCCCATCATCAAGTCAATTTAGCCTCAGGGGATGCATACATCAAAAATCAGGAATTAGGGTTTCTTGACCTAATTCACCCCTAAGTTGACTTTTGGGACAAATCATGAGCCAAGACCTCAAGACATGATTTGAGGGTCTCCAACATACCACGTTGATCCATTTGCAACAATGGATTGACCCAAGAAGCTTGAGCAACAAGTTTCAATTTCATCTGAACCACAGTTAGGGTTTCGCGAGAAAAGTCAACTATAGCTTTGACTTTTGACCAGGACATGCTCCCAAGCCGTGGGACACGATTAAATACACCCTATAACACCCATGGAACATGTCCATCAATTTTGATTTAGGTCAAGGACATGATTTCCTGAAGAATCGCACAGTTTGGAATTCATCTGATAAAAAGTCAACTGTGCACAAAAGTCAAACTTTGACTTTTTGAGATTTTTCATAAAAATGGTTTTTTAACCCTAAAATGATGTTAATGTGTGATTAGAATCATCATTCATCAAGAAAAATCAAAGAAAGTGGGATAACTTGTAAAAGGGGTAACCATAAAAACTTAGAAATTTTTCTAAGTTATGAAAAAAAGTGGCAAGGGTACCAACTTTGGAGGATCATAACTCCTAAACCACAAAGCCATTTTTCCCCATCCAAAGCTTGATTTGTAGCCCTCATTACCCTCTACAAAAACTTCAACTACACTTCATCCCAATTCATCATGGATTTTGAGTTATGCTTGGATCAAAATGACTAAAAACTTAAAATTGACATTTTTCAGCACTTAGCCAAAATCTGCCTTATTTCAGCACAATGTCCCAACTTCAAGGCTGTTTTTCTCCATGATCCAAGTTGAACCAGGTCTAGGGCCAAACATCAAAGTTGAAGTACGTCATCTAAGCTTTCCGAAAAGTCCTAGAACGTCCATGTAGCATACTCGAGCAGGGAGTTATGGATCTTACAAAAGGCCTTGCTGAAGCTGAATTTTTCAAGGCAGATTTGTACATTTTGTGTGCCACACGAATTTTCAAGCCTTGTCATCAGTTTGGACACATCTAAGGATCAAATCCAAGTGGGATGATCTGATCCATGAACCTCCCAAGTCCAAGGAACAAAGAAAAGCATGCCAAAGCCTAGAAATCCCTAAAAGAGGGACAAAACTCCAATTTTGGTTTGGAGCATTTAATGGATGCTTAGAGGTGGCATGCACTGAGCCATTCTCATCTGAAATCAGTCAAGACTTATCCAACAACTAGGGAACCAAAGCTCTGAGCCCTAAGCTCTAGTCAATGGCTAGAGGAGACTTGCATTTTCATTGGCCAAACCTCTGCTGCAGCCACCATTCACTGTGGATCCCAAAACAAACTTGCTCCACTATAAATAGAGCTCATTTGTGTTCAGTTTGAGTACACCAAAGCCATCAAACAGATGCTTTCCTCAAATTCTCTCTTTCACTCCAAAATGCCTTCTTTAGTAAGGAAATTCTGAGTTTTTGAGCTAGAGAGCAATTCCACTCAAACTAATCACACACACGCCTCATATATATCATATGTAAGTTGTGCAAACCATCAAAAGTGACCTGTAATCACAACATCACAAAGTCACCTCTCAAAACCTCAAAATGACACTTTTTTGCATTTTTCAAGCCATGTCTTGATTCAGTCACTTTCCAAGCCAGATAAAACCTCAAACACACTCTAAATATCATCCTTGAACTGTCCCAAATGGTGCCACACATCTGGAACACCATTTGAGAGAGTTGGCATTTTGGCCGTTTTTGACCATTTCGCGAGAAAGTGCACAAACTTGCTCCAGAGGTTTCCAGCCGATTCTAACCATCCTAAAAGCTTCTAAGAGGTCATTTGAGGTTCTCCAAAGCATCAAATCATTTTTGGAACAAAGCACTTGGTAGGTTGCCCAAAATCTCCAAAAAAGAGGTAAAATCCACAACTTGAATTCTTTGAATCATGCTTTCCTTTGTTGTCCACATACATGCATCATATTGAATAATTCTTGAGGCAAAAATGTAGTCCTTAATGTGTATGTTGTGATCCTCCCACTGTTTGCATTTTGACATGTTTTTATGTGAAATTTTGGTTGTTTCCAAATCATGTTCAGTTCTGTCTTTTTTTCATTGGTGTGTTCTATACATTAAGTTTTAGTTTGCATGAGTAACACCATTGGATTCCTTGCGAAAAATCGGTCAAGATAGATTTTTACGGATTTCAATTCCGATGAAAATTGAGAGAGTTACGCGCGTTGGAAATTTTACGTGAAACGCCGTCGAATTAACGATGGCGGTTCTGGTTTTTTCGCTTTGTGTGTTCTGTACAGTGAATTTTCGAGTGCGTGAATAATACCATTGGATTCCTTGCGAAAAATAGGTCAAGATAGGTTTTTACGGATTTCAATTCCGATGAAAATTGAGAGAGTTACGCGCGTTGGATATTTTACGCGAAACGGCGTCGAAAACAACGTGCAGTTTTGGTTTTTTAATTTCTGCGTTTTGTGTGTCGATTTTCCGTGTGCGTGAGTGATACCATTGGATTCCTTGCGAAAAATCGGTCAAGATAGGCTCTTGCGGATCTTGATTCGGTTAAAAATCAAGAGAGTTACGCGTGTTGGAAATTCGACGCGGAACGATGTTTTTATACGTAGCAGCTCTGGTTTTTTTATCGCTGCGTTTTGTACGTTGAGTTTCGGCGTGCGTGTATGATACCATTGGATTCCTTGCAAAAAATAGGTCAGGATAGGCTCTTGCGGATCTTGATTCGGTTAAAAATCGAGAGAGTTACGCGTGTTGGAAATTCGACGCGGAACGATGTTTTTAATCGATAGCAGTTTTTGTTTTTTAATTTCTGTGTTTTGTGTGTCGATTTTCCGTGTGCGTGAGTAATATCATTGGATTCCTTGCGAAAAATCGGTCAGGATAGGCTCTTGCGGATCTTGATTCGGTTAAAAATCGAGAGAGTTACGTGTGTTGGAAATTCTACGTGGAACGATGTTTTCAAAACGATAGCAATTTTGGTTTTAATTTCTGCGTTTTATACGTCGATTTTCCGTGTGCGTGAGTAATACCATCGGATTCCTTGCGAAAAATCGGTCAGGATAGGCTCTTCCGGATCTTAATTCCGATAAAAATTGAGAGAGTTATGAGTGTTTGAAATTTGATAAAAACGTGTTGAAAATTAAAGTTTCGGTACTCGTTTTTACCCCAAAAGAAATGTCGGAGATGATATTTTGATATCTTTCCTCTTTTTCTTACTTTTTATTTTCAAAAATCAACCAATTTTTTTCACATAGCAAAAAATCATCATTTTCCAATTCATGCCCCATAATATTTTAATCCACAAAAGATAAAAAAAAAAGTATTATTTTTAATATATTTAAAAATAGTGTTTTATATTATTTTAAATGCTTTTAAAATGATTTCTTTTTTTTTTTTCTTGATTTTTAAAACCAAAATGATTTTAAATATTTATGTTGATAAAATATTTTTTTTCATAAACTTAATCATTATTTAATGATTTTATTTGATATTTTTATCATTTTTTACTTAATTTTTCTTGGAAAAATGTCTAAAAAATAAAATTGGGGTTTTCTTGGATTTTCACCCTAACAAATCTTTTTCAAACACTTGGGCCTCTATTAGAGTGTAAGACCCAATCCCCTTTTAACCAAAATAATTTTGGGCCTCACTTATTGTATAAGTCCCTTTGCGTTAAAAGAAAACTTCGGCGCGATCGCCATTTTTAAACGAAAATCAACTGGGCTTCTCTTTGAGCTGTAAGTCCCATTTCTTTTCATTTTTAAACTCTTTGGGCCTCTATCAGAGTGTAAGACCCAACCCTTTTTTAATGAAACAATTTTTGAGCTTCAGCTATTGTATAAGTCCCGATACGTTAAAAATCTCGGCGCGATCGCCATTTTCAAACTGAAAATATTTTGGGTCTCTCCCTGAGTTGTAAGCCCCATCTTTTGTACAAAAATACACTTAGGGCCTCTAATAGAGTGTAAGACCCAACCCCTCTTTTTTATATTTTCTCATTTTTCATATTGTTTTTTAATGATTTGGAAAATTAATAACTCCCTCAATTTTGATTATTTTTTATTGGTTCTTTTTCTGAAAAATCACAAAAATAGTAAAATATTTTATTCTACAAAAAAAATCAAATTTATATTATTTATTTAATATAGTTGGTATTTTTGTGAATAAATTCATTTTTAATTGTTTTTTAAGCATTTTAAAAGTGAATATTCATCTTGAAAATAAAGACTATGGGCCTCCCCTCGTGTTGTAAGCCCCATTTCTTTTCTTTAAACTCTTTGGGCCTCTAATAGAGTGTAAGACCCAATCCCTTTGTAAATGCCAAAATTTTGTGCCTCAGTCACTTGTATAAGTCCCACGGTGTTTCCAAAACCTCGGCGCGACCGTTGCCCTTTTCAAAATTAACCATTGGCGAGTAGTAAGACCCATTTCTTTTCTTAAAAACTCACTTGGGCCTCTAATAGAGTGTAAGACCCATCCCTTTGTACAGAAAACCTTTCTTGGGCCTCAGTCACTTGTATAAGTCCCTCTGTACAAATTCAACAGTGCGCTCACTGATAAACCCTGGGCCTCTCCTTGAGCTGTAAGCCCCAAATCTTTCTTTTTCAAAGCACTTTCTCCTTTGATTTTGAATATACTGTTGTTTTCAATCTTTCTTTGTTGAACAACTAACCAAACAGCATGGAAGCTCTACAACCGAGTAAGTGTTTACCCGCTTTTATTTATCGCTTTCATATGTATATAACTGTATTGTGGGGCTGTTTCACTGTAAGTCTTCTTTCATAAACTCATATACATATAACTGTATTGTGGGGCTGTTTCGCAGTAAGTCTTCTTTCATAAACTCATATCAACTGTGTAATAATAGTATATATATTTAGAGTTTCCCCGGCAACTACGTCTAGAACTAGGTGACGCCGTTTCGTTTATTCGTAGAAATAGACAACTAGATCCCCAATAGGATCACCAGATACAGTCTTCTCTTCGGCTGTCTTCATTAGGAATTGTCAAGAAACTCTACTCCCCAAGATGAATGTCTTCTCCGTGAATGGCATCTTTGAGTTTCTTCCAAATTCTCGAACTTTCCTGACTTGACCTATTCCTTGTGAATAGCTTGCCTTGAATTTCTCGGGGTTTGGGGACCCACGGGCTTCTTAAAAGCATCGGCCTCCTCTTGGGCATCGTACAAGGACCCACAGGCTTCCTAAAAGCAACCCCGCCTCTTCTTGGGCTTAGTACAAGGACCCTACGGCTTCTTAGAAGTATTCACAGCCTCCTCTTAGGCTTCGTATAATGATATCTTCCTCCGGGAATGATAGCCTCCTCTTGGACTTCGTACAAATTGTCCCGACGACCTCCTAGAGGTATAGGAACAGAACCTAGTCATCCTCATAGAACAGTCCTGTCATAGAGTCTACTACTGTTTCTCAAAGCATAGTACAAAAGATGGAACTCTAGACACGGACAGTCTAATCTCCTTGAGTCTCAAAGACATTCTCAAGTGACCCCTTCGTTAAATAGGAAGGAAACCCGTAGACTCGGACAGTCTCAATACCCTTCGGGTTTCCCGCTTCCTTAAAGAACAGGAATAACCCGGATCCTTGAATCAAATCCATGAGTACAGTGTTGCTCATATAAGAACTGATTTTCTCTTTAAAATCAGTATACTGGACCTGTCACTTAACTGAAACAGTTACCATAGCCTCCTCTTGGGCTTTGTTCAATGATTCTTCTCAGCGAAGCAAACGTTTAGCCTCCATCTCGGGCTTCGTACGAGATACCAAAATTCTCCCCAGTGGAGTCAAACAACGTTTAGCCTCTCTCTCGGGCTTCGTACGAGATACAAAAAAAGGCTCTCTTGTTGAGCCAATCTCCCTTTTCGCCTCCATCTCGGGCTTTATACGAGATACAAAAAGGTTCTTATTGAGCCAAACAAACTTTTAGCCTCCATCTCGGGCTTTGTACGAGATACAGAGACTCTCTTGTTGAGTCAAACTTTTAGCCTCCATCTCAGACTTCGTACGAGATACAAAATCACTCTCTTGTTGAGTATAAAAGACTCTCTTGTTGAGTCAAACCTTTAGCCTCCATCTCGGGCTTCGTACGAGATACAAAGACTCTCTTGTTGAGTCAAACTTTTAGCCTCCATCTTGGGCTTCGTACGAGATACAAAAACACTCTCTTGTTGAGTATAAAAGATTCTCCTGTTGAGTCAACCCTTTTAGCCTCTCTCTCGGGCTTCGTACGAGACACATAAAAACTCCCTCTTGTTGGGCCAATAGCCTCCTTTTAGGCTTTGTATAAGAAAACCACTGGTTGATCCAATCAACCTTTTAGCATCAAAGTTGTGCCTCGTTCACAGTACACAAACATCAACAACTCATTCCCCTTCATCTAATTGCTGTAAGCGGCAAGTCTCTGGATCATCTACATCCATGCCACTGTCCCTCTTTTAGCATGAGAAATTCCTAAGGAAAGATAGCATTGCTCTACACTGAGTTAAAGTCTACTCCTTCAGGTTGGAAATCCCCTTTAAAGGAAATTATGGCATTGCTAGGATCCGCGTATCCCGGTTAAAGTAATTCTCCTTTATAACCAGTCACCCAACAGTTGGGACAGACAAACCCTTCTTTAGAGATGACAAATTCTCTCTAAAGCCGAGGTCTTTCAGCTTCACGTCTTGGGCTTTGAACAAGACACAAATAGACTTTTCAGCTTCACATCTTGGGCTTTGATCAAGATACAAATCACCTTTCGCTTCACATCTTGGGCTTTGAACAAGACACCAAAACACCCATTTCCTCCCATAGAATAGAAGGAACTACGAACGCTCTGATTTCCCTGTTTCGGTAAACGGGAATACGTAGGCATAAGATCGAAAGAAAAGATCTTAGCGAGCGCAATAAACAAAAAACCAAAATCCCATACTCTCACATACCTATAAAAAAGCATCAGTCCTAACATCTTAATCCTTGTTCCCCGCCAGAAACCTTCTACCCAGATAGAAAGAAAGAAAACCGTATTGGCGAAAATACAAATAACCAGTACAAAGGCCCCCCACATTGATAGCATTCGTAACCTAACAGACCGCTGTTTAAACTCAGTATGCAAAGCAGGGTTAATTGGAGACATCTATTTCCCTTCCTTATTCAGCTCACAATAGGATAAAAAATGAATCGACCTGTAGTCAAAGCTCAAACCGCAGAGAGTGACCAGCACTTAAGAACCGCGCCCAAAATCGCTCGCTACAGAAAAATGGCGCCCACCGTGGGGCCGGTTCTTTCTTTCTTACAATTTAAACCTTGGGTAAGTCATTTTCATGGCGGTGGCCGACAACAGAAAAATGGCGCCCACCATGGGGCATTTCAAAGTTAGATCTAGGCACGGTCTTCCTTCTCTTCACTTATGTGAAAACCACAGATTGGGGCTTCCGTCGGGGAACCCATTTTCTGTCGGGAACTTAGGATTCATAGCTTTAAAAGTCTAGGATGTTTAGGACATATATATATATATATATATATATATATATATATATATATTGCTTTTCCTAATTGTTATACGTGTTTATTTTTCTGCTAATGGGAATGCGGGTGATGCCGTATGTAGAAAGATTGAGTATACACTTAAGATAAGTGATGGCGACGGGGTCGACCATCAACCTCAGTGGAGGCTGACCAACGTAACCCATTCACTCTTCTAGCCAATGGTCCGGTTGTTAAGTCTGAGAAGCTGAGGAGCCAAACCCTTTCGTAGTGCGAAAACTATCGGAAATAGTTGTTATGCGATACTACCCTCATTTGAGGCTGGTGATCTATTCTCGGTGAATGGCACTTACTCTAAGATTGCTCTACAACTCGCTGGCGATCCGCTTGTTGTTTTGCTTTCCTGGGAGGAGCTGATGATAATGAGTACAGGTACAAAAATCACCCTAGTATAAACCTTTGGGGATGGGTAGAGCCTTGACTTCATGACAACGACCCTTTGACCCCATGTTTTTTCTATGTTTTTGTGTGCTGCATTCATGCATTCATCTAAAAAACATTAAAACATTCAAAAAATTCTTCTCTTCTAGTCTCTCTGTTTTTCAAATTAAACTAAGAGTGTGATTGCAAATATCAGAGAAGAGGATTACGCTAATGGATTTCGGTAGAAGGAGAACTCATACGTACACCTTCGAGGTTCCAAAACTAGAGGATTTGAGAAGGTTAGCAAGGATGATCACTAACCCTGAGGCTTTTAGAGCCAAGCACGGAGGTCTGCTACCACTGTTAAGAGTCCATGTGATTGAGGGAATCATGGATGCGCTTATTCAGTTTTACGATCCAATTTATCACTGTTTCACATTCCCGGATTACCAGCTAGCACCAACGCTGGAGGAGTAATCTCATTTGATTGATCTACACATTACAGATCGAGCTCCATTTTCTGGACTGGAAGAAATTCCAAAGAATCAGACTATTGCAAGAGCAATTCATTTGGATGAGTCTGAGGTCAGGACTCACCTAACTACTAAGGGTGGCATCCAAGGTTTGCCGGCCCAGTTCTTGACAAAGAAAGCCCTGTATTTTGCCAGTATAGGAAACGTGACTGCTTTTGAAAGCATCTTTGTCTTGCTCACCTATGGGTTATTTTTGTTTCCTAACATCAATAACTTCGTCGATATTAACTCCATTAAGGTTTTTCTCATTGGAAATCCTGTGCCGACTTTGCTCGCAGATGCGTATCATTCTATACACCTGGGAAATTTGTACAGCAGAGGGGAGATCACATGCTGTGTACCTCTGCTTTATAAATGGTTTATTTCCCACTTGCCCAAGTCTGCTACTTTTTGGGATTGCAGGAGTGCCTTACGTTGGTCGCAGAAAATCATGTCTCTTACCAACTCTGATATAGATTGGTGTAATAGGATTTATGAGGGAATCAGAATCATTGACCGTTGTGGAAACTTCCCCAACATACCCCTTATAGGAACTAAAGGAGGAATCAACTACCATCCGATATTGGTTCTTCGTCAATTTGGATACCCGATGAGACACATCCCACTAGGTGTTCATCTGGAAGGTCTTTTCTTCAAGGAAGGAGAAGGTGACAGAGCACTAAAGATGGAAATAGTGCACGCTTGGAAACATGTTCATAAGAAAGGACGAGAGTCTCTGGGAAAACCGGACTGTGTCTCCGTGGAGCCTTATCTCCACTGGGTACAAACTAGAGCTCTCAAGCTAAAAATGCCTTATCCCCGTTACGGAATTCTTCCGCCGAGGGAATCTGTCATGTACTTCATGACGGAAACTGAAAAGCTTCAGGTTACTCTCAACAAAGTTCAAAAGGAAAGAAGGTCTTGGAAGAACAAGTATCGCACCCTCGACGTAGAGTGCATCAAAATACAGCAATTACTGAAAGAGAAAGATGCTCTGATTGAAATTTTGGAGAAACATGCTGTAGAGAATCAAGACGACCAAAGGAATTTTCTCACTCCTTTCACCTGGCAAAGGAATGACAACCCGACAACGGCCCAAGAGCCCCGGTCAAAGAAAAGGAAGATACCAGAATCAGCACCCGATTTCTCTTTAGAGAGGACTCGGGACCCTTTAGCTTAGGTTTCTGTTTCTGCACTTTGTAATCTACTGTATTTCCATTTCTGTAATCCTTTGGAATTCAATAAAAAGGGGTTTCCCCAACGTTTGATATTTGCAATCTAATTGTCGAAGTTTATTTTGATTAAACCAAAAAAAACAATTAATATAATCATTGCATTCATCATTCTCACATCGCGTATTCTTCTTCCCTACGAATCTCACGTTTGTGTCTCGGTTCTAGAGTCAAACTGTCTCATTCATACAATACTCGGGCCAATCGTCAGAAAAAGATGGATGATCTTGAGGAAGAGAACAGAGAGTTGAAAGAAGAAATCGACGCTCTAAGAGAGGATATGGGAAAGCTTCGTAACGACATGCAAGCCATGGCAGAAGCTCAGCTACAAAAAACTGTGATCTCATAGATCACCTCAATGGCCATCGTGGAGAAGAATGATCCTAGGTATCAGATGCTGAAAGATCGTCCCTAGGGCATGTCTGTCAACTATATCCCGGGAGGATATGTTCCGCCGATCACTGAAGATCAGGGAATCACAACAGAAGCCGCTGGGCCTGAAGGTTACAAACTTCGGGAAAGCGAAGATGCCAGGGGCATACTGAAGACTCCTGAAGGTTACAAACTTCGGGAAACGCCAAGGTTCGCTGCCGTAGTCATGGTACCACCCCCTATGGTGCACACTGTCCCGGAAGGACAGATTCCACAGACACCTTCTGGTAAAAAGGAAACTATGTTTGACCGAATGGATGAATTCCAGGAACAGTTCTTGGAAATGCAGAAGGAGCTGCAAGCCATTCGCGGTCAGGATCTATTCGAAAAGGACGCCGCAGACCTCTGCTTGGTCCCCAATGTGAAAGTCCCACACAAATTCCAAGTGCCCGACTTTGAAAAATCAAGGGTAACTCTTACCCTCAGAGCCATCTGGTGATGTACGCTCGGCGGATGTCAGCTCAGGTGGAGAATCAGGACCTACTGATTCACTACTTCCAAGATAGTTTAACCGGTGTCGCACTCAAATGGTACATGGGTTTAAACCGTGCCACGATCAGTACATTCAGAGATCTTGGTACTGCCTTCGTCCAACAATACAAATACAATTTGGACATGGCACCCGACAGAGATCAACTCAGATCAATGTCACAAAAGGACAAGGAAACCTTTAAGGAGTATGCTCAAAGGTGGCGTGAAATTGCCGCTCAAATTTGTCCACCTCTTGAGGAAAAAGAGATGACAAAAATCTTCTTAAAGACCTTAAGCTCATTTTACTATGACCGAATGGTTGCCAGTGCGCCCAGTGATTTCACCGAGATGGTCGGCATGGGCGTACGTCTTGAGGAAGTCGTCCGAGAAGGACGTTTGGTAAAAGACACTGGATCGACGAGCGGTACTAAAAAATACGGTAGTGCTCTCCCTAAGAAAAAAGAGCAAGATATTGGGAATATCTCTCTCGGAAAGAAAATGCGTCGATATCAGCCGGTAGCAGCTGTAACTCCTGCTATCATCCCTGTGCCTATTTCTACGTATCAACCTCAGGTTGCGCAGAGCCAACCTAACCAGCAAAGGACACAACAGTCTCTTCAGCAGGCTGGTCCTCCATATAACAACAACCGTACAATGCGCCCACCAGGGTTTGATCCTATACCCATGTTGTACGTAGAATTATTTCCGTAACTACTGGCTAAGGGGCACATCCAGATTAAGTCTCCTCTTACAGTACCGGAAAATCCGCATTTTTGGTTTAAGGTGGATCAGACATGCCCTTATCATCAAGGAGGATCAGGGCATAACATAGAGACTTGCCTTAATTTCAAGTCCGACGTGCAAAAGCTTGTTAGGAACGGGGTCTTATCTTTTAAAGATACGAATCCTAACGTTCTCACGAACCCGCTGCCTCAACATGAGAAAGCTGCAGTCAATCTGATTGAGGAAGAGACTAACAATGTCTATCAAATTCATGATGTACTCTTGTTGAAAACCAATTTGGTCAAGATGCATTGTAGACAGAGTGGATATGGCCATGTGCCACCTCATAACTATCACCAGTGTGATATCTGCTCTAAAGACAACCAAGGATGTTCTGTGGTGCAAGCAGCTCTACAGGAACAAATGGATCTCGGATGGATCCAAGAGCACCGAGTTCGTGGAGTTAACATGGTCTATACGAACTCCAACATCATTCAGAACCACGACATCCGTGCGATGAATGTCAACTTGGTGGCGATGCACTCAAGGCAAATCCAGTATCATAATCTGCCGCGACATGATTACAATTCCTGTCTGATTTGCTCGGTAAACAAACAGGGATGCTCTTTCATACAAGAGGCCCTCCAGCGTCAGATGGATCTTGGATGGATCCAAGACTACCATGATAGGAACCCTTATCAGATCAATATGGTTCAGATCTTCGATATTCGCGTGATGAATACCAACCTGGTAGAGTTACATGCTGAGCAGGTCCGACTCGGATTCTTAATATCACACGACTATCAAAGCTGTAAAGCAGGTTGCAAAAACGATCAAGGTTGTACCCTTGTTCAAGAGGCACTTCAGCACTTGTTAAATCACTGGTGGATGCCAATCTACATGGACGAAGATACTCAGCAAATTAGTATCAGTAACAGGAATCCTACTCGACGTCAAAGTCAGGATGTCCGATCAATGGAAGGTAACCTAGTGAGGTTACATTGTATTCAAAGTGGGCGTGGCCAGGTGCCACCACACAATTACGATCGTTGTAGCGTCTGTTCGGAAAGTAATCAAGGGTGTTACCTTGTGAGAGCAGCTCTTCAGGGTCAGGTGGATCGTGGAGAGATTCGTCCATATCCAGGTTCCGGACCCATCAACTGGTCGCCGAACTACCTTGCCAATCAAGTCGAGGATGTTGTCACAATCTCTGGTCATCACCATACCAGGGATGTTTTTGCCATCATCCCTCTACTTGACGAATCTAGAGTTCCCAACCGGGAACGGATCGAGATTACTTACGATGGTCAGAAAAATCAGAAAGTTCCCATAGTCATCTATCTACCGGGACTTCTACCGTATGAATCAGCTAAGGCGATCCCTTACAAATACGGTGCAACAACAATTAAAAATGGAAAGGAAATTCCATTACCCTCTGTTGTGAACATTGCAGACATCAGTCGAGTAACACGGAGTGGTAGAATCTTCAACCGAGGGGTTGGGGAAGTTAACAAAGAAAAGGAACTTCAGACAGAAGCTCCCGATCCATCAATTGGTCAATCCAGTAATCCCGACCTTTCAAAAAACAATGATGAGATGCTGAAGCTCATCCAAAGGAGTGAACACAACATTGTCGATCAACTGTTACAGACTCCTTCAAAGATCTCGGTATTATCACTGTTACTCAGTTCAGAAGCCCACAGGGAGGCTCTACAGAAAATCTTGGAGCAAGCCTTTGTGGAACAGGATGTAATAATCAGATAGTTCGATAGCATTGTCTCTAACATCACTTCCTGCAACAATTTGGGATTTAGTGATGACGAATTACCCGAAGAGGCTCGCCGTCATAACATGGCGCTCAATATCACAGTTAACTGCCAGGACGATGCTTTAGCCAGCGTACTGGTAGACACAGGGTCAGCCCTGAATGTTATGCCGAAGTCCACTTTGATGCAATTATCATTCAAAGGCCCTCCGATGAGAGTCAGCGAGGTCGTCGTCAAAGCATTCGACGGATCCAGAAAAACAGTTATCGGCGAAGTTGATCTTCCCATAACTATTGGTCCTCACACTTTCCAAGTCACTTTCCAGGTCATGGACATCCGGGCAACGTACAGTTGTTTATTAGGAAGACCTTGGATACATCAGGCTGGAGCGGCCACTTCAACCCTCCACCAAAAGCTAAAGTTCATCAAGAACGATCAACTTGTCACGGTTTGTGGGGAACAAGCCTTGCTTGTAAGCAACTTGTCATCATCTACTGGTATAGAACCCGAGGAGGTTATTGGAACTCAGTTCCAAGCACTGTCGGTGAGCAAGGACAATCACTTCAAAGGAGGAACCTCGATTTCCTCATACAACGATGCTATCAAAGCGGTCGAGAGTACCGATACGATAGGATGGGGACAACTTGTCATTCCCACTGACAATAAAACAAAGAAGGGTCTTGGTTTTTCTGCAACCTGTACCCAGACAGCTGCCAACGATGAAAGTCTTCATCCCCTTCAAAACTTCTTCCACAGTGGAGGTTTTCTCCACCCAGTGTCTCAAGCAGTACATGCTATTAATGAGGAAGATCCATTTGACACAGATGAAGAATGGAAGTCCTACCTTAACAAGGACGGTTATATGTCTCAGGAAGAGATGCCTACGCCATTTTGCTTTCCTGCACAAAGTTCGAGATTTATACCCCGGTCAGACGTCGAAACGATATATGGAGATTGTGATCCGGAAGGATGCCGTGCTCCGCCAAATTCATTAGAGGAAGACACTCCGATGAAAGACAATTTTGACTACAACTACTATGGCCCAATGGATGGTCTGCCAATGTGGTAACCTTATCCAGGAAACTTGGGGCAAGAAAGTCAGCCGAGCAATGAAACTCAGCTGAGCATCATCGAACAGAATACCTGCGTCCCCACCATGTCATGGGATCAACACTCAGGTCATTCGGAAACTACTCAACATGAAGATGAATTCGCAACGTTTGCAGGACTTGAATTCATCAACTATGCTTTTCCCGAGGTCAACGTCATCGAGAGAGATGACTCCTCCAGTTCGAAAGAAGTGTGGGACACCCTGGGAGAACCGAGTGGAAAGTTCGACTTTATGGTCAAGTACACCGCTCCCGAAAGCTCTCATATCAGGCTCGAAGATATCCAGGCAACTGGATGGGGAGGTACAACTGAGAGCACCAATGCTATGCAAAATGCAACAGAGGAATTCTCCTACGACAACTCTGCCTGGGAGACAAATTCCAATGATCCTGCTCCACCAGAAATCAGCGTCATTTCTGAAGACAAATCGAGGAAGGTGCCAGACTTTGTGATTCACCGAGGAGTTCGCCGCCAATGGGTTGCTGTCGAGGTTCCGAAGGCCGTTCACCAGTCAAAGTAATTGCCATCTTTAACCTTTCACCCTGCCCAGGTGAAACGGATGTTTTGATAGGGCTCGCTTTCTGTAAATTTCCCTCTTCGCTTTGCCCGAAGCGACAGAGTTTTGTTTTATAGGGCTGTAGTTTCAAGAGTCGACTTGTTCATAAATAAAATAACGTCGTTATGTAATTTCCGCATTATTGTTGTTTTCTCTTTTTGCTTTTTCAGAAAATGGTAATCCTAAAAAATAATCAAAAATAAAAACAAGCAGTAAAATAAATACACTGCACACACTTGCATTTCTCTCTATCTCTTCTAAACACAAATCATCACGTCATACAAATTGCTTGTTTTAAACCCCGTTGAAACATACGATCCAATGCCTTCTCCCAACTTTGAGTTCCCGGTATTCAAGGCTGAAGAAGAAAATGACAACGAAATTCCAGAAGAGATCTCCCGACTACTCAGACAAGAGGAAATGTCCATTGAACCTCACAAAGAACCGTTGGAAACGGTAAACTTGGGTTCAGAGCAAGAGAGAAAAGAAATCAGGATTGGGGCACTGCTCAATCCAACTGTCAAAGAAAGTTTGATAAAGCTTCTCAAAGAATTCCCCGATGTATTTGCTTGGTCCTATCAGGATATGCCAGGGTTGGATACCAGCATCGTGGAACATCACTTACCGTTGAGATCAGAATGTCCGCCAGTAAAGCAAAGGTTGAGACGGACTCACCCGGACATGGCTATCAAAATCAAAGAAGAAGTACATAAACAGATTGACGCGGGTTTCCTTGCTACATCTGAATATCCTCAATGGTTAGCCAACATCGTACCCGTCCCCAAAAAGGACGGAAAGGTCAGAATGTGTGTAGATTACAGAGACTTGAACAAGGCTAGTCCAAAGGACGACTTTCCTTTACCACACATTGACATTCTGGTAGACAGTACAACAAAGTTCAAAGTCTTCTCCTTCATGGATGGATTCTCGGGCTATAACCAGATCAAAATGGCACCGAAAGACATGGAGAAAACTTCGTTCATTACCCCATGGGGTACCTTTTGTTACAAGGTAATGTCGTTCAGTTTGAAGAACGCCGGGGCAACCTATCAAAGGGCCATGACTACTCTGTTTCATGACATGATACACAAGGAAATCGAGGTATATGTCGATGATATGATTGCAAAATCAAAAACAGAGAGTGAGCACGTTGAACATCTATCAAAATTGTTCGAACGTCTAAGAAAATTCAAGCTCCGCTTGAATCCCAACAAGTGCACCTTCGGTGTCCGTTCAGGGAAACTACTAGGGTTCATCGTCAGCCAAAAGGGAATTGAAGTTGATCCTGACAAGGTCAAGGCCATTCAAGAAATGCCTTCTCCGAAAACTGAAAAACAAGTCAGAGGATTCCTGGGACGTTTGAACTACATCTCCAGATTCATATTCCTCATGACCGCGACATGCGCGCCGATCTTCAAGTTACTCAAAAGGAACCAGGATTGCGTTTGGTCAGAAGATTGCCAAACCGCCTTCGACAGTATCAAGGAATATCTATTGAATCCTTCGATTCTATCACCTCCAGTGGAAGGAAGACCACTGATCATTTACCTCACAGTCCTAGAGGACTCAATGGGATGTGTACTTGGCCAACAAGACGAAACTAAAAGGAAAGAGTCTGCCATCTACTATCTAAGCAAGAAATTCACCGACTGCGAGACTCGGTACCCGATGCTCGAGAAAACTTGCTGTGCTTTGGCTTGGGCAGCCAAACGTCTTCGCCAGTACATGATTCGTCATACTACTTGGTTGGTCTCCAAAATGGATCCAATCAAGTACGTTTTCGAAAAACATGCTCTCACGGGAAGAATTTCCCGTTGGCAGATGCTGTTATCAGAATATGACATAGAGTACCACGCTCAGAAAGCCGTTAAGGGAAGTATTTTAGCCGATCATTTGGCTCATCAACCGATTGACGATCAAGAATCAATCGGGTTTGACTTCCCAGACGAAGATGTCATGTATCTAAAAATGAAAGATTGCGATGAACCGTTACCCAGTGAAGGGCCAGAACCAGGTTCCTAGTGGGGACTTATCTTTGACGGAGCTGTCAATCATTACGGAATCGGAATTTGGGCTACCCCTTTCTCTCTAGTGTATGGCATGAAGGCAGTTCTCCCCATAGAAATAGAGATCCCATCAATCCGGGTATTGATGGAAGCTAAGCTTTCAGAAGCTGAATGGTGTCAAAGTCGATACGACGAACTGAACCTGATCGAAGAGAAGCGAATCACAGCACTATGCCACGGTCAGTTGTATCAACAGAGAATGAAGACGGCGTTCGACAAAAAGGTCCGACCTCGTGTTTTCAGAAAAGGAGACCTTGTGCTCAAGAAGATACAATCATTTCTCACTGACTCTCGGGGCAAATGGACCCTAAATTATGATGGCCCCTATGTGGTCACGAAAGCTTTCTCAGGCGGCGCCTTGAGACTTGCAACCATGGACAGAGAGGAATTTGCCTACCCCACGAATGTTGATGTAGTCAAGAAATACTTTGCCTAAAAAAAAAAACGTCTCAGTGGATTGAAAACCCGAATGGGCGGTCCAGGCAAAAGTTAGAGACATGAAAAAAATCATCCCGGTGGATTGGAAACATCAAAGTACAATCCAGGAAAAAATTAGGGATAATGGCAAGTAACTATGTTCAACAGAGGTAGGTCCCTCAGCAGCAGTTACAGCATCCATCGGAGGAAAACTCCAGTCAAGGTCATCTTCGACAGAAGCTCAGGATGTCCCAAATTCAAAGTTGGTAGAAGGATAGTGGTCGTTATGTTTCAACGTAGCCCTTTTCCCTGTAAATTACCATTTTCAAACTTTGTAAATACTCTTTGGAATCACGCGTTTGGCTGATTTCCATCTTATCAATAAAATTTGAGCCCTTGTGCTTTTGTTTGCAATTCTTATTTGTTTTAGCTTTACAGAACGACGTTGTTAACATGATTAACGATTCTTGAAATGAAACAAAAATGAATTTACTTGTTAAAACTTTTTCTGCTTTTTTAAAATAGAGATGGCAATTTCTTTTGACTGTTAAACATCGAAAGAACATCAATCGCGTCTCCAAAGGTGTTCGAACTTCAAAGTGCAGAATCAAAGTACTCCTTCTAGACCAGTACGCCTGAATGAAGGATCAGCAATGTCAGAGACCATGTTTCGTCTGACATTCTAGGCCGAGTTCTCATCTCCTAAGCCCAACCAGCGTCGCTCCCAACAGGGACCGTTTCTCCTAAGCAAGGAAGAATTGCTATCTTGAACCAGCGATATTTTTACATGCCCCACTGTGGCCGAGTATCCAGTCGTGTTCATCCTTTAGTCTGTATGTTGCGTCCGTTTTGTCCGCATATACATACATACATCATGCATTATTGATTTGCATTCACATTCATATTGCATCACTATCACTCTAGTCGTTCTTATCCCCTAGTGATAAGTCCTCTCAATCGAGTTGTCAGACCTTCCCTCGTTAGGAAGTGAATCATCTAAGCAATCTCTCTCCCGTTTATCTCTGGATTAGAGACGGTCCTTGACCACTTTGATAACTTGAACCTCTGAAAAGCCAGAGAAAACTTTCAATAAATGTCACTCTTTGCCATTGAAGATGATATCCTTGCTTTCCCGGATTAAGGAAAATCCCCAGAGAAACCCTCTTAATCAGAGATTCGGCGGTACGGCAGTTTTTCTCCGAAAAAACCACTGATGAAAAGGTCATCGGCACCTCAAAATTGGATTCCATCATATGGCATTTCTCCGGAAAGATCCCGAGAAAAGTATGATGTAAGTCCCCAAACGAAAACAGTCTCTCAAGAGACTCGCTTTCCCCAGTAGAATCGAAAAATGGCGTCTCCAAAATAGAGAAGTTTGTGCACCTCTACAATTCAGACGAATGGGTTCCCCAGCAAGTCTGACATCAAAACTTTTTCCACTCAAATGGCATCTCCCCAAGAAAATTCGGCGAGAAGTTTGAAGGAAAACCGCTACTAATAGCGTTCCTTGTCAAGAAAGTTTATTGACAAAAGAAACTGAGACCAATTCCTTGGTAGGAAACCAGGATCGAGGGGAAGTTTATTTCAGCAACTAAGACCAGGTCCTTGGTTGGAAACCAGGTTCGAGGGGAAGTTTAAATTAGAAACTAAGACCAGTTCCTTGGTAGGAAACCAGGATCGAGGGGAAGTTGACAAAAGAAACTAAGACCAGTTCCTTGGTAGGAAACCAGGATCGAGGGGAAGTTTATTTCAAAAAAAAACTGAGACCAGCTCCTTGGCTGAAGACCAGGATCGAGGGGAAGTTTACCTTTTCTAAGCATCATCACTTAGCTAAAGAAGATGAATACGTAAGCTACCATTCATAACCACCATCAAAATTTCGGGTATTCCGATATTTAATCCTCTTGCACCCCGAATGCCCGAATACCTTCGTCATTCACACCTTCGGGTCCAAGAAGATTAAATAGGGGCATCTGTCATACCCCAAATTTTGACCACTAAGATTTCCCATCATTGTGCAAATCATCAGCACAATGTGGATGGACCATCATACCTCATTAGTCTCCCCAAAGGTGGGTGAGCATTCACTACAAACAGGATTTAGGCTTTCAAGCCCTCACAGAGCTCTTAGACAAAGGATCAATCAAGGAATGACATGATCTTCAACTTGTCTAGCCTCTCAAATATCCACAATGGATCAAGAGGACTCCCACTTCAAGGATTAAGCACAAGGATGCTCCCTTCTAGGTGGATCAAGCTTCAAGATCGACTGTGTCACCAAATTAGGGTTTTGGTCGACCAGGGCCTCCAGATGGAAATTTTCCTCTGGGCATGAGCCAATGCTTCAAAGCATAACCTAAAATGCTCCATGGAACATCATAAACCCCATCATCAAGTCAATTTAGCCTCAGGGGATGCATACATCAAAAATCAGGAATTAGGGTTTCTTGACCTAATTCACCCCTAAGTTGACTTTTGGGACAAATCATGAGCCAAGACCTTAAGACATAATTTGAGGGTCTCCAACATACCACGTTGATCCATTTGCAACAATGGATTGACCCAAGAAGCTTGAGCAACAAGTTTCAATTTCATCTGAACCACAGTTAGGGTTTCGCGAGAAAAGTCAACTGTAGCTTTGACTTTTGACCAGGACATGCTCCCAAGCCGTGGGACACGATTAAATACACCCTATAACACCCATGGAACATGTCCATCAATTTTGATTTAGGTCAAGGACATTATTTCCTGAAGAATCGCACAATTTGGAATTCATCTGATAAAAAGTCAACTGTGCACAAAAGTCAAACTTTGACTTTTTGAGATTTTTCATAAAAATGGGATTGGAATCATCATTCATCAAGAAAAATCAAAGAAAGTGGGATAACTTGTAAAAGGGGGTAACCATAAAAACTTAGAAATTTTTCTAAGTTATGAAAAAAAGTGGCAAGGGTACCAACTTTGGAGGATCATAACTCCTAAACCACAAAGCCATTTTTCCCCATCTAAAGCTTAATTTGTAGCCCTCATTACCCTCTACAAAAACTTCAACTACACTTCATCCCAATTCATCATGGATTTTGAGTTATGCTTTGA
Source organism: Lathyrus tuberosus (assembly GCA_022829125.1). Taxonomy (NCBI): domain Eukaryota; kingdom Viridiplantae; phylum Streptophyta; class Magnoliopsida; order Fabales; family Fabaceae; genus Lathyrus; species Lathyrus tuberosus. The sequence continues at coordinate 5,506,272 of JALAZF010000403.1, read as the reverse complement.
TCAAAATGGCAAAAAACTTAAAATTGACATTTTTCAGCACTTAGCCAAAATCTGCCTTGTAATTTCAGCACAATGTCCCAACTTCAAGGCTGTTTTTCTCCATGATCCAAGTTGAACCAGGTCTAGGGCCAAACATCAAAGTTGAAGTACGTCATCTAAGCTTTCCGAAAAGTCCTAGAACGTCCATGTAGCATACTCGAGCAGGGAGTTATGGATCATACAAAAGGCCTTGCTGAAGCTGAATTTTTCAAGGCAAATTTGCACATTTTGTGTGCCACACGAATTTTCAAGCCTTATCATCAGTTTGGACACATCTAAGGATCAAATCCAAGTGGGATGATCTGATCCATGAACCTCCCAAGTCCAAGGAACAAAGAAAAGCATGCCAAAGCCTAGAAATCCCTAAAAGAGGGACAAAACTCCAATTTTGGTTTGGAGCATTTAATGGATGCTTAGAGGTGGCATGTACTGAGCCATTCTCATCTGAAATCAGTCAAGACTTATCCAACAACTAGGGAACCAAAGCTCTGAGCCCTAACCTCTAGTCAATGGCTAGAGGAGACTTGCATTTTCATTGGCCAACCCTCTGCTGCAGCCACCATTCACTGTGGATCCCAAAACAAACTTGCTCCACTATAAATAGAGCTCATTTGTGTTCAGTTTGAGTACACCAAAGCCATCAAACAGATGCTTTCCTCAAATTCTCTCTTTCACTCCAAAATGCCTTCTTTAGTAAGGAAATTCTGAGTTTTTGAGCTAGAGAGCAATTCCACTCAAACTAATCACACACACACCTCATATATATCATATGTAAGCTGTGCAAACCATCAAAAGTGACCTGTAATCACAACATCACAAAGTCACCTCTCAAAACCTCAAAATGACACTTTTTTGCATTTTTCAAGCCATGTCTTGATTCAGTCACTTTCCAAGCCAGATAAAACCTCAAACACACTCTAAATATCATCCTTGAACTGTCCCAAATGGTGCCACACATCTGGAACACCATTTGAGAGAGTTGGCATTTTGACCGTTTTTGACCATTTCGCGAGAAAGTGCACAAACTTGCTCTAGAGGTTTCCAGCCGATTCCAACCATCCTAAAAGCTTCTAAGAGGTCATTTGAGGTTGTCCAAAGCATCAAATCATTTCTGGAACAAAGCACTTGGTAGGTTGCCCAAAATCTCCAAAAAAGAGGTAAAATCCACAACTTGAATTCTTTGAATCATGCTTTCCTTTGTTGTCCACATACATGCATCATATTGAACAATTCTTGAGGCAAAAATGTAGTCCTTAATGTGTATGTTGTGATCCTCCCACTGTTTGCATTTTGACATGTTTTTATGTGGAATTTTGGTTGTTTCTAAATCATGTTCAGTTCTGTCTTTTTTTCATTGGTGTGTTCTATACATTAAGTTTTAGTTTGCATGAGTAACACCATTGGATTCCTTGCGAAAAATTGGTCAAGATAGGTTTTTACGGATTTCAATTTCGATGAAAATTGAGAGAGTTACGCGCATTGGAAATTTTACGTGAAACGCCGTCGAATTAACGATGGCGGTTCTGGTTTTTTTCGCTTTGTGTGTTCTGTACAGTGAGTTTCCGAGTGCGTGAATAATACCATTGGATTCCTTGCGAAAAATCGGTCAAGATAGGTTTTTACGGATTTCAATTCCGATGAAAATTGAGAGAGTTACGCGCGTTGGAAATTTTACGCGAAACGGCGTCGAAAACAACATGCAGTTTTGGTTTTTTAATTTCTGCGTTTTGTGTGTCGATTTTCCGTGTGCGTGAATGATACCATTGGATTCCTTGCGAAAAATCGGTCAAGATAGGCTCTTGCGGATCTTGATTCGGTTAAAAATCGAGAGAGTTACGCGTGTTGGAAATTCGACGCGGAACGATGTTTTTAAACGTAGCAGCTCTGGTTTTTTTATCATTGCATTTTGTACGTTGAGTTTTGGCATGCGTGTGCGATACCATTGGATTCCTTGCGAAAAATCGGTCAGGATAGGCTCTTGCGGATCTTGATTCGGTTAGAAATCGAGAGAGTTACGCGTGTTGGAAATTCGACGCGAAACGATGTTTTTAATCGATAGCAGTTTTTGTTTTTTAATTTCTGCATTTTGTGTGTCGATTTTCCGTGTGCGTGAGTAATACCATTGGATTCCTTGCAAAAAATCGGTCAGGATAAGCTCTTGCGGATCTTGATTCAGTTAAAAATCGAGAGAGTTACGTGTGTTGGAAATTCTACGCGGAACGATGTTTTCAAAACGATAGCAGTTTTGGTTTTAATTTTTGCATTTTATACGTTGATTTTCCGTGTGCGTGATTAATACCATCGGATTCCTTGCGAAAAATCGGTCAGGATAGGCTCTTTCGGATCTTAATTTCGATAAAAATTGAGAGAGTTATGAGTGTTTGAAATTTGATAAAAACGTGTTGAAATTTAAAGTTTCGGTACTCGTTTTTATCCCAAAAGAAATGTCGGAGATAATATTTTGATATCTTTCCTCTTTTTCTTACTTTTTATTTTCAAAACTCAACCAATTTTTTTCACATAGCAAAAAATCATCATTTTCCAATTCATACCCCATAATATTTTAATCCACAAAAAAAAAAGTATTATTTTTAATATATTTAAAAATAGTGTTTTATATTGTTTTAAATGCTTTTAAAATGATTTCTTTTTTTTTTCTTGATTTTTAAAACCAAAATGATTTTAAATATTTATGTTGATAAAATATTTTTTTTCATAAACTTTAATCATTATTTAATGATTTTATTTGATATTTTTATAATTTTTCTTTGAAAAATGCCTAAAAAATGAAATTGGGGTTTTCTTGGATTTTCACCCTAACAAATCTTTTTCAAACACTTGGGCCTCTATTAGAGTGTAAGACCCAATCCCCTTTTAATCAAAACAATTTTGGGCCTCACTTATTGTATAAGTCCCTCTGCGTTAAAAGAAAACTTCGGCGCGATCGCCATTTTTAAACAAAAATCAACTGGGCTTCTCTTTGAGCTGTAAGTCCCATTTCTTTTCATTTTTTAAACTCTTTGGGCCTCTATTAGAGTGTAAGACCCAACCCTTTTTTAACGAAACAATTTTTGGGCCTCAGCTATTGTATAAGTTCCGATACGTTAAAAATCTCGGCGCGATCGCCATTTTCAAACTGAAAATATTTTGGGCCTCTCCCTGAGTTGTAAGCCCCATCTTTTGTACAAAAATACACTTTGGGCCTCTAATAGAGTGTAAGACCCAACCCCTCTTTTTTATATTTTCTCATTTTTCATATTGTTTTTTAATGATTTGGAAAATCAATAACTCCCTCAATTTTGATTATTTTTTATTGGTTCTTTTTCTGAAAAATCACAAAAATAGTAAAATATTTTATTCTACAAAAAATCAAATTTATATTATTTATTTAATATAGTTGGTATTTTTGTGAATAAATTCATTTTTAATTATTTTTTAAGCATTTTAAAAGTGAATATTCATCTTGAAAATAAAGACTATGGGCCTCCCCTCGTGTTGTAAGCCACCTTTCTTTTCTTTAAACTCTTTGGGCCTCTAATAGAGTGTAAGACCCAATCCCTTTGTAAATTCCAAAATTTTGGGCCTTAGTCACTTGTATAAGTCCCATGGTGTTTCCAAAACCTCGGCGCGACCGTCGCCCTTTCCAAAATTAACCATTGGGCCTACCCTCGAGTAGTAAGACCCATTTATTTTCTTAAAAACTCACTTGGGCCTCTAATAGAGTGTAAGACCCATCCCTTTGTACAGAAAACCTTTCTTGGGCCTCAGTCACTTGTATAAGTCCCTCTGTACAAATTTAACAGTGCACTCACTGATAAAACCCTGGGCCTCTCCTTGAGCTGTAGGCCCCAAATATTTCTTTTTCAAAGCACTTTCTCCTTTGATTTTGAATATACTATTGTTTTCAATCTTTCTTTGTTGAACAACTAACCAAACAGCATGGAAGCTCTACAACCGAGTAAGTGTTTACCCGCTTTCATTTACCGCTTTCATATGTATATAACTGTATTGTGGGGCTGTTTCACTGTAAGTCTTCTTTCATAAACTCATATACATATAACTGTATTGTGGGGTTGTTTTTTTGTAAGTCTTCTTTCATAAACTCATATCAACTGTGTAATAATAGTATAGATATTTAGAGTTTTCCCGACAACTACGTCTAGAACTAGGTGACGCCGTTTCGTTTATTTGTAGAAATAGACAACTAGATCCCCAATAGGATCACCAGATACAGTCTTCTCTTCGGCTGTCCTCATTAGGAATTGTCAAGAAACTCTACTCCCCAAGATGAATGTCTTCTCCGTGAATGGCATCTTTGAGTTTCTTCCAAATTCTCGAACTTTCCTGACTTGACCTATTCCTTGTGAATAGATTGCCTTGAATTTCTCGGGGTTTGGGGACCCACGGGCTTCTTAAAAGCATCGGCCTCCTCATGGGCATCGTACAAGGACCCACAGGCTTCCTAAAAGCAACCCCGCCTCCTCTTGGGCTTAGTACAAGGACCCTACGGCTTCTTAGAAGTATTCACAGCCTCCTCTTAGGCTTCGTATAATGATCTCTTCCTCCGGGAATGATAGCCTCCTCTTGGGCTTAGTACAAGGACCCGTCGGCTTCTTAAAAGCTTCTAGCCTCCTCTTGGGCTTCGTACAAATTGTCCCGACGACCTCCTAGAGGTATAGGAACAGAACCTAGTCATCCTCATAGAACAGTCCTGTCATAGAGTCTACTACTGTTTCTCAAAGCATAGTACAAAAGATGGAACTCTAGACACGGACAGTCTAATCTCCTTGAGTCTCAAAGACATTCTCAAGTGACCCCTTCGTTAAATAGGAAGGAAACCCGTAGACTCGGACAGTCTCAATACCCTTCGGGTTTCCCGCTTCCTTAAAGAACAGGAATAACCCGGATCCTTGAATCAAATCCATGAGTACAGTGTTGCTCATATAAGAACTGATTTTCTCTTTAAAATCAGTATACTGGACCTGTCACTTAACTGAAACAGTTACCATAGCCTCCTCTTGGGCTTTGTTCAATGATTCTTCCCAGCGAAGCAAACGTTTAGCCTCCATCTCGGGCTTCGTACGAGATACCAAAATTCTCCCCAGTGGAGTCAAACAACGTTTAGCCTCTCTCTCGGACTTCGTACGAGATACAAAAAAAGGCTCTCTTGTTGAGCCAATCTCCCTTTTCGCCTCCATCTCGGGCTTTATACGAGATACAAAAAGGTTCTTATTGAGCCAAACAAACTTTTAGCCTCCATCTCGGGCTTTGTACGAGATACAGAGACTCTCTTGTTGAGTCAAACTTTTAGCCTCCATCTCGGGCTTCGGACGAGATACAAAATCACTCTCTTGTTGAGTATAAAAGACTCTCTTGTTGAGTCAAACCTTTAGCCTCCATCTCGGGCTTCGTACGAGATACAAAGACTCTCTTGTTGAGTCAAACTTTTAGCCTCCATCTCGGGCTTCGTACGAGATACAAAAACACTCTCTTGTTGAGTATAAAAGATTCTCCTGTTGAGTCAACCCTTTTAGCCTCTCTCTCGGGCTTCGTACGAGACACATAAAAACTCCCTCTTGTTGGGCCAATAGCCTCCTCTTAGGCTTTGTATAAGAAAACCACTGGTTGATCCAATCAACCTTTTAGCATCAAAGTTGTGCCTCGTTCACAGTACACAAACATCAACAACTCCTTCCCCTTCATCTAATTGCTGTAAGCGGCAAGCCTCTAGATCATTTACATCCATGCCACTGTCCCTCTTTTAGCATGAGAAATTCCTAAGGAAAGATAGCATTGTTCTACACTGAGTTAAAGTCTACTCCTTCAGGTTGGAAATCCCCTTTAAAGGAAATTATGGCATTGCTAGGATTCGCGTATCCCGGTTAAAGTAATTCTTCTTTATAACCAGTCACCCAACAGTTGGGACAGACAAACCCTTCTTTAGAGATGACAAATTCTCTCTAAAGCCGAGGTCTTTCAGCTTCACGTCTTGGGCTTTGAACAAGACACAAATAGACTTTTCAGCTTCACATCTTGGGCTTTGATCAAGATACAAATCACCTTTCGCTTCACATCTTGGGCTTTGAACAAGACACCAAAACACCCATTTCCTCCCATAGAATAGAAGGAACTACGAACGCTCTGATTTCCCTGTTTCGGTAAACGGGAATACGTAGGCATAAGATCGAAAGAAAAGATCTTAGCGAGCGCAATCAACAAAAAACCAAAATCCCATACTCTCACATACCTATAAAAAAGCATCAGTCCTAACATCTTAATCCTTGTTCCCCGCCAGAAACCTTCTGCCCAGATAGAAAGAAAGAAAACCGTATTGGCGAAAATACAAATAACCAGTACAAAGGCCCCCCACATTGATAGCATTCGTAACCTAACAGACCGCTGTTTAAACTCAGTATGCAAAGCAGGGTTAATTGGAGACATCTATTTCCGTTCCTTATTCAGCTCACAATAGGATAAAAAATGAATCGACCTGTAGTCAAAGCTCAAACCGCAGAGAGCGACCAGCGCTTAAGAACCACGCCCAAAATCACTCGCTACAGGCCTGTGTCAGGTGACACGGGTGGCCGTGTCAAGCCATTGTATCTCTTCCAAGACTCGTCCGCAAAGTCCAGAAATCCCGTTTTCTTCGCCTGAGTCGTTTGAGCTTTTCCATATAAACCTGAAATCAACAAAAATACCAAATAAACGTGTAAAATGCAACAAAAAGGAAATAAAACAAACATGCGAGAATAAAACAAGAAACGTAAAATTAACTTGAAAAATAATAAAAAGACTAAGGAAAGTATTACCGATTCATGGAAAAAGTACCGAATATGTGACGAAAACGTAGTAGAAATGGTGATCGATCAACACCTCAAACTTATCTCATTGCTTGTCCTCAAGCAATGCTCGAAACAACAGAAAGGTCACCCCTAAATTACCAACTATCACTTACCACAATACCGTTGACATCAGATCGTACCTGGATCAGACAGTATTTGGTGGCCAGCAACGTCTTGTGGACTTCAGCTCCGGTGAGGTTGGAGGACGGCGGCGGGGAGGGGGGGAGGGGGGAGGGGGTGTACCTGCAAGGTACTCCGACGCTCAAGTAAGGCAAGGGTCACAAGTAAAAGCAAGTACAAGGTTAGAGAGTAAGAGAGTGTGTAACCCGACCCTCTCAAGTGAGAGGGTATTTATTGAGAGCCCCCAGCGCGGGGCCAACGGTTACTTGCATTGGGCTGGATTGCCAGGCCCAATCCAAGTAACTGCCAGGGCTTACATGGCGTAGTGAAGACCAACACGTGGTATTCACCCTGCGGTAACCGTTCCTAGATCTCTGAAATTAGGGCAGGCCGATTCCATCGGGAGTGGGGGGTTACATGAGAACGTGTCCTCGCAGGGAGGAGTCTTGCGTGTCGGGGAGAGACGTGTCCTAGCGGGGAGGACTCTTATGTGCAGAGGGAAATTGCCCCACGTGGAGAAGAGCACCTGAGTGTCGAGGAGGAGTGAGCCTGGATGGGGGATAGCGCCTCTGCCCGACGCCCTATGCTCTGCGCGTGCCCGACGCTGTCGAGATGGGCCTGTGTTCGGCACGGGTCGCTCTAAGGGGTCTTTGTTGGGCTATCCCAGGACATGGGTTGGGCCTACTCGATCTAGGGGCAGACCCTGACCCAGTCCAGAACAACATTTTTCACAACTCTCTTTTCATAGTACCAACAAAGTTTCCCGCTTTCCTGAACCGAGCATTCTGATGCACTTCCATATCAAAGCACCTTTTTCACCTGTCAGCTTTTTCTCACTCTCACCAAAATCACTCAGGTTAAAGTGTTTACACTCAGCACTCAAAGTATGCAAAATCAACTCTTAAACTTGAATACAATCTAATATCATTTCACACACACACACACGCCACACACACTTTTGGAGGACTTTACAGGTTGTAACAGGGCTTAGGGTTAAAGGTGGGATAAACAAGAAAATGGAAAACAAGTGGTTTTTGGCTCAGAATCGGTGTCATTATTCTTTTCACTGTGTCATTTGCATTACTCAACATTGGGGTAACAGACATTTTTTCAGGAAAATCCTTTAGCTTCTACTCAATCATATCTCATGAGCATGTTTTCTTAATTTTCAAGCTAAATTCCTTTATAGGTAAATGCATTATTCTTTTCTCATCCGTTTTTCTTCTTTTTTATCTTTTTTCTATCACAATTTTTTTTCTTTTTCTTGCACTTACCTAGTTATTATTGGTGTCTCAACCCCAAACTTAGAATTTTTACACAGATAAAAAAAAACAACACCTATTTAAGCGGGCATGGGAGTGTTTAGGCTTATGGTTTACATGATACGGTTATAAACAAACAAAGGGAAAATGGCTCAAAATGGGTTAACGAAGGATAACATACAAAAGGTGGCTAGAAAAGCAGGGGTTAAACAAAAATAAGTGCCTCAATGTGTATCAGTGTGCAGTCAAATTTCAACAGACAGTACGTAAGCTCAGAGTGATAAAGACATACCTGAACAACTCTCATGATGACTAAGTATTTGGCTTTGCATAATTCACCATGGTTGGTCTAGCTTGAGAGGTTCCGAAGTACTCCTAGTGTTATTCATCTTCCTATCCGACTCTGGTGCACAGTACTCCAATATCGGTACAGTGTCGGAAATTTGCGTCTGATCATCCTCTTCAGCGGTATCAACCTTTAGAGGCTTCCACATAATAAGTCAGGGTCGAATCTTTCATCCACTGGTACCAACCTCGTCACTATCAGATACCAAAATCCACAAATCTGTAACACGGCAACACAAACCAAAACAACAACGAAATAAAAAGAAAACTGAAATAAACATAAATAACAGAAATGCAAACAAAAACAATAACCCCCCCCCCCCCCACACACACACACACTTGAACCAAACATTGACCTCAATGTTTAAGTCCAAGATAGAGAGTGGACTCACAGAAGTCTACTGCGGAGACGGAGGTGGAAAATGCAACATCAACCGCTTCATCATCAAGTGCATCTCATCAAGGACAACCCCTTGACGAGCTTGTTCCTCCCCCTGCCTGATCTGCTCCTGGCGGAGGTCTTTTATTTCGCTTCGTACCAAGGACCATTGATCGGGAGTCGTGGATGATGACTCCACGCCCTGTGGGTATGACATCATGGGTGGAGGAACAAACTACTCATGTTCATGTTCTTGCTCTGGAACGTCCTCCTCGTTACCTGCACCAACATCCTCATCCTCGTACTCGTCCTCAGGGACGGTATTCTCATACAACCAATTATCATAGTCAATAATAGAAATTTTATCAGGGTTAGGGAGAGCTATAACAAACTTATGATGATTAACAACAGAGTAAAAATTAGCACCAATAGCAATCATGCCCTGCTGAATCAGAGCACTCATATCAAGCTTCATCTTTCCCACCATTGGGGAATCACTGTCCAAGATAGGACCAGAGCAAAAGTCTCTGGCTATCTGGGTAATCATACCCCCAATAGAAATCCCACCTTGGGTCGCTCTACCCACTCTTCCCAGATAATTGGTCGCAAATGCGACATTATTCACCGACACCCCATTAGTCATCGCATATAGGAAAAACAATTCCCTTTGAGTGGCTACTCTAGTGCTGTCACCCCTTCCAAATAAAGTATAAGCTAAGCCCTATTGGGCATACCTAAAGCACGGATTCTGGATGCCCGAGGCTTTTGCCGCTTTCGCGACATACTCGGTCTTACCAGTTATTGCAGTCCAGAAAGTAGCAGCATCGAACTCCTCCAGAATAGCTCCGGGGCCATATAATGGGAGTCGGAGAATGCCTCCTAACTCATCCACATTCAAAGTATGATTAACATTAAAAAGACGGAACTGTAAAGTACCGTAATAGTAGCGTGTGGTACCTGTCCATCTTTTCCGCAATTGAAACTCAACTGTACTAAAAAATTCCAAAGTTATGCGCTCATAAGTTGGCGCTTCAAATTGTATATATTCAAGCATACCCAAAACATGGAACATTCTATGAACTTCTACAATCAAACCTAAGTCAGAAAGAGTGTCATTGCACATATACCCTGTTGGGGTGATCTTACGTTTGACATGACAAGAGTATCGTCATTCTTGTACCGGCATGGAGAAAATGATGTCATGAGGATTTGGCGTGCGACTACTCCATTTCCTTGTTTCGGATGTCTCAGTGGCAGGTTGTTTTCCTTTTGCAACTCTTTTTGGCGGCATGATGTGTTCCTGCAAAATCGAGAAAAACAAAACACAAAATTACAATAAAAAGCTACCGTAGAATGGTAGAGGGCGAAAAATGGAGCAACTTTTCTGAAGGTGGGTGATGGTTTTAGTGAGTGGGTGAGTCAGAAATTGAAGCTTTGGTTGGTGGTGGTTATTGAGTTTTGAGAGAAAAGGATGAAGATGATGAATGTAGAAGGTGAAAAGTGAGAGAGAGAGAGAGAGAGAGAGAGAGAGAGTGTGTGTGTAAAAATCTGGTTTAATGGGAATGATTAGGGGTTATTGGGTGATGACAAGGTTTTAGATTGTGTGGGGACCACAAAGAATCAAAGAAATTAAAAAATTTTGGGGGATTCGCATGCCTGACACGGGCCGTGTCAGGGGATACGACCGGCCGTGTCAGGGGGCACGACCGGTCGTGTCAGGGCTCTGGTCTACCACTTCTCAAATTCTTTTTTTTTCTATCCTAGTAGAGCTGACATTATACCCTTAAAACTTGTGTCTGAGAATTTTTTAGTAGGTGGCTTTGAACTATTGCTTCCTCCCACTGTTTTTATCATTCCAACCGAAGGTTCATTGTCTTTACCTTCACCTTGCTTCTCGTTATCCCATACCTTTAAAGTTACTTCCTCACCAAAAGATTTTAACATCAGAGTGCCTTTCTCAATATCAACATTGCAGCGACTCGTGAGCAAAAACGGTCGACCAAGAATAATATGAGTTTCTTTGTCTTCTGGAATATCCATGATTTCAAATTCAACAGGAAAAACAAATTTATCCACTATTACCAACACATTTTCTGCTACCCCATATGATTGCTTAGTAGTGTGATCAGCAAATTTCAACTTTGTTCCTCCTTCACTCACCTTTCCAATACCCAGTTTCTTATTAATAGATAGTGGCATAAGGCTTACACTAGCACCCGAATCAATGAGAACCTTCTTAAATGTTGTATCTTTTATAGTACACGGTATTGCTACCGATCCAGGATCCTTCTGCTTAATTGGGATTCTCTTCTCCAGTAAGATTGTGTTGTACTTATCCTTCAGGACAACCTGCTCCTCTACAATAGGTCTCTTCTTATTTATAACATCTTTCATGAATTTCTGATAAACCGACATTTGCTTAAGTGCTTCAAAGAACGACATACTCACCTCCAACTTCTTAAACATTGTGTTGAATTTATCAAAATCCTTCTCTTCTCGATCTTTCTTTTTTACTCTCATAGGATAGGGTAGCTTGATCACTGGTTTTTCCTTCTTTTCAATCTTTTTTTCAATGGGTTTTACCTGTGATCTGACATCCTCATTCTCCTCCTGATGGTCCTTGATTTCCAATTCTACTTCCAACAGGTTTTCCTCTTCTTTTCCTTATTCTTCAAATTTTCCAACTGACTTACCACTTCGGGTCATAATTGCATTCACATTCTGATGCTCTCTCGGATTTGTCACAATTGCACTCGGTAAGGCACCTGGTGCTGGGACATTGGCAAGTTGTTGGGCTATCTGGCTCATTTGAACTTCAAGATTTTTTTATAGACGCCATAGTGTTTCCTTGATAGTTTTGGGTCTCTTCCTGGAATTTCATATTGTGAGTAGCCATTCTTTCAAACGCTGTCTCCCACTCTGCTTTCTGAGGTACCTGTTGCTGTGGTTGGTTCTGATACTGAACATTCCCTTGCTGATCTTTCCAGGAGAAATTTGGATGATTTTTCCAACCTGGGTTATAAGTATCAGAATAGGGATTATTCTGCTTTAGGAACTTAATCTCCTCAATTTGTTGCGCAGTCGCAACGTAATGTGCAGTGAAATGGGGTCCATTACAAATCACACAACTTACGACTTGACCTGTTTGAACTTGAGCGACAGTTTGAGTATTCACATTTATCGCTTTTAATCTTATTTCTACCTCAGCAGTAATCTGATCTTCCATTTTTACCACCTAATCTTCCAGCTTTAAATCAATGATCCCTTCTGGTTTATTCACACTACGGTCGTACAGCTCCAAGTGCTCATTTGCTACTATAGCTTCTATAATTCTCTTTATACCAGTGGATGTTGTAAATTTTGATGAGCCACCAGGAGTTGTATCAATCAGTTGTTTGGTCTTCATCCTCAACGCATTCACGAACATCTGCATCTGTTCAGTAGGATCCATATTATGAGTTGGGCAAGCGGCCAATAACCTTTTGAACCTTTTATATGCATCCCCAAGTGATTCTCCCTCCTTCTGTTTAAAATTCACATTGTCGTATCGCTTGCGAATGTAAACAGAAGCATGAAAATACTCATTCAGGAATGTTGTCTCCATTTCTTCCCAAGTAGTTATACTTCCCGTAGGTAGGGAGTAGAACCACTCTTCAGCATCTTCTGCTAAGGTGAATGAAAATATCCTTAGCTTCTTTGCCTCTTCTGAGTGCCCCTCGATCTTCAAGGTTGTGCTCATTGTAAGAAACCGTTGCAAATGTTTGTTTGCATCTTCATTTATTTTTCCGGTGAACGGTCTCTTTTTAAGCTGCCTGATTGTAGTCGGGTGCAACTGAAAGTGTGCGACATTAACCAGTTGATTCACTATGGTCAACTTCCCAGTTGGAGCATTTGCTCTACCATAGTCACCCAGAAGTCTCTCTGCAGGTTGATTTCCAGCCATGATCACAATCTCTGGTTATGACTCTGTGTCTGTATCGGCTCCTGAGTTAGTATTCTCAGAATGGACAGAAACTTCTTCCTCTTTGTTCGGTTCTGAACGTGATGATGCCAGTCTTTCTCGTTTAGCTTTTGGGAGTCTAGCGTGCAACGATCTTTCTGGTTTTGCGTCAAAAAGAAACTCAGCTGAGGGCTTTCCTCGCATACACAGATTAGACAATTATTAGAAATAATAAAAAATTAAAAAAAAATAACAGAAAATAAAATTTTGGTTGCAGAGCAACAAAATTCCAATTGAATTAAAATTAAAACTTATATTTTGGCAGTCCCCGGCAACGGCGCCAAAAACTTGATCGGTAAAATAACAAGTATATTATTCTACCAATGTAGTAATAATAGGGGAATTCTCCCCAGAATCGATCTCGAGGACTACGTAGAAAAATACAAATTCTACTCTAATTCAGTTGAACAAAAAGCATTTGGAGGGTTGGAAGTAGTTTTGGGATTATAATAAAAAATAGAAAAATAAGCGGAAAATAAAATAAGGTTTTAACAATTATGAGAAGCATGCTAGGGTACTGTGTATGAATTGCCTTGCAATGACTTTAATCCTTATTTCAACGACATGGCTTAGATTTATCAAATTCTTGACTATTAAGTGTTTACTCCTAAGTCCTTAGTGAGAAAACCTTTGATAACATAACCTAATTACTACGTCCGTATATAATCAAATTGAAATCAAGCATTAAGCAAAATAATGTCAACAATGTTCCAAGTACTACAGGGTATCCCTAGGCCTAGGTGATATCTACTATAGTATTACCGTACAAAAGCGTTAACAGTGGTTTGGCCGACCTAAGGTTAACCGTAAATCAAATCCTATTTGGCCGATAGAAAAAGCATTAAGAACGTTGTACGATAAAAATTGATTATAAAATAAGCACTGATGTCATTGAATAAAGAAAAATAAGATCATTACAGTAACAATTCAGGGACACCCCTTAGCAATGGGGGTTTTAGCTACTCATGATATTCAAAGAAATTATAACAATAAAATTAAACATTACAAGAATATGGGATTGCTTTGATCTTCAATTGCTCCTGCGCATGAAAACCTCCAGTTCTCCCTTTTCTCTTAATCGCTCAATTCTCTCGTCTAATTCTTCTCTGATCCTAAAAGTCAAAAAGTCCACTTTCCCATTCTCAAAACACGACTAAAATACTCTCCAGTCAATTACAGTAATAAGGAAATAACCAAAGTGCCCCTAAGAATCCCAAAAGTCAAAAAATCAAGAAATTCAGCAGATGACACGTCCAAGCCAACACGGGCTGTGTCTGCTGAAACGGGCGGCCTTGTTGGCCCCTTGGCTTACTGATAAAAAAAATCCTCTGCTTCAGACTTGCTGACACGGGCACCCGTGTCAGCCCTTTGCCTCTTCTCAACTCTTCATTCTTTTGGACCCTTCCTGACACGTGTCAGGTAACACGGGTGGCCATGTCAGGCCACTGTATCTCTTCCAAAACTCGTCCGCAAAGTCCTAAAATCCTATTTTCTTCGCCTGAGTCCTTTGAAATTTTCCATACAAACCTGAAATCAACAAAAATACCAAACAAACGCGTAAAATGCAACAAAAAGGAAATAAAACAAACATGCGAGAATAAAACAAGAAACGTAAAATTAACTTGAAAAACAACAAAAAGACTAAGGAAAGTATTACTGATTCATGGAAAAGTATCGAATAAGTGACATAAACGTAGTAGAAATGGTGACCGATCAACGCCTCGAACCAACAATTGAAACCATAAACATTAGGAACATATCAAAGTAAATATTAACTCCCAAATCTATGTCTAGAGTTTGTTTGTTAATAGATGAAGAAATTAGATCAAGATTTGGAAAATTAATGTCTAGAGTGATTCAAACCATAAATACAACATTAAAATCAAACAACTTCATCATATATTGATCATCAACCTTGTTCACATACAAAAGATCAAAAGAAATACATACAATCAAAGTTGACTACCTCTAATCTTGACACAAAAATGACTAGCTACCCATAACCATGGTAGCTTGCTTTACAAGTTTCAGAAGGAGATGAATGAGCATCCACGTTGAAGAATTGAACTCGGATGCAAATCCAGCTTCTATTTGTAAAATATCACCTTTTGGTGAAGAAATCTCAGAAAATCAAGTTGTGGTGTGTAAAAGTGGGTTATGATCCCCAAAAAATAGTGAAAGTACTTATATAGTACTTTAGAATCTGTCATGTTCGCACATCGAACTGATTCTTCGCCCAATAAACCCCAATTTAGGCACCTGAATTGCCTCTAAACAGTTAAAGCACCCCTGAGAAATATCTGAAGTTCGATGTGCGAACGATTCTTTGCATTGCGAACTACCTTGCCTACAAGTTCGCATAGTGAACTTATGGTCCTTTAGCTATTGCCTCAAGTCTGGGATGGTTTGATGGATCTTCGCTGACGCTTTGCCACTATGAACATTCGTTGCTTGTTTGCCCAACGAACTTACTGCTCTTTAGTTACTGCCTCCAAATTGAGAGCATTCGTTGGCTGTTCGCACAGCGAACATGCTGATATGCTTCTCTTCCTTTGGCTTCCATATCCAATTGCTTGTGTCTCACACTTTGATGCTTTCATGCCTAATTTCTGCAAAATAACACACAAATCAAAGCAAAAAAAGGTATTTTCATACAACTGAAGAATAACATGCTTTCATGGAGTAAATCCAACAAAACAACTAATAACATGAATTTGTATCGTATTTTTAGGCTCACTATGTGCACTTTTAGTCCATGTTTTTATCGAGTTTTATTGCATTTACTATGTTTTTATTATGTTTTATGTTTGCAGGTGCACTCGTAGAAATCCCGGAAGAAATCAAGAAAATAAGTGAAAGAAGAAGAAAATGCAGCAAAACAACAAGAATCTGCCATTTCTGCTGATATGGCGTTCGCCATCCTTAGATGGAGTTTGCCATCCCTTCCTGAAGGTCGCCACCATTGCAAAGAGAGCATGGTGTTCGCCATGCCCATAATGGTGATTGTCGTACAGTCGCTAAAGGCAGTTTTCGTTGCAGAATCAGTTTTTGGCAGTTTTGAGGAGTTTTAATAACTCTTTTTCCCTCCATTCTTGGATTTTCGAACCAGAGGCAGTTGAGCCATATTTTCTCTATAAAAAGGACCTCTTGGAGCAGTCATAAGGGGGATCGAAGTGCGCAGAAGCTCTGCCATTTTTTCATTAGAATTGTAGGCATATATTTACCATTAAAAGCAACAATAACTCACATCGAGGGATTGTTGCAACTTTGTTTGTATTTTCATTGTACTGTACCGAATGCTTGGAGTATTAATTTAAGCGTGCCACCATATTCATTCCAGTTCTATTTACATTACCGTAATTTACAGGTTCTATTATTTTACTGCATTTTTAGTATAATGACCACTTGAATTTACTTAACATGCTAGTTTTAGGCAATGTATGTTTTAATATGTTAGACTTAGGATTAATTATGTCCGGCTAAACAAATTGAGACCGTCATATGAGGACCGTCATATCCTTCAGGACTCCGTAGAAATAATAGGTACGAAATTATGATTATATGTCATTTTGTTTTTAATTTCCAATTGCAATCTCTTATTTCGACACGAGAGTGAGGAATAAGTTAAGGTTTAAGCCGAGACCGCGAGAGCGTGAGGAGTGAACCAGATAGTGGGAATTAGGCATCATACCTAAATACAGCGAGAGCGCTTTAGATATTGTTTAGGATATTATTGGCTTTCAAAGTGTATCTCTTAGTTACTGGGCGAGCGAGAGCAAAATCTTGGGATTAGGAAGTATGACTTTTGTTAAGACCGCGAGAGCGTGAGGCGAAGCCTTTAAGTCGGTATATTCTACGGAATGGTAATATAGTCGTAACTAGTGCCTGTATTCTATAAGTCCCTTAGGTGCACGAAAATCATATTTCAGGCTCGTTTTAGTATTAATTTCAGATCTTAGAATTCAGTCCCATATTTCCTGTTAAATTCTCGTTAACCTTTAGCCTTGGCTTTGCACAGCAACCTTGGACAACATTAGTTTGATTATCTTTCCCTATGGGTTCGACAACCTTTTTAAGACTACACGATCAACTGTATACTTGCATATTTATCCGTCCATGTCAGACGATCAACAACACAAAAGAGTTGAAAAATACCAATAATTAATGATAAATTTAAAGCAAGTTTAGCATCTAACAAACTCTCCCCAAATAGATCTTTGCTTGTCCTCAAGCAAAGTATGCCTCTCATTGAAAACAAGAGGGTTTGCTCAAGCATTTAATTCAACCAAGAATGGATTTATGGCTCAAATAAACAAACAAATGCACACAAGCAATGATTACAACATCCTAGAATCGAACAATGCAAAAGAATTTAGTTCTTAAACAAATATCATACAATGCTTCAAGTAACAACTAAATTATCACGCTCGAATCACTCTAACACTCCTCTTCGAACAAGAATATAAGAAATAAACGCGTTTACAACTACGGGGTAATTTCACTCACCTGAAAAAATGATGCAAATACAAACCAATTCATACATCATCTACATAATCAGTAAAGAAATTATGGAAGCAAGAAGATCTCTAAGATCTTTAAAGGTTGTAGCTTGGTTAGGTTCACAACAAAGGGACATTTATAAGGCCATGGATTCAAAGTTTCCAATGCAAAAGAACATTCACTACACAAGGCTATGTACACATTACAACTCCATCCAACACTTTCTTTTCTCTAATGCTCACCCTTCCAACACCTTCTTGCACATTATTTCTCATTCTTTTTTTTTCTCATTCAAACAAGCATGCTTTTTTTCCTTTTCCTTTTTCACCATTCATATACACAATTTTCTTTTCAATGCTTGTTTGAAAATTTTCAAAATTCTTGAGTAACCTACCACTTTCTTTTCACTCTCCCCAACTTGGTTTTTAACCAAATCTTAAGTGAATGTTCCTTGCTTTTTGAGGCAAGGAAGACAATTTAGTACAATTTCAAAGGTTCAAGATTTTTTTTTTGAATCCTACACAATTCAATGATGAACTATCTTTATCATTATGTACAAATACCATGTTCATCACTAAACTAGGATCTAAACTATTTAATCTCAAAGGGGTTAGAAAATTCTTACTACTCACGGGTAAGTTATTTTTGGATATGGTTATGCTCATTATCAACTAATGCCTTGATTATATCTAATGCTTCCACAAAATCAAAATAATCACAAGATAAAGCATGAATCAAAAGTACTCAACAAGATTTATCAGTCATCCTATGCATTTAGTAAACAATGGAGGTTTCTCACAATTTGTGGCTTTTGGACCTAAATGATACAATCATTCAAACAAAGTTGCAACAAGAAACAAAATTACATTTGCACAAAGAAAATAAATTCTTAAACATTCTAACATCCTAGGAAGAGGTAACCATGTACCTTGCCAACATTTACATGATCAAATACTATCATCACCATCCAAACTTGGAAGAATCTTCATTGGATACTTTTAGCAAATAGCAACCAATCTAGAAGTTATCACATTTCCACACCAAAAAATGGAAACATTAAATTCTAAACAAGCATATCAATAATAAAACAACAAACAAGCATATCAACAATAAAACTATAAGAGTTGAACATTCCTTAATTGAAGAATTCAACTCTTAACAACATAATAAAAAAAAAGCGAAAGTAAAGAAAACGGAAGTTGAACATTCGTGAACTGAAGAATTCAGCTGATAATGACATTAAAAGGCTAATGGTGTAAAAACACCAACAAAAGTAATAGTACCCAAAAGTGGTACATACAACAACATAATCCAAAATAATCCAACAAATGGATATTGTACATCAAAATGGAATACAATAAACATAAATATAAATATAGCAATGATCTAAGCTAACAAAAAACTTCACTTTGTAGAACAAAAGGAAGTCGCCTAAAATCATGCTCAAAATATCCAATAACAAAAACTAGTCCTTCTCGGACTCAGTCTCCTCTAAATCAACCTCTCTAGAACTAGAAACCTCCTCAGACCCAGCTTCGGAACCAGCCTCAGAACCATCCTCCATATCATCTCCAGCCTCCTCAGCCTCCTCGGGATCATCTACATCTGCCCCCTCTCTAAACTATGGTCTGGCCTCAGGCCAAGCAGCGTGAGCTAGGAATTGCTCCCTAGTCATCATAGAATGCTCCAGAGAGGGCTCCCAGCACTGCAGCTGCAATACCTGCGTAGAATCATGGATATCAATCATGGCATACTGAGTTGCTGCCATCCATTCCTAGTTGTAGTTATAGATCTCCCTCTGAAACGGGTCAAAGCCTTGAGAGCCTACAACTCCAGAACCGGAAGCACCACCAGCATCAGTACCAGCACTAGAGGTCTGTCCTCATCTCGCTCTTTTTAGCTTGCAAAACTTATCCACATATTTATCATCGATCGCAGCTGGGATCGTAACCTGACGACAAGGGGGTACCTTCACCCTCGCATGCACACATAAAACCATGATAAGACATGGAAAGACCAAGGGGAAATTTTTTCGCACCCCTGACCTAAGTCTACTCTCAACAACAACACATATCTCATCAGCTATAATCCTAGCAACAACAATCTATGTGTTAATCAGAATACTGTTAACCAAGTGTGCAACTGGAATGGGCACAGTGGAGGTACGCGACTTCGGCTTGATGTTAGTCAACACCAAGAGAAGTACCAACTGAGCTAACGGTCGCATGTCCTCCCTGCGGTATCTTCTAGGAACCCTAGATGGGTTCAATTCCACCGATTTGTCCTCCAACAATATCACACTAGAGATGGCCTCTATGTCTCAATGCAACCTTAAGTTCCTGTGATACTCATCAATATCTTCTTCTCCTAAGGTGAAAGGTTTTCCTAAAACATGGTTAATGGTATCTCAATCGAATTTTACCTCTCTCTCATAGACCATAGTGGTCCACGAAAACACCTCGTCGTCGTTTGGAAAAGCATTAACATAGAACTCCCTTATGAGCTATAGGTTAAAACTATCACATGGTGTGACCAATTTGTCCCACTTCTTCGAATGTAGGATTCCCACTACCGCCCGGTAGGGACCTTCAGAATTGAGATTAAACCTCTTTTCTTGTAAAATTCTCCTTTTCTCAAGAGCCACATATCTGGCAGATTGTTTAGCTCTTTTGAACCTCTCAGTATCATATTGGATCGCCTGCGGACGAAATGTGCTTCCAACCTTTCACTTCTTTGAAGGAGTTGCCTTAGGAGGTTCCATCTGCACATTTGCCAAACAAAACAGTAAGCCAAACACAAGATAAATTAGTTAGAAAACACTGCATAATGAATTAGAATCAGAATCTCAGTGCCATAAAAATTTTAAAGTTTCTATCATGTCCGCCAGAAGTTTGCCTAGCGAAGCCATAGGGAATACTCACCCCAGGTTCGCTTTGCAAACTCAAGGTGAACCCTGTGAATTCTAGAATTGCAGGTTCTGCCTACAACAAACAAATTCAAATGCAGAGCCAAATTCCTACATTAAGCGTTTATCTATTCATGGTACACAATGAGTATCAAGAAACAGCACCATAACCCTAATTTGTTGAAGCAAAAGGTTAATATTTCACAAGTTTTCATTCTATTTCAAATTAACTATACCTCAATTTACTTAACTTTCAAACTTCTTGAAGTTCAGAATCACATTACAAAGCACTAAGAACTAACAATAAAGAACATTCAACAGATTCATAGAGCCTAGAAGCAAGTTTTATCATTATCCCAAACAAACCCTAACAACATTTTTTTTCTAAAAAGAACAGGGGAATGAAAACAGAAAAATAAACCTGGATTGCGTTAAGAGGAGAGAATGGGAATTGCAACTAAGATTGGAAATGCTTCACTTGTAAAGCCAAGAAGATTGTGTGTGGTGCTTTTTGTGAGAAGTAGAGAGACAAGAGTGCAAAGTGAAGGCAAAAAGTGGAATGGGGGAAGTGTTACCCTACCAACTCAGAAAAGTGGGTGTTGGGCCTACGCAAATCTGGCCCACCCAAAATTTCACTTAAGTGATGTGGCAGCAAAACTTGAAACTTCTCTATTTCGTTCAGTTCTCTTTGCGAACTTTCCAGCAAACATTCGCCCCAGGTTCGCCTAGCGAACTCAAGCCGAATGTGAAAAAATTTTGAATTTTTTTTCTTTTCAACACATTCTACCACAACACTTCTAAAACAAACTTACACTATAAAAGCAGTAAAAATGAAAGGATACTTACAATGTTGGGGTGCCTCCCAACTAGCGCTTTATTTAATGTCGTTTGAGCTCGACGGTCCAATGCGACCTCAAGGATCGCAAAAAGGCACTATGGCTAGATTCCGCTCGAATTCTCCACCAAGATAAATCTTTAAACTCTCACCATTTACAGTCCAACTCTCATTCGACAGCGTGTCTTCAATTACAATCACCCCATAGTGTTTGATCTCCTTAATCCGGAAAGGACCAGACCATTTGGATTTCAACTTTCCAGGGAACAATTTTAATCGCGAATTGAAAAGTAAGACCAGCTGCCCTTCCTTAAACTCTTTGGTCACTATCTTTTTGTCATTGTAAGTCTTCACTCGGTCTTTGTACAGCTTGTTGGAGTCATACGCTTGGAGGCGCAATTCCTCCATTTCATGCAATTACACCTTCCTTTTTTTCTTTGCTTAGAGTTGGATCGAAATTCAAAAATTTTAAGGCCCATAATGCGTTATGTTCTAACTCCACCGGTAAATGACAATTCTTACCATAGACCATTTTGAAAGGTGTGAGACCAATCAAAGCTTTGAAAGATGTCCGATAGGCCCACAAAGCATCATCGAGTTTATTTGACCAGTCTTTTCTAGAAGCTGACACCGTTTTCTCAAGAATCCTCTTAATTTCTCGATTTGATACCTCCGTTTTCCCATTAGTCTGTGGATGGTATGATGTTGCAACTTTGTGCTTTACACCATACTGCTCCAAGGCTTTTTCTAGCTGAGTGTTGCAAAAGTGGGATCCTCCATTACTTATCAACATACTCGGAGTACCAAATCGAGAAAAATGTTTTTCTTTAAAATTTATCACAGTTTTTCCATCCGCTTTAGCACATGTTATCGCTTCTACCCAATTGGACATGTAGTCCACTGCGACCAAAATGTAATCATTGGAAAACGATGATGGAAATGGGCCGACAAAGTCTATGCCCCAACAATCAAACTGTAGCGTGCAATTTTTGTCGGTGACGCGACCACCTTACCGTATTGTTGGAATTGGGTGCTACTTTCAGATTTCTTATTTATCCTATGAAGCTGGAAAGGAAAGGGAAGATATCTAAAACTAACCTTGCACGCAAATGTTTTCTTTAACAAATGCTAAGCGATCGGGGATTGGGGTCTTGTTATACAAAGAGAAGCTATTAACACCCAGTGTATCTATGGTAATCCATAAGAACTCTTTATTGCATGTTTCTCTGTTAATTTAAAATGCTTTCTTGTGTTTATCTGTTGTGGCTTGGAAAAGTTTCTCCTTAGGGAGAATTGACAGAATGTTTTTGTTGTTTTCTGGTTTTCCGTTGTTTTTGAGAAGGTACTGGACCTAAAGTTTTTTATTTGTGTGCTCGCTAAGATTTCACAATATTATGCCTACGTATTCCCATAAAGATATTTGAGAAATCAGAGCAATCGTAGTTCCTCCTATTTCTATGGGAGGAAAGATGTTTGGTGTCTTGTTCAGAGCTCAAGATTAAAGCTATTTGAGTATTTGTGTCTTATTTAAAGCCCAAGATTGAAGCTAAAGTTGACTGAGAGAGAGAATTTGTCATCTCTAAAGGGAAAATATCTCACCTATTCATCACAAAATGTTGAGAAATGGATTATAAGGGAAATTGCTTTAACTGGGATATGATAATCCAGCAATGCCATAATTTCCTTTATAAGGGTGTGTTCGCCTGGCCGAACAACCGCTGGCCTTCCGTCGCAGGTTCGCTTGCGGGATCGGCCACACAAATCCCAGAACAAGGAAATTAGAAACGTATGTTTGTGGTGCGTTTTAGTTTCTTGGTTTTTTAGTGAGAGTTGTCACACTGAGGTGACCTTGGTGACGCAAAGTGTTTTCTAACGATCAACGAGTTTGGCGCAAAAACAAAGAAATAAAGGAGAGGCTGAGTAAAACAAGAAAAAATAATGTCTTAAATTAAATACTGGAAGTAAATTGCATTAAGTAGAATTTGGACGCAAGTGTACATTTGTTTGCGGGAGTGAACTCGTTTCTCTCTAAGCTTGGTACTTTGAGTATTTTCCCCTTACAATGTGAAAAAATGCGACCCCTTAAAATGAAAAGTACAGCGCCTTATATATGCCTACAATGTAACTGTTTGTCTACCCGAATGTCTTCTGAAGCTGACACGTGGCACCTCACTTTCTTTTTAACTTCCCATAGTCTTGGAAGTTTCAAACTTTTCCTGCCTAAACACTTGTTCCTTGAAGTTAAAATCAGCTTGTCACCTCATTTCCCTCCGACGCCAAGGCTTGTCGCCGTTTCTCCGACATGCCTTTCTGCTGGTGTCGACTCGACACCTTGGCGTGCCTCTTTTCGCCGACACGCCCTGGAATCTCCGGATCCCACCATCAGTCGAAATCTAGTGTCAAAAAATTGCCCCCCCCAAAAGGCCAGTTTCGACTAAATACTGTGTCGATGGAGAAATCTGGCTTTTTGGTTTCTTACCGGATTTCGACGCCTTTGCCAATCATTTTGTCTTTCCTCTCCACACGTGGCAAGCGCCGTCTGACATGATGATGGCAACCTCAATCCCACGATTCCCAAGAAAACCCCATGATGGCTAGTCCCATCTAAGTCATGGGCCTCGAAACTAAACCCCACTTACTCTCAGAAGTTGAAAAGTTTTTTATCTTTCATCTTTCTGCATGCGCCCTATAAATAGTCTTCTTTAGGAACTCA
Organism: Lathyrus tuberosus; assembly: GCA_022829125.1. Classification (NCBI taxonomy): domain Eukaryota; kingdom Viridiplantae; phylum Streptophyta; class Magnoliopsida; order Fabales; family Fabaceae; genus Lathyrus; species Lathyrus tuberosus. Next base: position 5,482,332 of record JALAZF010000403.1, on the reverse strand, counting down.
CCACTTTTCATAACCCCTTCTTCACGAAACTGTCATTTGCTCCGAAACCCAGACTTTCATTTCCTCTGCCTAAAGCTTTTACTGCCTCAGAGCACCCTTTACGTTCTTTCTTCCAATGGCTTCATCAAGAACCCCTACAACGCACATTCCTCAAACCACTGGTAACAACCCGGTCGCGTACGTAATCTCTGAAGCAGAAACACAACATCCTCTTCCTCAACCATCTTCCACTGATGAGACGGTGGTAGCCAACTGGTGCCGCCAAATGGTTATCCCATTCGTGGTTGAGAATAAGCTGTGTGGTTTCCATGACCCCCTTCCAGACAACAAACCTAATCCACAAGAACTCCAAAAGTTCTTCCCTTGCTTCGACCAAACGATCCCACCTGCTTTCGAGAAAGGGGGCACCTTAGACCTCAAATACATGACACCTAAATCTCGCATTTTTAGATTCATGCCAACTCCAGGCAACAAAGATTACCTCGCCTGGCTTGACAAATTCGAAGGGAAACGCCAAAGGCAATGGAAGGAGTACGGTATCTTCGACGCCATCCAAGTCTCCAGAACCGTCCACAGGGTCAACCCTTATTTGCTGCTGGCGTCGATGTATTTTTGGGAAGGATCGACAAACACATTCCACCTTCCTTGTGGTATGCTCACGCCAACACTTTTCGATGTGGCAGCTATCACTGGCCTTTCGCCACTGGGTGAGACGTTCGACCCGACTTTGGAGACGGACAACGCCTTCGACTTTGAGCATGCTAGCTTCCAAAACTACATCAAAGATCATCATGAAAAACGCTCTAAAGAAGTCTCTGATGAAGAGCATATTGCCTTCTTGACCCTCTGGTTGTCATATTATATGTTTTGCCATGGCTCCTTGCAAATAGCCAAAGGTTTCATCAGTCTGGCCATTCAGATCCACGAAGGCCGACAGATATCTCTGGCCAAACTTCCGTTGGCCTCCCTCTACCATTCTCTTGGCCTGTCGGCCATGAGACTGAAACTCCTCCACCAAACCACTAAAGCCTTAAACATCTCAGGGCCTATGTGGTTGTTGCAACATTGGCTCAACGCCACTTTCGAGCACAAATTAGGATATCCAGCCTCTACAATGATGGAGCGTCTAAACAAAGCACGTTCTGTCGAGGGACTACGACTAGCCTTGATGACCACCCAAGAAACTCCAAGACAAGCCCTCTTTATGAGGTACCTCAGTATGTTTGTGGAAACCTCTTCTTTCGTCCCTGACATGGCGCCATTGGTGGAGCGTAAGTTTGGGCCTGACTGGTTCAGACACCCATTCCCTGGAGTCTCACCTCAAGCTGCTGCGCTGTCGAATGCTATATGGCGGGCGTTTCTTACTCCCACCATGATCTCTTTCCGCATCGAAACGGGGAACAATGGATATGGTTTCATGAACTACTGTCCAAATTTGGTGGCCGGACAATTTGGCCTGACCCAGATGTTACCAAAACCCTTAGTGAGGCATCCTGAGGATATAGTATGGCCCGGTCGACGCTTGACTCACATAGGTCACAAAGCTTGCATGAGGTTTATCAGGGCTTCTCAACACTTGGAGCTACCGGTTTTCTCCTTCCAGCCTTCCTTTTTCACTACTCAGGAATTTGAGGCTTGGTGGTTGGAGTACCAAACTCAAGCTTTCACTCCAAATCTTTTCCTGGAAAAAGTGGTCGACGCTTTTGCTTCTACAGCTGGTATCCCTAAACCGTCGACTACAGCCCCTGCCATAGATGTCGACCCTGCAGAGGATACTTCGACAAAGGTAGACCCTGGACTCTTGATTTAGTTTGCCCATAGGTCTGAACTAACTAGTTTCAGCTTTGCTTTCAGGGGTGTAAACTAGAAACGACTGATGCGTCGACTTCCACCAGACCTGCCAAAAAACCTAGGGTCAACCCTCTACAGGTATTTTCTAATTTCTTGTTCTGCGTCCTTGTCTTCCCTTTGTTCTTACCTCACTTCTGCGCAGGTTTCTGAGAAAGTACCTTCCCTAGAAATGACTGAGTCGAATGAGAGCACTCACTCTCGAGTCTTCACTGCAGGAGCTCAGCGTCTCCTCCATCTACCCCTTTGGTGAGGAAGAAAAAGGCTATAACATGCATGACACCTTTAAAACCCAGCGTCTCGACGGTGGCCCCAGTCGTCCCAAGAAATCTTGAAGATGTGTTCGAACCAATTCCCTCTGTCGCCCTCCCCAAGACAACAACTCCTGTACAGGTATTCCAACTTTATTTGTGTCCTAGATGACCTTGGGGTGACGAAGCTCACTGGCATTTTGTCTTTTGCAGGAAAATGTGGTTACTTCGACCACTGTTGGTGAGGGTGATACTAAATCGGCCGCAGACGCCCCTACTGCCAATGTTGCTGTTACGCCAAGTCCCCAAAAGATTGATGAGTTTCACCCACTTATCCCTGAGGAAAGCTTGGTGAAGACGCCTCCTGCTGCAACTGATAACTTGGAGCATGATGATGCATTCCCTGGGTGACTATTAATCCTTTTCCCGCTGTGGATACTGACGTCGGGGAGACACTCCAAAACCCTGAACATCAACCAAAAAAGGCTTCGGCTGTTGTCGAGGAAGCTCTTACTCCAAAGGCACTCTTGGCGGCCAAAGCCACAAATCCAGCAGCAACTCTGAAGGCACTACACAAACTTCGCCAGGCAGCCAAAAAGATTCAACCCACCGGTTCTATCGCAATCCCAACTTCGGAAGTGGATGCTTCTTTCAATCTCAAGCTTCAGCAGCTGCGGTCTTATCTTTTTTAGGAACAGTTTCTGGCGGCCGTCGCTGAGGAATCCGACATAGCCAATGAAGTCTTCAACCTTCTGAATGAACTCTCTGAGTTCCAACTTCCTGCCCCCATGGCCACATACCTGATCGAGTTCGAAGCCTTCTTCACTCAAATGGCCAAGGACCTCGCTATGCATCATCAGGCCGACGCCCAAATTCGGTTCCGCCATGACGACATGAAACGCGAGTGGCATCTTAGCTCCGTCTGCGAACAAAAGCTTGGGGACTATGAAACCAAAAAACAAGAGCACTCCAACAAACGCCAAGCCTTTGACCAACAGATATCTGAGTATCAAGCCCAGATCGCGGAGCTGACAAAAAAGATAGCTGAGGTCGAACACCAAAAAGCCTCTTTGGACTCAACTGAGCCTCTACCTTCTCAAGAAACTATCGACCACGAAGTCGCTCAAGGACTTGTTCACGTCGAAGCGGCTATGAAGATTAGAGATGCTATCAGCCGCATGCAGCGGCGAAAGGTTCTTCTTGAGAGCAAGATAGTTCATGAGAAGGTCCTCTTTGATGATTTTAAGGCTAGATTTCCTGAATTTCCTTAGTTTGTATGATGGTATAATGTAATGCACCATATTTTGTAAGCCATTCTTGGCCTTATATTAATGAAAACTATGTTTTGATGTGAACCTCTTGCAGCATGGGTCTGTATCTTTTCAAATATTTCCCATTTACTCTTAAGATTCGTTGGTCTGCTCCCAACTCCTGCACTTCGTATGCGTTGTTACTAAACACCTGTGTCACCTGAAATGGTCCCTCCCAGTTGGGCGACCATTTTCCCATCGTTCGATCCATGGGCAACACCGCTTTCCAAACATAGTCGTTTGCGACAAAGGCTTTCCTTTGGACTTTCTTATTGTATGCCCTGGCGACTCGGGCCTTTTGGCGCAGCAACACATTTAAAGCCATCATTCTTTCCTCGTCTAAGTCCACGAGTTCGTCTAACATCATTTCCCAGTATTATTCCGACGGAATCTCATGCTGTCGTTGCACTCTGATGGACTGTAAGCATACTTCTGCGGGTAGCACAGCGTCGTGTCCGTAGGTTAGACGGAATGGAGTAGAGTTGGTCGACTCTTTGGGTGACGTCTGACAAGCCCATAACACTTGACTCAACGCCTTATGCCAGTTCTTTGGCTTTTTGGCAACGTGCTTCTTGATTAAACTAATTATTATCTTGTTAGCTGCTTCGACATGACCATTCGCCTGAGCATAGTATGGCGTCGAAGTAACCAACTTGAAACCTGTTTCCGCCGCAAACTCTTGCATCTTCTGCCCCACAAACAAAGAACCTTGATCTGTCGTGATTGTCTCAGGTATCCCAAATCTATACAAGATATGATTCTGGATGAAGTCTATCACAGTCTCTTGATCCACTTTCACCAAAGGCACATCGTCTATCCATTTCGTGAAATAGTCTATTCCTACGAGGATGAATCTTTGCTGCTTTGACGAAGCTGGCCGAATCTCCCCTATTACATCCAAAGCCCATCCTCGAAAAGGCCATGGTTTGACAATCACGTGTAATTCGCTGGCTGGGATATGCTGGATATTTGCGTGCTTCTGGCAATCCTCGCATCCTTTCGCGAAGTCTATACAATCCTTAAGCATGTTGGGCCAGTAGAATCCTTGTCGAAACAAAAGCCATTTCATTTTTTGGCCAACTTTGTGAGCTCCACAAGCCCCATTATGAACCTCAGAAATTGCCAAATATGCATCAGTATCTCCTAGACACTTGAGCAATACCCCTTCTGGAGTTTTCTTCAACAACTCGTTTCCTACTAAGACATAAATCATTGCTCTGAACTTAGTCTTTTGATCGGTGCTGCCCAACGGGTTTTCCAGATATTCCATGATTGGCCTTCGCCAGTCTGTTTGTGGCATATCGTTAACCAAAACCTCACAACTTTTTAAACCTTCGACTAAGCTCATCGAGACTTTGGATATCGACCAACTTGATGGTGCATGTGCGTTCGACACCATCTTTTTCCTGGTTTCAATGAAGCCTTTCAACTTACCTTCCGACACTTTATAACCAGAGGCAATTTGTGCCAGCTTGTTAGATTTCTGGTTTTTTATCCTTGGCACATGCGAGATGTTGACAATTTTGAAATGTTCCAACAAATGCTTTGCCAACGAAAAGTAACTTAAAAGATGCTCCTTTAAACATTTATACTCTCTTGTGATTTGTTTAATCACCAATTCTGAATCTCCTTTTATCTCAAGCTCTTTGGCTCCCAAGTCTTTGAGTATCTTGAGACCAATAATTAAGGCTTCGTACTCTGCCTCGTTGTTTGAACACTTGCCATCGACTTTGCATTTAAAGGTAGTTGGGATTCCTTGTGGGGATATTATTAGGATTCCAACACCTGCCCCGTCTTTATGGCTCGACCCGTCAAAGTACAATTTCCACAGGGCGACGTCGATGCTATGTATCGACGTTTCGACTACAGCGTGGTCGACAATAAAGTCTGCCACTATTTGACCCTTCATCACCCTCAAAGGGACATATGTCAGGGAGAATTCAGTTAACGCTAGTGCCCATTTCCCAATTCGACAATGCAAAATAGGTTTGGACAATATATGCTTAATGACATCAAAATGCGACGAAACATAAACATTAACTGGTTTGATATATTGTTTCAATTTCATACATGAGAAGTACAAACATAGGCATAGCTTTTCAATCATAGTGTACCTAGTCTCATCATCTATCAATATCCTACTAAGGTAATAGATGGGTCTTTCGACGCCACCATCATCCTCTTGTGCTAACATACTGCCTATGGTCGTATCTGACGCTGCAATGTACAACTTCATGCTTTTATTTATACTAGGTGGTAATAGGATTGGAGGCTTCATAAGGTACTCTTTGATTGCGTTGAAAGCCTCTTGTTGCTCTTGTCCCCAGCGGAACTCACTTTCCTTCTTGGTCTTGAGCAGTGGTGAAAACACTTTCGTCTTGCCACTTAGGTTTGAGATGAACCTCCTCAAGAAATTTATCTTCCCCAATAAAGACTGGAGTTGTTTCTTTGTTGTTGGAGGCTTGGGATCTAAGATGGCCTTTGTTTTGTTCTGGTTGATCTCGATGCCTCGCTTGTGGACTACGAATCCTAGGAAATCCCCTGCACGAACACCAAAGGCACATTTTAGTGGATTCATTTTTAATCCATATTTTCTCATTCGCTCAAATGAGCGTCGGAGGTGGCCGAGATGACCATCCTTTGATGACGATTTTATGACTATGTCATCAATGTATACCTGCATAAAATTCTCAATAAAATCATGGAATATAGCATTCATAGCCCTTTGGTAGGTTGCCCCAGCGTTCTTCAACCCAAAAGGCATCACCACCCATTCATATGTCCCCAAAGCCCTAGGGCATCAAAATGCAGTTTTGGGGACATCTTCCTTGGCTATGAGAATTTGATTGTAACCAGAATAGCCGTCGAGCATGCTCAAATACTCAAACCCCGCGGCTAAGTCAACTAGCATCTCTGCCACGGGCATCGAATATTCGTCTTTAGGAGTAGCGTTGTTCAAATCCCTAAAATCAATGCACACTCGAAGGGTCCCATTTTTCTTAATAACAGGAACTATGTTTGCTATCCATTCTACATACCTTGCAGTTCTGATGAACTGACTTTTGAGCAATCTTTCAATTTCCTGCTTGATCTTCGACGTCACTTCTGGGGCGAAACGCCGAGGGTGTTGCTTTACTGGCCTTTTGCCTGGCTGGATTGGGAGACGATGCTCAACTACACTCCGACTCAAACCAGGCATTTCGCCATAATCCCAGGCAAAACAGTCCTTGTATTCTTTCAACACTTTAACCAATTTGGCTTTCATTGTTGGTCCTGCCTTGGCACTCACATAGGTGGGCCTTTTGGTTGTTCCATCCCCCAAGTCTACTTCCTCAAGCGGGTCCTGGGCTTGCATTCTCTGTAGTTCATGATCTGGGCCTTTTTCGAACCATAAAGGCTCGTCATCATAAATACCATCAAGCCTCTGATTTTCTATAGCTTCCCTTTGGCCTTGTGAGCCATTAGCTTTTTTGTCATGGTCGGCCCCCTTAGTTATTTGGCGAGTCTCGTCCTTTTCGAGTGCCGACATCTTTCTGTTTTTAGCCAGATAGGCTGAAATCCGAGTCATGCTTTCTGACTCAACAGTCATTTTCACCAGTAGTGGGCCACCCCGTTGGTGGCATTTCCATTGGCTCCATACCTTCGTCGGTAGCGTCCCAGATGAACCCATAGTCGGGGTCTAGGTTCAGGACATGACCCGTGTCGACGGAGGTGTAAGACCCTCATCCGTCATCATAAGGAGCCACATTTGCTAAGTGCTGGTCAAAAGACTTCTTGGTACCCTTGGCTTTGTCGACTTTGTAATAGCTTTGGTCTGCCTCAATATTTTCGACGATGCCATCCTTCCACCAAATGATCAATCTTTGGTGCATTGTTGATGGTACTGCCCCAATTCCATGGATCCACTCACGTCCCAACAACAGATTGAAGTTTGCTTTCGATTTAATGACCATGAAAAGTGTTAGCCTGTTGGTTGTACCTACTGCCAAGTCCACTTGGACAACCCCCAGGATGTTACTGGTCTTACCTTCGTAGTTGGACAAAACCATGTTGAGCTGTCGGAGGTCAGCCTCCGTCTTTCCAATTTTCTTAAACAGACTGTGAGGCATTAGGTTCGCAGTCACTCCACCATCTATAAACACTTTGTTGACAGACACCTCTTCAATCTTCGCCTTTATGAACAACGGCTTTAAATGATACATCATCCCAGGGCTAGGACGTTCAAACATAGCCGTTTGTTCTTGGACCATGCCACTGTTCATCACATAATAGCATAGCGGCTTGTCATCCGCATTCTCACCAGTGATGAAGTCTTCTTCAGTCTCAGAGATTCCAGACACCACATCATACTCAGCTGATAGAACCGACATGATACCACAGTTTACCACGAAATCTTCGCCATAGGTGTCATCATTGGTGTTGTCGTACATGTCTTCATCAAAATCTCCTTCAGGTGATGGGTCATACTCTTCGTCGGACTGAGGAGAGTATTTTGGTTCTTCTTCATCTGACTGAGGAGTATACTCTGGCTCTTTCTTGCTCTCCGTCAGCGAAGTACACTTTGAGCTCTGGGTCGACACCACCTCCTTTTCTCCTGAAGTGTTCACAGTCACTGCCATGGTCTGGTTCATCGCCACGTTGTTCTTTTCCACCCATCTTCCTCTTGGGTACTGCGCTTCTGTCCAGATGTTCCGACAGGTTTCACTTTTGAAGTCGTAGCCTCTCTTTCAGCCTTCTTATTGCGCTGATAGCGCCTCCACTGGGTCCTAGTCATAGGGTTTTTCCCTTTGTAGTTAGGGGACACCCTATATCCTGCTTGTTCGACCCCTTTATCGGCGACATTCGTCTCCTTTTCCAAATCAAGAGCTTTCCACTTTGGTCTTTTGCTTCCTTTCTGATTCACTGGTACCATCCATATTTCTTGTGGGGAGTCTGATGGGGGCACGAAAGTTTTAGGCCTTGCCCCTTGGAACAGCTTTCTGTACTCCTCATTCCGACGAGGGGCCCTGCTCCCGTCGAACACGAACCTTGGGACAGGTGCTTTGTTTTCTGGCAACACTTCTCTCTTGCTTGCCTCATACCTCTCAGCAACCTTCCCATCGAACACAGCATTGTATCTGGGGCATAGTGCAGCTTTCGAGCCGCTTATCCTGCACTTTTCCTGAAAATCCTCCAAACTTTCACCTGCCTAGGGGTACACTGCTTCAAGTTTGTCCTCTGCTCTCTTGTCAGAACCTTCAGTAGTTTCGACCATCATGCATTCTACCACTTCAGCCATTGGTGGCTTGTCGAGGCCCTCAGTAGCTTCGACCATCAAACATTCGTAGACCTCTGAATACATAGCCTCTTCAACCTTCAGTGGGTCGGTGTCAACCTGCATCTTTGGCTTCTCGCCAAATTGGAGTCGACCCTCCTTCAAAGCCTTCTGCACCAAATCCCTGAAAAGAACACATTGAGCTGTTTTATGACCAAGGAAATTATGAAACTTACAAAATCCCCTCTTTTTCTTTTGTTCTAGAGGGGGATCTTTCAAACCAGACGGGATAATTATTTGACCATCTTTAACCAGTAAATCAAATATTTTATCACATTTGGAAACGTCAAAAGTATAAGTTTTAGCGACGTATTTATCCGTCTTGTTAGTTTCGGTGGGATTTTTCCCGTTCGATGGTTTCAATAGCTTGCATGTATAGGGAGGTCCTGGCTTAAGTTCAGCCACGTGGATCTCACTTTCGTCGACGGCCTCCTCATCGTCGGACGAAGATTCGTCAGCCGCCACATAAGATACTTTTTCTTTTTTAAGATATCTGTTAGACTGGGCCTTTTCAGCTTTTAGTCGTTCGACCTGGCGAACCTGGTCAGCCAGTTGTGCCATATCTCTAAGATACTGCGTGTCCAACTTCTTCCTGATCGAATAGTCCAAGCCGCCAGCAGCCATTTCGACTAGTTCGTGTTCAGGGACTTGAGTAAAGCACCGTGCTTTCAAAAGTCTAAACCTATTCAAGTACTGGTCTAGTGACTCCGTGGCTTTGCGTTTGACGCTTGCCAACTCTTTCAAACTTATTTTCGACTGTCCCATATAAAATTGTTCGTGAAACAGTCTCTCCAATTGTGCCCATGTGTGAATGGACTGAGGGGGCAACGTGGTAAACCATGTGAACGCATTCTTCGTGAGGGAACTTGGGAAATATTTCATTTTCAAGTCCTCATTGTTCGCTATGTCGCCTGCTTCGGTTTGATACCTAGAGACGTGTTCGACCGTGGACTCTTCCGTTTCCCCAGCGAACTTGGAGAACTTAGGCATTTTCCATCCCTTGGGCAATTCTGTTTGTAATATAAAATCAGGTAATGTGGATGTATATGTCGGCCGTCGAAGTCTTGGGTTTGCCCCATTACGGACCATGATACGTTCGACTACGGCCTCCAAGTTATGTTCTCCAGCCAAGGCGTCCTGTCGAACCTGCTGGACAACAAAATCTGGATCTTGGTTCCTATGGACAATCAAATGAGGCCTTTGAATTCTCCTAGGGATCTCCTCGAACTCACGGGGTTGTTCTATAGTTTCGTCGAAGACTTCGTCCTGATGACGAGGTGTCTCTGGTCGAGGTGGTAGGGTCTGTCGACCCTGAGCCCTAGGGGCACCTAAGAAGTCACCGATTCGTGTCATCTGAGTTGCCAGTTATTGGTAACTCTGGGTTGACTCTTGTATCAGTGGTCTTAATATTGTACCCATCTGTTGGGTCAACATGTGGACCATCTCATGATTACTCTCATACATCTGTTGCCCCATGACCGCGACGGAACTAGGGGTGAAGGTCGATATGGATTGAGAGACAAGGTTGAATCCTGGGGGGCGAATCATCTGGTTAGGCATATGTCCTGTCCCTTGATAAGTCGAAAATACTGGGGACGAACTTTCCCCAAATAAGTGGCCGCTAGAATGCAAACTTGACATGAACTCTGGCGGCATTCCATACGATCTAGGTATAGGCATGGTGATACTAGGAATATATTGCCCCGTAGTCCCTGCCATTGTCGATCTCGGGTCGTTTCGACGCGGCGTTGCAATTGGTCTGCTAGGAGAGGTTGACGCCGCTGATATGGTACCAGAGCCAACATCAGTTGTCTGTGTTCCCACCATAGTTTCTGCCGGAGACGGTTCTTCGTTCGGTCGTGGTGTTACCATCTTACCACTATGCAAAAACATATACTCAATTCATACGCGTCCCACTGGGTGTGCCACTATGTTCGCCTGGGCGAACAACCGCTGGCCTTCCGTCGCAGGTTCGCTTGCGGGATCGGCCACACAAATCCCAGAACAAGGGAATTGGAAGCGTATGTTTGTGGTGCATTTTAGTTTCTTGGTTTTTTAGTGAGAGTTGTCACGCTGAGGTGACCTTGGTGACGCAAAGAGCTTTCTAACGATCAACGAGTTTGGCGCAAAAACAAAGAAATAAAGGAGAGGCTGAGTAAAACAAGAAAAAACAATGTCTTAAATTAAATACTGGAAGTAAATTGTATTAAGTAGAATTTGGAAGCAAGTGTACATTTGTTTGCAAGAGTGAACTCGTTTTTCTCTAAGCTTGGTACTTTGAGTATTTTCCCCTTACAATGTGAAAAAATGCGACCCCTTAAAATGAAAAGTACAACGCCTTATATAGGCCTACAATGTAACTGTTTGTCTACCCGAATGTCTTCTGAAGCTGACACATGGCACCCCACTTTCTTTTTAACTTCCCATAGTCTTGGAAGTTTCAAACTTTTCCCACCTAAACACTTGTTCCTTGAAGTTAAAATTAGCTTGTCACCTCATTTACCTCCGACGCCAAGGCTTGTCGCCGTTTCTCCGACATGCTTTTCTACTGGTGTCGACTCGACACCTTGGCGTGCCTCTTTGCATCGACATGCCCTAGAATCTCCGGATCCCACCATCAGTCGAAATATAGTGTCAACAGGGTGATGTCATGAAGGAGGAAAGCTTTAACTCAGTATAGAGCAATGCCACTTTTTTCTTATGAATCTTTCATGCTAAGAGAGGGACATTGGCTTGGATGTTAGGAATCCAGAGGCTTGCCACTTATAGCTGTTAGATGAAAGATGAATTTTAGCCAGGATAAAGGAAGGACTCCAACTTTGATTTTGAATCAACAAGTGTGCCACTTATAACAATTATCTGGGAAAAAGGTTTTGGTTGTCTGTTTTGATATGTGATGTATAGATGAAATATCCTCCTATAGAGAGGACTCATGGTTTCATCTGAGGGGATGTTGATTTTTGTGTGCCTTGATCAAAGCCCAAGGTTTAAGCTAAAAGAGACTGACTCTACTGAGGAGGGTTTTATCTGTCTTGTATAAAGCCCAAGATTGAGGCTGAAGGAAAATGACTCTACTAGGGAATGCTTTATCAGTCTTGTACAAAGCCCAAGATTGAGGTTGGCTGGGGGAAATTCTTATATGAAGCCTAAAAGGAGGCTTTCTCTTGCTGAGGATTTGTAGAAATCCATGAGCAGGTCTGTATTGTGTTGGGGAATCCAAAGGGATTACTCTTGCTGGGAATCAGGGAAGAGTTGAAGGATCAGATGCCATGAGGCTCTGATTCTACTAGAGATTTGTTGATGGTAAATTGACCCTGGTTGGGGAATTTTAAGGTAAAGGTTTACACCTTGTTAGGGTTCAGAGGAGTTTAAAAATTGAGTTTAAAAACCTATGGAGGTTTTAACTCTGTTGGAGACTTAGTGTATTGGTATAATGATCAGGGTTTTTCCTGTGCTTTTAGGAAACTTGAGGGTCTCTGTGTGAGATCCAAGAGGAGATGAGACTTTCCAAGTCTAACTTGTATGAAGCCCAAGAGGAGGCTGAGACTGTCCAAGCCTCTCAAAGAGTAATAGGCTATGGTGTAGAGACGAGTCTTTGTATGATGCCCAAGAGGAGGCTAAGGGTTTAAGGGATGAAGATCAACCCTAGCATGGTCTGATGTTTTGGAATTCTTGACTCACCTGAGGATTGAACTAGTAGAGATGACTAATTTCTATCCTATGCCTTTAGGAGGCCTTTGGGTCCTTGTACTAAGCCCAAGAAGAGACTGGGGGAACTTCTAAGAAGCCTATTGGTCCTTGTACTAAGCCCAAGAAGAGGTTGGGGATGCTTTTAGGAAGCCTGTGGGTCCAAGCCAAAGAAAAGTTCAAGAAAGGTTTCACCGGGAATAAGTCCTTTCTCTGTTGAACAGTTCTAAGGTTTGAAGAAATTCAAAAGAGGTTTCACCGGGAATTAATCCTCTTTGGGGCAATGAATTTCTTGTACAAATATATTTATAAGTTTTGACAGTCTTGAGAAAAGTTTCACCGGGAATAATGTCTTTCTTTGTTCCATATTGTATAAGCCCAAGAGGAGGCAGACTGTATAGGGAATTTCCTATGAGGGAACTAGTTTTGACTATGTTATAAAGTAACCTTTGGTTTGACCTAAACATAGACCTAACTGATGGAGAAATTCTAAGCAAGATATGTACAAGTATATATACAGATAATTATATTGACAGATATATATAAACAAATATGCATTGAAAAAGATGTGGGGACTTACCTTCTTAGAAGAAGCCCAAGTGTACTGTGATATGTAGTATCGACTACAACTGTATGCTTGATTAAGGTTTCAATAAATTGAAGAAAGTTTTGAGGAAACTTTGAATTTGAATATGATTTAAAAACAAGTTTTTTTTGAAAAGAAAAGAAAGTTTTGGGGCTTATACAATGAATGAGGCTCAGATGACTTATTTGAAAACATTGATCGCACTGCGATACCGACAGACGTTGTGAGACTTATACTATAGCAGAGACCCAAAAATTGTTTTTGTAAAAAGAGGGGTTGGGTCTTACACTCTATTAGAGGTCCAAAAGTGTTTGTGAAAAAAGAATAATGGGGCTTATACTCAAGGAGAGGCCCTGATGATTTATTTGAAAAGGCGACGATCGCGCCATGATTTTGAAAACCACAGAGGGACTTATACAATGACTGAGGCCCAAAATTATTTATGTACAAGAAGGAATGGGTCTTACACTCTAATATAGGCCTAAAACTTTATTTTTATACAAGAGATGAGGCTTACAGCTCAAGGAGATGCCCAGTTGAAAAACAGCGATTGCACCGTTATTTGGAAAATCGTATCGGGACTTATACAATGACTGAGGCCCAAAAGTGGTTTATTTACAAAGGGGATGGGTCTTACACTCTACTAGAGGCCCAAAAGTGTTTCAAATGAAGTTTGAAAAAATCAAAATTAAGAGAAAACCCTAATTTGAATTTAAAAAATATAATTTTCAAAGGAAATTAAATAAAAAATGATATAAAATATCAAATATATTCAAAAACAAGTTGTCAACTTTGAAAAATATTTTGAAAAATAATGTTTAATCACATGAAAGCTTGAAATTAAGTTGAATTTGAAAAATCAAGGTGGAACTTTCATTTAAAAATGTTAAAAAACAAATAAAATGAAATTATTTACAAAAATTCCAACTATTTTAAATAAATAATATAAATTTGATTTTTTTTGTAGAATAAAATATTTTAACATTTTTGTGAATTTTTAAAAAAAGAACCAATAAAAAATGAGAGAGAAATTTATTTTTGAAATCAATTAACAAAATATCAAAATATTCAAAAATTCAAATATTTGAATTATGGCGCGAAGAACTTCATCTTCTTCCTCGTGCCTGCCTTAACTCTCAAATTTGTAAAACCTCACTTTTCTCTCTGATTACTCAATGGTTTTGACTTTTGTAAACACGAAAGTTGTGTATTTTTGAATAAGGATTCCAATGATATAAATTAATTGCATTTATATTAAGTGTGGAGTGAGAAATCAAAAGATGAACTAAAGAACCCTAATTTCTGCAAGAACACTATGAAATCCTATACACGATAGCTACAAAGCAATTGATTGAGGGGAAACACTCTACATAAGTGCATAAACATGTTTGTAACTTGGAAACACATTTATGATGCATGGATCATAGAGTTTGAGAGTGTCAGACTTACCTCTGCAAGAGGAAATCGAATCCTTAGTTGTAGGTGTTACATATGTTGTGTGATGATCTGGATAGCTTCCTTGGACCTTAAGTAGTGTGTTTGAAAGCTTGGAATGGATTGAAACAACCTGGAACTTGTTGTGGTACCCCAACTGCAACTAGGCCAAAAAGCTTGAGCAAATGGATGGTGACTTTGTGATTCTGGTGTTCCAGATGTGTTTTGAGGTTATGGGTCACATATATATGACAGATGTGAGGTGTTAGGATGGTTGGTTTTGATGGAATTAATCCCTATTTGAAAATTCGATAGTGACTTGCTAAAGAAGCATTTTCTGGTTTTTTGAGAGTGAAAAGAAGGAAAGCATGAGTTGTTATGCTTTGGTGTACTTGTATTGATCAGAAAGAACCTCTATTTAAAGTGGAGCAACTTTGTTTTAGGAGCAATAGTGATTGGAGGCTGGATCACTCTAATATCCATTGAACTTTGTCATGTAGCCAAAGTTTCCTCTAGCCATTGACTTGAGTTAATCTTGCATGCTATGAGTCTTCTGTTGCAGGGATAAGGCTTGACTCCTTTAGTGATCAATAACTCAGTCCATATCACCTCAATGTATCTCTTGAATGCTTTGAAACAAAATTGAAGTTTTTGGATTTGTAACATTGAATTTCACATGCCAAGGAATAAGATTTTTGACTTGGTGGCTTTGTGATCAGATCCCTCATCATTCAAGTTGATTTTGGACAGAAATAAAATGATACAAGTGTCCAAAATTGGCTCAAGAAATCGTGGGAACCAAGTTATGTTTTCATGCCTTTGTGTGGGCAGGGTGAAAAATGCCATTTTTGGAGGCTTATAACTCCTTGCTCAAGTTGAACCATGGGAGGCTCTTGTACTTTTTTGGAAGCCCCAATAACATACTTCAACTTTGATGTCCAACTTTGGTCTTGAATCCTCTTGGATCATAATAAAAAATAGCCTCAAAGTTGGTGAAAATGCAAAACAGATTCTGTACAAAATTTCACTAAGTGTTAGAAAAATGTCCATTTTCATATTTTTGTGATTTTGATCAATCCACAACTCAAAATCCATGAGGATTTGGAATCTGTTGTAGTTGACAATCTTGAAGTATGTAATGAGAGCTTTCATTTGAGCTTTGGATGGAAGAAAAAGGTTACTTGGATCACAAGTTATGGTCTTGCCAAGTTGTGTATAAATCATTTTTTCCATGATTTAGTGAAAATTCAAGTTTCTTATGGTAGCCCCTTTTGCAAGTAACCCTACTTTTCTTGATTTTTCTAGATGGATAATGATCTAAACGATAAGTTAATTATTTTTTACTTAAGGAAGCCTTGTTTGTCAAGAAATTCAAAAAGTCAAACTTTGGTTTTTGGCACAATTGACTTTTTATCAGATGAATTTCAAACTTTGTGATCCTCTTATGAAATCAATTCCTTGACCTAATTCCATCCTAATTGATGGATTCAATAGGTGTTATAGAGTGTCTTGAATCATGTCCCAATGTTTGGGATCATGTCTTGGTCAAAAGTCAGAGGTACATTTGACTTTTCATCAGAAAACCCTAATTGGTCTAGATGAATTTGAATCCTTGTAGTGCTTATGAACTAAGCTCTTTGAATCAATCCAATGTTGTAAATGGATCAATATTATGTATTGGAGGTCTTCAAAACACTTCTTGAGGTCTTGGCTCATGCCTTGCTTCAAAAGTCAACTTAGGGGTGAATTAGGTCAAGAAACCCTAATTCTTGATTTTTGATGAAGGCATCCCCTGAGGCTATTTTGAACTTGTGGTTGGGTCCATGAGGTCCCTTTGAGCTTCTTGGATCATTTTTTGAAGTATTGTCTTATGCCTAGATGAAAATTTCCCTCTAGAGGCCTTGGTCGACCAAAACCCTAATTTGGTGACACTGATGATCTTGAGGATTGTTCCACTTGAAATGTTGCACTCTTGTGCTTGATTCTTGATATGGAAGACCTCTTGATCCTTCATGTATGTTTGAGAGGCTTGTCAAGTTGAGGATCATGTCCATTCTTGATTGATTCCTTTTCTGAGTACTCTGAGGGGGCTCAAAACCCTAATTCTTGATTGTAGTGAATGCTCTACAATCTTTAAGAGGATTGATGAGGCATGAAGGTACCTCCATATTATGGTAATGATTTTCACAATGATGGGAAATATTGTGATCAAAATTTGGGGTATGACAGATGCCCCTATTTAATCTTCTTGGACCTGAAAGTGTGAATGGCGAAGACGTTCAGACATTCAAGGTAAAAGAGGATTAAATATCGGAATACCCAAAATTTTGACTGTGGTTACGAATGGTAGTTATTTCCTCATCCATCTTATTTTTCTAAGCAATGTAACTTAGAAAAGGGTAAAACTTCCCCTCGATCATGGTCTTCAGCCACGGAACTGGTCTTAGTTTATTTAGAAAATAAAATTCCCCTCGATCCTGGTCTTCAGCCATGGAACTGGTCTCAGTTTCTTCTGAAATAAACTTCCCCTCGATCCTGGTTTTCAGCCATGGAACTGGTCTTAGTTTCTTGAAGAAATAAACTTCCCCATGATCCTAGTCTTTAGCCATGGAACTGGTCTCAGTTTTTTTGTCGAAATAAACCTTCCCTCGATCCCGGTCTTTAGCCATGGAACTGGTCTCAGTTTTCTTTTTTGTCGAAATAAACCTCCCCTCGATCCTGCTCTTCAGCCCCGAAAAAATATTTGATGTCAGATTTGCTGGGGAGAACCATTTGCCTGAACTGCAGAGGCGCGCAAACTTCTCTGTGGGAGATGCCATTTGTCGATCTTACTGGGGAAAGCAAGTCTCTTGAGAGATTGCTTTTTACTTGGTGGTGTTACAGCATACTTCTCTTCGAGACCTTCTTCGGATAAATGCCATGTGATGTAATCCAATTTTGAGGTGCTGATGACTTTACTGAAAGCAAACTTTTCGGGGAGAAAATGTCGTATTGTCGAGATTCTTTTGGTGGAGAGGCTTTCTCTGGGGGTTTTCTTTAATCCGGGAAAGCAGAATATCATCTTCAATGGTGAAGAGTGATGTTCCAAATGTGTCTAACCAAATGGTTTCTTGTCTTTCAGAGGTTCAAGTTATCAAATTGGTTGAGGACTGATTTCAATCCAGGAATGCACTGGAGAGATATCGTTTAGACGATACATTTTCCTGTCGAGGAAAGAACTTAGACCAGAATTTTGTCCTATCTGATGCAGAAAGGAAGACTGACAACTCTATTAGAGAGAAGACATTTATCACTTAGGAATGAATATGACCAGAGTGATATTAATGCAACATGTGTATGAATATGAATCAACTATGCATGATGTATACATGTTTATGCTCACAAAACAGACACAACATACAGACTGGTGAGGAATACAACCGGATACTCGACCACTCTAGGAGATAAGGGGTTCACTGGAGATTCTGAAAGTTGTACTTTTACTCGGGAATATGGATTCTTGCATTCGTTTCGATTTCCGGAGATACAAACCTGCTAGGCATAGAAATCTGTTCTTGTTTTGTAGAGGTGGACCCTACTGGGGTGAAAAACCAACAATGGGTTTTCAGGGGTGAGAACTATGTCGGAGATGATAGATGGATCATTCTCAAGTAGTTGATCCTTTATTCAGGAAGTACTTTGATTCTGCATTTTGAGTTTAGATCACTACCAGGAAAGCATCGATATTCCTTTTTCGTGCTCATTAATCCAAAATAGATTGCCATCTTTGTTTTGAAATCAAAAGCAAATTTAACAAGTAAATTCATTTCTTTGTTTCAAGAATCATTGATCATATTAAAATGTCATTTTGCGAAGCAAAATAAATGAGAATTTCAAACAAAAAGTACACAGGCTCAAATTTTATTGGTAGAATGGTAATCATCCAAACGCGTGATCCCATGGAGCATTACAAAGTTTAGAAAATGGTAATATAAAGGGAAAGGGGCTACATTTAAACATAATGACCGCTATCTTTCCACCAACTTTGAATTATGGACATTCTGAGCTTTTGTCGAAGATGACCTTGACTGACGTTGCCTTTAAGGAGCCAAACTTGTCGGATATAGTTACTTGCCATGAATCCCTAATTTTTGCCCATACTGCCCTTTCGGGTTTTCAATCCATCAGGATGACTTTTGCTTATGTCTCTAATTTTTTATTGGACCTCCCTTTCGGGTTTTCAATCCATCGAGACATTTTATTTATTTATTTAGGCGAAGTATTTCTTGACTACATCAACATTCGTGGGGTAGGTAAACTCTTCTCCATCCATGGTTGCGAGTCTCAAGGCACCGCCTGAAAAGGCTTTCTTAACAACATAATGGCCATTGTAATTCGGAGTCCATTTTCCTCTAGAGTCAGTGAGAAATGATTGTATCTTCTTGAGCACGAGGTCTCCTTCTCTGAAGATACGAGGTCGGACCTTTTTGTCAAACACTTTCTTCATTTTTTGTTGATATAACTGACCATGGCACAAAGCCGCCATTCTCTTTTCTTTGATTAGGTTCAGTTCATCGTGTTGACTTTGACACCATTCAACTTCTGTTAGCTTGGCTTCCATCAATACTCTCATTGATGGTATCTCTACTTCTATGGGGAGCACTGCTTCCATGCCATATACTAGAGAGAAAGGGGTTGCGTCTGTTGAGGGTTAGACATATGTGCGATAACCGTGAAAAGCAAAAGGTAGTATCTCGTGCCAGTCTTTGTGGGTTACAACCATCTTCTTAACGATCTTCTTGATATTCTTGTTAGTCGCTTCTACCGCTCCATTCAATTTAGGTCGGTAGGGAGATGAGTTATGGTGTTCTATCTTGAACTCAGCACACAACTCTTTCATCATCTTGTTGTTCAAGTTGGATCCATTATCCGTAATGATCTGGCTTGGAACACCATAACGGCAGATGAGATTGTCTTGATAAAACTTGTCAGGTTACATTGGTGTATGACACTGCTTCGACCCACTTGGTGAAGTAGTCAATAGCTACCAAGATGAACCGATGTTTGTATGAAGCTTTGGGTTCTATCATGCCAATCATGTCGATTCCCCATATTGAAAAGGGCCATGGAGAAGAAAGAACTTTTAGATGCATTGGCGGTACATGGATTTTGTCTGCGAATATCTAACACTTATGACACCTTCTCATGTACTTGTAGCAATTGGATTCCATCGTCAGCCAATAATATCCTGCTCATAGAATTTTCCTTGCCATTATATGTCCATTGGAATGAGTGCCAAAGGATACTTTGTGAATCTCTTTCATCAACATGTTTGCTTCTTGTCTGTCTACGCATCTGAACAAAACCATGTCGAAGTTTCTCTTGTAGAGGGTATCGTTGTTCAGGAAGAAGTTGTCAGCCAGTCTTATGAGAGTCTTTCTATCTTTTCTTGATGACCCAGGTGGGTACTCTTGTATTTGAAGGAAGCACTTGATATCATGATACCAGGGTTTGTCATTTATGACAACATCAATTATGAAGATGTAAGCGGGCCTCTCAAGGTGCATTATGTCAATCTTAGGTACGTCGTTCCATTGACTTACACTAATCATGGAGGATAGGGTGGCTAATGCATCAGCCATGTGATTTTCTTCACGGGGGATATGATGAAACTCAATTATGTTGAAGAATGGTAACAACCTTCTCACGTAGTCTTTGTAAGGAATCAATCCTGATTGGTATATGTTCCACTTTCCTTTAATCTGATTGATAACCAGGGCTAAGTCTCCATACACATCCAAATCCTTTATCCTTAAGTCAATTGCTTCTTCGAGACCTATGATACAAGCTTCATATTTGGCCTCATTGTTTGTCCATTTGAACATTAATCTGGTAGTGACAGGAATATGGGTACCCTGAGGTGTTACGATGATTGCCCCAATTCCGTTTCCATAAGTATTGACGGCTCCGTCGAATATTAGTCCCCATTGGGAACCTGGTTCCGGCCCTTCACTGGGTAGCAGTTCATCGTAATCTTTCATTTTTAGGTACATGACATCTTCGTCTGGGAAGTCAAATTCGACTGATTCCTGACCGTCAATCGGTTAATGAGTGAAATAATCGGCTAAAATACTTCCTTTGATGGCTTTCTGAGCATGGCACTCGATGTCGTATTCTGATAACAATATTTACCAACGGGCAATCCTTCTTGTGAGGGCCAATTTTTCCAAGACATACTTGATCGGATCCATTTCGAAGATTAACCAAGTAGTGTGACAAATCATGTACTGGAAAAGACGTTTGTCGGCCCAAGCCATAGCGCAACAAGTTTTCCCGAGCATAGTATATCGAGTTTCACAGTCCGTGAACTTCTTGCTTAAGTAGTAAATGGCAGATTCTTTTCTCTTTGTCTCGTCTTGTTGGGCAAGTACACAACCCATGGAGTCTTCCAAGACTGTTAGGTAGATGATCAGTGGTTTTCCTTCCACTGGAGGAGACAGAATAAGTGGATTAAATAAATATTCTTTGATGTTGTCGAACGCTTTTTGGAAATCTTCTGTCCATACACAACTTTAATTCTTTCTGAGTAGTTTGAAGATCGGCGTGCATGTCGTGGTCATGAGGGATATGAATCTTGAGATGTAATTCAGACGTCCCAAAAATCCTCTGACATGTTTTTCAGTCTTTGGTGAAGGCATTTCTTGAATGGCCTTGACTTTGTCGGGATCAACCTCGATTCCTTTCTGGCTGACGATGAATCCTAAGAGTTTTCCTGAGCAAACACCGAATGTGCACTTATTAGAATTCAAGCAGAGTTTGTATTTTCTCAGACGCTCGAATAACTTTGATAGGTGTTCCACATGCTCTTCTTCTGTTTTAGATTTGGCAATCATGTCATCGACATAAACTTCAATATCTTTGTGCATCATGTCGTGAAACAGAGTTGTCATGGCCCTTTGATAGGTTGCCCCTGCGTTCTTCAGACCGAACAACATTACCTTGTAACAAAAGGTGCCCCATGGGGTGATGAATGAAGTTTTCTCCATGTCTTTCGGCGCCATTTTGATTTGATTATAGCCCGAGAATCCATCCATGAAGGAGAAGACTTTGAATTTTGTTGTGCTTTCTACGAGCATGTCTATGTATGGTAAGGGGTAGTCATCCATTGGACTTGCTCTGTTCAGATCCCTATAGTCTACACACATTCTGACTTTTCTGTCCTTTTTCGTAACTGGCACTATGTTGGCTAACCGTTGAGGATATTCTGAGGTGGCGAGGAAACCTGCGTCGATCTGTTTCTGCACTTCCTATTTGATTTTGATGGCCATATCTGGATGAGTCCTTCTCAGTCTTGGTTTTACCGGAGGACATTCAGTTTTTAGTGGTAAGTGATGTTCCACGATGCTGGTATCCAACCCTGGCATGTCCTGATAGGACCAAGCAAATACATCTGGAAACTTTTTAAGAAGTTTTATCAAGCCTTCTCTGACAGTTGGACTGAGTAGTGCCCCAATCTTAACTTCTTTCTTTTCTTCCTCTGAACCCAAATTGACCGTTTCCAACGACTTTTTGTGAGGCTCAATAGACCTTTCCTCTTGCCTGAGTAGCTGGGAGATCTCTTCTAGAATTTCTTTGTCCTCTTCTTATTCACCTTCAAATACCGAGAATTCAAAGTTGGGAGAAGACATTGGATCGCATGTTTCAATGGGGTTTTAAACAAGCAATCTGCATGACGTGATGATTCTTTTTTTAGAAAAAATAGAGAGAATTCAAAAGTGTGTGCAATGTATTTTTTGAAAATGCTTGTTTTTACTTTGTGCTTGTTTTTGCTGTCATACCCCAAATTTTGACCACCAATATTTCCCATCATTGTGCAAATCATTTCCACAATATGGATGTACCATCATGCCTCATCAATCTCCTCAAAGATAGTTGAGCATTCACTAAAACCAAGAATTAGGGTTTTGAGTCCTCTCAAAGCACTTAGACAAAGGGTCAATCAAGAAATGACATGATCTTCAACTTGTATAACCTCTCAAACACCCATGATCAAGAGGACTCCCATATCAATAAGCAAGCTCAAAGTTGCAACATTTCAAGTGGAATAAGCCTCAAGATCGCCAGTGTCACCATATTAGGGTTTTGGTCGACCAAGGCCTCTAGATGAAATTTTTCCTAAGGGTATGAGCCAATGCTTCAAATCATGACCCAAGATACTCAAAGAGACCTTATGAGCCCAATCATAAAGTCAAAACAACCTCAGGGGAATCATTTATCAAAAATCAGGAATTAGGGTTTTTTGACCTAATTCACCCCTATGTTGACTTTTGAGGAAAGACATGAGCCAAGACCTCAAGACATTATTTGAAGGCCTCAAATACACCACATTAATCCATTTACAACAATGGATTGATCCAAGAAGCTTGATTCACAAGTTTCAAATTCATCTGGATCACAATTAGGGTTTTGAAGAAAAAGTCAACTGTATCTTTGACTTTTGACCAAGACATGTTCCCAAACCTTGGGAAATGATTCAATATACCTTAAAACACCTATGGAATCCATCCATTAGGTTTTAATTGGGCCAAGAACTTGATTTCACAAAGGATCACACAATTTGGATTTCATCTGACAAAAAGTCAACTGTGCCCAAAATCAAGTTTGACTTTTGGAATTTTTCAAAAATATGGTTCCCCTAAGTCCAAAACAATGTTAATGTATGGTATTGATCATCATTCATCATGAAAAATCAAGAAAAGTGATGTAACTTGCAAAAGGGGCAACCTTAGAAAACTTAAAATTTTTTAAGTTATGGAACAAAAGTGGGTTTTACCCAACTTTGCAAGGTCATAAATCCCAAACCCTAAGGCCTTTTTATTCCATCCAAAGCTCAAATGAAAGTTCATATGACATACTTCAAAAGTTTCAACTACAAAAGATTCCAAATCACAAAAAGTGGAAATGACCACTGTTTCACTTTTTCCAAACTTTGAGGCCATTTTTCAACTTGATCCAAGCTGAACCAGGTCCTTTGTGAACATCAAAGTTAAAGTATGTCATGAGAGCTTTCCAACAAGTACCAGATCATCTCCAAATTCAATTTGAGTAGGGAGTTACAACCCTTGGAACATGGCATCAAAGACTGGTTTCTTCCCAAGGCAGATTATAGGTCATTTGCTCGAATTAGCTAAATCAGACAATTACAAGCCTTGTCATCCATTTGGACACCTCAAAGGATAACATCTAAGGGACAATATCTGATCCACAAGCCTCTGTTGAAGCGATAAAGCGGCAAGCAACAAAAAGATTTGGAAGTATTTTTCCGGGAATTTATCGTGTCCACAGAGATTGGAACTGAACTGCCATTCGACGGTTTAATTGTTAATGAGTTTGGGTTTAAAATGGTTTTAAAGTATACAAACAGAAAAGTAAATATTAACACCAAAAAATTCATTCATCAAAGAGAAAAGACTTATCAAGCATGTATATATTCCACTCTATCGACCAGTTACACTCAACTTACAATACTCCTCAATATCACCCGGTATCGTTCACAGCACATGTCCATCTCTGGCATACTCAACCTTGCTACCCTCATCGGAACTCTCACACCCGACTCAAGACACTGAGGCATTAAGTTTCGACACCCATACGGATTGTTAGCCTAAATCTATCTATAGAGTTTAGAAACTAACAGATAATTATCCTTAATCAAAGTCTGTGCAGTTTATCTCTAACACGACCCAAACCCCGCGCATTTAATCCAAATCAAGAAAAATCACCAATAGAGATTTGTAAAGCAAATTAGATATAACTCCATGGACGACAAATGTACATAAGATCAAAGTACAAACATATACAAACCCAACAAAGAAGAAAGATATGAAGAAAATCAGAAATGAACCAAACATTTCACGGATTGTCAGAGCCGATCGATGAGAAATCTACCCCGGATCATCCAAATGCAAGCTTCCATGATGTTTTCTAAGCTAATCTACTGAAAAATGAAGTTTGATGGAGTTGGGATCACAAAACCCCAAAACCATCCTAAAAAAATAGTGTTTTTGGCCTTAAACGGTGTTTCTGTCCGTCAAAATTCGCCTGGTGAAATTCTGATTCGCCTGGCAAAGTTAGGTGACTTATTCTGCACTTTTTTCACGCTTCTGGACTGTCTGGCTTGCCACAGCTTCGCCTGGCGAGCCTGGGGCGAAAGCTGTCATGACAGCAAAAATCCTACACTATTTCGGCCATAACTTTCGAACTGTAACTCCGTTTTTCGCCCGGTTTGAAGCGTTGGAAAGCTTATTCAATGCTCTTTATGAATATGACAAGATATCATTGCTTGACTACCTACAAAAATAAATGGAAAACAATTAAACTCAATGATATTTACACAATAACGCAATATATACACTATAACGTAAAGTAAACGTATTTACAAACAAAGCGGGGTTTATTCGTACGATATTAACAAAAAGTATCGATAAGTGCAACAAAACTTATATACAAAAATAGCTATAATTTGCACTTATCAAACTCTACCCAACTTACATAGTTGTTTGTCCTCAAACAAGAATCAAACAACTCAAAGAAACAGAGTGACAACCAAAAAATCACGAATCAACAGGTTTTGAAAATTGGACAAATGAATGGTTCAAATGAAAACGGTACACACAAAGTAAATACTTACCACTAAACTACGACGACAACATAGTCACGAAACAAATGCAAAATACAAAAATCATGCCAAACATTCTAAAACAACACAAGTTCCAATGTGAATCACACCTAGCAAAAACAATCATCGGTAGATGAAAAACACAAAATAAGGTACTTTACACTCACACAACAATCTTGAAAACAAAAGACTAAATTAAGCATTCATCCAAAAATCATATTGGAAACATAAAAGCAAGAATAACAAGGGCTTTCAAGGTTGTAGCGTGGTCGGGTAAACAAACAAGGGGCAATTCCTAAAGCTAATAGAAACAAAAACTTGCCTAAACCTAAGGGAGTGATCAACTCACAAAGACTCAAACACAAAATTCCAATCAACTTCTTCCAAAATCCCAAGTGTTACACAAAATACAATTCTTATTTAGCACAATTATTTGAACTCTTTTTGTTTCTTTTCTCAAGGTTTTTCTTTTTCTTTCTTTTTTTTTCTTTTCTTTTCTTTGTCATATTTTTCTCTTTTTTCTTTTCTTTTTCATCCTCATAGAAAACAACCAATGAGTAAACAATCATTCTCTCCCCAACTTGAATTCAACCACATCATCGTGTGAATACTCCCTACTTTCTAAGGCAAGGAAAAAATCCATACAACAACACAAAGTTGAGGGTTCAAGTAAAAACAAAATCCAATAAAAAATAAGTGAACTAAATACTCATAGACAAGCATTAAGTTCAAATAAAACATGGATCAAAAAGCTCAAAGGGGTTACGAATGATCACACGCTAACAAGGTGAATGACTATTTGGCTAGGTAGTTGTGCTCAAAATGGAACAAAATTGCCTTGATCCTTTTCATGCTTTCATATAATCAACACAAATAAAAGATTCAACCTAATAAAATCCAGTTAAAACAAGAATGTTGGTACTCCGTGCATATATGAACAATAGAAGGCCACCTCATAAAAAGGTCGGGAACTAAAGTGATTCACACAAAAACAAGTATACAAAAGAATGAATTGCATGAGAGTTTGTAAAAAGCCTAAGTATCATGAATATGCTAAAGTATAAAAAGCGATAAATACATACCTCAGACGTGTACAAAAATTAACAAAATCATTACCATACATCCGCAAGTTGAAACGATCAAACTTGGAACATCACCAAATTTCCTCAAGCTATTCAAATCAAGTTCATCGACAAACACGAAAACTATTAATATTAACAAACTGAAAAACTGGCAAACATTGTCTAAACAAATTTAAAAGTGAAGATTTGAAATTTAAGAACTGGTCTGATCTAAATTTGTTTAGACAATAGCACCATACTATCTACTAAACATAGCAACAACAAAAGAAAATAAAACATGCTTGTTTTACGTCGTAATCTCGACGCCTTTACAATGCTTAGCTAGTAACTTCCTTCCTTCATGCCATGGTGATGTCTCACCGTGCAACCAAAAGCAAGCGTCCTAACCAAACACTTGAACAAACATTAAAAATATACAACTATAAATATAAACAAGGGAAAATATACAATATGTGCGATATCTACAAAACTAAAAAAGAACGAAACAATCGCGATGCAAGAACAATAAACCGATCCCCGGCAACGACGCCATTTTGTTGAAGCGGTAAAGCGGCAAGCAACAAAAAGATTTGATAGTATTTTTCCGGGAATTTATCGTGTCCACATAGATTGGAATTGAACCACCATTCGATGGTTTAATTGTTAATGGGTTTGGGTTTAAAATGGTTTTAAAGTATACAAACAGAAAAGTAAATATTAACACCAGAAAATTCATTCATCAGAGAGAAAAGACTTATCAAGCATGTATATATTCCACTCATCACAAACTTAAACCTATCGACCAGTTACACTCAACTTACAATACTCCTCAATATCACCCGATATTGTTCACAGCACATGTCCATCTCTGGCACACACAACCATGCTAACCTCATCGGCACTCTAGCACCCGACTTAAGACACGGAGGCATTAAGTTTCGACACCCATACGGATTGTTAGCCCTAAATCTATCTCTAGAGTTCAGAAACTAACAAATAATTATCCTTAATCAAAGTTTTTGAAGTTTATCTCTAATACGACCCAAACCCCACGCATTTAAGAAAAAATCAAGAACAATCACCAATAGAGATTTGTAAAGCAAATTAAATATAACGCCATGGGCGACAAATGTACATAAGATCAAAGTACAAACATTTACAAACCCATCAAAGAAGAAAGACATGAAGAAAATCAGAAATGAACCAAACACTTCACTGATTGTCAGAGCCGATCGATGAGAAATCCACCCGGATCATCCAAATGCAAGCTTCCATGATGTTTTCTAAGCTAATCTACTGAAAAATGAAGTTTGATGGAGTTGGGATCACAAAACCCCAAAGTGGGGTTTATTCGTATGATATTAACAAAAATTATCGATAAGTGCAACCAAACTTATATACAAAAATAGCTACAATTTGCACTTATCAGCCTCCCAAGTCCAAGGATCTACATGTAGCTATGTGTCCCCTAAAAAGGCTAAAAATCTCAAAGACTCTAATTTTGTTCCAATGCATTCAATGGATTCACAAGGTGGCAAGCATCAAGACATTGCTAACTGAATTGAGTCAAGTCTTATCTCTGAACCAAAGCTACAATAACCTGCTGCACTGAGCCAAGTCAATGGCTAGAGGAGACTTGAGATTCCATTTGATCACCATTGGCCAAGGGACTGTCCAAGCCTCCATTCACTATTCCTTGCAAAATAAACATGATCTACTATAAATAGAGCTCATTTGTGATCAGTTTGAGTACACCAAAGCACCCAAACTGATGCTTTCCTCAAAATCACTCTAAAAAAACTAGATTTTCCTTCTATTTCAAGTCACTATCGAATTTTGAAATAGGAAGCAATTCAAACCAAACCAATCATGCCAACACCTCATATACATCATATATGAGTGATCCATGGCCATGAAACACATCTGAAACATCAGAATCACAAAATCACCATCCATTTGCTCAAGCTTTTGGTCTGTTTATAGTTGAGGTGCCACAACAAGTTCTGGGCTGATTCAATCCATTCCAAGCCTTCAAATACATTACTTGAGGTCCATTGAAGCTGTTCAGATCATCACACAACATCTGTAACACCTCCAACATGAAATTCGATCACCTGCTGCAAGAGGTAAGCCTGAAGCCTTCAATCTCCATATTACATGCATCATAAATGAATTTTTGAGTTACCATCTTGTTTCTGCATGTATATAGAGTGTTATCCCTTAGGCTCCTAGTCTGACTTAATTTTTGATTAAGTTTGGAGTAGGATAGACATTAGGTTCGAACCATGCATGCTAACTTAGGTAGATGTTTCCCCTTTGAACTCAACCATAGGGCCACTTTTGCATGACAACATTAGGATAGAGTTCCCGTAGCGTTTTCTTTTCGACTTGAGTCTTCTCTTCTCATCTCTTAATGATTCTAAAACACTTAATAAAGGTAACGTGTATTGCGCATGAGCCTTGTATGTGGGAAATGAGGAATGAGGGGTTTCCTCTCATTTTTCTAGAGTGTTTAGCGGACGTCCTGTCTTGGGATGATTTGTTATGCATTCGTTCCTACGTCATAGACTTCGGTGCAATGCAAGTTACGAACTAATTTCAATCCACTTCTGTTTAAAAAACACAAAAAAAATTCAAACCCTTTTTATCCTTCGGGATCGTCGTGTTTCAAACCGTTTTTAGAAAAGAGCTCGTCGCTCACATAAAAAACACTTACCGACCTCGTTAGGTCGAACTACGACTGCTCTGACTTCCTCTCTCTCGTCCGATTGAGGATACATAGGCATAAGATGCGATGTATTGGCGAGCACCCTTCCCTTTTTTTCGACCCGTCCGTCGAACTACGTTGACTCTGATTCTTCGTTCCTCCACAAAGATACGTAGGCATTGGATTTCGATAAATCCTTGCGAGTCCGTCTTAGTCTCCCCCCTCCCCGTTTCTGTTTATCCGTAGACTTTAGGATAGCTCACCCTCTGTTTAGACAACAAGCGTGGATCTCATCGAGTACGATGGACACGTGGGGGTGCTAATACCTTCCTCTCGCGTAACCGACTCCCGAACCCAGACTATGGTTGCGATGACCATGTCTTTCCCTCTTTCAGGTTTTCTTCGATCGTTTCCTTTCCCTGCATCAGGATAAATAACATTCGGTGGCGACTCTTCTGTTCAAGTTTTCGTCGGTTGTTTTTTTGCAGGTTGCGACAGTTGGCGACTCAGCTGGGGACATGTTGACCTCTTGCTGGTCCACCCCCTATGCGAGTCAGTCCTAGAACTTGTTTGTTTTTATTTCATTGGGTGTTTATTTATGTGCATTATATGTTGTATATTACTATATTTTACTACATTTATCGTATTTCATTACTGTTATCATATTGCTCTGCTACTGTTGTGCTATTGGATGGGTTGGATTCACGAGATATAAGCCCAATACACAGGCTTGAGTATACACCTAGGACTAGAGTGGAAAGTAGTGGGACCTACACGCCGTCTTGGTACGTTTAGTGTTCACGAAATTCACATCCAGACGAGGCTATCTTGGGAGATATTCTGACGTGCGTGTCTTGCACATTTCAGGGTGTTGATCTAGAGAGCTGTCGACTCTGACGACCGTTTCCCCGAGGACTCAGTAGAGGCACTCCTCCCAAGAGGTAGTAATGGTAAACCAGAAATGGCAACCCCATTATACTTCTTGATCCGAGGATCCGAAGCTGGGAACTTACATATGATGACCTTATTTTTGGGGGAATCAGTGGATGACCTCTTTGTTTGGCGATAGTATTGTACCCCCGAGGGATGAATGTACTATTGTTTCTCAAATCGAGAATCCAAGACTGTGGATCCCATTTTCTAGATCCCACATGTGAGAGGGGATGGGTGTTTGCAGGTTTGCAAGTGACCTTAACTTTCAACCTACCCGGTTTTCTGGATTTCTCGTCAGTGTGTAGTTATCTACCTGGTTTTCTGGTTATTTCAGTGATCTGATATTCTGGGTTTCTGGGTTTGTGGTCTTTGATCAGTTGACAGCACAGCGGATGTTCAGAACAGTTTGATACCTTGATCCCATGTTTGCATTTGCATCATTCCTTGTATTCTAACATGTTTGACATTTTCCAGGGTTTGCATCTTACCCTTAATTGCGATTGCTGAGGTATTCTTGT
The DNA here is from genome assembly GCA_022829125.1 of Lathyrus tuberosus. Taxonomy (NCBI): domain Eukaryota; kingdom Viridiplantae; phylum Streptophyta; class Magnoliopsida; order Fabales; family Fabaceae; genus Lathyrus; species Lathyrus tuberosus. The sequence goes on along the minus strand of JALAZF010000403.1, from coordinate 5,452,026 downwards.
CATGGATGCTCAGAGGAAGAAGACAGTAGCGTACACGTTCCCAGATCCAACTCTGAAGTTGATTCACAGGATGATTGGTATGACTGACCCTGGGGTTCGCGCTGAGTTTAGTGATGAGTATGGGAGGTTACTGAAGTTTGTCCGTAATATCTCCAAGTACGAGCACGATGCTATCCACACACTCTTACAGTTCTACGATCCTCCGTTGTGTTGCTTTACTTTCCCTGACTACATCTTGGCTCCAACATTGGAGGAGTTCTCATTTATTTGGGGTATTTCCATCAAGCAAGATATACCTTTCTTTTCTGAAGGACGCCCAGAATTGGAAGAGATAGCTACTGCTCTTCACATAGGAGAATCCACCCTGAGTGATAACATTGTTGACAAGTAAGGATTTAAGGGTTTCCTGTTGAAGTTTCTGTTTGATCAAGCTAGCATGTACGCTAACGCAAAGAGTTGGACTGTCTTCAACGCCATATTGGCTCTGTACATTTATGGAATTGTTCTATTTCCTAACGTCCCTGATCTTGTTGATATGCACGCGGTTCGGATCTTTATCTTGAGAAACCCTGTGCCTACTCTTCTTGGTGATGTATACCATTAGGTCCACTACAAGAACGAGAATAGGCGAGGAAAGACTGTAAGCTGTTGCGTGCCACTCCTATCTACATGGTTTTTGAGTCATCCCCCTGAAACTGGAGCTTTCATTGATACGAGGGATTCTTTGAAGTGGTCTAAGAGGTTGATGGGATTGACTGCTAATAATATCGTTTGGTTTAATCACAGTTTGCTGGGAATAGAGCTCATTTTCAACTATGGAGAGTTCCCAAATGTACCTTTAGTGGGGAGGAAAGGCAGAATTAACTATAACCCTTCCCTCGCTATCAGACAGTTTGGGTATGCATTGAGAGATCCCATGAAGATCAGGATATCACAGAGTCCCTGTTTTTCAATGGCACTGAAGACCAAGAGATATTAAGGAAAGTTGTGAACGCTTGGAAACAAGTTGTTAAGAGAGGAAAGACCTTCTTTGGGAAGTGTAACAACAAGGCTTTTTCTCCATATGTGAAGTGGATCCAGAAAAGATCGAAAGAGAAGCTCCTTCCTTTCCCAGTGGAGCCACCCTTGTACCCTCTGATGATTGAGCCACCTACCACAGTGGATATAGAGAGGTATAATAAACTGTGGGCTGAGACAGAGAAGCTGCGAGAAGAGCATCGGGAATTGAGTAGAGAAATTGGCCAGCTGAAGCACGAGTGGGGTGAAGCTATGCATACTGCCAAGATGAAGACAGAGCTTTTTTCTAAGAAGGAAAAAGAGCTAGCAGACGAGGTCACGGCCAGACAGGAGGTAGGGCAAGCTCTAAAGGGTGTCAGTAGGGTCCTCAAGTCTAAGAAGGAAGATTTGGCCAAGGCTTTGGTAAAAATTCACAAGTTCAATTCTTACCAAAGCACAACAATCACTGTCAACAAACAAAAAGAAGATAAATTCCTGGAGCAGATTGAGAGTTTGAAATTGAAGCTCAAGAAGAAAGAGGAATAAATCTTATCAGGGATATGCGAGAGAAGAGCAGTTGAAGACAGACTCAATGAGGCCATAACTACCATAGAAGAATTGAAGATTCAAGCTGAAGTGAAGAGGCCTAGAAATGAGGGCCCCAGTATGGATGGTGTTTTTTAAGAAGATGGCTGGGAGTTACACTGCCGATACCTGAAAGAGATCCTGCACAGAAGAGATGTCCTCATTCAAGAGTTGATCCAGAGACCAAAGCATCCTGACACCAAGAAGCTGTTCAGAGAAGCACAATACTGGAGCAAAGAGCATAATGGGTGGGGAGGACTAGCACTCGTAGATTTTGATGACCTGCCATAGTTTGCTTTTTCGCTTTTATTATGTTTGGATCACCGCCAGGCTTGTTGGATGGGATCTGTGACTATTGCATTCAGACCTCTATCTGTATCTTGGGTGTAATTGTTGGCAAGTGATTATCCTCTGGTTTCTTAATATATGAGCAGAAGTTTCGTTCTATCTTGTTATCGAGCTGGAATCAAGGGGTGGATCGTCCTGCGAATATTCAGACATGTTCATTTTCATTTGCATTTGCATAATCATTTTTGCATTGCAGATTTATCTCCGGTTCTCTTATCTTGCTATTTTCTTCAGACAGGATTGATGATCAACACATTCACCGCTACTCTACCAGACAAAATCAAAAGAAAGCCATGGATCAGGTGCAAGCTGAGTTGATTGAGATGCGGACTCGCATGGCTCAGTTTATGGAGTTGATGCAAGGCGTTGCCTAGGGGCAAGAACAGCTGAGGACTCTGGTCCAGCCTTTGGTCGCAAGAGTTGACGAAGATGGTATTCTTCATAGTGGCCTTCATAACAATGTTGTTCCTCCGGGCAGAGGTATTATTGGTAATGATGTTCAAGGTGGTCCCCTTGCTGGTGTTGTTATCCCTCCGGGCGGAGGAGAGAATGTGATTCCTTCTATAGTATGAGGAGCCAACAGTGTCTACGCGGTGCACGGTCGTCGCTATGATGATCAACAGGATGATATATTTTCTATGCCGGGTGGGGATGCTGACCCCCGACATGATAATGATCAGAGAATCAGGATGATTGAAGAGCAGCTGGAAAGGGTTGTGAATCAGAATTCCATGGGTTTGGATATGGAGGATTTGGGACTGGTCCCCGGTGTCAAAATTCCGCACAAGTTTCAGGTGCCTACTTTCAAGAAGTATAATGGTGTTACTTGCCCAAAGACTCACGTCCGGGCCTATGTAAGGAAAATGGATGCATATTTTAATGATGAAAAGTTATTGATGCATTTCTTCCAAGATAGCTTGTCTGGGGCATCTTTGGAATGGTATATGCAGTTGGAGAGGTCCCATGTTTGCAACTGGAGGGAATTGGTGGAGGCTTTTGTTAAGCACTATCAGTACAATACTGATATGGCTCCTAATAGGACACAGTTGCAAAATTTGGCGCAGAAAAATAATGAGAGCTTTAAGGAGTATGCCTAGAGGTGGAGAGAGTTGGCAGCAAGGGTACAGCCTCCCATGTTAGAGTAGGAGATGATAAATATGTTTATGGCCACTCTGCAGGGTCATTATTATGAAAAGCTGGTGCCTTGTATGCCCGGAAAGTTTGCCGACTTGATCTTAGTTGGAGAAATGGTAGAAAGCGGGATAAAAGCCGAAAAGATCTCTGGTAGTGAAGGGTCCTCATCTGGAGGAGGGAAGAAACCGTATGCAAACTCCAAAAGGAAAGAAGGAGATACAAATTATGTTTCATCGTATAATGGTAGGGGAAGAGCACGACAGAATCACAATCAGCAAGTTGCCTCTGTAACTATTCCGGTTGCACCTTAGCAACAGAGGAATAATCCTAATCAGTACCAAAATAGGCAGCCCGGCTAGTATCAAAACAGACAAAGGAATGCTGAAAGGCATTTTGATCAGCCACCCATGTCATATGCTCAATTGTTGCAACACTTGTTACAGTTGCTTTTAATTGAGCTCCGCACACTGGCTCCGCCCACTAGGAGGCTACCTCCGGGCTATGATGCTAACGCACATTGTGATTTCCTCTCCGGTGCTCCAGGGCATACAGTTGAGGGGTGTAGGGCGTTCCATCATAAAGTACAAGATTTGGTAGATTCCAAAGCCACCAACTTCTCTAATGTCGTGCCAAATGTCATTCAGAACCCAATGCCGAATCACGGTGGGCCAAGGATTAATGCCATTATTAAAGATGATGAATCCTTGAATTTGGTGTTAGATGTGAACGAGTTGAAGACTCCGTTGTTTGTGGTAAAGGAAAGCTTGCTGAAGGGAGGGGTATTCCCTGGTTGTGATGAGGGCTGTTTTGAATGTGGGCTGCAATCAAATGGTTGTGATTTGTTGAGATCAGGAATTCAGAGAATAATTGATGAAGGACGGTTACAGTTTGACAGATGTGATAAGTATAAGGAAATAACTAGAAAAGAGAATGATGTTTCCACTATAACAATCCCTTTCAAGACGATAACTATATCAGCACCGGTAAGACCAGTGCTGGTCATCATTACAGTTCCTGGGCCTGTCCCGTATGAAAGTACCAAAGCCGTCCCGTGGAACTATGGGGCTGAGGTATTTGTTGATGGGAAGAAGTAGGAATTGGTAGGAACATCAGCTACGAAGTCAAAGGTCGATAGTTCTATTGACACAGGGGCTATCACCAGGAGTGGTAGAGTCTTTGTTCCGTCGGATAACCAGGTAGGTGTTTCCAAACAGGATAAAGGGAAACAAGTGATGGATGATTCTATACAGAAGCAGGTTGTGAATGATTCCGCAGCAAAACAAGTTGACACCTCCTTCTCAGAGAATGTGGAGGAATTCATGAGATTAATCAGGAAAAGCGATTACAAGATTATTGATCAGTTGCATCAGACGCCGTCCAAAATATCCATCATGTCTCTGTTATTGTGCTCTGAGGCACACCGGAATGCATTGCTAAAGGTTTTGAACACAACTTATGTGCCTCAAGAAATATCTGTTAATTAGCTAGAAGGGGTCGTTTCTCACATGAATGCTGGTAATGGCTTAGGGTTTATAGACCTAGATCTGACTCCAGCTGGGAGGAATCACAACAACGCTTTACATATTTCAGTGGAATGCCGAGGTTCCTTAATGTCACATGTGTTAGTTGACACTGGGTCATCCTTGAATGTGCTTCCAAAGAAGGCTTTGATAAAGCTAGATACCCGTGGCCTGATTTGCACGCCAAGTGACTTGGTGGTGCGTGCTTTCGATGGTTCTAAGAGGTCTATTTTTGGAGAAACTGTATTGCCGATCAAAGTTGGTCCTGAAGTTTTTGAAGCCACTTTTTATATCATGGACATTCAGCCTGCCTATAGTTATTTATTGGGTCGTCCGTGGATCCATGGGGCTGGGACAGTGACGTCTATGCTCCATCAAAAGCTGAAGTACATGATGGATGGACATGTTGTGACAGTCTGTGGTGAGGAAGACATCATGGTGAGTCACCTATCGACCTTCAAGTATGTTAAGGTAGATGGTGAGATACATGAGACTCTGTGCCAAGCCTTTGAAGCCGTGAAAATTCCTGAGGAACCTCCAACAGTAATTAGTACTCATGAGGTGGTTAATCAACCCGAAGTGGTAAATCAGCCGAAAGTTTTGATGTCTTCTTTCAAAGATGTGCGCGCTGTAGTTGAAGCTGGCAGTTCCCAGAAGTGGGGCCAAGTCATCGATGTTCAGGTAAAGCAGAATACTTATGGACTGGGATATAAGCCACCCCGACGAGCTCAAGAGCCTCCAAAGTTTTATGGTCCAGTCCAGTTCACAAGTGCTGGTGTTTTCTTTAATCGGATTAATGCCATTGATGATGAGGGGGACAGTGATTGTGATATGGATGAGTGGATCCGCCCCTGCGCTCCCGATCAAAGTCTATGCAATTGGTCGTCCGAGAGAGTCATCCAAGTGACCCGTCAAGAGTAGTTGCCTTTGTTTTCTGTTTGTGTTAAATCCTACGTTCTGCCCAAGAAGTAGTGATGCTTGTCTGTAGGGCTTTGATGTTTTTGTTTGCTTACTTTGTCATTAATAATGGACGTTTTAACATTCAAATATTTTGATCCCTATTTTTCTATTTTTACTTTTTTGCATTAGCTCATACCAAAATGGCAATGTGTTTTCTTGTTTGTTGCATTTTATAATAAACATATATCATCAATCATGCAGGTTTCTTTGTTCAGATTCCACCAATAATAATTCGGCTATGGCTCGGTATGACTTCGACAATCCTATCTATCAGGCTGAAGAAGAGACTGACGAAGATTATGACTTACCTGAGGAATTGGCCAGATTGCTGAAACAGGAGGAAAAGGTCATTCTACCTCATCAGGAGGAAATCGAGACAGTTAATCTAGGAACCGAGGATGCAAGAAAGGAAGTAAGGATTGAGGCTGCTTTGGAAGACATTGTCAAGGGAAGATTGATTGAAATGCTTCGAGAATATGTGGATATCTTCGCCTGGTCTTACCAAGACATGCCCGGGCTTGACACTGACATTGTGGTACATCGGCTGCCACTCAAAGAAGGTTGTACTCCGGTTAAGCAGAAATTGAGAAGGACGAAACCGAATATGGCTGTCAAAATCAAGGAAGAGGTTCAGAAACAGTTAGATGCAGGTTTTCTTGCTGTAACGAATTATCCTCTGTGGGTTGCTAATATTGTGCCTGTACCTAAGAAGGATGGAAAGGTCAGGATGTGCGTTGATTACAGAGATTTGAATAGAGCGAGCCCGAAAGATGATTTCCCGCTCCCCTACATTGACGTGTTAGTGGACAACACTGCTTAATACTCTGTATTCTCCTTCATGGATGGCTTATCTGGGTATAACCAAATCAAGATGGCCCCAGAGGACATGGAGAAGACTACGTTCATAACACCGTGGGGAACGTATTGCTACAAGGTGATGCCCTTTGGATTGAAAAATGCTGGGGCAACCTATCAGCGGGCAATGGTGACTCTCTTTCATGATATGATTCACAAAGAGATCGAAGTTTATGTTGATGACATGATTGCGAAGTCACAAACGGAGGAAGAACATCTGGTAAATCTTCAGAAGCTATTTGAGAGGTTGAGGAAGTTCAAGCTGAGGTTAAATCCGAACAAGTGCACCTTCGGGGTGAGACCTGGAAAGTTGTTGGGGTTTATTGTCAGTGAAAGAGGTATCGAGGTCGATCCTGCTAAAGTAAAAGCCATACAGGAAATGCCTGGGCCGAAAACAGAAAAAGAGGTTCGTGGTTTCTTAGGGAGATTGAACTACATCGCTAGATTCATCTCTCATCTTATAGCCACTTGTGAACCGATATTCAAGTTGTTAAGAAAAGATCAAGAGGTCAGGTGGAATGAAAATTGTAAAAAGGCATTTGAAAAGATAAAAGAATATTTGCAGGAACCTCCGATCCTCATGCTGCCAGTGCCAGGAAGGCCATTGATTATGTATCTTATGGTTCTTGAGAACTCAATGGGGTGTGTGCTCGGTCAACACGACGACACAGGTAGGAAAGAGCATGACATCTACTACCTGAGTAAAAAGTTCACTGATTGTGAATCGAGATACTCTATGCTGGAAAAAAAATGTTGTGCACTCGCTTGGGCAGCTAAGCGTTTGAGGCAGTATATGTTAAACCACACAACCCTGTTGATTTCGAAGATGGATCCGATCAAGTATGTGTTTGAGAAGCAACCACTTTCTGGAAGAATAGACCGTTGGCAGATAGTTTTGGCAGAATACGATATTCAATATGTTTCCCAAAAAGTCGTTAGGGGAAGTGTTTTGTCAGAATACCTTGCCGAACAGCCGATCCAGGATTATCAACCGATGGAGTTTGAGTTTCCAGACGAGCATATCGTGTTTTTAAAGATGAAAGACTGTGAAGAGCCATTGCCTGACGAAGGACCTGACATTGAATCTCAATGGAAGCTAGTTTTTGATGGAGCGGTCAACTCATATGGTAACGGAATCGGGGTAATCATTACAACTCTAAGGGGTTCTCACATACCCTTCACTGCCCGGTTAGCGTTCATATGCACCAACAATGAGGCAGAGTATGAAGCATGCATCATGGGGTTAGAAGAAGCGATTGATTTGAGAATCAAGAACCTCGATGTTTATGGTGATTCTGAGTTGGTGGTTAATCAGATTAAAGGAGAATGGGAAACTCGTTAGGCAAATTTGGTGCCTTATAACAACTATGCCAGAAGGTTGTTACCCTTCTTTGATAGGGTGGAATTTCATCATATTCCCCGATTGGAGAATCAGATGGCAGATGCGTTGGCAATATTGTCTTCAATGTATCAAGTGAACCGTTGGAATGAGACTCCCTCGATCAGAATCATGCGTCTAGATAGACCAGCTTTTGTGTTTGCAGTTGAAGATGTATCAGATGGTAAGCCTTGGTATCATGACATCAAGTGTTTTCTGAAGAGTCAAGAGTATCCAGATGGTGCGTCTACCAAGGATAAGAAAACTCTAAGGAGGTTGGCGGGAAACTTCTTTTTGAATAAAGATGACGTGTTGTACAAGAGGAACTTTGACATGGTCTTGCTATGTTGTGTTGATGAACACGAGGCAGGCCTGTTAATGGAGGAAGTTCATGAGGGATCTTTCGGTACTCATGCCAATGGGCATGCTATGGCTAGAAAATTGTTGAGAGCTGGGTATTACTGGATGACTATGGAGTCTAATTATTTCAAATACGCCCGAAAATGTCGTAAATGCCAGATTTATGCTGACAAGGTGCACGTACCGCCTACACCCCTGAATGCACTGTCATCTCCTTGTCCGTTTGCCATGTGGGGCAGTGACATGATCGGAAAGATTGAGCCGACTGCTTCCAATGGGCATCGTTTCATATTGGTTGCCATTGATTACTTCACGAAGTAGGTGGAAGCACCCTCGTATGCCAACGTCACCAAACAAGTGGTAGCCCGGTTTATAAAGAAGGACATCATCTGTCGTAACGGAGTCCCAGAGAGAATCATTACTGATAATGGTTCAAATCTGAATAACAAGATGATGAAGGAGCTGTGTCAGAGCTTTAAGATTGAACATCACAATTCTTTTCCCTATCGTCCGAAGATGAATGATGTTGTTGAAGCAAAAAATAATAATATCAAGAAGATTGTGCAGAAAATGGTGGTGACGTATAAAGACTGGCATGAGATGTTGCCTTATGCTTTGCACGATTATCATACATCGGTACGTAGATCAACTGGGGTAACTCCTTTCTCACTGGTATATGGTATGGAAGCAGTTCTACCATTAAAGGTTGAGATTCCCTCTTTAAAAATTCTGGCAGATGTGAAGCTTGACGAAGCTGAATGGGTACGTGCCAGGTTGAATCAGCTGAACCTTATTGAAGAGAAGAGATTGGCAGCCATTGCACATGGCCGGTTGTATCAGAGCAGGATGAAGAAAGCCTTTGATCAGAAAGTGCATCCTCGGTGTTTTCAGACAAGCGAGTTGGTTTTGAAAAGGATCCTCCCTCCTCAGACAGATCACAGGGGCAAGTGGACTCCAATTTACGAAGGGCCATATGTGGTAAGAAAGGTTTTCTCTGGCGGAGCCTTATTACTCTCAACAATGGATGGCGAAGATTTTACATCCCCTGTGAACACAGATGTAGTCAAAAAATACTTTGCATAAGAGAGACCCGTTGGACATAAAAAGAAGATCCAGGCAAAAAAGGGCATCCCGGCGAACCATAAAAAGAAAAGGTTCGGGGAAAAGTTAGGGATAAAAAGAAAAAAGAGAATAAACCCGCAAAGTTGAAAACCTAAAAAGGAAACTTTGGCAAAAATGGGTATCCCGGTGGATTGAAAACCCGAAAAGGGCGATCCAGGCAAAAGTTAGGAATTTGAAAGCAAGAGGCTACGATTTGCGTTCGATCTGTGAGCACTTTTGATACTTGGGAATTTCGAAGGAAAAGAATCAGTCCAGTATGTCTCTTCGAAAGTCAAAGCATTTGTGGATAAGCAAGGCATATGAGTCATAGCTGAATTGAATCATGGTGGATATCTGTTCCCACATTGCCGACATGTGTATTTTCTTTTTACCTTTGCGCAATTACCTCTTTTCAGGAATTGCTTCCGGATATAAATGCCTATTTACAGGCCCACTCATTCAATAGAATTTTCATTTCACTCAAAGAGCTTTCCATTTATTGTTTTTACTTTTACTGTTTTGTTTGTGAAAACGTCCGATATTTTGATAAACATTACATGCGAAAATGTTAAGCTTTGCGGAGCATATCGGAAAACAATGGAAATTGCTTAGGCAACGGATATTGTGGATGGTAATCGAGGTAGCCATTTTTGCATCTAGAATATTCTGTTGTTGTTGTGTGTAGGGTAGCAATGTTTCTCCCCAGTAGAGTGACTCTCCCCAGCATTGAGATTTCATCATCCTCATCACATTGTTACTTTCCCCAGCCAGAGTATAGAGGATTGTTTCCCCAGCCTGAGTCGGGATTGATTTATTACTCCCCAGCAAGCATTCAGAGGTGGATGTTGTTGTATCTCCAACAGGAGATTCATGGACAAAGATGTTATCATCCCCACAGAGTCTTGGTGTCTACTTACCCCAGTCGGTCAGGAAGTATTGTCTTGTCGATGACAGTTTGAGCTAATCCCCAGCAGGGTGGGGGTAAGGTTATTTCCCCAGCAGTAGTTAAGCTCAGTGATATCCCCAAGCAGAGTTTAGTGGTAATCCCCGCAGTGGTTTGCTCAATGGTGGTTGATATCCCCAGCAGGTTTTAAGTCCAATGGTTATTGGCACCTTTTCAGTATCAGATCTTTGGGTTCCATCCGCAACAGTTATTATTCTTAATCCCCAACAGAGTGGAAGTTCTCTTGGAGTTTTCATCTCCAACAGAGATTGATGATCAAAGGAGTTGTTCAGTGTGGTTTTCCTCAGCAGGGTTTTGTTCTCGAGGACAACTTTGTTTATCATCCCCGGTGGAGTTGCCTTCGTCTTCAGCATTTATTTTGCTGGAGCGGTCCTTTGCATTGCATGAGCATTTTTGTATGGTATCCTCCTAAAAGCGTAGCATTTCTATTTCGTATTGAGCATTACGCCATAGAAAAATTCAAACATATGCATTCGAAGCATATGCCAGGGTTGAGTTCTCGTTTGTCTGGTGTTTCCCCGACAGGAAGAATGGTAATTCAGGAGACATCGTCCAACTTTATACCCCAAGCTGTGGATTCGGTCATTTGGAGAGACTGTTTGGTATACCCTTGCAGAGTTGTTTGTCAGGATCGTCAGTCCGTGGTTTCTTTTCACCCATCCATCCAGGTGGTCTTTTGGTTTGTCCCCTCAAAGTTGTTAGCGTTAGACACTCGTCCGTGTTCTCTTCCATTTCCTCAATACTTCGTCCATATTGATTTTAAACACTCGTCTGTGTTCTTTAGACACTCGTCTGTGTTCTTTTTCATTTCCTCTATACTTCGTCCGTATTGATTTCAAACACTCGTCCGTGTTCTTTCGACACTCGTCCGTGTTTGGTTTAGCATTTCAATCCTCATTAGGGTTGCGTTTGAACCTTTGAGACACCTGTACGTGTTCTTTCAGCACCCATCCATGTTTGAACCTTTTAGACACCTATCCGTGTTCTTTCATCACCCGTCCGTGTTTGACCTTTTAGATACCCGTCCGTGTTCTTTTAGCACCCGTCCGTGTTTGAACCTTTGAGACACTCGTCCGTGTTCTTTCAGTACCCGTCCGTGTTTGAACCTTTTAGACACCCGTCCGTGTTCTTTCAGCACCCGTCCGTGTTTGAACCTTAGACACCCGTCCGTGTTCTCTCATCACCCGTCTGTGTTTGAACCTTTTAGACACCCGTCTGTGTTCTTTCAGCACCCGTCCGTGTTTGAACCTTTGAGACACCCGTCCGTGTTTGAACCTTTTAGACACCCGTCCGTGTTTGACCTTTAACACTCGTCCGTGTTTGAACCTTTGAGACACCCGTCCGTGTTCTTTCAGCACCCGTCCGTGTTTGAACCTTTTAGACACCCGTCCGTGTTCTTTCAGCACCCGTCCGTGTTTGAACCTTAGACATCCGTCTGTGTTCTTTCAGCACCCGTCCGTGTGTGAATTGCTGTACACTCATCTGTGTTTATCCCCAGCGTAGTCAACAATCGTCCGTGTTTATCCCCAGCGTAGTCAACACTCGTCCGTATTTGTTTAAATCCATGTCAATACTTCATCCGTATTGATCTTTGACACTCGTCCGTGTTATGATCTGACATTTTTTATTACTTGTTCCCCAGCGGAGTCGTCTCTCCTTTTGCAGGATGCAAATTTGTGCAGTTATTTTGGTATTCAATCTCTATGTATCCCGATTGTTTGGAAGCCTTTGCTTCCAAACCCTCGGATCCAAGAAGTTTGAATAGGGGCAGCTATAACACCTCAAAATTTTCCTCCTTGTTTCTAACTCTAACTGGCTTCGCTTCATTTCATTTGCATCGTCATTTCTGCATTTGCACGGTTCTTTTAGGCATGGGATCAAGGTATTTTCTCGCGCTTCAACAGCTCATCCAGTTTAAAAGAAATTCCAGCAGTGTTCAGAGCCAAGCAGATAGCTTTCAAAGTCTTTTTGAGCATTTATTTTGCTCATTAGATGATTTGATAATCAGAAGCTCTGGCAGTCATTTTTTGATCAATGATCCAGCACCAGATGATTATTTTCAGCAGTATTCCGATCACGAAACAGAATTCACAGCATATTTCAAGTGTGTTTCAGTGTTAGTATCAAATGGCAAGTTTCAGAGGTTTAATGTGGCTCAGAATAAGTGGAATCAGGCGAATATCCAAGTTCCCCTCCAAAAAGCGCCAAATTCAAATTTTCCTTGTGTTAATCGATTAACACAATTTGTACTAAAATTGGTTAATCGATTAACCAAGGCAAAATTTCCCCAGATGCTTCATTTTTCAGCGCTGCATTTTTTTAATTCAAATTTTATTCACCAATTCAAATTTCACACCAGTAGAAGGATCTAGAGAGAATGATTTTCCACCCAAAATTCAAATTCCCTCCAACAATTTCCACTCTAATTCCATATTCCCTTTCCTAGCTCATTTTCCACTTCCAATTCCACCCCCTAAACCTCACTCCAAACCCAAACTTAACTCCTAACCTAGAGGTTATTTAATCTAATCATTTCCAAACCTCACACAACCTTGGTCATTTTTCACTCTCAATTTTCAGAATCCTCTCTCAATTCTCTCTCACTTTTTCATTCTCAACCTCCATTTTCAACCTCACTCAAAGCTCTTCCATAGAGATTAACAAGTTCTTCATTGGAACTTGTTAATTCTTGAGCTAAAGCCTCTCATCATCACTCCATTGTTGCTGTTTATTGTTGATTTTCGTTTGGATCTAGATCTGAAATTTCAGAAGTGCTTATTGGAAGTGATTTTGGAGTATTGGTAGCTTATTGCTTGGATTTTCAGCTTTTGCTTGCAAGGAGCTCATAGATCTTGGAATTTCTTGCTTGGATTCATCATATTCAGTTTATAACACTTACCAAAGCAATTCTCAGCTTTGTAGGTAGGTTTTCCTTAGATATATGCTTAATCTAGCTTAATATCAACTTGTGCAATGTAGATCCTTGGTTTTGCATGTGATTTGATCCATTTGCTTGAATTTGATTGTTCATGTTGATGATTATTGGATCTAAGTGAAGTTTGAATACTGTGTTTGAACTTAATTATCGTGCATTGTTGATTGCTTGGTCATTGGAAGGGATTACATAAGTGATTGTGTTGCTGGAAAGTGATTTTTCAAACTATTTTCTGCTTCTGGTACATGGTTAATCGATTAACCAAAACCAAATCATTTTGGTTAATCGATTAACCAGTGTAAAATTTGCGTAATGAGAGCTGTTAATCAATTAACCAAAATGAACTGCAATTGGTTAATCGATTAACACTGGTGCAGAGTGTGATTTTTGTGCATTTTTTAGCATGATTCGATCCCGTTTCACTTTTAATCTTCATGGATTGATATGACACATGTTTGTGGAGTGTTTTGACGATGTTGCACCTCACGCCATTGTATGAACATGATTTTCCAATACGCGATTCTTGGTTTGTTATCGATGAATGTTCATGATTATTTTGTCGGTTTCTCGATGCGATAAACACGTTGCACACACTTCTTGAGCATTGTTGATTGCGGATTATTGTTTACGTGCTGGAGTTGTGTTACCTGTGCTTGTTTGCTTTTGATTCCATGAAATGCATGTTGAATTAATTTGATCAAATGACAAATAATGTGCATTCTCTCATGATGTTTTCGAGATTGTGTACCGTGGTGTGTGGTGTGATTGTGATCATGTTTGTTTGATTAATGTGCAATGTTTGATGCATATTCGTTATGCCATGATCGCATCGTTTTCAAATGCATGGTGTGCTGCCCTGTTTTCACTGCTATCTTGGTGCATATGCGCTGTTGTATGTGCTGCTGCTTGCCTTTTTACACCTCCTTTTGTGCTGAACTTGAGCTGTTGATTGCTGTTTGGTGCACTGTGCTGTTTTTACCGTTGTGCAGGTGTTAGAGCGCTGTTGTAGCTGCTGTTTTTTTATTTATCGCTTTGGTTTGCCTTGCTTTTGCTCACTCCCTTAGGCTCCTAGTCCGACTTAATTTTTGATTAAGTTTGGAGTAGGATAGACATTAGGTTCGAACCATGCATGCTAACTTAGGTAGATGTTTCCCCTTTGAACTCAACCATAGGGCCACTTTTGCATGACAACATTAGGATAGAGTTCCCGTAGTGTTTTCTTTTTGACTTGAGTCTTCTCTTCTCATCTCTTAACGATTCTAAAACACTTAATAAAGGTAACGTGTATTGCGCATGAGCCTTTTATGTGGGAAATGAGGAATGAAGGGTTTCCTCTCTTTTTTCTATAGTGTTTAGCGGACGCCCTATCTTGGGATGATTTGCTATGTATTCGTTCCTACGTCATAGACTTCGGTGCAATGCAAGTTACGAACTAACTTCAATCCACTTCTGTCTAAAAAACACAAAATAAATTCAAACCCTTTTTATCCTTCGGGATCGTCGTGTTTCAAACCATTTTCAAAAAAGAGCTCGTCGCTCACGTAAAAAACACTTACCGACCTCGTTAGGTCGAACTACGACTGCTCTGACTTCCTCTCTCTCGTCCGAGTGAGGATATGTAGGCACAAGATGCGATGTCTTGGCGAGCACCATTCCCTCTTTTTTGACCCGTCTGTCGAACTACGTTGACTATGATTCTTCGTTCATCCACGAAGATACGTAGGCATTGGATTTCGATAAATCCTTGCGAGTCCGTCTTAGTCTCCCCCTCCCCATTTTTGTTTAGCCGTAGACTTTAGGATAGCTCACCCTCTGTTTAGACAACAAGCGTGGATCCCATCGAGTACGATGGACGCGTGGGGGTGCTAATACCTTCCCCTCGCGTAAACGACTCCCAAACCCAGACTATAGTTGCGATGACCATGTCTTTCCCTCTTTTAGGTTTTCTTCGATCGTTTCCTTTCCCTGCGTCGGGATAAATAACGTTCGGTGGCGACTCTTCTGTTTCAGTTTCTTGCCGGTTATTTTTCCGCAGGTTACGAAACTCACCGAGGAGTTGGTCGCCAATAGGTTGTTGTCGATGTCCCGAAAGTCGTCCATAAGTCTAAGTAATTGCCATCTTTGTTTTAACCTTTCACCTTGCCCAGGTGAAACAGATGTTTTTACGGGGCTCCCTTTTCAGTAAATGTCCCTCTTCACTTTGCCCAAAGCGACAGAGTTTTGTTTTATAGGGCTGTATTTCAAGAATCGACAAAATCATAAATAAATAATGTCATTTTGAATTCCAGCATTTATTGCTGTTTTCACTTTTCGTTTTTCAGAAAATGGTAATCCTAAAACAACCCAAAATAAAAACAAGCATTTTCAGAAAATACACTGCACACACTCTTGCATTCTCTCTGTCTTTGCTAAAAAACGAATCATCACGTCATGCAGATTGTTTGTTTTAAACCCCCATTGAAACATACGATCCAATGCCTTCTCCCAACTTTGAATTCTCGGTATTTGAAGCTGAAGAAGAAGAGGACGCAGAAATTCCAGAAGAGATCTCCCGACTACTCAGACAAGAGAAAAGGCTTATTGAGCCCCAAAAAGAGTCGTTGGAAACAGTCAATTTGGGTTCAGAGGAAGAAACGAAAGACGTTAAGATTGGAGCACTGCTCAGTCCAACTGTCAGAGAAGACTTAATAAAACTTCTCAAAGAGTTTCCAAATGTATTTGCTTGGTCCTATCAAGACATGCTAGGGTTGGATACCAGCATCGTGGAACATCATTTATAGTTAAAATAAGAATGTCCGCCGGTAAAATAAAGGCTGAGAAGGACTCATCCTGATATGGCCATCAAAATCAAGGAGGAAGTGCAAAAACAGATCGACGCAGGTTTCCTTGCTACCTCATAATATCCTCAATGGCTAGCTAACATAGTGCCAGTTCCGAAAAAAGGATGAAAAAGTCAGAATGTGTGTAGACTACATGGATCTGAACAAAGCAAGTCCAAAGGATGACTTCCCCTTACCACACATTGACATGCTGGTAGACAGTACAACAAAATTCAAAGTCTTCTCCTTCATGGATGGATTCTCGGGCTATAATCAAATCAAAATGGCGCCGAAAGATATGAAGAAAACTTCCATCATCACCCCATGGGGAACCTTTTGTTACAAGGTAATGTCGTTCGGTCTAAAGAATGTCGGGCAACCTATCAAAGGGCCATGACAACTCTGTTTCACGACATGATGCACAAAGAAATTGAAGTGTATGTCGATGATATGATTGCCAAATCTAAAACAGAAGGAGAGCATGTGACACACCTGTCAAAGTTATTCGAGCGTCTGAGGAAATACAAACTCCGCTTGAATCCCAATAAATGCACGTTCGGTGTCCGCTCAAGAAAACTCTTAGGGTTCATCGTCAGTCAGAAAGGAATTGAGGTCGATCCTGACAAGGTCAAGGCCATTCAAGAAATGCCTTTGGCAAAGACTGAAAAACAGGTCAGAGGATTTTTGGGACGTCTGAATTACATCTCAAGGTTCATATCCCTCATGACCGCGACATGCGCGCCAATCTTTAAACTACTCAGAAAGAATCAAAGTTGTATATGGACAGAAGATTGCCAAAAAGTTTTCTACAGTATCAAAGAAAATCTGTTGAATCCACCAATTTTGTCTCCTCCAGTGGAGGGAAGACCACTGATCATCTACCTAACAGTCTTGGAAGACTGTATGGGTTGTGTACTTGGCCAAAAAGACAAAACGAAAAGAAAAGAGTCTGCCATTTACTACTTAAGCAAGAAATTCACTGACTGTGAAACTCGGCACACTATGCTCGAGAAAACTTGTTGTGCTCTAGCTTGGGCAGCCAAATGTCTTTGCCAGTACATGATTTGCCACACTACTTGGTTAATCTACAAAATGGATCCGATCAAGTACGTCTTTGAAAAACCTGCTCTCACGGGAAGGATTACCCGTTGGCAGATGTTGTTATCAGAATACGACATTGAGGACCATGCTCAGAAAGCCATCAAAGGAAGTATTTTAGCCGATCATTTGGTTCATCAACTGATTAACGATCAGGAATCTGTCGGATTTGACTTCCCAGATGAAGATGTCATGTACCTAAAAATGAAAGATTGCGATGAACCGTTACCCAGTGAAGGGCCGGAACCAGGTTCCCAATGGGGACTAATATTTGACGGAGCTGTCAACACTTATGGAAATGGAATTGGGCCAATCATCGTAACACCTCAGGGTACTCACATTCCTTTCACTGCCAGATTAACATTCAAATGCACAAAGGCTGAATACGAAGCTTGTATCATGGGTCTCGAAGAAGCAATTGACTTAAGGATAAAGAACTTGGACATGTATGGAGACTCAACCCTGGTTATCAATCAGATCAAAGGAGAGTGGAACACATACCAATCAGGATTAATTCCTTACAAAGATTACGCAAGGAGGTTGTTACCATTCTTCAACATAATCGAGTTTCATCATATCCCTCGTGAAGAAAATCACATGGCTGACGCACTAGCCACTCTCTCATCCATGATTAGTGTAGGTCAATTGAACGACATACCTAAGATTAACATAATACGCCTTGAAAGGCCTGCCTACATTTTCATAATTGAAGCAGTCATAGATAACAAACCCTGGTATCATGATATCAAGTGTTTCCTTCAAAGATAAGAATACCCACCTGGGGCATCCAGAAAAGACAGGAAAACTCTCAGAAGACTGGCTGGCAACTTCTTCCTGAATGGTGATACACTCTACAAAAGAAACTTTGACATGATTTTGCTCAGATGCGTAGACAGACCATAAGTAAACATGCTGATGAAAGAAATTCACGAAGGATCCTTTGGTACTCATGCTAAGGGACATACAATGGCAAGGAAAATTCTGAGAGCAGGATACTATTGGTTGATAATGGAATCCGATTGCTACATGAACATGAGGAAATGTCACAAGTGTCAAATATACGCTGACAAAATCCATGTGTCGCAAACGCATCTCAAAGTTATTTCTTCCGCATGGCCTTTTTCTATATGGGGAACCGACATGATTGGCATGATCGAACCCAAGGCTTCGAATGGACATCGGTTCATCCTGGTAGCCATTGACTACTTCACCAAGTGGGTTGAAGCAGCATCATACACCAATATAACCCGACAACTGGTGGTCCGATTTATCAAGAACAATCTCATCTGCCGTTATGGTGTTCCAAGCCAGCTCATTACTGACAATGGATCCTACTTGAACAACAAGATGATGAAAGAATTATGTGTTGAGTTCAAAATCGAACACCATAAATCATCTCCCTACTGGCCTAAGATGAACGGAACGGTAGAAGCGGCTAACAATAACATCAAGAAGATTGTTTAAAAGATGGTTGTAACCTACAAAGATTGGCACGAGATGCTACCCTTTTCTCTTCACGGTTATCGCACATCTGTCCGCACTTCAATAGGGGCAACCCCTTTCTCTCTAGTATATGGCATGGAGGCATTGCTCCCCATAGAAGTAGAAATCCCATTAATCCGGGTAGTGATGGAAGTTAAGCTAACAGAAGTTGAGTGGCGCCAAAGCAGGCACGATGAACTGAACCTTATCGAGGAAAAGAGAATGACAGCTCTATGCCATGGTCAGTTATATCAGCAAAGAATGAAGAAAGCATTCGACAAAAAGATCTGACCCCGTGTCTTCAGGAAAGGAGACCTCGTGCTCAAGAAGATACAATCATTCCTCACTGATTCTAGAGGCAAATGGACTCCAAATTATGACGGCCCCTATGTGGTCAAGAAAGCCTTTTCAAGCGGCGCCTTGAGACTCACAACCATGGATAAAGAGGAGTTTACCTACCCTACGAATGTTGATGTAGTAAAGAAATACTTTGCCTAAATTAAAAAAAAAAACGTCTCGGTGGATTGAAAACCCGAAAGGGCGGTCCAGGCAAAATTTAGAGACATAAGCAAAAATCATCTCGATGGATTAACAACCTCAAAAGGCAATCCAGGCAAAAGTTAGGGATTCATGGCAAGTAACTACGTCTGACAAGTTCGACTCCTCAGCAGTAATGTCATCTGTCAGGAAAATTTCAGTCAAAGTCACCTTCAACAGAAGCCCAGAATGTCCAAAATTCAAAGTTGGTGGACGGATAGTGGTCGTTATGTTTCAATGTAGCCCCTTTTCCCTTAAATTACCATTTTCTAAACTCTGTAATGCTCTATGGGATCACTCGTTTGGAAGATTTCCATCCTATCAATAAAATTTGAGCCTAATGCTTTTGTTTGCAACTCTCATTTATTTTTGCTTTATAGAATGACATTTTTAACATGATCAACGATTCTTAAAAAAATGAATTTTACTTGTCAAAATTTTTCTGCTTTTAAAATAAAGATGGAAATTCCTTTTAACTTTGAACACCTATGGAATCCATCCATTAGGTTTGAATTAGGTCAATCACTTGATTGCATAAAGGATCACAGTTTAGATTTCATCTGACATAAAGTCAACTGTGCCTAAAATCAAGTTTGACTTTTTGGAATTTTTCACAAATATGGCTCCCCTAAGTCAAAAACAATGTTAATGTATGATTTTGATCATCATTTATCAAGAAAAATCAAGAAAAGTGAGGTAACTTGCAAAAGGGGCAACCTTAGAAAACTTAAAATATTCTAAGTTATGGAACAAAAGTGGTTTTTACCCAACTTTGCAAGGTCATAACTCCCAAACCCTTGCCTTTTTCTTCCATCTAAAGCTCAAATGAAAGTTCACATGACATACTTCAAAAGTGTCAACTACAAAAGATTCCAAATCCTCATGGATTTTGAGTTATGGATTGATCAAAATCACAAAAAATGAAAATGACCACTTTTTCCAACACTTAGTGAAATTTTCAACAAGTCAGAATCTGTTTCACTTTTTCCAAACTTTGAGGTCATTTTTCATCATGATCCAAGTTGAACCAGGTCCATTTGTGAACATCAAAGTTAAAGTATGTCATGAAAGCTTTCCAAAGAATACAAGAACTCCCATTGATTCAACTTAGTCAAGGAGTTATGAACCTCACAACATGCCTTGCTCAAACTGGTTTTCAAGGCAGATTTGGTGCATTTCTTGTGCCACACGATTTCCATTTCAAATTCTATCATCTTGCAAGCTTTGTCCTCTTCCAAGATCAGAAGAAATCTTGATGACTCACTTGATATTTTCAAGCTTGGACCCCAAGTCAAGGAATCTCATCATTTGGCATGTGATCATTCAGGTTTCCATTCCAAAAACTCCAACTTTGTCATTTTGAATTGATGTGTGTCGCTCCCGGGATTTTCATCCAAGTACAAACGCGAAAGTGGCACCGAACAGAGTCGCCAGCAATGTGTATTTATCCCAAGAGAGGGAAAGTAAACACCGCGTAAACCTGAGAGAAAGGAAAAGCATGGTCTTGCGACCAAGAGAAGTGGGTAAGGGAGTCGGTTACGCGAGAGGAAGGTATTAGCACCCCCTCACGTCCATCGTACCCGATGGGATCCACGCTTGCTTGTCTCGATCAAAGGGTGTAAAGAAAGGAATACTGAGAAAGAACTGAAAAAGGAAAGGAGAAAGAGAAACAAATGTAGGGAAAATAAAAGAAGTGCTCGCATGGGCCCTACCCCACTGCCTACGTATCTCATCGGGAACATGAGAATCAGAGCGACGTAGTTCCCCTCACTAGGGATGGATTGTTTGTGTTTTTTAAGGAACGGCTAACGTTCTAGCTCAGGTGTTGCAGGCTCGCTGGTCCGAGTGCGTTACCATCTTGCAAGAGAACGAGTAGAAGCGCGTTCGTACGCTAAGAGTGAATGAGGTGAGAAAAGAATTCCCGAAGGAAAGACGTTATTGTTTGGTTTTGTCTTTTAGAAGGAAGTGTTTTGGATTTGTTTGCATATGACAGTGTATCTGGATCTTAGTTACTGGAATGTGTACATTCTCACATTCCAAGATGGAATGGATAAGAAAGCACACTAAGAGTGAAGAAGACCCCCACACTTAGCTCCAATTGTCAAGGTTCAAACACACTAGCATACTTGTGTTTATTAAGTGTTTTTGTTAATTAAGAAATGAAGAAGTGTTTTTTATTATTTGCACCTTCAACAAGTATTGCATTTAAGTCCCTCATACAAGATCAAATGTTTAACACATTGACCCAAGATGGGCTATATGCTACACATTCTAAGATTACAAGAGAAGACCCCTTATAATCTTTTCTTTATATGAAAGGCCTAAATGCAATAAATGCCTACCTTTATTATGTGTTTTGAATTTCCTTTGAGATGAGAAAAGAGACTCAAGAGAGGAGAAAAGGTAAAACCTATATGGACTAAGACTCAATCCTAATTGAAGATTAAAGGGAGTGATCCTAAAGGTTTGTGAGGTTTCAACCTAAAGTCTAAAGAAAGAAAGAATTAAACAATTCACTTCCAAAGTAGAAGATGAATTGTAATTCAAAAAGGGAAAGTAATGAGTTATTAAAAGAAAACACATAAGTGCTTAGCAAAACATAAAATGGAATTGTAAAAGAGAAAGGATAGAAGTTGAATGTGGATTCCTTATCCACACTCAATTGAAACTTACCAAAGCCCCTACATGGTTAGTAAACAATAGAAACATGTATAAGGAATAAAAAGCACTTAATGCACATTAAAATTCAAAAGAATAAGATGAAAAATCAAATCTTAATATCATAACCAGAATGTGCATCATGTGGATAACAAGTGAATATCATCATACAAATGCAAGTGAATAAGCAATAATCAACACCCATTAGCATTTAAACATGTTACAAGAAGAAGGGGTAGATGAAAGATGGAAAGAAATGAAGAAGACATGCATAAATGGAACATGTAAATCAACAACCAGAATTGAAACTAAATGGAAAATGGTTTATAAACATCTCAAAAGTATTTATGAATCAACTTCAAGGCATTCAAGAAGTAATATGAGAAGAATTGAAATGAAAGTTCCAAAAAGAAAGTGCAAACAAAACATGTTAATGATGCACAAAGTTCAAATTGAAATGAACATGTAAAGATGACCTATAATGTGTATCAAAGACCTATAATATCATATGAATGACTCACACAACTACGCAAATGCTCATACAAATATGCACAAAAGAATTCATGCAAACATGCACTAAAGATTACAATGATATAACATGTCATAATGCCTTAAATGAAATGCATCAAGCAAAAATCAAATGTCCTCATGAAAATTATGAAAACATGGTATTGGAGTTCACTAATCAGGGATGAATCACATATCAAAATAGCATATCAAAATTCAAAGCAAAATGACTTCAAACAAAGCAATTAGGTCAAATTGAAACATCATGCAAAGTGGTACAAATATAGGCATCAAGACATGTAATAAAGTGACCTAAAAAATCAAACAAAAATCATATAACATGCTTCAATGTATTAGTGAATCAATGCAAAAAGAATCATGTCAAAATAGTTGGTAATGAGCAAGAAAAAAAATTAAACAAATTCATGTATCATGCTTAGAATGCATCTAAGTGGAAATTCAAAGACAATTATGGAACAGGGGCAAAAAGGTCATAAAATCAGAAAATAAAATCATGAAAAATTTCCTAAATGTTTTAAGAATACACATGAATTTTTGTAGAATTTTCCCATATGTTTTGGTATTTTTAAAAATTAGAAATCAAACGTGTAGAAAGAAATAAAAATAAAAAAAGAATGCAAAATGAAGGGGGTATGAACATAGCAATTGGACAGTTCAAAATCATTGGGCTTCAATACATGGGGGTGTAATTATCAATCTGGTTTAGGTCCAGTTACGCGCATAACACCATAACTAGCGTGTTCTTCAGTCAACATAGTCAAAGCAATCCAAGCCATCAGATTAAGTCATAGTCAAACAAAAGTCAAAGTACACGAATCCAACACACGCGCATGAGGTCACACACAAATTACCATGTACTGCATCACACAATGTTTAAGTAAATTCAGAAATGGTGCACATGATTTGCACGTGAATTTTAATGTGCTGTCAACTTTTGGACCACACGATCACACACATCCAACGGCCATGATTTAAACTGCAACCAAAACCCTAACTAAAAACCACCGGCCGGAGAGGGACCTCCGGTCACCTTCTCCGGTCACACGCCACCGTCTGCAACTTCACATGTCCCAGAAATGCCCAACTATTATACCAAAATGAAGCTGAGCTCACGTAGATTAAGAATTCACAATTGTTTTTCACATACCAAGCACACACATAGAGAACAGAGGAGATTAAATCATGCCCTAAGTTTTGGATCTAGGCTTCTAAGAAGCTCTATCAACTAGCCGGAGTAAGCAGAGCTTCTATCAAGCTTAAGACAGCAAAAATAAATCAAAACTAAAGAGAATCGAATGAAGAAGAGTGCATGATGAAACCTGAAAATGTGGAGCAATTGGAGATGTTGAGAAAAACCAGAGGAAAGCTTGATATGCTGAGCTTCTAGATCTTCAAACTTAGCAAAATAAATGCTATGGATTCGTAAATAGATGAAGGATGTTGAAGCTTGCAATGGTGCTGAACTTGCAGAAATGGAGTTGTTCTTGTTGCTCTTGATTCAACAATGCCAAACAATGATAATGCAGATGAAAAGTGGAAGAAGAGTGTTGAAATCGTGTGGAATCAGAGAGAAAGTAGAGAGAGTTTGAGGTGTTCTTGGAGAGAAATGTGGTTGTCAAAAACTGAAAAATGAAAATGGAGTGTGTGATTTCTTTTATAGTGTGAGCTTACCACGGTTTAATGAGTTGAGTTAGGGTGAGTCAAGGTGGTTAACTGAGTCCACCCTAACTAACTGAGTCAAGTTAGTTAGGGGGCGAGTGATCAAGGCTGGGTTATGGTGAGGTTAATCTCATGATAGTTATGGTGAAGCAGCAAGAGAAACGAATGGCAAAGGCTGTTGCATTAGAAACTTGCTCAACAAGCTTGTCTTTTCTATTTCCATGCAAGGCACGTGCTAGTGTATGAGTTTTATGTCATGTGTGCTTGGTTTAAAGAGGAAAGCTGAGGTTAAGAAGTGTTTGTGGTGTGTGTGAACCAAAATCATGCAACATGCTGTCAATGTATCCATGCCGACATAGGGTAGTTTGTGGAGGTTTTTCTCTCCACTCAATGGCTGCATTAGGGAGTTTATGGGTTCATTGGAAAGAGGATGCATTGGAGCACAATATTGATTTGGAAATTGAAGTGGAATGAGGTCTCAAACATGTCTAAAAATGACCTCAAACAGATGGAAAAAGAAGCTGGTACATGGGTGCGCAGACTTGTGGCATGACCTGGTTGTAACCTGGTCAAATTTCAGTTGCAATGACCATTCTTTGAGCCATCATAACTCCTTAACCTTTGATCAGATGAAAAATTGATAAACACCAACTTTGAAGATCTCACATAGAGGAACAACTTTGATGTTGAAAGATTTTCCATTTGAAGCCTCTAATCATGAGTAATTGATCAATACATTTGGCCCACCAAGTGTTTGAGAAAATGACTGCGCGCGTGCCCTGAAAATCTTGGTCATGACCTAGTTTTGGACCTACTTTGCTCAAACTTTGATCAATCATATCTCACTCAATTTTTATCCAATGGAGATGTTCCACACATGGATTTGAAGCTTAAAGCAAGGCCTTTCATTGAGGCAGAGTGGAATTTTCATTTGGTGCTCCAAATTTAAATGGCCTTGGTTCAAACTCTGATGCAAAATGGCCAAAACTTGCTATTTTTAGTAACCCTACTTCATCCAAAAATGGCAACTTTTTACATCTTGATTTTTTCATGATTCCTTTGGAATTTCTTGACCAAATTTTGTACATTGGACACATATAACATGAATTTCATGAATTTGGCCTCAAAAAGTCAAGAATTGACTTTTTCCTCTGATTATTTGACTTTGCCCCAATTTCTCTGATTCTTGATTTTTCTTCCAATTGAACCACTTCTAAAACCCATTGAGGGGCAATTTTCCATACACATACACTTAAGAACATGTAGAATACCATGACAACAAGCTTTGTCCAAAAAATCAGAGATATCCTGATTTTATTAGAAACCCTAATTTTGACCCTCTCTGGTTAGGAGGAAATTGCACATCTTCCAAATCCAAATTCCTCAGAGTATGTTGTGTATCCTCTTAAAGGATGATGAGAAATGCCACTTGAGAATGATTTTGAATCAATGAGCTATCTCTTTTGAGGGTTTTCCTTCAATTTTTGAACCTCTTGCATAGTAAAAGATGTAGTGCTTCAATCTCCCATTGAATCTCACTTCTTTGAGGTTTTGGAAGATCAATTGAGATAGTATGAGACATGAAAGGCTTCTTGGCTTGCCTTGAGGCAACTTGACTGACCTTTTGTGCTTTGAATGATTCCTAGATTGCCCACCTTCCACATGATCACATGCCCTGATGGTAAGAAGGATGCCATGCTTCATTTTTCTATGTTAAATGCAATGTAATGTTAATGAGACGGATATGATATGATAAATGATAATGCCATGCTATGATGACAAAGAAGGAGAGCAAATTTTGGGGTATTACAGCTGCCCCTATTCAAGCGCTGTAGACCTGAATGCCTGAAAGCGATTGCTTTCGGACTTTCAAGGTATATAGTGATTGAATACCAAATATAACCAAAAAATTTGCTCTGGGTGAAGAAGAAAAAGGGATATAAACCCAACGAGACTGCTGGATCGAGTCCTCGATGAAACGTCGGAGAGATCTGTCTTTTGAACGATGCCAGACGACTACTGGCTTGCCACGCTGATGGTGGACTTTAATACTGTCTTTTATGCAATTCCAGACGACTACTGGCCTGCCACACTACTGGTGGACTTTGGAAATGTCTTTTTGAACGACGCCAGACGACTACTGGCTTGCCACACTACTGGTGGACTTTGGAAATGTCTTTTTGAACGACGCCAGACGACTACTGGCTTGCCACACTACTGGTGGACTTTAATAATGTCTTTTATGCAATTCCAGACGACTACTGGCCTGCCACACTACTGGTGGACTTTGCAGCTTCGTGCCACCCGAAGATGGACTTTTTCCAATCCACTGTTGGACTTTTAGAATTTGCCACCCTTAGATGGACCTTTCGCCAATCCACTGTTGGACTTTGGAATATGCCACCCTTAGATGGACCTTTCGCCAATCCACTGTTGGACTTTTGCCACCCGAAGACGGACTTTTGCCAATCCACTGTTGGACTTTTAGAATATGCCACCCTTAGATGGACCTTTCGCCAATCCACTGTTGGACTTTTGGCTGCTTTGCCACCCGAAGATGGACTTTTGCCAATCCACTGTTGGACTTTGGAATATGCCACCCTTAGATGGACCTTTCGCCAATCCACTGTTGGACTTTTGCCACCCGAAGACGGACTTTTGCCAATCCACTGTTGGACTTTTGCCACCCGAAGACGGACTTTTGCCAATCCACTGTTGGACTTTTGGAATATGCAAAATTGCATTACTCTCTGCATCTGTGTCAGACATCTATGCTGACTCTGCTGAGGAGCAAAGACCAATGAAATGACTTGACTTTAGAGGTTCCTGAGAGGATAATATCTCTGCTGGCGAATGGATGAACAATCCGTCTGCTTCGAATTGTCTAGCTTGCCAATAATAAATTGGACTTTAAGATATGAGGGAATGACGACTCTGCCAGGAATTATTCCATCTGTTTGGGGCTGGATTCTGGTCACAGCAACTCCGCTGGGGATGAGAATTTTTAAATGACGTCCTGCTGGGGAAATGAGCCATTAAAACTCTGCTTGGGGATTTATTCAACCCAAGACCCTTTGTAGGGGTTATCAACCTTCTGACCCGGCTGGGGAAAGGCTGTACCATCCTTGTTGAGGAATAGATTCTGTCGATCTGATAAACTTCTGCGGGGAGAACAACAACTCAGCTGGGGAGTATTGCTGACAAGATTCGATGCTGACCTCTGTGGGGGGATCATTACCAGAGACACAAACTTGCTGGGGACCCGGGCTACTCTGCCAGGGATATGCAAATCCTGGTTAGAACATTCCCCTGCAACTTGCTAGGAAGAGTCCTTAGAGATCTGTTGGGGAAACCCAAAGCAAATCCACAGTAGTCTGCTGAAGAATATGACTGTCGAGCTTAGGATAAGTACTACAATGCCCCATGTTAGGCGAGCTTCCCTTTAGACAATTCCGTTAGGGATGACGAGTTTATAACAAACTCTGCTGGCGGAAACTGCTTTAAAACGTCTCGTGCTGGAGAATGCCTTTTGAGAGGATTTTACAGAAGACCAACTGTCCTCAAACTCTACTGGGGATGATCAACACTTCATGCTGGGGAAACAAACATACCCCATGCTTGGACAAAACAACAATTCGTCCCCGAAGAGGATGTCATAAGAGGATTTTACAGAAGATCTAGCCTCTTCAAACTCTTGTGACTTCGCTGGGGATAATGACCATCAAACTCTACTGGGGGGTGATCAACACTTCATGCTGGGGAAACAACATGCCCCATGCTTAAGAAAACCAACAATTTGTCCCCGGAGAGGATGTCATAAGAGGATTTTACAGAAGATCTAGCCTCTTCAAACTCTTGTGACTTCAACGGGGATTGACCATCAACTTCGGTGTCTGCGAAGCAACTTTATTGGGGAATTCGCAACCATTATCGACACAGAAAAGCTTGTAGCTGTTGGAAGTACTGAATGAGAGAATCGACTTAATAAGATACAACGATACCCAGTTGAACTCAGTTCGTTGATATCGAATCGTCGTGACCGACCGTCGACCGAACGATGAACGCCGATCTCCTTACCCATAATTGCCCCAGTCTTTTGCGTGGGGTGATTTATTGCTGGTCTTGTGCTTAAAATCATCTGCACCTGCTACCTGCAACAAAAGAATATGCCCACATGCCCCGAATATTGCGTGGCTAGAATCCACCATCCGGGAGTATTCAACATTCGAAGTAATTTCAAATATTTTTTCTGCGCATGTTATTGCAAGGCTGCCATGTTTTCAAATGCAATGTTTTATCAACAATTAGGACGTTTTTGCAAACAAAGCAATAAAACAAAAATAGAAAGCTTTTTATTGAAATTCAATTTATTGACTGAGAGCCCAGAATAGGCAATTACATCTGGAAGCAATCCCTGGAAAGAGGTGATCGCTGAAAATTGAGAAAAGAAACTATCCTAATGGCAATGTGAAAACGGAATTCCACTAAGTTTCCATTCTGTTATGACCAGTATGTCTTCAAAACTCCCCGACCTTGCCTTCTGAGGAATGATCAGACCGATTCCTATTCTTCAGAACGTCAGTTGTTCAAACGGTAATGAGTACAGATAACTCAGACTGTAGTCATTCGCTTAAATCCCTCTTTTGTGTGGACCGCCCTTTCAGGTTTTCGATCCACCAGGATACCCTTTTTTGCCTAAGTTGCCCTTTCGGGTTTTCAACTTACCGGGTGTACAATTTTTTTCAATTATATCCCTAATTTTTGCCCGAACCTTATTCTGTTTTTGGTTCGCCGGGATGCCCTTTTTTGCCTGGATTTTTTTATTCTTATTATCCAGCGAGTCTATTCATGCGAAGTATTTTTTGACTACGTCCGAGTTGACAGGGGATGAAAAGTCTTCGCCATCCATGGTTGTAAGCAATAAAGCTCCGCCCGAAAAGACCTTTTTAACCACGAATGGACCTTCATAATTAGGAGTCCATTTGCCCCTGTGATCTGTATTGGGAGGAAGGATCCTTTTGAGTACCACATCTCCGACTTTATAAACCCGAGGACGCACCTTCTGGTCAAATGCCTGTTTCATTCTGCGCTGATATAGTTGCCCATGACATACAGCCGCCAATCGCTTTTCCTCAATAAGGCTCAGCTGATCAAATCTGGCTCGTACCCATTCAGCTTCATCTAGCTTAACATCCATCATAACTCTGAGGGACGGAATCTCTACTTCAACTGGTAGCACTGCCTCCATACCATATACAAGTGAGAATGGGGTTGCCCCAGTGGACGTGCGTAACGACGTTCGATACCCATGCAAAGCAAATGGTAACATCTCATGCCAATCTTTGTACGTGACAACCATCTTCTGTACAATCTTCTTGATATTTTTGTTGGCCGCTTCGACCGCGCCATTCATCTTTGGGCGGTACGGAGAAGAATTGTGATGTTCGATTTTGAAGTCCCGGCATAACTCAGCTATCATCTTATTATTCAAATTAGAACCATTATCCGTAATGATTCTTTCGGGAACCCCATATCGGCAAATGATATCCCGTTTTAAGAAACGAGCGACCACTTGTTTCGTAACATTGGCATAGGATGCGGCTTCAACCCATTTGGTGAAGTAATCAATTGCCACCAAGATGAAACGATGACCATTGGAAGCTGTAGGCTCAATCTTTCCGATCATATCAATGCCCCACATGGCAAACGGCCAAGGCGACGACATGATACTCAACGGATTTGGAGGCACATGCACCTTGTCTGCATAGATCTGGCATTTATGGCATTTGCGGGCATATTTGCAACAATCTGACTCCATAGTCAACCAATAATATCCCGACCTTAACAACTTTTTAGCCATTGCATGCCCTCCGGCATGGGTACCGAAAGAGCCTTCGTGCACTTCAATCATCAACAAGTCTGCTTCATGTTTATCCACACATCTAAGCAGGACCGTGTCAAAATTTCTTTTATACAGCACGCCATCTTTGTT
The DNA here is from genome assembly GCA_022829125.1 of Lathyrus tuberosus. Classification (NCBI taxonomy): domain Eukaryota; kingdom Viridiplantae; phylum Streptophyta; class Magnoliopsida; order Fabales; family Fabaceae; genus Lathyrus; species Lathyrus tuberosus. The sequence goes on along the minus strand of JALAZF010000403.1, from coordinate 5,422,117 downwards.
CAAGAAGAAACTACCAGCTAACCTTCTCAACGTCTTCCTGTCTTTGGACGATGCCCCGGACGGGTACTCTTGACTTTTCAAGAAACACTTAATGTCATGAAACCATGGCTTGTCATCAGACGTTGCATCGACCGCAAACACAAATGCTGGTCTGTCAAGGCGGGATACCTCAATCTTAGGTACATGGTTCCATCCTTGCACTTTGATCATGGAAGACAAAGTGGCCAAGGCATCAGCGAACCTATTCTCATCTCGAGGAATGTGGTACAGTTTCACTGTTGTGAAAAATGTCAGCAATCTCCTCGTATAATCTCTATACGGCACTAGATTTGCTTGGTGCGTGTACCAACTCCCTTTCACTTGATTGATTACCAAAGCTGAATCACCGAATATATCAAGGGTTTTAATCCGTAGATTAATCGCCTCCTCGATCCCCATTATACAAGCTTCGTACTCTGCTTCATTGTTGGTGCATCCGAAAGTTATTCGTGCAGTGAAAGGCATATGAACACCTTCCGGCGTGATAAGAACTGCTCCAACTCCGCACCCATTCATATTGACAGCCCCATCAAACATCAGACTCCATTTGGATTCAGGGTCTGGCCCCTCCTCCAGAAGTGGTTCCTCGCAGTCTTTAGCTTTGAGAAACATGATGTCCTCATCAGGGAAATCAAACTTCATGGGTTGGTAATCATCAATCGGCTGTTGCGCAAGATAGTCAGACAGGATACTTCCTTTGATGGCTTTTTGTGAAGTGTACTGAATGTCATACTCTGTCAAGACCATTTGCCACCGTGCAACTCTGCCTGTCAATGCTGGTTTCTCGAAAATATACTTGATAGGATCCATTTTTGAAATCAACAAGGTCGTGTGCCTAACCATATATTGCCTCAATCGCTTAGCGGCCCATGCAAGCGCACAGCATGTCTTTTCAAGCATTGAGTATCGGGACTCACAATCATTGAACTTTTTGCTCAGGTAGTAAATAGCATGCTCCTTCCTACCTGTCTCGTCATGTTGACCGAGAACACAACCCATGGAACCTTCAAGCACTGTCAGATACATTATCAGCGGTCTCCCTTCAACTGGAGGCATTAGAATCGGAGGTTCCTGCAAGTATTCTTTTATCTTATCGAATGCCAATTGGCAATCGTCATTCCACCTGACCGTTTGATCTTTCCTTAACAATTTAAATATTGGTTCGCACGTGGCTGTTAGGTGAGATATGAACCTCGCAATGTAGTTCAATCTACCCAAGAAACCACGAACCTCTTTTTCTGTTCTCGGTTCAGGCATTTCTTGTATTGCTTTCACCTTGGCAGGATCAACCTCGATTCCTCTTTCGCTCACAATGAAACCCAGCAACTTTCCAGAACGCACCCCAAACGTGCACTTGTTTGGATTTAATCTCAGACGGAACTTTCTCAACCTTTCAAACAGCTTTTTCAGGTTAACCAGATGTTCCTCTTCTGTTCTCGACTTGGCAATCATATCATCTACATAACATTCGATCTCCTTATGAATCAAGTCGTGAAACAATGTCACCATCGCCCGCTGGTACGTTGCCCCTGCGTTTTTCAACCCAAAAGGCATTACTTTATAACAATATGTACCCCACGGAGTAATGAACGTGGTCTTCTCCATGTCTTCAGGTGCCATCTTGATCTGGTTGTACCCGGAGAAACCGTCCATAAATGAGAACACTGAAAACTGAGCTGTATTATCGACCAGCACATCAATATGAGGTAGTGGAAAATCATCTTTCGGGCTAGCTTTATTAAGATCTCGATAATCCACACACATTCTCACTTTTCCATCTTTCTTCGGTACTGGCACGATGTTGGCTACCCATGGAGGATACTTTGTCACAGCAAGAAAACCAGCGTCCCACTGCTTCTGGACTTCCTCCTTAATCTTTAAGGCCATGTCGGGGTGAGTCCGACGAAGTTTCTGCTTGACTGGCGGACATTCTTCTCTCAATGGCAGCCTGTGCACAACAATATCTGTATCCAACCCCGGCATGTCTTGATACGACCAGGCGAAGATGTCAACATACTCGCGCAACATTTCCATCAAAGTTTGCTTCACATCTGCTTGCAAGCTGGCACCAATCCTGATCTCTTTCTTGGCGTCCTTAGTACCAATATTGATGATTTCTACAGTCTCCTGATGAGGCTGGATGACCCTTTCCTCTTGTTTCAACAATCTGGCCAGTTCTTCAGAAAGTTCACAATCTTTCCCATCCCCTTCTTCGGCTTGATAAATCGGATTGTCAAAGTCATACATGGCCATATCAAAATCGTTATCAGTGGTATCCGGAGGATCAAGTCTGCATGAACGGGTTCATGCCTTATTTTAGAATTTATTTTTAAGCAAAACAAAAGAAAATGAAACATTGCCATTTTATATTTTTGTGCAAAAATAAAAACTGAAAGACAGAGAACAAAATTTGATTGCAAAACGTCCTTTATTAATGATTAAACATTGCAAATGCAACCATGGTGGCCCTACAAATGAATCTATACGCCTTGGGCAGAGCGCAAGATTTTGTCATGCATTATGGTTAGAAAAAACAAAGAAAAATTACTCTGTCTGAAGAGTAACCCGGATGACTTCTTCAACGAACCAGTTTTGCACTTGTTGTCCCGGAACATGAGGGCGTACCCAATTGTCCAAGTCACAATCACTGTCAACACTATCCTCTGTGGCTGCACAAGACTGGTCCGTGTAGATGATTCCCCCACTATTGAAAGTAATGGGTCCCCTGCTCCCTGCATCTGAAGTTGTAGAGGGATGATAACCAATACCAAATTTGTCTTCCTTCATTGGGGTCTCTATCAACCTGCCCCAACCTTGGGCGTTGCCTGCCCTGACGACTTCGACAGCTTGTTTGTAAGATGAAATGGAGGTACCAGCCCCAACTGGTACAGAAGAAGACTCAGGTGCATCGTCAATATTGACTGCTTCAAATGATTGGCACAGCATCTCATGAATTTCCCCATCCATTTCAATGTACTTGAACGTGGATAAGTGACTCACAAAGATGTCTTCTTCTCCACACACTGTCACAACCTGCCCTTCAAACTCATACTTCAGCTTTTGATGTAGAGTAGAAGTAACAGCCCCGGCTCCGTGAATCCAAGGGCGTCCCAATAGGCAGCTATATGCAGGTTGTATGTCCATTACATGGAACATGGATTTGAATACCTGTGGTCCAATTTGTACGGGCAATTCCACCTCACCAAACACAGATCGTCTAGTTCCATCGAACGCTCTGACCACCAATTCACTAGGCCTTAAGACCAAACCATCAACTTCCAGCTTCATTAATGCCTTCTTGGGCAAGACATTGAGTGATGAACCAGTGTCTACCAGTACATGAGATAACACTGCGCCCTTACACTCCATCGTGATATGCAAAGCCTTATTATGGTTTCTTCCTTCAACCGTCAGATCTCTACTTGTAAAGCCCAAGCCATGGCTAACATTAACATTGGAGATTACGCCCTCGAGCTGATTAACAGTAATTTCTTGTGGCACGTACGCACTCTTCAACACTTTCAACAACGCCTGCCGGTGCGCATCAGAGCACATCAATAGTGACAAGATTGAAATCTTTGAAGGGGTCTGATTCAGTTGGTCCACAATCTTATAATCGCTTTTCTTGATTATCTTCATAAATTCTTCCATTTCCTTATCGAAAGTAATCTTTGTCTCTGCTTCAGGTGTGGGCGCATTTTCAACCACCTGTTTACCCTTAGCCTTTGCTGCAGCTTCTACCTCCTTATCGCTTCTCAAGGTTTGGGGAGCGAACAACCTTCCACTCCTTGTAAAGCCCCCTACACCCCCTACGTTATCAATATTTGGGCTGACTGACGACTCAACTTCCTGCTTTTTACCTTCGTAATATACATCTGCCCCATAGTGCCATGGGATAGCCTTCGTAGACGTGAACGGAATTGGTCCTGGCACCGTGATAGTGACAGGACTGGGCCTTTCTGGCGCAACACTCACCACGGGAACTGCATTGACCGGCATTTGAATCTCAGCGGGCGTGTAATAGATGGTCACGGTTGATATCTCATCAGTGTCTTTCACGACTCTGTCGAACTGTAGACATCCTTCATCGATCAGATTCTGTAAACCCATCTTCAACTTATCACAGCCGTTCTCCTGATTCATACACTCAGAGCACTCTTGATTACAGCCCGGGAACACCCGTCCCTTCAATAAACGATCTTTTACCACCAACAAAGAAGTTTTCACTTGATGGATATCTGTCACCAGATTCAATCTCCTCCCATCTTCAATAGCGTACACATTTGCTGCACTATGATCAGGCATGGGATGCTGAGTAATATTAGGAGCGGGAGAGAAATTGATGGCTTTAGCATCAATCAAATCTTGTACTTTATGATGGAAAGCCCAGCATTTTTCAATGGAGTGCCCCTGAGCACCTGAGTGGAACTCACAACGAGCATTAGCATCGAAGTTAGGTGGCAGGTTTCCAGCAACCGGAGCTTTCATAGTACGGAGTTCTACCAACTTTAACTCGAGTAGCCGGGGCAACAGCGCGGCATAAGTCATAGGGAGAGGATCCATCTTACGATCCCTCTGTCTAGACCTTTGCTGGAAAAAAGGTTGTTGCTGTTGAACTTGTTGTTGGGGTTGTTGTTTCTGAACAGACGGTGTGGGGATTGTTACAGCATCTACCTGATAATAAGCTCGAGAACGTCCTCTGCCTCGTCCTCTAAACACGGCATTCGTATCACCTTCTCTTCTTTTCTGGTTACTAGCAAACGGTTTCTTCGTCCCCGAAGAGCCAGCCCCACTCACATCCTGGATCTTTCCAAGCTTTAACAGACTTTCTATTCTTTCTCCCGCAATCACAATATCAGCAAATCCAGTTGACGGACAAGCAGCTAATCTATCAAGATAAGCCCCTTGCAAGGTGCCCATAAACATATCCGCCATTTCTCTGTCTGACAAGGGAGGTTGAACCTGGGCAGCCATTTCCCTCCACCTCTGTGCATATTCTTTGAAACTCTCCTTGGTATTTTGTGACAACCCCTGCAATTGAGTGCGGTTGGGCGCCATGTCAATATTATACTGGTATTGCTTCAGGAACGCTTCTGCCAGATCTTTCCAACTCTTCACAGCAGCTCTATTCAACTTCATATACCAGGTCAAGGACGCCCCAGCCAGACTGTCCTGAAAATAGTGCATCCATAGCTTCTCGTCATCCGTATGGGCTGAAATCTTCCCAAAGTAAGCTTGAAGATGCGTTTGGGGACACGCATTGCCGTGATACTTATCAAAAGTAGGAGGTTTGAATTTAGGGGGAATTCTGACTCCTGAGACCAGCCCCAAGCTGGTAACATCAATACCCATAGAGTTCTTGCATTCTATGGCCCTGATCTTTTCTGCTAACTCCTCATACCTTCGATCACCTTGATTACCCACATCAGCATCTAGTAGAGTAAATTGGTCTTCCAGAGTATCTTCAAGAGTAACACCAGCATGCCTACCATTTCCATTACCCCGATTGTTACCACCAGGAGGAGGGTTGCCACCGGGAGGAGGAATGCCATGTCCCTGTGAATTGTCATGATGATCACCTTCGGGCCCATTGTCGGGACGCTCTACCAGAAGCCTCAGTCTCTCCTGATTTTGCGCCATGCCAGTCATGAGGGTCATGAACTGGTCCATACGCGCCCTCATTTCCGCCAAATCACTTTGCACTTGATCCATGATTCTTACTTGATTCCTTCGCGTCGAATATCGGTGAATATGACTCTCCGCTATACTGCCTGAAACCAAATAAAGGTTAGAGACCCTGCAACGAGTACCTGAAAAGCAAGTAACAAAAATGCAAAATGATATGCAATGCCATGCAATGCCATGTTTGTCATTTCCGAGGTGCTTTATACCCTGATTCCAATCCAACCACAGAAATCTGAAGACCAGAAATTGTGATATAAAGAGACGTGTCGTGGTCATGTGCTTGTGTGCGGCTATCTGATAAGAAATAATCCTGAATAAAACTGCTCATACTCATTCAACAAAATATTCAAGTACATTTAAGAAAGGTTCAACCGCAAATGCAATACAAGGAAAAAAAATGGATCCATCAACAAGCCTGATGGTAGCCATTAACAACAAAATACAGGGAAAAGAACATCAATCTGACAATTCCACATCCTTCAGCTTATCACTTGAATACTTGATTTCCTCAAAAAGTATACGGGTACGCTGGTGATTCGGCTTTTCAATCATCTCTTTGATCAAGACATCCCTTTTCTCAAGAGCTTCAGTTAAAGAACCCATATGCAGCATCAGAGCTTCGTCATCACACACTCCTTTGTGTCTCTTTATGCTGGCTTGCGTCTTGAGTATCTCCCTTTCTATCATGACTTCTTCAAGCTCTTTCTTGGTATTCTTCAACTGGCTTCTAGCTTCTTCTAACTGCTCTTGACTTTTATCGAGACTTTCCCGATACTTTCTCCTCTGCTCATGTGCCTTTTTAAGCTCCTCGTCTTTAGTCTTCGACTGATCCTTTAACTCGGCATTTTCAATTCTGACTTCATCCCAAGCTTGACGAAGTTGAGCTAATGAATCCTTGCTTCGGGCTAAAGCCTGTTTTGTAATCTTGTGAGCCTGACTAGTGTCATCTGCTCCCAAAGTAAGTTTCCGAAAGTACCGAGCTCGGTCATCAAAATCTTCCTCTTTGTCAGCCAAGGTTTTTTCCGCTTTCAAGGCTCTCTTTTCCAACTCTTTGTTGTCAGCTAGAGCTTTCTGAAGGCATCTGCTCATTCCAGAATTCTCTATCTGCAACTCTCTGACCATTTTCTTCCACTTCTCACATTCTTCAATAGCCACCATAGTGGGTTGTTCTGGCTGTACTGCACATAAAAGAGGTCCCCTTGAAAAGGGTAAAAGCAATTCCTTTACTTTCGTTTCAATCCACCTGTCATATTCAGGATAAGATCTACAATCTCCTTTTCCAAAAACTGCTTTTCCAATTTTGTGCTTATCTTTCCAAGCATTCACCACTTCTACCACCTTCGCATCTTTAGTTCCTGTAAAGAATAAAGATTCTTCCACATCTTGCTCTGTAGGAGGATCCCTGGAAGCATACCCAAACTGTCGGATGGCCAAAACTGGATTATAATTGATCCCTCCTTTTCTGCCAATCAAAGGCACATTTGGAACATTTCCGCATCTTGTGACAAGCTCTATTCTCAATAACCGGTGGTCAAACCATACAATGTTATCAGCAGTTAAACTCATCAATCGTTTAGACCATTTCGCCACATCTTTGGTTTCCACAAAGACACCTGTCTGAGGCAAATGTTTGAAAAACCAATGGCTCAGCAGTGGAGTACAACAACTAACAGATCCTCCCCTCCTTTTCTCATTCTTATAGTGCACAGAATGATAAAAATCTCCTAACAAAGTAGGGACTGGATTTTTAAGAACGAAAACTCTTGTCGCTTGCATATCCACAAAGTCTTGCTGATTGGGAAAGAAAACTAAGCCATATATGCAGAGAGCCAGAATGGAATTGTAAACCGTCCAATTTTTAGCACTTGCAGCCTCTTGGGCCTGTCCAGCCAGAAATTCTAAATGAAATCCGCTAACTCCATTTTTACTGCTCACACCGCTCTTTATCAATGTCTGATCCATTTGTAAAGCAGCAGCAATTTCTTTTACGCTGGGAGAACTACCAGAGAAGAATGGTATTGCTGACGTGATCGGAATTCCCAAAATAAATGAGAATTCTTCCAGTGTTGGCATCAAAATGTAATCTGAAAAAAGAAAACACCTCAACGAAGGCTCGTAGAACTGCAGCAGAGTGTGCAAGGCATCATGTTCATACTTGGTGATTGTACGGACCATCCCAACCAAATTCCCGTAGCTCTTCTGAAACCTATCAAGAATACCCGGACCAGCCATATCTATAACTTTGAGCAATGAATCCAAGACAGGATCTGGAAACTTGTAAGACACATTGTTCTTTCTCTCGGCGACGATCTCTGTTGAACCCATGGATTGGAATCAGAAATGTATTATGCACCTGAAAATGACAAACATAACTGTTATGATATGATAATGCAATGCAAAAGGGCATGTGATCAGGTAATCAAGTGTCGGTGTCTGTATTGAACTGTGTGCACTGTGTCTCTGTACTGAATCTGGCAATATCTGAGATGAACACTTAAATCACTGTCATAGGATACAATGTCTGAAATCATCATAGAATCACAAGTAAGGTAGGTAGGAGGCTGGGTTTCCTGCAAACCTGTAAACATCCCGCCCATACTCACATGTGGTTCTTAGAAAATAAGGCTTGTCAGCTTCGGAGGTTTGAGAAGCAATAGCACATTCAGCCCGTAGGATACAATGCTATGCCAATCAAAGAGGTCGTCCACTGACTCCCCTTAGAAAATAAAAGTCATCCTATGCAAGTTCCAAAGTGGGCCCTCGGGTGCGAATGGGTTTGCCACAGAATGTGGTCTGCCATTGTCACCACTAAAAAGGGATATTTCCACTAAGGTCCTCATGATCGGTCACTAGAGTCGACAGCTCTCTAGATCTACATCCTGGAATACGCAAGATGCGTATGCCACGACGTGTCCCAAGATAGCCTCGTCTAGCTGTGAATTTCGTGAACACCCAACGCACTCCAAACGGCACGTAGGTCCCACTACTCTCCACTCTAATTCTAAGTGTATACTCAAGCCTGTGTAATGGGCTTATCTCTCAGAAATCCCATCCCGCCAAACAGAAAATAGCACAGTCCAACACAACAGTAATAATATGATATGTAGTGCTAAAAAGCAGTAAATACAGTAATGTACAGTAAAGCAGTAAATAACCATACAATAAAATGGTAAATATAGCACAACAGTAAACACCCAATGCAAGAAACACAGACAAGCGCTAGGATTGACTCGCTTAGGGATGGACCAGCAATAGGTCAACCTCAAATTCTCCCCAGCAGAGTCGCCAGCTGTCGCTCCCGGGATTTTCATCCAAGTACAAACGCGAAAGTGGCACCGAACAGAGTCGCCAGTAATGTGTATTTATCCCAAGAGAGGGAAAGGAAACACCGCGTAAACCTGAGAGAAAGGAAAAGCATGGTCTTGCGACCAAGAGAAGTGGGTAAGGGAGTCGGTTACGCGAGAGGAAGGTATTAGCACCCCCTCACGTCCATCGTACCCGATGGGATCCACGCTTGCTTGTCTCGATCAAAGGGTGTAAAGAAAGGAATACTGAGAAAGAACTGAAAAAGGAAAGGAGAAAGAGAAACAAATGTAGGGAAAATAAAAGAAGTGCTCGCATGGGCCCTACCCCACTGCCTACGTATCTCATCGGGAACATGAGAATCAGAGCGACGTAGTTCCCCTCACTAGGGATGGATTGTTTGTGTTTTTTAAGGAACGGCTAACGTTCTAGCTCAGGTGTTGCAGGCTCGCTGGTCCGAGTGCGTTACCATCTTGCAAGAGAACGAGTAGAAGCGCGTTCGTACGCTAAGAGTGAATGAGGTGAGAAAAGAATTCCCGAAGGAAAGACGTTATTGTTTGGTTTTGTCTTTTAGAAGGAAGTGTTTTGGATTTGTTTGCATATGACAGTGTATCTGGATCTTAGTCACTGGAATGTGTACATTCTCACATTCCAAGATGGAATGGATAAGAAAGCACACTAAGAGTGAAGAAGACCCCCACACTTAGCTCCAATTGTCAAGGTTCAAACACACTAGCATACTTGTGTTTATTAAGTGTTTTTGTTAATTAAGAAATGAAGAAGTGTTTTTTATTATTTGCACCTTCAACAAGTATTGCATTTAAGTCCCTCATACAAGATCAAATGTTTAACACATTGACCCAAGATGGGCTATATGCTACACATTCTAAGATTACAAGAGAAGACCCCTTATAATCTTTTCTTTATATGAAAGGCCTAAATGCAATAAATGCCTACCTTTATTATGTGTTTTGAATTTCCTTTGAGATGAGAAAAGAGACTCAAGAGAGGAGAAAAGGTAAAACCTATATGGACTAAGACTCAATCCTAATTGAAGATTAAAGGGAGTGATCCTAAAGGTTTGTGAGGTTTCAACCTAAAGTCTAAAGAAAGAAAGAATTAAACAATTCACTTCCAAAGTAGAAGATGAATTGTAATTCAAAAAGGGAAAGTAATGAGTTATTAAAAGAAAACACATAAGTGCTTAGCAAAACATAAAATGGAATTGTAAAAGAGAAAGGATAGAAGTTGAATGTGGATTCCTTATCCACACTCAATTGAAACTTACCAAAGCCCCTACATGGTTAGTAAACAATAGAAACATGTATAAGGAATAAAAAGCACTTAATGCACATTAAAATTCAAAAGAATAAGATGAAAAATCAAATCTTAATATCATAACCAGAATGTGCATCATGTGGATAACAAGTGAATATCATCATACAAATGCAAGTGAATAAGCAATAATCAACACCCATTAGCATTTAAACATGTTACAAGAAGAAGGGGTAGATGAAAGATGGAAAGAAATGAAGAAGACATGCATAAATGGAACATGTAAATCAACAACCAGAATTGAAACTAAATGGAAAATGGTTTATAAACATCTCAAAAGTATTTATGAATCAACTTCAAGGCATTCAAGAAGTAATATGAGAAGAATTGAAATGAAAGTTCCAAAAAGAAAGTGCAAACAAAACATGTTAATGATGCACAAAGTTCAAATTGAAATGAACATGTAAAGATGACCTATAATGTGTATCAAAGACCTATAATATCATATGAATGACTCACACAACTACGCAAATGCTCATACAAATATGCACAAAAGAATTCATGCAAACATGCACTAAAGATTACAATGATATAACATGTCATAATGCCTTAAATGAAATGCATCAAGCAAAAATCAAATGTCCTCATGAAAATTATGAAAACATGGTATTGGAGTTCACTAATCAGGGATGAATCACATATCAAAATAGCATATCAAAATTCAAAGCAAAATGACTTCAAACAAAGCAATTAGGTCAAATTGAAACATCATGCAAAGTGGTACAAATATAGGCATCAAGACATGTAATAAAGTGACCTAAAAAATCAAACAAAAATCATATAACATGCTTCAATGTATTAGTGAATCAATGCAAAAAGAATCATGTCAAAATAGTTGGTAATGAGCAAGAAAAAAAATTAAACAAATTCATGTATCATGCTTAGAATGCATCTAAGTGGAAATTCAAAGATAATTATGGAACAGGGGCAAAAAGGTCATAAAATCAGAAAATAAAATCATGAAAAATTTCCTAAATGTTTTAAGAATACACATGAATTTTTGTAGAATTTTCCCATATGTTTTGGTATTTTTAAAAATTAGAAATCAAACGTGTAGAAAGAAATAAAAATAAAAAAAGAATGCAAAATGAAGGGGGTATGAACATAGCAATTGGACAGTTCAAAATCATTGGGCTTCAATACATGGGGGTGTAATTATCAATCTGGTTTAGGTCCAGTTACGCGCATAACACCATAACTAGCGTGTTCTTCAGTCAACATAGTCAAAGCAATCCAAGCCATCAGATTAAGTCATAGTCAAACAAAAGTCAAAGTACACGAATCCAACACACGCGCATGAGGTCACACACAAATTACCATGTACTGCATCACACAATGTTTAAGTAAATTCAGAAATGGTGCACATGATTTGCACGTGAATTTTAATGTGCTGTCAACTTTTGGACCACACGATCACACACATCCAACGGCCATGATTTAAACTGCAACCAAAACCCTAACTAAAAACCACCGGCCGGAGAGGGACCTCCGGTCACCTTCTCCGGTCACACGCCACCGTCTGCAACTTCACATGTCCCAGAAATGCCCAACTATTATACCAAAATGAAGCTGAGCTCACGTAGATTAAGAATTCACAATTGTTTTTCACATACCAAGCACACACATAGAGAACAGAGGAGATTAAATCATGCCCTAAGTTTTGGATCTAGGCTTCTAAGAAGCTCTATCAACTAGCCGGAGTAAGCAGAGCTTCTATCAAGCTTAAGACAGCAAAAATAAATCAAAACTAAAGAGAATCGAATGAAGAAGAGTGCATGATGAAACCTGAAAATGTGGAGCAATTGGAGATGTTGAGAAAAACCAGAGGAAAGCTTGATATGCTGAGCTTCTAGATCTTCAAACTTAGCAAAATAAATGCTATGGATTCGTAAATAGATGAAGGATGTTGAAGCTTGCAATGGTGCTGAACTTGCAGAAATGGAGTTGTTCTTGTTGCTCTTGATTCAACAATGCCAAACAATGATAATGCAGATGAAAAGTGGAAGAAGAGTGTTGAAATCGTGTGGAATCAGAGAGAAAGTAGAGAGAGTTTGAGGTGTTCTTGGAGAGAAATGTGGTTGTCAAAAACTGAAAAATGAAAATGGAGTGTGTGATTTCTTTTATAGTGTGAGCTTACCACGGTTTAATGAGTTGAGTTAGGGTGAGTCAAGGTGGTTAACTGAGTCCACCCTAACTAACTGAGTCAAGTTAGTTAGGGGGCGAGTGATCAAGGCTGGGTTATGGTGAGGTTAATCTCATGACAGTTATGGTGAAGCAGCAAGAGAAACGAATGGCAAAGGCTGTTGCATTAGAAACTTGCTCAGCAAGCTTGTCTTTTCTATTTCCATGCAAGGCACGTGCTAGTGTATGAGTTTTATGTCATGTGTGCTTGGTTTAAAGAGGAAAGCTGAGGTTAAGAAGTGTTTGTGGTGTGTGTGAACCAAAATCATGCAACATGCTGTCAATGTATCCATGCCGACATAGGGTAGTTTGTGGAGGTTTTTCTCTCCACTCAATGGCTGCATTAGGGAGTTTATGGGTTCATTGGAAAGAGGATGCATTGGAGCACAATATTGATTTGGAAATTGAAGTGGAATGAGGTCTCAAACATGTCTAAAAATGACCTCAAACAGATGGAAAAAGAAGCTGGTACATGGGTGCGCAGACTTGTGGCATGACCTGGTTGTGACCTGGTCAAATTTCAGTTGCAATGACCATTCTTTGAGCCATCATAACTCCTTAACCTTTGATCAGATGAAAAATTGATAAACACCAACTTTGAAGATCTCACATAGAGGAACAACTTTGATGTTGAAAGATTTTCCATTTGAAGCCTCTAATCATGAGTAATTGATCAATACATTTGGCCCACCAAGTGTTTGAGAAAATGACTGCGCGCGTGCCCTGAAAATCTTGGTCATGACCTAGTTTTGGACCTACTTTGCTCAAACTTTGATCAATCATATCTCACTCAATTTTTATCCAATGGAGATGTTCCACACATGGATTTGAAGCTTAAAGCAAGGCCTTTCATTGAGGCAGAGTGGAATTTTCATTTGGTGCTCCAAATTTAAATGGCCTTGGTTCAAACTCTGATGCAAAATGGCCAAAACTTGCTATTTTTAGTAACCCTACTTCATCCAAAAATGGCAACTTTTTACATCTTGATTTTTTCATGATTCCTTTGGAATTTCTTGACCAAATTTTGTACATTGGACACATATAACATGAATTTCATGAATTTGGCCTCAAAAAGTCAAGAATTGACTTTTTCCTCTGATTATTTGACTTTGCCCCAATTTCTCTGATTCTTGATTTTTCTTCCAATTGAACCACTTCTAAAACCCATTGAGGGGCAATTTTCCATACACATACACTTAAGAACATGTAGAATACCATGACAACAAGCTTTGTCCAAAAAATCAGAGATATCCTGATTTTATTAGAAACCCTAATTTTGACCCTCTCTGGTTAGGAGGAAATTGCACATCTTCCAAATCCAAATTCCTCAGAGTATGTTGTGTATCCTCTTAAAGGATGATGAGAAATGCCACTTGAGAATGATTTTGAATCAATGAGCTATCTCTTTTGAGGGTTTTCCTTCAATTTTTGAACCTCTTGCATAGTAAAAGATGTAGTGCTTCAATCTCCCATTGAATCTCACTTCTTTGAGGTTTTGGAAGATCAATTGAGATAGTATGAGACATGAAAGGCTTCTTGGCTTGCCTTGAGGCAACTTGACTGACCTTTTGTGCTTTGAATGATTCCTAGATTGCCCACCTTCCACATGATCACATGCCCTGATGGTAAGAAGGATGCCATGCTTCATTTTTCTATGTTAAATGCAATGTAATGTTAATGAGACGGATATGATATGATAAATGATAATGCCATGCTATGATGACAAAGAAGGAGAGCAAATTTTGGGGTATTACAATGTGGTACATGGATCTGTCATGAACCAAGCTTATCAGTCCAATTGAGTCAAGTTTGTTACAAAGATCAGAAGGCCTAGAGCTACAAATATCGGCTCTAGTCAATGACCAAGTGAAGACTTGGTACCTTGGCGTTTAAGGAAAGTGATACATGGGCATATCCATTGGATAATAGAGTGATCCCTCATCCAACATTATTCCTTCAAAAACAAAACTCCTTTCCTATAAATAGAGGTCATTTCTGATGTTTTAAACCACACCAAAACAATACCAAAGCCTTGTTTTCTCACTCTCTCTCTCTTACTTCAATTTCAAGTCACATTGAAGCAATTTGGGAATTCTTGAAACCAGAGCAAAAACCACTCAAGCAACCATTCTAACACATCATAAATCATCCATTGAAAGTGTTCCAACCTTCATCCACATTGCACAACCTCAAAGTCAGAAAGTCAACCTCCAAAACCTCAAATTTTGACTTTTCTGCATTTTACAAGCCATGTCTTGATTCAATCACGTTCAAAACCAAACAAAGCTACAAACACACTCCAAATATCATCCTCAAACAATCCCAACAGGTTTCCCTCAAGTATAACACCATTTGAGTGAGTTACCATTTTGGTCATTTTTGCCACTTTTGCAAGAAAGCGCCAATACTTGTTCCTGAGGTTTCCAGGTGGTTTTGATCATCCTAAAAGCTTCTACGGGATTAATCAAGAGTGTCTAAAGCATTGGATTACTTATGGCATAAAGGATCCTGACAGTTATCATAAGGAACTTCAAGAGGTAAGTGCATCACAACTTGACCTTTTAAAATATGCATTGCTTTGATGTCCATTGATCATGAACATGTCATATATATCCAATGTGTTGTGTTTGAACCAATTTATCATGCTATTGTTGATGGTATGATAGGATAGCATAGAACTTGCAAATCTTGGCCTATTTTGAAACCACTATCGGGTTTTAAAACGTTTGCATCTTTAGAAAATTCCAAAAACACCATTGGATTCCTCATGAAATTCTAGGTAGGATCCATCTAAATTTTGTCCAAATCTATGGAGAAATGAAGAAGTTATAGCCTTCATGTAAGAGGCCTAAAATCAGGCCAGCCTTGGGCAAGGGTCAGGCCAAGGCGCCTTGGCCAGGCCTAAAACCTTGTCCCCCTTATATGCATATGGGGTGGTTTTGATACACGGATGTATCACCACCCCAGTGGTAGCACGCATGTGTGTTTGACTGGGAGGTCATGGTTTCAACACCCACCCACACCATTTTGCCATTTTCTCCTATTGTGCTATTTTTCATATTTTTCATGGTTTTTATTAATTAATTTCTCTCTCAATTTTAATTATTTTTTATTGGTTCTTTTTTTAAAAACTCACAAAAATGTTAAAATATTTTATTCTACAAAAAATTCACAAAAATATTATTTATTTCATATATTAGGTATTTTTGTAAAGAATTATATTTTTATTTGTTTTTAGGCATTTAAAAATATTTCTTTCTCTTGATTTTTTCAAATTCAAATGATTTTCAAATCATTCTATGAATGAAACATGATTTTTCAAACATTAGTCCAAGATCACAACTTGTTTTTCACACATGTTTGATAATTTTGATCATTTTAATCGAATTTTATTCAATTAAAATACATTTTTTAAAAATCAAATTAGGGTTTTGATTATTTTTCACCCTTACAAATCTTTTAAAAAACTTTTGGGCCTCTAATACAGTGTAATACCCAACCCCCTTTATACAAAAATAATGTGGGCATCAATCATTGTATAAGTCCCGATACGTTTTAAATCTCGGCGCGATCGCCGTTTTCAAAACAAAAAAAATCATCTGGGCCTTCCCTTGTGTTGTAAGTCTTATTTTTCTTCTTTTTCAAACACTTTTGGGCCTCTAATAAAGTGTAAGACCTATCTCTTGTTGTACAAGCCTTTTTTGGGCCTCAGTCATTGTATAAGTCCCTATGCGATTTTCAAAAACGACGGTACGATCACTGTTATTTCTGGGCCTCTCCCTGAGTTGTAAGCCCCATTCTCTCTTCTTTTAAAAAACTCTTGGGCCTCTAATAGAGTGTAAGACCCATCCCTTTGTACACAAATATTTTTGGGCCTCAGTCATTGTATAAGCCCTGGTACAATTTCAAAATAACGGTACGATCGTTGTTTTCATCTGGGTCTCTCCTTGAGTATAAGCCCCAAAATTCCTTTTAAAACAACTTTCCTTTTGATTTATATTCAAATGTATAGTTGTATCAAAACTTCTTTCAATTTCTTGAATAACTAACCATACAGTTATGTTTATAATGCTGGAAGTTTGCTCACCTGTAAGTTCTACTACACTCTTCAACATACTTATTTATTTATTTCATCAGTATATACTTGTATATATATATATTTGCTTAGAGTTTTCCTCATCAGTTAGGTCTAGGATTAGATCAAAACAGTGGTTATTCTTTCAACATGGTCAAAATTAGTTCCCCCATAGGAAATTCCAGATACAGTCTTCCCTCCTCTTGGGCTTATACAATATGGAACAGAGAAAGACATTATTCTCTGTGAAACTTTTCTCAAGACTGTCACTACTATAAATATATGTACAAGAAATTCATTTCCCCAGAGAGGATTATCCCGGTGAAACCTCTCTTGAATTTCTTCAAACCTTAGAACGGTTCACTAAAGAAAGGATTATTCCTAGTGAAACCTTTCTTGAACTTTTCTCAGGCTTTGACCCACAGGCTTCCTAAAAGCATCCCCAACCTCCTCTTGGGCTTTGTACAAGGACCCTCAGGCTTCTTAGAAATTCTCAGCCTCCTTTTAGGCTTAGTACATGGACCCAAAGACCTCCTACTGGTATCTGACAGAACCTAGTCATGTTTTGCTAGTTCCATCCTCCAGAGAGTCGAAACATCAGACCAGTTTAGGGTTGATTCTCATCCCTTAAAAACATCAGCTTCCTCTTGGACATCATACAAAAATTAACCTCCTCATACCAGTAGACTTGGACAGTCTCACCTCCTCTTGGATCTCAAAGAAACCCTCAAGTTTCCTAAAAGTACAGGAAAAACCATGATCACTTAATTAATCTCTTGCAGAGTTGAAACTTTCATAGGTTTTAAAACTCAATCTTTAAACCTTTCATCCTAAGTTCCCCATCTAGGGCCAGATCACTATCAATAAACCCTCAATCAGAACCTCAAGGCATCTGATATTTCAACTCTTCTGTAATCCTTTGCAAGAGTTGATCCCCCACTTTGGACCTGTCTCTGGATCTCAATAATCCTCAACAGAAGCTAGCCTTCTCTTAGGCTTTATATAAGAAATTCCCCAACCAGCCTCCTCTTAGGCTTTGTATAATGATTTTCCCTCAGCTATTTTAGTCTCAATATTGGACTTTGTACAAGACACATATAAATATTCTCCAGCTGAGTCAATTAACCTTTTAGCCTCAATCTTGGGCTTTGTACAAGACAGATAAAACCTCTCACCAGTAGAATCAATCCCTTTTAGCCTCAATCTTGGGCTTTGTACGAGACAGACAAAATATTTCCCTGGAAGAGTCAATTCCTTCCAGCCTCCTCTTAGTCTTTGTATAATGATCTCTCCAAAAGACTTAGTCTCTTTTCAGCCTTAATCTTGGGCTTTGTACAAGACAGATATAAAACTCACTAGTAGAGTCAACCTTTTAGCTTCAACCTTGGGCTTTGATCAAGGCACACATAAAACTAACACCCCCTCAGAGAAAATCAAGAGTTCTCTCTGTAGGAAGACATTTCTCTGTACATCACACATCAAAACAAACAATCAAACAAACCCTAATCTCAGATAACTGCTGTAAGTGGCACACTTGTTGATTCAAAAATCTAAGTTGTGGTCCCTCTTTTATCCTGGTAAACTTCTTCTTTCATCTAATTGCTGTAAGTGGCAAGCCTATGGATTATTTACATCCAAGCCCATGTCCCCCTCGTATCATGAAAGATTCCTAAGGAAAAATGGCATTGCTCAACACTGAGTTAAAGTTTCCTCCTTCAGGACATCTCCCTTATAAAGGAAATTATGGCATTGCTGGATTCCATACATTCCAGTTAAAGTAATTTTCCTTTATAATCAGTTACCCAACAACTGTGATGAACATGTGAGATATCTCCCTTTAGAGATGACAAATTCTCTCTCAGTCAAACCTTTAGCTTCAATCTTGGGCTTTGAACAAGACACAAACACTCATCTAGCTTCAATCTTGGGATTTGAACAAGACGCCAAACATCTTTTTCCTCCCATAGAATAGGAGGAACTACGATTGCTTTGATTTCCCTGTTATCTTTACTAGAATACGTAGGCATAAGATTGCAAAATCTTAGCGAGCACACACAAATAAAAAACTTTAGGTCTAGTACCTTACAAAAAAAAACATCGGAACA
Source organism: Lathyrus tuberosus (assembly GCA_022829125.1). NCBI lineage: Eukaryota > Viridiplantae > Streptophyta > Magnoliopsida > Fabales > Fabaceae > Lathyrus > Lathyrus tuberosus. The sequence continues at coordinate 5,403,394 of JALAZF010000403.1, read as the reverse complement.
CCCGAAAATAACAAAAACACTCTCTCAACACTCTCAAAGAAGAAACTTTCCCAATTTACAGATAAACACCAGTAAGTAGATAACAGTAGAACATGTTAAACGATCTATGGATAACCATATATACACAGGGTAATTGACAACTCCCCATTGTATAATCTGACCCCGGACCCCCAATCTCTTAGCATTTGTTAAAGAAAACATTTGCGTGCAAGGTTAGTTTTAGATAGCTTCCCTTTTCTTTCCAGCTTCATAGGATAAATAAGAAATCAGAAAGTAGCACCCAATTCCAAACAATGCGGTAATGTGGTCGTGTCACCGACAAAAATCGCACGCTACAGTAAGGACACTTTAGTCCCCACATTTCTATAAGTAGACGAGTAATGTAACCAATGCTTGAACGTTTTGACTAGTAGACAACTATAAACCTAACCTTGGTAGACATATGGTGTGATCTTGGTACTCTCCATGCAGTCAGCGTGCCTGAATTGTCTTACTTCCTTTTTTTATTATCTTTTCATATGCACACTGAAATTATCCCATTGCAATTTTCATTAACTTTACCTTTTTCACTATCATAAAACTTTATCTTGTGTGCTTCGTCATCACTGTTTTCTTCACTATCTTCAATAAGATCAACAATTTTTTATTTGAGCACCTCACTTGAATTGTCTTCAATAATATGCTCCAACCAAATATGTCCATCAACATTGTTAGACATGCATTGATTTCAAGCTTCTGCAGGTGAGAATCATCAATCATGTGGAAAAAACCTTCATCAATTTCTTCAATATTTCACCACATTCTAACTCCACTACCATCATAACCTCATTCTTTTACTATGCTAAATACTTCAAAATAAGACCATATTTCTGAATCTTTCCCTTTCAGGATTGTTTAAGCACCTCCAATGTAAAAAATGAAGCTTTTGAGGACAAAGTCTCCCCTATGGTGAAAAATAACATTGAACGTATTTGTTATGCTGCGGACCCAGAAACATATGAGATTGCAAAAACTATGGCTAAACGAAGCTTCTTATGCGACTTGGTGATCTGGCACGTTGGATAAGAGGTTGCGACCTTTATGTTTCTAGAATAAAAAATGTTGATCTTGAATCGGCGATGTTAATCTCCGATCCGGTGGACCTAGGGGGTACCTGCATGGTTAGTAGTCCAACGTCCAAGTCAGTTAGGATTCAAGATGATTGTAGTGAAAGTAAAGAATATAGATTGTGTTCCTGAAAACCCTTTGTGTAGGTATTTATACCTTGGACTCAATGAAGCGGGCATAATAAATAGACCTTATCTTATTGAGTCTTTAGCCAACACGAAATAGTACTCATGCATATTTGTTAACTGAAGTCATACAATAAAACTCTACTTTTTTGTGTCATAAAGAATTAGAAACGAACATGCAAGAGAAACGTAACAATGAAATACCAAATACCTTACAACGAGGGACGAACTACAATGTGGATTTTGGAAATGATGAACGAGCTATTTGATGTTCAGGAAACGAACAATGAGTTTAGTCTGTTAAAACCGAACATGCAAGTGAAGAAATAACTAATAATAGAGTTTCCAAGTCTTCTTAACTCAAACGATTTGGGGTGAAAGACAAACTGAGTAACATTCTTCTTTTTTAAAGATTTTGGAAGACTTTTGGAACAATTTCAAACTCTAATTTAGTTTAAATAATAATAAATAAATAAATAAATACGACTAAAAAAAAGAAGAAAAATCAAAGTGACAACTATACATCACTTTTTTATTAATTAAATTTTATTGAATGATGAAATAGAAGAATCTTAAAATAACAAAAATATAATCTATGTTTTTTTACAAAGACGATTTTAGAATTCGTCTCATATAGTATAGACAAATTGATCATTAACCCTAAATTAAATTAGAAAAGTTGATAAGTTTTTGTTAAAATTTAAAGAACCTAAGTCAGCTAGCCATATAGGGTCTAACCTAATATATAATTTCATAATTAAAACTTCTTTAACGCATTATACATGTTGAGGTGAAATTTTGTTCTCTTGCCGTCAATAGTTGCTTGTTGTCTTATCAACAAATTTTTATCCCAAACATGTTAGATATTTTGATAAATTTAGTAATAAAGTGTACAACACAACATTTTCTTTATATTTTTTAACTATGAAAATTAACTTCTTTCCCCTACCTAGCTATGCCTAAGATTCGAACACTTTTACACTTCTACGTCTTAAACAACGAGAACAAATGATAATATTATAAAATAATTAAGATATTTTATTTCTTTAATTTATTTTATATTATATAATAAATGCATGCACATGTCTTTGAATGGTACGTGTTTTTCCACAAAATACCAAGGCTTTGATAACAACTCAAAGATAATGAAACAAGGGTTATATATGAATATGCTTCATGTGTACTTAGGCAAGTTGTTTTCTTTGGGATCTTCTTTGGAAGTTTAGGAAAAGAATTCTTTGAAGAAAATGAAAGAAGAAAGGAAATAAAAGCAATAATAGTCCTTGATTTTGTCATTTTTCTTTTCGAATATTAATTTTGGAGTTATTTTACTCTTTTAATTAAAAAAAATTATATTAAACTATTAACTTTTCACAATGTGATATATCAATCATTTTTGTATAATTAGCAAGAAAAAACTTAAAAATTAATCGTTAAATTTGTCTTTAACTAAACACAAAGATAATTTTAAATGTGGAATGACATAATGACAACGATCGTGCGGAATGACATAATGACAAAAAGAAATGACAAATTTTGATTCGTTAAATTTGTCTTTAAATTAATCGAAAAAACGAATAATAACTTTGGGGGAATTGTTCCACGAAACTAGTCCGTCTTTAAATTTGATTTTGATTTTTAGAAAAGTATAGATATGATTATGGTATGTTTAAGCTGATAACTTTGCGTGAATGAATTTATATTTTAATAGATCTTTGAGATTTTAATATTTCTAAAAGAGTAATACGGTAAATAATCATAAATTTAATTGAAATATACAAACCGTCAATAAATCATAAACGTTGCATGTTACAAATAATTTAAATTTTATTTAATCGTTTATAAAATAATGTAAACGAATAATGGTGACAAATTAAGTGTGCAAAATTTTTAATACTAACTAATTAATCTCAATAATCATATAGCACTCAAGTTTACTCAAGTTTGTTTTAACGCTCTTATAATTTAGTAAAGAAAATAATATATTTTCTCCCCTCCAAAATAATATATTTTCTCAAGTCTTCAACTTTATAGAAGATGAGGTTAATATCCTCTCTTTATTATACATCATCAATCACTAAAAAACTTTAATAGATAGAAATAAAGATGATAAATGTTCGTTCACATTAAAACATCCCATGCCGACATGAAATGACCAAATGCGTCCTTAGATTAAATGCCTACGCAACACATTTTTAAATAAGTGTCGCTTAAGTGTCGCTTAATAATTTTAATTATTTGCTTAATATTTAAAATAATTTTATAAATAAAGAGTTTCAAAATAAGTGTTACTTGATATTTAAAATAATTTAATAAATAAATAAGAGAGAAATGTAATTTTACCAATTGACTAGAGGATACAATTGATTATTGTATTTGTTAAAAGAAGCGTGTGATATTTTTATATGAATGAGAGATATTCAAATGTTTTTGTAATTAAAAATGATTAGGATTTACTCACGATGGTAAGAAACCTTAGTTTGTAATGTTTATAAGGGTAAGAGAGTAACATCACGTGAAGTGAGAAATTATGTATTTATGAGTTGATTATAATGATTTGTCTCCTCTCATATTTGCAAAGAGATTTTTATAGAGACACCTTGATTCTAGGGTTCAAGAAACCCTAATAGATGTTAATCGCTCACCCACAAAATTATTGACAGTCTACTTTCTACTTCTAGAAGTTATGGTTTGACCTTGTTCAAATAATTAGTTCCTGAATAACAATGTTTGTACATGTTTTTCTTAAAATCCCTCGTGACACAAAGGCCGCGTTTGACCAATGCCCTGTGGGATGGTGACATGCGGGTCGCTTTTATACGAGGTTCTCACAAAAAAAACTGTTCCGGACTGGGCCGAGGACCTGCTCAACACCCGAACAGGCCCAGCCCACACGCTCTGGGGCGGCCCATACGAAGGACTTAGTCGAGCCAGTGTCGGGCAAGCGTCACGCCACAATGTCGGGCACGAATGGTGTAGAGCTTCGGGCAGAAGCATTGAGCCTTCCCCGGAGTTATCCTCGACACGAGGATATCGCTCCTCGCGAGGAGTCATCTCCGTACACGCAGTGAGTCCTCCCCGCGAGGACACCTCTCTCCCAGCCATTCAAGAGTCCTCCCCGCGAGGACACGTTCTCACGTAACCGCTCCACTCCCGAAGGAATCGGTCTGCCCTAATCCCAGAAATCTAGGAACGGTTACCCCAGGGCGAAGACCACGTACTGGTCTTCACTACGCCACGTAAGCCCTGGCAGTTACTTGGATTGGGCCTGGCAATCCAGCCCAATGCAAGTAACCGTTGGCCCTGCGCTGGGGGCTCTATAAATACCTTCTCACTTGAGAAGGTCAGGTTACACACTTTCTTACTCTCGCTTCTGTACTTGCCTTTTCTCTGACAACCACCTTACTTGAGCGTCGGAGTGCCTTGCAGGTACACCCCTCCCCCCGCCGTCTTTCAACTTCACCGGAGCCAAGGTTCAACAGACGCCGTTGGCCATCAGAAACTGTCTGATCCAGGTACGATCAGTGGCGCCGTCTGTGGGAAATTATAAGCTTCCCCGTTTTTTCTGCTCGATAAACCAAAGCTTTCTCCATTCATCACCAACATGGCCAATCCGACAGTCAACCAGGCTCTGGACACCGTGCTCGCACAACTCGAGAACGGGAACCACCGGGAGGACACCGTCATCCTCAACGGCGGTGAAGGCGACATAAGAGACGGGCAGACCGCCTCCCCGGACTCCCAGGATGTAGCCTACAACGCCGCCCGTCAGGACGACCAGCAAGCCATTCTCCAACCAGTTGCTTCGCCGCCCAATGCGGACCCGAGCACCGTGGCCCTGTTTGCATTGATCAACCAGACCAATCAGCTGATCGCGCAACAGAACACAAGAATTAAAGCCTTGGAGCAAGGACGGGCACAACGATCTTCCCCGCGAAGACATCGTCGTCCCCCGTCACCTCGCCGTTCTCCTTCCCCGCGAAGGACCCCTTCCGAAGATTCTAGGACCCCTTCGCCGGTACGCCAGGGTCGCCGACCGCATCTCGAGCGTCCCCAGCCGACGATCTCCCATAAACGCCCTCGTTCCCCGCCTCGGAAGGAACCCAGGGCCTCCACCACCTCCAAGAAGTCCAAGCAGACCGAAGAAAGACCAAAGAACCGTTCGAGGAACTCCCCTTCACGGCACCATCGATCACCTTCGAGATCCCCGGCTGGTAGCGACGACGAGGACCAGAGGACCCCTTTGTCATGGGAAATCATGTGTGCCCCAATCCCTGCGGGCATGGAGAAACCCCCACTATTGGGGACCTATGACGGGCTGACCGACCCTGACGATCATGTGGAGAGTTTCGAAATAATGCTCGACTTCCGAAATGTCAGGGGAGCCATCAGGTGCAGGCTGTTCCCCACCACCTTGCAGAAGGGAGCCATGACTTGGTATAAGGGTCTGGAACATGGGTCGATCACGTCATGGAAGCAACTGAAGCAGCGCTTCACTAAACACTTCACCGCGTCTCGTCGACACCCGAAGACGGAGGCTTCCCTAGAAAGCATCTTCCAAGGGAGGAACGAATCTCTCCGAAACTACATCGAGAGGTTCAACAAAGAAGCCGTCGAGGTCCATACGACCGACGACATGAAGAAATACTTAATTATCCATGGACTGCGTGTCGGGTCTGACTTTGCCAAATCCATAGGCCTCCGAAGACCCCGGCGTCTCGAGGACCTTCTCGCTCGAGCCCAGCAGTACATCGAACTCGAGGAGACTGAAGCAGCTCAGATCGCTCTTGAGACGAGATGTAGAGAAGGCCCCCGCGGCCACAAAGATGAAGACTCTTCTTCCCGATGAGGAGGAGAAAAGAAGAAACAGAACCGCAACCGTGATCCTCGGGAACTGCGCGGACCGGCTGGCCGATTCACGGAGTACACCCCGCTTAACACTCCCCGGTCTCGAATCCTCTTCGAATGCCAGAATTCCGAGTTTGTAAAAGGAGGAGTTCGCTTCCTGAAGCCCGCTGCTCCCAAATCAAACGTTGACAAATTAAAGTACTGCAGGTTCCACCGGAGCCACAGACATGTGACCGAAGACTGCATCCATCTCAAGGATGCAATTGAGATTCTCATCAAAGAGGGGCACTTGAAGAAATATGCCCAAAAGAACGACCCTCCTCGTCCGAGTTCACGGGAATCGCAGAACGTCGAGGAGACGACACCTCCTTCTGCTGACAACCAGCTTCAGGTCGCCCTCAGCGTCACTCGGCCCGAGGACTTCTTCGTCCCCCCGATCATTGAGGGCGAAGAAGCAATCCGCAACATGTGGGCGACCTTCCCTGACGAGGACCCCGTCACTGCCCGCAGTACCTGGGAAGTCTTCCCCAAAGCAATGGTCATCTCCGGAGGCAGTCCAGAGAAATTGTCGGTCGGATCAATCAAGCGAAAGTTTGACGAACTGGAATTCGCGACATCTGCGAAGGCGACCACCCTCGAGAATGTGCGGGGAAACTCCAATCCCATCACCTTCTACCTCGAGGAACTCCCCGGGGGAGCACCAAACGCCACTATTCCCCTCCTGATCAGGGCGCAGATGGCGAACTTTGACGTCTGAAGGATCCTAGTCGACCAGGAAAGCTCGGTCGACATCATGTATTCTCATTTGTTCGGGACCCTTCAGCTCGACGAGAGGCATCTGACCCCGTATGTCGGTTCAGATCTACAGGGGTTCAATGGGACCACCACCAGACCATGGGGTTACGTGGAGCTAATGGTTACGTTCGGGGCCGAAGACACGGTCTGACAGGTGAAGATCCGTTTTCTGGTGGTCGAATGCCCATCACTTTACAACTGCATCCTCGAGAGGACCACCCTGGCTGAACTAACGGCGGTGCCATCGACGGTCCACCTCAAAATGAAGTACTACACGACCAGGGGACGAGTGGTGACGATGCATGGGGACATCGACGCAGCTAGAAGATGCTTCGACGCCGCTATCAAAGGCCTAAGTTCCATCGGCCCCAAACCCAAGACCGTGGTCAAGCCACCCCAGGATGCCGAACATGTATCTCTCTCGCGCGTCAACGCGGTCGACCTCGACAGCAGGTTCTCCGGCGAGCCCGACGAAGACAGTGTCGAAGATCTCAACCACTAGACGAAGAACAATGGGCAGCCTCTCCACCCAGCGCGCCCCATCCCAGATGGAGACTTCGAGCTCGTGTCCCTCGGGGACGATCCAGACCGCAATGTGAAGATTGGCGCCGGGATCCCCGACCTGGCAAAGGAGCAGCTGAAAGCATGTCTGAGGGAGAATGCTGACCTCTTCACGTGGAGCGCATCTGAGATGCCTGACCTCGACCCCGAGGTGGCTTGCCATCAGCTCGCAGTAGATCCGGCCGCTAGGGCCATAGCACAACGTAGGCGTAAGCAGTCTCCCGAGAAAGCGGAGGCTGCTGAAAAAGCTGTAAAAGACCTCCTAGAGGCAAATTTTATTTCGAAAGCCAAATACACGACATGGCTGTCCAACGTTGTACTTGTTAAAAAGAGTAATGGAAAATGGAGAATGTGTGTTGATTACACTGATCTTAACCGGACTTCCCCGAAAGACTGTTACCCCTTGCCTAACATTGACCAACTGGTCGACAACTCTGCAGGTTACAAACTACTATCTATCATGGACGCTTACTCGGGATACAACCAAATTCCCATGGACAAGGTTGACAAACAACACACGGCCTTCATGACCGCGTCGGGCAACTACTATTACAACGTAATGCCCTTCGGTCTGAAGAATGCCAGTGCGACCTACCAACGGATGATGAACAAGGTTTTTCGGGATGAAATCGGCGACATGCTCGAAGTCTACATGGACGACATGATCGTCAAGTCTGCAGAAGAAGTCGACCACGCCGCGCACCTCAAGAAGGTGTTCGACACGGCGAGGAGGTGCGGCATGAGGTTCAATCCCGACAAGTGCACCTTCGGCGTCCGGGCAGGAAAGTTCCTCGGATTCTACCTCACGGAACAAAGAATCGAGGCAAACCCCGACAAGTGTAGGGCTTTCTCCGAGCTCCCTACCCCGGACTCAAAGAAGTCAATACAATCGTTGAACGGGATGCTCACCGCCCTTTCCCGTTTCGTCGCCAAATCCGCGCAGTACGCACTCCCATTTTTTAAACTTCTTCGACCTAAAGCGGAGTTTGATTGGAGCGAGGAATGCGAGCAAGCACTCGCACACTTAAAACAAGTCCTGTCGCAACCCCCGGTCCTCTCACGGCCTGAGAACGGGGAAACACTCTTCTTGTATCTTGTAATCACGAGCGAAGCAGTCAGCGCCGTCCTCATTCGGGAAACCTCGGACGGGCAGAAGCCAGTCTACTTCACGAGCAAAGCCCTCCAAAGCCCCGAGCTCAGATATCAGCAGATCGAGAAAGTCGCAATGGGCCTCGTCACCGCAGCCAGGAGGCTACGCCACTACTTCCTCGCCCATACCGTCATCGTAAGGACCGAACAGCCTATTAGGCAGCTCCTCGGACGACCGGACATGGCGGGGAGGATGCTCAGGTGGTCACTCAAGCTCGCCGAGTTTGTCATCCGATATGAAGGGAGGAAAGCCCTGAAGGCACAGGTACTGGCCGACTTTGTAGCAGAGATGACCACCCCGGAACCCTCGACCAACGGGTCACAGAAATGGACAATCTATGTCGACGGAGCATCCATCCCGAAGGGAAGCGGGGCGGGAATCATCCTCGAAAACGAGGAAGGCATCCTGATCGAGGTGTCCCTCGAACTATCCTTCCCGACATCGAACAACCAAGCCGAATACGAGGCCTTCCTCGCAGGACTCCGGCTGGCCGAGGACCTCGGCGCCAAGGAGGTCAAACTTTTCACCGATTCTCAGCTCGTAGCCTCGCAAGTCCGAGGAGAGTACCAAGCCAAGAACGACAGCCTCATAGAATACTTGACCTTAGTAAAAGGAAAGATGAAAAAGTTCACCTCGGCAGAAGTAACTCACATCCCCCGCGAGCACAATGCCCAAGCGGATGTCCTGTCAAAATTGGTGAGCACAAAGAAGAAAGGCGGGAACAAGTCCGTCATACAAGAAGTGCTTTCCCGCCCAAGCATCGACAAACCGATCATGGTTCCGGACATCAACGCCATAGGGGAAAGCAACTGCTGGATGACCCCGGTATACGAATACATCATGACAGGCAAACTGCCCGAAGATTCCAAAGAAGCAGGAATGGTCAGAAGGCGGGTGTGCTCCTACACAGTAGTCGAGGATAAGCTATACCGGCGAGGGTTCTCTATCCCCCTCCTCCGGTGTGTCGAGGAGACTAAGGTCCCCGGCATCCTCCAAGAAATCCATGAGGGAATCAACGCCCAGCACCTCGGCGGCCGCTCGTTATCCCGTAAGGCGCTTCGCGCAGGATACTACTGGCCCACCATGCAACAGGACGCCAAGGAACACGTCAAGAAGTGTGAGAGGTGCCAGCGTCACGGGGACATGCACCTCGCTCCCCCAGCGAGCTCAAAACGCTATCATCCCCGTGGTCGTTCGCTTGGTGGGGAATGGACATCCTTGGCCCCTTCGTCGTAGGATCATATCAAAACAAATACCTCATCGTTGGGGTGGATTACTTCACGAAGTGGATCGAGGCGGAAGCATTGGCCAAAATCACGGTCTTTAACATACTGCGTTTTTACAAAAGAAACATCATCGCCCGATTCGGTGTGCCTCAAGCCATTGTCACCGACAACGGGACACAGTTCACCGACAAGAACTTCCAAGACTTCGTCGCCAAACTGGGCACGAAGCAGCACTTCACGTCAGTCGAACACCCCCAAACAAACGGGCAAGTTGAGGCAGCGAACATGGTAATCCTCCAAGGATTGAGACGCCGATTAGGCGACGCCAAACAAAGGTGGGTCGAGGAGCTACACAGCGTCCTCTGGGCCTACCGAACGACCCCACACTCCACGACCGGGGAGACCTCTTTCCGTCTGACCTACGAAACGGAAGCAGTGATCCCCGTGGAGATCAGGGAACCCTCGAGGAGGACAGAAGCCCCCCTCGACGGGGACACGGACGATGAAGCCTTGAGGGAAGAACTCGACTTCGTCGAGGAAACACGCTCGAGCGCTTCTCTCCGAGAGGCGTCACTTAAACAAAAAATAACGCTACCTTATAACGACAAAGTTATCAAACGTGAGTTTCAGGTAGGCACCCTCGTCCTACGCAGGAACCAGAAGGACTCGCGAGAAGGCAAACTCGCCGCGAACTGGGAGGGCCTGTACCGCGTCCGCGGGAAAACGGGGACGGGAGCCTACTTCCTCGAAAACCTGCACGGGGAAGAACTTGCTCGACCATGGAATGCTGAGAAGCTCAAGCAGTACTACGGTTAAACACTGCCCGCGTCTCACTAGCACCGTGATTACGGGGACGCGCTAGGGTACAAGCGCGACACCCCTATACAGAACACGACGATCAGAGACCGCGTTGTGTGTACGCGAGGACCTTTGATCCGGCGGGGATACCTCGATCGAGGCCCACCGTCGTCGTACCAACCGGGCATAACACCCAGGTCGCGATGGGAAGTTCATGCCATGAAGCTAGGACCTCAATCGAACTCTTAGTCTCGTTGAAGGTTGGAATACACCTCCGGCCGCCCGACCAGCTCTCCACGCGGCCAAGGACTATCAAGGTCGAGCAAATCCCAAAGCCTTATTACTTAGGTAAAAATAAAGTATAACAAATAACACATCACACACAATTCAAAACATGCAAACAATACTGGCAATTAAACAAGAGTACATTAAAACGGGCAGAAGCCCAGTGTACGAATATTACAAAACAAGTATTACAAAAGCGTCAAAAAGCCCCTGGCACATAGGCCGGGCACAAATCATTACAAAGAAAATGGCGCGCAGGCCAAACAACCAAAGGAACTACACAGCTATATCGTCTTCGACCCGGCCTCCATCTCCCTCCTCCCCCTCCTCCGGAATATTGAGCTTGCCGTCGACCACACGAAGGAACGGGTCGATTCTGTCGAGCACCAGCGAAACCCCAGGATTCTCAGCGGCGATCTGTTCCACAACATTCTTGAAACCTATCTCCAGAGCTTCCAGGTTATCGGTCTGAAGCTCCCGAATCTTGCCAATCAGAGCGGCGCGGTCAGCAAGGTTTTTCTCCACGGGGGACTCGTTCTCCGCGGGACGGACAGCAGCCTCCAACTCCTCGACCTTTTCCCGAGAGCGATCAAGCTCCTCTTGGGTCGCCTTCAGGGCAGATTTGACCTCGTTCAGCTCGCGGAGGGTATTGGCATGACCCTCGCACTCAACTTGGGCCTTCAGCAGATCAGCCGCAACCTTATTCTTTTCCTTCTCGAGGGCAGTATAGTCGTCTTTCAGCTTTTGTAGCTCGGAGGAAGAGAGGGCCCCGTCGTTCAATATCAAGGCAGTCTCAAAGACCCGCATCATGGCCGCAAGGTCCTCGACAAGCGCCTCTCTCCTGGCCGCCCCGTCCATACCCAGAACCGCCTTCACCTTGGCATCAGCAATGACAGGGGGGCTTCCCCCGAAGAAATTCCGCTGGAGATGGCAAGTGGGCAGCTGAAACTTTTCCGGCGAGACAGGGTCCACGAGATCCACGAGGACAGGCCCCTCGGTCATTGCTTTCTTGGCAGGGGTGCTCTCTGCGAAGGAGACTGGCTGCATTGTGGCGAGGAATAGCCACTCGTCGTTCCAACCGGCGCTGCAGTCTCGATAATATCTCGAACACGGCTCTTGGGGCGTTTGGGTGCCCGCTCAGCGGCCAACTTCATGATACGCTCGGTGGCGTTAGACATTTGAGCTGCAAGAGAAACACAAAAAGTTAGCTCAGAGACAAAGCAAAATAAAGGCCAGAACATGACGAGGAAATCCCACCTAAGAACCTCTTGGTCTCGTCGAGAGACTTGCATTCGAGGAGCCCCCGGGTATTTATATAGCGAGCCTCTCGTAAAACCCTCCCTTGGGAGTCGCGGAGGAGGTTTCCATCCCTACCAACACATTCCGCCCGGTTGAAACCCTTGACAAAGGCGACCAACGTGGCATACGCCCCCTTGTCATCCTCCGACAGCGCGCTATGCTTCACGACGTAATCCTCGGTGCCGAGCGCGAAGTGAGTGTCCTCCCACTCCAGAGGGCACTTGGATACGAACCTCTCTCCCCCGGATCCGTCGGGCACAATGTCATAAAGTGTACCAACGGCCGAGTGCGTCGCGGGCATGACATAGTAGAACCTTCTCTTGAAGCCCCTTATTGAATCCGCATACGCCTTGAACAACTTCTGGGGTTGTTTGAAAGAAACCCAACTATGTCTCCCACCGTCCGTCGAGCGTTGCAAATGAAAGACGCGGAAGAAGAGCTCGAGGGTGATCCTAATTTGAAGATAGTCGCAAACGATTTCAAATGCCTGCATAAAAGCAAGCGCGTTGGGGTGAAGCTGCGACGGCGCCAAGTGCAGACGATTGAAGACCCCTAGTTGGAAGCTGTTGAAGGGGAGACGGATACCGGCCTCTTTGAAGGCGAACTCGTACATGGGAAATCGCAGCCCGCGATAGTTCGAGCAGATGCGATGGTGTACCCGGGGCTGGAAAACCGTCCATGTGGCCTCCTCTCCGTCGGGGACGTTCTCGAAGAAGGCGAACGCGTCTGTGTCGTCGACCGAGAAACACGACCCGAGACGCAGAGGTTCTTCCCCGACCCATTCGGCTGCCGGGCGCACGGGCGCCTACCCGGGGATCTGAGCGGGTCCATCCACGTCGGGCTCAGTATCTACGTAGATAACCCCCGGAATCCTCGCGGCCATTTTTACCTGAAAAGCAGAGGAAACAGGTGAATTCGTCGATCGCGACCAAGTCCACCCTTCCACCGCAGATCAAGTGAAAGGGCAGCGAGCAAGAAACATTCGGGGACACGGCGAACTGCCCGAGGCCGTCACCCCGTCCCTTCTCTCTTCGCTCCCCGATCTCCCCGTCTCACTTCCCCGTGACATTCATCGCGCATCCTCGGCGCATTCATAATAGTCCTCGGGACATTCATCTTTCCCTCGGTATGTTCATCCCAAACCACCGTCAGAACCTACCGGAAACCTAGGAATTTTCTGCCGTTCCCGGCGGAACCCTAACGGAGCGGCGGGAATACACTCTACTCGCCGGAAAACTACTAAAAGATGAACCCTACATCCACTCGCCGGAATACTACTAAAAGATAAAACAAAATAAACCGCAAAGGATGAGAAACTTACTTGAGCAGTGGAGAGCGGAGTAGAACAGCAGAAACGGCGGTACACGGCGGCGTGCGGCGGCGGAGCAGTGACGGCGACTAGAGGAGATGCAGAGCGAAAAAGGGGGGAATGTGCAAATGGAACGAACTCGCCCCTTTTATAAGCCCCTCGCGAGCTTCGAGGAGTCCCTAGGCAATCGAGTACGCTACCCTAGGGTAGCCGCCCTACGCAATAATGAGATGTGACACGTGGCGCACGCTTTCCCAGGCACGTCTGTTCATTCCCTCGCACGCGTCCCTTCATTCACCTCGGCTGCGACCCCTCGTATCCCCGCGATTTTTTTCCCCTCTACGACCAATCTCGCTCGAGCATGCCTGTTTACTTCTGCCCGGTTCACGAGGACTACTCCCCTCTCGAAGCCTTTTCCCGAACGGGCACACCCTCGACATAACTTGGACCCTTAAGTCATCACTCCGACATCTCAGAACAACGACTTGGGGGGCTCCTGTTCCGGACTGGGCCGAGGACCTGCTCAACACCCCCCCGGTCTTTCAACTTCACCGGAGGCAAAGTTCAACAGACGTCGTTGGCCATCAGAAACTGTCTGATCTAGGTACGATAAAAAACTATATAAATTATAGAGTAATTTTACAAAATAAAAGAATAATAAATATAAAATATTAATTAGAGAATACAATTTAAAATTAAAAATTAGAACTATATTAAAAACTTAAAATGATATCATTTTTGTTCTATTACAGAATAATTTTTCCAAACATTACACTTATTTTTGAAAAGGATGAAATAGTTTTTTTTAAAGATATTTCTTTAATCGAACAAACAAAAAAAAACATTTCACTTGCAATAGAATAATAAATTGTGTGAGCAACATAGACTAATGTAAATGGTTGAAATTTATTTATTTATTTGATTAGAAAGTTAGAATATTAAAATGAGATGGTTCATAATTATAAGTTAAAAATATATTTTTTGACATGATTATAAGTTAGAATATTATGATGGGGGTGTTGGGTATAGAATAAGATATTAAATAATACAAATTTCATTTTCATCTTGGTGGAATTTTTTTCCCACACCCTTTTCCAATTTTAATAACTTAAACCAAACGCACTCTTGAAAAATATCAGCATGCAATCTTTAGTTGTCCAAACAAAGAGTAACTTACATGGAAAGTAGTCCAATAGTTAAAACTATAGAGAGATTAAAAAAAGCTCCAATATCCATCATAGAAACTTAATGGTCACCATTGAATTGGCATATATTTCCTTGCATGTACCAATATTTCAATTGGAAGGTTGACAATAAATTTGGAAGAATCATTTTAAATTTCAAAGTAGAATAAGGAATTATCATCTTCTCTTAAAAATAAAGGACTGTATTATATTATTTGAATTCTTGTCTCAACCCTATAGTTTTTAAAGAAAATCGTCTCTAGTCACTCAGGTTAACCGATAAATAAGTAAAATTTGATAAATAATTGTTTCGGTCATGATTCGAATTTCGATTCTTCTAAATAATTTATCTTTAGTTGAAATTCATTAACTACTTAACTCTCAACAATTGTTTATTTTATCTGCGATTTCATTAACTATTTGACTCTGAACAATTGTTTATTTTATCTGCGATTTTAATATTTAGTAAGGAATATAACCCTATATGCTTTATTTCTTATCAAACATATCTTTTTCCATTAACAAACATTTCCCTTAACTTTGGTACACAAATGAAGAAAGAATAATTCCCAGATTACATAAAAAGAAATAGATGAATGGACAATTTAGTGGTCATGAAATGAAAGCATGAATCATATATATCTTTTGTTGATGCTCCATAATAGTGCTATATGTTATGTTATGTGAAGAAATGCAATATTGCTGTAAAGGACCAAAGATTCTCAGAATATTATTTCAATCAGATAATAAAGTTTCTCACACATCAAGGTTATATATTAGCATTTGAAACCATTATTAGAAAAAGACATTAAAAGAAGTAACAAGTCAAAAAATACATTAAACCATTTATCAAGTTTTTTGGTGCTTGTTCTTTGTTTTTGAGTTAAAATATAGTAACTGATAAGATTCCTATGCTAGGCTTGGCTTAGCTACAAAATGGTGACTCTTACTTGGTTTCCATTATTTGCCTAAGTGACAAAGTAAAGTTATAAAGGTGAAAAACCACTCAAATTTACATTTCATTTTCCTTTACTTAAAAAAAAATGTGAAGACATTAACCTAAACAAGCAACAGAAGTTATGAAAGTCGGTGTACTTTGTTATTCTCTAATTATGGGGTCTATATGATGTATTGATATAGGTGCAAACATTAGAAAATAGAGGCATGGGTGATGAAATGTCCCATGATGCTTTCTTTTTGGATTAGAATATTTGATTACATGTTTTAAAATTAAAGTTTAGGGTATTGTTTATCGGAAAGGGGGGTGAGCATGTGGCCAGCCATGCAATTGAACGGTTCACATGCTTTGGTAAAAAGTTGTCCTAACTCTGATTACATTTGGCAGAAGTTTAGTTTTTTAATTAACATCTAATTGAAGTAGGTTAAAGTGATGTCATTTAGCAAGTGTGCTCTAGAATATGCCATGTTCTTAAAATTAAGTTAAACAACAATGTATATAATGAGTTAAAAATGTGAGAAAAGGGGTTCGCAAATCCCAACTCAACTGATAAAAATCGATATTGTTAGATTGAACGTTGTTAGGAGTTTCACATCGGACAATAGATGGTTTGAACATGTGTTTATAAGTGGAGACAATTTTCATCCTACAAGCCGATTTCGTTGGGATGAGTTAAGTTTAATCCGCAATTCTAAGATGGTATCAAAGTCTCGTTTAAGATTCGTTGTGCCACTTACTATCAGGTCACCTACCATTTAGTTTCACGCTCTTCAATTCTGGGCGTGAGACGGAATGTTAAGAGACTCACAACGGACAATAGATGACCTGAACATGTGCGTATAAGTGGAATAATCTTCATTCTACAAACCGATTTTGTATGAATGAGTTAAGTCCAACCCACAATTCTAAGAGACGTCATTACTAGGTTCAAACTTTGGTACTCACGATTTTGTGGAAGTATCTAGACTCTAGCGGTTATTACCACTTCATCTACGGACCCAAAAAACGTGAGATTAAGAGACATATATTGTCAGCGTAAAATAATTTTAAACTAATATCTACAACAATATAACGAGTACTCGTTAGATATCGGTGTAAAACTATTTTACACCTCAGTGAGCATCTCCTCGAAGTCTAAAAATGTTCCCAAGTATGGTGTCATTGAGCATTATTAGAAAGGGAGAGGGTGAGAGGGAAGTACCACTATTTAGTATTGGATTCTTTTCCCTTTGCAAACACAGATTTTCAGTAAAAAACTCATACTAGTAACTAGAAACACATGAAATCGAAATTTTCTAAGAATTGAAGTTGGCAATAATCCTGAAAAACTAATAGGGAATATAGCCTCATGAACTGACACAAGTACAGAAACTGCGACCACTTGGAATCAAAATTAAGGTTAAGTTATGAACCAACTCACATAGGTTTCTGACCATGGAAGCAATCTGATAAATTTAAAAACAGCTCCTGTCAGTTTCTCAAGTTCAATGCAATGGTTTAGATCTCTCACTTTAACCTTTAAAATTAAGTTTAACTTCAGAGAAGCATTTCTTCATGTTTATAGTTCAAAATTGATGTCAGAACTTAAAGCCTTCTGAATTCCAGACACCAATGGTTCTCAGTGTAGTTAAATATAAGAAAAAATTGCTGCTTAATTTGAATTATTTATTCTCAAATTCTTGATTTTGGACAAAAGATCTAAGCAGCTTTTTCTTTGGTGATTGAATAGTTGGGTGCATGTTACCAACCAAACCCATGTTACAAACAATGAATCAGTTTGCTTCACCGTCAGAGCAAAACTATTCTTAGGACAATAATCGTGTTAAACTATGAGAATTAAAAACAATTTCATATGACATTAATTTATCCTTTATTATCTATCCAAAATTCCTCTATTTTTTCTTCTCAGGACGATAGTTCTAAGTTTTCTGAACATGACTAACTCTGTGGTAGGACTTTGGATTTGGGCCTAGCCCAACAACTACACCAAATAGGGAAGTTAGAGAGGAGTTATATGTTGTTTCAAGAATGAGTTTGGTTCTCCCTCTATAGGTGTCCTATATGACCATTTCTTAACCAAATAGAAACGGAATTATGTAGCAGTACTCTGAATATGCATTTTTGCCACCACTCATGATTTATGTTTAAAATCTGAAATCATGTCCATGCAAGTAGAAAAAAAATTCCTTGGCATTTGCAATTTGTCTTGATAGCCAAATTACGTATCAAAGCTAGCAGCTCATATGACTGCACATGTATTTCTCAACAAGTTTTTCTTTTACACATTACAATATTTAGTCCGAGGACAACTCGTGCTACCAATAATCCTTACAAGAACCATCTCTATTTTTGAAATGATGGAAAGGTATTCTGTGTCTCACTATGATGTCTCTTTGGTTACCTTAGAGATCAGCTTCGTGAATTTGTGACAGTCCTTGCAAGACCTTAGGTTCTTTTCAGTCCTGATTTTGGACCCAGGACATGTCCTGACCAGTCCATAAGCAAGAGCTAGCTTCTCACTATGGTGAAGCAAATGAATGGCCTACTCCTCATCTATGGTGAAGCAACTGAATGGCCTCCATCTCAAGCATTACCTCTGATAATTTAGGTTTATACCCTTGTTTTCTGAGTTTATCTATACCATCAGATCCAATTCGACAAATATTTTCTCGGCTTCAGGGTGAATGTAATCCTCCATCACAAATTCATGAACAAAACCATCAAATTTCAATCCTACTAGACCATCAACTCTCTCACCTCTGCCTTGTCATACATACCACTTCCCTAGAGACGCATAAGCATTACTAGCAAGTACGTAACTTCCACTATCATGTTCACTCATGCCTTGCATGTAACTTCCACCATCATGTTCACTCATACCTTGCATGTAACTTCCACTATCATGTTCACTCATACCTTGCATGTAACTTCCACTATCATGTTCACTCATACCTTGCAGCTCAAGGCATTTCATCAAACGTTCGGCTCTTTTGGTATCTGCATGAACTTTGCGGGCCCATATCAAGGTCCTCCAAAGGACTGCATCAGGTTTCATTGGCATTGCATTAATGAAATCCTCAGCTTCTTTCAAACACCCTCCTCTTGCAAGAAGGTCCACCATGCAACCAAAATTTTAAATTGTAGGTTTCATTCCGTAACGCTTCTGGTCATCACTAAAAAACATTTAACCTTCACGAACCAAGCCTGCATTCCTACACGCCGATAAAACAACTGTAACTGTCCTCTCATCAGGTTTTACATTACACATTTCCATTTCAACAAACATATCAATAGCTTCTTTGCACATCCCGTGGCAAGTAAGGCCAGAAATCATTGCAGTCCAAACAAAAACCTTCCTTGCCCTCTCTAAACACCCACATTTCGAATACATATCAATAAGCGCAGTGCAAACATTACTCTTCAAATCAACTCCCTTCTCCTTCACAATCCCATGCACTTTCCTCCTCACACTCAAGGCTCCCAAATCCGCACAACCACTCAAAACAGAAATCGTAGCAGAATCATTCATTTCAACTCCACCTCCAACATTCTCTCAAACAACTCAATTTCCTCAATAGGAAGATCATGATTAATAAAACCATCAATCATAGTCGTCCAAGAAACCACATCTATTTGAAACATTCTATCTAACAGTTCACGAGAATTCACCAATCTCCGAATACATATGAATAAGCGTGTTTTGAATATACAAATCAGAACCAAAACCAAACTTAGTATTAACCCATGAAGCTGTTTTCCTTGTGGAACAAGTTTCAAGCGCGCACATCATTTTAAAACAAACGGATAAGTGTAGTGATCGGTGGATGATTGGAACATGAAGAGAAGGAGAGAAAGTGCTTGGAAATGATGGGTGGGGTTGGAACTGTGAGAATAATTGGTGCATTCAAGATAATAACCTCTAAGTTTTTTTCATCTGTGAAAAATCTTGTTAATCCAATTTTTATTTTTTTATTTTTTACCCTTTAGCTTAAGAATATACTTCCCAATTAACAATAACAATAATAATATTGTGTAAATATCATACCAAATATTTTATTGAAAGAAAATTAGCATACACTAAAAAAACTTCTGATGCAACATAGTTATTCCTGGTTATTCAAAAGACTAAACAACTCTGAAATTTGACTCGAATTCCCTTGGTAGAACACGGGAACCATTTTATTAAGACATGCTCATGCTCATGCTCATGCTCGGATAGCTAGTTTATGTGAAGAGTGGATCATCATCGCAGAATTTGCATTGACATTTCTTGAAAAAGAAACCACATTGTCCAGAGAGTGCATTTTCTACCGTCTGACAGTAATGGTTACAAATTCCAGAATGGAAGCATCTTGCATGAGGCCATGTGTTACTGTTACGCCAACATGTCTTGTTTGGTGGTTTTGTTGGGTCCTTATCTTCCGAAGAACCTGCACATTAAATTAACAACAATAATCTTAGTGTTTACTATACTATTGAAAATTGGTTACCTAAAATACCATGTATAAATTAAACAAAATTTAGTGTTACTTGCCATGGCCTGATGCTACAATGAGAACGATAGCAAAAAAAGCTGCAAAGACTTGAATACGATTAAGAAACATAGCCATGATTGCTTATTAATTAACTTGTGTTGATTAATTAGTTGATATTATAAAATGAAATGAGAATGTGTGTATATATAATAATAGTAGTGTATGTATATATATATTTTCATGCTTAAATGATGAACTCGTGGTTAGGTTAAGTGCACAGATAATGTGTGTGCCCACGAAAACATTATCATCTTTATTTATTTATTTATTAATTTATTTATACTAGGCATATATATTTGTGTGTGACCATAGAGAATAATTTTTCTCGGGTTGAGTATTATTACATCCATTTTTTCATGGCATCCCAAATTTTCTTTTCCAAGGCCAGGCAACTTATTAAAATGATATAGACCACATATCTCATTCCCTTTTTATTTTGAAAAATAATGTTATATATATTTTTTGAAAGAGAGAAAAAATATTTTATTGTCTAGAGTTCAAAAGAAAATAAAAATAAAAGGCTAAATTATAATTATTTTTCTTTTTTTATTTGTGAATAAAACTGCACATCTATAAATTGGGTTGCACCCCTTTAAAGTATTGGGCTTTGATGCATTTAAGAGTCTTCTCAACCCAAACTCTATTGTATGAATTGCAATACTCTTTGGCTAAACTATGAGAGAATTTCTTAACACACCCTATATGTTTTTACTGCACTACGCGAATTTTCACAAATGCCCCATGTTTCTGGATATGCGTTTTCGAACCCAACAAAATATAAGTTAACTTTAAAATATTTCGGAAATGCATCTCCAGAATCTCTAAAACATTTTAGAGCATAACTCGCGCCAGACTCTTCTCCTTCCTCATTTCACAATTTTCTCAAACTCAACTCAACCTCTCTCAAAACACTTCTCTAAACCAAGTGAAATGTCATCAAAGAAGGCTCGAGGGAACTCAAGAGAACATCAATCTTCATCTGTAACATCATCCAACTTTATCAAACACGTCAATTTCAAGTAAATTTTTTGAGTTTTCGATAAATGTTCGTGTTTTGGTGTAAATGAGTAGAAATGAATTATTAGGGTTAGAAATGAATAGAAATTACATTTAAGATAGTTTAAACATAGTATATAAGTTGTTTGTTGGCTGAAAATGGTGATCAAAACAAATTTTTTTGATGGTGCATGTGGTACATTACGCCATTGACGCAACTTCTGAGTTGCAGAAAATTTCGGAGATGCATCTCTGAAATTGTTCAGCATTTAATTTTCTGCAGGAAATTTTGGAGATGTATCTCCGGATTTTTTTAACGTTTTAGTTTCCTGGTGATTCCAGAGATGCATCTCCAGAATTTCTTGCTGTATCGTGCGATTTTTGTCGGTGACGCGACCACCTTATCACCGTTGGGTTTCTCACCACCGATGGTAGGAGTGGGGTGCTACTTTCTGATTTCTTATTTATCCCGTGAAGCTTGAAAGGGAAAGGGAAGCTATCTAAAACTAACATTGCACGCGAATGTTTAACTGAATAAACGCTTAAAGAGATTTGGGGAGTTTGGGACCAGGTTATACAATGGGGCGTTGTCAATTACCCATCCTATATGTGGTTATCCACAGGTTGTTAGCAATAGGTTCTGCTTTTATACTTGATGGTGTTTACCTGTTGATGGGTTGGGAAAGTTTCTCCTTTGGGAGGTTTTTTTTAGAAAGAGAGATAGAGAGTTTTTGTTGATGTTCGGGTTTGTTGATGTTTTTGGTAAGGTACTGGACCTAAGTTTGATTTAGTGTGTGAAGGTAATGGACCTAGAGTTTTTTATTGGTATGCTCGCTAAGATTTCGTTATCTTATGCCTACGTATTCCCGTTTAAAGAAACAGTGAAATCAGAGCTATCGTAGTTCCTCCTATTTTATGGGAGGAAAAGATGTTTTGGTGTCTTGTTCGAAGCCCAAGATTGAAGCTAAAAGGTTTATTTGTGTCTTGTTCAAAGCCCAAGATTAAAGCTAAAAGGTTTGTTTGAGAGAGAACTTGTCATCTCTAAAGGGAGACATCTCGTCTGTTTATCTCAACTGTTGGGTGATTGTTTATAAAGGAGGATTACTTTAACTGGGATATAAGAATCCAGCAATGCCATAATTTCCTTTATGAGGGATGTTATCCTAGAGGAGAAAACATTAACTCATTGTAGAGCAATGTCATTTTTCCTTAGGAGTCTTTCATGCTAAGAGAGGGATATTGGCTTGGATGTAAATAATCCAGAGGCTTGCCACTTACAACAATTAGATGAAAGAAAGGGATTTACCGGGATAAGAGATAAACTACAGCTTGGATATTTGAATCAACAAGTGTGCCACTTACAGCAGTTATCTGGGATTAAGGTTTGTTTGATATTCCTGAAATTCTAGTACCAGATGTGTGATGTTAAGTGCGATGTCACAACAACACACTCTGCAATGGACAATGCAATAACAACAATAAATCAACACAATGAATTATTCACCCAGTTCGGTCTAACTACCTACGTCTGGGGGCTACCAAGCCAGGGATGAAATTCACTACTTGTAGAATTAAATTACAGACTCAACAACCCAGTTGACAATCTCCTAATCTTAATTCCTACTAGTGACTTTCTACCTAAGAACCCACTTAGATATGAGAACACTACTCAATCCCTAAAACACTTCAGTGATATAATTCAAAGATCACACACTTTGAAGAACACTACTTGATTCTGCTTCACAGCTTTGGTCAAGAACAACTCAAAACAACAATACCAATTCACACTAGAATGGTTTACAAAACATGCACGAAGACACAAAACGACACTCAGTCTTTAGCTCACTTTCTTCGTTACTTTTCCTCCAGGAATGATGCGCATTATATAGCTCTTTGAATTGGGCTTGGACCTGCTACAATATCTCATCTGATTTGTTGTTTAAAACTGAATCTTCAAAACAGATTTTCTCTCTCAAAATCTTCTTAAATCTCAGCTTTTAAACCTCCTACAAATCTGCATCAAATCTCTATGCAACAGAGAATATCTATCCCAAGATATCCGCAACCAATGAGACTACCTGCTCTCCACAATTCCAGCTAAAACACAAACCCTAACAACATCACAAAACCTGATGTTATTAATTCTGCAAATCTAATGTCACACCATCGCTTGTGACATCAGACATCCAACTTAACTCTTAACACAGCTCAGTGTTAAGACTCAATATTGTGACATCACCCATATGACATCAAACATTAAACAACTTCACTACTTAACACAGCCCAGTGTTAAGACTCAATGTTGCACCATCACCACCTTGACTTCAACATTGAACATACTTTGTTTTACCAAAATTCCAGCCAATCCAAGAACCTAACAATCTCCCCCTTTGGATAATTTTGGCTAAAACAATCTCTGCACCTCCAGAGACTTCAGCAGCGGAATACACTTCAAAAGTTTTGAAACTTCAAGCAGCAGCATCTTCAATACATAAAGACTTCACTTCACACAAAACTCTGCTGCAGCACCATCTTCAACAGCAACTTGGCAACAACCAAAATGATGCCCCCCTCAAAAAAAGAACCAGCATAACATTTGTTCAGCAATTACTCTCCCTTAATTTCTGCACTTCTGTACTATAACATCAGCAATCAGCTACATCCTCAGCAGCAACACCCATCAACTCCTTTGACAGCATTTGACAACTTTAACTTAACTCCTTGGCTACTTCTCCCCCTTTTTAGCCACAATTTGACAACCTGTAGACTCTTTGTCTGTAACTTTTTATGAATACCAATCTTGTATGCCTTCAGCAGTTGACTCAATTTTCAATAAAGTACACAACTGCACAATACACTCTCCATCACATTTAATCTTCATAAATGCAAATTCCCAATTTACTTCTTAAACTTTCAAATTGGTTTGCATCTAAGGCTTTAGTGAAAATATCAACTAATTGCTTATCTGTAGCTACATGTTCTAAGACAACAACTTTGTCTTCAACCAACTCTTTTATAAAATGATGCCTTATATCAATATGCTTAGTCCTGCTATGCTGAATAGGATTCTTAGAAATATTGATTGCACTCAAATTGTCACAGTACAATGTCATGACATCTTGCTTGACATTGTATTCAGTCAGCATTTGCTTCATCCAAACAAGTTGAGAGCAACTACTTCCTGCTGCTATGTACTCAGCCTCAGCAGTAGAGAGAGACACACAGTTCTGCTTCTTGCTAAACCACGATATCAGATTATTCCCCAAGAAAAAACAACCTCCTGAAGTGCTTTTCCTATCATCAGCACTCCCAGCCCAGTCAGCATCACAATATCCCCTTAACTCAGTCCCAGAACCATGACTATACAGCATCCCATAGTCACTAGTGCCATTAACATATTTCAAGATCCTTTTCACTTGATTCAAGTGACTGGCCTTCAGTTCAGATTGATATCTGGCACAAACCCCAACAACAAAAGTAATGCCAGGTCTGCTAGCTGTGAGATACAATAGACTCCCAATCATGCTTCTATATAAACTTTGATCCACACTGACACCATGTTCACCCTTGGATAATTTTAGATGAGTAGGAGCAGGAGTCCTCTTGTGATTAGCATTCTCCAAACCAAAATTCTTCACTATGTTCTTTGCATACTTGCTCTGCGAAATAAATATGGAGTCCTCCATTTGTCTAACTTGTAGACCAAGGAAATAGTTCAGCTCACCAACCAGACTCATTTCAAATTCAGACTGCATCTGTTCCACAAAGTGTTTCACCATAGCATCCGACATCCCACCAAATACTATGTCATCAACATAGATTTGAGCTACCATCAGTTTTCCTCCTTCCTCTTTAATAAACAAGGTCTTGTCAATCCATCCTTTTCTGTAGCCATTCACAACCAGGAATTCAGTAAGTCTTTCATACCAAGCTCTTGGTGCTTGCTTCAAACCATATAGAGCTTTCCTTAGTTTGTACACATGGTCAGGAAATGTTGGATCAATAAATCCTTTTGGTTGATCAACATACACTTCTTCATTCAAGTAACCATTCAAGAAGGCACTTTTAACATCCATATGAAAGAGCTTGAATTTGAAATTATAAGCCACACCTAAGAGCAATCTGATAGACTCCAGTCTTGCCACAGGAGCAAAGGTTTCATCATAATCAATTCCTTCAACCTGAGCGTATCCCTGAGCAACTAATCTGGCCTAGTTTCTGGTGACCACTCCTTCTTCATCAGATTTATTCTTGTAGACCCACTTGGTGCCAATCACATTAACTCCATCAGGCCTAGGAACAAGCTCCCATACTTCATTCCTCTTGAACTGCTCCAGCTCTTCATGCATTGCATTTATCCAAAACTCATCAGTCAATGCTTCCTTGACATTCTTTGGCTCAATTTTGGAGACAAGACATGAACTTGCTATAACATCTCTTGACCTATTCCTTACTCCAGAGTTTGGATCACCTATAATGAGCTCCTTTGGGTGGTCCTTCCGCACTCTGATGGAGGGATCCTTATGAGGTTGCTCAGCTTTAGGCTCAACAGCAGCAACACTAGGAGTTTGGCTTCTGTCTTTAGCTTCTGGTGCAACTTCACCAACTGATGTCTCAATAACGTCTGGGACATCATCATCTTCCTGCTTGTCACTGTCATCAATCACCACATTGATTGACTCCATCATCACTTTGGTTCTAGAGTTGAAAACTCTATATGCTCTGCTGTTAGTTGAGTATCCCAAAAATATTCCTTCATCACTTTTGGAATCCAATTTTCTCCTCTATTCTCTATCAGCCAGAATATAACATCTACTTCCAAAAACATGAAAGTATTTAGCATTAGGTTTTCTTCCCTTCCATAGTTCATACAGAGTGGATGAAGTGCCTCTTCTCAGGGTAACCCTGTTGTGAATGTAGCAGGCAGTATTCATGGCTTCAGCCCAGAAATGATAAGGAAGTTTCTTGGCGTGGATCATCGCTCTAGCAGACTCTTGGATAGTTCTGTTCTTCCTCTCGACTACTCCATTTTGCTGAGGAGTAATAGGAGATGAAAACTCATGACTTATACCTTCAGCAGAGCAAAATTCTTCAAACTTGCTATTCTCAAACTCTCTTCCATGGTCACTTCTTATTCTGATAACCTTACTCTTCTTTTCTCTTTGGAGTCTTTGACAAAGCTCTTTAAAAACATCAAACACCTCTGATTTGTCTTTGATGAAGTTCACCCAGGTGTATCTTGAATAGTCATCCACAACTACATATGCATATTTCTTTCCACCCAGACTTTCCACCTGCATAGGTCCCATCAAGTCCATATGAAGTAGTTCCAATACCTTGGAGGTGGTGTCATGTTGAAGCTTCAGATGAGACATCTTTGTCTGCTTCCCTTTTTGACAGTCTCCACACACTTTTCCTTCCTCAATACTAAGTTTGGGAATTCCTCTGACTGCTTCTGAGGAGATGATTCTCTTCATTCCCTTTAGGTGAAGATGTCCCAACTTTCGATGCCAGATTTTGACATCATCTTCTTTAGCAAGCACACACGTGGAAGAATTTGAGTTTTGAGGCTCCCAAAGATAACAATTGTCCTTAGACCTGGCTCCCTTCATAATGACTTCTACTTTATCATCTTTGACAATACATTCAGACTTTGTAAAGTCTACTTTGAATCCTTGATCACACAGTTGACTAATGTTAATCAAATTTGTTGCTAGTCCTTTAACAAGAAGAACATCCTCAAGTCTGGGAGCACCAGTACAGTTTAGTTTACCAATCCCCTTGATCTCTCCTTTGACCCCATCACCAAATGTAACATAGCCTGAAGACTGAAGCTTCACATCTACCAACAGATTCTTTACTCCAGTCATGTGCCTTAAACACCCACTGTCAAAGTACCAGTCTTCTTTGGTAGAAACCCTTAAGGAAGTGTGAGCTATCAAGCTGGTAACCTTAACTTTAGGGACCCATTGCTTCTTAGGCTTGGAAACCCGCCTTCCTTTATAACCTTCTGTTTGGGAACAGTCTGATGAGCCTTTTGTGGGTACCCATGTAGCTTATAACAATAAGCCTTAATGTGTCCAAAACATCCACAATGGTGACATCTCCAGCGTCTGTATTTCTTCTTAGATGGAGTTCTGTCATGATGTTTGAACATCTGTTTTAACATCACTGGTTTTAGGGTGGTAGAACCTGTATCACTGGTGAATCCCAAACCACATTTGTCTCCAGCCATCTTCCCAATACTGAGAATGTTTTCTAACACATCAGTACCATTGTTCAACATTCTGATAGTTTTGGTCATAGAGTCCAGCTTATAGTTGAGCATACTGACTTCAGTTTCAAGTTCAGACTTTTCTGCTTTCAACTGTACTATGTTTTTCTTCAGCTCTTCTCCTTCAAGACACACTTGCTCACTTCTCACGAAAAGATATTTGTAAGTGACAGCAAGTTCATCGTAAGAGACCTCATCATCACAAGACTCATCATCTGACTCATAAACCCCAACCATAGCTCTAGCAAGTTTAGCTGAATTTACTTCAGATTCACTCTCACTGTCAGACCAAGAAGCTGATAACCCTTTCTGCTTCTTTAGAAAAGTGGGACATTCCTTCTTGACATGTCCACACCCTTCACACTCAAAGCATTGTACCCCTTTGTCATTACTGGATTTTTCTTCATCTTTAGACTTCTTCCCTTGTTCTCCTGATCTGTTGATGTCAGAGGTAATGTTCTTGACATTGGGATTATAACTCCTATTTATCCTCTTCATAACTTTGTTGAACTGTTTACCCAGCAAAGCAATAGCTTGAGACAGCTCCTCCTGATAATCATCTTCTTTCTCTTTCTTGGCTTCTTCAGAACTGGAAACTAAAGCTATACTTTTGGACTTCTTCTCAGGTTCTTATTCACTTAACCCTAGTTCAAATGTTTGAAGAGATCCAATAAGCTCATCAACCCTCATTTTGCTGATGTCTTGAGCTTCTTCAATAGCAGTCACCTTCATCTTGTACCTCTTAGGAAGGGACCTAAGGATCTTCCTTACAAGCTTTTCTTCTGACATCTTTTCACCAAGAGCACTGGATGCATTGGATAGCTCAAGAATACTCATGTGGAAGTCATGGATAGTCTCATCTTCCTTCATCTTCAGACTTTCAAACTTTGATGTCAGAATCTGAAGTCTTGACATCTTAACTCTAGATGTACCTTCATGAGTAGCCTTCAAAATATCCCACGCTTCCTTAGCAACTTCACAGGTATTGATCAACCTGAATATATTCTTATCCACTCCATTGAAGATTGCATTTAGAGATTTGGAATTACCAAGGGCAAGCTCATCTTCTTCCTTGGTCCATTCTTCTTCAGGCTTCAGCTTTGAGGTACCTTTTTTTATCTTTGCCAGCATCATCTTTCTCACACACAACAGGTGCTTTCCATTCTTTAATAATGGCCTTCCATGCCCTGCTGTCCAAGGATTTTAAGAAGGTAGTCATCCTTGGCTTCCAATAGTCATAATTGGATCCATCCAAAATAGGGGGTCTGTTGACAAATCCTCCAACCTCTTTGTCCATCTTTACACCAGAAAGTAACTTCCCTAGATCTCACCCAGAGACAGACAGGATGCCTGCTCTGATACCAATTGAAATTCTGGTACCAGATGTGTGATGTTAAGTGCGATGTCACAACAACACACTCTGCAATGGACAATGCAATAACAATAATAAATCAACACAATGAATTGTTCACCCAGTTCGGTCTAACTACCTACGTCTGGGGGCTACCAAGCCAGGGATGAAATTCACTACTTGTAGAATTAAATTACAGACTCAACAACCCAGTTGACAATCTCCTAATCTTAATTCCTACTTATGACTCTCTACCTAAGAACCCACTTAGATATGAGAACACTACTCAATCCCTAAAACACTTCAGTGATGTAATTCAAAGATCACACACTTTGAATAACACTACTTGATTCTGCTTCACAGCTTTGATCAAGAACAACTCAAAACAACAATACCAATTCACACTAGAATGGTTTACAAAACATGCACGAAGACACAAAACGACACTCAGTCTTTAGCTCACTTTCTTCGTTACTTTTCCTCCAGGAATGATGCGCATTATATAGCTCTTTGAATTGGGCTTGGACCTACTACAATATCTCATCTGATTTGTTGTTTAAAACTGAATCTTCAAAACAGATTTTCTCTCTCAAAATCTTCTTAAATCTCAGCTTTTAAACCTCCTACAAATCTGCATCAAATCTCTATGCAACAGAGAATATCTATCCCAAGATATCCGCAACCAATGAGACTACCTGCTCTCCACAATTCCAGCTAAAACGCAAACCCTAACAACATCACAAAACCTGATGTTATTAATTCTGCAGATCTAATGTCACAGCATCGCTTGTGACATCAGACATCCATCTTAACTCTTAACACAACTCAGTGTTAAGACTCAATGTTTTGACATCACCCATATGACATCAAACATTGAACAACTTCACTACTTAACACAACCCAGTGTTAAGACTCAATGTTGCACCATCACCACCTTGACTTCAACATTGAACATACTTTGTTTTACCAAAATTCCAGCCAATCCAAGAAACTAACAATTCCGTTTTGATGTGTGATGTACAGAGAAATGTCTTTCTGCAGAGAGTTTTTTATTTCCTCTGAGGGGATGTTGATTTTTATGTGCCTTGATTAATGCCCAAGGTTGAAGCTAAGAGATTGATTGACTCCACTAGGGAAGTCCTTATACAAAGCCTAAGAGGAGTCTGGAAAAAAACTGACTAAATAAGAGAGTATTTACCTATCTTGTACAAAGCCCGAGATTGAGGCTAAAAATAGACTGACTCTTTTGGGGATATCATTATAAAAATCTTAAGAGGAGGCTGAAGATTGACTTTTTCGGAGGAATATTTTGTCTGTCTTGTAGAAAGCCCAAGATTGAGGCTAAAAGGGGAAACTGGCCCTGTTGGTGAGAGATTTTATCTGTCTTGTACAAAGCCCAAGATTATGGCTAAAAGAAGATTAACTCTGCTGGAGAGATTTATACGGTGTCTTGTACAAAGCCCAAGATTGAGGCTGAAATGAGACTAACTCTACAAGTGAGAGGATATTTATGGGTGTCTTGTACAAAGCCCATGATTAAGGCTGAAATGAGGATCGACTCCGCTTAGGGATATTAATTCTCAAAGCCTAAAAGAAGGCTGGGAGGAATTGACTCCGCTGAGGAAGATATTTATCCAGAGCTTAAGAGAAGGTTATGAAGATTTTGACTTTATTGGAGAAAGTTTATATATGTCTTGTACAAAGCCCAAGAGTGAGGCTAAAGGAATGACTCAACAAGAGAGTGTTTATGTTTTGTACCACTGACTCAACAAGAGAGTGTTGAAAGGTGATTGACTCAACAAGATAGTACTTTGTTTGTCTTGTACAAAGCCCAAGATTAAGGCTGAAAAAGGGGTGACTCAACAAGAGAGTGTTTTAAGAAAGAAGATGGACTCAACAAAAGGGTGCTATTGGGACTAATTCTGCTGAGAAAAATCATTATACAAAGCCTAAGAGGAGGTTGGCTTCTGCTAAGGATTATTGAGATCCAGAGACAGGTCCAAAATGGGGAATCAACTCTTGCTGAGGGTTATAGAAGAGTTGAGATATCAGATGCCTTAAGGTTCTGATTCGGGATAGTGTTATCCTGATGATAAGCTGACCCTAGCTGGGGAAATTTAGGATAAAGATTGAGTTTTAGAACCTATGGGGTTTTAACTCTACTGGAGATTGATTAAATTACCAGGGTTTTTCCTGTGTTTGTAGGGAACTTGAGAATGTCTTTGAGATCTAAGAGGAGATTAGACTATCCAAGTCTACTGGTATGGAAGAGTTTATCTTTGTATGATGCCCAAGAGGAGGCTGGTATTTTAAGGGATGAGAATCAACCCTAAAATTGGTCTGATGTTTTGACTCTTTAGAAAGACTGCTCTAGCAAAGGATGACTAAGTTCTGTCCTACACCTTTAAGAGGTCTTCATGGTCCTTGTATTAAGCCCAAGAGAAGGCATGAGAACTTCTAAGAAACCGGAGGGTCCTTGTACAAAGCCCAAGAGGAGGCTGGGATGCTTTTAGGAAGCATGTGGGTCCAAACTTAAGAAGAGTTCAAGAAAAGTTTCACAGGGAATAATCTTTTTTTTAGTGAACAGATCTAGGGTTTGAAGAAATTCAAGAGAGGTTTCACCGGGAATTAATCCTCTTTGGGGAAAATGAATTTCTTTGACAATTTCTAATAGTGACAGTCTGAGAAAAGTTTCACTGGGAATAATGTCTTTCTCTTTGTTCCATATTGTATAAGCCCAAGAGAAGGCAAGACTGTATCTGGAATTCCTATGGGGAACTAGTTTTGACTGTTGAAAGAGTGACCATTGGCTTTATCTAGTTCTAGATCTAATTGCCGGGGAAAACTCTAAGCATATAATATACATGCATATATATACAGATGAAATATATATTGTATGTAAAAGAGAAGGTAGGAGGACTTACAGGTGAGCAAGCTTCTAGCACAAACAAATATATATGTGCAAGTATGTAAAAGAAAGCTGATAAAACTTACAGGCGAGCAAGCTTCCATTGTAACAACTCTATGGTTAGTTGTTCAAGAAATTAAAGAAAGTTTTGATAACAACTATGAGTTTGAACTTAAATCAAAAGGGAAGTTGTTTTGAAAAGAAGATTGGGTTTTATACTCAAGGAGAGGCCCAGATGAAAAACAGTGATCGCACCGTTGATTTGGAAATTGTATCGGGACTTTTACAATGACTGAGGCCCAAAAAGGTTTTTATGTACAAGGAATGGGTCTTACACTCTATTAGAGGCCCAAGAGTTTATTTTTATACAAGTGATGGGGCTTACAACTCAAGGAGAGGCCCAGATGAAAAAGAACGATTGCACCGTTATTTCGAGAATCGTATCGGGACTTATACAATGACTGATGCCCAAAATTATTTATGTACAAAAGAGGGTTGGGTCTTACACTCTATTAGAGCCCCATGAGTGTTTAGAAAAAGATTTGTGAGGGTGAAAATAATTAAAACCCTAATTTGATTTTAGAAAAGTATTTTAATTGAGTAAAAATTCAATTAAAATTATCAAAATTATCAAACGTGTGTGAAAAACAAGTTGTGATCTTAGATTAATGTTTGAAAAGTCGTGTTTCATTCATAGAATGATTTGAAAATAATTTGAATTTGCAAAATCAAGAGAAAGAAATATTTTTACATGTTTAAAAACAAATAAAACACAATTCTTTGCAAAAATACTAAATATATGAAATAAATAATATTTTTGTGAAATTTTTATGGAATATATTATTTTAACATTTTTGGGAATTTTCAAAAAAAAGAACCAATAAAAAATAATTAAAATTGATAGAAAAATTAATTTTGGAATTAATTAAACAAAAACCATAAAAAATGAAAAAATAGCAAAACATGGCAAAATGATAAAATGGTCTGGGTGGGTGTTGAACCCACGACCTCATAGCCAAACACACATGCGCGCTACCACTGGAGTGGTGATACATCCGTGTATCAAAACCACCCCATGAACATATATGGGGTGCCAAGTTCTAGGTCTGGCCAAGGCACCATGGCCTGGCCTGTAACGCCCTGGCTTTGTCTTATTTATTTAATTGAGTCGATTTAATTATTTTTGTTTTATATTATTTTATTCTTGACTTTTATTTGACAATATATTATTTTTCATCGTTGTTTATGTTTTATCGCATTTTGAGAGCGTTTGCGAGATATTTGAGCTGAGGGGTAAAATAGTCTTTTAGGGGTTTAGATATTTTATATAAATAAAGATTAGAGAGAAATAGAGAGAAAGGAAAGAAAAAGGAAAGAAAGAGAAGGGAAGGAAAGGAAGAGGAGAGAAAAGAGGAGAAGAACAAATTGACATAACTCCGTTTCGAGCGCGATTAATCGGGTAAGGCTGTTTCGCGACTTTTCTTATTGATTGAAATTAGGAGCGTTTGATAGAAATTGATGTTTTCACGGATGAAATTTGATATAAACTGCGTAGAATACTTGTTGTTAGGTTTGGATCATGTTTTGGTTGTTATAGTATGAATTGGAAGTGTTTGGGGTGGGAGAATGATGAATTTGGACCCAAATGACCTATGTTAGCGCTGCTGGGTTTTTCTGGTTTCGCAGGTTCGCACTGTGAATGGCCAACGAAGGGGAAAGTGAACGTTCGCGTGAGGTTCGCACTGCGAACGTTGTGTTATTTTTCTTTCTGCCACGGTTCGCTGGGGGATTTGCACTGCGAAGGGGACAACCAAGGTTCGCTGGGAGTTCGCACTGCGAAACTGTAGGCTATTTTCCTTTCTACCATGGTTCGCTGGGGTATTCGCACTACGAATGAGGGGGCAAAGGAGTCGATAGGAGCTTCGCATTGCAAACATAACAGCTTTTGTAAATTGTTTTCTTTATAACTGTTGGGTTGTAAGTCGGTTTGAGGCGCGGTTTGATGCGTTGGAGAGCTAATGGAATGTTCTTCCTTATAATAATGGTTTTGGGAGTAGTGGCCAATTTAATTGAGTTGGGAATTGGAATAGTGTCATTTTGTCAGCTTTTACCGTCGTAATTGTATGTGATTAACGTGTTATCATGTGACATGCTTTTAATATGTATCGTATAGCTTGTGTGCTGTTATATGATGTGAATATATATGATGAGTGTTGGTGACGATGGTTTGTGGTCTTATGGAGAAATAAATGTGTTGTTTTGGGTTTGATTTCAAGGTATGATAATGATGTTGTTGTGTGGTGAAATACATTGTATGATTGTTGTGGTTGATGGTGAGTAATTCTTGATGTGAATTGATATGAATGTATATGATAAAATGCTAATTGTTGTGGTTTATGGTTTATGATGAAATGCATTGTGTATTTGAAATTCAATGTGTGTTATTTGGTGACCTTATGGCAAGTAAATGCATTGTTTGAATTGATTTCCAATGCATGAATAATGATGATGGGATAATTCATATTGTTGAATTGTGAATGTATGGAATTGATGAGTTGAAATATATGCATGATTATGGTTGCATATATGTGTGCATTTGAATGTCATGAGTCATTGTATGACAAGCATCATGATATGCATTCTTGTGATGTCATATGCCCTAGTGGGTGTGAGCAACGAATCGATTCCAGAGGGAATCTGCTATAACATCGTGAGCCTTATACCGAGAGGACCTAAAGCGATGGTTATAGACGATCGTGAGCCTTATACAAAGAGGACCTAAAGTGATCGGATTGTGAGCCTTATACAAAGAGGACCTAAAGCAATCCATAAACGTCGTGAGCCTTATACCGAGAGGACCTAAAGTGACGGGGAACATCGTTTACCCGACGGGGAGTTACACTAAGTAACAAGCGATGATTCCAATAGTTTTTTAGTGAACTGGTGATGAGATTGATGGATGGATGGTACCGCATATGCATTGTATAGAGTCGTTGTGTCGGTCTCTGTGCATTTTCATAAATCATGAATGGATTGATTATGTGTGAGAATTGTGAATGGATGCATTATGTGTGAGAATTGTGAATTGATGTGCATATGTGATAAATGCATCGTTTATGGGTGATATGTTTTATGTATAAACATATGTTATGTTTTGTGGGGACGTTGTACATTACCATGATTGTATTAATTGTCTATAATATACTATGTGTGAATATATGTGATGTGGTGGTGTGTTTCCATAGGTCATAACTTTGGTGTGCATTATGTGTGAATAGGTTATTATGTTGGTATAATTGATACGTGTTATACGTGTTAGTATGTGATTGTATGGGTGAGTTTATTTATATATGTGATTAAATATGTTTTTTCATATTATTATGCAATCTTGATTTAGTTGTTATTTCTCACCCTTCTGCTGTGGTTTGTTGCTCTATGAGGCAATTGCAGATTTGTGTCTTGGAGGCTTTTGTGAAGATTAGTTCTCCACCCTTTTGTCGGTATGTCTGCTCTGATACGTAACACGGGAGTCGGGGAACGCTTTAGTTATATATGTATACATTTGTTGGATTTATTTTGTATTACCTTTGTATGAATATTTTGATGTTATAAAATACTTTATTTGTAAAACAAGTCAGTTATGGATCTTTCCGCTTTATTCCATAATTGAACTTCGTTTTGTTGAAAAAAGTTTCCCTTTGAGGTTTATTCGATTTTGTGTTATGTATCAAACTTATGAGCAGGGATTGTGTTTTCTTTCTTTTAAAATGTGGCATCCTTGTTTCTTTCGGAAAAATAAATTTTTATTCACTCTGATTTATTTATGTATTATTTATTCTGCGATGGGAATTGGGGTGTTACATGGCCCTTGCCCAAGGCAAGACCTAGTTTTGGCAATTTGCATGAAGGCTCTAACTTTCTCATTTCTCCATAAATTGGGACAAAATTTAGGTGCATCTGACCTAAAATTTCATGAGGAACCCAATGGTGCTTTTAGATTTTTCAGAAGATGTCCCTATTTTAAAACCCGATAGTGGTTTCAAAATAGGCCTAAATTTGCATTTTCTATGCTATCTCATGGTACAGGCAATAATAACATGGTAAATTGGTACAAACACAACACATATGATATGTATAAGAGGTCCATGATCAATGGACCTCAAAGCAATGCATGATTTAGAGAGTTCAAGTTGTGATGCACTTACCTCTTGGAGCTTCTTGTGCTATCTGCCAAGCTCCTTGTGCCAGAAGTAATCTAATGCTTTAGACACTCTCAATTGATCCCTTAGAAGATTTTAGGATGATCAGAACCAGCTGGAATCCTTAGGAACAAGTATAGGTCTTTTCTTGCAAAAGGGGCAAAAGTGACCAAGATAGCAACTCTCTCAAATGGTGTTCCAAATGAGGGAAACCAATTGGGACAATTTGAGGATGATATTTGGAGGGTGGTTGAGGCTTGGTTTGGTTTTGGAAGTGATTGAATCAAGACATGGCTTGAAAAATGCAGAAAAGTCCAATTTTGAGGTTTTGGAGGTTGACTTTCTGATTTTCGTGTTTCAGATCACAAGTGAGTGTTTGAACAGCTTAGATATGACATATTGGATGTGTTTGGATCATGAGCTATGGTGGAATTGCTTTCTAACTCTAAAACTCAGAGATGACTTGCAAAAGAAGGCATTTTGGCCTAAAGAGAGAGATTTTGAGGAAAGCATCAGTTGTAGTGCTTTGGTGTACTCAAATTGAGCATAAATGAGCTCTATTTATAGTGCAACAAGTTTTTTTGTCAAACAATAGTGAATGGCAGCTGGTACAGGCCTTTGGCCAATGTTGATCCAAGGGAATCTTTAGTCTCCTCTAGCCATTAACTTGAGGTTAGGGCACAGGCCTATGGTTCTTTGATTCAGTGTTGAATCTTGACTCATTCAGTTAGGAATGTGTTAGCCCATGCCACCTTGATGCATCCATTAAATGCTTGGAAACAAAATTAGAGTCTTTGCACTTTTTAGCCTTTTTAGGTTTGTTATGGTTATGTGTAGATTCTTGGACTTGGGAGGCTTGGGGATCAAATCATTCCCTTTTGATTTTATCCTCTGATGTGTCCTAATGGATGACAAGGCTTAGAGTTGTCCAAATTTTCCAAATCGAGCAAAATGCCAAAATCTGCCTTGTACAAGACAGTTGGAAATGGTGATTTTGAGGGAATCATATCTCCTTGCTCAGGTTGAGTTATGGGAGGCTCTTGTGCTTTTTAGAAAACCCTCATATGATGCAATACATGTGTGATCATAGTTTGTCTTGAAACTATTTGAATCTAACTGAAAAATCGTCATGAACATTGATGTCCAAGGCTGGTAACTTAGGCAGATTTTCACTAAGTGTTGGAAAAGTGCCATTTTCTTCATTTTTGTCATTTTGATCACTCCATAACTAAAAATCCATGAGGATTTGGAATATCTTGTAGTTGACACTTTAAAAGTATGTCAGATGGACTTTCATTTGAGCTTATAATAGGAGAAAAAGGCCATGTGGTTTAGGAGTTATGACCTTGCAAAGTTGGTACCAAAACCACTTTGTTCCATAACTTAGAAAAATTTTGGTTTCTCAAGGTTGCCCCTTTTGCAAGAAACCTCACTTTTCTTGATTTTTCTTAATTAATGATGATCAATACCATACATTAACATTATTTTTTACTTAGGGGAACCATATTTGTGAAAATTTCCAAAAAAGTCGAACTTGATTTTGTGCATAGTTGACTTTTTATTGGATGAAATCCAAAATGTGAGATCCTTTGTGAAATCAAGTCATTGAACTAAATCAAACCTAATGGGTGGATTCCATAGGTATTATGGGGTGTATTGAATCATGTCCCAAGGTTTGGGAGCATGTCTTGGTCAAAAGTCAAAGATACAATTGACTTTTTCCTCGAAACCCTAATTGTGGTTCTGGTGAAATTGAAACTTGTGAACCAAGCTTCTTGGGTCAATACATTATTGAAAATGGATCAATGTAGTGTATTGGAGGCCCTAAAATCATGTCTTGAGGTCTTGGCTCAGGCTTTGTCCCAAAAGTCAACTTAGGGGTGAATTAGGTCAAGAAACCCTAATTCCTGATTTTTGGTAAATGCATCCCCTGAGGTTAAATTGACATGATGATTGGGTCCATGAGGTCCCTTGGAGTATCTTGGGTTGTGCTTTGAAGCATTGGCTCATGTCCAGATGAAAATTTTCATTTGGAGGCCTCAATCGACCAAAACCCTAATTTGGTGACACTGGCGATCTTGAGGCTTAATCCACTTGGAATGTTGCAACCTTGTGCTTGATTCTTGATGTGAGAGTCCTCTTGATCCTTTGTGATTGTTTGAGAGGTTAGACAAGTTGAAGATTATGTCATTTCTTGATTGATCTTTTGTCTAAGTGCTCTAAGAGGGCTTGAAACCCTAAGTCTTGATTATGGTGGATGCTCAACTATCCTTGAAGAAATGGATGAGGCATGAAGGTACATCTATATTGAGGTGATGATTTACAAAATGATGGGAAATCTTGGTGGTCAAAATTTGGGGTATGACAGATGCCCCTATTTAATCTTCTTGGACCCGAAGGTGTGAATGGCGAAGGTATTCGGGCATTCGGGGTGCAAGAGGATTAAATATCGGAATACCCAAAATTTTGATAGTGGTTATGAATGGCAGTTTGCCCATCCATATTCCTTTGCTAAGCAGTATTACTTAGAAAAGGGTAAAACTTTCCCTCGATTCTGGTCTTTAGCCGCGGAACTGGTATTAGTTTCTTTTGTCAATAAACTTCCCCTTGATCCTGGTCTTCAGCCAAGGAACTGGCCTCAGTTTCTTTTGTCAATAAACTTCCCCTCGATCCTAGTCTTTAGCCACAGAACTGGTCTCAGTTTCTTTTGTCAATAAACTTCCCCTCGATCCTGGTCTTTAGCCACGGAACTGGTCTTAGTTTCTTTTGTCAATAAACTTCCCCTCGATCCTGGTCTTCAACCAAGGAACTGGTCTAAGTTTTCTTTTTGAAATAAACTTCCCCTCGATCCTGGTGTTCAGCCAAGGAACTGGTCTCAGTTTTTTTCGTCAAGTTCCTTCCTTGACAAGGGACGCTATGTGTAGCGGTTTTCATCAAACTTCTCGCCGAATTTTCCTGGGGAGATGCCATTTTATGGGAAAAAGTTTTGATGTCAGACTTGCTAGGGAAACCCATTCGTCTGAGCTGTAGAGGTGTTTAAACTTCTCTGTTGGAGACGCCATTTGTTGACTCTACTGGGGAAAACGAGTCTCTTGAGAGGTTATTTCCTGCTTGGGGATATTACATCATACTTTTCTTCGAGATCTTCTCGGAGAAATGCTATGTGATGTAATCCAATTTTGAGGTGCTGATGACTTCATTAACATTGACTTTCTGGAGAGAAAAACCAATGTGTTGCTGAGAGTCTTTAGTTGCGAGGCTTTCTCTGGGGATTTTCCTTAATCCGGGAAAGCGATAATATCATCTTTAATAGTGAAGAGTGGCGTTTGTCGAATGTCTTCTTGTCTTTCAGAGGTTCAAGTTATCAAAGTGGTCGAGGACCATCTCCAATCCAGAAATAAACTAGGGGAGAGATTGTTTTAGACGAAACATTTCCTGACGAGGAAAGAACTGACAACTTGATTGATGAAGAGGACATTACCACTTAGGGGTAGGACTGACCAGAGTTATAGTGATGCAATATGGTTATGAGTATGAATCAATAATGCATGATGTATGTATGTTTATGCTGACAAAACAGACGCGACATACAGACTAATAGATAAACACGACTGGATACTCGGCCACGGCGGGGGACAAAAAGTATCAACGGTTCAAAATAGCAATCCTGTCCTGCTTGGGAGAGGCGT
Source organism: Lathyrus tuberosus (assembly GCA_022829125.1). Lineage (NCBI taxonomy): Eukaryota > Viridiplantae > Streptophyta > Magnoliopsida > Fabales > Fabaceae > Lathyrus > Lathyrus tuberosus. The sequence goes on along the minus strand of JALAZF010000403.1, from coordinate 5,363,797 downwards.
TCCCTGTAGGGAGGAAGAATTGTCAATCGGTCTTAAGAGGTACGAACTCTGTCGGGGATATCAGATAGGAAAATCACATCTGATACAGTTGATCCTTCATTCAGGCGTACTGGTTTAGAAGGAGTACTTTGATTCTGCACTTTGAGGTTCAATCATCTATGGAGAAGTGATCGATGGTCTTTTCGATATTCAACAGTCAAAAGAATGTCCATCTTTATTTTAAAAGCAGAAAAAAAATTGACAAGTAAATTCATTTTTGTTTTATTTCAAGAATCGTTGATCATGTTAAAAATGTCAATCTGTAAAGCTAAAACAAATAAGAATTGCAAAGAAAAGCACTAGTGCTCAAATTTTATTGATAGGATGGAAATCAGCCAAGCGCGTGATACCATAGAGCATTTACAAAGTCAGAAAATGGTAATTTAAGGGAAAAAGGCTACATTGAAACATAACGACCGCTATCCTTCTAACAACTTTGAATTCTAGACATCCTGAGCTTCTGTCGAAGATGACCTTGACTGGAGTTTTCCTGATGGATGGCATTACTGTTGGGGATTTAACCTCGTCGGATGTAGTTACTTTCCATTAATCCCTAACTTTTGCCTGGATTGTACTTTGAGATTTCCAATCCATCGGGATGATATTTTTTTTTGCTTATGTCTCTAATTTTTGTCTGGATCGCCCTTTCGGGTTTTCAATCCACCGAGACGTTTTATTTTTCTTTAGGCGAAGTATTTCTTGACTACGTCGACATTAGTTGGGTAGGTAAACTTCTCTCCATCCATGGTTGCGAGTCTCAAAGCGCCGCCTGAGAAGGCTTTCTTGACCACATAGGGGCCATCATAGTTCGGAGTCCATTTGCCCTAGGAATCAGTGAGGAATGATTGTATCTTCTTGAGCACGAACTCCTTTTTTGAAGACACGGGGTCGGACCTTTTTGTCAAACGATTTCTTCATTATTTGCAGATACAACTAATCGTGGCATAGAGCCGTCATTCGCTTTTCTTCTATCAGATTCAGTTCATCGTGTCGACTTTGACACCATTCAGCTTCTGTTAGCTTAGCTTCCATCAATACCCAGATTGATGGGATTTCTACTTCTATGGGGAGCACTGCCTCCATGCCATATACTAGAGAGAAAGGGATTGCCCCTTGTAAAGTGCGGACAGATGTGCGATAACCGTGATGAGCAAAAGGAAGTATTTTATGCCAGTCTTTGTAGGTTACAACCATCTTTTGAACAATCTTTTTGATGTTCTTGTTAGCCGCTTCTACCGCTTCGTTCATCTTAGGCCGGTAGGGAGATGAGTTATGGTTTTCGATCTTGAACTCGGCGCACAACTCTTTCATCATCTTATTGTTTAAGTTAGATCCATTGTCAGTAATGATCTGGCTTGGAACACCATAACGGTAGATGAGATTGTTTTTGATAAATCAGACCACCACCTGTCGGGTTACATTGGTGTATGATACTACTTCGACCCACTTAGTGAAGTAGTCAATGGCTACCAGGATGAACCGATGTCCGTTTGAAGCCTTGGGTTCGATCATGCCAATCATGTATATTCCCCATATAGAAAAAGGCCATGGGGAAGAAAGAAATTTGAGATGTGTTAGCGGTACATGCATTTTGTCAGCGTGTATCTGACACTTGTGACATCTTCTCATGTACTTGTAGCAATCGGATTCCATTGTCAACCAATAGTACCTTGCTCTCAGAATTTTTCTCGCCATTGTGTGTCCATTGGCATGAGTGCCAAAGGATCCTTCGTGAATCTCTTTCATCAACATGTTTGTTTCTGGTCTGTCTACACATCGGAGCAAGACCATGTCAAAGTTTCTCTTATAGAGTGTATCACCGCTCAGGAAGAAGTTGCCAGCCAGTTTTCTGAGAGTCTCCCTGTCTTTTCTTGATGCCCCAGGCGGGTATTCTTGTTTCTGAAGGAAGCATTTGATATCGTGATACCAAGGTTTGTTTTCTATGACTGCTTCGATCGCGAAGATGTTAGCGGGCCGTTCTAGGAGCATTATGTCAATCTTAGGTACGTCGTTCCATTGACCTACACTAATCATGGAAGAAAGAGTACCTATGATAACACAAAAATGTATCATATATTTGCCTTGGTTTACCACTAATAATTACGTTATTTCAGCTTAAGTTCCGATTATTCCGCGAGTATTCTAGTATTTTCGCAGGTATTTCATTGTCCAAGCTAAAAATGAGCAAAGTAGAGAAACATGAAGAAATGAGAAGAAAGCAGGAAGAAATGACAGTGAAAAAGCAAAAAAATAGAAAGTGGTGTGTGTGACGACCGTCACACAACCACCACGATCGTCACGCAAATAAAAGGCGCACCACGAACGTCACGCAACCACCACGACCGTCACGCACACATAACAACTTATTACGTCCAGAACACAGACGTGGACACGGAAGACCAATGCAGTCACGCACGTTCAACATTTTCTCCTGAATTCTCTCAACTTCAGCTTCAACTGCACATGAGCCAGTCTCCCTTGGACTTCTCAACGGAAAGTGAATGCTCCTATATTTTCTCCAATGTAAAGCAAAGGTTGAGCTATAAATACAGCATTCATTGAACAGCCCCGGACATATATTTTTACCCCGAATTGCTGCAGAATTCACTTTTTGAGAATTTTTATTTTCCCTGCATTCTTGTTTGTTCCCTTTTCCATTATTTGTTTACCATTACCTTAAATAGTGATAGTTTCTCACATCGAGGAGCTATCACACAGTAGTTAGGATTTTTAATCTTGCCTTCATCATTTGTTGTTCCGGTACGATCGAGCAAAAGCCTACTGACTTGTGGAGGAATTACTAGAAACAAATTATTGCTTATTTACCAGGTTTTTATCATTAACTTAATAACAACATTATTATTTCCCATTGCCATGTCTTATTTATTGTTTTGCAGTTTATGTTTATTCTTGTTTGTTTCATTTAATATGTCTAGCTAAATCCATATTATCGGTATGTAATTAAGTTAACTGGAATGGATTCGATAAAAATAAGCTAAAACCATAAACAACTTAATTTCTGGCTGTGATTTCTTAATTAAAATCGGACTTTTATTACGAGAGTAAAAGGTAGCAAAGGTTAGGATTAAGACCACGAGAGTGTGAGATTTTAACCGGATAGCTGAAATCGGGCATTGGTTTTAAAAACAGCGAGAGCGCTTTAAAGTTAATTAGATTGTATTGGTTTTCAAAAAGTATTTTTAAACTCAAATGGGCTAGCGAGAGCAGACATTATGATTTAGGAGTATAGTCCGAAGCAATAACCACGAGAGTGTGAGGTGAGGGCTTTTAAACTGATATTTTCTACAGAAATATAATGTGACTTATTTTTATACGCTTAAGTTTTATTGAATCCACGATGGTATTCTATGTTACGTACAGATATCCTAATATCAACTAGTTTATTCCAAATTTTAGATTCCCTTTTGTTTCCTGTTTGAACTTAAAACCAAAACATCGTCAGCCTTAGCTAAACATAGTAACAACCTGATAGCACTAGTTTGATTATCGGTCCCTGTGGGTTCGATATCTTTTAAAACTACACGATAGACTGTGCGCTTTGTCATACCCCAAATTTTGACCACTAAGAGTTCCCATCATTGTGCAAATCATCATCACAATATGGAGGAACCATCATACTTTATTAGAGTCCCCAAAGATGGGTGAGCGTTCACTACAATCAAGCTTAGGGTTTCAAGCCCTCTCAGAGCCTTTAGACAAAGGATCAATCAAGGAATGACATGATCTTCAACTTATCTAACCTCTTAAACATTCACAAAGGATCAAGAGGACTCCCACATCAAGAATTAAGCACAAGAGTGCAACATTTCAAGTGGATCAAGCCTCAAGCTCATCTAATACAAAGTCAACTGACGCAGAAAGTCAAAGTTTGACTTCTGGTCAACTTTGAGCTTCACAAGCCATTACTCAAGAAAATATGATGGATGATTTAATTTGATCAAATTTAAATCAAGAAATCATGCACAATTGCAAAATTGATCAAATTGAAAGAAACTTAGAAATTTTTTCTAAGTTAAAATCACGTTCAAGTGCACAACTTTTCAAGGTTGTAACTATTGATCCAAGCATCCGTTGATTTTAAGTATGAGCTACTTTTAAATAGGGTATTTGATACTTCAACATTGTAGAAGGAATCAACTCAAAATATCATAAGGATTGAAAGATATAAGTGATCAAAGTTGGGAATTCTTAATGTCTGATGTTCTGACATTGCATATGACATCGCTAATATTTTTCCAGCAAGAATGTCCCAACTTCAAGGATGTTTTTCTCAATGATCCAAGTTGATTCAAGCCAAACCTTGAACATCAAAGTTGAAGTATGTTATCTCAGCTTTCCAAAAAGTTGTAGAACGTCCTTGTAGCATACTCGAGCAAGGAGATATGATTTTTGCAAAAAGCATTGATAAAGCAGAATTTTCATGACAGCTTTTAGGACAGATTTGACTACACAAGTTCAAGACCATTTTTTATGACTTTGCAAGCTGAACCGAGACCAAAATCAAACATCAAAGTTAAAGTATGTCATTAGGGCTTTCCAAAATGTATAAGAACTCCCATTAATTCAATTTGAGCAAGGAGTTATGAACCTCACAACAGGCCTTGCTCGAGCTGATTTTTTAGGACAGATTTTGTGCACTTTTCTTGTGCCACCCAATTTTCAAACTTTGTCACCATGCAAGACAAGCATCAAAGAGGCAATTCACTTCAACTCAAAATATCATAGTGGATTAAAAGATACAAGTGATTAAAGTTTGGAATTATTAATGTTCTTAATGTCTGATGTTCCAACATTGCATAGGACATCACTAATATTTTTTTTCCAGCAAGAATGTCCCAACTTCAAGGATGTTTTTCTTCATGATCCAAGTTGATTCAAGCCAAACCTTGAACATAAAAGTTGAAGTACATCATCTCATTTTTCCAGAAAGTCCTAGAACATCCATGTAGCATATTTAAGCAGGGAGTTATGGATTTTACAAAAAGGCTTGCTGCAGCTGAATTTTTCATGGGACAGATTTGCATATTTCTTGTGCCACACGAATTTCCAAGCCTTGTCATCACTTTGGACACATCTGAGGATCAAATTTAAAGGGTACAATCACTGAGCCAAGCCTCCAAAGTCCTTGGAACAAGAAGTAACATGCTATTCCTAAAAATCCCTAAAAGAGGGACAAGACTCCAATTTTGGATTGGAGCATTTAATAGATGCTTAGAGGTGGCATGGACTGACACATTTGCAACTGAATTCAGTCAAGATTCCTCCAACAAGTAGGGAACTAAAGCTCTGTGCTCTAACCGTTAGTCAATGGCTAGAGGAGACTTGGATTTTCATTGGCCAACATTGGCCAAACCTCTGTTGCAGCCACCATTCACTATTGTTGTGAAAACAAACTTGCTCTACTACAAATAGAGCTCATTTGTGCTCAGTTTGAGTACACCAAAGCCATCAAACAGATGTTTTCCTCAAAATCTCTTCTTTCACCTCAAATTTGCCTTCCAAAGCAAGTAATTCTGAGTTTTTGAGCTTGAGAGTTTTTCCATCACAATCAATCACACACACACCTCATATATATCATATGTAAGCTGTGCAAACTATCACAAGTGACCTGTAATCACAAAATCACAAAGTCACCTCTCAAAACCTCAAAATGGCACTTTTTTGCATTTTTCAAGCCATGTCTTGATTCAGTCACTTACCAAACCAGATAAAATCTCAAACACACTCCAAATATCATGCTTGAACTATCCTAAATGGTTCCCGACATCTGGAACACCATTTGAGAGAGTTGCTATTTTGGTCACTTTTAACCCCTTTTGCAAGAAAGGGACAGTTTGTGTTTTTGCAGGTACCAGCTGATTCCAATCATCCTAAAAGCATCCAAGAGGTCATTTGAGGGTGTCCAAAGCATCAAATCATTTTTGGAACAAAGCACTTGGTAGGTTGCACAAAATCCCCAAAAAAAGAGGTAAAACTCATAACTTGAATTCTTTGAATCATGCTTTCCTTTGATATCCACATACATGCATCATAATGAACAATTCTTGAAGCAAAAATGTAGTCCTTAATGTGTCTGTTATGATCCTCCTACTGTTTGCACTTTAACATGTTTATATGTGGAGTTTATGTTGTTTTAAACTTAAGGTGTAGATCTGGTTTTTTGCCTTGTGTGTGCTGTACATTAAGTTTCACTATGTATGAGTAATACCATTGGATTCCTTGCGAAAAATTGGTCAAGATAGGTTCTTACAGATTTCAATTTCGTTAAAAATTGAGAGAGTTATGAATGTTTGAAAATTTGATAAGCAAAGATGTTTAAACTTAAGGTGCAGATCTGGTTTTTTGCCTTGTGTGCGCTGTACATTAAGTTTCAGTATGTATAAGTGATACCATTGGATTCCTTGTGAAAAATTGGTCAAGATAGGCTCTTCCGGATCTTAATTCCGTTAGAAATTGAGAGAGTTATGAATGTTTGAAGTTTGATAAAAAGATGTTGAAAATCAAGGTGCAGTTCTGGTTTTTGTCTGATGTCGAATGTGATGTTGTGACATATTCCCTTGTTCTCTTATATTCAAAACTCATGAGTGATGTTGTGACATCACATTCCTCTTTTTCTTAGTTTATCTTCAAAACTCAACCAATTCTTTTACATAGCAAAAATTATCATTTTCCAAATCTGTTTTACACACTTCTTATTCATACTCCAAAATATTTTATTCCACAAAAAAATTAGTTTTATATTATTTATTTAATATAATTAGTATTTTTGTGAATAAATTCCTTTTTAATGTTTTTAAAACATTTTAAAAGCGAATTCTCATATTGAAAATCAAGACCAAATGAATTTTTTTTCATCTTGTGATTAAAACATCATTTTTCAAACCCCAACCAAAAATCACAAGTTGCTTATTTGGTATTTTTATCATTTTATATTGATTTTCTTTTAAGAATTTACTTTTAAAATGATAAAATTAGGATTTCTTCGATTTCCACCATCATAAAACTTTTTCAAACACTCATGGGCCTCTAATAGAGTGTAAGACCCAATCCTTTTTTTGACCAAATCATTTTTGGGCCTCAGTGTATTGTATAAGTCCCGATACCGTCAAAAACAAACGGCGCGATTGTCGCCTTTTGAAAAATACCATTGGGCTTCTCCTTGAGCTATAAGACCCATTCAAAATCATTTTTGGGCCTCTAATAGAGTGTAAGACCCAACCCTTTTTGTACAAAAATATTTTGGGCCTCAGTTATTGTATGAGTCCCGATACGTTAAAAATCTCGGCGCGATCGCCATTTTCAAACTGAAAATCATCTGGGCCTCCCCTCGTGTTGTAAGCCCTATTTCTTTTCCTAAAATACACTTTGGGCCTCTAATAGAGTGTAAGTCCCATCCCTTTTGTAAATAAAATATTTTGGGCCTCAGATATTGTATAAGTCCCTCGGTACATTTACAAAGTTCGGCGCGATCGTCGCCTTTTAACAAAAAAAATACCATTGGGCCTCTCCTTGAGCTATAAGACACATTCAAAACTTTTGGGCCTCTAATAGAGTGTAAGACCCAATCCCCTTTTAACCAAAACCATTTGGGCCTCACTTATTGTATAAGTCCCTCTGCGTTAAAAGAAAACCTCGACGTGAGCGCCATTTTAAACAGAAAAATCAATTGGGCCTGCCCTCATGTTATAAGCCCCGCTCTTTTTCTTTAAAACCTTTTTGGGCCTCTTGAGAGAGTGTAAGACCCATCCCTTTGTACAGAAAACAATTTTTGGGCCTCAGTCACTTGTATAAGTCCCTCTGTACAAATTCAAACAGTGCGCTCACTGATATAACCCTGGGCCTCTCCTTGAGCTGTAAGCCCCAAATCTTTATTTTTCAAAGCACTTTCTCCTTTGATTTTGAAATATACTGTTGTTTTCAATCTTTCTTTGTTGAGCAACTAACCAAACAGCATGGAAGCTCTACAACCGAGTAAGTGTTTATCCGCTTTCATTTACCGCTTTCATATACATATAACTGTATTGTGGGGTTGTTTTGCTGTAAGTCTTCTTTCATAAACTCATATCAACTGTGTAATAATAGTATAGATATTTAGAGTTTCCCCGGCAACTATGCCTAGAACTAGGTGACGCCGTTTCTTTTATTCGTAGAAATAGACAACTAGATCCCCAATAGGATCACCAGATATAGTCTTCTTTTCGGCTGTCCTCATTAGGAATTATCAAGAAACTCTACTCCCAGAGATGAATGTATTCTCCGTGAATGGCATCTTTGAGTTTCTTCCAAATTCTTAAACTTTCCTGGCTTGATCTATTCCTCGTGAATAGCCTGTCTTGAATTTCTCGGGGTTTGGGGACCCACGGGCATCTTAAAAGCATCGGCCTCCTCTTGGGCATCGTACAAGGACCCACAGGCTTCCTAAACGCAACCCCGCCTCCTCTTGGGCTTAGTACAAAGACCCTACGGCTTCTTAGAACTATTCACAGCCTCCTCTTAGGCTTCGTATAATGATCTCTTCCTCCGGGAATGATAGCCTCCTCTTGGGCTTTGTACAAGGACCCGTCGACTTCTTAAAAGCTTCCAGCCTCCTCTTGGGCTTCGTACAAATTGTCCCGATGACCTCCTAGAGGTATAGGAACAGAACTTAGTCATCTGCATAGAACAGTCCTTTCAAAGAGTCTACTACTGTTTCTCAAAGCATAGTACAAAAGATGATACTCTAGACTTGGACAATCTAATTTCCTTGAGTCTCCAAGACATTCTCAAGCACCCTTCAAGAATAGGAAGGAACCACGTGGACTCGGACAGTCTCAATGCCCTTTGGATTTCCCATTTCCTTAAAGAAAAGGAAATAAACCTGATCCTCGAATCAAAATCCCTGAGTACAAACATTACTCATATAAGAACTGATTTTCTCTTTAAATCAGCAAACTGGACCTGTCACTCAACTAAAACAGTAACCATAGCCTCCTCTTAGGCTTTGTATAATGATCCTTCTCCAGTGAAGTTAGCCTCTCTCTTGGGCTTTATACAATGATTCTCCCCAGCGGAGTCAAACAATGTCTAGCCCCTCTCTCGGGCTTTGTACGAGACACATAAGAGACTCCCTCGTTGAGTCAATCACCCTTTTCGCCTCCATCTCGGGCTTTGTACGAGATACAAAAACACTCTCTTATTGAGTATAAAAGATCCTCTTGTAGGATCAACCCCTTTTAGCCTCTCTCTCGGGCTTTGTACGAGATACATATTAGCCTCCTCTTAGGCTTTGTATAAGAAAACCACTGGTTGATCCAATTAACCTTTTAGCATCAAAGTTGTGCCTCGTTCACAGTACACAAACATCAACAACTTCTTCCCCTTCATCTAATCGCTGTAAGCGGCAAGCCTCTGGATCACCTATATCCATGCCACTATCCCTCTTTTAGCATGAGAAATTCCTAAGGAAAGATAGCATTGCTCTACACTGAGTTAAAGTCTTCTTCTTCAGGTTAAAAATCCCCTATAAAGGAATTCTCCTTTATAAATAGTTGTGACAAACAAACCCCTCTTTAGAGATGACAAATTCTCTCTAAAGTCAAATAGACTTTTCAGCTTCACATCTTGGGCTTTGAACAAGATACAAACTACCTTTCGCTTCCCGTCTTGGGCTTTGAACAAGACACCAAAACAACCATTTCCTCCCATAGAATAGGAGGAACTACGAATGCTCTGATTTCCCTGTTTCGGTAAACGGGAATACGTAGGCATAAGATTGAAATAAAAATCTTAGCGAGCACACTAAACAAAAACCCAAAATCCCATACTCTCATACATTCGTCCTAACATCCTAACCGATAGCCTAAAGTACCCCCCCCCCCCCCCCCCCGGTCAACAAAATAACCTAGGAGAAACCCCGGATCTTTGTAGCATCTGTAAACCAACAGTTTTGACTGTTTAATCTCAGTATGCAAGCAGGGTTAATTGGAGACATCTATTTCCCTTCCTTCATCAGCTTTAATAGGATAAAAAATGAATCGATCTGTAGTACCAGAGCGATCGTGCTTCGCAACCACATCCAAAAAAATCACTCGCTACACGCTTGCAGTTAGTAATCCTGATAGACTCATAAAGTTGCGATCGAGTTTTTGGCGCCGTTGTCGGGGACTGATTTAGTCAATAGTGCAATTCATTTGTTGCGTCGTATAGACTAAGGCAATAAATTCCCTTATTTGTCGGTTGTATGCCAAGTACTCGCTCAAAAGGCGAAGACCTCACACGACCGACAGACGAACCTGAACGTCTTCTTAGCGTAAAAAGACAAATCCAAGAATACTGCCTAAACCACGAAATACCCTTTCCTTTATCAGAACCTAAATCTCAATTCGAATCTGAATCTGAAACAGAACTTGACTCTGAATCGGAATCAGAATAAGACATGGCTGAAGGACCACAGAACCGTCCTCTTAAGTATTATGCTACCCCATCTGAGTAAGAACCACATAACAACATTGTTGCCCCCACTATCAACCGGAACAATTTTGAGTTGAAACCCTCATTGCTGTCAGTCGTACAACAACATCAATTTTCTGGAAATCCTACGGACGATCCTAATGAACATTTGACCAAATTTGTGCAGTAGCAAACACCGTGAAGGCAAATGGTGTAACTGCAGACGCGATAAGACTACGTCTTTTTCCTTTCTCATTAAGAGACAGAGCTTGGGCTTGCTTGCAATCCTTGCCATCAAATTTCGTCACTACGTGGGATGAGTTGAAAAAGATGTTCTTAGCACGATATTTCCCACCAAGCAAAACAGCTATGCTGAGAGCCCAAATTAATGGATTTTGACAAAAAGATACTGAGTTTCTTTACGATGCATGGGAAAGATACAAAGATATGATGAGGATGTGTCCGCATCACGGTCTTGAAGATTGGTTAGTCATCCATACGTTTTACAATGGTCTCTTGTACAATACAAGAATGATAATAGATGTCGCCGCTGGTGGTACACTTATGGACAAACCTTATACCGAAGCCTATCAACTCATCGAAAGCATGGCTCAAAACCATTACCAATGGGGAGGTGAAAGAATGCCAGTGGAAAAAGCCCAAACGAAAAGTGGAATGTACGAAGTTAGTAGTCTTGATCATGTCCATGCTAAGGTAGATGCCCTTGCTCAAAAGATAGACAACTTGACCATAACACCCGCAACCACCGTGGCTGCCGTAGCTCCAAACTACGAATTATGCAGAGTACCTGGACATGATGCCCCCGAATGCCAAATTTTAGCAGGAGTCTCCGCTGATCAAGTGAATTATGCTCAAGGAAACCCATATGAGAATACCTACAATCCTGGATGGAAGAACCATCCAAACTTTTCGTACAAGAATAATAACGCTCTGTATGCACCTGGCCAAGTGCCTGCTCTGCCACTAGGATATCAAAAACCTGCTGCTAACGTTCCCAATGTTCCTAGGAAGTCAAACCTTGAAATTATGATGGAGAACTTCATTGCTGCACAAGCTCAGTAAAACAAGGAGTTCCTTAACCAGAATGTTCACACCGGTGAGCAAATCAAACAATTAGCCAACAAGGTTGACGCTCTAGCCACTCACCACAAAATGTTAGAAATACAAATCTCACAAGTGGCTCAACAACAAGCAGTTACCGCTGCCCAAGCTGGGAACCTTCCAGGTCAAACTCAAATTAATCTGAAGGGACATGCAAACGCTATAACACTTCGGAGTGGAACGGAACTAGAAGGACCCACTGACCCAAGAATCGAAAATCCAGCCATGTACCAAAAGCCTAGTAAGGAGTCTGAAAAGGAAGGCGAACCAAAGGAAAATGAGAAGGAAGATAATGGCAAAGAGGCCGAAGAGAAAGAAGAACCATATGTGCCTCCGCCGCCTTATAAACCACCTATCCTGTATCCCCAAAGATTCGCTAAATCTAAAAACATAGGGCAATTTGAGAAATTTGTTGAACTTCTGAAACAATTGAATGTCACAATACCTTTTACATAAGCAATCACACAAATGCCCTCATACGCTAAGTTCTTAAAAGAAATATTAACTAATAAGAAAAAGCTCGAGGATACTGAAACCGTTATGCTTACTGCAGAGTGTAGCGCTATAATCCAAAACAACATGCCTCCTAAGCTAAAAGATCCTGGTAGTTTCTCTATACCCTGTGTGATTGGAAAGTTTGTCATAGACAAAGCCCTGTGCGATTTAGGAGCCAGCATCTGCTTAATGCCCTTATCTATTTGTAAAAGGCTTAACATGGGAGAACTGAGACCAACAAGAATGTCTGTACAACTAGCTGATAGATCGGTGAAATTTCCTCTAGGAATGCTAGAAAACGTTCAAGTACGTATAGGACAATTCTATATTCCTACAGATTTCATAATCATGGACATCAAGGAAGACTCAAACATCCCTATCATTTTAGGAAGACCATTCCTAGCTACTGCCGGAGCCATCATAGATGTGAAAAAAGGAAAACTGACCTTCGAGGTTGGTGAAGAAAAAGTAGAATTCATCCTCTCACAATTCTTCAAAGCACTTGCTATAAAAGATTCGTGCTGCTTCCTAGATGTAATTGATGAGTGCGTTAAAGAAATGGAAAAACACCAAAACACGTATTCTAAACTGCTGAGAATTCCGATGCCACCAATTTTTGGAGATGATAATTGGCGTGGTAAATACCAAGATAATAATCTAAGTGAATGTCTCGCACTCACTCCTGACCCTATGCCTTGCCCAAAGAAACCAACTGTAGAACTGAAGACATTGCCCAAAGATCTAAGGTATGAATTCCTAGATACAGAACTCGAATGACCAGTTATAGTCAACGCAGATTTAGGACAAATAGAAACCGATAAATTATTGCATGTCCTGAGAAAGTACCTGACTGCCTTAGGCTATAACATCTCAGATTTGAAAGGAATAAGTCCCTCTATCTGTATGCATCGCATCATGCTTGAGGAAGACTGTAAAACCTCTAGAGAACATCAAAGAAGAATCAATCCCATTCTGAGTGATGTCGTTAAGAGAGAAGTGAAAAAGCTATTAGAAGCAGGAATCATATACCTAATATCAGATAGTGAATGGGTTAGCCCAGTTCACGTGGTACCCAAGAAAGGAGGTGTTACAGTCATCAATAATGAAAAAGGCGAATCTGTAGCATAACGTACTCAAACCGGATGGAGAATGTGTATCGATTATAGGAAACTAAACAAAGCCACTCGTAAAGATCACTTCCCTTTACCCTTCATAGATCAAATGCTTGAACGTCTGGCTAGACACTCCCATTTTTTCTATTTAGATGGATATTCAGGATTTTTCCAAATTCCTATCCATCCTGACGACCAAGAAAATACTACTTTCACGTGTCCCTATGGAACCTTTGACTACCGGCGAATGCCTTTCAGATTATGTAACGCACCCGCAACATTTCAGAGATGCATGATGTCCATCTTCTGTGACTTCTTAGACGGTATAATGGAAGTCTTTATGGACGATTTCTCTGTCTGTGGGGAAAGTTTTGAAGGATGTCTATCAAACCTCGAAATGGTGCTCGAACGGTGTGTAAGTGTCAACTTAGTGCTCAATTGGGAAAAATGCCATTTCATGGTCCGACAAGGAATCGTGCTAGGACATATAGTATTCGACAGAGGAATTGAAGTCGACAAAGCAAAAATCGAAGTTATAGAAAATCTCCAGCCACCGAAATCCGTTAGAGAGATAAGAAGTTTCTTAGGACACGCCGGTTTTTACCGACGTTTCATTAAAGATTTCTCTAAGATAACCAAACCCCTGACTGAGCTATTAATGAAAGACGCTGAATTCATCTTTGATGACAAATGCTTGGAAGCATTTCAAACACTCAAGCAATCGTTAATATTAGCACCCATTATGCAACCCCCAGATTGGAATGAACCATTCGAAATCATGTGCGACACGAGTGATTATGCTATAGGTGCAGTCCTAGGACAAAGAAAGGACAAAAATATTCACGCAATCTACTATGCTAGTAGAACCTTGGATCATGCACAAATGAACTACGCTACCACAGAAAAGGAACTCTTGGCTGTCGTGTTCGCATTGGATAAATTTCGTTTTTACCTAGTAGGAGCAAAAATAATCATCTACACCGATCACGCCGCAATCAGGTACCTATTAAGCAAAAAGGATGCCAAACCAAGGCTTCTGAGGTGGATTCTACTCTTACAAGAATTCGACTTGGAAATCAAGGACAAGAAAGGCACTGAAAATGTAGTAGCTGACCACCTGTCGAGAATGGAAAACATCCAACTAGAACAAGTACCAATTACTAACGATTTCCCTTATTAAAGACTCTTAGCCCAGTTAGAAAGTAATACAATTGAACAATCTCTGACTTATACTGATACAGAAACTAATGAAGTGATAGAATCTGTTTACACTAAGACCATGCTGCCATGGTATGCTGACTTTGTCAACTATCTAGCAGCTGGAGTACTGCCACCTGATCTAACCTATCAACAAAAGAAGAAATTCTTCCACGACCTTAAACACTATTATTGGGATGAACCACTTCTCTTCAAGAGGGGCGCCGATGGTATTTTTCGTCGTTGTGTACCCGAAGACGAGGTGGAAGACATAATTTCTCATTGTCATTCTGCGCCCTATGGTGGGCACGCGAGCACTTCAAAGACTTGTGCTAAGATTTTGCAAGCTGGCCTCTTTTTGGCCTACTCTATGGAAAGATGTCCATATCGCGGTTATAAATTGCGACCGGTGTCAATGCACTGGTAACGTCTCTAGACGCGATGAAATGCCTCAGAAGGGCATTCTAGAAGTAGAAGTCTTTGACGTGTGGGGAATAGATTTCATGGGACCATTTCCGTCCTCTTTTGGTAACAAGTACATACTCGTCGCTGTCGATTACATCTCAAAATGGATCGAAGCTATAGCAGCTCCTACCAACGACGCGCGAGTAGTGAATAAGCTCTTTAAGAACATAATTTTTCCTAGGTTCGGTGTTCCGAGACTGGTAATCAGCGATGGAGGTTCCCACTTTATTTCAAAAATCTTTGAGAAACTTCTATCAAAATATGGAGTCAAGCACCGTGTACCAACACCTTACCACCCCCAAACGAGTGGGCAAGTAGAGGTATTAAACCGAGAAATTAAACAAATTCTAGAAAAGACCGTTGCCACCTCTAGGAAAGATTGGTCTTCTAAACTGCACGAAGCTTTATGGGCTTATAGGACCGCTTACAAAACCCCCATAAGAACCACTCCATTTAAACTAGTCTATGGAAAATCTTGTCACCTACAGGTAGAGATAGAACATAAAGCCTATTGGGCTATCAAAACTATTAATCTAAACTATACCGCTGCGGGCGAAAAGAGAATTTTGGACTTACATGAACTAGACGAACTTAGATTAGATGCCTATGAGAATGCTAGGATATACAAGGAAAGAACAAAAAAATGGCATGACAGGCGCATAGCAAGGAAAGGATTTGAAATAGCAGATATTGTGCTTTTATTTAACTCTAGACTCAAATTCTTCCCAGGTAAGCTTCGTTCTAGATGGGCCGGTCCCTTTGAGGTTACCAAAGTCTTATTAAGTGGCGCAGTTGAGATAAAAGGTAGATCTAGTGAGCCGTTCATTGTAAACGGACAACGTTTAAAACACTATCATTGCGTAGACAATAGGGATTATTCAACTGCTTTTAAACTGGCAGAAATGCCTACATTCCCTGTAAACTAATGATTCATATAAACTGTCGAGCTCTCGACGTTAAATGAAGCGCTGAGTGGGAGGCAACCCACGAGATTGTTTTCTTTCCTTTTAACTTTCTTTTATTTTCATTTCTTTTTAAATTTCTTTACATTTTTTCTTAACTCTATTTTCATTTCTTTTCGTTTCCTTGTACTTTCTTAATCTTATTTTCATTGCTTTTTCATTTTTATTTATTTTCTCAAAAAAAAAATTTTATGGAAACTATTGTGCTAATCTTATCATTATATACCTCCAGGATTCTCATCTTTTTCTACCTTCTTCCTTCTCCATTTGCTTTACTTTTTTGACTAACTGTTAAGATGGATAATGAAGACACCATGGTTGTGCTATTCAGGGACGCTGTCCAATGGCACCGCTATGAGGTTCTCTCTCGCAGACCTATGGCCTTAACCAAATTCCCACATGGACCTACCATGACTGCCTTAGGTATAGGAGATAGCATAGACTTAATGTTTAGCCAAATAGGCTGGGAAGGTTTTGCTAGGAAAAAGCATTCGACTTACCACAGACTGACCCTAGAATTTCTAAGCTCATTGTCCTACAACCCTAACTATGGCATGGGATTTAATAGGGGTAATATAACCTTTAGGCTATTTGGGTACACGTGCCGCTTCAACATTAGAGAGATTGCAGACCTGTTGGATTTCCCCAATGGACCCGACGTTTTTACCATGGCACAGGAGGATTTAGTAATGGAAGATGAACTAAACTTTTTCTGGAGTAGTATTTCAGGACGACCTCATCATGACCCGCACCCTATGGCGTCCACTGAAATTCACAACCCGACCATAAGATACTTTAATATGATTTTAGCCTACACCCTTTTTGGAAAAGTCGAGGATGACACCCTAATCTCTAGAGATGAGCTATTTATCATGTTTTGTGTGTTTTAATCCCGACCCGTTAATGGAGCTACTTTTATGCTTGACAATCTCTGCAGGATTGCTCAAGCTGATCACAGTCCCATTTTGATAGGTGGCCTTGTAACAAAAATTGCTGATGCCATGGAATTTAGAACACGACTTTCCTGAGTGAACCCTCTAGGCGGATATAGGTCAATGAACATCACTTTCTGTTTTAACCGAGGAATCATTAGAAATCTTGGACCACCCCCGTTTCAACTCCTGATCAATAACGAAGTTGTTTCACACTTTACACTGCCTGATCACGAGCGAACTAGTGTGCATAACCGCCACAACTGGCTATATGATTTAAAAGAACCACGGGCTGAAAAAGATCTTGGTAGTCATGTGTCTGACATTGAGATTGACCCTGAAACTCCTCCTCACTATCATGATTTCCCTGAGTATCCCATGAATAATACTGATACTGTCCCCCCCACTAACATCCATGCTACACTTGAAGCTTTCCGCACTGCACTTCAAGATATGAGAGATGAACTTCAACTTATCCGTCTTGACGTTGTCGGTCTAATGGATACCACCGTCGAAGAATTTGATCAACTGAACCAGGTTGTGGAATCCTTGAAGAAGCAACGTGGCTAATATTGTCGCACTGCATTTTTCACATTTTATTGCTTTGCTTTTAATGTTTTTAGAATCATTTACTTTACTGTCATTTTCTTTTTAATGTCAAGGAACAAGTTTATTTCAGTTCAATTTCAACTTTAATACTCTACTGCACTTTTACTTTGAATACACTGCTATCATTTTCCAATTTCTTCAATAAAGTATTCAATTCGTATTCACTGCTAGTGGTTGTGTTGATGATGATATAATGTTCCTGCTCATTTTAATTTATTTATACCCTTTTATATTTATTATGACATTTATCTAGTATTTTACTGCTATTAATAACTGCCATGCTCCAATATATGTTATGTGCCAGTTTATATTAAGCTTTCTGTAAAAATGCCAACTTTGTGAGCATGACGACCGTAACGCCCTTGTCACTACCGTCACGCGTCTTACGACTGTGACAGGTCCGTGACGAACGTCCCACTTGTTTATAACACGCTCTCTGTTTTATAACAGAGACCCTTCCTCTTCATCTTCTTTTCTTTTCATTCTCTCTTCAACCGTCCCACTACCCATTATTCTACATAAATTCCTCACATTAACCCCAATTTATCTCCACCATTTCATATTCCCGTACCTATTATTTAAGCAACACAAACTCATCCTCATTCTCACAAAACTCATTCTCACTATTACCCACTTCCTCCATTTCACTTATTTCACATTGCATGCACCATGGCTAGATGCACCAGACAAACTCCAGACTTATCAGCTATTAACTTCAGAAAGGGAGAGTCCGGTGACCGCCAAAGGGCTAATTACCTCAGCTTCTACCAACACTCATTCCAACCGACGAGATACGTCAACACTGCTAGCCTTGAAGAGTTGGGTATGCTTGAGGGTGTACGTTGGATGCTTCAAAACGCCGATATATGGAAGCTCTGTACACAAGGGCAACCTACTTACGAAACTCTGACTCTTGAGTTTCTGAGTTCATTCGCTTATGTTACACCTCCGGGAGATACAAACCAACTTACCGGTACAGACACATTCCGAATGTTTGGTTCTGAGTATTCGGTGGGCCAAAACTGACTTGCCCAAATGCTTGGATTCCATCATGGTACGAATGTCCATTGACGTGTACCTCAAGAGACATTGTCCCAGGAAGCTTTCAACCTTTGGAATCAAATTACAGGCGTAGCTGCTACAAGCTAGGACAGCCTCAACACAACTTACATTCATAACCCAGCGATAAGGTATTTTCACAGAGTTTTAGGACACACGATCTTCGCGAGGGACATGTAGCGAGCGATTTTGGACGCGGTTCTTAAGCACTGGTCGCTCTCTACGGTTGAGCTTACTACAGGTCGATTCATTTTTTATCCTATTGTGAGCTGATGAAGGAAGGGAAATAGATGTCTCCAATTAACCCTGCTTTGCATACTGAGTTTAAACAGCGGTCTGTTAGGTTACGAATGCTATCAATGTGGGGGGCCTTTGTACTGGTTATTTGTATTTTCGCCAATACTGGTTTCTTTCTTCTTATTCTAGGACTTTATAGCGGGGAACAAGGATTAGGATGTTAGGACTGATGCTTTTGAATTACTGCTTTTGATTGATGGAGATATGGGATTTGCTTTTTTTTGTTTAGTGTGCTCGCTAAGATCTTTTCTTTCGATCTTATGCCTACGTATTCCCGTTTACCGAAACAGGGAAATCAGAGCGTTCGTAGTTCCTCCTATTTTATGGGAGGAAATTGGTT
Organism: Lathyrus tuberosus; assembly: GCA_022829125.1. Lineage (NCBI taxonomy): Eukaryota > Viridiplantae > Streptophyta > Magnoliopsida > Fabales > Fabaceae > Lathyrus > Lathyrus tuberosus. The sequence goes on along the minus strand of JALAZF010000403.1, from coordinate 5,344,719 downwards.
GTTTTGGTGTCTTGTTCAAAGCCCAAGACGTGAAGCGAAAGGTGGTTTGTATCTTGTTTAAAGCCCAAGATGTGAAGCTGAAGAGTCTATTTGTATCTTGTTCAAAGCCCAAGATATGAAGCTAAAAGGGTTTGACTTTAGAGAGAATTTGTCATCTCTAAAGAGGGGGTTGTATGTCACAACTGTTTATAAAGGAGAATTACTCTAACCGGGATTTGTGAATCCGGCAATGCCATAATTTCCTTTAAAGGAGGTTTTAACCTGAAGGAGAAGACTTTAACTCAGTGTAGAGCAATGATATCTTTCCTTAGGAATTTCTCATGCTAAAAGAGGGACAGTGGCATGGATGTAGATGATCCAGAGGCTTGCCGCTTACAGCGATTAGATGAAAGGGGAAGGAGTTGTTGATGTTTGTATACTGTGAACGAGGCACAGCTTTGATGCTAAAAGGTTAATTGGATTAACCAGTGGTTTTCTTATACAAAGCCTAAGACGAGGCTAGTATGTGTCTTGTACAAAGCCCGAGAGAGAGGCTAAAAGGTTTTGACCCAACGATGGAGTCTTTTATACTCAACAAGAGAGTGTTTTTGTGTCTCGTACAAAGCCCGAGAGAGAGGCTAAAAGGGTTGACTCGACGATGGGAATCTTTTGGTATCTCGTATAAAGCCCGAGATGGAGGCGATTTGACTCAACAAGAGAGTTTTTGTATCTCGTACGAAGCCCGAGATGGAGGCGAAAGGGGTGATTGACTCAATGAGGGAGTCTCTTATGTGTCTCGTAAAAAGCCCGAGAGAGAGGCTAAACGTTGTTTGACTCCGCTGGGGATAATCATTGTATAAAGCCCAAGAGAGAGGCTATTGTAACTGTTTCAGTTGAGTGACAGGTCCATTATACTGATTTTGAAAGAGAAAATCAGTTCTTATATGAGCAATACTGTACTCAGGGATTTGATTCAGGGATCCGCGTTATTCCTGTTCTTTAAGGAAGCGGGAAATCTGAAGGGTATTGAGACTGTCCGAGTCTGCAGGTTTTAACGAAGGGGTCACTTGAGAATGTCTTTGAGACTCAAGGAGATTAGACTGTCCGTGTCTAGAGTTTCATCTTTGTACTATGTTTTGAGAAACAGTAGTAGACTCTTTGAAAGGAATGTTCTATGAAGATGACTAGGTTCTGTTCCTATACCTCTAGGAGGTCGTCGGGACAATTTGGACGAAGCCCAAGAGGAGGCTGGAAACTTTTAAGAAGCCGACGGGTCCTTGTACTAAGCCCAAGAGGAGGCTATCATTCCCGGAGGAAGAGATCATTATACGAAGCCTAAGAGGAGGCTGTGAATACTTCTAAGAAGCCGAGAGGTCCTTGTACTAAGCCTAAGAGGAGGCGGGGTTGCTTTTAGGAAGCCTGTGGGTCCTTGTGCAATGCCCAAGAGGAGGCCGATTGCTTTTAAGAAGCCGATGGGTCCCCAAACCTCGAGAAATTCAAGGCAAGCTATTCACAAGGAATAGATCAAGTCAGGAAAGTTCGAGAATTTGGAAGAAACTCAAGAGATGCCATTCACGGAGAAAAGATCATCTCTGGGGAGTAGAGTCTCTTGACAATTGCTTTTAAGAAGCCTGTGGGTCCCCAAACCCCAAGAAATTCAAGGCAGTGCTATTCACCGAGAATAGATCAAAGTCAGGAAAGTCCGAGAATTTGGAAGAAACTCAAGAGATGTAATTCACGGAGAAGAGATCATCTCTGGGGAATAGAGTTTCTTGACAAGTGCTTTTAAGAAGCCTGTGGGTCCCCAAACCCCGAGAAATTCAAGGCAATGCTATTCACCGAGAATAGATCAAAGTCAGGAAAGTCTGAGAATTTGGAAGAAACTCAAGAGATGCAATTCACGGAGAAGAGATCATCTCTGGGGAATAGAGTTTCTTTGACAACTTCTACGAGTGACAGCCTATGAAAGGGTTCACAGAGAATGCTGCCTTTCATATCTCCATATTGTTTAACCCCAAGAGGAGGGAAGACTGTGTCTGGTTATCCTATGGGGATCTAGTTTAGACTATTTCTAAGAGTGATCAACGGGCTTAATGCTAGACGTAGTTGCCGGGGAAACTCTAAATATCTATACTATTATTACACAGTTAATATGAGTTTATGAAAGAAGACTTACAGTAAAACAGCCCCACAATACAGTTATATGTATATGAAAGCGGTAAATGAAAGCAATAACTACTTACTCGGTTGTAGAGCTTCCATGTTGTTGGTTAGTTGTTCAACAAAGAAAGATTGAAAATAACAGTATATTCAAAATCAAAGGAGAAAGTGCTTTGAAAAGGAAAGATTTGGGGCTTACAGCTCAAGGAGAGGCCCAGGGTTTTATCAGTGAGCGCACTGTTATTTTTGCACATAGGGACTTATACAAGTGACTGAGGCCCAAAAAGGTTTTCTGTACAAAGGGATGGGTCTTACACTCTCTCAAGAGGCCCAAAAAGTTTAAAGAAAAAGAGTGGGGCTTATAACACGAGGGTAGGCCCAACTTGTTTTTCCGTTTGAAATGGCGATCGCGCCGAGATTTTCTTTTAACGCAGAGGGGCTTATACAATATCTGAGGCCCACAAATGTTTTGGTTAAAAGGGGGTTGGGTCTTACACTCTATTAGAGGCCCAAAAGTTTTCAATGGGTCTTATAGCTCAAGGAGAGGCCCAATTGTTATTTTGAAAAGGCGACGATCGCGCCGTTTGTTTTTGACGGTATCGGGACTTATACAATGCACTGAGGCCCAAAAATGATTTGGTCAAAAAAGGATTGGGTCTTACACTCTATTAGAGGCCCAAATGTTTTGAAAATGATTTATGAGGGTTGAATTAATCCAAAAACCCTAATTTGTTTTCAAAAATGTATTTAATTGAATAAAAAAAATTCAATTAAAATGATCAAAATTGTTTAACCTATGAAAAACAAATTGTGATCTTGGATTAATGCTTCAAAAATTAAGTATTGACCTACAAAATAATTAGAAAGCATTAAAAGTTGCAAAATCAAGGTGGAAAAAATATTTAAAATGTAAAAAACAATTAAAATATTAATTCTTTGCAAAAATATCAATTATATAAAATAAATAATATTTTTGGGATTTTTTGGGAAAATAAAATATTTTAACATTTTTGTGAATTATTAAAAAAAGAATCAACTCAAAATCATTAAAACTCAGAGAGAAATTAATTTTTGAATCAATTAAATAAAATCACAAAATTCAAATATTCAAATTTTGAAAAAAGGCGCCAAGAACAAGCTGAAGAACACGCGCGTGTTCTGAGATTCTCAGATTTGCATTTTCTCTCCAATCTCACTGAATACTTGATTATAACATGCAATCCACATATCATTATGCTCGTCTCAACCTCACGATCATGTCTATGTCCATTAATTTCATTTAAATTAAACATATAACAAGAAATCATGAAAAATCCTCAAGAACCCTAATTTCTGCATGAAGGCTATGATTTTTGATATACGATTCAAACAATGCAATTAATTGAGGGGAAACATTCCATGCATGATTATGAACATATGGCCAAATTATTGTGCGAGGAAATATGCATAGATTGAGAGATGACCAAGTATACGCTTACCTCTAGGCCGTGACAGCAAGTGCAATGTGATTTTTGATTTGAAGGTGTTACAGATGAGTGGTGATGACCTGAACAGCTTCCCTACACCCTATGGATTGTGTTTGAATACTTGGACTTGATTGAAATTGGTTGGATCACTTCATGGCATCTCAACTGCATTTTGGTTAAAACCTTGAGCAATTGACTGGTGATTCTAAGAAATCAGTGTTCCAGTTGTTGTTTAAGTGTTTGATCAGCTCATATGTGATGTATGTGAGGTGTGTGAGTGATTGGTTTGATTGGAAAAGCTCTCAAACTCAAAACCTGATAGCTACCTTGCTAAGAAAGGCATTTTTGCCAAGAGAAAGAGATTTTGAGGAAAGCATCTGTTAGATGGCTTTGGTGTACTCAAACTGATCACAATTGAGCTCTATTTATAGTAGAGCAAGTTTGTTTTGCAAGGAATAGTGAATGGTAACTGGTAAGTAGGTTTGGCCAATGTTGGCAAATGAAAATCCAAGTCTCCTCTAGTCAATGACTAGAGGTTAGGGCACAGAGCTTTGGTCCCCTTGGTCTTGGATAAGTCTTGACTAATTTCAGTTGAGAATGGCTCAGTCCATGCCACCTTGATGCTTCCATTGAATGCTTCAATCCAAATTTGGAGTCTTGTCCCTATTTTGGCCATTCTAGGTTCAACATGCTATTTCTTGTTCCATGGACTTTAGAGGCTTGGCTCAGTGATTGTCCCCTTTAGATTCAATCCTCAGATGTGTCCAAGTGGATAGGAGCATTTGAATTTGGTTGATTTTGGAAAATCGAAAAAAGTTGCAAATTCTGCCTTGCCTTTGACAGATTTCAGCAAGGCAATTTGCCAATGTCATATCTCATAGCCCAAATGGAATTTGGCAATGTTCTTGGCCATTTTGGAAAGCCCTTACATGATACAACAACTGTTTGAACATGTTTGGTTTTGATCTCTTTTGAATCCAAGTGAAAAATCCCCCTACATTTGGAAAAAAATGAAGACAGATTTGGACTTAGTGAAAATTTCACTAAGTGTTGGAAAAAGTGACGTTTTCATTTTTCAGCCATTTTGATCACTCCATAACTCAAAATCCTTAATGAATTGGACTTAGGTCTAGTTGAAGTTTTTGTAGAGGGTAATGAGAGCTACAAATCCATCTTTGGATGAGAAAAAATGGCCTTGTGGTTTAGGAGTTATGATCCTCCAAAGTTGGTACCCTTGTCACTTTATTTTTAACTTAGAAAATTTTCTAAGTCTTTATGGTTACCCCTTTTAAAAGTTATCCACCTTTTCTTGATTTTTCTTGATGAATGATGATTCAAATCATACATTAACATCATTTTAGGGTTAAAAATCCATTTTGGTGAAAAATCTCAAAAAGTCAAAGTTGACTTTTGTGCACAGTTGACTTTTTATCAGATGAATTCCAAACTGTGCAATTCTTCAGGAAATCATGTCCTTGACCTAAATCAAACTTGATGGACATGTTTCATGGATGTCATAGGGTATATTGAGGCATGTCCTAGGGTTTGGGAGCATGTCCTGGTCAAAAGTCAAAGTTACAATTGACTTTTTCCTTAAAACCCTAATTGTGGTGCAGATGAAATTGAGACTTGTTGCTCAAACTTCTTGGATTAATCCATTGTCCCAAATGGATCAATATGGTATATTAGAGACCCTCAAACCCTCTCTTGAGGTCTTGGTTCATGATTTGTCCCAAAAGTCAACTTAGGGGTGAATTAGGTCAAGAAACCCTAATTCCTGATTTTTTATGTATGCATCTCCTGAGGCAAAATTGACTTGATGATTGGGTCCATGAGGCTCCATGGAGTATATTAGGTTGTGTTTTGGATCTTTGGCTTGTGCCCAGATGAAAAATTTCCATCTGGAGGCCCTGGTCGACCAAAACCCTAATTTGGTGATACTGTCGATCTTGAGACTTGATCCACCTAGAAGGGAGCAGCCTTGTGCTTAATCCTTGAAGTGGGAGTCCTCTTGATCCATTGTGAATGTTTGAGAGGTTAGACAAGTTGAAGATCATGTCATTCCTTGATTGACCCTTCGTCTAAGCACTTAGAGAGGGCTTGAAACCCTAATTTTGATTGTAGTGGATGCTCACCCATCTTTGGGGAGACTGATGAAGTATGATGGTTCCTCCATATTGTGATGATGATTCTCACAATGATGGGAAATCTTAGTGGTCAAAATTTGGGGTATGACAGATGTCCCTATTTAATCTTCTTGGACCCGAAGGTGTGAATGACGAAGGTATTCGGGCATTCGGGGTGCAAGAGGATTAAATATCGGAATACCCGAAATTTTGATGGCTATGAATGGCAACTTGCGCCTTCATCTTCTTTTGCTAAGCAATGATGCTTAGAAAAGGTAAACTTCCCCTCGATCCTGGTCTTCAGCCAAGGAGCTGGTCTCAGTTTTCTGATTTAAACTTCCCCTCGATCCTGGTTTCCTACCAAGGAACTGGTCTTAGTTTCTGATTTAAACTTCCCCTTGATCCTGGTCTTCAGCCAAGGAGCTGGTCTCAGTTTCTGATTTAAACTTCCCCTCGATCCTGGTTTCCTACCAAGGAATTGGTCTCAGTTTCTTCTGTCAATAAACTTTACTGACAAGGGACGCTATTTGTAGCGGTTTTCCTCAAACTTCTCGCCGAATTTTCCTGGGGAGATGCCATTTGAGTGGAAAAAGTTTCGATGTCAGACTTGCTAGGGAATCCATTCGTCTGAGTTGTAGAGGTACACAAACTTCTCTGTTGGAGACGCCATTTGTCGACTCTATCTGAGGAAAACGAGTCTCTTGAGAGACTGCTTTCGCTCGAGGTCTTACATCATACTTTTCTCGGGATCTTCCCGGAGAAATTCCATATGACGGGATCCATTTTTTGAGGTGCCGATGACCTTTTCATCAGTGGTTTTTTTCGGAGCGAAACTGACGTGCTGGTGGATCTCTGATTACGAGGCTTTCTCTGTGGATTTTCCTTAATCCGGGAAATCAAGGATATCATCTTCAATGGCGAAGAGTGATGTTGACTGAGAGTTCCTCTGGTTTTTTTACAGAGGTTCAAGTTATCAAAGTGGTCAAGGGCCATCCTCCTTCCAGAAATAGACTGGGGGCGAGGTTGTTCAAACGCAGCGTTTCCTGATGAGGCAAGAACTGACAACTCGATTGAGAGAACTTCTATCACTAGGGGACAAGACCGACTAGAGTGATAGTGATGCAATATGAAATGTGAATACAAATCAATAATGCAAGATGTGTGTATGTTTATGCTGACAAAAGTGACGCGACATACCAACTAACAGGTGAACACGACTGGATACTCGGCCATTGCGGGGCTAGGACGTACTGTTGGTTCAGAATAGCAATTCCACCTTGCTTAGGAGAGATAGTCCCTATTGGGAGCTACCGTTGGTCGGGCTTAGGAGATAAGAACTCGGCCGAAGATGTCAGATGGAATAGTCGCATCTGACACTGTTGATCCTTCGTTCAGGCGCACTGGCGTAGAAGGAGTACTTTGATTCTGCACTTTGAAGCTCGCCCACTTCTAGAGAAGCGGTTGATGTTCCTTTGATGTTCAACAGTCAAAAGAAATTGCCGACTTTATTTTAAAGCAGAAAAAGTTTTAACAAGTAAATTCATTTTTGTTTTATTTCAAGAATCACTAATCATGTTAACAACGTCGTTCTGTAAAGCTAAAACAAATAAGAATTACAAACAAAAGCACAAGGGCTCAAATTTTATTGATAAGATGGAGATCAGCCAAAAGCGTGATTCCAAAGAGTATATACAAAGTTTGAAAATGGTAATTTACAGGGAAAAGGGCTACATTGAAACATAACGACCACTATCCTTCTACCAACTTTGAATTCGAGGCATCCTGAGCTTCTGTCGAAGATGACCTTGACTGGAGTTTTCCTCCGATGGATGATGTAACTGCTGCTGAGGGAATTGCCTCTGTTGAACATAATTACTTGCCATTATCCCTAATTTTTGCCTGGATTATACTTTGATGTTTCCAATCCATCGGGATGATTTTTTTTTCATGTCTCTAACTTTTGCCTTGACAGCCCTTTCGGGTTTTCAATCCACCGAGACGTTTTTTTTTAGGCGAAGTATTTCTTGACTACATCAACATTTGTGGGGTAGGCAAATTCCTCTCCGTCCATGGTTGCAAGTCTCAAGGCGCCGCCTGAGAAAGCTTTCGTGACCACATAGGGGCCGTCATAATTCGGAGTCCATTTACCTCGCGAATCAGTGAGAAATGACTGGATATTCTTGAGCACGAGGTCTCCTTTCCTGAAGATGCGGGGTCGAACCTTTTTGTCGAATGCCCTCTTCATTCTCTGCTGATACAACTGACCATGGCATAGTGCCATGATTCTCTTTTCTTCGATCAGATTTAATTCGTCGTGTCGACTTTGACACCATTCAGCTTCTGAAAGCTTAGCTTCCATCAATACCCAGATTGATGGGATCTCTATTTCTATGGGGAGCACTGCTTCCATGCCATACACTAGAGAGAAAGGGGTAGCCCCTGTTGAAGTGCGGACAGATGTACGATAACCGTGAAGAACAAAGGGTAGCATCTCGTGCCAATCTTTGTAGGTTACAACCATCTTTTGAACGATCCTCTTGATGTTCTTATTAGCCGCTTCTACCGCTCCGTTCATCTTAGGTCGGTAGGGAGATGAGTTATGGCATTCAATCTTGAACTCAACACACAACTCTTTCATCATCTTATTGTTCAAGTTAGATCCATTATCGGTAATGATCTGGCTCGGAACACCATAACGGAAGATGAGATTGTTTTTGATAAAGCGTACTACCACTTGTCGGGTTACATTAGCGTACGACGCTCTTCGACCCACTTGGTGAAGTAGTCAATGGCTACCAGGATGAACCGATGTCCATTTGAAACCTTGGGCTTAATCATGCCAATCATGTCGATTCCCCATATCGAAAATGGCCATGGGGAAGAGAGAACTTTGAGATGTGATGGCGGTACATGAATTTTGTCGGAGTATATCTGACATTTGTGACACCTCCTCATGTACTTGTAGCAGTCGGATCCCATTGTCAACCAATAGTACCCTGCTCTTAGAATTTTTCTCGCCATTGTATGTCCGTTTGCATGAGTGCCAAAGGATCCTTCATGAATTTCTTTCATAAGCATGTCTGCTTCTGGTCTGTCGACGCATCGGAGCAAGACCATGTCAAAATTTCTATTATAGAGAGTGTCACCGCTCAGGAAGAAGCTTCCAGCCAATCTTCTGAGGGTTTTCCTATCTTTCCTGGATGCCCCATGTGGGTACTCTTGTTTCTGAAGGAAGCATTTGATATCGTGATACCAAGGTTTGTCGTCTATGACTGCTTCAATCGTGAAGATGTAAGCGGGCCATTCAAGGCGCATTATGTCGATCTTAGGTAGGTCGTTCCATTGACCTACACTAATCATGGAAGAGAGAGTGGCTAATGCATCAGCCATGTGATTCTCCTCACGAGGGATGTGATGAAACTCGACTCTGTTAAAGAAGGGTAACAACCTTCTTGCATAGTCTTTGTAAGGAATCAATCTTGATTGGTATATATTCCAATCTCCTTTTATCTGATTGATAACCAAGGCTGAATCGCCGTATACGTCCAAGTTTTTGATCCTTAAATCAATCGCTTATTTGAGACCCATGATACAAGCTTCGTATTCGGCCTCGTTGTTTGTACATTTGAACGTAAGTCTAGCGGTGAAAGGAATGTGGGTACCCTGAGGGGTAACAACGATTGCCCCAATTCCATTTCCGTAATGATTAACTGCTCTGTCAAAGATAAGTCCCCATTGGGACCCTAGTTCTGGCCCTTCACTGGGTAACGGTTCATCGCAGTCTTTCATTTTTAGATACATGACATCTTCATCTGGGAAGTCAAACCAGATTGATTCTTGATCGTCAATCGGTTGATGAGCCAAATGATCGGCTAAAATACTTCCCTTAATGGCTTTCTGAGCGTGGTACTCTATGTCATATTCTGATAATAACATCTGCCAACGGGCAATTCTTCCCGTGAGAGCAGGATTTTCGAAGACGTACTTGATTGAATCCATTTCGGAGATTAACCAAGTAGTATGACGAATCATGTATTGGCGAAGACGTTTGGCTGCCTAAGCCAAAGCACATCAAGTTTTCTCAAGCATCGTGTACCGAGTTTCGCAGTCGGTGAATTTCTTGCTCAAATAGTAGATGGCAGACTCTTTCCGTTTGGTTTCGTCTTGTTGGCCAAGTACACATCCCATTGAGTCCTCTAGAACTATGAGGTAAATGATCAGTGGTCTTCCTTCCACTGGAGGTGATAGAATCGGAGGATTCAACAGGTATTCCTTGATACTATCGAAGGCGGTTTGACAATCTTCTATTCAAACACAATCCTGGTTCTTTTTGAGTAATTTGAAAATCGGCGCACACGTCGCGGTCATGAGGAATATGAATCTGGAGATGTAGTTCAAATGTCCCAGGAATCCTCTGACTTGTTTTTCAGTTTTCGGAGAAGGCATTTCTTGAATGGCCTTGACCTTGTCAGGATCAACCTCAATCCCTTTCTGGCTGACAATGAACCCTAAGAGTTTCCCCGAACGGACACCGAAGGTGCACTTGTTGGGATTCAAGCGGAGCTTGAATTTTCTTAAACGTTCGAACAATTGTCACAGATGTTCAACGTGCTCATTCTCTGTTTTTGATTTTGCAATCATATCATCAACATATACCTCGATTTCTTTGTGTATCATGTCATGAAACAGAGTAGTCATGGCCCTTTGATAGGTTGCCCCAACGTTCTTCAAACCGAACGGCATTACCTTGTAACAAAAGGTACCCCATGGGGTAATGAATGAAGTTTTCTCCATGTCTTTCGGCGCCATTTTGATCTGGTTATAGCCCGAGAATCCATCCATGAAGGAGAAAACTTTGAACTTTGCTGTGCTGTCAACCAGCATGTCAATGTGTGGTAAAGGAAAGTCGTCCTTTGGACTAGCCTTGTTTAGATCCCTGTAGTCGACACACATTCTGACCTTTCCGTCCTTTTTGGGAACGGGTACGATGTTGGCTAACCATTGAGGATATTCAGATGTAGCGAGGAAACCCGCGTCAATCTGTTTCTGTACCTCCTCCTTGATTTTGATGGCCATGTCCGGGTGAGTCCGTCTCAACCTTTGCTTTACTGGCGGACATTCCAATCTTAACGGTAAGTGATGTTCCACGATGCTGGTATCCAACCCTGGCATGTCCTGATAGGACCAAGCGAATACATCGGGAAATTCTTTGAGAAGCTTTATCAAACCCTCTCTGACAGTTGGACTGAGTAGTGCCCCAATCCTGATTTCTTTCCTCTCTTGTTCTGAACCCAAGTTTACCGTTTCCAACGGTTCTGTGTGAGGTTCACTGGACCTTTCCTCTTGTCTGAGTAGTCGAGAGATCTCTTCTGGAATTTTGTCGTCATTTTCTTCTTCAGCCTCGAATACCGAGAACTCAAAGTTGGGAGAAGGCATCGGATCGTATGTTTCAACGGGGTTTAAAACAAGCAATCTGCATGACGTGATGATTCGTGTTTAGAAGAGATAGAGAAAATGCAAGAGTGTGTAGTGTATTTATTTTACTGCTTGTTTTTATTTGAATTGTTTTTTAGGATTACCATTTTCTGAAAAAGCAAAAAGAGAAAACAGCAATTAATGCGGAAATTACAGAACGACGTTATTTTATTAATGAACAAGTCGAATCTTGAAACTACAGCCCTATAAAACAAAACTCTGTCGCTTTGGGCTAAGCGAAGAGGGAAAATTTACAGAAAGCGAGCCCTATCAAAACATCCGTTTCACCTGGGCAGGGTGAAAGGTTAAAGATGGCAATTACTTTGACTGATGAACGATCTTCGGAATCTCGACGGCAACCCATTGGCGGCGAACTCCTCGGTGAATCACAAAGTCTGGCACCTTCCTTGATTTGTCTTCAGAAATGACGCTGATTTCTGGTGGAGCGGGATCATGGGAATCTGTCTCCCAGGCAGAGTTGTCGTAGGAGGATTCCTCTGTTGCATTTTGCATAGTATTTGTGCTCTCAGCTGTATCTCCCCATCCAGTAGGCTGGATATCTTCGAGCCTGATATGAGAGCTTTCGGGAGCGGTGTACTTGACCATATAGTCGTATTTTCCACTCGGTTGTCCCAGGGTGTCCCACACTTCTTTGGAACTGGAGGAGTCATCTCTCTCGATGACGTTAACCTCGGGAAAAGCAAAGTTGATGAACTCAAGTTCTGCAAACGTTGTGAATTCATCTTCGTGTTGAGTAGTTTCCGAATGACCTGAGTGTTGATCCCATGACATGGTGGGGACACAGGTATTCTGTTCAATGACGATCAGCTGATTTGCATTGTTCGGCTGACTCTCTTGCCCCAAGTTTCCTGGATAAGGCTGCCACATTGGCAGACCATCCATTGGGCCATAGTAATCATAGTCAAAATTGTCTTTCATCCGAGTGTCTTCCTCTAATGAATTTGGCGGAGCACGGCATCCTTCCGGATCACAATCCCCGTATATCATTTCGACGTCTGATCTTGGTATAAATCTCAGACTTTCTGTAGGAAAGCAAAAAGGCATAGGTACCTCTTCCCGAGACATATAACCGTCCTTATTAAGGCAGGACTTCCATTCTTCATCCGTGTCAGAGGGATCTTCCTCATTGATAGCATGAACTGTCTGAGACACTGGGTGAAGGAAACCTCCACTGTGGAAGAAGTTTTGAAGGGGATGAAGACTTTCATCGTTGGCAGCTGTCTGGGTACAGGTTGCAGAAAAACCAAGACCCTTCTTTGTTTTATTGTCAGTGGGAATGACAAGTTGTCCCCATCCTGTTGTATCGGTACTCTCGACCGCTTTGATAGCATCGTTGTATGAGGAAATCGAGGTTCCTCCTCTGAACCGATTGTCCTTGCCCACCGACAGTGCTTGGATCTGAGTTCCAACAACCTCCTCAGGCTCTATACCAGTAGATGATGACAAGTTACTCACAAGCAAGACTTGTTCCCCACAAATTGTGACAAGTTGATCGTTCTGAACGAACTTTAGCTTTTGGTGGAGGGTTGAAGTAACCGCTCCAGCCTGATGTATCCAATGTCTTCCTAATAAACAACTGTACGTTGCCCGGATATCCATGACCTAGAAAGTGACTTGGAAAGTGTGAGGACCAATAGTTATGGGAAGATCAACTTCGCCGATAACTGTTTTTCTGGATCCGTCGAACGCTTTGACGACGACCTCGCTGATTCTCATCGGAGGGCCCTTGAATGATAATTGCATCAAAGTGGACTTCGGCATAACATTCAGGGTTGACCCTGTGTCTACCAGTACGCTGGCTAAAGCATCGTCCTGACAGTTAACTGTAATATTGAGTGCCATGTTATAACGGCGACCCTCTTCAGGTAATTCCTCATCACTAAATCCCAAATTATTGCAAGAAGTGATGTTAGAGACAATACTATCGAATTTTCTGATTGTTACATCCTGTTCCACAAAGGCTTGCTCCAAGACTTTCTGTAGAGCCTCTCTGTGCGCTTCTGAACTGAGTAACAGCGATAATACCGAGATCTTTGAAGGAGTTTGTAACAATTGATCGACAATGTTGTATTCACTCCTTTGGATGAGCTTCAGCGTCTCATCATTATTTTTCGAAAGGTCGGGATTACTGGATTGACCGACTGGTGGATCAGGAGTTTCCGTCTGAAGTTCCTTTTCCTTGTTAGGTTCTCCAACCCCTCGGTTGAAGATTCTACCACTCCGTGTTACACGACTGATGTCTGCAATATTCACGACAGAGGGTAATGGAATTTCCTTTCCATTTTCAATTGTTGTTGCACCGTATTTGTAAGGGATAGCCTTAGTTTACTCATACGGTAGTGGTCCCGGCAGATAGATGACTATGGGAACTTTCTGATTTTTCTGACCATCATAAGTAATCTCGATCCGTTCCCAGTTGGGAACTTTAGATTCGTCAAGTAGAGGGATAATGGCAAAAACATCCCTGGTCCTGTGATGACCAGTGATCGTGACAACATCCTTAACTTAATCGGCAAGGTAGTTCGGCGTCCAATTGATGGGTCCAGAACCCGGATATGGACGAATCTCTCCTCGGTCCACCTGTCCCTAAAGAGCTGCTCTCACAAGGTAACACCCTTGGTTACTTTCCGAACAGACGCCGCAACGTTCATAATTGTGTGGTGGCACCTGGCCACGCCCACTTTGAATACAATGTAACCTCACTAGGTTAGCTTCCACAAATCGGACATCCTGACTTTGACGACGAGTAGGATTCCTGTTACTGATACTAATTTGCTGAGTATCTTCATCCATATAGATTGGCATCCACCAGTGATTTAACAAGTGCTGAAGTGCCTCCTGGACAAGGATACAACCTTGATCATTTTTGCAACCTGCTTTACAGCTTTGATAGTCATGTGATATTAAGAATCCGAGTCGGACCTGCTCAGCATGTAACTCTACCAGGTTGGTATTCATCACGCGAATATCAAAGACCTGAACCATGTTGATTTGATAGGAGTTCCTATCATGGTAGTCTTGGATTCATCCAAGATCCATCTGACGCTGGAGGGCCTCTTGTATGAAAGAGCATCCCTGTTTGTTTACCGAGCAAGTCAGACAGGAATTGTAATCGTGCCGCGGAAGATTATGATACTGGCTTTGCCTTGAGTGCATTGCCACCAAGTTGACATTCATCGCACGGATGTCGTGGTTCTGAATGATGTTAGAATTCGTGTAAACCATGTTAACTCCACGAACTCGGTGCTCTTGGATCCATCCGAAATCCATTTGTTCCTGTAGAGCTACTTGCACCATAGAACATCCTTGGTTGTCTTTAGAGCAGATATCACACTGATGATAGTTATGAGGTGGCACATGGCCATATCCACTCTGTCTCCAATGCATCTTGACCAGATTGGTTTTCAACAAGAGTACATCGCGAATTTGATAGACATCGTTAGTCTCTCCTTCTATCAAATTGACTGCAACCTTCTCATGTTGAGGCAGCGGGTTCGTGAGAACATTAGGATTCGTATCCTTGAAGGATAAGAACCCGCTCCTAACAAGTTTTTGCACGTCAGACTTGAAATTGAGACAAGTCTCTATGTTATGCCCTGAACCTCCTTGATGATAAGGGCATGTTTGATCCACCTTAAACCAAAAAGGCGGATTTTCTGGTATTGTAAGAGGAGACTTAGTCTGAATGTGCCCCTTAGCCAGTAGTAATGGAAACAACTCTGTGTACGATACGGGTATAGGATCAAATCCTGGTGGCCGTGTTGTACGGTTGTTGTTATATGGAGGACGAGCCTGCTGAAGAGGTTGTTATGTCCTTTGCTGATCAGGTTGGCTCTGCGCAACCTGAGGTTGATACGTAGGAATAGGCGCAGGGCTGATAGCAGGAGTCACAGCTGCTACCGGCTGATAACGTCGCCTTTGCTTTCCGAGAGAGATATTCCCAATATCTTGCTCTTTTTTCTTAGGGAGAGCACTACCATATTTTTTAGTACCGCTCGTCGATCCAGTGTCTTTTACCAAACGTCCTTCTCGGACGGCTTCCTCAAGACGTACGCCCATGCCGACCATCTCAGTGAAATCACTGGGCGCACTGGCAACCATTCGGTTATAATAAAATGAGCTTAAGGTCTTTAAGAAGATCTTTGTCATCTCTTTTTCCTCAAGAGGTGGACAAATTTGAGCGGCAATTTCACGCCACCTTTGAGCATACTCCTTAAAGGTTTCCTTGTCCTTTTGCGACATTGATCTGAGTTGATCTCTGTCGAGTGCCATGTCCAAATTGTATTTGTATTGTTGGACGAAGGCGGTGCCAATATCTCTGAATGTACTGATCGTGGCACGGTTTAAACCCATGTACCATTTGAGTGCGACACCGGTTAAACTATCCTGAAAATAGTGAATCAGTAGGTCCTGATTCTCCGTCTGAGCTGACATCCGTCGGGCGTACATCACCAGATGGCTTTGAGGGCAAGAGTTACCCTTGTATTTTTCAAAGTCGGGCACTTGAAATTTATGCAGGACTTTCACATTGGGGACCAAGCAGAGGTCTGCGGCGTCCTTTCCAAATAGATCCTGACCGCGAATGGCTTGCAGTTCCTTCTGCATTTCCAAGAACTGCTCCTGGAATTCCTCCATTCTGTCAAACATAGTTTCCTTCTTACTAGAAGGTGTCTGTGGAATCTGTCCTTCCGGGGCAGCGTGCACCACAGGGGGTGGTACCGTGACTACGGCAGTGAGTCTTGGCGTTTCCCGAAGTTTGTAACCTTCAGGAGTCTTTAGTATGCCCCTGGCATCTTCGCTTTCCCGAAGTTTGTAACCTTCAGGCCCAGCGGCTTCCGTTGAGATTCCCTGATCTTCAGCAATCGGCGGAACATATCCTTCCGGGATATAGTTAACATGCATGCCCCAAGGACGATCTTTCTGTATTTGATACCTAGGATCATACTTTTCTACTATGGGCGTTGAGGTGATCTCTGAGATCACAGTCCTTTGTAGCTGAGCTTCTGCCATGGCTTGCATGTCGTTACGAAGCTTTCTTATATCCTCTCTCAGAGCGTCGATCTCTTCTTTCAACTCTCTGTTTTCTTCCTCAAGATCATCCATCCTTTTCTGACGATTGGCCCGAGTATCATACGAATGAGACAGTTTGACTCTAGAACCGAGACACAAACGTGAGATTCGTAGGTAAGAAGAATACGCGATGTGAGAATGATGAATGCAATGATTATATTAATTGTTTTTTGGTTTAATCAAAATAAACTTCGACAATTAGATTGCAAATATCAAACGGTGGGGAAACCCCTTTTTATTGAATTCAAAGGATTACAGAAATGGAAATACAGTAGATTACAAAGTGCAAAAACAGAAACCTAAACTAATGGGTCCCGAGTCCTCTCTGAAGATAAATCGGGTGTTGATTCTGGTATCTTCCTTTTCTTTGACCAGGGCTCTTGGGCCATTGTCGGGTTGTCATTCCTTTGCCAGGTGAAAGGAGTAAGCAAATTCCTTTGGTCATCCTGATTATCCACAGCATGTTGCTCCAAAATTTCAATCAGAGCATCTTTCTCTTTCAGTAATTGTTGTATTTTGATGCACTCTACGTCGAGGGTGCGGTACTTGTTCTTCCAAGACCTTCTCTCCTTTTGAACTTTGTTGAGAGTAACCTGAAGCTTTTCAGTTTCCGTCATGAAGTACATGACAGATTCCCTCGACGGAAGAATTTCGTAACGAGGATAAGGCATTTTTAGCTTGAGAGCTCTAGTTTGTACCCAATGGAGATAAGGCTCCACCGAGACACAATTTGGTTTTCCTAGAGACTCCCGTCCTTTCTTATGAACGTGTTTCCAAGCGTTCACTATTTCCATCTTTAGTGCTCTGTCGTTTTCTCCTTCCTTGAAGAAAAGACCTTCCAGATGAACACCCAGTGGGATGTGCCTCATCGGGTATCCAAATTGACGATGAACGAAAACTGGATGATAGTTGATTCCTCCCTTAGTTCCTATAAGGGGTACGTTGGGGAAGTTTCCACAACGGTCAATGATCCTGATTCCATCATAGATCCTATTACACCAATCTATATCAGAGTTGGTAAGAAACATGATCTTCAGCGACCAACGTAAGGCACTCTTGCAATCCCAAAAAGCAGCAGACTTGGGCAAGTGAGAGATAAACCATTTGTAAAGCAGAGGTACACAGCATGTGATCTCCCCTCCGCTGTATAAATTTCCCAAGTGTACAGAATGATACGCATCTGCGAGCAAAGTTGGTACAGGGTTTCCAATGAGAAAAACCTTAATGGAGTTAATATCGACGAAGTTATTGATGTTGGGAAACAAAAATAACCCGTAGGTGAGCAAGACAAAGATGCTTTCAAAAGCAGTCACGTTTCCTATACTGGCAAAATATAGGGCCTTCTTTGTCAAGAACTGGGCTGGCAAACCTTGGATGCCACCCTTGGTAGTCAGGTGAGTCCTGACCTCAGACTCGTCCAAATGAATTGCTCTTGCAATGGTCTGATTCTTTGGAATTTCTTCTAGTCCAAAAAATGGAGCTCGATCTGTGATATGTAAATCGATCAGATGAGAATACTCCTCCAGTGTTGGTGCTAACTGGTAATCCGGGATTGTGAAACAGTGATAAACTGGATCATAAAACTGAATGAGCGCATCCATGATTCCCTCAATCACATGGACTCTTAACAGTGGTAACAGACCTCCGTGCTTGGCTTTAAAAGCCTCAGGGTTAGTGATCATCCTTGCCAAACCTCTTAAATCCTTTAGCTTTAGAACCTTGAAGGTATACTTAAGAGTTCTCCTTCTACCGAAATCCATTAGTGCAATCCTTTTCTCTGATATTTACAATCACAGTCTTAGTTTAATTTGAAAAATAGAGAGACTAGAAGAGAAATTTTTTTGAATGTTTTAATGTTTTTTTAAATGAATGCATGAATGCAGCACACAAAAACATAGAAAAAACATGGGGTCAAAAGGTCGTTGTCATGAAGTCAAGGCTCTACCCATCCCCAAAGGTTTATACTAGGGTGATTTTTGTACCTGTACTCATTATCATCAGCTCCTCCCAGGAAAGTAAAACAACAAGCGGATCGTCAGCGAGTTGTAGAGCAATCTTAGAGTAAGTGCCATTCACCGAGAATAGATCACCAGCCTCAAATGAGGGTAGTATCGCGTAATAACTATTTCCGATAGTTTTCGCACTACGAAAGGGTTCGGCTCCTCAGCTTCTCAGACTTAACAATCGGCCCATTATCTAGGTGAGAGAATGGGTTGCATTGGTCAGCCTCCACTGAGGTTGATGGTCGACCTCGTCGCCATCGCTTATCTTAAGTGTATACTCAATCTTTCCACATGCGGCATCACACGCATTCCCATTAGCAAAAAATAAACATGTATAGCAATTAGGAAAAGCAGTATATATATTTGTCCTAAACGCTATGAATCCTAAGTTCCTGACAGAAATGGGTTCCCCGGTGGAAGCCCCAATCTATGGTATTCACACAAGTGAAGAAAAAGGAAATCAGAATTTGGCCCCACGGTGGGCGCCATTTTTCTGTAGCGAGCAATTTTGGACGCGGTTCTTAAGCACTGGTCGCTCTCTGCGATTGAGCTTACTACAGGTCGATTCATTTTTTATCCTATTGTGAGCTGATGAAGGAAGGGAAATAGATGTCTCCAATTAACCCTGCTTTGCATACTGAGTTTAAACAGCGGTCTGTTAGGTTACGAATGCTATCAATGTGGGGGGGGCCTTTGTACTGGTTATTTGTATTTTTGCCAATACTGGTTTCTTTCTTCTTATTCTAGGACTTTATAGCGGGGAACAAGGATTAGGATGTTAGGACTGATGCTTTTGAATTACTGCTTTTGATTGATGGAGATATGGGATTTGGTTTTTTTGTTTAGTGTGCTCGCTAAGATCTTTTCTTTCGATCTTATGCCTACGTATTCCCGTTTACCGAAACAGGGAAATCAGAGCGTTCGTAGTTCCTCTTATTCTATGGGAGGAAATTGGTTGTTTTGGTGTCTTGTTCAAAGCCCAAGACGTGAAGCGAAAGGTGGTTTGTATCTTGTTCAAAGCCCAAGATGTGAAGCTGAAGAGTCTATTTGTATCTTGTTCAAAGCCCAAGATATGAAGCTAAAAGGGTTTGACTTTAGAGAGAATTTGTCATCTCTAAAGAGGGGGTTGTATGTCATAACTGTTTATAAAGGAGAATTACTCTAACCGGGATTTGTGAATCCGGCAATGCCATAATTTCCTTTAAAGGAGGTTTTAACCTGAAGGAGAAGACTTTAACTCAGTGTAGAGCAATGATATCTTTCCTTAGGAATTTCTCATGCTAAAAGAGGGACAGTGGCATGGATGTAGATGATCCAGAGGCTTGCCGCTTACAGCGATTAGATGAAAGGGGAATGAGTTGTTGATGTTTGTATACTGTGAACGAGGCACAACTTTGATGCTAAAAGGTTAATTGGATTAACCAGTGGTTTTCTTATACCAAGCCTAAGAGGAGGCTAGTATGTGTCTCGTACAAATCCCGAGAGAGAGGCTAAAAGGTTTTGACCCGACGATGGAGTCTTTTATACTCAACAATAGAGTGTTTTTGTGTCTCGTACAAAGCCCGAGAGAGAGGCTAAAAGGGTTGACTCGATGATGGGAATCTTTTGGTATCTCGTATAAAGCCCGAGATGGAGGCGATTTGACTCAACACGAGAGTTTTTGTATCTCGTACGAAGCCCGAGATGGAGGCGATAGGGGTGATTGACTCAATGAGGGAGTCTCTTATGTGTCTCGTACAAAGCCCGAGAGAGAGGCTAAACGTTGTTTGACTCCGCTGGGGATAATCATTGTATAAAGCCCAAGAGAGAGGCTATTGTAACTGTTTCAGTTGAGTGACAGGTCCATTATACTGATTTTGAAAGAGAAAATCAGTTCTTATATGAGCAATAATGTACTCAGGGATCCGGGTTATTCCTGTTCTTTAAGGAAGCGGGAAATCCGAAGGGTATTGAGACTATCCGAGTCTGCAGGTTTTAACGAAGGGGTCACTTGAGAATGTCGTTGAGACTCAAGGAGATTAGACTGTCCGTGTCTAGAGTTTCATCTTTGTACTATGTTTTGAGAAACGGTAGTAGACTCTTTGAAAGGACTGTTCTATGAAGATGACTAGGTTCTGCTCCTATACCTCTAGGAGGTCGTCGGGACAATTTGGACGAAGCCCAAGAGGAGGCTGGAAACTTTTAAGAAGCCGACGGGTCCTTGTACTAAGCCCAAGAGGAGGCTATCATTCCCGGAGGAAGAGATCATTATACGAAGCCTAAGAGGAGGCTGTGAATACTTCTAAGAAGCCGAGTGGTCCTTGTACTAAGCCCAAGAGGATGCGGGGTTGCTTTTAGGAAGCCTGTGGGTCCTTGTACAATGCCCAAGAGGAGGCCGATTGCTTTTAAGAAGCCGATGGGTCCCCAAACCTCGAGAAATTCAAGGCAAGCTATTCACAAGGAATAGATCAAGTCAGGAAAGTTCGAGAATTTGGAAGAAACTCAAGAGATGCCATTCACGGAGAAAAGATCATCTCTGGGGAGTAGAGTCTCTTGACAATTGCTTTTAAGAAGCATGTGGGTCCCCAAACCCCGAGAAATTCAAGGCAATGCTATTCACCGAGAATAGATCAAAGTCAGGAAAGTCCGAGAATTTGGAAGAAATTCAAGAGATGCAATTCACGGAGAAGAGATCATCTCTGGGGAATAGAGTTTCTTGACAAGTGCTTTTAAGAAGCCTGTGGGTCCCCAAACCCCGAGAAATTCAAGGCAATGATATTCACCGAGAATAGATCAAAGTCAGGAAAGTCCGAGAATTTGGAAGAAACTCAAGAGATGCAATTCACGGAGAAGAGATCATCTCTGGGGAATAGAGTTTCTTTGACAACTTCTACGAGTGACAGTCTATGAAAGGGTTCACAGAGAATGCTGCCTTTCATATCTCCATATTGTTTAACCCCAAGAGGAGGGAAGACTGTGTCTGGTAATCCTATGGGGATCTAGTTTAGACTATTTCTAAGTGTGATCAACGGGCTTAATGCTAGACGTAGTTGCCGGGGAAACTCTAAATATCTATACTATTATTACACAGTTGATATGAGTTTATAAAAGAAGACTTCCAGTGAAACAGCCCCACAATACAGTTATATGTATATGAAAGCGGTAAATAAAAGCAATAACCACTTACTCGGTTATAGAGCTTCCATGTTGTTGGTTAGTTGTTCAACAAAGAAAGATTGAAAACAATAGTATATTCAAAATCAAAGGAGAAAGTGCTTTGAAAAAGAAAGATTTGGGGCTTACAGCTCAAGGAGAGGCCCAGGGTTTTATCAGTGAGCGCACTGTTGTTTTTGCACAGAGGGACTTATACAAGTGACTGAGGCCCAAAAAGGTTTTCTGTACAAAGGGATGGGTCTTACACTCTCTCAAGAGGCCCAAAAAGTTTAAAGAAAAAGAGTGGGGCTTATAACACGAGGGTAGGCCCAACTTGTTTTTCCGTTTAAAATGGCGATCGCGCCGAGATTTTCTTTTAACGCAGAGAGACTTATACAATATCTGAGGCCCACAAATGTTTTGGTTAAAACGGGGTTGGGTCTTACACTCTATTAGAGGCCCAAAAGTTTTGAATGGGTCTTATAGCTCAAGGAGAGGCCCAATTGTTATTTTGAAAAGGCGACAATCGCGCCGTTTGTTTTTTACGGTATCGGGACTTATACAATGCACTGAGCCCCAAAAATGATTTGGTCAAAAAAGGATTGGGTCTTACACTCTATTAGAGGCCCAAATGTTTTGAAAATGATTTATGAGGGTTGAATTAATCCAAAAACCCTAATTTGTTTTCAAAAATGTATTTAATTGAATAAAAAAATTCAATTAAAATGATCAAAATTGTTTAACATATGAAAAACAAATTGTGATCATGGGTTAATGCTTCAAAAATTAAGTATTGACCTATAAAATAATTAGAAAGCATTAAAAGTTGCAAAATCAAGGTGGACAAAATATTTAAAATGTCAAAAACAATTAAAATATTAATTCTTTGCAAAAATATCAATTATATAAAATAAATAATATTTTTGGGATTTTTTGGGAAAATAAAATATTTTAACATTTTTGTGAATTATTAAAAAAAGAATCAACTCAAAATCATTAAAACTCAGAGAGAAATTAATTTTTGAATCAATTAAATAAAATCACAAAATTCAAATATTCAAATTTTGAAAAAAGGCGCCAAGAACAAGCTGAAGAACACGCGCGTGTTCTGAGATTCTCAAATTTGCATTTTCTCTCCAATCTCACTGAATACTTGATTATAACATGCAATCCACATATCATTATGCTCGTCTCAACCTCACGATCATGTCTATGTCCATTAATTTCATTTAAATTAAACATATAACAAGAAATCATGAAAAATCCTCAAGAACCCTAATTTCTGCATGAAGGCTAGGATTTTTGATATAAGATTCAAACAATGCAATTAATTGAGGGGAAACATTCCATGCATGATTATGAACATATGGCCAAATTATTGTGCGAGGAAATATGCATAGATTGAGAGATGACCAAGTATATACTTACCTCTAGGCCGTGACAGCAAGTGCAATGTGACTTTTGATTTGGAGGTGTTACAGATGAGTGGTGATGACCTGAACAGCTTCCCTACACCCTATGGATTGTGTTTGAATGCTTGGACTTGATTTAAATTGGCTGGATCACTTCATGGCATCTCAACTGCATTTTGGTTAAAACCTTGAGCAATTGACTGGTGATTCTGAGAAATCAGTGTTCCAGTTGTTGTTTAAGTGTTTGATCAGCTCATATGTGATGTATGTGAGGTGTGTGAGTGATTGGTTTGATTGGAAAAGCTCTCAAACTCAAAACCCGATAGCTACCTTGCTAAGAAAGGCATTTTTGCCAAGAGAAAGAGATTTTGAGGAAAGCATCTGTTAGATGGCTTTGGTGTACTCAAATTGATCACAATTGAGCTCTATTTATAGTAGAGCAAGTTTGTTTTGCAAGGAATAGTGAATGGCAACTGGTAAGTAGGTTTGGCCAATGTTGGCAAATGAAAATCCAAGTCTCCTCTAGCCATTGACTAGAGGTTAGGGCACAGAGCTTTGGTCCCCTTGGTCTTGGATAAGTCTTGACTGATTTCAGATGAGAATGGCTCAGTCCATGCCACCTTGATGCTTCCATTGAATGCTTCAATCCAAATTTGGAGTCTTGTCCCTATTTTGGCCATTCTAGGTTCAACATGCTATTTCTTGTTCCATGGACTTTGGAGGCTTGGCTCAGTGAGTGTCCCCTTTAGATTCAATCCTCAGATGTGTCCAAGTGGATATGAGCATTTGAATTTGGCTGATTTTGGCAAATCGAGCAAAGTTGCAAATTCTGCCTTGCCTTTGACAGATTTCAGCAAGGCAATTTGCCAATGTCATATCTCATAGCCCAAATGGAATTTGGCAATGTTCTTGGCCATTTTGGAAAGCCCTTGCATGATACAAAAACTGTTTGAACATGTTTGGTTTTGATCTCTTTTGAATCCAAGTGAAAAACCCCCCTACATTTGGAAAAAAATGAAGACAGATTTGGACTTAGTGAAAATTTCACTAA
This sequence comes from Lathyrus tuberosus, assembly GCA_022829125.1. NCBI lineage: Eukaryota > Viridiplantae > Streptophyta > Magnoliopsida > Fabales > Fabaceae > Lathyrus > Lathyrus tuberosus. The sequence continues at coordinate 5,320,824 of JALAZF010000403.1, read as the reverse complement.
GTGTTGGAAAAAGTGACATTTTCATTTTTCAGCCATTTTGATCACTCCATAACTCAAAATCCTTAATGAATTGGACTTAGGTCTAGTTGAAGTTTTTGTAGAGGGTAATAAGGGCTACAAATCCATCTTTGGATGAGAAAAAATGGCCTTGTGGTTTAGGAGTTATGATCCTCCAAAGTTGGTACCCTTGTCACTTTATTTTTAACTTAGAAAATTTTCTAAGTCTTTATGGTTACCCCTTTTACAAGTTATCCACCTTTTCTTGATTTTTCTTGATGAATGATGATTCAAATCATACATTAACATCATTTTAGGGTTAAAAATCCATTTTGGTGAAAAATCTCAAAAAGTCAAAGTTGACTTTTGTGCATAGTTGACTTTTTATCAGATGAATTCCAAACTGTGCAATTCTTCAGGAAATCATGTCCTTGACCTAAATCAAACTTGATGGACATTTTTCATGGATGTCATAGGGTATATTGAGGCATGTCCTAGGGTTTGGGAGCATGTCCTAGTCAAAAGTCAAAGTTACAGTTGACTTTTTCCTTAAAACCCTAATTGTGGTGCAGATGAAATTGAGACTTGTTGCTCAAACTTCTTGGATTAATCCATTGTCCCAAATGGATCAATATGGTATATTAGAGACCCTCAAACCCTCTCTTGAGGTCTTGGTTCATGATTTGTCCCAAAAGTCAACTTAGGGGTGAATTAGGTCAAGAAACCCTAATTCCTGATTTTTGATGTATGCATCCCCTGAGGCAAAATTGACTTGATGATTGGGTCCATGAGGCTCCATGGAGTATATTAGGTTGTGTTTTGGATCTTTGGCTTGTGCCCAGATGATAATTTTCCATCTGGAGGCCCTGGTCGACCAAAACCCTAATTTGGTGATATTGTCGATCTTGAGACTTGATCCACCTAGAAGGGAGCAGCCTTGTGCTTAATCCTTGAAGTGGGAGTCCTCTTGATCCATTGTGATTGTTTGAGAGGTTAGACAAGTTGAAGATCATGTCATTCCTTGATTGACCCTTTGTCTAAGCACTTAGAGAGGGCTTGAAACCCTAATTTTGATTGTAGTGGATGCTCACCCATCTTTGGGGAGACTGATAAAGTATGATGGTTCCTCCATATTGTGATGATGATTCTCACAATGATGGGAAATCTTAGTGGTCAAAATTTAGGGTATGACAGGGCAGCAACCACAAAGTCAACTCCAAGGAGCTCTTTTTCCTTCGTTGTGTGCTCCTTCCTGAACCGTTTAATGCAGCACCATTTCTACTAGCCCATATCCAAGCCAATTGTGCTAGAGGTTCTAAGCCTTTCTACTCGGAGGTATTGTAACTTCTATCGCACTAGGTCTTGATCTGGGAGACAGGCTTGCTAATTTACCTTCCATACAACCTGAGTCCCTGGATACCGAGTATTGTCGCTCCTCCCTCCTCATCAAAGCAAGGGCGGATGGACGATACCATCCAGTGGTTCGTACCAGAATCATCAGAAGCATCATCATGCCCTGCCGAGCCGCATCCACCCACAGACCCGAGCAAATTGGCTTTTTGATCTCCGTGCTCCTGAGCCTAATGTGGTTGCTCAAGAAAATCAAAATAACGAAGCAGTCGATGAAATAGAGCAAGAGATGGATCAGCAACCTCCTGAGAAGCCACCACCTCCTGCCCAGGATCCTACATCATCCACCAGACATCGTCGCCACGCCGATCCAGAACCCGATCCCATTACTAATGAAGAAATCTTACGGGGCATATGGCACTAAAACCAATTAGCTGCCTAGAGAGAGGAACAACAACAGACACAGTATAATGAAATGATGAACCTAATGCGTCAAATCCATCAGGGGCAAGTCAACCAAGGCCAGCGGATATACGATGTGATAGAAGAGATGGGTGCCCTAACACTACGAGTGCAAGACCTACATGACTATATCCATCACGTAGGCATTCCAGATCATGTAGCGCATAATGGACGTGCTCGCACCCGAGGCAGAGGACGTGGACCTCATTAGATTTAGTTTTAGTTGTTTCTGTTTTAGTTTTTGTTTCTTTTCGTTGTTCTACCCGCATTTATATTGAAACATTAAGGACAATGCTCGATATAATGTGGGAGAGGTACTTTATTTTCCCTTATGAATTCCCTTTCCGCATTTCCTTTCAAATAAACAAGCTTTTATATGAAATTTGCGTTCATGTCAAAATTTCCCCACTTTATTTAGCTATAACAAAAAAAAATTTGTGATCAATGCATAACTTGACACACCAAAACATAGGCTATGTAGGAAGTCGAGAAAAATTTAACAAGATTGATATCGTCTTGACACCTTAGACCTCCTGCATATGCGAGCTCAGTTTCAACATCCATTATACCGATACCTTCAGTTTTAGTTCTAAAGTAACCCCTAGTAGTTTAAATTAGCAGTCAACACCGTCTTAAACACAAACCACGTGGAGAGCCGATGAAGATAAGTGTTTGATGTCGAATCATTAAATACCTTTCGTATTCTTTGCTGTTGTGAAAAATAGAAAAATGCACGAAACCTACGGTTGTAAAAGTATTACAAAAGAAAAGAAAGAATCCATTGTTGGTTAGTTCAGAGGGACCTGGTTCTGAACTTGGTAGGGCGAACTACGGCTCGATCCCCCACAATTTACGATTAGGATATATATATAGAGGGTTACCGCACTTGTGTACCAGACCCCATGCTAGAAAGGATCAAAGTCACTAACCGGCTACTCCACTACGTACATGTAAAGGCAAAGGGCTTAATGTGATTGCGCTAGAATGAAACCGGGTGAAATAGATACGAGAAACTTTAGGTTGAGCTATAATAGAATGATTAGAACTGGCTTGTATAGAGAGGAGGTCTATGATTATGCTTGTTGCTTGTGTCACTAATGTATCTTTAGTGTTTTACTTGAGTATCCGTCATCTTAACAAAATGCCTTACAAAACATTTTCAAAACAAATGGTATGTCATGTGTGTGCGTTTGATAAAACTTGTCTGACGTTCTTACTGACTATTTGCTTGAGGACAAGCAAAGATTCAAGTGTAGGGGAGTTTGATAACACGAAAATGTATCATATATTTGCCTTGGTTTACGACTAATAATTATGTTATTTCAGCTTAAGTTCCGATTATTCCGTGAGTATTCTAGTATTTTCGCAGGTATTTCATTGTCCAAGCTAAAAATGAGCAAAGTAGAGAAACATGAAGAAATGAGAAGAAAACAGGAAGAAATGACGGAGAAAAAGCAGAAAAATAGAAAGTGGTGTGTGTGACGACCGTCACACAACCACCACGACCGTCATGCAAATAAAAGGCGCACCATGACCGTCATGCACACATAACAACTTATTACGTCCAGAACACAGACGTGGACACGGAAGACCAATGCAGTCACGCACGTTCAACATTTTCTCCTGAATTCTCTCAACTTCAGCTTCAACTGCACATGAGCCAGTCTCCCTTGGACTTCTCAACGGAAAGTGAATGCTCCTATATTTTCTCCAACGTAAAGCAAAGGTTGAGCTATAAATACAGCATTCATTGAACAGCCCCGGACAGAGATTTTTACCCCGAATTGCTGCAGAATTCACTTTTTGAGAATTATTATTTTCCCTGCATTCTTGTTTGTTCCCTTTTCCATTCTTTGTTTACCATTACCTTAAATAGTGATAGTTTCTCACATCGAGGAGCTATCGCACAGTAGTTAGGATTTTTAATCTTGCCTTCATCATTTGTTGTTCCGGTACGATCGAGCAAAAGCCTACCGACTTGTGGTGGAATTGCTAGAAACAAATTATTGCTTATTTACCAGGTTTTTATCATTAATTTAATAACAGCATTATTATTTCCCATTGCCATGTCTTATTTATTGTTTTGCAGTTTATATTTATTCTTGTTTGTTTCATTTAATATGTCTAGCTAAATCCATATTATCGGTATGTAATTAAGTTAACCGGAATGGATTCGATAAAAATAAGCTAAAACCATAAACAACTTAATTTCTGGCTGCGATTTCTTAATTAAAATCGGACTTTTATTACGAGAGTAAAAAGGTAGCAAAGGTTAGGATTAAGACCACAAGAGTGTGAGATTTTAACCGGATAGCTAAAATCGGGCATTGGTTTTAAAAACAGCGAGAGTGCTTTAAAGTTAATTAGATTGTATTAGTTTTTAAAAAGTATTTTTAAACGCAAATGGGCTAGCGAGAGCAGACATTATGATTTAGGAGTATAGTCCGAAGCAATAACCACGAGAGTGTGAGGTGAGGGCTTTTAAACTGATATTTTCTACAGAAATATAATGTGACTTATTTTTATACGCTTAAGTTTTATTGAATCCACGATGGTATACTAAGTTACGTACCGATATCCTAATATCAACTAGTTTATTCCAAATTTTAGATTCCCTTCTGTTTCCCGTTTGAACTTAAAACCAAAACATCGTCAGCCTTAGCTAAACATAGTAACAACCTGATAGCACTAGTTTGATTATCGGTCCTTGTGGGTTCAATATCTTTTAAAACTATGCGATAGACTGTGCGCTTGTAGTTAGTAGTCCCGATAGACTCATAAAGTCGCGATCAAGCTAGTGCATCAATCATGTGATTCTCTTCACGAGGGATGTGATGAAACTCGATTCTGTTGAAGAATGGTAACAACCTTCTCGCGTAATCTTTGTAAGGAATCAGTCCTGATTGGTATGTGTTCCAATCTCCTTTGATCTGATTGATAACCAGGGCTGAGTCTCCATACACATCCAAGTTCTTAATCCTTAAGTCAATCGCTTCTTCGAGACCCATGATACAGGCTTCGTATTCGGCCTCGTTATTTGTGCACTTGAATGTTAGTCTGGCAGTGAAAGGAATGTGGGTACCCTGAGGGGTTACGATGATTGCCCCAATTCCATTTCCATAATTGTTGATAGCTCTGTCAAAGATTGGTCCCCATTGGGAACCTGGTTCTGGCCCTTCACTGGGTAGCGGTTCATCGCAATCTTTCATTTTCAAGTACATGACATCTTCGTCTGGGAAGTCAAATCCGACTGACTCCTGATCGTCAATCGGTTGATAAGCCAAGTGATCGGCTAAAATACTTCCTTTGACGGCTTTCTGAGCATGGTACTCGATGTCGTATTCTGATAACAACATCTGCCACCGGGCAATCCTTTCCGTGAGAGCAGGTTTTTCAAAGACATACTTGATTAGATCCATTTCGAAGATTAACCAAGTAGTGTGACAAATCATGTACTGGCGAAGACGTTTGGCTGCCCAAGCCAGAGCATAGCAAGTTTTCTCAAGCATAGTGTACCGAGTTTCACAGTCGGTAAATTTCTTGCTCAAATAGTAGATGGCAGACTCTTTTCTTTTTGTTTCGTCTTGTTGACCAAGTACACAACCCATGGAGTCTTCCAAAACTGTTAAATAGATGATTAGTGGTCTTCCCTCCATTAGAGGTGACAGGATAGGTGGATTCAATAGATACTCTTTGATACTGTCGAAGGCAGTTTGGCAGTCTTCTGTCCATATGCAGTCCTGATTCTTTTTTAGTAATTTGAATAATGGCGTGCATGTCGCGGTCATGAGGAATATAAATCTGGAAATGTAATTTAAACGTCCCAGGAATCCTCTAACTTGTTTTTCAGTCTTTGGAGAAGGCATTTCTCGAATGGCCTTGACCTTGTCAGGATCAACCTCAATTCCTTTCTGGCTGACGATGAATCCTAGCAGTTTTCCTGAGCGGACACCGAACGTGCATTTGTTGGGATTCAAGCGGAGTTTGTACTTTCTCAAACGCTCGAATAACTTTGACAGGTGGGTCGCATGCTCTTATTCTGCTTTAGATTTGGCAATCATACCATCGACATACACTTTGATTTCTTTGTGCATCATGTCATGAAACAGAGTTGTCATGGCCCTTTGATAGTTCGCCCCGGCGTTCTTCAAACCGAACGGCATTACCTTGTAATAAAAGGTGCCCCATGGGGTGATGAAGGAAGTTTTCTCCATATCTTTCAGCACCATTTTGATATGACTATAGCCCGAGAATCCATCCATGAAGAAGAAGACTTTGAACTTTGTTGTACTATCTACCAGCATGTCTATGTGTGGTAGGGGAAAGTTATCCTTTGGACTGGCTTTGTTCAGATCCCTGTAATCTACACACATTTTGACTTTTCTGTCCTTTTTGGGAACTGGTACTATGTTGGCTAACCATTGAGGATATTCTGAGGTGGAGAGGAAACCCGTGTCAATCTGTTTTTGTACTTCCTCTTTGATTTTGATGGCCATGTCTGGATGAGTCCGTCTTAGTCTTTGTTTCACCGACAGATATTTTGATCTTAACGGTAGATGATGTTCCACGATGCTGGTATCCAACCTTGGCATGTCCTGATAGGACCAAGCAAAAACATTTGGAAACTCTTTGAGAAATTTTATCAAATCTTCTTTGACAGTCGTACTGAGCAGTGCCCCAATCTTGACTTCTTTCCTCTCTTCTTCTGTACCCAAATTGATCATTTCCAATGGCTCTTTGTGAGGTTCAATGGACCTTTCCTCTTGTCTGAGTAATCAAGATATCTCTTCTGGAATTTTTACGTCTTCTTCTTCTTCAACCTCAAATACTGGGAATTCAAAGTTGGGAGAAGGCATTGGATCGTATGTTTCAATGGGGTTTAAAACAAGCAATCTGCATGACGTGATGATTTATTTCTTTAGAAGAGATGGAGAGAATGCAAGAGTGTGTGCAGTGTATTTTCTGAAAAATGCTTATTTTTATTATTTGGGTTGTTTTAGGATTACCATTTTCAGAAAAACGAAAAGTGAAAATGGCAGTAAATGTGGAAATTACAGAATGACGTTATTTATTTATGATTTTGTCGATTCTTGAAACTACAGCCATATAAAACAAAACTCTGTCGCTTTGGGCGAAGCGAAGAGAAACGTTTACAGAAAGTGAGCCCTATAAAAATATCCGTTTCACCTGGGCAGGGTGAAAAACTAAAACAAAGATGGCAATTACTTAGACTTATGGACGACTTTCGGGACATCGACTGCAACCCATTGGTGACGAACTCCTCGGTGAATCATAAAGTCTGGTACCTTCTTTCTTGGTATCCTCAGAAATGACACTGATTTCTGGCATAGCAGAATTATTGGAGTCTTCCACCCATGTAAAGTTGTAGTAGACGAACTCTTCTGTTGTATCTTGCACAGTGTTTTTACTCTCAGGTGGATCTCCCTATCCAGTTGGCTGGATGTCTTCGAGCCTGATACGAGAGCTTTCAGGAGCGGTGTACTTGATCAAGAAGTCGTACTTGCCACTCGGCTGTCCTAAGGTGTCCCATACTTCTGCGGGAGAAGAGGAGTCATCCTTCTCGATGACGTTGACCTCGAGAAAAGCATAGTTGATGAACTCTTGTCCTGAAATCTTTGCAGATTCATCGTTGTGTTGGATATCTTCGGAATGCCCTGAGTAATGATCTCATGATTTGGTGGGGACGCAGGTATTCTTTTCAATGATGCTCAGCTGATATGCATCATTTGGCTGACTCTTTTGCCCCGAGTCTTCTGGGTATGGCTTCCAGATAGGCAAGTCATCCATTGGGGTCATAATAGTCATAGTCGAAGCTCTCTTTCATCAGAGTGTCCTCATCTAATGAGTTGGGTGGAGCACGACATCCTTTCGGATCACAATCTCCGTATATCATCTTGACATCTGATCTCGATATATATCTCGGACTCTGCGTGGGATAGCAAAATGGCGTATGCGTTTCTTCCTGAGACATATAACCGTCCTCATTGAGATAGGACTTCCACTCTTCATCTGTATTGGAGGAGTCACCCTCGTTGATGGTGTGTACTTCTTGAGACATTGGGTGAAGGAAACCTCCATTGTGGAAGAAGTCCTGAATGGGATGAAAACTTTCATCGTTAGTAGCAGTCTGGGTACAGGTTGAGGAAAAACCAAGACCTTTCTTTCTCTTGTTATTAGCAGGAATGACAAGCAGTCCCCATCCTTTTGCGTTGTTACTCTCGATTGCTTTGAGAGCATCTTTGTATGAGGAAATCGACGTCCCTTTTTCTGATTGATTCTCATTGCTTATCAAGAGTGCTTGAAACTGGGTTCCAACGAACTCCACTGGTTCTACATAAGAAAACGATGATAAGTTGATCACGATCAAGGCCTGCTCTGCGCAGACTGTGACTAGCTTGTCATTCTTAACGAACTTTAGCTTCTGGTGAAGTGTCGAAGTGACTACCCCAGCCTCGTGTATCCAAGGTCTTCCTAATAAACAGTCGTATGCTGCCCGAATGTCCATGACCTGGAAAGTGACTTGGAAAGTGTGAGGACCGATAGTTATGGGAAGGTCGACTTCACCGATAACTGTTTTTCTGGATCCATCGAAGGCTTTGACAATGACCTCACTGCATCTCATCGGAGATCGTTGAAATGATAGTCACATCAGAGTAGATTTTGGCATAACATTTAGGTCTGATCCGGTATCTACCAGTGCGCTGGCTAAAGCATCGTCCTGGAAGTTGACTGTAATGTTAAGCGCCATGTTGTGATTTTTGCCTTCTTCCGGTAGTTCTTCATCACTGAATCCCAAGTTGTTGCAGGACGTGATGTTGGAGATGATTCTGTCAAATTATCTTATTGTCACATCTTGTTCCATAAAGGCCTACTCTAAGACTTTCTGTAGAGCTTCTCTGTGAGCTTCGGAACTGAGCAAGAGAGATAGCACAGAAATTCTCGAAGGAGTTTGCAACAATTGGTCTACAATGTTGTACTCGCTCTTTTGGATGAGCTTTAGAATCTCATCGTTGTTCTTTGAAAGGTCGAGATTACTGGATTGATCGACTAGTTGATTAGGAACTTCAGTTTGAGGTTCCTTTTCTTTGGCAGGTTCTCTAACACCTCTGTTGAAGATCCGACCGCTCCGTGTTACCCGACTGATGTCAGCAATGTTTACGACGGAGGGTAATGGAGTTTCCTTTCCATTCTCAATTGTTGTTGCACCGTACTTGTAAGGGATAGCCTTATCGGATTTATACGGTATTGGTCCTGGCAGATAGATAACCACAAGAGCCTTTTGATTGTTCTGACCATCATAGCCGGCCTCAATTGGTTCGAGGTTGAGAATCCTTCTACTTGATTCATAGAGCAGAGGGATTATAGGACATACGTCTTTGGCCATTTCATGTTTAGGGATTAAGACAACGTCTTTGCTTTGATCAGGAAGATAGTCGGGTATCCCGTTGGTCGACCCAAAACTTGAACATGGTCGAATCTCTTTGTGGTCCAACTGATTTTAAAGAGTCGCTCGTACGAGGTAGCATCCTTGGTTGTTTTCTGAGAAAACTATACAACGCTCGTAATTGTGTGGTGGCACCCGGCCACATCTGCTTTGTATACAGTGCAACTTTACTAGATCTGTTTCGATCGAGCGAACATCCTAGCTTTGATACGTATCAGGATTCTCATCAGCCATGATAACTTGTTGTGTGTCTTCATCTAGGTAGATTGGAAGCCACCAGTGGTCCAACAAGTGTTGGAGTGTTCTTTAGACAAGTGCACATCCTTGGTCGTCTTCACGACACACTTTACAGCCTTGATAATCACGTGAAGCCAGAAAATCGAGCCTGACTTGCTTAGCGTGTAATTCCACCAGACTGGTATTCATCAAGTGAATATTAAAGATTTGAATCATATTAACTTGATGAATATTTCTATCATGGTAATCCTGAATTCATCCGAGATCCATCTGGCGTTGGAGGGCCTCTTGTACAAAAGAGCATCCCTGATTGTTTATTGAGCATATCGGACAGGAATTGTAATCGTGTCGTGGCAGATCATGATCTTGGCTTTGACTTGAGTGCATTTCCACCATGTTGACATTCATTGCCAGGATGTTGTGGTTCTGGACAATGTTGGGATTTGCATGAGCCATATTGACCTCACGGATTCGATGATCTTGAATCCATCCGAGATTCATCTGTTCTTGTAGAGCTGATTGCACTACGAAACATCCTTGATTATTCTTTGAGCAGATATCACACTGGTGATAATTGTGTGGCGGTACATGACCGTACCCGCTCTGTCTGCAATGCATCCTGATCGGACTGATTCCTAATAGGAGTACATCGAGAATTTGATAACTGTTGTATCCTTGAAAGATAGGACCCCGTTCATGACAAGCTTCTGCACATCAGACTTGAAGCTGAGACAGTTTTCTATGTTGCGCCCCGGTCCTCCTTGATGGTAAGGGCAAGTTTGATCCGCTTTGAACCAAAAAGGTGGATTTTCTAGTACTACAAGAGGAGACCTGGTTTGGACGTGCCCCTTGACCAGTAGTAGTGGAAACAGCTATGCGTACATCATCGGTATAGGGTCAAACCCTGGTGGTCGTGTTGTACGATTGTTGTTGTTGTTGTATTGTGGACAAGCCTGCTGAAGAGGCTGTTGGATCCTTTGCTGATATTGTTGTTGATTTGGTTGGCTCTGAGCAACCTGAGGTTGATATGTTGGAACCGGTGCAGGGTTGTGTCATACCCCAAATTTTGACCACTAAGATTTCCCATCATTATGTAAATCATCACCACAATATGGATGAACCATTATGCCTCATCAGTCTCCCCAAAGACGGGTGACCATTCACTACAAACAATAATTAGGGTTTCAAGCCGTCTCTGAGCTTTAGACAAAGGATGAATCAAGTAATTACATGATCTTCAACTTTTCTAACCTCTCAAACATCCATAAAGGATCAAGAGGACTCCCACGTCAAGGATTAAGCACAAGGCTGCAACCTTCCAAGTGGATTAAGCCTCAGGATCGCCTGTGTCACCAAATTAGGGTTTTGGTCGACCAAGGCCTCCAGATGGAAATTTTCCTCTGGTCATGAGCTAATACTTCAAAACACAACCTAAGATACTCCATGGGACCTCACAAACCCAATTATCAAGTCAATTTAACCTCAGGGGATGCATTTATCAAAAATCAAGAATTAGGGTTTCTTGACCTAATTCACCCCTAAGTTGACTTTTGGGAAAAAGCATGAGCCAAAACCTCAAGACATGATTTGAGGGCCTCCAATACACTACATTGATCCATTTGTAACAATGGATTGATCCAAGAAGCTTGATTCACAAGTTTCAATTTCATCTGGACCATAATTAGGGTTTTGAGGAAAAAGTCAACAGTGCCTTTGACTTTTGACCAAGACATGCTCCCAAACCTTGGGACATGATTCAATACGCCCTACAACACCTATGGAATCCATCTATTAAGTTTGATTTAGGTCAAGGACTTGATTTCATAGAGGATCGCACAGTTTGGAGTTCATCTGATAAAAAGTCAACTGTGCCCAAAAGTCAAAGTTTGACTTTTTGATTTTTTGATCAATTATGGTTCCCTAACCCTAAAATGATGTTAATGTGTGATTGGAATCATCATTCATCAAGAAAAATCAAAGAAAGTGGGATAACTTGTAAAAGGGGGTAACCATAAAAAACTTAGAATTTTTCTAAGTTATGGAATAAAGTGGCTAGGGTACCAACTTCCAAGGATCATAACTTGTGATCCAAGCAACCATTTTGGCTTATCCAAAGACGGATTTGTAGCTCTCATGGCATACTTTAAAAGTGTCAACTACACCTCATTCCAATTCCTCAAGGATTTTAAGTTATGGAGTGACCAAAATGACAAAAACATGAAAATGCCACTATTTCCAACACTTAGTGAAATTTTCACTAAGTCAGAATCTGTCTTGCTTTTTTTCCAAAAGTAGGGGGATTTTTCACTCGGATCCAAAAAGTATCAAAACAAAATATGATCACACATGTGTTGTATCATATGAGGGCTTTCCAAAATGGCTAAGAACTTCATCAAATTCCATTTAAGCTAAGAGTTATGACAGTGGCAAAATGCCTTGATGCAACTGTCATGGCAAGGCAGATTTGTGCATTTTGCTTGATTTGAGCAATTTGTGCAAATGACAAACAAGTTTATCCATCTGAACACCTCAAGGGGAGACCAAGGAGGGACAAACACGGATCCATAAGCCTCCCAAGTCTTTGGAACTAAAAGTAGCATGCCAAACCTAAAAATGCCTAAAGAGGGGACAGGACTCCAATTTTGTTTTGGGGCATTCAATGGATGCACCAAGTTGGCATGAACTGAGCCATTTCTAACTGAACGAGTCAAGGATAAGCTCTTAAACAAAGACACATAGGCCTGTGCTCTAACCTCTAGTCAATGGCTAGAGGAGACTTAAGATTCCAAAATGCTACAATTTCCAAACCTCTGTTGCAGTTGCCATTCCCTATTCCTTGCAAAACAAACTTGCTCTACTATAAATAGAGCTCATTTGTGCTCACTTTAAGTACACCAAAGCCATCAAACTGATGTTTTCCTCAAGATCTCTTTCTCACTTCCAAAATTGCCTTCTAAAGCAAGTCACTATCGGGTTTTGAGTTTGAGAGCAATTCCAACCAAACCAATCACACACACACACCTCATAAACATCATACCTAAGTTGATCAAACACTTAAACAACAACTGTGATCAAACACTCAAATGTAAGTATTTGTTTTTATCGTATCCATGATGTTGAGTACAATCAAATGTAAGTATTTGTTTTTATCGTATCCACGGGGATTAGAGCGATATCAAAACCGTTCAATATTCTCTATGATTCTAAGTAAAAGTTTCGAGATTGTTTGGTTTGTAAGTAACGAAAAATAAAATCGTGCAAGAATTAAAGATAAGTTTCAGAGGAATAGGCTTGTTGGGAATTGGTTTTCATTCACCGATTCAATATGTATATCACGAATCAGTTATACACAAATTAAGCATGTTTCAATATTATCACGTATCGCTCACCAATAAAGTTCATGTCTAAACTTTGATGAGATTTCTACCTTATGGTTTAATCGACGATTTCTCAGCCTATTAAATAATACGGTAGCATTAAGATTCGATACTTACGGTGAATATTAAACCTAAATCTATGTCTAGCATTTAGAGTTTAATAGATGTTATCTTTGATCGAGAGTTGGATCATATTTGTCAATATCGATTCAATCCATGAATTAAATGATAAAATAAAGATAACATCAATATTGATTCATAAATAAAATGCGTACAACGCAATGATTAATGAAAATACATACTGTTTCGGCGAACTATGACCAATCCCAACAAGAGAGGGATTTAGCTACTCATGGTAGTTTGATACACAATGGAAGTGAAATTCTGGTACAGATGTGTGATGTCATAGTGCAATGTCACAACATCGCAATCTGCTGAACAAGGCAATAATAGAAACAATAACACACTGAATTGTTAACCCAGTTCGGTTCAACAACCTACATCTGGGGGCATACCAAGCCAGGAAGGAAGTCCACTATTAGTAGTATCAAATTACAGACTCAACAGACCAATTGACAATCTACCTAATTTAATCACTACCCAATGACCCTTCTACCTAAGTCCTCCCTAGGTAAAAGACTCCATCTCACTTCCTATCATCACTATGATGTCTAGCAGTCAACTACACCATCACTGCATCAACAACTTGATTACCAATAACTGTACAATCATAGAAGACACCCTTCCATGACACCCTTTGGAGTTGCTTCAAAGCTTCCTCCAAGAACAATACCAAACTCAAACTCATTACCTACAGGTATCTGAGTTACACACAGTGACCATCTCATAACCCGAGTGGTTCACTTAGGCAAAGCCCTAAAGATCTACATCTTGGACCCGTACCTCTTCTAGGTTACAAGCATTCTATTTATAATATAATCCAACTGTATTTGGGCCTTCAAATCATATCATATCTTCAATTAAATCTGCTTCTAAATAGATCATATCTTCAATTAAATCTTCAATTATTAACTCTGAATATTCTCCATATCTTTATGCATTAAATGCGCAACAAACTGATCTTCATAACTGATTGTAACAGAATATATCTCTCCCTTGATCTTCGCCTATATTCTCTGATTCTCTTTAGCAGAATTTCTCATTCACACCAGAAACACGTGCATCCCTAATCACATAACTGTCTGATGTTTTAATGTTATGGTATAGTGATGTTAAGACATCGCATGTGACATCACTCTTCAGTACTTTAACTCTTCAACAATAAACCAGAATGTTAGCTAAGACATACCTATACTGTTAGAAGCTCATGTTGCAACATCAACCATGACATCAACATTGTTTTAACAAAATTTCAGCCAATTACAAGAACTTACAATCTCCCCCTTTGGCTAATTTTGGCTAAAACAACTATATAACCATTACAACTCAGATTACAGCAGTAGTTACAACTCTATACTACTGTCAGTAGTTATCAGTAACCACTGATCCTAACAGTAAGCATCAGTAGCTACTGTGCGCAGCAATCCTGAAGATCCCTCTTCTAGGGAATAATTGAATGATGTTAAGACATCATGTCTGACACCTTCTTTTGGCAGCACAGCCCACCACAATCACTTCAGGCAGCACATCAGGAGGAAGAAGTAGAAAGTCCCGAAGTTATGCACTCAGATTATAGATATCTAGTGTACATGAGGAAGAAGATTTTAGACACTCCCCCTTAATACAACACATTTCTTTTTCCTTTCAACTCAGACCTAGAATCATTGTGGAAGACTCCCCCAGAAAAGAAATGTTAGTCCATTCATCAAAGACCAATGGTGGCATAAGATAATTCTGCACACCATCATTGATCAGACACTAGGTTTAGACCATGGCATAAGAGGAAACTTAAGAAGTGCCATTCAGCTAACCCAGGTAACTCATAACACAAGTCACAACTGTGTTCATAACTCAGGACACAAGTCACAAAGACTAAACACCAACTCAGGGATGTGCCATCTTCTTCTGCTGCATTAGAAACTGCAGACTCCAGGCATAACATCTGCACAGGGCACTTAGCCAGATCCTCTCCTTTCTCCCCCTTTTTAGCCACAAATTTGCAAAGGGACCCCTCACAGAACCAGACCCAGTAATTGCTCACCCAAACACGAATAAACCCCATATGACTTATGAGACACGAACACTCACTGGCTGAAGGAGAACTGAAAACCCCTATAAATAGCTGACCAGTAACTTAGAAATTAACGAGCCTTCGAATATGTTCAATGTTCTTGGTCAAATAAACGCTATTTTAGGTATCAAAAACTGTATTCAAATTCAATGCCTATCTTCCAAAAACTGCCTTGACTGCCTTAATTATTTCACAACTGAATCTTACCATAAATTAGGCCAATAACGCTCCATGCATATTTGAAGCCACGTGTTTCACTTTATCCTAACACCACCGTCCAAAATACTTCCCTGTTTGGCTCAAGAAAAACATGTCCTATATCATGTTCTGACATCTCTTCAGACATTGTCTGCTGGCTCATTAACCCAAACACATCTTCTTATCTAATGGGTATTGATACAACTTCTCACAACTTCTTCTAGATTGCTTCCAACATCAGCCAAGTACACCACTTTTGCTTTTCAGACCTCTCCTGTATAGGCACTATCTTCACACAGCTATGACAGGTCCCATCATCACACTGCACAAGTTTGATCAGTACACATGCTGCAATAGGCTATAGTAATCAGTCTTACACTCAACGCCCTTTATGATATCCCACCAATAATGCCACATTTCTCATGGGGATTTTAGGTACAAGATATGCCAAGTCCAAAAGACAAAAGCCCATTTGATTGGAAATTTCTCACACAAGATAAACACCTTTCTGTTCTTACATTCACCAGCTCCTAATGAAGTCTTCAACATGAAAGTAGCCATGTATTTCCTAAACTACATTCCATCTAGATTAGAATCTGCCCATTCTAATCCACACTATGTCAGAACTGCCACTTCAGACAATAATTCTGCTTCTTTAAACTCCATAAGTATGGTACATACCCAACCATAATGTTGTAACAACATGTAGAACATCAGCATGAGTCAAAAGACCATCCCACTTAATCAGCCAAGACCTAGTCTTATCCTACTAGGACCACTTCCACCCAGGCACCAAGCACGAAGTTCTGGTAACCAATATGTCAAGAAAAGCAGGTTCCCAAGAAAAACAGATTCCCACACCAAAGACTACTCTGACTGGTTAGGCGATACAAACAATGCCATATTATCCATTATAAATACCAAACCTCCTTGCTCCTATCAGCACACCAAGGAAGGAAGCATGAGTCAGTCTAACAAGAATGCAGCAAAGAGGCACATGCACAAAGACAAGAAGCCAGATCCTCAGAAGTTGAGGGACACAACACTGTCCAAATCTGGAGCATCTTCTGGAGCAACA
This sequence comes from Lathyrus tuberosus, assembly GCA_022829125.1. Taxonomy (NCBI): domain Eukaryota; kingdom Viridiplantae; phylum Streptophyta; class Magnoliopsida; order Fabales; family Fabaceae; genus Lathyrus; species Lathyrus tuberosus. Next base: position 5,304,469 of record JALAZF010000403.1, on the reverse strand, counting down.
AGAACACGCAAGACGTCAAAAACCAGGATGAAGACTATCAAGAAAAAACAAGTGTAGCTTCAAGCATCTGATGATGAATGGGATGAAGACTGGAAGACTTTTCTTGATTCGGGGGGTTGGGATAATCTTTAGACACTTTGTTTGTTGTTTTTACTACTCTTGTAAGCTTTCATCAATGCAATAAATTTCTAGTTTACTTCTGTTCCATTTACACAGCTGTACAAGACACTAAATCCTTATGTAATCAACTTTCCAATTTGCTTCAAACTAAGTGCCAACACCAAAAGCTTAGCAATATCATTCTCCCCCTAAAACGAACACCTTCCATCAACACAAACCCCTACTGAGTTCTTCCACAACTTGCATAGAAGCGCAAATTTTCCACAAACAAGTTGTCCTTCTGACTCCTCCTCAGAAGCACGTGCACATATGACTTAAACAATTAGCTTCACAAGGGTAGAACCTTTTATGTCCATACCCACATGCCATCCAACAGCCTAATGTCACAACATGTTCTCTGACATTATCTCTTCACAAGATTCAACTAATCAATGCAATCTTCACAATATATACCTTTGCAGCCTAAATCCATAGACAAGTATTCCCCCTGTCATGGTTCACTAATGCTATAGATGAGGATGAACATTTGAGTACACTTGCTGAGCACATGCATTTTGGCACCATTGTCCCTTTCTCCACGGGCATTCATTCCTTACCATGCTCTCCATCATCAGACTTCCAATCAATACCTGAACTACATTTTCCATCCAAGGTAGACCTTCTACTTCATCATCCTCCAGTATAACTATGTAGACGCTCCTCAGGCATAATGTAGGCACCACGCTTCTGAATCAGAGCATAATCATCCTTCACCAAGGTTATCCAACCAGATAATGTCCCAACACAAGTTAGAACATCTGCCACCCACCAAGACATCATCACCATGATTCTTGATATGCTCCATCAACTGGACCATTTGATCCAACTCCAGGACGCTTAAACCTTGAAAATACTTTCATAAAGTAAATTCTCAACCCTTCTGCAGTCCTATACTTTAACCTCAGACAAATACACAGTCTCCCATCAATGTATATTGTCATCAGTTGACTGCACAACTCTATCCAAAGCAGACAAATATTCAACTATTGTCATGCAAGATACAACATTTTATCTGGTCTGACATCCTTTTTCTGCAGACTTGAGGCACTGATTGATCCTTCTTTTGCTAATCCATCCCACAGATTAGATTAGGTAAGTGGCTTGACCTGATACTTCATCGTGAGGATAATGTTTCAACATCACCAGACACATGACCCAGCATACTCTCATCTTCCAAGAATCTTCAAACCTTTGATGCCACCCTTATTAGGTTACCACAACTAAGCTTAAGAGATAACTTATCAAGATCTTCACTCCCGCATGAAAGCTTTGACAGTGATACTCTTTTGCTTTGTCTCCATCTCCTTCAAATCCTTCCAGCCACAAGGTTGATGCTAACACCAATTCCAATTGACCAAAGGCTGATTGACATATTAAGCCCAGCTTCTTTCTTGATAAATCTCCATACCTCCCAGATGCCTCCTCTTCCAAGTCAGGAGTAGGTTCCAAACAGACGTGATCAACACATTTGTTTAGCCCCCAAGCATCTGTTATGTCACACTCTGCCTTTAACACACCCCAGAGATTGACTTTGGAGGCAAGAAAAAAAACGCTTCTAACTTTCTTCAGACCCCTTTTCAACAAGCTCATATAAGAGTTCCTTTATGAGTGGACTTGGGATGAACCACAAGTATCTTTGGCAACTCTAACACACTAGTTGAAGATATCCTCAAGTATCACCTCACCAAGTGATACAGAATGTTGCAGCCTTAACACAAAACCACCAGGAATTTTCCATCAGATGCAGCGGAACACACACCAGAAAACTCCTTTGCAACCTTCAGGCAAAACCCTGTACAAACTCGACACTCCATAGGTTTGAAACTAAGTCAAACCACACAGCAGTTCACCACCAAAGTTGCAAGCCTGATAACAATAGACAGGTCCAATACACACCCTGTCAAGAACAGTTCATCCTCCACTTCAAGGGATCATACAAAAATCTCTATGAACTGACCAAGTCCATACACCATCTCAGCAAAACTATCTTCCTTGCTCATGAACCAGAAAGTATCTTCCCTAGATCTCATTCAGAAACAGATAGGATGCCTGCTCTGATACCAATTGAAATTCTGGTACAGATGTGTGATGTCATAGTGCAATGTCACAACATCGCAATCTACTGAACAAGGCAATAATAGAAACAATAACACACTGAATTGTTCACCCAGTTCGGTTTAACAACCTACATCTGGGGGCATACCAAGCCAGGAAGGAAGTCCACTATTAGTAGTATCAAATTACAGACTCAACAGACCAGTTGACAATCTACCTAATTTAATCACTACCCAATGATCCTTCTACCTAAGTCCTCCCTAGGTAAGAGACTCCATCTCACTTCCTATCATCACTATGATGTCTAGCAGTCAACTACACCGTCACTACATCAACAACTTGATTACCAATAACTGTACAATCATAGAAGACACCCTTCCATGACACCCTTTGGAGTTGCTTCAAAGCTTCCTCCAAGAACAATACCAAACTCAAACTCATTACCTACAGGTTTCTGAGTTACACACAGTGACCATCTCACAACCCGAGTGGTTCACTTAGACAAAGCCCTAAAGATCTACATCTTGGACCCGTACCTCTTCTAGGTTACAAGCATTCTATTTATAATATAATCCAACTGGATTTGGGCCTTCAAATCATATCATATCTTCAATTAAATCTGCTTCTAAATAGATCATATCTTCAATTAAATCTTCAATTATTAACTCTGAATATTCTCCATATCTTTATGCTTTAAATGCGCAACAAACTGATCTTCATAACTGATTGTAACAGAATATATCTCTCCCTTAATCTTCGCCTATATTCTCTGATTCTCTTTAGCAGAATTTCTCATTCACACCAGAAACACGTGCAGCCCTAATCACATAAATGTCTGATGTTTTAATGTTCTGGTATAGTGATGTTAAGACATCGCATGTGACATCACTCTTCAGTACTTTAACTCTTCAACAATAAACCAGAATGTTAGCTAAGACATACCTATACTGTTAGAAGCTCATGTTGCAACATCAACCATGACATCGACATTGTTTTAACAAAATTTCAGCCAATTACAAGAACTTACACGAAGAATGGAGTTGAACCGACATCAATGACGATTTCCCGACTCTTGATGTGAATCCAGCTCCTTCTCCTTACAACATCTTCTATTTCTCCTTTCCTAAACTATTACAAAGTATTCTCTATGATAGAGTACAAGATATAAAACTGAATACCTCTGATCTCCTTTTATAGTGTTTTTGGCGGCCTACTTTCGCTATGCGAAGTTCTGGTCGCTATGCGAACCTGCCTTTCTTCTCCATTAAGTCTTTGAGCTGTCAACCCGTCTTTTATGAAGCCGCCTTACTTCGCTATGCGAAGGCCTTCTTGGGAAAGAACCAGCCATGGCGCCCTTTTTGTTTGGCCTGGCCTAAGACACTTTCACCCTTATCTTTTAATAGGTGTGGTTTGATACACGGATGTATCACCGCCCCAATGGTTTAACCTACGTGCCCTATGTACCTTATCACTGCCAGAACTGGGGTTCGAATCCTCCTCGCCCCAGTTCTTTTATTTTTTTCTGATTTTTCAACTAAGCTTCATATATTATTACTTGGCTCTATCCTTAGTTCACATTGCACGCGTGGTAGAGCTGGTTAAGGTTAAGGTTGGCAAGAGAACTGGCCTAGGTTCAACACCGTGGAGGTCATCTTCCTTTTTTTTATCACTTATTTTCTCACTTTTCTTCACATTTTCAAAGGTCCATAACTTTCTCATTTTTAATCATTTTGAACCCATTCTTTTTGCAAATTGTTCATGATAATGTCTATTTCCTAATTATAAAAATAAAATACCAAAAATAATTATTTTTCTCATAGTTATGAGTGTTCAAAGTGTGTGATGTTTTTAGGGTTTCTTAAAGAACTTCTTGATTCTTTTGAATAATTCCTTGCCTTTCCTTGCTCACAATGACTTGTTTGAACCATATACATATTGTATGAACCTTAAATGTTGTTGTTAATTTGTAAATCCTTATCCTCACTTTATTTTAATCCATTTTTAAGTGTATGTTTACATGTGAATGAATGATGAATTTTCAAACATGCCATTGAATTTTTTACTTAATCCTTTGCCTTAACATGTTGATTTTCTTCCATGATTACATGATTTTAATATGTTTATGTGCCCTTGTGTTGATCATACCACGTCTATATGCTCCTAAAACATTTGAACTTTGCCTTAAAAATGTTTTTATATACATGCTCATTTGTATGAACTTTGTGGTGTTCCCACTTTATCCAAACCCATGCTTAAGCCCTAACATGAATACTTGATTGTAATCAATTTATCTTGACATATTCAACTGATATCCTTGCTTCAATGTTCAAGTATTTCTTTCATAAACTTTCACCATGATAAATACATCTCTTTAAAATACACATCATCTTTCAAATAAACTTTCAAAATCATCTTTTGATTTCAAAACCTCTTGGGCCTCTATTAGAGTGTAAGACCCATCACTTTTCACATTTTTTAAAATCAATTGTTTCAAATCCTTGGGCCTCTATTCAGAGTGTAAGACCCATTACTCATCACATTTTCAAAATCAATTGTTTTTAATCCTTGGGCCTCTATCTAGAGTGTAAGTCTCATTCCCTCCAATTCTTTCAAAATCATCCTCAATACTTTAAATCATTCATCAAAGTCATATTCTGTTTTCAAAACAAAAATAAACCTTGGGCCTCTGCTAAAGTGTAAGTCCCAACCCTTTTTTAATTTTCAAGTCATCAAAACCCTGGGCCTCTATCAAGAGTGTAAGACCCACCACCTTTTCTTTTCAATAAAATCCATGGGCCTCTACTTAGAGTGTAAGAACCAGCACCTTTGTGAATAGAATAAAACACACAAATAACACATTCAAAAACCCTAAAGATGCCAAATCTTCCATGAATTCAAACATGTCATATCAATATCTATAGTTGTTAATCTTCAATCATGTTTGTTCATATTCAGTTAAGTTTCTCTTGACATTTATATCATCCTTAGTTTAGACACAGGTCAAACAATAGGATCCCTTCAACCACAACTTAGTTCCACCAATTAGGTCTATGGCCTCCTCTTGGGCCTTATACAAGCATCATGGCCTCCTCTTGGGCCTTATACAATCATCATTGCCTCCTCTTAGGCATCATACAAAGAATCTCCCCAGCAAGCTAGCCTCTTCTTGGGCTTCATACAAGGAGACTTAGGAAGTCTCACCCAATCCACCACAACCTCCTCTTGGGCTTTATCCAAGCATCATAGCTTCCTCTTGGGCTTCATATAAGGACCCTCGGGCTTCTTAAAAGCATAAATAAAATCTTTTAGCCTCACCATCCTGTGCTTTGTACAGGATACAATAAGATCTTTTAGCCTCACCATCCTGGGCTTTGTACAGGATACAATAAAATCTTTTAGCCTCACCATTCTGGGCTTTTTACAGGATACAATAAATTCTTTTAGCCCCATCCATCCTGGGATTTGTACATGATACAAATAAAAATCCCTAAAAGAGTCAGTCAAATCCTCAGTATTGAGCCAGTCTCTTCAAATTTCCTTAACAGTCATTTGCCTTCTCTCAGGCTTTTATACAAATAAATTCTCCAGTCAATCAGCTTCAATCTTGGGCTTCAATCAAGATACCTAAATAAATCCATCTCCTCATAGATAAGACCTTGAGTCATCTCTATAGGAAAACATCTCTTCTAATCACTACAATTCAAATCAAACAATCATATTTCCCAGATAATTGATGTAAGTGGCACACTTGTTGATCAAAAATCCAAGTTGGAGTCCCTCCTTTATCATGGTTCAAAAACAGTTCTTTCATCTAACTGATGTAAGTGGCACACTTGTCGATTCTATATCCAAGTTAAGGTCCCTCTTTTAGTATGTAAATAATTCATAAAGGAAAAAAGTGGCATTGCTTAACACAATAAGTTTAAAGCTCTTTCCCTTATGATGTCATTCTCAAATAATTGTAGTGAATATGTGAGATATCTCCCTTAAAGATGACAATTTTTCAAATCTTTCAAACACTCTTTTAGCTTCATCATCTTGGGCTTTAAACAAGATACAAAACAAACTTGTCCTCCCATAGATTAGGAGGAACTACAAACACTTTGATTTTCCCAAAATCTCTTTATGGGAATACGTAGGCATAAGATTGTGAAATCTTAGCGAGCACACTTGTAAAAAAATCTTAGATCAAGTACCTTCCCAAAAACAATAGAAAAACCCAAAAAACAACAAAAACATTTTTCTCAATTTTCACAAAGGAGAAACTTTCCCAATTTAGCAGCAAACAGACTTAAGCAACCAAGTAATTCAATAGTAGAAATATATACAATGAAGGTTCCTATAGATTACTATAGATACTCAAGGTGTTAGTAGCTTCCCTTAGTATGACCAACCCCCGATTCCAGATCTCTTAGCATTTGTAAGAAAAACACTTGCGAGCAGGGTTAGTTTAAGGTATCTCCCCATTCCTTTTAAGCATTATAGGATAAATATTAGAAATCAGAAAGTACCACTAAATGCGATAGTGGCCGCGTCACAAAACTGGAGCTACACACTTCAACAAATGCAAATCATTTTATCCTTCGGGATTTTCTCTTCAAACCTTTTCAGAAAAGGGCATGTTATTTCTGTTCTACCGTAATACACGTAACGCATAAGACTCCACGAGCGAGTGGCAAACACCTAACTGCTAGAACACGAACATTAGCATCGTCCATAAAAAGCACTAAAAAACCGCAGTCTCACGAACTACGGACATTCTGATTCTTCACTTTGTTCAAGTGAAGATACGTAGGCACAAGAACCCTAATCCTTGGCGAGCAACCTTTTATTTTTTTGCAACCTTCCATTTTCACCGTAGTCCCTCAAACTACGATTGCTCTGACTTTCCCATTGCACGAGGGAATACGTAGGCATAAGATTGTGAGATCCTGGCGAGCTCCCTTTTGTTTTCCCCTTTTCATTCATGCATTCCCTTAGCAGTTAAGCTTTAGATATACACACCTCTCTTCTATGCATATAATAATCAAACTACACATAATCATTTTTTGATTGGGTGACCATCTAGATTATGGTTGATAACGTCCAATTAGGTTGGTGTACTGAGAATAATGGGTTGAGTTCTTTGTGTGTTTCAAATAAGAAACCAAGTTGGGTTTTTCCTTCAATATCATTGAGGATTTGAAGGTTTTAGACAATATTATTCTAATACGGATCCGATCGAGTGAAGGCCTTGGGAAAAGGTGGTTTCCTTACAAGGAAGTAGCGTGAGACAGTGGATCGTGTTCATAATTATTGGGTTTAACAAGTGTGTGCTTGGGATTAATTCGACCGAGCAAAAACCTTGAGACGGTACGTCTTGAAAGGTAGTAAAAAGAACTGGTGGATTGAAGTAGCCTTGTTGGTGACTTGATCAGACTTTGATCCAGGGTTTTTGAGGTGATAGAATCAACAACAAACCATAGGGTTTTTAGGGTTAGAGTTTTTCATCTCTTGTATATACACTTTTCGTAAAGTAAGGTTAATTGCAACTATCTCAATTTGAATTTGAATTGAGGGCAGACGTACCCATAGATAGACTGATTAGGGAAGTGCCTAAACAAATCCTATAATTTTTGTATTTACAAATTATCGAATTCGTTGTTGTTTTGATCAATTTGTTTGGAAATCAATTTTTGATTACATTTTGACTTAAGGTTTGTTGATAAAATCATAACAAAGTGATTTTATCAACAAACCTTAAGTCAATAAGCTCTACGTGTTTGAAAAACAAATAAAATTTCTAAACGTTATCAATTTCACACAAAGTGTTTGATAAATTATCTTTAGTGCTTTTAATTGATTTTTGATCATTGGAAATAATCTCTACGTGTAACTTAGAATTTAATTGGTTTGTGATTAATCGTTGTTGAACACTTTGTGTTCATTATCATTTAATTGTGTAACTTTACACATATTCGAGCTTTTCGATAGTAGGTTTGGTTTGACTATTCGATTCAGGTTATTTACGCTATGCCATAAAACTTTTGAAAACCATTTTTGCCAAAAGTTTAAACTTTAAATTTGTGATCTATTCACCCCCCCCCCCTCTAGATCGAAGCCTATCATGTAACACTTTCGTTTGTTTAAATCCTTAGAGTACAAGGTTGATTGAACTTGAATGGTAAATGAATCTCTTCCATACATGAGAGTTTCTTTGAAGTGAACACGAGATCTTGGTAAGGCACACAACAGGGCAATGCTTGATCTTCATCATCAATCTTGACCTCGATATTTTCAAGATCTATAATCAACTTATTGAACATATCCAGCTGCTCAGCCAAGAATTTGTCTTCATTCATCTTGAATGAATACAAAGCTTACTTCAGGTTGAGGCGATTGACCAAGGATTTGGTTATATATAAACCCTTGAGTTTTCTCCACACACCCGCTATAGTTTTCTCCTTTGAAACCTGCCTCAGAACCTTATCACCAAGACTCAAGATGATTGTACCGTGGGCTTTCTCGATCATCGTCATCTTCTCCTTCTCCGTTAGGGAAACATCCATCTTCTTCGATCTTTTCAACACTTCTAACAAACCTCGTTGAACCAGTAGGGCTTGCATATTCAAGTGCCACAAACCAAAATCACACACTAGTGAATTTCTCAATCTCATACTTTGTTGACGACATTTTCTCCTCCAAGCTCACTGCAACAGTTTGTTGTGAAACGATGCTCAAGAAAAAATAGTATAATTGGTTTCTTGATTAACAAGGAAACCACATAGTAAAAGAAAAGGGAAAAGAGAAGAAAAAGACAATTCAAAATGGTTAAAAATATGATTCATGTTTAAATTACACATTACAGAACAATGTTTACAATTGAATCTCAACCACATAAATTTCTCCCTCTAATTAGGATTATCAGAGATTGAACGAGAAGTGGTGACTAGTATGCTATTTATAGAAAAACTAAACCCTAACTTTCAACTAACATACTAAACAATTGGCCCAACAAACTGACCCAATTCAACATGCTAACTTAAACAACAAGCTAACATATTTCGACAACATGCTATAAAAAGCTTCAACTACAACACACTCATTTTTTACTCCTGCTTACTTGAACAAACTTCGACTACAACATACAAAACTCTTGTCGAAACATAAAGTTATCTCTATCAAAACTTGAGTTTGATCCAAAATACCATAGATGGAATATGAATTTCCCTTTTTATGAACTAAACATCAACATACCATTTTAATGAAGAAAGAGAATAAAAGTATAATTAAAATGTAATAACTTATTGAGTAAGAACTAAAGAAAGGCTAAAAAAAGAAAGGAAAAAAAAAGCTAAAATAGATTTTTTTTTTATAAAAGAAAAATGAAAATTTTAAAAGTCGTATTTAACTGTATTTCCACCCTTTGTTTTTTACAAATAGTGTGGCCACTTTTATATATATATATATATATATATATATATATATATATATATATATATATATATATATATATATATATATATATATATATATATATATATAAAACTTCCTTACATCAATTAAATTTAAATAGTTTTTAATGCTTATGATAAGTTATAAAAAAATCCTACAATTTTAATTTGTCTTTTGTGTTTGTCTTTTTAACAAGTTAAAAAAATAGGTCACAAAAAACACATCAATCATAAAATATCTATTTTCATCAGATTTCCATTTTTTACAACCTTTATTTATAGGAAAGGAAAAATAAAAAAAAATATAAATAACATTGTTGTACATATAATTATACTTTAATTTTGTTTAGTGTTAGATAAATATTTTTTTTCAAAAAATTAAAAAAAAATAATAACAAGAAAAATAGAGAAAAAATGCCTAAAATAAAATACCAAACCAAAATCAATGAGTTTGAAATATATTAAATTATAAGAAAAATATTAATTGAGGTATGAGAAAAATCTCAAAATGTAATTATATTAACCATAAATATAAGTTTATAGGATTACAATTTATTTTAATCATCTGCAAAATAACATAATAAATGGTTGTGATGAAATAATTTAAAATATTTTATATTAGTTATGCATAATTATTAATCTCCATACGATATGTTTGAATTGAATAACATGATGATATATACAAAATCAATCCAGAGAGAATAGGAAACTCCATAATATTATCTGTTGTTTAACTTCATTTGATAACCATCATCTTAAATTATAAAGAAATATCATAATGGTTCTTGAAATTATTGAAAAAAATAAAATACAAATTATTTTATGTTAACAAAATAACTAAATGACAACTCATAAAATATTTTAGTAATGCATAGGAACTCGTATACATCTACATACGTTGTCTTTACATATCGGCATCATACCATTGGGGCATATGTCGTATGAACAATCATCGTCGTTAACACATTTATAAGCCACTGTGATGAAAAAAGAGAATAAAAGAGTATAACTAAAATGAAATGAAAAAGTTGAATAATAATTAAAGAAAAAAATTTGAAAGGAGAAAAAATTGCTTACTATTATCCTTCATTTCAACAAGAAATATGCAAAGAATGATAATCAAAACATAAACAAATTTAACAATTCCTGCCATATTTCTTTTGTTTGTATGTTACAAATGTTTTTATCGGTTTATAATTTATATATCTTACCCTATCTCCTTACATCAATTATAATCATTATTAAATGTCTATTCCGTATATCAATTTAATGTGTTTGTCTCTTTAGCAAAGTAAAAAGAATCACAAAAAAAACATATCAATCATGTAAGTTCATTATTTATTATTACTTGATTCCCATTATTTTTATATCACTTATTATAAGAAAGGGAATGTAACAAAAAATGGATAATACAGTTGTACATAGAATAATGCTTAAATTTAGTGCATTGTTTAACAATTTGTTGGATCAATTTTCTTTCTTTCGAAAGGTTAAAAATGTTATTAATAACAAACTAATATAATTACACCTCATCGATAATGGCGCAAGATATAATCTCTATCAAGTTGCATGTATAAGATAAAATTTTAAACCATAAACAACTCATATTTATTTATCCATTAAAAATTGGATAAGGATCCTCTACCTTTATGGAGGGAAGGTTAGAGTGAGTTTAGGCAAATAATAATAATAATAATAATAATAATAATAATAATAAAGGAGATATAATATTTATTTTGAAGGGAAAATATGTAAGAGAAAACAAATTATGAGAGATAATAAAGAGACAGCTAGAGAAAGATAAATAATTGAACGTTAGAGAATCAAATCCCTCGATAAATGTCATATTAAATAATGGTATACTAGAAACTCTCCTCTCAACATGATTACGATCACAACAAATTTCCTCTTACTTAACTCAAAAAATCTTGTGTGATTCCTCTATTTCTATAACACCCTGATAGAATTTTTTTAGAATATTATACAAGACGTTAATACCTGCTACTGAATACTTAAAAGAATTGAATCAAATTAAATGATTAATAAATTCTTGTCTTACAATACGGACAAGATATTACAAAAATCATAGTACAATTGAATATAGTTCGTTTGTTTATATTAGAGATAAAACTCATCTTGAGTTATGTTGAGATTGTAATTTCTTATGTCGAAGCAAATGTAGCTTGAAAGAAACAAGGATGTGTTGAAATTAACCTTGTGTGTGTGTGTTTGTGAGTGTGTGTGTCGAGTTGTGTTAGATGTCGAAGTGTCGAAGCAGGTTACTTGACACAGGATTTCAATTTAGACCAAAATATAAATTTTGGGCTTTACCTTAGGGAGTAAGGTATCTCAACTATAAATAGAGGGAGTAACTCCTATTTTGAGTAAAAAGAATAGAGAATAATATTGTAACACATAACAGAAAGTGCAGTAGCACAGTTGAATAATATTTTTTCTCAGTTTGAGAGAAGAGAGTTACACTGCATAAATCATTCTCTTCTTCCCTTATTTTGTTAAACCCTAATCTTCTTTCTTATTCAATCTTCTTTCTTTCTTCTTCCATTACCAATTGTTGCGCAGAATCTTTCTTGCAATTAATGTGTGATTGTTTTACTTGAGTGAAGAGTGAAGAACAAGGGATTTTGATCGGTTGATTGATTAGGAATTTCTCAAAGTTTTTGGGTTAATTCCAACATCTGGTATCTAGAGCACTGACTGAGCGATTCGTGGGAAGAAAATCACAATGGTGATAAATCATCCGACCGGCCATTTTTCGGTGAGTCTCCCAATTCTGAAGGGTCTGAATTATGAGAATTGATGCAAGCAGATGAAGGTGGTTTTCTGTTATCAAGATCTTTGGGATCCTGTGAAGGAATGAGTAATTCCGCTTGCATAGAACACGTCAGATCAAAAAAATACTGTATATAAAGAATTGAAGAAGAAAAATTATAAAGCTCTCTCTATAATTCATCAATGTGTTGATCCAGACAATTTTGAAAAGGTTAGTGATGTAGAATCAGCAAAAGAAGCATGGGAAATCTTGGAGAAATTGTTTGGAGGCGCAGAGAAGATGAAAAAGGCGAGGTTACAAACTCACAAAAGGGCGTATGAATTGCTTCAGATGGAAGAAAGTGAAAGCATAACTGATTTCTTCACTAGAGTTTCTAAATTGGTGAATCAAATCAAAGTATGTAGAGAAGTGTTGACATCAAGATCAGTTGTTGCAAAGATCTTGAGGTCATTGGCTCCAAAATTCGACCACGTGGTAGTAGCCATAGAAGAGTTGAAATATTTGTCAACATTGACAAAGAAAGATCTTCAAGGGACTCTTGAATCTCATGAACAAAGGATGGCTGAAAGAGTTGCAGAAAAGTCAAAGAGTGATGTGGCTTTGCAGGCGCAATCAGCAAAAGAAAAGAAAGGCAAAGGAAGTTGGAATGGCAACAAAGGTAGAGGAGGATACAATAATTCGACTGGTCAAAATCAGCAAGAAGGAAACTGGTTGAATCAAAGAAAACTCTGGAACCAAGGCAACCAAAGAGGTGGTGTTGCAGTTAGAGGAAGATGTGGTGGTCGAAAACCTGACAAAAGTTATATTCAATGTTACAGTTGTCATAAGTATGGTCATTATTTTAGTGATTGTGCTGAAAAGCAGATGAATCAAGAAACTGATGCAAAGCTGGCGAAACATGAAGAAGAAGAAGAGATGTTGTCGATGGTTACAACAAAAGATAAAGAAAGATTCCAGGACCAATGGTACTTGGACTCAGGATGCTCATCATACATGACTGATAGGAAATATTGGTTTGTCAACATAAAGCCCTCAATGAAGAACATGGTGAAATTTGCAAATGACAATACTCTAACAGCTGAAGGTATTGATGATGTTGAGGTCAGTAATTTCTAATGTATTGTACATACCAGGCATGCAGAGTAATTTTCTCAGCATAAGGCAGATGGTTGAAAAGAACTATAAGGTGTCGATTGAAACAAGATGATGAGAGTTTTCGACTCAAATGGAAGGTTGATCTTGAAGGCTCCAATGTCTCAGAATAGAACCTTCAAGATTGAACTTAATGTGATGGAGCATAAGTGCCTTGCAACTGCAGCCAACAGAGATGAATGGATATGGCATTGTAGACTTGGTCATCTCAATTTCAAAGACATCAGAGATTTGAAGAGAAGAAATATGGTTTCAGGATTACCAGTAATCGACATTCCAAGTGAAGTGTGTGAAGAATGTGTTCAGGCGAAACAACACAAGAATAGCTTTAGCAAGGATGCAGGAAGCAAGTCGAAGGTAATTCTTGAAGTCATATACTCGGATGTATGTGGTCATATCCATGTGGATTCGATTGGAGGTAACAAATACTTTGTCATGTTTATAGATGATTTTAGTCGAAAACTGTGGACTTACCTGATCAAGAAGAAAAGTGAAGTGATCGAGGCATTTTCCAAATTTAAATCTATGGTCGAAAGACAAAGTGGTCAAAAGCTAAAGATTCTAAGGACTAATGGTGGTGGAGAGTATGTGTCGAAAGATTTCGATGCATTATGTGAGAAAGAAGGGATTGTGCATGAGGTGGTGCCACCCTACACTCCACAGCAGAATGGAACTGCAGAAAGGAAGAATAAGACCATCATAAATATGGTGAGAAGTATGTTGAAAGACAAACATCTACCCAAAGAATTATGGGGAGAAGTTGTGTCGACTGCAACATACATCTTGAATAAATGTCCGACGAAAAATGCTAGAAGGATGTTGGTCTGGTGTAAAGCCTAGCCTAATTCATTTGAAGGTTTTTGGATCTATAGCACATTGACATGTGCCAGATCAGTTGAGAAGAAAACTTAATGACAAGTCGAGTCAAATGATCTTGATAGGATATTATTCAACTAGAGGATACAAGTTGTTTGACCCAGTGAATAAGCAAGTTGTGATCAGCAAGGTGGTAATCATAGATGAGCCTAAGGAATGGGATTGGACTGAGAATGTTAAGAAGGATTCATTGAGAATCTTATGTGAAGAACCAATTAGTGAAGTTGAAAGAGAAGTTCGACAAGAAGAAGTCAGAGGTGAAGCAGGCCCAAGCAGACCTCAACAAACAAGAAACATGCCCGCAAGGCTGCAAGAATGTGTGATTACATAAGATGATGTGGTCAATGAAGAAGGTTAGCTGATACACTATGCTTTCTACGCAGATGTCGAACCATTCAATGCAGCTAAGGAATTGAAAGATTCAAAGTGGGTGAAAGCAATGAATGAGGAACTAGAGTCCCAAAGGAGAAGCGGGTATACAAGGTAAAGTTGAATCCCAAAGGAGAAGTAACTCAACACAAGGCAAGACTTGTAGCAAAAGGATTTCTTCAGAAGGAAGGAATTAACTTCGACGAAGTTTCTGCACCTATTGCTAGGATCGAAACAATCAGGTTAGTTGATGGTCTAGCAAACATGAATAATTAGCACATATGTCAAATGGATGTGAAATGTGCATTCTTGAATGGCCCCTTAGATGAAGAAGTTTATGTTGCAGAACCAGCTTGGTTTGTGAAACAATGCGAAGTAAGAAAGGTGTACAGGCTACATAAAGCCTTGTATGGACTTAAGCAAGCTCTAAGAGCTTGGAATAAGAAGATATATAGATTTCTAAGGGGGAAAGAGTTTGTGAAGTGAACAACTGAACATGGAGTATATGTAAAGAGAAGCAATAGTGAATTGCTTATACTATGTCTCTATGTCGACGACATGTTGATAACAGAAAGTTGCAAGAAGGAGATTGAATATTTCAAACATGACCTAAGTGAGGAGTTTGAAATGTCAGACTTGGGAAATCTCTCATATTTCCTTGGAATTGAATTCTACAAGAGCGGTAGATGTTTGATGATACACCAAAGGAGAAATGCAGGCGAAATACTCAAGAAGTTTGAGATGCAAGATTGCAACCCAACTTCGACTCCAAATGAGCCCATATTGCAACTGTCGAAAGAATCAGATGAAGATGATGTCGACCCAACTCAGTATAGAAGACTTATTGGGTCATTAAGATACCTTTGTCACACAAGGCCTGGTCTAGCATACAATGTAGGTATGGTGAGTAGATTCATGCAGAAACCAAAGGTATCACACCTAGCTGCGATGAAGAGGGTGCTAAGGTATTTGAAAGGAAATCTCGACTACGACATTTTGTTTCCTGTAGCTGATGAAGGAAAATAATGCAAGTTAATGGGATACACCAACTCAAGTTGGTGTAGTGATGCTAAGGATAGAAAATCCACAGTTGGTTATGTGTTTATGCTAGGTGGTGCACCAGTTGCTTGGAGTTCGAGAAAGGAGCCAGTAGTGGCATTGTCGTCGTGTGAAGCAGAGTACATACCTGCTTCTCGTTGTGCATGTCAAGAAAAGTGGATGGTGAATCTGGTCGAAGAGATTACAGCAAAGAGTCATGGAGCAATTACCATGAAGATCGACAGCATGTCAGTTATCAACCCGGCGAAGAATCCGATAGCACATGGGCGAAGCAAGCACTTCGAAATGAGGTTCCATTATCTTCGAGAGCAGGTAGCAGAAGGGAAGATGGACTTGGAACACTGCAGAACTGAGAATTAGATTGCAGATATCATGACGAAATGAGTGCAACTCAAAGTGTTCAAGAAACTAAGGTCTATAATGAATATAGATAGCTTAGACACAATGAATTAGGTGGTGTGTTGAGATTGTAATTCCTTGTGTCGAAGCAAGTGTAGCTCGACAGAAACAAGGATGTGTCAAAATTAGCCTTGTGTGTGTGTGTCGAGTTGTGTTAGATGTCGAAGTTTTAAAGCAGGTTGCTTGACACAGGATTTCGACTTAGACCAAAATAGAACATTTTGGGCTTTACCTTAGGGAGCAAGGTAGCTCAATTATAAATAGATGGAGTTACCCCTATTTTAAGTAAGAAGAATAGATAATAATATTGTAACACACAATAGAAAGTGCAGTTGCACAGTTGAATAATATTTTTTCTCAGTTTGAGAGCAGAGAGTTACTCTGTAGAAATCATTCTCCTCTTCCCTTATTTTGTTAAACCCTAATCTTCTTTCTTATTCAATCTTCTTTCTTTCTTCTTCCATTAACAATTGCTGCACAGAATCATTCTTGCAATCAAGGTGTGATTGTTTCACTTGAGTGAAGAGTGAAGAACAAGGTATTTTGATCGGTTGATTGAATCTTGTTCATCATGATTGATTCGAAATTTCTGGAAGTTTTTGGGTTAATTTCAACAAGTTATACATTGAACTATTTTCATTATGTTGATTCCCAATAGAGCTTGCATTGTGGAAATTTTGTTGCACAAGTTTGTTACATTAGAGAAGTTAGTTAGAGAACCTAACTAACTCTCATACTTTCCTAATTAGTTCTTACTTGTTCACTAAGCTACTCTATATTTAACACTTCTCCAATACCCCCCACAAGATCATGGTAGGTGAAGTGGAACCACTTTGAGCTTGCATTTGAAACCTGAAAAGTTGTATGAGAGAGAGAGAGGTTTGGTGAGTGCATCTGTAATCTCAGTCGTGCCTGGAACATGTTGAATGGGAAGCTTGTGAGCTGCAACTCTTTCTCTAACAAAGTGAATATAGAGTTCAATGTGTTTAATCTTTGCATGTAAAATTAGATTGTAAGAAACCATTACTACACTGATATTATCACAAAGGAGAACTGGAACATGGTACTGCATATGTGTCCATGAAGGAGAATACTTTGAATTTTGCAGTGCTATCAACCAACATGTCAATATGTGGTAATGGAAAGTCATCTTTCGAGCTGGCTTTGTTTAAGTCTCGGTAGTCCACGCACATTCTGACTTTTCCATCCTTTTTTGGAACATGCACTATGTTGGCCAACCACTGAGGGTATTTTGTCGTGGCAAGGAAACCTGCGTTGATTTGCTTCTGTACTTCCTCTTTAATTTTGATGGCCATATTTGGGCGAGTTCTTCTCCATTTATGTTTGATTGGCGCACATTCTGGCTTCAGTGGTAAGTGATGCTCCACAATATTGGTGTCCAACCCTGGCATGTCTTGGTAGGACCAAGCAAACACATCCGATAACTCTTTGAGAAATTCTATCATTTTTATTTTAACAGCTGGACTAAGAAGTGCCCCAATCTTGACCTCTTTTTTGTCTTCATCGAAACCAAGGTTGATCACCTCTATCGGTTCTTTGTATGGCTTAATGGAAACTTCTTGTCGCTTAAGTAGTCGGGAAATTTCATCAGGATTTTTTTCCTCTTCTTCATCTTCAGCTTCGAATAGTGGGAACTCAAAGTTGGGAGAGGGCACATGGTCATATTTTTCAATGGAGTTTTCAATGTTTAATATGCACATATGATTCATTGTTGTTGTTTAGAAAACATATAAATGCGGTGGCATACAGACATCGAAAGTGTTTATTATTATTTTTTTTTATTATTACCGTTTTTCGAAAAAATATAAAAGTAAAAAAACAAATAACATGGAGTTGAAAACAACATCTTTATTATTGATCAATTATTTCTTGAAACAAAAGCCTAATAAAGAACTATTTAAAGACTTCACATCATTGATCACAAGACTTCACATCATTGTGCAAATCATCACCACAATATGGATGTATTTTCATACCTCACTAATCCTTTCAAAGATTGTTGAGTATTTACCTCAACCAAGGATTAGGGTTTTTGAGCCCTCTCAGAGCATTCAGGCAAAGGATCAATCAAGAATTAACATGATCTTCAACTTTTCAAGCCTCTCAAACATCCATGAAGGATCAATAGGTCTCCCACATCAAGAATCTAACACAAGAATGCAACATTTCAAGTTGATCAAGCCTCAAGATCATCAGTGTCACCAAATTAGGGTTTTGGTCGCCCTAGGCCTCCAGAGAGAAATTTTCATCTGGGCATGAGCTAATTCTTCAATATATGATTCAAGAAGCTCAAAAGAACCTTATGAGTCCATTCATAAGTTCAAAATAGCCTCAGGGGATGCATCTATCAAAAATAAGGAATTAGAGTTTTGACCTAATTCAGTCCCTAAGTTGACTTTTAGAGCAAGGCATGAGCCAAAAACTCAAGATATGTTTCAAGGACCTTAAATACATCATATTGATCCATTCACAAGATTGAATTGATTCAAAAAACTTAGTTCATAAGCAACATAAGGATTCAAATTCATTTGGACCACAAATTAGGGTTTATGAGAAAAAGTCAACCATACCTTTAACTTTTGAGCAAAGCATGATCTCAAACCTTGGGACATGATTCAAGACACTCAAAAACACCTTTGGAATCCATCCGTTAGGTTCAATTTAGCCCAAGGACTTGATTTCATAAAGGATCACAATGTTTAAGATTCATCTGATACAAAAAGTCAACTGTGATGAAAACCAAGTTTGACTTTTGGAATTTTTTGACAAACATGGCCTCTTTAAGTCAAAAACAATGTTAACTTGTGATTTGGATCATGATCAATCAAGAAAAATCAAGAAAAGTGAGGTTACTTGCAAAAAGGGCAACCCTGAGAAACTTAAATTTTCACTAAGTTATGAAAAATAATGGTTTTTACCCAACTTTGCAAGGCCATAACTTGTGATCCAAGCAACCATTTTTCCCATCCAAAGCTCAAATGGTAGATCTTCTTACATACAATAAGATTGCAAAGTAGAAGTACCCCCAAAAAAATGCATAGATTTTGAGATATGAAGCATTAAAGTTAGGGTTTCATGAGATTTTGAACTTTGACACTTAGATTTTTTTAGGCAGAATCTGTCTCATGTTTTGTCTAACTTTGGAGGTATTTTTCATTATGATCCAAGATGAATCAAGACCAAATGTAAACATCAAAGTTGAAGTATGATATACAAGCTTTCCAAAGAGTACAAGAACTCCCATTAATAACACTTGAGCAAAGAGTTATGAACCTCACAACATGCCTTGCTCAAACTGATTTTCATGATAGTTTTTGTGCATTTCTTGTGCCACACGATTTTCATCTTCAATTTTGTCATCTTACTAGCTTTGTCTTCTTCCAAGATCAGAAGGAATCTTGATGAATCACTTGATGTTTTCAACTTTGGACCATTGAGTCAAGAATTCAACTTAGCATGTGTAAATTCATCATTACAAATGCCTTGAATTTCAATTTTGGAATTTGGCATTTATGTGATGCATAGAGGTGGCATGAATCAGTCACAAACCAGTCAAGATGAGTCAAGAAACATGAGTGTTCAAACTTGCAAATTTGGTTGGAGTCAAGATAAGAGGAGACTTTGGCACCTTAGCATTTAAGAAAGGGCTACATGACAAAATCCATTAGATAATAGAGTGATCTCTCATCCAACACTATTCCTCCCAAAACAAACTTGTTATTCTATAAATAGGAGTTGTTTCTGATCATTTCGATCACACCAAAACAAGACCAAGGTCTTATTTTCTCATTCTCCCTCTCTTACTTCAAATTTCAAAGTTCAAAGGAGCAAACTTGGAATTCTCAAAACCAGAGCCTAAACCACTCAAATAACCATCCAAACACATCACAAATCCTCCCTTGAAGGTGTTCAAACCTTCATCTTCATACCAAATCACCAAAATCATAAAGTCAACTATCAAAACCTCATATTTTGACTTTTCTGCATTTTTCAAGCCATGTTTTGATTCAGTCCCTTTCAAAACCAAACAACACCTCAAACACACTCTAATATATATCATTAAGGTGTTCCAAGCATAGTTTCTCAACTGTAACATCATTTGGTGGAGTTGCCATTTTGGTCACTTTTACCAATTTTGCAAGAAAGAGCTAGATTTTGTTCCAGAGGTTTTCTTTGGATTTTGATCATCCTAAAAGCTTCCAAGGGTCTCTTAGAAGTGTCCAAGGCATTGGTTTGCTTCTATCACAAGTATCTTGAAGGTTAGCAAGTGGAGCTTCAAGAGGTAAGTGCATAAGAACTTGAACTTTGTGAAATATATATTGCTTTGATGTACATTGATCATGAACATGTCATACATATCATATTTGTTGTGATTGAACTATTTTGTCATGTTATTATTACTTGTATAGAGTTGTAGCATAGAACTTGCAAAACATGACCTATTTTGAAACCACTTTCGGATTTTAAATGTAGGCATTTTTAGAAAAATCTAAGACCACCACTGGATTCCTCATGAAATTCTAGGTAGGATCCATCTTTATTTCATCCATTTTCATGGAGGAATGAAGAAGTTATAACCTTCTTGCAAAACCACCAAAACCTGGTCAGCCATGGCCATGGCGCCTTTGGCCATGCCTAAAACCTAGTCACCCTTATGTATTTATGGGGGTGGTTTGATACACGGATGTATCACCACCCCAGTGGTTGCAGCGTGTGTTTTCAAGTGTGTTTGTGTGCTAGGGCGTGGGTTCAACACCCACCCATGCCATTTTTTATCCTTCCTTTTTTTTTCATATTTTCATTATTTTTGACATTTTTTCATATTATTTTTAAATATTTATTTTTATAAATCAATTTTAATTATTTCTAAATGAATTTTTGCATAAATGTCACTCACATATTTAAAATATTTTATTCACCAAAAAATCATAAAAATAATTTTTATTTGATATATTTTTAATATATTTAAAATATTATTTTAAATTGTTTTTAATGTTTTAAAAATGATTTCTTTCTTGATTTTCTTTAAAACCGAAATGATTTTAAATATTCATGTGAATAAAATAACTTTTTCATAAACCTTAATCATTGTTTATAACATGATTAATGATTTTATTTGATAAATAATACATATTTTTATTGTTTTTTTATTTGAAAATATCTAAAAAATATGAAATTAGGGTTTTGTTTTGATTCAATCTTTCAAAACTTCATTTCAACACTCACGAGCCTCTATTAGAGTTTAAGACCCAACCCTCTTTGTAAATAAACCAATCTCTGGGCCTATGCTATAGTATAAGTCCTATCGCGCTTTTTAAAAATCACGGTGCGATCCCTGTTTTCATAATAATCTGTGGTCCTCTGTTAGGAGTGTAAGTCCCATCTCTTTGTACATAACTTTGTTTTCACAACAATCTTTGGGCCTCTGATAGAGTGTAAGACCCAACACCCTTCTGTAAATAGAAAATCTTTTAGCCTCATTCACCCTGGGCTTTGTACATGATGCAAACAATCATCTAGGCCTCTATCTAGAGTGTAAGACCCAACACCTTTGCTTATCTCCTACTTGAGATCAAATCATCTTCAAATTCAAAACTTTCTTCAATTTCTTCAAAACACTAATCCAATCTTGAATAAAACACCTGATCAATCACAATACACTTGGGCCTATATCCAGAGTGTAAGACCCACCACTTCTCTCAATTCAATTCATTCTTGTTTATATACTTGTTCATATGTCTGTATATATACTTGTACATATTTTGTTAAGTTCCTCTTAGAATTCAAAGCATCCTTAGTTCAGACTAGGTCAAACAATAGGATCCCTTTAATCCCAAGCCTCCTCACTACAAGAAAATTGGCAAATTGCGACGGTTTATTTTGGCAGGTTACGACGGTTAGAATCATCGTAATTTGCAAGTCACGGCGGTTGCAGTTCTGTCGCAGAAACGTGCGTCGCGAGGCCGTGTTGCGACGGTTGTCAAAACTGCCACACCAACCGTCATTATCTCTCACGACGGGTATGTAACTTATGTAATCTGCATATTGCGACAATTTCCAACCATCTTAACTTTCGATTTGATTTTTGTTTTTAGTGTTGATTGCGACGGTTAGTAGCTGTCGTAACTTTTTGTTTGATTCATGTTTATATTGTTAATTGCAACAGATACCAACCGTCGTAACTTTCCTAATGATTTTTGTTTTCATTGTAAACCGTCGTGGCAACTGTCTCTACAGGAAAGTTACGACAGTTATCAAGTAGCTGTCGCAATTTTTGTGTCGTAAAACCCTAATTTTCTTGTAGTGCCTCTTGGGCTTTATCCAAGCATTATTGCCTCCTCTTGGGCATCATACAATAAATCTCCCCAGAAGATACCCTTCTCTTGGGCTTTGTTCAATTTTATCAACCTTGAAGCAGTTCAATAAAGAGAGGATTATTTCCCGGTGAAACCTCTTCTTTAACCCCTTTAACCCTGGAACAGTTCAATAAAGAAAGGATTATTTCCCGGTGAAACCTTTCTTGAACTCTTCCTAGA
Source organism: Lathyrus tuberosus (assembly GCA_022829125.1). Taxonomy (NCBI): domain Eukaryota; kingdom Viridiplantae; phylum Streptophyta; class Magnoliopsida; order Fabales; family Fabaceae; genus Lathyrus; species Lathyrus tuberosus. Next base: position 5,281,619 of record JALAZF010000403.1, on the reverse strand, counting down.
CTTGGAAAGTCTCAACAGTTAGCCTCCTCTTGTGCTTCATACAATGACCCACAGGCTTCCTAGAAGCATCCATAGCCTCCTCTTGGGCTTCATACAAGGACCCTCAGGCTTCCTAAAAGCATAGGATAGATCCTAGTCATCTTTGACAGTACACCAGTCCCTAGGAGAGTCAAAGCCTCAAAGGTCTTCAAGCTTATCCTTTTAAGTCTCTTCTAAACCCCAACAAGGTTTGGTTTTCACTTTAAAATCCCCAGCCAGAACCATGTTACCATCAATAAATCCCCAAAAGAATCAAAGCCTTATGGCATCTGATAATTCAACTCTTCTCTAATCACCAGCAAGAGTTGGTTTCCCTTTCAATTCCTCAAAACAGTCTAGACCTTCTCCTGGATTTAAATAATCCTCAGCAAGAGTCAGCTTCCTCTTAGGCTTCATATAATGATCTTTTCCCTGTTAGCCTCAATCTTGGGCTTTATACAAGACAAATATAATACTCCTCCAGTTGAGTCAGTTTTCAACTCTTTTTCAGATTCAACCTTGGGCTTTGATCAAGGCACAAAATCTATCATCCCCACATATGAGACCATGAGTACTCTCTGTAGGAGGATATTTCCTCTATACATCACATTTCAAAACAAATAATTAAAACCTTTTTCCAGATAATTGATGTAAGTGGCACAGTTGTTGATTCAAAATTCAAGCTGGATTCCCTCCTTTATCATGACTAAAATTTCTCTTTCATTTAAGTGATGTAAGTGGAAAATCTATGGATTCTACACATCCAAGTCAATGTCCCTCTCTTAGCATGAAAAGATTCATAAAGGAAAAGTGGCATTTCTCTACACTGAGTTAAAGCTTCTTCCTTCATGACATCTCAAATATCCTATAAAGGAAGATGTGGCATTGATGGATTCCACACATCCCAGTTAAAGCAACTTCCCTTATAAATCAATTCTTCAATGTTTGTGATGAATAGGTGAGATATCTCCCTTTAGAGATGACAAATTCTCTCTCAGTCAAACTTTTAGCTTCAATCTTGGGCTTTGAACAAGACACAATACTCTTTTAGCTTCAATCTTGGGCTTTAAACAAGACACAAATACTCTTTTAGATTCAATCTTGGGCTTTAAACAAGACATAAACACTCTTTTAGCTTCAATATTGGGCTTTGAACAAGACACAAATACTCCTTTAGCTTCAATCTTAGGCTTTAAACAAGACACCAAACATTTTCCTCCCATAGAATAGGAGGAACTAAGAATGCTCTGATTTCCCCAGATCTCTTTACGGGAATACGTAGGCATAAGATTGTGAAATCTTAGCGAGCGCACTAATAAAAAAAACCTTAGGTCCAGTACCTTCCCAAAAACAATAGAAAACCCAAAAACAACAAAAACATTTCCTCAACCTTCATAAAGGAGAAATTTTCCCTATTCAACACTAAATGGATTTAAGCAACCAAGCAATACAACAGTAGAAACATATGCAAATAAAGGTTCCTATAGATTATTGTAGATACTCTGGGTGTTAACAACTTCCCTTTGTATAACCAACCCCTGATCCCCGATTTCTTCGCACTTGTTACGGAAAACATTTGCGCGCAGGGTTAGTTTGAGATATCTCCCCCTCCTTTTAAGCTTCATAGGATAAATACAGAAATCAGAAAGTATCACTAAATGCGGTGGTGGTCGCGTCACAAAAACCGATGCTACAGAAAAATGGCGACTCTGCTGGGGATTTTCCCATCTCCTAAGAGGGTTAAGCCTTGCATTGCATATTTTTTGCCCTTTTGTTTGCTTTCTCAATTTTTATTGTTTTCATCATACTATCTGCTTATCTGCCATACTTGTTTAAATTTTCGTTATCCGAGAATGTGATTAATACACATGTGGTGAGTCAAAAAGTCCTCAGTGGGCTTGAGAGCATATTTTAAGATAGGAGGTGGCAGACTCAAGAAAGCTTATAGAGAGTGAATCCTGACCAAGCTAACTTGAAATTCCACCAAATCAGTGGAGGTACCCTTTTGGAATTACTGATGTTAAATGAGCAAGTTGTGAAAACATTACTTTTTCCACTGGGCACCCGCGAAACTGAGGATTAGTAAACATTTAACCTTGGCCATTTTTAGGATGTAGTGCGGTGACTATGGGGAATAGTTGATATGCGATACTACACTCGAATGAGATCTATCTTAGGGATATTATAGCTCTCATGAGTCAATCGGTTTGCTGGTAATATTCTTAAGAGGGGTCAATGATTTTGGGAACCTTGTTAGAACCCGTTCTACAAGTACAAAAAAGAACCCTTAGCACATACCCTTTGGGATTGGGTAGATCCATGGCTCCATGCTCGTGATGATAAACCCTTAAACCCATGTTTTCATATATTTTTGTTTGCTGCATTCATCAAAAACTTTCAAAAAAAAATCTTTTCTAAATTTTTTTCAAAAGAACTAAAAAACAGGGTGTTGCAAATGTCAGAAACCGCATCATGGATTTTGGTAGAAGAAAAACTCAGAAGTACACCTTCAGAAATCCAAAACTTAAAGACCTAAGAAGATTAGGAAGGTTGATTACTAATCTGGAAGCTTTCAGAGCTAAGTACGGAGGACTTTTATCTCTTTTGAAAGTCAACATGGTAGAAGGAGTCTTGTCTACATTGGTTTAGTTCTATGATCCAGTGTATCGTTGCTTTACATTACCAGATTATCAGCTCACACCAACATTGGAAGAGTACTCTCATTTGATTGATTTACCCATCACTGATTAGGATCCATTCTCTGGACTGGAAGAAATTCCTAAGGACCAGGTCATTGCAAGAGTCACCTCTTTGGAAATATCAGATATCAAAACTCACATGACCACCAAGGGAGGAATTCAAGGTCTACCAGCTAGATTTCTGTTGGAAAAAGCCCTATACTTTGCCAGCATAGGAAACATAGTTGCTTTTGAGTATAAATTTGTTCTGCTCACTTATGGATTATTCCTTTTCCATAACATTGACAATTTCGTCGACATAAACGTTATCAAGATATTCTTAATTGGGAACCCATTTCCAACTTTGCTGGAAGATATATACTTACCACTCAATGCACTTAAGGAACTTGTACAGCGGAGGGATGATTGCATGTTGTGTACCATTGCTCTACAAATGGTTTTAATTATGTCCCACTTACTCAAATCTGCTGCTTTTTGGGATCTCAAAAGTGGTATGCGATGGTCGCAAAAGATTATGTCTCTCACCCATTCCGACATAGATTGGTACAATCGGGTCTATGACGGAATAAAAATCATTGACAAATGCGGAAGTTTCCCTAATGTGCCCCTCATTGGATCAATTATCACCCAATTTTAGCTCGTCGTCAGCTTGGATACCCGATGAAGGATGTACCTTACAACGTTCATCTGGAAGGTCTTTTCTTCAAGGAAGGAGAAAATGACAGAGCACTCAAGTAGGAAATTGTACATGTCTGGAATCATGTTTATAAGAAAGGAAGAGAGTCCCTGGGAAAACCAAACTGCATCTCCGCAGAGCCTTATCTCCAATGGGTACAAACTAGGGCCCTCAAGTTAAAAATGCCTTACCCTCGTCAAGAAGTATTTCCCTTTAAAGAATCTGTCCTCTACTTCATGAGTGACATAGAGAAACTGCAGGTCGCTTTTAACAAAACTCAACGTGAAAAGAACTCTTGGAAGAATAAATACCATATTGCCAGCTTGGAGTGCACCAAGATTCAAGAGTTACTAAAGGAGAAAGATGCTCTGATTGAAATACTAGAGCAACATGTTGTAGAAAGTCAAGAGGAATGGAGGAGTTTACTCTCTCCTTTCACATAGCAAATGATCATCGACCCGACAATGGTTGAGGAGACCCGGTCAAAGAAGAGAAAAGGGGACCAACAGACAGCATCCAGACCTTTGTCAGAGATTCCTTAGGATTCATAGGCCTAGTTTTCCTTCCTGCACTTTGTAAAATAATGTACTTTTCCTTGTAAGATATTGCTATCCTTTGAATTCAATAAAAGGTTTCCACTGCTGTATGATATTTGTAATACAATTGTTAAAAGTTCTTTTGAAAACAAAAAGATCATTCTCATTCTTTGCATATCATTCATCATTCTTGCATTACACATCTTTGTCGTAAAGTCTCACACATGTGTCGCACTTTAGAGTTAAACTGTCTCATTCGGACAATACTCTAGACAATCGGCAAAAGAAAATGAATGATCTTAAGGAGGAAAACAGAGAGCTAAGAGAGGAAGTAAAAAATTTGAAGGAAAGTATGGAAAAACTCAACAACATGATTGAATCCCTGGCAGCAGCTCAGGATCAACCACTTCAAAAGACTGCAATTTCAGAAATTATATCTACACCAGCGTTTGAGATACCCGCCAATCTTCTGCAGTACAACAAGCCTATAGGTTTTCCCTGGGGCATGCCTTTCGATTGCATACCTGAGGGATATATACCACCGGCCACTGAAGACCTAGGGGCTACAACCGGAACCTCCAAACCTAAAAGTTACAAACTTCAGGTGAACGAAGATGCAAGGGTTACGACAGAGACTTCTGTACCTGAAGGTTACAAACTTCAGGTCACCGAAGCACCAAGAGTTACTGCAGTAATGTTTATACCACAACCTGTGATACATACTATTCCAGAGGAACAAATCCTTCATGCCGCCTCTGGAAAGGATGAGGAAGTTTACGAAAGAATGAATGAATTCCAAGAAAGGTTCTTGGAAATGCAAAAAGAATTGCATGTCATTCGCAGACATGACTTGTTTGGCAAAGATGCCGTTGACCTCTGTTTGGTCCTAAACATAAAAATACCGCACAAGTTTCAGGTGCCCGACTTTGAAAAATACAAAGGCAACTCTTGCCCTCAAAGTCACTTGGTAATGTACGCCCGGAAGATGTCTACCCAAACAAAAAACCAACAACTGCTAATTCATTACTTTCAAGACAGTTTAACCGGTGCCACACTCAAATGGTACATGGGATTAAACTGTACCAAGATCAGTACTTTCAGAGATCTTGGGGTAGGCTTTGTTCAGCAGTATAAATATAATTTGGATATGGCACACGACAGAGATCAACTCAGAGCTATGTCCCAAAAAGATAAAGAAACCTTCAAGGAGTAAGCTCAAAGATGGCGTGAAATCTCTGCCCAGATTTTTCCTTCTCTTTAGGAGAAAGAAAATCCAATTATGACCAAATGGTCGCCAGTGCACCTAGTGACTTTACCGAGATGGTAAACATGAGGGTACGCCTTGAGGAAGCAGTCCGAGAAGGTCGATTGGTTAAGGACTCAGAACCATCCAGCAGTAGTAAGAGATACGGGAGTGTTTTCCAAAAGAAGAAAGAACAAGATATCAATAATATCTCGTAGAGTAAGCAAAGGCGAAGGTATCAACCTCGACAGGTAGCGACAGTATCTCCTGTTGTCAGTCCCGCGCCAATCCCGGCCTATCAACCATAGGTTACTCAGAGATAGCCAGATCAATAACCGTATCAGCAAAGGCAGCAACAACCTCTTCAGCAAGCTTGCCCGCAATATAATAACAACAATTATTTTTCACGATTGCCAGGGTTTGACCCCATAACAATGTTATATGCAGAACTATTCCCACTTTTTCTAGCCAAGGGGCACGTCCAAACTAGGACTCCTCTCACAGTACCGGACAATCCCCCTTATTGGTTCAAAGCTGATCAATCTTGCCCTTATCATCAAGGAGGACTGGGGCATAACATTGAGAACTACCTCAGCTTCAAATCTGACGTACAAAGGCTCGTCAAAAATGGAGTTTTATCTTTCAAATATACGAATCCGAATGTTCAAACAAACTCATTGCCACAACATGAAAAAGCTTCAGTAAACTTGATAGATGAAGGACCTGACAGCAGTTATCAAATCCACGATGTACGCCTATTAAGAACAAATTTGGTAAAAATGAATTGCAGGCTAAACGGGTATGGCCATGTGCTATCTCACAACTATCATCAATGCGGCATTTGTTCCAAGAACAATCAAGGGTGCATCATTGTACAAGCAGCTCTTCAAGAGCAGATGGATCTAGGCTGGATCCAAGATCACAGGGTTCGTGGAATAAATATGGCCTATCAACATCCAAACATTATTCAAAATCATGACATCTGTGCAATGAATATCAATCTAGTGGCAATGCATTCAAGACAAAGTCAGTACCATAACTTGCCGCTGCATGATTACAACGCTTGCCAATTTTGTTCAAAAGACAATCAAGGATGTTCTTTTGTACAAGAAGCCCTTCAGCGTCAAATAGATCTTAGATGGAACCAAGACTACCATGGAAGGAATAATCACCAGGTCAATATGGTTCATATTTTCGACATTCGTTTAATGAATACCAGCTTGGTAGAATTGCATGCCAAACAAGTCAGGCTCTATTATCTGTCAACCCATAATTATCAGGACTGCAAAGATTGCTCCGAAAACCATCAAGGTTATGCGCTTGTACAAAGAACTCTTCAACATTTGTTGGACCATTGGTGGCTCCCAGTCTACCAGGATGAAAACACACATCAAGTTAGCCTAACCAATGGAAATCCGGGCAGACACTCAAGCTGTGACATCCGCTTACTAGAAATGGATTTGGTAAAGATGCACTGCATACAGAGCGGATACGGTCGGGTGCCACCTCACAATTATGAACATTGTCGAATATGTTCAGAGAATAGTCAAGGGTGCTACACCGTGCGAGCAGCTCTCTAGAATCAAGTGGACCAAGGGGAAACCCAACTGTTCCTAAATTCCAGTCCATCAATATGGTGCAAGGTTACCCAGGGCAACACATAATTTATGACATTGAAAACATTGAAACGTCATCGGTAAAATTTCACAAATGCCTATGCGGACTTGATTATTTTGGTCTGAATCACCACAATCATTCGGCTTGCAGAAAATGTTGCAAAAGTCGACATGGTTGCCTCCTTGTCCAGAATGAGATTCAAGAGTTGTTGGACAAAAGAACCATCATAGTCTTCAATGAAAAGGAGCCAGTTAATAATGGAATTAACGAGGATGTTTTCACCATAATCCCTCTTCTCAATGAGCCAAAGCACTCGGGAATCCCTTTCGACAGTGGAAAATTTTCTAACAGTCCCGAGCTAGAACCAATTGAGGTTACTTTTGATATTCAAAAGACCCAAATAACCCTTGCAGCCATCTATCTTCCTGGCCCGAAGCCATACGAATTAGAAAAAGTTATTCCGTACAAATACGGTGTACCCATAATAGAAGATGGAAAAGAAATTCCACTGCCATCCGCTGTCAACATTGCTGATATCAGTCGAGTCACCCAAAGCGGTCGAATCTTTAATAGAGGAGTTGAAGAACCTGCAAAAGAAAAGGAACCTCAAGCTGAAGTTCCCGATCAACAAATTGGTCAATCCAGCAACATGGAGCATGTGAAAAATAACAATGAAATGTTAAAAATCATCCAGAGAAGTGAATACAACATTGTGGATCAACTATTACAAACCCCTTCTCGGATATCCGTGTTATCTCTCCTGCTCATTCAGAAGTGTAGCGTGCGATTTTTGTCGTTGATGCGACCACCTTACCGCAATGGAATTTGGGTGCTACTTTCTGATTTCTTATTTATCTTATGAAGCTAGAAAGGAAAGGGAAGATATCTAAAACTAACCTTGCACGCAAATGTTTTCTTTAACAAATGCTAAGAGATTGGGGATCGGGGTCAGGTTATACAAAGTGAAGCTATTAACACCTAGTGTATATATGGTTATCCATAGACCTTTTATTACATGTTTTTCTTTGCTAATCTGAAATGTTCTTTGGTGTTTATCTGCTGTGGCTTGGGAAAGTTTCTCCTTTGGGAGAAATGAGGGAATGTTTTTGTGATTTACGGGTTTTCCGTTGTTTTTGGGAAGGTACTGGACCTAAAGTTTTTGATTTGTGTGCTCGCTAAGATTTCGCAATCTTATGCCTACGTATTCCCGTAAAGAAATTCGGGAAATCAGAGCAATCGTAGTTCCTCCTATTTATGGGACAAAAATGTTTGGTGTCTTGTTTAAAGCCCAAGATTGAAGCTAGCTGAGTGTTTGTGTCTTGTTCAAAGCCCAAGATTGAAGCTAAAAGGGTGATTGAGAGATAATTTGTCATCTCTAAAGGGAGAATATCTCACCTATTCATCACAAAAGTTGAATAATTGGTTATAAGGGAAATTACTTTAACTGGGATATATGAATCCAACAATGCCATAATTTCCTTTATAAGGGAGATGTAATGAAGGAAGAAAATTTTAACTCAGTTTAAAGCAATATCAATTTTTCCTTATGAATCTTTCATGCTAAGAGAGGGAAATTGGCTTGGATGTATGGAAATCCAGAGGCTTTCCACTTATAGCAGTTAGATGAAAGATGAATTTTAGCCAGGATAAAGGAAGGACTCCAGCTTGGATTTTGAATCAACAAGTGTGCCATTTATAGCAATTATCTGGGAATAGGTTTTGATTGTTCGTTTTACATGTGATGTATAGAAGATGTATCCTCTTACAGAGAGGACTTATGGTCTCATCAGAGGGGATATTGATTTTTGTGTGCCTTGATCAAAGCCCAAGGTTGAAGCTAAAAGAAACTGACTCCACTGGGGAGGGTTTTATCTGTCTTGTACAAAGCCCAAGATTGAGGCTGACTGACTCCACTGGGGGAAATTCTTATATGAAGCTTAAGAGGAGGCTATCTCTTGCTGAGGATTTATGGAAATCCAGGAGCAGGTCCAAATGGTGTTGGGAAATCCAAAAAATTTTACTTGGGAAGATTTGAGATATCAGATACCATGAGGCTCTGATTCTCTTGGGGGATTTGTTGATGGTAAATTGACCCTAGCTGAGATTTCTTAAAATGAAAGCTTAAGCCTTGTTGGGGTCCAAAGAAGTTTAAAAGTTGAGTTTAAAAACCTATAGTGGTTTTAACTCTACTGGAGATTAGTATATTGATGAAATGATCAGGGTTTTTCCTGTGCTTTTAGGAAACTTGAGGGTTTCTTTGTGAGATTCGAGAGGATATGAGACTTTCCAAGTCTACTTGAATGAAGCCTAAGAGGAGGCTGAGACTTTCCAAGTCTCTCAAGAAATGGTAGGCTCTAGTGTATAGAGAGATCTTTGTATGATGCCTAAGAGGAGGTTGTGGGTTTAAGGGATAAAGATCAACCCTAAAATGGTTTGATGTTTTGGAATTCTGACTCTCCTGAGGATTGAACTAGTAGAGATGACGAATTTCTATCCTATACCGGTAGGAGGCCTTTGGGTCCTTGTACTAAGCCTAAGAGGATGCTGAGGAACTTCTAAGAAGCCTGTTGGTCCTTGTACTAAGCCCAAGAGGAGGTTGGGGATGCTTTTAAGAAGCCTGTGGGTCTTTGTACTAAACCCAAGAGGAGGCTGAGGAACTTCTAAGAAGCCTGTGGGTCCAAGCCAAAGAAAAGTTCAAGAAAAGGTTTCACCGAGAATTAATCCTCTCTGGGGAAATGAATTTCTTGTATACACATATATTTCTAAGTTTAACAGTCTTGATAAAAGTTTCGCCGAGAATAATGCCTTTCTCTGTTCCATATTGTATACGCCTAAGAGGAGGCAAGACTGTATAGGGAATTTCCTATGGGGAACTAGTTCTGACTATGTTGAAAGTAACCTCTGGTTTGACCTAAACATAGACCTAACTGCTGGGAAGACTCTAGGCAAAATATGCACAAGTATATACAAACAATTATATTGGCATATATATAAACAGATATGCATTGAAAAAGATATGGGGACTTACCTTCTGAGAAGAAGCCCAAGCATATTGTGATCTGTTGTATTTACTACAACTGTATTCCCTCTTTTAGAGTTTCAAGAAATTGAAGAAATTTTTGAAAATCAAACATTGAATTTGAATTTGTGCTAAGAGAAAGTTGTTTAAAACAGAAGATTGTTTGGGGCTTATACAATGACTGAGACCCAGATGACTTATTTGAAAATAATGATCGCACTGTGATACCGAAAAACATTATGGGACTTATACTATAGCAGAGGCCCAAAAAAATGTTTTTGTACAAAGAGAGATTAGGTCTTATACTCTATTAGAGGCCCAAAGGTGTTCGTGAAAAAAGAAAAATGGGGCTTATACTCAAGGAGAGACCCAGATGATTTATTTGAAAAGGCGGCGATCGCGCCGTGATTTTGAAAACCACAGAGGGACTTATACAATGACTGAGGCCCAGAATTATTTATGTATAAGAAGGAATGGGTCTTACACTCTAATAGAGGCCCAAAAGTTATTTTTATACAAGAGATGGGGCTTACAGCTCAAGGAGATGCCCAGATGAAAAACAAAGATCGCACCGTTTATTTTGAAAATCGTATCGGGACTTATACAATGACTGAGGCCTAAAATGGTATATTTACAAGAACCCTAATTTCTGCAAGAACACTATGAAATCCTATACATGAAAGCTACAAAGCAATTGATTGAGGGGAATCACTCTACATAAATGCATAAGCATGTTTGTAACTTGAAAACACATTTATGATGCATGGATCATAGAGTTTGAGAGTGTCAGGCTTACCTCTACAAGAGGAAATCGAATCCTTAGTTGTAGGTGTTATAGATGTTGTGTGATGATCTGGAAAGCTTCAATGGACCTAATATATGGTGTTTGGAAGCTTGGAATGGATTGAATGCACCTGGTTCTTGTTGTGGCACCTCAACTACAAGTAGGACAAAAAGCTTGAGCAAATGGGGGGTGACTTTGTGATTCTGGTGTTCCAGATGTGTTTTGAGGTTATGAATTACTTATATATGATATATGTGAGGTGTTGGCATAGTTGGTTTTGATGGAATTGATCCCTATTTGAAAATTTGATAATTACTTCAAGAAGAAGCAAAATCTAGTTTTTGGAATGTGATTTGGAGGAAAACATGTATTGTTATGATTTAGTGTGTTTGAATTGATAAAAAAGAACCTCTATTTATAGTTGAGCAACTTTGTTTTGGGAGCAATAGTGATTGGAGGCTGATCATGGCATGTAGCTTGTAGCCATTGACTTGGATAATCCAAAAGTGCCAAGTCAACTCTCTTATCTTGACTCCATTAAATTTTGCAGGTTTGAATGCTCAGAGTTTGTACTTGAATCTTGACTAGCTTGGAGTGTTATGGTCTGGTTCATGACACCTCAATGTATAGCATTGATGTTACCTTGCCAAATTTGAATTCCAAGTTTCATGTCATGATGGTTTTCACATGCCAAGTTGAAATTCTTGCATTCTTGATGAAGAACCAAGTGAGTCATCAGATGTTTTGTGCTTTTGGAAGATGACAAAGTTGACAAAATGGCAAAACTTGAGTGACAAAATCATGTGGCATAAGTTTGGTTTTCATACCTTTGTGTGGGCAGAGTGAAAAATGCCATTTTTGGAGGCTTATAACTCCTTGCTCAAATTGAACCATGGGAGGATCTTATACTTTTTGGAAAGCCCCAATAACATACTTCAACTTTGATGGCCAACATTGATCTTGAATCATCTTGGATCATAATGAAAAATTGCCTCAAAGTTGGTGAAAATCCAAAACAGATTCTATCCATAATTTCACTAAGTGTTGGAAAAATGGTCGTTTTCATATTTTTGTGATTTTGATCAATCTATAACTCAAAATCCATGAGGATTTGGAATCTGATGTAGTTGACAATCTTAAAGTTGTAATGAGAGCTTTCATTTGAGCTTTGGATGGAAGAAAAAGGTTACTTGGATCACAAGTTATGGCCTTGTAAAGTTGGGTATAAATCCCTTTTTTTTATAACTTAGTGAAATTTCAAGTTTCTTATGGTTGCCCCTTTTACAAGTAACCCCACTTTTCTTGATTTTTCTTTATGGATGATGATCCAAACCATAATTTAACATTGTTTTTTACTCAAGGAAGCCTTGTTTGTCAAGAAATTCAAAAAGCCAAACTTGGTTTTTGGCACAGTTGACTTTTTATCAGATGAATTTCAAACTTTGTGATCCTTTATGAAATCAAGTCCTTGACCTAATTCAAACCTAATGTAGGGATTCCATAGGTGTTATAGAGTGTTTTAAGTCATGTCCCAAGGTTTGGGATCATGTCTTGGTCAAAAGTCAAAGATACAATTGACTTTTCATCAGGAAACCCTAATTGGTCTAGGTGAATTTGAATCCTTGTACTGTTCATGAACCAAATTCTTTGAATCAATCCAATCTTTTAAATGTATCAATATGATGTATTGGAGGTCTTCAAAACACTTCTTGAGGTTTTGGCTCATGCCTTGCTCCAAAATTCAACTTAGGCGTGAATTAGGTCAAGAAACCCTAATTCCTGATTTTTGATGATTGCATCCCCTGAGGCTATTTTGACTCTATGATTGGATCCATGAGGTCCCTTTGAGATTCTTGGATCATGTTTTGAAGTCTTGGTCCATGCCCAGATGAAAATTTCCCTCTGGAGGCCTTGGTCGACCAAAACCCTAATTTGGTGACACATATGATTTTGAGGCTTGATCAGCTTGAAATATTGCATTCTTATGCTTGATTCTTGATGTGGGAGACCTCTTGATCCTTCATGAATGTTTGAGAGGCGTGACAAGTTGAGGATCATGTCCATTCTTGATTGATCCTTTGTCTGAGTACTCTGAAAGGGCTCAAAACCCTAATTCTTGGTTGAGGTGAATGCTCAACAATCTTTGAGAAGATTGATGAGGTATGAAGGTATATCCATATTGTGGTAATGATTTGCAAAATGATGGGAAATCTTGTGGTTAAAATTTAGGGTATGACAGATGCCCCTATTTAATCTTCTTGGACCTGAAGGTGTGAATGGCGAAGACGTTCAAACATTCAAGGTAGAAGAGTATTAAATATCGGAATACCCAAAATTTTGACTGTGGTTATGAATGGTAGCTGTTTGCTCATCCATTTTTTTGCTAATCAAGGCTACTTAGAAAAGGGTAAAACTTCCCCTAGATCCTGGTCTTCAGCCACATAACTGGTCTTAGTTTTTTTTTTAAATAAACCTCCCTTCGATCCTGGTCTTCAACCACGGAACTAGTCTCAGTTTTTTTGTTTTTGAAATAAACTTCCCCTCTATCCTGGTCTTCAGCCATGGAACTGGTCTCAGTTTCTTCTTTTGAAATAAACCTCCCCTCGATCCTGGTCTTCAGCCATGGAACTGGTCTCAGTTTCTTCTTTTGAAATAAACCTCCCCTCGATCCTGGTCTTCAGCCATGAAACTGGTCTCAATTTTTTTTGAAATAAACTTCCCCTCGATCCTGGTCTTCAGCCATGGAACTGGTCTCAATTTCTTCTTATCGAGTTCCTTTCTTGACAAGGAATGCTATCCGTTGTAGCTGTCTTCATCAAACTTCTCACCGAGTTTTACTGGGGAGACGTCGTTTGATGGAAAAAGATTTGATGTCAGACTTGCTTGAGAAACCCATTTTTCTGAACCGCAGAGGCGTGCAAACTTCTCCATGGGAGATGCCATTGTCGACCCTACTGGGGAAAGGAAGTCTCTTGAGAGATTACTTGCTGCTTGGTGATATTACATTATACTTCCCTTCAAGACCTTTTCGGAGAGATGACATGTGATGTAATCCAATTTTGAGGTGCTGATGACTTCATTGACAGCAAACTTTTCGGGGAGAAACCGCCGTATTGCCAAGAGTCTTTCGTTGAGAGGCTTTCTCTGGGGATTTTTCCTTAATCCGGGAAAGCAAAATGTCATCTTCAATTGTGAAGAGTGATGTTCCAAAGGTGTCTATCTGAATGACTTATTTCTTTTCAGAGGTTCAAGTTATCAAAGTGGTCGAGGACAGACTCCAATCTAGGAATAAACTGGAGAGATATTGTTTAGACTGTACATTTTCCTGATGAGGAAAGAACTTAGACCGAGATTTTGTCCAATCTGATGCAGAAAGGACAATTGACAACTCTATCAGAGAGAAGACGTTTATCACTTAGGGATGAGTATGACCAAAGCGATATTAATGCAACATGTGTATGAATATAAATCAATGATGCATGATGTATGCATGTTTATACTGACAAAACAAACACGACACACGGACTGGTGAGGAATACAAGTGGATACTCGGCCACTCTGGGAAACGTTGGTATCACTGGAGATTCTGAAGGTAGTACTTTTGTTTGGGAACAAGGATTCTTGTGTTTGTTCTGATTTCCAGAGGTACAAACCTGCTAGGGATAGAAATCGGTTATTGTTTTTAAGAGGTGGACCTTACTGGGGAGAAAAACCATCAATTGGTTTTCAGAATTAAGAACTCCGACGGGGATGATAGATGGATCATTTCTTCTGGAATAGTTGATCCTTTATCCAGGGTGTACTGGTCAAAAGGAATACTTTGATTATGCATTTTGAAGTTAGATCACTACAGGAGAGGCAGTCGATATTCCTTTTTGTGCTCATTAATCGAAAGGAAATTACCATCTTTGTTTTAAAAGCTGTAGAAAATTTGAAAACAAAAGTAAATTCATTTTTTTGTTTCAAGAATCGTTGATCATATTAAAATGTCATTTTGCGAAGCAGAATAAATGAGAATTGCAAACAAAAGGCACACATGCTCAAATTTTATTGATGGAATGGTAATCAGCCGAACGCTTGATCCCATGGAGCATTACAAAGTTTAGAAAATGGTAATTTAAAGGAAAAGGGGCTACATTGAAACATAACGACCATTATCCTTCCACCAACTTTGAATTCTGGACATTCTGAGCTTCTGTCGAAGGTGACCTTGACTGAAGTTTTCCTGACAGATGACATTACCATTGGGGATCTAATCTTGTCAGACGTAGTTACTTGCCATGAATCCCTAACTTTTGCATGGATTGCCTTTTCAGGTTTTCAATCTATCGGGATGATTTTTGCTTATGTCTCTAATTTTTTCCTGGACCGCCCTTTCAGGTTTTCAATCCAACGAGACGTTATTTTTTATTTAGGCGAAGTATTTCTTGACTACATTAACATTTATGGGGTAGGTAAACTCCTCTCCATTCATGGTTGCGAGTCTTAAAGCGCCGCCTGAGAAGACTTTCTCAACAACATAAGGGCCATCGTAATTCAGAGTCCATATGCCCCGAGAATCAGTAAGGAATGATTGTATCTTCTTGAGCACGAGGTCTCCTTCTCTAAAGACATGGGGTCGGACCTTTTTGTCAAACGCTTTCTTCATCATTTGCTGATATAACTGACCATGGCATAAAGCCGTCATTCTCTTTTCTTCGATTAGGTTCAGTTCATCGTGTTGACTTTGACACCATTCAGCTTCTGTTAGCTTGGCTTCCATCAATACTCTCATTGATGGGATCTCTATTTCTATGGGGAGCACTGCTTCCATGCCATACACTAGAGAGAAAGGGGTTGCCCCTGTTGAGGTGCGGACAGATGTTCGATAACCGTGAAGAGCAAAGAGTAGCATCTCGTGCCAATATTTGTAGATTATAACCATCTTATGAATGATCTTCTTGATATTCTTATTAGCCGCTTCTACCACTCCATTCATTTTAGGTAGGTATGTAGATGAGTTATGGTGTTCGATCTTGAACTCAGCACACAACTCTTTCATCATCTTGTTGTTCAAGTTGGACCAATTATCCATAATGATCTGGTTTAGAACACCATAACGACAGATGAGATTGTTCTTGATAAATCGGACTACCACTTGCCTGGTCACATTGGTGTATGACACTGCTTCGACCCACTTGGTGAAGTAGTAAATGGCTACCAGGATGAACTGATGTCTGTTTGAAGCTTTGGGTTCAATCATGCCAATCATGTCGATTCCCCATATAGAAAAACGCTATGGAGAAGAAAGTACTTTGAGATGCGTTGGCGGTACATGAATTTTGTCAGCATATATCTGACACTTGTGACACCTCCTCATGTACTGGTAGCAATCGAATTCCATTGTCAGCCAATAATATCCAGGTCTCGGAATTTTTCTTGCCACTGTGTGTCCATTGGCATGAGTGCTAAAGGAGCCTTCATGAATTTCTTTCATCAACATGTTTGCTTCTTGTCTGTCTACGCATCTGAGCAACACCATGTCGAAGTTTCTCTTGTAGAGTGTATCACTGTTCATGAAGAAGTTGCCAGCCAAACTTCTGAGAGTCTTCCTATCTTTTCTTGATTCCCCAGGCAGGTATTTGTGTCTTTGAAGGAAGCATTTGATATCATGATACCATAGTTTGTCATCTATGACTGCTTCAATTGCGAAGATGTAAGCGGGCCTTTCAAGGCGCATTATGTCAATCTTAGGTACGCCGTTCCATTGTCTTACACTAATCATGGGGGATAGGGTTGCTAATGCATCAGCCATGTGATTTTCTTCACGAGGGATATGATGAAACTCGATTCTGTTGAAGAATGGTAACTACCTTCTTGCGTAGTCTTTGTAAGGAATCAATCCTGATTGGTATGTGTTCCACTCTCCTTTAATTTGATTAATAACCAGGGCTGAGTCTCCATACACATCCAAGTTCTTTATCCTTAAGTCGATTGCTTCTTCGAGACCCATGATACAAGCTTCGTATTCGACCTCATTGTTTGTGCATTTGAAACTCAATCTTGCAGTGAAACGAATATGGGAACCTGAGGTGTTACAATGATTGCCCCAATTTCATTTCCATAAGCATTGACGGCTCCGTTGAATATTAATCCCCATTGGGAACCTGGTTCTGGCCCTTCGCTGGGTAGCAGTTTATCGCAATCATTCATTTTCAAGTACATGACATCTTCGTCTAGGAAATCAAATCTGATTGGTTCCTGATCGTCAATCGGTTGATGAGCCAAATGATCGGCTAAAATACTTCCTTTGACGGCTTTCTGAGCATGGTACTCGATGTCGTATTCTGATAACAACATCTGCCAACGGGCAATCCTTCTTGTGAGAGCAGGCTTTTCAAAGACGTACTTGATCGGATCCATTTCGGAGATTAACTAAGTAGTGTGACAAATCATGTACTGGCGAAGACGTTTGGCTACCCAAGCCAGAGCGCAACAAGTTTTCTCGAGCATAGTGTATCGAGTTTCACAGTCCGTGAACTTCTTTCTTAAGTAATAAATGGCAGACTCTTTT
Source organism: Lathyrus tuberosus (assembly GCA_022829125.1). Lineage (NCBI taxonomy): Eukaryota > Viridiplantae > Streptophyta > Magnoliopsida > Fabales > Fabaceae > Lathyrus > Lathyrus tuberosus. Next base: position 5,264,474 of record JALAZF010000403.1, on the reverse strand, counting down.
CTTTTTGTCTCGTCTTGTTGGCCAAGCACACAACCCATAAAGTCTTCCAAGACTGTTAAGTAGATGATCAATGGTCTTCCTTCTAATGGAGGAGATAGAATCCGCGGGTTCAATAGATATTCTTTGATGTTATTGAAAGCCTTTTGGCAATCTTCTGTCCATACACAGCTTTGGTTCTTTCTGAGCAGTTTGAAGATCGGCGCGCATGTCGCGGTCATTTGGGATACGAATCTTGAGATGTAATTCAATCATTCTAAAAATCCTCTGACCTATTTTTCAGTCTTTGGAGAAGGCATTTCTTAAATGGCCTTGACCTTGTCAGGATCAACCTCAATTCCTTTCTGACTGACGATGAATCCTAAGAGTTTTCCTGAGCGAACACCGAATGTGCACTTATTAGGATTCAAGCGGAGTTTGTATTTTCTCAGATGCTCGAATAACTTTGACAGGTGTGTCACATGCTCTTTTTCTGTTTTAGATTTGGCAATCATGTCATCGACGTACACTTCTATTTCTTTGTGCATCATGACGTGAAATAGAGTTGTGATGGCCCTCTGATAGGTTACCCCTGCGTTCTTTAGACCGAACGACATTACCTTGTAACAAAAGGTGCCCCATGGGGTAATGAATGAAGTTTTCTCCATATCTTCTAGCGCCATTTTGATTTGATTATAGCCCGAGAATCCATCCATGAAGGAGAAGACTTTGATTTTTGCTGTGATGTCTACCAGCATGTCAATGTGTGGCAGGGGGAAGTCATCCTTTGAACTTGCTTTGTTCAGATCCCTGTAGTCTACACACATTCTGACTTTTTCGTCCTTTTTTGGAACTGGCACGGTATTGGCTAACCATTGAGGATATTCAGAGGTGGCGAGGAAACCTGTGTCGATCTGCTTCTGTACTTCCTCTTTAATTTTGATGGACATATCTGGATGAGTCCTTCTCAGTCTTTGTTTTACTGGAGGAAATTCTTTTTTCAGCGGTAAGTGATGTTCCACGATGCTTGTATCCAACCCTGGCATGTCCTGATAGGACCAAGCAAATACATCTGGAAACTCTTTGATAAGTTTTATCAAGTCTTCTCTGACAGTTGGACTAAGTAATGCTCCAATCTTAGCTCCTTTCTTTTCTTCTTCTGAACCCAAATTGACCGTTTCCAATGGCTCTTTGTGAGGCTCAAGGGACTTTTCCTCTTGTCTGAGTAATCGGGAGATCTCTTTTGGAATTTCTTCGTACTCTTCTTCTTCAGCTTCAAATACCGGGAATTCAAAGTTGGGAGAAAGCATTGGGTCGTATGTTTCGATGGGGTTTAAAAATAAGCAAACTGCATGACGTGACGATTCCTTTTTTAGAAAAGACAGAGAGAATGCAAGAGTGTGTGCAATATATTTTCTGAAAACGCTTGTTTTTATTTTTGGGTTGTTTTTTAGGATTACCATTTTCTGAAAAAACGAAAAGGTGAAAACAACACTAAAATGCGATAATTCCGAATGACATTATTTATTCATGATTTGTCGATTCTTGAAATACAACCCTATAAAACAAAACTCTATCACTTTGGCCGAAGCGAGAGGGACATTTACAGAAAAGTAAGCCCTATAAAACATGCACTTCACCCGGGCAAGGTGAAAGGTCAAAACAAAGGTGGTAATTACTTTGACTTATGGACGACTTTCGAGACATCGACCGCGGCCCAATGGCGATGAACTCCTCAGTGAATCACAAAGTCTGGTAATTGCCTTCTTGGTTTGTCTTCAGAAATGACACTGATTTCTGGTGGAGTAGGATCATTGGAGTCTTCTTCCCATCCAGAGTTATCATAAGAGGGCTGTTCTGTTGCATCTTCCATAATATTTTCACTCTCAAGAGGATCTCCCCATCCAGTTGGCTGGATGTCCTCGTATTTGATTCGAAAGCTTTCGGGAGCGGTGTATTTGACTAGAAAGCCGCACTTGCCGCTTGGCTGTCCCAAGGTATCCTAGGTTTCTGTGGGCATAGAAGAGTCATCTTCCTCAATGACGTTGACCTCAGGAAATGCATAGTTAATGAATTCTCGTCCTGCAATCTTTGAAAATTCATCACCATGGTGTTGGACATTTTCAGAATGTCCTGAGTAATGATTCCATAACTCTGTGGGAACATGGGTATTCTTTTCAAGACTACTCAGTTGATAGGCATTGTCCGGCTGACTCGTTTTCCCCAAGTCCTCCGTGTATAGCTTCCAGATAGGCAAGTCATCCAGGGGATCATAATGATCGTAGTCAAAGTTATCTTTCATCAGATTGTCTTCCTCTAATGGGTTGGGTGGAGCACGACATCCTTCGGGATCACAATCTCCATAGATCATTCAGACATCTGATCTGGATATATATCTTGGGCTCTACTTTGGAGAGCAGAATGGTAGGTACGTTTCTCCCTGAGACATATAACCGTCATCATTGAGATAAGACTTCCACTCCTCATCCGTATCGGAGGAGTCGTTCCCATCCATGGTGTGGACTTCTTGAGATATTGGGTGGAGGAAACCTCCGCTGCGGAAGAAATCCTGAATAGGACGAAAACTTTCATCCTGCTTAGTAGTCTGGGTACAAGTTGGAGAGAAACCAAGACCTTTCCTTGTCTTGTTATCGGTAGGAATTACTATCTGTCCCCATCCTCTTATGTCACTACTCTCGATCACTTTGAGAGCGTCTTTGTATGAGGAAATTGACGTCCCTCTTTCTTGTTGATTTTCATTGCTCACCGAGAGTGCCTGGAACTGAGTTCCAATAATCTCCTCTGGTTCTATGCAGGAGAATGATGATAAGTTGCTCATAATTAAGGCTTACTCTCGACATAATATGACTAATTTGTCATTCTTGACGAACTTTAGCTTCTGGTGAAGTGTCGAAGTGACTACCCCAGCTTCGTGTATCCAAGGTCTTCCTAATAAACAGCTGTATGCTGCTTGGATGTCCATGACCTGGGAAGTGACTTGGAAAGTGTGAGGACCGATGGTTATGGGAAGGTCGACTTCGTTGATAACTGTTTTTCTGGATCCGTCAAAGGCTTTGACGATGATCTCACTGCCTCTCATCGGAGTTCCTTGAAAAGATAGTCGAACCAAAGTTGATCTTGGCATAATATTTAAAGATGAACCTGTGTCCACCAGAATGCTGGTTAAAGCATCCTCTTTGCAGTTAACTGTGATGTTGAGTGCCATATTATGGTTCTTGCCTTCTTCCGGCAGTTCTTCATCACCGAATCCCAAGTTGTTGCAGGAAGTGATGTTAGAGATGATGTTGTCAAATTGTCCTACCGTCACATCTTGTTCCACAAAGGCTTGTTCTAAGACTCTCTGTAGAGCTTCTCTGTGAGCTTCTGAACTAAGCAGGAGAGATAATACAGAAATTCGAGACGGAGTTTGCAATAATTGGTCCACAATATTGTACTCGCTTTTCTGGATGAGCTTCAATATCTCATCGTTGTTCTTTACAGGTTTTGTATTATTGCATTGATGGACTTTTTGGTTAGGAACTTCCGTTTGAGGTTCCTTTTCTTTGGTAGGTTCTCCAACTCCTCTGTTGAAGACTCGGCCGCTTTGGGTAACTCGACTGATGTCGGCAATGTTCACAACGGAGGGTAATGGAGTTTCTTTTCCATTTTCTATGGTCGTTGCACCGTACTTGTACGGGATAGCTTTGTCTAACTTGTACGGTATTGGACCTGGCAAGTAGACGACCACATGGGCTTTTGACTGTCATAGGCAACCTCAATTCACTCTAAGTTTGGAATCTTTCTATTGCTAAGAGAGACTTTTGACTCATCGAGTAGAGGAATTATGGCACAAACATCCTTGGTTATTCCAGGATTGGAGATTATGACTACGTTTTTGTTTTGACCAGGGAGGTAATCTTGTATCATGTTGATTGACTCAGAATTCGAACATGGTTGAATCTCCTTTCGGTCTAACTGGTGCTGGAGGGCTGCTCGTACTAGATAGCATCCTTGGTTATTTTTCGAGCATACTCTACAGCGTTCATAATTGTGAGGTGGTACCTGACCGTACCCATTTTGTATGTAGTGCATCCTCACTAGATCTGTTTCCATTGAGCAGACATCACGACATTGATGTCTACCAGGATTCCCATCAGTTATGCTAACTTGTTGTGTGTCTTCATCTAGGTAGATCAGAAGCCACCACTGGTCCAACAGATGTTGCAGAGTCTTTTACACAAGCGCACACCCTTGGTCATTTTTGTAGCATTCTTTACAGTTTTGATAATTATGTGAAGCCAGAAAACCAAGTCTGACCTGCTTAGCATGTAATTCCACTAGACTGGTATTCATCAAGCGTATGTCAAAGATTTGGACCTTATTGACTTGATGATTACTTCTTTCATGGTAGTCTTGGATCCATCAGATCCATTTGACGTTGGAGGGCCTCTTGTACAAAAGAGCATCCCTGATTATCTTTTGAGTGGATCAGACAAGCTCTGCAATCGTGCCGTGGCAGATTATAATACTGACTTTGTCTTGAATGTAAAGCCACTAGATTGACATTTATTGCACGGATGTCATGGTTCTAAACGATGTTGGGATGTGTGTGGGCCATGTTTACTTCACGAATCCTATGATCCTGAATCCAGCCCAGATCCATTTGTTCCTACAAAGCTGCTTGTACTATGCCACACCCTTGATTTTTCTTGCAACAGATGTCACATTGATGATAGTTGTGAGATGGTACATGGTCGTACCTGCTCTGTTTACAATGCATCTTTATCAGTTTGGTTCCTAGTAAGCGTACATTGTGAATTTGATAATTGTTGACAGGTTCCCCTTCTATCAAATTCACTGTAGTTTTCTCATGTTGCAGTAATGGGTTTGTCTGAACATTTGGATTAGTATCTTTGAAAGATAAAACCCTGTTCCTGACAACCTTTTGTACATCAGACTTGATGCTGAGACAATTCTCAATATTATGACCCGATCCTCCTTGATGGTAATGGTAAGTTTGATCTGCTTTAAACCAAAAAGGTGGATTTTCTGGTACTGTAAGAGGAGTCCTGGTTTGAACGTGCCCCTTGGCTAGTAGAAGTGGGAATAACTCTGCATACAACATCGGTATAGGGTCGAACCCTGATGGTCGTGTAGTACGATTGTTGTTATTGTACTGAGGACAAGCCTGCTGAAGAGGCTGTTGCGGCCTTTGCTGATACTGTTGTTGAATTGGTTGACTCTGAGAAACCCGAGGTTGATAAGTTTGAGTTGGTGCTGGTTTGATAGCGGGAGTTACCGCTGCTATCGGTTGATACCTTCGCCTTTGCTTTCTCAGAGAGATACTACTGATATCTTGCTCTTCTTTTGGAAAGAACTACCGTATCTTTTGGTACTGCTAGATGACTCTACATCTTTGACCAATCGTCCTTCTCGGACTGCTTCTTCAAGGCGTACTCCCATATTCACCATTTCAGTGAAGTCACTGGGCGCACTGGCAACCATTTGGTCATAATAAAACGAGTTCAATGTTTTCAGAAAGATCTTTGTCATTTCCTTTTCTTCGAGAGGGGGACAGATCTGGGCGGCGATTTCACGCCATCTCTAAGCGTATTCCTTGAAAGTTTCTTCATCCTTTTGTGACATTTCTCTGAGTTGGTCCCTATCCGGTGCCATGTCCAAATTGTATTTATACTGCTGAACGAAGGCTGTGCCGAGATCTCTGAAAGTACTAATCTTAGTGCGGTTTAATCCCATGTACCATTTGAGTGTGGCATCGGTTAAACTGTCTTGGAAGTAATGGATTAGTAGCTGTTGATTGTCTGTCTGGGTAGACATTTTCCGAGCGTACATCAGAAAATGACTTTGAGGGCAAGAGTTGCCTTTGTACTTTTTGTAACACCCCAAAATTTGCCCTCTCATTTTCATATCATTTAGCATGTGCTTTCATTGCATTACATTGCATTCAAGTCATAGAAAAATAAAGCATTCATCTTTGCATTCAGCATAGGGCACTGATAGTGAATTTCCTCCCTGGCTTGGTAGCCCCCAGACGTAGGTTGTTAGACCAAACTGGGTGAACAATTCTCTGTGTTTATTTATTGTTCTTCTGTGTTGTTCTCTTACTGTCTTGTTCATACAAAAGATATTGATGTTGTGACATCTCACTTAACATCACATATCTGATACCAGAATTTCAATTGGTATCAGAGCAGGCATCCTGCTCTGTATCTGGGTGAGATCTAGGGTTGTTAATTTCTGGTGCAATGGACAAGGAGAGTGGTGGATTTGTGAATAGACCCCCTATTCTAGACGGATCAAATTATGACTATTGGAAACCTCGCATGGTTACTTTTTTGAAGTCTTTAGACAACAGGGCTTGGAAGGTTGTTTTGAAAGGATGGAAACATCCTGTCATTGTGGGAGAAGATGGTCAGTCAAAGCTAAAACCTGAAGAAGATTGGACCAAGGAAGAAGATGAACTTGCTCTTGGAAATTCTAAGGCTTTGAATACCTTATTTAATGGTATTAACAAGAATATTTTCAGGCTGGTCAACACATGTGAAGCGGCTAAGGAGACTTGGGATATCCTGAAAACAACTCACGAAGGAACTTCCAAGGTCAAGATGTCAAGACTTCAGATGCTAACAACAAAGTTTGAAAGTTTGAGGATGAAAGATGAAGAGACCATTCATGACTTTCACAAGAATATACTTGAACTGTCAAATGCTTCTAGTGCCCTAGGAGAGAGGATGTCTGATGAGAAGCTGGTGAGAAAAATTCTCAGATCTCTCCCCAAGAGATTTGATATGAAGGTGACTGGTATAGAGGAAGCTCAAGACATCAGTCAGATGAGGGTAGATGAATTGATTAGGTCACTTCATACATTTGAATTAGGGTTGAATGACAGATCTGAAAAAAAGGTCAAAAGCATAACTTTGGTGTCTAGTACAGAAGATGATGAGAAAGAGTATGGTCCTGAAACTCAAGAGGAGCTATCCAATGCCATTGTTCTTCTTGGAAGACAGTTTAATAAGGTTTTGAAAAGAATGGACAAGAGCTATAAACCTAATGTCAAGAACATCACATCTGACATCAACAGGTCAAGGGATCAGATGAAGAAAACAAGAACTGGGGAAAAGCCTAATAATGACAAAGGAATCCAATGTCATGGCTGTGAGGGTTATGGTCACATCAGAGCTGAATGCCCTACATATCTTAAGAAGCAGAAAAAGGGCTTATCTGTGTCCTGGTCTGATACTAAAAGTGAGCAAGATGAAGAGACTGCCAAGCATGTTAGGGTATTGACTGGGAGGTATATATCTGATGATGATTCTAGGGATGAAGAGAGTACATATGATGAGATAACTGATTCTTATAGAGAGATATGCATTAAAAGTGAAGAAGCCTGTCAAGAAGGGGAGAGGCAGAAGAAGATTATTGCTCAACTCAAGGCTGAAAAGACAGAGCATTCGGAAACCATTGCCAACTGGAAGATGAAGTATCTATGCTGAACTCTAAACTTGAATCTATGTCCAAGTCTATCAGAATGCTGAATAGTGGAACTGATGTTCTAGACAAGATTCCTAATGTTGAAAGAACTGCAGGAGACAAAAGTGGGTTGGGGTTCAACAGTGGATCTGCTTCAAATGATGTTATTCCTAGTCCCAAGCCAGTGATGTTGAAACCGATGTTGAAACATCCTGACATGACTCCCTCTAGGAAGAAATTCAGGCACTAGAGATGCCATCATTGTGGGAGCTTTGGACACATAAAGGCTTTCTGTTATAAGTTACATGGGTATCCTAAGAATGTTCCTAATTGTGCACCAAGACAGGCCATTCATAAAGGTAATCAAGTTATCAAGCAAAAGAAGCAATGGGTCTCCAAAACTGATGTTGTCAGCTTGATAGCTCATACTTCTCTTAGAGTCTCCATTAAAGAAGACTGGTACTTTGACAGTGGCTGTTCAAGACACATGATAGGAGTGAAGAATTTGCTGGTGGATGTTAAACTTCATTCTTTTGGCCATGTGACGTTTGGTGATGGTGTCAAAGGAGAAATCAAAGGTGTGGGAAAGTTGAATTGTGAAGGTGCACCTAGACTTAATGATGTACTACTAGTCAAGGGGTTGACAGCAAATTTGATCAGTATTAGTCAACTATGTGATTAAGGACTCTTAGTTAATTTTACCAAAACTGAGTGCATTGTCACAAATGAGAAAGGTGAAGTTATCATGAAGGGTGTTAGGTCTAAGGACAACTGTTACCTATGGGTGTCACAAGACTCAAGTTCCTCCACATGTGTTCTTGCAAAAGAAGATGAAGTTAAAGTATGGCATCAAAAGTTGGGACATCTACATCTGAAGGGAATGAAGAGAATTATATCTACAGAAGCAGTAAGAGGAATCCCAGAGCTCAAAATTGATGAAGGAAAAGTTTGTGGAGACTGTCAGATAGGGAAGCAGACCAAGATGTCACATCAAAAGCTTCAACATCCCACTACTTCTAAAGTGTTGGAACTTCTTCATATGGACTTAATGGGGCCTATGCAGGTGGAAAGTCTAGGTGGGAAGAAATATGCTTATGTAGTTGCGGATGATTATTCCAGGTACACTTGGGTGAATTTTATCAAAGACAAAATAGAAGTGTTTGATGTGTTTAAAGATCTATGTCAAAGACTCCAAAGAGAAAAGGAAAGTAATGTCATCAGAATAAGAAGTGATCATGGGAGAGAGTTTGAAAATAGCAAGTTTGCTGAATATTGTTCTACCGAAGGCATCCGTCATGAGTTTTCTTCACCTATTACCCCTCAGCAAAATGGAGTTGTTGAAAGGAAGAACATAACCATTCAAGAATCTGCTAAAGCAATGATTCATGCCAAAAAGCTTCCTTACCATTTCTGGGCTGAAGCTATGAATACTGCCTGCTACATTCACAACAGAGTTACCTTGAGAAGAGGTACTTCAGCTACCTTGTATGAGCTGTGGAAGGGAAGAAAACCAAGTGTGAAGTACTTTCATGTCTTTGGAAGTAAATGTTATATTTTGTCAGATCGTGAACAAAGGAGGAAAATGGATCCTAAAAGTGATGAGGGAATCTTTTTGGGATACTCTACAAACAGTAGAGCTTATAGGGTATTCAACTCCAGAACCAGAGTCGTGATGGAATATATAAATGTAGTTGTTGATGACTATGGAATGAAGGAAGATGCTGATGTCCTAGATGATGTTGGAACATTTGTTGATGATGTATCAATAGAAGCTGAAGACAGAAGTGTAAATCCCAGCCCTACTGCTGCTGAACTTGAACCAGAACAGCCTAACAAGGGACCATCCATCAGAGTGCAAAAAGACCACCCAAAAGAGCTTATCATAGGTGATCCAAACTCAGGAGTTACCACTAGGTCAAGAGAAGTTGTGTCAAATTCTTGCTTTGTATCCAAAATTGAGCCCAAAAATGTTAAAGAAGCCTTGAAAGATGAATTTTGGATTAATGCCATACAAGAAGAGCTGGGACAATTCAAAAGGAATGAAGTGTGGGATCTTGTACCAAGGCCTGATGGAATAAATGTGATTGGCACCAAGTGGGTTTACAAGAATAAATCTGATGAACAAGGAGTGATCACCAGAAATAAGGCTAGACTGGTTGCCCAAGGTTACACTCAGGTAGAAGGAATTGATTTTGATGAGACTTTTGCTCCTGTGGCCAGACTGGAATCTATCAGGTTACTCTTAGGTGTGCTTGTAATCTCAAATTCAAGTTATTCCAGATGGATGTAAAGAGTGCTTTCTTAAATGGGTACTTAAATGAAGAAGTTTATGTAGATCAACCCAAGGGGTTTATTGATCCAACATTTCCTAACCACATCTACAAACTAAGGAAAGCTCTTTATGGATTAAAGCAGGCACTTAGAGCTTGGTATAACAGGCTTACTGAATTCTTGGCTCTGAATGGTTATAGAAAAGGAGGAATTGACAAGACATTGTTTGTCAAAGAGGAAGGAGGAAAACTGTTGATAGCTCAAATATATATTGATGACATAGTGTTTGGTGGGATGTCAGAAGCAATGGTTCAACATTTTGTGAAGCAGATGCAATCTGAGTTTGAGATGAGTCTTGTTGGTGAGCTCAGCTATTTTCTGGGTCTGCAAGTTAGACAAATGGAAGACTCCATATTTATTTCTCAGAGCAAGTATGCAAAGAACATAGTCAAGAAGTTTGGTCTGGAGAATGCTAATCACAAGAGGACATCTGCTCCTACTCACCTGAAGCTGTCCAAGGATGAACATGGAGTGAGTGTGGATCAAAGCCTATACAGAAGCATGATTGGAAGCCTACTGTATCTCACGGCTAGCAGACCTGATATCTCCTTTACTGTAGGAGTTTGTGCCAAATATCAATCTGAACCTAAAATTAGCCACATGAATCAAGTGAAGAGAATTCTAAAATACGTGAATGACACTAGTAACTATGGCATACTATACAGTCATGGATCAGGCACTGAACTGAGTGGGTATTGTGATACTGATTGGGAAGGGAGTGCTAATGATAGAAAAAGTACTTCAGGAGGATGCTTCTTCTTAGGGAACAACCTTATCTCGTGGTTTAGCAAAAAGCAGAACTGTGTGTCTCTCTCTACTGCTGAGGCTGAGTACATAGCAGTAGGAAGTAGTTGTTCACAACTGGTTTGGATAAAGCAAATGTTAACTGAATACAATGTCAAGCAAGATGTCATGACATTGTACTGTGATAATCTGAGTGCTATAAATATCTCCAAAAACCCAATTCAACATAGCAGAACTAAGCATATTGACATACGTCATCACTTTATAAGAGATCTGGTTGAAGATAAAGTGGTTGCTTTAGAACATGTTGCTACTGAAATGCAATTAGCTGATATTTTTACTAAGGCCTTAGATGCAAATCAATTTGAAAATTTAAGAAGCAAATTGGGGATTTGCATATATGAAGATTATTAGATTTTTTTTGGAGTGCAGGAAGGTGACTTTTGGTGCAGTTGTCTTATGTGTGTGAGCTTATCTCCTTAGTGAAATTGACAAAATAAAGATGTTTGGAAACATGGAAACAAACAAGAACATTTTTATTGCTGGAAGTACTTAATATTACATTTTTTTTAACAGAAACTACATGCAAAGAGTTTTCATGTTTGGATTTGGCTATTCATTCCAACCACCTGAGTTAATAAAGTTAACCCAATCTTCACCTGCTTCATCCTCAGAATCATGTAGTTGCACTTAAGCCTTCTTAACGGTCTTCATCCTTGTTTCTGTTTTTCTTCCTGTCTTTGTTGCCCGGGTAGAGGATCCACCTGTTGTCATTTCTTTGGACTTCATCTCCTTTGGTTGTGTGCTCTTGTTATTCCGGTCTTGCTTCAACTGACCCTTGTGTGTTTCAACTGTCTTGGAGGAATGACTCATGTTTCCTTCTCAGTTTGGCTGTAGTAAGAAGCAGTAAGGTGTAGCTATTTTTATATCAAAAGAGAACCTTGTTTGTATCGCCTGACCAGTCAAAGATGTAGTTGTTAGAGGTGATGTGTTTTTCCTTGTGTTCTGTGCTATTTTTTTGAAAATTGTGTTTTGTGCCATGCTTCTGAGGGTGTTTGTCCAATTGTGGCTAAAAAGGGGGAGAGTAGATTTGTGTTATCTGCTGCTGGTTTTCTTGAAGGAAGTATGTTTGTGGTTTCTTGGCTTGAGGGGGAGTTTGAGTTTTGATTGGTGGTTCAGCTGCTGAATGTTAGTATGGTGTGTTTCTGCTGCAGGTATCTCTGATGTGTGCTGATATTGTTTTAGCCAAAGTTAGCCAAAGGGGGAGATTGTTAGTTCTGTTATTGGCAGCAATTTTGGTAAAACAATGTGGTTATTCAAGATGTCATGTCTGATGTCTTAACATGTGCTTCTAACATTCTGCATGTAGTGTGTTGTTTGGTATTGCAATTTTTGTGCATGATGTCAAGACTGATGTCTTAACATCTGCTGACAAAACATCATGTTCAGTCTGGTGTTTACTTTAGGGATGCGTGTTAAGTGTTATGATTGGAGATATTCTGTTTGAGAGATTGCAGGCGAAATTCTTAGAGAAGATTTATTCAGATGCAATCGTGTGGTTCTGTATTTAGGGCGAAAAGATTTGAAGATAAAATCTGTGTTTATTGTGCATAAAATCTGAGCTTTTCACAAAGCCCAAGCCCAAGAATCTGTTTCTATATAAAAGAAGACTCAACCCTACTTGGAAGCGACGAAGACTAGAGATTAAAGACTGTGTGTCAAAGTGTTAGGGTTTGTGTTTTCGTCTGTTATTTGTGAGCCATTCATTCATCTTTCAGATGCTTGAATTGGACTGATTGTTTGAGTTGTATGTTGTCCACTCTAAGCTTTTAAGCACGAGTGTTTGTCCTTGATTGAAGCTTTTAAGCAAGATCAAGTATTATCCTTGAAGTGTGATCTTCTAATATTTGTAATTTTTCTATTGTCATCACTGCTGTGATTGAGGGGGAGTGAGAGGTGTCTCATATCTAAGAGTGTCTTAGGTAGAAGTATCATTGGGTAGTGATTAAGTGAATAGATTCTCAACTTATGTGTTGATTGTAGAGTCTATGAATTAATACTACTGATAGTGAATTTCCTCCCTGGCTTGGTAGCCCCCAGACGTAGGTTGTTAGACCGAACTAGGTGAATAATTCTCTGTGTTTATTTATTGTTCTTCTGTGCTGTTCTCTTACTGTCTTGTTCATACAAAAGATATTGATGTTGTGACATCTCACTTAACATCACATATTTGATACCAGAATTTCATTATCTAATTATCTAATGTCATTACTTCCTTATATATATATATATATATATATATATATATATATAGGTATCGTGTCAAGCTTAGAGTAATTGATGAAACAGACTCGGCTACTTTCGTGCTTTTTGACCATGATTGTTATTTGCTGACCAAGATGACATGCTCTGATTTGATTGCTGAGATGGATCGGGTTAGTATTTGGAAAAATTCAATTGTTACATATTTTCTACTATCATAATATAATCAAACTGTTTTTTGACATGTAAGTTGCTTTGAAGCTCTTTATTTTAGGATGATGAACAGACAATTATGCCTATAATTATTGGTTGTTTTGTTGAACAAACCTTTCTATTTAAGATAGATGTCAATAATGATGTCAACTCTGGATTTGAACAGTCGTTTCGCATAAAAAAAGCTTGTGCCGACAAAGATATTATAACTAAGTTCAAATCTGTTGTGAAGGTGGATAATACTCTTACATGTTATTTGAATTTGTTTTTTTAAGTTTTGTAATATGTGAGTCTCATGTTTGTTCATATAAGTAATAATTGAGCATTTGCAAACTGTTTAGAATTCTGTTGGTGTTGAGGATGATTTGACTGCTGGTGTCTTTCAGAGTGATATGGCTGCTGGTGTAGTTCAGGATTTGGAATCTGTTGTGAAGGTGGCTATAATTTGTAACTGATTCTACTTTTTTTTTTAATTTTATACGTAATATGGGATCTATGTTCATATAATTAATAAGTTGAAATTATATTTTGTTTAGAATTCTGCGGGTGTTGGTGAGCATTTGAATGTTGCTGATGTTCAGAGTGATGTGGTTGCTAGTGTAGTTCAGGATTTAAGTTCAAAATTTGAGAATGTGAAAGCTGAGGAGAAATGTGAAGATAGTGGTTCCGTTTCAACACATTTTGAAGTTGATTCTGCAGATTACACTCCTGTTAATAAAGGAATTGTGGAAGTTGTTGGAGATACTGATGGAGCCAACGCAAGGACGCTGAAAAACATAAAGGTTGAGAAGGATTAGTAGAGATGGTTGTAGTGTTTCGCTTTCGTATTGTTTTATGCTTAGTTTTTTATTTTGTTCAAATGTAAGGCACTTTAAGTGGTCTACAATTTCTGTATTTTGGATTTTGGTGGCATTTGTTTAGCCCAATGTTTAGTACTTTCATTTGTGTTATGTTTACAATGCTACTGTCATGTGTTTGGAATGGATTTGATGTCGACTTCGATTATTTATTTTAATATTAACTTTTATTATGTTAATTTTCCTTCGTGTACTTTAGAAACCTTACTAAAAAAAGCTATTAAACATTCAAAATGATTACTATTACAGTCAAAAGCTATTACAATGCTACTGCCATATTGTGTCATGACAGTCAACTTGATTACTATGACAGTCAAAATCTATTACAATGCTACTGTCATATTTGTTTAGCCCAATTCTTCTTTGAAAGGTATGCACAACATCAACTCTTTATATGCACTAAAAGGTATGGAGTCCTCAATTATGTATTTCTCAAATAAATACTTCCTTGCGATGACTATTAATAAGAGCCAAGGTCAATCTCTTTCTCAAGTCGGTTTGTATTTACAACGACCCGTATTCACTCATGGCCAGTTCTATGTGGTTGTTTCAAGGGTAAAGTCAAGAAAAGGATTGAAGATTCTTATTTTAGACGATGAAGGAAATCCGTGTGCGGACACTACAAATGTTGTCTATAGCGAAATTTTTGACAACCTATAAACATGTAAGTTTGTGAAGGCCCTGTTATGTCTATGTTGATTTATATTCTAATTTATAAAAATGTCTTTCTTGCATTTGAAATTTGACACCTCTATTACTGCTTCATTGTTCATATATCAGATTTGGCATGTGTGCGATGAAACGTTTAGGAAGGACGTGACAAGGACGTGAAGTTTAACTAAGTCATTTATCTTGAAGAGTCATTTAATTGATTTCTAGCCAAGGAATTGTTCATTTTGATTATTGTGGAGATCTAACTGCGAAGTTCCGATTTCGACAGCTCTTAGGATGCAATTGTTTGTACTATGCTACTGCATAATTGTGTTTGTGAACTGATTGTGAATACTCCAACAACTTATTGAACCGTTTATATTGAAGTCTCAATTGTATAGCAGTGTGAAGGACAGAACACAAGTAGATACGGGAATTAGAGGTCTGTTTAGGGAATTTTTGTAATCATAGTTGTGCTTATTTAAGCTCTTAAATTTTGGCTGATTAGTTAACAGGTTGGTTTAATAGTATATACTAACTCTATATGTATTGATGAACCATCATGTTAATTTTTTCTAACTGTTTATGCATAGATAGATCATGTTTTAAAAAGAATGGAAGGAAAGACGGGAGCAGAATTTGAAATTTTTGAGAAATATTTCTGTCATCGAATTTTTATGTAATATGTTGCCTATTTATGAAGACATTGATTTATCAATTATGTGTTTAAAGACGTGTTTGGTTAATATCATATTGACTCTAATTTTCACTTCGATTTAATATCTTTTTTTCATATATTATTGTACTAGGAGATCCAAATTATGTAAGAGTATTGTTAGAAAAAATATTTAATGCTTTCTTGATGTTCTAACACAACATAGTGTAAGAGAAATACATTTTACGAAAAGTGAGATTTTATTTGACATGGATTTTATTTGTAAACTGGAAGTAGTTATAAAATATTTTTTTTATAAGAAATTTTATCCCGTGCCTTGCATGGGTATACACACTAGTGTCATATAATTAGTTTAAACTTTTCAGTGTGACTTTGCGGAATGCATGGTCGTCGTTGGTTGATAGTGTAAAAAAAATTTACAATCTCTTTTTTTTTTTCTTTAAAAAATAGATCAAATTTGTAATTAGTAAATATATAATTATGTCGGAGATAAATATAAAAAAAATATAATTTTCAAAAAGTATATAAAAGTATTAAACAAATATTTAAACTAATAAATCAATTATGCGCAAATTTGCAAAGCTAATTCTTTCAAGTATATTATAAAAAATACCATGATGACCATAGTCATTTTATACTGTGTGAAATCATAGAATTCCATCTGCTTTAAGACTGTGAGTGATAATAATTCTATTGTCCCATATTTTGAATTGTATTGTGCACAGAGTTTGGATGAAACTCCAAGTTAGGAAGCATGTTAGTATTTTTATGACGTTTTGATAGGCTTGTTGAGTCTCTTTTGTGTTTTGGAGGTTGGCTGGATCGATTGATCGTCGTATTTTGTATCGTTTTTTGACTTAGTAATATATTTATTTTTATTTTTTAAAAAAATATTGCTTTAATTTTTAAAATACGTTAAAACTTATATTATATTTTCTCAGTTAATCAAATATATTTTCCATTTCATATTTTACTAACATATAACATTACAATAATTTGTATAACAAATCTGTGCGATCGTACAAGTATTTGTCTAGTATTAAAATAAAACATAAAATAAGAAAATACAAAGTTGTTCCTACAATCCACCACAATTTCCATTTGAATATATATATATATATATATATATATATATATATATATATATATATATATATATATATATATATATATATATATATATATATATATATATATATATATATATATATATATATATATATATATATATATATATATATATATATATAATGTGCACATAAGTAAAAGTGTCTTATAACTTGAACTTTGTGGAGTGTCTAAAATTCATAATTTATTCTGGATATGTATTTTAGATGTAGAGAAATAAGGAACAACACGATGAGAATTTTTTGAAACTTAGAATTTTGTGGCGACATGTTACTAAAGTATCTAATGAGTATTTAGTGGTAGTGGCATTGCATGATAGTAAGATAGATTTGGTTTGAGAGGATAAGTAAATAAGGTTGTCTCCTCCTCTTTCATGTTGAGTGAGATTGAACACAGATGAAACTAGTAAGAATGACTTGATAACTAGATGTGTTGGTCTTGTAAGAGGTTGTATGAGTGAGTAGCTTGGAAGCTTCGCAAGATGTTTTGATTCTTGTAGTGCTATATTGTTGAACTTTTAGGGTGTGCTAGAAGGATTAAGATTAACAAAGGAGTTTGGATTTTGAGCTATTGAGCTTTATATAGATTCCAAAGTGGTTGTTCAAAACATTTTGGATTCTCAACAGGGTAGTATAATTGGAATGCGATTGGTGCAACAAATTCAACAGTTGCTTAAATTGGATTGGAAGGTGTGTGTTTGTCATATTTATTGTGAGTCAAACACTTGTATGGATGCACTTGCCAACATGATGTGTGGTTTAGGTCCTAATTTGATGCTTTATGAGTGAGTTTGTACTCAAATTTCTCTTATATTATTAGCTAATTATATTGGAGTCTCAACTCTCAGGTTGATTTCTATATAATCTTTTTTCTTTGGGTTTCGGCCCTCTTTTCTTAAAAAAAATCATATTTTACTTGAGTGACTTATAATCTTATGAAAGCCTCTTATATTCATACTAGTATTAGAACACTCTTATCAAATCCCAAGCAATCGAGTGAAGTTTGAAGGTGAGAAAAATACACAAGAAGGGGGTGGGGTGTTGAATTGTGTGTTACAAAAACGTTTCACTTCTGAAAAACAACTTTAGAATCTAAACAAGGTTCAGAGTTTGATATCAAAGTTTATAATAGCAGCATAAATAATATGGTTAACACACATTTTAGCCCCTGCCATTTGGGGCGAATTCGAAAAAGGACCCTGTAAAAAAAATTTAGATTCCGTCCCTGCCATTTGAAGATTCTTTCATTTTGGCCCCTCAGTGCACACAGTCAGTAGAATCTATGACGTGGCGCTGCTTTGTTGGCTTTTTTTTATTGAACACATGTCCTTCATGAGGATGGGTCCTTTTCCACTAGACTTTTTTTTTTAAATGAGGTTATAATATTAAAAAGAAAAAAGGAGTACAAAAAGAGGGGGGACTGTACCAAAACCCTCACACCATTAACTAAACCTAAAGAAAGGCAAACCTAGCCTATTCTTTACAAAATCTGCCCTAATAAAAATAGGGAGAGAATCAAAATAAGAGGTGCCGGTAAGAGATAAGCCTAAGTTAGCAAGGGCATCTGCACAACTATTCCCTTCCCTATATATATGAGAGACCAAAAAATTCTTTTGAGAAACTAAATTAATACAGTTAATCCATCTATTTCTAATCAACCAGGGGACTATGAACGGTGGCTTAAAAGCTTCGACCACCGCCTTCGAATCTGTTTCCAACCAAATATTACTCCAATTTCTATCATGGATGAACTCAATTGCAATCATTGCACCCGAAAGTTCGGCCGTGAGAGAATCACCAACTCCTAAGAAAGAGGCAAAAGTGCCCAAAAAACTATCATTATTGTTTCTAGCCAGACCACCACAAGCAGAGAGACGGGAAGAAGAAATAGCAGCCCCATCTGTATTGATTTTAATCCAATCTCCGGGCGGAGGCTGCCATAAGACTTCCTTTATAATAGGAGCCCTCGGGGACCGTATGTTCACCTTAAACCGCTTAAGAATCGAAAAATCATTCATAGAAAGCCTAGCACCAACAGTCACCGCATTTCCCGCAATGGACACCGCGGCAGAAATGAAAGAAGTAGAAGAACGAAAAGAAATTAAATTTCCTTCAAATCTAACCTTGTTCCGAGCCATCCAAATCGAGTTGAAAGTGTAAATGAAAGCGACTTACTTGTTTATTTGTTTGCTTTAAATGTATATGTTACAACATTTTGGTCCTTTAATAATTTAGTTTATTTTTTAAATATAACATTAATGTTTAGTAAATATAATGTTTAGTAAATATAAATAAATATTTATTTAAATATAAACTTTAAACGTTAATAGAAATATTTATTTAAATATTTATTTTTAATAAATAAATTAGTATAAATATTAAATTAGTTTAGTTTTTAAATATTAAATGTTTATATAAATAATATTTTTAAATTTAATTAATATTTATATAATTAATATTAACATATAATTAAAATAAATTCTTCCAAAAATATTAAAATATATTAAAAACGTTAAATAATTTTAAAAACTAAAAAACGTTAGTATTAATTTAACTAATTTATAAACATTATTAAAAAAAATCAAAACATTTAGTTTATAACTAATTTATAAATAAAATACTAAAATTTATAATTTTGTTTATAATTATAAACTTTAAATAATTATGAAACGTTAATATTAATTTATAAATAAAATACTAAAACAAAATTTAATTTATTAAAATATTTGAAATGCTGTAATTAAATAAATTTTAATTTAGTTTATATTAAATATACTGAATATTAAAACTGAATATACATATAAACTGAAAATAAATAATAAATTAACTGAAAATAAATAATAAATAAAATGAAAATAAACTGAATATTTAATTTAGTTAATATTAAATATTAAAACTGAATATAAGTATAAACTGAAAATAAACTAAAAATAAATAATAAATAAACTGAAAATAAATTTAGTAATAAATAAACTGAATATAAATATAAATATTAAATAATAAATAAACTGAAAATAAATATTTATTATAAATAAACTGAAAATAAATTTAGTAATAAATAAACTGAATATAAATATAAATATAAATATTAAATAATAAATAAATTAAAAATAAATATTTAATATATTTTAACAGTTTTGGAAGAATTTATTTAACATATTAAATATGTTATGTAATATATATATATTTGAAGCAAATTAGTTGATATGAAAGGAATGTTAGCCTAGTAGAAGAGGTATCTCCTTGTAAACAAAAGGTCATGAGTTTAATACTAGTTGGAGACAAAATTTTAAGTTTAGTTATTTTAACATTTTAACAATAAAATAATAAAAAAGCCATATGTGTATAATAAAAATAAAAAGAAAATAAATATAAAAATCTAACTAACTTGACACGTCATATTAAAATAATAATAAAAAAAACCAACAAAGCAGCGACAGGTCACAGATTCTGCTGACTGTGTGCACTGAGGGGGCAAAATGAAAGAATCTTTAAATGGCAGGGACGAAATCTAAATTTTTTTTACAGGGTCTTTTTTCGAATTCGCCCCAAATGGCAGGGGCTAAAATGTGTATTAACCCTAAATAATATGAATCAGAAGCAATAAGTAAAGCAATACACAAAATTTATTCTGGTTACTCTCCTCAATTGAGAGTAGTTCAGTCTCATTGACTTAACAAGAGTTTTTCACTATAATCATTCCTGATTATAACTTGCTCAAGCAAACTAGTAAGAGACTTTAATTGCTCAACCACACTTCAAAGAGACTTCCGCTCAAGCAACCTAGCAAGAAACTTCTGCTCAATCATACTAGAAAGAGACTTCGCTGCTCAAGCACACAGGCAAGATACTTCAATGTTCAATTAACCTTGCAAGAGACTTCCTCTACTATAAACAAACAATTTAGTAGAAAATGATTACAACAATACTTTGATAAACAATCAACAGTATAGAAGTTGTACAACAACCACATAGGTTCTTAACTCTTAAGATTTCTAAGATATGCAAAAATAAGAAATAATAAGAACTTACGCAATAACAGTTATAAATAATAGCTCAAAGTTATGCTTAAGTTGTTCTGATGTAGTGTTATGTCCTTCTTTCACATCTTTGACTTCCTTTTATAGAGGCAGAGAAAGAGTCGTTAGAAGGGATGAGCATAAGAGCTTTCTTCGTGAAGAAGCATACCAAGAGTGACGTTGGAGGATGTATCTGGTTAGAAACATTGTCCAAAGAATAATAGCATTGTCCACATCATCTTTCTAAGTATTAGGTATCTACCAAAAGGTTGAACAAACTGAAGAAGTCACACCACCATTCCTCGAGCCTTACAAAACGAAACCCTAATTGACTTTCTCCAGAAATTTGGCGTTTAACAAGATAGGTCTGTCTAGGAGACAGAATATGGATCAGAGGCACCTTTAGCCTTCAGAGCCTGAGCTTTCACCAGAGGCTGGAATACCATGATCAAATTCTGATTTTTCAGAGGCTGATGAACACGTTCAGAGTTATCAGATTTTGATCTTTTAGAATCTGAGATACTTTTCTTCTCCACATATGCTTTTAATAGGGTCTATTAAGAGTTGAATATAAGCTTATGATTTTGCACACTTGAACATATGTTAGTATACCAAATTGTTCTTTAATTTTTTTGTTAACATCAAAATTCAAGGGATATAATTTTTTTTCCAACAGAGTTGAGAAGAAACAATATGAAGATGGTTCAATGCCTCATTTTCGAAAGTGGTTAAAGGCATCCAGATACCTAGCATCTAAAAGATGCAATCGTAGAAATGAATAGAACACATGTCAAACTTGTTACATATCCTTTTATCAGTAGGGATATGGGAGATAAACCAATTGGAAGATAACCCCACCTCGACGACAACCTTTGATGCTGCAGACTCCTGGATGTAGGAGGAAATTATCCCCCAATACACATGATCTACCCAGAGATATTCGTTCACATAAGTTGGCTCAAACAAATCCTCAAGTCACACCATACCCGTTTTTGCATCTTAAAAGATATAATTTTGATCAGCAACAGTAGAGCAATTCTAGAAAACACAAATCTAAGAACACCTACGGGGGAATCTTTCTCAAGAGACTGAAGAAAGCAACCAGTCTTATGTTCCGTCATCCTATATAATGAAATACTCAAATTAAATTTGGCATGAGCAAGAGAGGCACTGCGAACAACAATTTCCCTAATTACTGAATCCTCATTATTACTTGAAGAGTCTGGTTTTGACCCAGAGATAGCCCTGGGGACATTCTGAGCAGGAATGGGAGAATCCGCCCCATATAAAATGTCCATAAGTTCTGGATTCTCAACTCCGACATAGGATGAAGACTTGTCACTGTAAGGTCAAAGGGCCACGTTTATAGGTACATTAGGAAGATAAGACACGAGAAAAAGGATGACCCACGATGAAAAGATGACGAATGGTCGTAGTTGCTGGAACTCACGAACAATAGAAGAAGTAAATAGAGAGAAGCATATTTTAAATGGTAGATGAAGCAAAAGAGACATTTGAAAAAGGATCCATTTATTTATAATGAGATAAATAATAAATCAATAGCCCATATTAGAAAGTAAAAAGGCAACCCAAAGACGACAATTCAATCATTCCTTGAGAATACAAGTGATTCAGAGGCACTCGAATACCCTAGAGAGAAAATCAACGCCCTAACTTGCAGGTCTAGAACCACACGCTTGTGAGAATGACTTAACATCTCAATGATGAAAAAGGCACTTAATGTACCTGTTCTCCACTATTTTTATAATTGCTCCACGACTTTCCCACTTCTCTTTATGATCAGACATGATCGTAAAATGTCGGCCACGACTTTGAAATACTTCCTGGCTAAAAAATACACGACAAATCTTAGGATAACTGTTCTGCACCGGCCAAATGCCTAAGGCCCAAAAAACTTTGAGAGGAGCACACTCTTAAGACCCAGACCTCCACCACTAGACCAATCCTTAGGGTTTACAATTACTCTGTACTAATACAATTTTCTTAGTAAGGCGTTACTATTTTCCAAAGCTTCCTCTACTTTGGACAAAAGAATTTCCACTAGTAAAGTGGCAGGCAGCAACATCAGAGTCCCGAGCGGCGCACAACAAACAAACCGTCCCAAACTCTCATCATCATCATCTTCTTCTGCTTCTTCTCTCTCTCTCTCTCTCTCTCTCTGAATTTGCCGATTTCAACAATAGGTAACCATCGATTGCACCTCTGTATTCGCCGATTTATTTTTCCTATAATCATTCATACAAACCATGTATCTTTATGCGCCTAATTTCAAATTCCATCTCTTTAATTAATTACGATTATAACAATATTAGTGATTATTATTATTCATAGTTTGTGGGTCTTGACTTTGAATACCGTTTTTTCAGCATTTATTTCGGATCCTTCTGACTTTACCACTCTGCTTAATCTCTTTCAGGATTTTCCATTCCCTTTATTTATATTCATTCATTCATCACTCTTTCACTCTCTAGCTCAATCTTTTCATTTTAGGTTAATACACACTTTTCCCCCAATTCTCTCATTGTAATAGACTATTTCTGTTGCTTTTTATGTGTTGTTAAGTGGCTTATTCTGTTTAACTTCAACAAGAATAGACTGAATGATTGTTTCTTTTGGGTTATGTCTTTCAGCTTTTGATTGTTATAGTATTGAATCACTTGATCTTTGCTGTTGCAGGATGAGAGTTGTGGTCTAGATCTGTATTTTCGGATGCTATTGGTGATTTGTGGCTGTTTTAGTCTGAGAAGCTGAAAGCTGGTGATACTTGATAATGGGTGCTGCTTGTTTTGTTGCTGCTAAAGATAAGACTGTACAGAGTGGATCGACTAATGAGAATTCGCATCGGAATATTCGGTGTTCGCCGACATGGAGCTTTCGTTGGGATCATCGAGGAGGGCGTGTAGCGGGTGAAGATACTTCTATAAACTGGTTTTCTGATGGGAATAGCAGGAATGATGGTTCGGAGAATAAAAATGAATCGGGACATGTATTAGAGGAGGGAAGTCCGTTGCAGAACTGTCAACCGAATGCATGCCGAAAATCGCCGATTTCTGATGGGACGGGTGCAAATGTTAGAGATTCAACTTCAGGTAACCTTCAAATAGTTAGCTTTATGGATTTAACTTTGGACCTATGTGATTTGGACTGTTTAGAATTGTATTTTGTATCAGTTATTTTACCATTCATCTCGACTAGAAATATTGCCAAGATATTCCTTGTATGACTTGAAAAAACTTCACTGTAAGAGCTAACTTGTCGGGTGAAGTTATGTATAAACCAAAGTTTGAGATACCTGTCCACATTCTAGATGTCTAGTTGTAAATGCAAGAGGGTGTTGTTATTGTGCCACCCACGTCTGTCCATGCTTTAGATGCTGGTCTTGAAGGTGAGAGTGTGTGTTGAGGTCCACATCAATTAGAGATACAACCAATGTGATCTTAATTAGGGGTGGCAAATGGGTATGATTGCCTCCACAAAAGCTCAAAAAAAAAATTTGGGCGGGTGTTGTTATTGTGCCACCCACGTCTGTCCCTGCACCCCTAAAACCTAAAAGTGGCAAAATGTCATGCCCACTAGTTAATGCCCACGCCCCCCAAAAATGGGGTGGGGCAGGGCGGATAAAGTAGAGGGTGTGAGTCTAAAACTTTGGCTTAACCTACAAAATATTGTAGGCAAAACAGTCATGCTTGGTGGGCCGGTCCGTTTTGTCACCCCTAATCTTAATAATGCTTGGGCTATGCTTGACCTTAATTACTATCTTTTGGTGTTAAGTTAGGCCTAATGTCACAAATCTATGTGAAGGATTAGAATTAGTACCGGTGAGTAGGTGGCATACATTAGTCATTTTATTCCGATCCTACCCTCAAATTAATACCATATGATTCACTCTGGCTATGTTTGGATATTGCAAAATGAACGGAGCGGAGCCGAATGGAATAAAGATGTCATTCCATTGTTTGAGTATTTTATGACGGAATAGAGCAATTTTGTCATTCCTCCCAAATCGGAGGTACAAAAAATGATGGAAAGTGAAGGAATCTGCTCCATTCTATTCTTTTTAAATTAATCCAAACAATGGAACATAAGTTATACCATTGCATTCCATTCCATTAATCCAAACATAGCCTCCCAGGTCAATTATACTACACTGTGAATTTATGATAATGTTTAACACTCAATAGTTAATAAGAATGTTTTTGTAAGTTGTTACTTCCTCAGTCTCATATAAATATTAAGTGTCTTTTAAGGTTATGCACACTATTTAAGAAAATCATACTTCTATGCTAAAATGAGTTCCATTTACTAAAGTTCCTTTTTTAATAGTAGTTAGTTAGTGGAGTGGTTGAGTGCTTTGAGCTACAATGAATAAGGGTATAATAGTAAAAATAATAATAATTGTTTTCACAGGTAGTCTAAAAAGACAAATAGTATGAGACAGAGATATTCTAAATGAGACATTTAATATGAGATGGAGGGAGTACACCTTTTCATTTATTTGCAATTTTTCTTAAGCTGTGTTAAAAATTAAAAACCTAAAGCGATATTTAGCTAGCTTTTGTGGGTTAAGTACAAACTCAAATTCTAAGATGGTCTCGGGGTCTGTTTTTATCCAATTAAAGCTTAATATTAAGAGATTTGCATCAAATAAACTGGACAAAATAATGACATTGACTGTAAACTTGTAATCATGATGGTGCTGATGATAGTCCATTATTTATGTTTAAGTTAAATCTGACCACCTGAACCTTTCTGCTAAGATTTGAACTATGTAATCAAAAGATCTGCTTTATGTTAACCTGTCATACCATACTAGGCAGTCAATTCTGCAAAGTTTTTTTTTCTTATTTAGTGTAAGTATGGTATGACACTATTATAATGTAAACGATCCAGTCATTGGCAATTGTTCTGTCAACTGCTTTTGTAGTATCTGACATGGTTATTCATGTGTATTGCAGATGTATCTATTTCAAGGTCTGTGTCTATTGATGCGAGCCTGGAACAGGTGAGATAATATGGTGATTTTTTAAAAAAATAATTATGTTCCATTTTTGCTTAGCTGTTGTTGGTATGGTTCCTTTTACACTCTCCTAACTAATAAATCACTTTCTAGGCAAATGGGTTGGGAGAATCATCGATAGCGTCTTGGCCATCACCTGCAAAACCATCATTGCATTCAACTTCATTGTCAGCATCTCCTTTATCATCCCAATACCACATGCTTCCACCTAGCTTTACCCCATCAAAGTGGCCCGGCCATTCCCCAGGACCCCAGGTGTTATGGCCAACTTCTGATATTCGAATGCAAGCATGTAAGTCGCCCGGCAGCTTCTCTCTGTCTGAGGAAAGACCTGTGTTTCCTTCATGGAGCAACGGATCGGGAATGCGCTCCCGTGGGGGATCTTCAGATGGTTGGTCTATACCTGGCTTTTCAGAGCTGATGGGAACTCACCACAGACAAAGATGGTCATTGGATAGTGAGTCCTTTGGTTCTAACTATGAAAGGATAGCTAGATCCGGTAGTTGGTTTTCAGCCTCGCCTGTTGATTTGAGAACATGTGGCTTTTGCTCAAAGGTTTTAAAGGAGAAGTCTCCTTGGAGTACCCAAAAGATATATACAAATAATGACCCTTCTGTAGTTGCCGTTCTTATCTGTGGACATGTCTATCACGCTGAATGTTTGGAGAATATGACAGCTGATATTAGTAAGTACGATCCAGCTTGTCCAGTCTGCAGCTTCGGTGAGAAACAAACTATGGAATTGTCCAAAAAAGTTCTGAAAGCTGAAATGGATTTGAAGGCTAGAAACCAGACATTGGAGAATCAGGTTGAGTACAGTGATATTGAAAACGATGATTCTGTTGCGTTTGATAGCATTAAAGTGAAAGAACCTATAGGTAAAGGTCCTCGAATGGGATCCAGTTCTCGTGGGAGAAGCTCCTTTGGGAAACCTTTTTTGAGACGACACTTTACCTTTGGATCAAAAGGTTCCAGATCCACGATAGATAGTCACCCTACAAAAAAGAAGGGCTTCTTTTGGTCAAAATCAAGCAAAGAATAAGCTTCTTCTTGGTTGTTTGGAGGTTAGTTTCATTTTTTTCTTTGTATTGCATGCACCAATTTATCATAAGCATCCTCAGTAATCGCTATCTGGAAAGCCCTAGTAATTCTTTAGCTTAACATGATTCTTTTCACCACCTTTATAGCAGGCTCTACTCCATTGTTGATAATCTCTGCACCCTTAAAAGGATTATGGAGCATCTATACACTAATCTGCGATTTCAAGAAAAATAGAGGCCGAAGTTACTCTGTAAAGAAAACATACAAGTATCTTTTTGTGCTGTACAGGTTGATTTGTTTATTTTATGAATATGATTCATATATCCAAATGATGTTATGCCGTCCGTGATTCTTCTTCTATGTGAGGCACGGCAATAGCCCAATGGTGTCTCTGGTGTCGGGCAAATAGTCTCTACAGATTAATAGGCAATCGCAATACAAATTATTTTGATTGACACTGGTTGGTTGCTTTTAATAAAAAGAAAGTTTCTGATCTGCTATCATCAAATCTGTGGTCCGGTAAATTTATAGGTGAGATGATGAAGTCTTCACATGAGAGGATCAAATCTGTGATGTATGAAGTCTTGAGATCAAAGTTGATACCTCAACCAATGACTTGAGAGTTCCTTCATGTTTCATTTATTGTACTTAAAATATTCATCACTTGAACTTATTTTAAAGGCCAATTTTATCCAAGACCTACTATACCCTAAGATATATCTCATCAAATGTTATTTTCTTTTCTTCTTGCTTCACTCACCATCATCTCCACTGTTTCAATATTGTACGATTCAATTTGATGAAATTTGACTTCATCAACTGCAATTTTTGTGTTCGATAGCTGACTTAGCAAGAGGACTTATCTCCACATCTGAAGCTACGTTTTAGCATATTGATAACAATAAAATAGTAAACAAATGCATTCTTTCTACTTTATATTTTATCTTAATAATATTTTGGTTTTTGTTTTGTTTTGAGTTTTAAAATATCCTTTAAAACATCAAATCGACTTGAGTTAGTGCTAATTCATCTGGCGCGTGTGTGAATTATTTTTTCTTTAATAAAAAACTATATAAAAAACTAAATAAAAATAGTAATATTTAATTTAAATTACTTTTACATATGAAAAAAAAATTAACACTAATGAGGACGACCGAATTGGTCATACCGGTCACCGGTTTTACACCCACTAACTACCCTAACTTGTTGTGCTCACGGTTGATTCATCCTAAGTGTTTGAGGATTTGAGGTCTCAGAAACATCACCATTACCAGATTCTCTAATAAGTTCTTGCATTTCTAAGTAGTCTTGTGTATGCATTGAAGCGCTACCATAACTGAGTTCGTGACACATGACAGAGTAGTTGGGTTGTGTTGATGAACTTATTGGTGTGTGACCTGGACGATTGAATGGAGACATTGGTGTGAATGATTCGTTGGAGAAAGAAAGACATTGTTGTTGTCGTGTTTGGTAGAAATATGTTTGTTGCATGTCTTGGTGTTGTGATGTTTGAGTCTTTTGACTATGGTAGGAGGAAGTGTTGGTGTTATATGCCCCTTGCGTGTTTTGACTATGGTAGGATGACGTGTTGGGGGCATATGGATTTTAGGTGTTTCGGTAATAAGCATCTTGTTGGTGGTGGTATGGAGCATGCTTTTGGTTTTGTGGCTGAGTGTCTGACATGTATTTGTTGTGGGGTTGAGTGTATGTTGGTCGGTAATTTTGTTGGTCGGGGCGGTGAGTAAGTGGTATGGTAATTTTGTGGGGGTTAGACGTTGGAGCTTCTTGTGTATAAGTGATTTGGCGTGGGTATTATAAAATACATATCTTTGGAAACATATTCAATTGCAACCGATATGTACCAAGCCATATAATTATTAGTTGGTTTAGATTCTGTTGGTATCACAGTGTCACGTAAGACTCATTGACGACAATGCCTCCATTTACAATACTCAGATTTAGCGAAGTTCTTCCAATTGTCAAAGGTCAATTGTTCATTAATTTTACGTTGATGCCATTATTCGAGGCACGTTGGGGGATCTGACATTTGTTGACACGTGTCGAACTGCAGTTTCACACGGTCACTATTGCGCATCTCCATAGTGGTGAACCTGATGATCGGTGTGCATGCAGTCCAAACAGTTGCATCATCTTCTCTGATTTCATGATGTTTCAGACCTAGATATGGCCGCCAAATAAACAGTAGAGGAAAAATAAACTAGATTATAAAATGGGTAATATTAAATTATGAATTGATTAGTTTCGTGGCAATACATCGTCGGTGTAACGTGATCCAAGAGATTTTGATACTGAGTGATGCAGTGTCTAGGATATCTGTTGTGAGTCATAGCACGAGTCGACCATTTAAACCAAATGTGTTAAAATAAATTATTTAGAAATAATAATGGGTAAAGTAAGAAAATAGAAATAATGTTATTAACTTACTTTTGTGCGTATGGGAATGTGAAGTTGTTGTTGATAGACGCTAGCATACAATGTGTGCAAACACCATCTAAACTAATTGAATTTGCAACACCACATTCAGTCGTCAACTCAATTGACGACTCCTCTTCTTTTTTAAATGGAGGTGCCAATTCATTTGGCACACCTCTTCATTCCATATATATTTTTAAAGTGGATTACTTTAAAAATTTTGTGAGAAAAGTGATTATTTTTGAAAATTTATTTGAAAAAGATGGTTATTTGGATAAAATTTTCGTACTGTGTTTAAATTGTGTTTTTAGACAAATTACTTGCCATGCCCTCTTTTTGAAACAAAAATCTCAATCTACCATAGTTTGCATAAAAATTTTAAGATGCCCTATTTGACGAAGAGGCTCGACTATTCATTGGCCGAGGATCCTCTGCGTTTTTTTATGTATATCCTCGGTCATTCATTTGACCAGGATCTGAATATTTTGTTTTTTAATTTTATTTTAATGTACATAGTCCCATGTACACCTTTGTCCAATAAATGACCGAGGATTTTTTAAAAAAAGTCACAAACACACCTTTGGCCAACCACTACAAAAAAAGATTATATTAGCTAGGGGCATTGGCTAGGGAGAAAGCCCCTCACTAAAAAAATTAGGTTGCTTGGGGTTAAACCCCTCGCAAAGCACGAAAAAAAAAAGAAAAACAATTCCTAGGGGATACCCCTCGCAAAGAAGGAGGGAAAAAATTTGAATTTTGTAACTTGCTTTTACTAGGGGTCAGCGCAAAAAAAGGCTGACAATTGTTACAGTTTGCGAGGGGCCTACCCCTCACCACATTATGATATGCATTTTACGAGGGGCTTCCCCTCATCAGTGAAATGCTTTAGTCAAATCCAACAGAAAAAACATTTATTTCTGCTGCTATGTGACAGGAAAGGGGACTGCAACACGTTATTGCTAGCTAGGGGCAGTCCCTCGCAAAAATTATCCTCATACCTTGCGTGGAGATACCCGTCGCAAATGCTATCCACGTGCCACACATGCACATACTCATCTGACACTGAATGTGCTGACCGATTATCCGACACACTTAGGCCTGTTCGAATTAATCGGGAAAATAAAGGAACATATCCCTGGTGGATATGTGAAGATGTATTTAAGCAGCTTATTGACCATTGAAATTCGGAAACCTTTAAGCAAGTATCTGAAATAGCAAAAAAAAAAAAAAAACAGGGCATCTGAAGTTGGTGGCTGCAACTACGCAGCAGGCAGTATTAGTGTTGCTGAAATTGCACACAGGCTGGTAAATTTATTTATGTTTTTACTTAAGTTTTCATTTAAAATTTAGATTAAAACTAACTATTTTTTCACTTATGTTTTATTTTATTAGCATGATGAGTTGGATAGAACTCCGATGCTTAATGAGATCCATCTAGAGACTCATATCAAGAAAAATGGGGAGTTTGTCGATAAACGCTCAAAGGACACTCAAGTAAGTTTTGCTAAAATTTAGTCATTTTATTTCTTTATTTTATGTACCTATATCTTATTTAAATTATTATAACATCTAACTTTATTTATTTTTTATAGGAAGAGTATGATAGAAAACTTGCACTTTCTTTATCTGAGCATCCTGAGTTACCTCCATCGCCACAGGGATTTCCTGTTGATCCTTGTCTAGGTTTTCGGACTTGGTATGATGCTGTTCGCGGGAAGAGGAAAAACGGGAGGGTGTATGGTGCTGGAGGGTATGCCAAAACAATTAAGAGGCGTGATAGGACTTTCAGAATGAGACTTGATGATGGAGAAGGATCATTACGTCCACCTATATTAACCGCTAATATGCTTGAAACTGTGAGAAATTTGGCGCAGCCTAAGGCAGCACGTGAGGCAGCAGCTAGACAAGCAGAGATCACTACTACAAAACACACAAACAACAACGCCAGGTTTACAACGGATTCATTTACACCGTTGTAATATGTTATAATGTTCGCGCATCAGTGAGTAGCATAATTTATTACTACGGTTGTCTAATAACACCCCAGTAATATATGATTTGTAGCAAGCTTCGATTCCCAGCAAATACACGTTTTCAATTTTTTAGACTATATTAAGCGTGTGTCACTTAAGTCCATTATTTAAAAATTAAATTATAAATTATTTTACAACGGTTAATAAACCAACCGTTGTTATAGGTCTTTTTAAAAAATAGAAAATTGAAAATTATTTAACCAAGATATTTAACCACGGTGTTACTAAACAACTGTTGTAAAATTTGAAAATTGCATGACGGTTGTAATTTCTAACCGTGATGAAAAGTGATATTTTTTAGTATATAAGCAAATATATCTATCGTTCACTACATAACAGTTGTTTCTCTCAAAAGAAAACCCTAACATATTTCAGTTTTCCCTCTCATAACATAATTCTAAACATACTTCAACCTTCAGATATGTCTTCAGATTCGTCTTCATTAATCGCTAACTTCAGGTTCGTTCATTACACTTATGATTCGATTTCGTTTACTTGTCTTGTTAAAAATGAGTTCTAATTTTTTTCTTGAATGTTCTCATTTTTTTAGATCCATCATCACCACCTTAACAAATACAAGAAGTATACTTTCGTTATGTTACATATGGTTTGTGTAGCTTTGAAGAAATATACAAGAAGTATGAAGCTATTGTGTTAACTTCATTCACCTTGTACTTTTTTTTCATAGCTTCATGAACTAGATGAAATAGGAAAGTGTCTCAGCAAATCCTTCCATAAAGTTTCACCATATACTTTTTTTTTTCATTCTTTTCCATAAAGTTTCCATCAAATCTTTCCATTAAAATGTCTCAGCAGTCCGACTATAGCAATGGAAGCAGATCCTCAAATCGTTCAAGGTACGTATGCAAGTGTGGTCTCAACGCTCCGTTGATGACGACATGTACCGACTCAAACCCAGACCGTCGTTTCTATGGTTGTGGGATGTATAAGATTCAAGGATACAAGCAATACTCTCACTTTGCTTGGTTGGATGACGAGATGGATCCTAGAGCAAAACAAATAATTTCTTCACTAGTAAAGAATTTGAATGAGGAGAAGGGAATGGTTAACACCTACAAAGCCAAGGAGGTCGAATTGATGTTGAAGGTGAAGATCCTGAAGAAATAGTTGAAGATTACCTGAATTTTTTTATTTTTAGTGTTCATTGCATTTGTTGTAATGACGAATTAGGTTATAGTTGATTATGTTTGTATGTTTACTGATGGTGTAATGGTTGATGTATTTGTTACATAAGATTCGTATGATGATGTTATGGTGTATCATGAATATAAATTAATATTATTATAACTTTATCACAAATCTGTGTTGTATTTTCTGCTGTGATATGGTGAACATTACTATAAGTTAAAAATTGGTATAAATTATAAAAGTAGGATATAATTGTAAATTCTGCAGAAAATTTTACAACTGTTATTTATCATAACCGTTATAATAACTCGCGCGTTGTCCAGTAAAAAATGAAAAACAAAACTGCGCAGCTGAGAATCGAACCTAGGACCATCATTTTATCACAACGCTTTTTTTGGATAAACCGTTGTGATAAGGCACACGCTTTCCAGTTTATTATAACAGTTACAGGACCGTAATTGTAAGTATCATATATACAACCACACTCTATATAACAATGTCTGGTCCTGCGTGATTATATATCTTTCCCAACCGTTGTTAAAGGTATGTTCCGTAATAGTGGATGGAGGAAATGAGGAGAAGACATGCAGAGATGGAGGAAATGAGGAGAAGACAAGCAGAGATGGAGGAAGAATTGAGAAGGAAAATATCGGAGTATGAGGAAGCAATGCAGATTGCAAATGAACGTGCACTAAAATTTGAACAATTTATGGCCTCACATATGAATCAAGGTGTTGCAGAAAGAGATGAGGAAAATGAGGAGTGTTAGTGCGTGAGACACTTTTAGTGAGGAGAGAAAGAGAGAGAATAAGAAAATAAGGATTTTTATTATTGAATTGTGTAAATAATGATACAAGCTAGGTCTATTTATATACAACCCTAATTGGGCTTGGGCTAACACAACTTGGATTATATCTAAACATTAAATCTAATCAAATCTAATCATATCAAATCAAATCTAACCTAATATTTCAACTCACCCCCATAATCCAAGTTGTCGAACCTACGCTAGTCGATCTGAACTATTCCTAATTTGTTTCTCAAATTCAGGAATCTGTCGATATTTAATCCTTTGGTGAAAATGTCGGCCAACTGTGCTTCACTTGAGCAATGCCTAACTTCAAGTTCACCTCGATTTACCTTTTCCCTCAAGAAGTGAAATCTGGCTTCGATATGCTTACTCCTTCCATGCAGAACTGGATTCTTCACCAGATTTATAACTGACTTGTTGTCGATTTGTAACACAAGAGGTTTCTTCACTTCGACCTCCATTTCTTCAAGTACTGATCTGATCCAAATTTCTTGACATGCAGCATAGAATCCTGCTATATATTCAGCTTCACACAATGACAATGTACTTGTTGTCGATTTATAACACAAGAGGTTTCTTCACTTCGACCTCCATTTCTTCAAGTACTGATCTGATCCAAATTGCTTGACAATGCCACTACAGGTTTCTTCTTCGAACACCATGCGATTGGGACACCAAATACTTGAAAGAAATAGCCAGTTGTACTTCTTCGATCTTCCTTATCTCCACACCAAACAGCATCTGAAAAGCAATTAACTATTGCTCCTTTGCCTTCAGAATCTCGTCGAAATAGAATTCCAAAATCTGTTGTTTCTTTTAAATATCTTAGAATTCTTCTTGCAACTTTCATGTGTGACACTCTTGGTTCACTCATGAATCTACTCACTAATCCGACTGCGAAACCTATATCAGGTCGACTATTGCACATATATCTCAGAGATCTAACTATTTGTTTGAACAAAGTTACATCAACTTTGTCTTCCTCTCCATGCTTATCCAACTTCAAGTTTGGTTCAATAGGTGAGGGTACAGGATTCGAATCATCAATTCTGAATCTCTTGAGTATCTCTTTGACATACTTCCTTTGATGTAGCACCATACCTTGCTTCGACATATGAAATTCCATGCCTAGGAAATAAGACAATTTTCCCAGATCCGACATTTCAAATTCCTTCTTCATTAGCTCTTTGAAATTCGACAAGTTCTTCAGGCTATTTTCAGTTACTAACAAGTCATCGACATATAAGCAGATGATTGTTATATCTTGTGCTACAACCTGAACATAGACACCGTACTCAGACTTGCATTTGACAAATCCCAATTTGACTAAGTATGAGTTGATCTTCTTATTCCATGCCCTAGGTGCCTGCTTGAGACCATAGAGCGCTTTGTGCAACTTATATACTTTACTCTCTTCCTTCTGAATCACAAACCCAAGAGGTTGTGTAACATAGACCTCTTCGTCTAACGGACCATTCAGAAAAGCTAACTTCACATCTAAGTGAAATGTCGACCAACCTTGGTTACATGCCAATGCTACCACTAGTCGAACAGTCTCCAGTCTTGCTACTGGAGCAAATACTTCAGAGTAGTCAAGTCCTTCTCTTTGAAGAAACCCTCGAGCTACTAATCTTTCTTTATGTTGTGCTATCGACCCATCAACATTGTGTTTCAACTTGAACGCCCACTTTACTTCGATAGCTTTTGCATGTGCTGGCAATTTAACTAACTCCTATGTGTTGTTTCTTTCGATTTCCTGTAACTCTTCGACCATAGCTAACTTCCACTGTTGAATTTTTAAAGCTTCGTTACGGTTGATTGGTTCAACACCTGCAAGTAAAGCAAAATGAACTAATTCTCCATCTGGTGTGACGTCATCATCACCAGTCACTTTATAATCATGAAGTCTTGTTGGAGGAACTCTATTTCGCCGAGGTCTTTGACTTGTTTCAGCCACATCCTCTATTTCGGGAATGTCAGCAACTGCTTCTATTCCGACTTCGACTGGATTCTCAGCAATTTCTTCAACTTCGACTTCATCAGTTTCTTCGTCGAAATCAGAGCTCATCAATGGCTTGTTAATTGAATTACTAGAATTCCAATCCCAGGCAGAATTTTCATGAATCACAATATCTTGACTTAACACAATCTTCTCATTAATTGGATTGAATAGCCTGTATGCACCTGTCTTATGATATCCTACCAGAATCATGGGTTCACTCTTGCCATCAAGCTTCCTTCTTCTTGCATCAGGAACATGCTTGTAACACATAGAGCCAAACACCGTTAGATGACTCACTGATGGTCGTTTGCCACTCCACACTTCTTCAGGAACCTTGTTCTTCAATTTCTTGGTAGGGCACCTGTTCAGGATATAAACTGCAGTCGAAACAACTTCACCCCATAAGATTTTGGCAAATTCTTCTGCTTGAGCATACATCTAGCCATATCCACTATGGTTCTGTTTCTTCTTTCAGTAATTCCATTATGTTGAGGAGTATAAGGAGCAGTTACCTCATGATCAACACCATATTCTGCACATAATTTTTCAAACATCTTCGAAGTGTATTCGCCACCTCCATCGGTTCGCAGAACCTTGATCCTCTTCTCACTCTGGTTTTCGACAAGCATCTTGAATCTCTTAAAGATTTCAAATACTTCATCCTTTCTCTTGATCACATAGATCCACAACTTTCGACTAAACTCATGGACAAACGAAACAAAATATCTGTTTCCACCTATGGTATGTTCTTCGAACGGACCACATACATATGAATGTACAACTTCGAGTATGTAGGATGATCTCATTGGCATAGTCGAAACGAAAGAATTTCTGGATTGCTTTCCGACTAGACATCCTTCACAGAGTTTGTCAGGCATCTTAAGACTTAGAATACCAGATACCATATCTTGAGTGATCAACTGATTGAGTGATCAAAAGTTCAAATGTCCAAACCTCAAATGCCACAACCAACCTATCCTTGTGGTCGACAACAGTTTTTAGACATTGTACTTCAGTCGAACTGATCATGGTCTTAAACATCCTGTTCTCCGACAACAGAGATTTCAAGACCAAATAGTTCTGGGTGTCGAACAATTTCAAAACTCCATCTTTCATGACAACTGAGAAGCCTTTTTCGACCAGTTGTCCAACACTTAGCAGGATGCACTTCATTCTAGGTACATAGAACACATCTATGATCATAGCTTTCGCTCCATTATTCAGTTGAAAAACTATGTTGCCAGTACCTTCTGCTTGCAACAAACTATTATAAGCAAGTTTTATCTTGCTCTTCTTCGACTCATCAAAATCTGCCAACCACTCCTTTCGACCAGTCATGTGATTTGAGCAGCCTGAGTCGAGGAACCAGATCTTGGATTCGACATGGTTATCTGCTACTTCAGCCATAACCACCATACCACCTTCATAATCATCTGAATCTTGGCGTAAAAGGTTCGCTCCTTCGTCCTTGATTTTTTCCGATCCATTGTCTTTCCTGTACCAACAATGTTTGGCCAAATGACCCCTCTTTTCACAGTTATAACACTGTATACCTTTCTTATCTTCTTTGTCCTTTTGATAGTTTCCTCTTCCTCTTTTTGAGGATTCAGAAGCTCTATCTTCGACCTGATTCTTGTGAGGGTTCGACCAAGACTTATTTCCTTGAGTCTTGTCGACTTTGCCTTTGAATTTGTTGGAACCACCATTCTTTTTCCATGACTGAGCCTGCAGTGCTTGTATCGAATCCTAAACTCCCTTTCTTTCGACAATCCTCATCTCATGCGCCTCCAACGAACCAACCAAATCTTCTACTTTTAGGGTTTCAAGATTGTTGGATTCTTGAATAGCTACGATAACGTGATCAAAGTGAGAGGTCAACGTTCTCATTGCCTTCTCAACTATTGATAAAATTATATCGTTAAATTGACTTGACTTGCATGAATTATTTGATCGTTTTCGTTATTTACGTTTTATTTTGCAAGTGTTCAAACTCATTTTCAGGTATTTCATCTCAAACAACTTGCATGAGAAAAGAAGAGAGAATAGGGAAGAAAAGAGAAGAAAAGAAAACAGTTGATAGCAAAATTAAGTTTCTGCACTCAAAGAGCATGGCGACCGTCACAAGACCTGTGGCGACCGTAACGCATCCTTAGTGTGACCCTCGTCACAAAGACCATGGCGACTGACACATATGTTTTCCTCAGAATATAATTTAAATCGTGTGGACCACTCAGTATCACGTTTTAAGCCATGTTTCAACCCAATCTTCCTGATTTTTCTCCACGAAGCCTCTTTCCCTGATTTTTCTCCACGAACTCCTACATTCTTGGGAGGACATTTTCCACCAGTTTTGAAGACGATAAATAGGACCTGATATTTATTTTTTTTTGGGGGGGGGGGGGGGGGGATCCAAGTTTTGTGTGCGAAAGCGCTGTTCGTAGTTTTAGGCAGAAAATTTCAATTGTAAAAGGAGTATTTTCTCACATCGAGGAATTACTCCCTCATTAGTTTTTAGGCCTGTAATCTGTGTAACTGCTTGGATCAACAACCTTGCCATCATTTTATAGAAGTTATTTCCAGTTCCGTTTACTTCAAGTCTCTATTTATTTTCTCGTATTTACAGGTTCTTTATTTTATCGCTTTATTAATATTATTATTGTTATTGCATTTCATAATTGTTTAAGCATGCTGTCATTGATTATATTTACCATGTTTATGTCGTTTTCATTTAATCCCATGTTCGGCTAAATAGTTTAGAGTCCGGTATGTGAGGTGTAACGCCCCGATTTATTTAACCGTATTTAATTATTCCATTTATGTGAAATTTTGTGAATTGTGTGATTTATTGTGTTTCATGTTAATGCATCATGTTTGGGCATTGAGAGTTTTGTGGCATAAATGTGTCACATTTTGAACTAACATCCACTGGTGGAAGTTAGTGTTATTTT
Source organism: Lathyrus tuberosus (assembly GCA_022829125.1). Classification (NCBI taxonomy): domain Eukaryota; kingdom Viridiplantae; phylum Streptophyta; class Magnoliopsida; order Fabales; family Fabaceae; genus Lathyrus; species Lathyrus tuberosus. Next base: position 5,226,673 of record JALAZF010000403.1, on the reverse strand, counting down.
TGGTTATGTCACATTTTGAACTAACATCCACTGGTGGAAGTTAGTGTTATTTTTGGTTATGTCACGTTTTGCACTTGAGTTCCACTGGTGGAAGTTAGTGAGTTTTTGGCCTTTTTGTTATGTGTTGCCTTATATTTAGGAATCTTAATATTATGTGAAGTGATATGAAGAGCATGAATTTAATTTAGTGTTATTTGAGCACGACAGGTGGATTTTTTTGAATTGTGTAAATTAAATGAGTTTTACCTGTTAATTAGATAATTTCTCTGATAGGTAAAATATTTGCAATAAATTATAATTTCTTTTCAACTTTTATTTCCCGAAATATATTTCATCGCTGTTTAAGTTTTATCGCATTTTGAGAGCGTTTGGGAGATATTTGAGCTGAGGGGTATTTTGGTCTTTTTGGGGGTAGATATTTTATAAAAAGAAAGAAAAGAGAGAAAAGATAGTAAGGAAAAGAAAAAGAAAGAAGAGTAAGAGAAGAGAAGAGAAAAGAGAGGAAAGAAAAGGGAGAAGAGGAAAAGTGGAAAAATCGAGAATTCATCCGTTTAAAGCGCGAATAATCGGGTAAGGGTGAGAAGTTTCAATTATATTTTGATGTGTATGTATATGTGTATGTTTTCTTGGAATGTTTGCTTGTTTTTCATAGTTTTCATTTCTAGGTTGAAAATGGTAGAAATGAATAGAAATCGATGTTTTCACGGACGAAAGTCTGAATAAATTGTGTAGTTGTGTCGAGTAATGTTAGACCGTGATCGAGTATGCTTGTTTTATCGAATTTGGTTGATTTTGTAAGTTTTTGCATTTTTGGAGATTTGAGGGTTTAAGATTCGGATTGAAATTGAAAGTCGTAGAATTCACGTTTAATGGTTCCAAATCACTACTATATGTTTGGTATGAATGAGTAGGTGTTTGTTTCGAAGAAAATAATTGAATCGGTCGGATTTTCGGACGAAATTGCATGAACCCGTAGGGCTGTTAGCAGAAAAATTCTGGTTTTTGCAAAACTTCAAAAATTCATAACTCTTGAACCGTAAGTCGGTTTTGACTCCCGTTCGAAGCATTGGAAAGCTAACGAGATGTTCTTTCTAGGAAAAATAGTTTTGAGGTCTGTATATGGGTCAATTATAGAAGAAAATTAAAACCGTATTGTTGTGTTAATTTTTACCGTCGTGAATGCGTGCGATTGAGGTGTTATCGTGCAATATGCTTTTGTTATATAACGTATAGCTTGTGTGTACTGTTATACGATGTGTTGTGGGTAGCCTTATGGCGTGAATCCTAGATTGTGGAAATTATTGTGAATTGTGGCCTTTTGGCAAATAAATGCATTGTTTAAATTAAATGTAAATGCATGTTAATTGTGAAAGAGTTCGTTGCCGTTTGGGTGGTAAAGCGATGCTCGTTGCCGTTTGGTGTAATTGATGTGAATTGGTGTGAATGCATATGATAATATGCTTGTTGTTGTGATTTATGGTTAATGATGAATGCATTGTTTGAATTGATTTTCAATGCATGATTATTGATGTTGAAATGATTCACATGGTTGTATATATGTATGCCTTGGATTGTCATGAGTCATTTGTATGCCAAGCATCATGATATGCATTGTTGTGACGTCCTGAGTGACGGTTTGGTTCCAAAGGAAATCCACTATAACATCGTGTGCCTATGTGAGGACCTAAAGCGATGGTTATAGACGATCGTGTGCCCATGTGGGGATCTAAAGCGATTGGATTGTGTGCTCATGTGGAGACCTAAAGCAATCCATAACGTCGTGTGCTCATGTGGAGACCTAAAGCGACGGGTGAACATCGTATGCCCGACGGGGTGTTACTTGAGCGACCCTCAGTAACGAGCGATGGTTCCAATAGTTCCTGAGTGAACTGGTGATGAGACATGAAATGTTGGAAGTCGGTACCGCATGGCATTTGCATAGAGTCGTTGTGTCGGTCTCTGTGCATTTGCATAAATCATGGATTCATTATGTGTGAGAATTGTGAATGGATGCATTATGTGTGGAAACTCATGAATGGATTGATTGTGTGAATATGTTATTATGTGGGCATAACTGATATATGCTATGTGTTCGGATTGTCGGAAATATGTTATGCATCTGTGGTTTGCTATATGTATTGGTATGTGATGCGTGAGGTGAGAATAACTGTGTATGTGATTTTTTATGTGTGTTTGCATATTATTATGCAATCTTGATTTTAGTTGTTATTTCTCACCCTTCTGCTGTGGTTTGTTGCTCTATGAGTCAATTGCAGATATGTGTCTTGGAGGCTTTTGTGAAGATTAGTTCTCCATCTGTTTGTCGGTCTTGGTGTCTGCTCTGATACGTAGCACGGGAGTCGGGGAACGATTATGTTATATTTGTATACATTTGTAGGATTTATTTTGTATTATCTTGTTTGTATTTTGGATGTTAACAAACAATTTATTTTGTAAAACACGTCGGTTATGGATCTTTCCGCTTTATTCCATAATTGACCTTTCCTTTTGTTGGAAAAAGTTTCCCCTTTGAGGGTATTCTATTTTGTGCTATGTATTAAAAATATATGAGCAGGGATGATGTTTTGTTTATTTAAATGTGACATCCTTGTTTCTGTCGGAAAAATAAATTTTTAGTTACTCTGATTTTATTTATGTATTATTTATTCGCGATGGGAAATGGGGTGTTACATTAGTGGTATCAGAGCAGGTCGGTCCGTCCGGCCAAGTTGTTGAGTCAGTTTGTGTGACAGTTGAATACTGTCGATGTTGGTTGTCCCTTAGTACGTGATATGTGTGTGGAGCACTGTCAGTACTTTCTGGTTTTTCTAATCCTTTGTCTTCGGGATTGAGAATGAGATAAGTGGGGGAGAAGCTGGTACTTCTCCAAGTTGCTTCAGGTGTGGAGCGTTGGCTCAGTGTGTTATGAATTGCAAGATTGTAAGTGCTCTTTGGACATTGTGGTTCCCGGTTCCGGAGGGAATGCGGAGGTAAGGTTTATGTCAACTGAGGATTTGTGCCTTAGGTAGTTTTGTGCAGGATGCAAGGGATGCTATTATAGTTTGGTAAAGGTGGTCTATGCCCCATCATTATTGTCGGCTGTCTATTGACAAATTGAGGAACTGATCACCCTTAATCTCTTGTTGATAGTGGACGGAAATTATGTTGGATGGAATAGACGTGTCTTTCCGGCTTTGATAGTGTGTACAATGAATTGTTTGGAATTAAGGAAGTGCTTACAGATTGTTTTGTTGAGTCGACGAAGATTTTTATATCTGAAGGTGAGGCGGATTAGAGGTTTTGGGATGTTGGTTAAGTTGGGAAGTCATTGAGAGAGAATGATTGAGTATTATTAATGGTTGTTCTCAGAAAGTAGAGTGTGAACTCAAATTGGGCGAAGGTGAGGATTTGAGGTTTAGATCTGCTAAGTAAGTAGAAGAACTTCTAGGAAATGAGACGCAGATGTTGGTCATGTTTGTGATAATAGTGTTCTGGAAATTGTCAGGAAGTCACAGTGATGGGCCGTCAGTTGGGCATGGTTTTCAGATGTGGTTTTGGATGGAACGTTAAGGTGTTGTCTTAGAGAGCTCTAGTATTGTTAGTAACAAAAAGGAATGATGTTTGAATGGAATAACAAGCAGGATGTGTATAATGGTATTGAGACTATAGAAAGTAAACTTAGAGGTTTGGTGAGTTTTGGAGTTTTTAAAGTTATAGGGCATTAATGGAAATCTTGAGAAAACCCTTAGGTGTGGATGTAATATTGGGGAGTTCTTTTTGGTTGGTTGTTGCTACATGTTGGAATTTGTGGAATTGGACGACCAGGAGAAAAAAAAATTGTGTATGGATTACTGACAGTTGATTAAGGTAACGATTGAGAATGAGCAAACCTTGCCCTGTTTCAGTTCTGATTGGATTCGCCAGGTGTTCGCACGACGAAGGTCACAGCGAAGGCTCGCGAGAGCTTCGCACTGCGAAGGGGGACGCAAAGGTTCGCTGAGTGTTCGCACTGTGAACGGAGTAGCGAAGGACTCGCTAGTTTCTGACTTGATTCGCTGGATGGTTCGCATTGCGAACGATGGGAATTTTCTAGGCTATTTTGCTTCTGACTTGGGTCGCTGGTACACTCGCACTGCAAATGAAGTAGCGAAGGATTCACTGGGTTGTTCGCATTGCGAACATGACAGATCTTTCCAAATTGTTTCGTTCATAACTTTGGCTTCGTTTATCCGATTTAAACGTTCTTTGTATCGTTGTGGAGCTATGAAAGAGTTCTATGTTTTGGAGAATGGAAATATTATTTATGGAATGGATTTTTGGGTCGAGTATTGGGATTAATCAGAATTACGTGAATTATGTAAAATGGAACTGTTAAAACGTTAAAAGCTTCGAGCCATGCGTCTGGAGTGTTTGTGGAGGGGATGAATCGTATCTTCCATATTTAATTGGATAAGTTTGTAGTGGTTTCGATTGAGGATATTAGGAATTAGTATGAAACTCAGAGGAAGAACAGGTAGAGTGTTTGAGATTTGAACTACAAGTGTTGAAAAGAGATGAAGTGTTATGCTAAGTTATTCAAGAGAGAATTTGGGTTGAAAAAGGTTAGTTTTCTTGGATATGTTATTTCAGATGAGAGTATGGTTAAGGATTCATCGGAAATAGATGCAGTTCTACAATGAGAAGCTCCGAAGTTGGTTAAGGTGATTAGAAGCTTTTTGAACATTAGTTGGTTATTACCGGAGGTTATGGAGGGTTTTTCCAATTTAGTGTTTCTGTTACTTCGGTGGACTTGTAAAGGGTGAGTCGTTTGCTTTGGATGTTCATTGTGAGGAAAGTTAAGAGGGTTAAAGTGGAATTTGTCTACGACTCCAGTTTTGATTCTGTGTGATCTTGATGAATCGTTGTGAGGTATTGTGATGTGTCTTTGATGAGTTTAGTCAGTGTGTTAATGCAAGAGGGTAAAGTCGTGGCTTATGCTTTACTACCATTGAGGATTCCTAAAAGGATTTATACTATTCAGGATTTGGAATTGGTTGCGGTGGTTTGGTGTTGGAAATTTGGAGGTATTGTCTTTATGGTTCTAAGGTTCGAAGTGTTTGGTAATCGCAAGGGTTTAGAGTACTTGGTGGATCTGAAAGAATAGAGTATGAGACAACGAGGATGGTTAGAATTTATGATGAGTTATGATTGTAGTTGGAATTAGCCTGTTGGTAAAGCTAAGGTTGTGTCTGACGAGTTAAGCCGAAAGTTTTTATGTAAGTCTGTTTTGATGGTCAGAGAATTAGAATGATTTGAGTAGTTCAGAGACTTGTGTCTGGTGTGAGAGATAACACAATAGAGTGTGAAGTTGGATATATTAAAAGTGAATAGTGATTTTTGGTGAATATGAGAAAGAGTTAGACTTTGGACGTGAGATTGATAGTTTTGATGGTTACGAGTAATCAGAGTGCGCAGCGGAAGTGTGTTGTGGCACGTTTTGTATTTGCGTGTGTGACTTATAAGAATTCATAAGTTGAACATTGGGAACATGTAGGAATGGTAAGACTATTGGACATTTCAGTATGGAAGTGTTAGACGAAAGGTTTAAAGATTAATCAGGTACTAATATGTAGTTGGGTGTTTTGGCCGTATGTTCGATTGGCGAATCGTAGCATTGTTGTAATGTTGTTGTATGACAAGGATGTTTGGTATTCTGGTTTTGTAGAGGTTGTTTGATCGATGTTGTGTCGTGGAACTTGTGTTCTTGTTGTGTTCTGGTTCAAGAGTGAACCTGTGTGTGTTCGTAACTTGGGTATTCCTTTGAGTCGTGAGTTGGTCGTCAAGTGCATTGTATGAGCTTTGCATCTTGTCGTTGTTGTGGTCGTTGTCGTGTCGTTGTTGTAGTTGCTGTTAGCAAGGTGGTTTGTCAGTTTGTGGTATTCGTAGTGTGCCTTTGGTTGGCATGTTGGTTTGTTGGTCGGATGCGAGAGTCGTATCCCTGGTTGTTCGTATCAGTATATTTTCGAGGACGAAAATTTCTAAGTGGGGGAGAATTGTAACGCCCCGATTTATTTAACCGTATTTAATTATTCCATTTATGTGAAATTTTGTGAATTGTGTGATTTATTGTGTTTCATGTTAATGCATCATGTTTGGGCATTGAGAGTTTTGTGGCATAAATGTGTCACATTTTGAACTAACATCCACTGGTGGAAGTTAGTGTTATTTTTGGTTATGTCACATTTTGAACTAACATCCACTGGTGGAAGTTAGTGTTATTTTTGGTTATGTCACGTTTTGCACTTGAGTTCCACTGGTGGAAGTTAGTGAGTTTTTAGCCTTTTTGTTATGTGTTGCCTTATATTTAGGAATCTTAATATTATGTGAAGTGATATGAAGAGCATGAATTTAATTTAGTGTTATTTGAGCACGGCAGGTGGATTTTTTTGAATTGTGTAAATTAAATGAGTTTTACCTGTTAATTGGATAATTTCTCTGATAGGTAAAATATTTGCAATAAATTATAATTTCTTTTCAACTTTTATTTTCCGAAATATATTTCATCGCTGTTTAAGTTTTATCGCATTTTGAGAGCGTTTGAGAGATATTTGAGCTGAGAGGTATTTTGGTCTTTTTGGGGATAGATATTTTATAAAAAGAAAGAAAAGAGAGAAAAGATAGTAAGGAAAAGAAAAAGAAAGAAGAGAAAGAGAAGAGAAGAGAAAAGAGAGGAAAGAAAAGGGAGAAGAAGAAAAGTGGAAAAATCGAGAATTCATCCGTTTAAAGCGCGAATAATCGGGTAAGGGTTAGAAGTTTCAATTATATTTCGATTGTGTATGTATATGTGTATGTTTTCTTGGAATGTTTGCTTGTTTTTCATAGTTTTCATTTCTAGGTTGAAAATGGTAGAAATAAATAGAAATCGATGTTTTCACGGACGAAAGTCGGAATAAATTGCGTAGTTGTGTCGAGTAATGTTAGGCCGTGATCGAGTATGCTTGTTTTATCTAATTTGGTTGATTTTGTAAGTTTTTGCATTTTTGGAGATTTGAGGGTTTAAGATTCGGATTGAAATCGAAAGTCGTAGAATTCACGTTTAATGGTTCCAAATCACTACTATATGTTTGGTATGAATGAGTAGGTGTTTGTTTCGAAGAAAATAATTGAATCGGTCGGATTTTCGGACGAAATTGCATGAACCCGTAGGGCTGTTAGCAGAAAAATTCTGCTTTTTGCAAAACTTCAAAAATTCATAACTCTTGAACCGTAAGTTGGTTTTGACCCCCGTTCGAAGCGTTGAAAAGCTAACGAGATGTTCTTTCTAGGAAAAATAGTTTTGAGGTCAGTATATGGTTCAATTATAGCAGAAAATTGAAACCGTATTGTTGTGTTAATTTTTACCGTCGTGAATGCGTGCGATTGAGGTGTTATCGTGCAATATGATTTTGTTATATAACGTATAGCTTGTGTGTACTGTTATACGATGTGTTGTGGGTAGCCTTATGGCGTGAATCCTAGATTGTGGAAATTATTGTGAATTGTGGCCTTTTGGCAAATAAATGCATTGTTTAAATTAAATGTAAATGCATGTTAATTGTGAAAGAGTTCGTTGCCGTTTGGGTGGTAAAGCGATGCTCGTTGCCGTTTGGTGTAATTGATGTGAATTGGTGTGAATGCATATGATAATATGCTTGTTGTTGTGATTTGTGGTTAATGATGAATGCATTGTTTGAATTGATTTTCAATGCATGATTATTGATGTTGAAATGGTTCACATGGTTGTTTATATGTATGCCTTGGATTGTCATGAGTCATTTGTATACCAAGCATCATGATATGCATTGTTGTGACGTCCTGAGTGACGGTTTGGTTCCAGAGGGAATCCGCTATAACATCGTGTGCCTATGTGAGGACCTAAAGCGATGGTTATAGACGATCGTGTGCCCATGTGGGGACCTAAAGCGATCGGATTGTGTGCTCATGTGGAGACCTAAAGCAATCCATAACGTCGTGTGCTCATGTGGAGACCTAAAGCGACGGGTGAACATCGTATGCCCGACGAGGTGTTACTTGAGCGACCCTCAGTAACGAGCGATGGTTCCAATAGTTCCTGAGTGAACTGGTGATGAGACATGAAATGTTGGAAGTCGGTACCGCATGGCATTTGCATAGAGTCTTTGTGTCGGTCTCTGTGCATTTGCATAAATCATGGATTCATTATGTGTGAGAATTGTGAATTGATGCATTATGTGTGGAAACTCATGAATGGATTGATTGTGTGAATATGTTATTATGTGGGCATAACTGATATATACTATGTGTTCGGATTGTCGGAAATATGTTATGCATCTGTGGTTTGCTATATGTATTGGTATGTGATGCGTGAGGTGAGAATAACTGTGTATGTGATTTTTTATGTGTGTTTGCATATTATTATGCAATCTTGATTTTAGTTGTTATTTCTCACCCTTCTGCTGTGGTTTGTTGCTCTATGAGGCAATTGCAGATATGTGTCTTGGAGGCTTTTGTGAAGATTAGTTCTCCATCTGTTTGTCGGTCTTGGTGTCTGCTCTAATACGTAGCACGGGAGTCGGGGAACGATTATGTTATATTTGTATACATTTGTAGGATTTATTTTGTATTATCTTGTTTGTATTTTGGATGTTAACAAACAATTTATTTTGTAAAACACGTCGGTTATGGATCTTTCCGCTTTATTCCATAATTGACCTTTCCTTTTGTTGGAAAAAGTTTCCCCTTTGAGGGTATTCTATTTTGTGCTATGTATTAAAAATATATGAGCAGGGATGATGTTTTATTTATTTAAATGTGACATCCTTGTTTCTGTCGGAAAAATAAATTTTTAGTTACTCTGATTTTATTTATGTATTATTTATTCGCGATGGGAAATGGGGTGTTACATGAGGACCGTCGTTCCGACGGGACTCGGTAATGAAATTGGCGTTAACTTGTAATAAATTCTATTTTGGTCTTTGTTTCCAAGTTTAATTTAAATAGCTTTGTCACAAGAGTGAGAGGTTATTTAACACTATTTCGTCACGAGAGTGAGAAGTAAGTAAAGGTTAGAGCCGGCACTGCGAGAGCGTGAGGGTCAAACCAGATAGTGAAAACTAGACATTGTTCCTAAAAACAGCGAGAGCGCTTTAGGTATCGATTATGATCTAATTGATTTTCAAAATATGTTTTCTAATTAAAACGGGCGAGCGAGAGCAAAATCCTGTGGTTAGGAGATGTGGCTTTAGTCAATAACGCGAGAGTGTGAGGCGGAGTCTTTAGATCAATATTTTCTACGGAACGTAAGTAAATTAACGCCAGCCAATTACAGAGAGCCTGAGGTACACGGAATCCACATTTCGGTCTCTCTTTTCTGTTATATTTTCTTAGTTTTATTTTAGTGCTAGTCTTAGTTTCCCTTTAATCAAATATCATTAGCCTTAACTTTACAAAGCGACGATAGATTACAGTAGGTTGACATTGGTCTCTGTGGGTTCGACAATCTTTTATATTACTTTGATATTTCCGTGCACTTGCGGACGCATCAACTATCATCTTATCAGTTATGATTTCACCACAACCCTTCATAAGATGGACGAGTTTCTGAACCTTCGACACATATTTTGCGACTTTTGCGTCTTCTCCCATCGACAACAACTCATATTGTCAACGCAAGGTTTGCAACTTGACAACCTTGACTTTCTCACCTCCTTCATAATACTTCACCAGAATATCCCATGCCTCTTTCACCGTTTCAGCATGAGAGATTCTGTCGAAGTTAGCAGCATCGACCGCCGTCTGAATGCAATAAGCAGCCTTGCAATCTTTCTTCTTGACTTCGTTGTGGGCTTTTTTCTGTTCTTCGGTTGCATTTTCAGCTAACACAGGAACGCCACCGTTAACCACTTCTAGGGTCTCATGGAAGCCAAATAAGGATTGCATTTGTTTTTTCCATCGGATGCAATTCTTGCCGTCAAACATTGAAAGGGAACTCAAAATGCTCTTATCACCAGTCATCTTCGCAGCGGTTGATTCACTTGCCCTGGAAACACGATCTCTGACATGAAGTTCTTGAAAACTCGATCAAGAACAATAACCGGAAGCTCTGGATACCAATTTGTTAGTGCGTGAGGCACTTTTAGTGAGGAGAGAAAGAGAGAGAATAAGAAAATAAGGATTTTTATTATTGAATTGTGTAAATAATGATACAAGTTAAGTCTATTTATATACAACCCTAATTGGGCTTGAGCTAACACAACTTAGATTATATCTAAATATTAAATCTAATTAAATCTCATCATATCAAATCAAATCTAATCTAATATTTAAACAAGGAGGATGATGAAGTTGATTAAATTTGTTGAAATATGAAACTTTTAATATGTATTTCTATATTTTATTTTATTTTTGTCATGAATTCTTTTTCTTTTGATGATGGATGTGGATATTTAATTGTATTGCACTTTTAATTATAAATTATTATATTTTGCAAAATTTAAAAATATATATTTATATATTATATAATTATATTAAAATATATATTTATTTATTATGTAATTATATTATTCTAATTATAATAATATAATTAAATAATATAATTATAAATTTTTATAAAAATGTATTATATAATTATATTATTCTAATTATAATAATATAATTAAAATAATATAATTATAAATTTTAAAAATAATATTATAATCATTAGTTAGGGGTTAATCCCCTCACAAATTTCAAAACGTAAGACAATTTGCTAGGGGCTTTACCCCTCGCAAAATTCTGACACACATAGCTAGGGGTTTTACCCCTCACTAAATGCATTACACAAGTAATTTTGCTTGGGGTTTATCCCCTCGCAAATGATCTGACATGTTTGTGCCACTCTGTGGCACTAGTCTGTGTCTATGCCTGCAGCGTAGCAGACTGAATTGTTTTCATGACATTTTGCGAGGGACTTATCCCCTAGTCATATTTGCGAGGGGTTTAACCGCTAGTCAATAATTTGCGATGCCCTGATTAGCTAGGGGTCATATCCCCTCGCAAATTAATATTTTGTGATGAGTTGTTTGCTTTAGTGAGGGGTTAAACCCCTAGCTAAATGCAGCTTTTCTTGTAGAGAACTTCTTTCACTGATAAAATTAGAGTTTGACATAACTCATTCTTACAAAACCGACTTATAAAGTGAGGGGTATCGCCACTCCATATAAATTCTTTGTGAGTTCTTTCTTTAGTCAAGGTGAGAGTTGAATTTTTTCCAATACACCCCCTCACGCCTAGCATTATTGGATATAGTGTGTGAATATAAATGGTAGATAGTCTAAATTATCGATATATGAGACTTAGTTTTTTTAATATTCACGACAATTTTAAATTTTCTTTTTTAAATAGAATATATTAAAAATTGATGTTCAGAATTGAGACATTAGAATAAAAAAACCGTTTTTTTAATTTTAATGCAATTAGATTTGCCAAAATATAAAATAAACATAGCAGCTGAGATAAGTAATGACACACGTAAGTAATGAGTGCACTGTGCATCTATGGAGGATAAGATGATTCATCATTCAAAAATTCATAAAGCAAACATGAAAACAGAATGTAGAGCAGAACCTCATGCATCTCACGTGGCAACGGGTGTGTTCACCACCTAAGTACATGCATAGTGTATTCTCCACCGCCAATACTTTCTTTTCCTTTTATATAAGATGCTAACAATAACAACAAAATGGTGCAGAAAATGGCTGGAGTACAGATAAGAGACGAATTTGGAAACCCCATCCCAATCACAGATGAATTCGGTAACCCAGTTAAGTTAACTGACGAACATGGCAATCCTATCCACCTTACCGGTGTAGTAACCACCACCGCCACTACACCTTCTGCTTTTGGAACTTCCGGTACGCCCATCACTGCTCTTAATAATCCCACTACAGATTCTGGCTTTGGTACTTCTGGTACGGCCACCAGCACTACTCTTAATCGCACTGCAGGTTCTAGTTTTGGAACTTCCGGTACGGCCACCACCACTGCAGGTTCTGGTTTTGGAACTTACGGTACTGGTGCTTATGGCGGTGGTGCAACTACAAATACTAAAACTACGGTGGCAGATCTAATTTCCACCGAACCAGCCAGACAGAAGGTCCATCACACCGATCAGGCTGCAGGAGGAGGGCTCCGTCGTTCCTCCAGTTCAAGTTCAACCTCAAGCTCTAGCTCCGTACGTATAAATATAATACTATCTCTCTCTATTTATATATCTATAATGTATGTTACTGATCATGATTGGTTTTTTTGTTGAATTTTGTTTTTAAAAGTCAGAGGATGATGGAGAAGGTGGGAGGAGGAAGAAGAAGGGAGTGAAAGATAAGATAAAGGAGAAGCTTCCGGGAGGAGGAAGAGGAGACAAGGAAGACCACAATAATTCAGAGACAACCACTTCTGTTCCAGCTGCAGGTGGTCCCCATCCAACGGCAACGGCAACCCACCATCCACCTGAGGGAAGTCATCATGAGAAGAAGGGTATACTTGAGAAGATCAAAGAAAAGTTGCCTGGCCACCACAACCATAACAACCACTGAACTTATATCTATATATTTTCTCTGACAGCGTTCTATATATGTACATTAGTCTGGGTGATCCTTAGTTTATGTAGTTTGTGTGTATTGTACTACTAAATGATTAATATTAACAACTAGTTTTTTTTTTTTTTTTTAAGAATGGAGGTAGAGGTTGCTCATTAGCAATTAGTTTATGTTGTTCTCTTAATTTTTTTATAAATTCTTGCTATTAATAATCACACAACCACTAGATGTTAAGATTTACAATAATTGTTTTTTAGTTTTTAAAAAATGGGTTAATCGTGATTTTAATTTTGATGGAGACATAAATAAGTCATTTTATTTGTTAAGTGATTTTTTTTATTTGTTAAGTAATTTTTTTTAATTAAAGACTGAGTATTTAAAATTTGATTGGTGTAGAAAAAAATGTGGACGATTTTTAATGGGTAGAGATTAAAGTTATATATTATTCTACAACAAATAGATATTGATATTTTATTTTGGGTTAAATATATGATACCTCTGCCAATAGGGCGACATTTGAAATTGCCCCCCTGAAGTATTTTTTTTAAACCACCTCTTATAAAACCAAAAATCATCTTTTACCACTCTCTTTTACCTGATTTGCTGACTGGGCAGTGGTTAAGTGCCTAATTGGGATTATGGATAAATGGTTCAGTATTTGAGGAAATGGAAGCTAGAATCGAGCATAGGCTATGCTTAAGGCACTTGTATGCTAATTTTAAGAAGAAGTTTGGTGGTGGAGCACTCATAAGAGATCTTATGATGGGAGCAGCCAAGGCAACATACCAGCAAGCATGGCAACAGAAGATGAATGAGTTAAAGGCAATAGATGCAAAGGCTTGGGCTTGGCTTATGGGAGTTCCTAAAGAAAGTTGGTGTAAGCATGCTTTTAGCTTTTATTGTAAGTGTGATGTATTGATGAACAACATTTCAGAATCTTTTAATGCCACTATTTTACTTGCTAGAGATAAACCCATACTGACCATGTGTGAATGGATTAGGAAGTATATCATGAATAGGTGTAGTAACTCTACTTTGAAACTTGATAACTGGCCACACAAAGTAATGCCCATTCCTAGGAGAAGATTAGATAGTGAGGTTGCTAAGAGTGGTCATTGGTTACCTACTTGGGCTAAGGAAGAAACCTTTCAAGTAACTCATTCATTTAACAGACAAGAATTTATAGTGGATATAGCTAAAAGGTCATGTAGTTGTAATTTTTGGGACTTAGTTGGCATCCCATGCAGGCATGTTATTGCTGCTTTAGGTTTTAGGCAGCAGGACCCTGAAAAGTTTGTTCATGAGTGTTACACAAGGGATAAGTATGCCATGGCTTATGGATTTGCTATTAGCCCTATAAATGGAATTGATATGTGGCCTGAAGTTGAAAGTTCAGATCTCCTACCTCCTAACTACAGAAAGGGGCCTGGTAGACCAAGAAAATTAAGAATTAGGGAGAGTGAGGAAGAAGGTGCAAGAAGGAGGCTGCCTGGTGTATCTTATAGATGCACTCGGTGTGACAAGACTGGGCATAATGTCAAGTCATGCAAGAGCAAGAAACAGAATCCAGAGGCCCTGAAAAGAAAGGTATGCCACACTGATTATTGATATCTCACTAAATATAGATGCACTACTGTTATTGATATCACACAAACTAATTAGATGCACTATTGTTATTGATATCACTACTGAATATAGATGCACTAATGTTATTGATGGAAATGTTGGTATGTTATGTGCAGAAACTAAATAGATCAAAAGGTGGAAATGTTGCAGAGCCATCAACTGGGCCATCTCAAGCAAGTGTTGAGCCAAGTCAAGCAACTGTTGAGCAAAGTCAAGCAACTGTTGAGCAAAGTCAAGCAACTGTTGAGCCAATTCAAACTGAGGATTCACTGTATGGAGACATCAAAGATGACATGATATCAAGCCTACCCGATATAATTTCTAAAAATAAGGGCAAGGCAAAGGTCAAAGAGGAAATCAAACCATTGAGAAAGAGACAAAGTGAGAGAATTAAGGAGAATTGGTTTGAAAAACCAAAACCATTCAAAGGCCCTGGTTCAGACCCACATCAACCACTGTGTTTGACTGAAGAGGATGAAGGACATGCCTCACATACTACAAGAAGTACTCCTAAGAAGGCACCAAAAAGTTCACCCAAAAAGGCTTCAAAATCTACTCCTAAGAGGGCTCCAAAGGAGAAATTTATCAATGATCTTTAACTTTTCTGCTGTGATCACCTTTTGTAATGATTTGCAATGTTTTCTGCTACTTTTTTCAAGCACACTTTTGGTGCTATTATGTTATTCTGCTACTTAATTCAGGCACACTTTTGGTGCTATTATGTAATGACAACTGCTAGTTAATTCAGGCACACTTTTGGTGCTATTATGTAATGACAACATACTATTTTGTTATGTTATATTATGTGTTTTGGTACTGTTATACAACTTGTTTTGCCATTGTTATGTTTTGCTTATGTTAGACAACATCTTTACAGATAACCAGAAAAACTTGTGACAAAAATAATGAACAACTTGTTTCAATAATGAACAACATATCTTCCATATAACCAGAAAAACTTGTGACAGAAAAATAATGAACAACTTGTATCAATAATGAACAACATATCTTCCATATAACCAGAAAAATACAATATCTTTCCATTGACATACAGAACTTTCAAAATACATATAACCAGAAAATAAACACCTATTGAACCTACTTAGCATTACATAAATTTATACAATATGACAATAATCAAACAAAGCATCACAATTGCAATCTTCAGCTTAAAATTAACCCTTCTTTGAACTTCAAGCTTCAGCTTCACTTTCTCTAATTTCTTTGTCATTGATTCAAAATTCACTTCTTCCATTACACACTTCTTACAAAATGATTCAATAACACTTCTCCCTTTGATTGAGTCTTCAATCTCATCATCCCATAAAAATAATTCACAGCCATTCCCAGCATTGCGACATTTCCAGAACTTTCTGTTGCGGTTTTTACTTGTATTGGAGACCCACATCTTCATTGCTCTACCACAACCACAAACGGGTAAACCTGGAAACGAAACTGAATTCTCACTGCTTCCACAATACATGCTACCAACAAACTTGCAGACACACGATCTTGAACGAAGAATAAGAAGAACGAAGAGGAAAAGGAAGAAATCGACCGAAGAAGATGAACAAAGAAGAAACCGACGGCTGGAAAGAGTAGAAGATGAACGAAGAAGAGGGTGAGGAAACGCAGACGAAATTGAACAAACCCTAGAAATTGGGGATTTTATTGAAACGTTAATTAGCTAATTAATCACTAACCATTTATCCATAATCCCAATTAGCCACTTAACCACTGCTCAATCAGCAAATCAGGTAAAAGGGAGTGGTAAAAGATGGTTTTTGATTTTATAAGGGGTGGTTTAAAAAAAAAATATTTCAGGGGGGCAATTTCAAATATCGCCCTATTGGCAGGGGGTATCATATATTTAACCCTTTTATTTTTATATAATTGATTATTGAATTTTTCACTTATACTAGATATCAGAGCTTTTATTATATTATAATTTTGTTTTAATGAATATGTATGGCGATTGTATGTAGAATAAATTATACTTGTTATTGAATTAGAATTGATTGTTGTTGCATTATGCGTATATTGCTGCCATCGTTTTAATGGATATGTATGGTGATTGTATGTAGAATAATTTATGCTTGTTACTGAATTAGAATTGATTGTTGTTGTAACATTATGCGTATATTGCTGCCATCCATGGATCCTAGTAAGTCGGTTGAGGCAATCCTACCAAAATGAGGACAAGCACTGCTTTACTTTTAGTGAATAGTTATAGTTATACTAGCATCAGTAAAATGAGGACAAGCACTGCTATACTTTTAGTGAATAGTTATAGTTATACTAGCATCAGTCGAACAAAAACTATTAAAACTACAACTTCCATGCCATCAAATGCTTGTAAACACATACCATAGGATCTCAAATTTCTGTTGAAAAATAAGTGAGTTGTGTGGAGAAACAAATGTGAGTTTTAAGTCTCACATTGCTTAGAAAAGTGGAGGTTGAGCACTTTATAAATGAGAGAATACATACACCTATCACCTTAAGGTTTTGGATGAATATGTGGTATCTCTCTCACTTGTTTGGGTGAGTCTTTGACCTTTAGGTGAGTGTTTAACCCAATGTGTATGCTTTCCCCTTATGATGATCCATCAGTGGTATCAGAGCCTAAAGGTGAGTGTTTGACTCAATGTGTATGTTTTCCCCTCATAATGACCCATCAACCTTATACTGCAATAGTCTTCCTTGAGCTACTCTTGCTGCAAGTGTCGAAAAAGCCCCGAAGGCATAACATTACCATTTTAAACATGCTCAATACAACCTGCAAGTTCAAGACGAAAACAATGAAATCTTGTTGCGGTATGAGAAAATAGAGATGACGTTAGTAGTGATTATGTTGGATATGATATCGTTGTTGTTTATGTCCAAGTTAGGCTTATTGAATTCTGCCCTCAGTGTCGCAAGAGCGCGATTGATTGCTTCGGCTTCACCTTCGGGGCATTCATTAGAATGACAATGGCATATGGATAAACACCTTTCATCGCAAATATAAACTCATTATTTATCCCGTACTAATGTGGGACTCCAACTCACACTTGTTATATTATTCTCAACACTACCCCTTCAAGTGTGAGTCTATCCACAATGCTTCCACAATGCTCTCTCTTAAACGAAAGCTTCATCCACATACACTTGTATCGCTGTTGACACCTATTACTAGGCACCTCTCTATACACTTCAATACACCTCTTCCTAGGCATTCGATTTCAACGGAACACCTCTTCTTGGCCATTTCGATACAATTAAACTGGTTCCTTTACGAACTAAAGTTTTGGGTGAATATGTGGTGTCTCTCTTACTTGTGTTGCTCTTGACACAATATAGATGCTCCTTCTCATCCCCCAACAAAAATTTGGATAATTCCTTTTTTCTTACTTTTGAAATTTGACTTGTAGGTCAAACTTGAAGTAATGGGGAAAAAGGCTAAGAATGCAACCTACACGAGTACTCTTTTTCTGTTTTTCTTTTTTATAGATTTATTTGAAGATGATAACAAAGTTGAGTCTGTCATTCTTACTTTTTTTTTTATTACCATTTCATTTTTATGTTGATAGTGATTATGCCTTTGGTTATCTCTTATATACCTCTTAGTGCCATTTAGTTAGTATTCTCTATTATAATTCATGTTGTTGTATTTAAATTACTTTCATTTATTGCTGCAACAATTACATTTTGGCTCACCTTATTTTATTTCTATTTTTTAAATTGAGTCTCATGCTTCAAACTATTTTTCTTTCGGATCCTAATACAACTTCATATTTCAAATTTATGATGCTTTATTGGACTTTGGTTCTCCTTCTAATAATACTATTATTCTAGTTATCCTACTTCTGAGTAATTTCGTATTTTAACATTCATTAATATTAAAACACATGCTTACAATGTCATTCTTGTAATATTTTAATAATTTATTATTACAATTCATCATATATTTCAATTTTCCTACGATGTTTTATTCTATTTTTATTTTTATTTAAGTACCATGCTTTTATGATTGATTTAGGATTAAAAAATGTTATTTCTCGTGCAAATACACATATCTTTTTATTACAAGTCTTTTACTAGTATTATGAAGAAAGTTGATTTAGACAATGAACCCACCTAATAGGATAAATTTTTTAAAAAAATTTTGATATTCGGCTTGCTACCGACTAATACAAAAGAATCAATCTCATTATCCATTTGCAGGAGCTATGTTTGATGTACGAGGAAAGCTCTATATGAACAATAACCTAAAATAAAAATTGTTTGCAATTAACAATATTCAAAAGTGAGATCTTGAGAGGAAAAAATTATGACTGAAGTGTTCATCATTAGACCAATCCTCAAAATCTTAATAGGATAAAGTTTTATTGTTGTTGTTTGTTTGTTTTTAACCATTATTAGTATTCTTTTATTAAAATTATACTTCAATTATTCCGTCAAAAAAAATTATTTATTTAAAGTCACGCTAATTTAATAAAAAAAAATTTAAAGTTAAGGTCATTTTTTTTTCTCAATCAACAGTTACATACCGGTGGTGTGTACTCTACTCGGTGGTTCTCTACTCCGGCATCAGAATCCATAAAAAATAGGGAAATTGATTTATCGGCCGCCGTAGCCTCCGCCGCAACTGAACTGAAATGTTGCTATCACAGTGCCATCTTCTTCACTCTCAAATTCCTGATAAATCCTTCCGTCTCCAACTCCAACCAAACAAATTGACCTCTCAATCATCTTCCAGACTCAGACTCAGAGCCATGGCTTCCTCTTCGCCTCCTCACCAACTCACTCACTTCGCCGATGTCGCTAACAAAGCCGCCGACGCCGCCGGAGATGTTATCCGTAAATATTTCAGAAAAAATTTCGACATTATTCACAAACAGGATCTCAGTAAGTAATTCACTCACGATTTCTTCAATATTTCACATTCATGATTTTTATGATAATATTGTGATTCACTCGCGCAGGTCCTGTCACCATTGCTGATCAATCCGCTGAGGAAGCTATGGTTTCAATCTTACTTGACAATTTCCCTTCTCATGCTGTGTAACTCTTTTACCCTACTTTTACAGTTCTCCTTCAGTTCTGAACTGAAGAAGAAGAAATTGGGATCAATTTATGTTGAGCCTTTGCATTTACATTGAAATTTCGATAAATAAAGTTAAATTTTGTTGGTGTAAGCTATGAACTGTTTTCATAAACTATCGCGGAGAACTTGTGAAAATATGCATAAAACAACTTATTAACAATGTCATAAGTTATTTTTCATAAATTCTCTCAAACAGTTCACAAAACATATGTTAGTAGATAAACTCTAATAAGTCAATCTAGACAGACATATAGGGTTGTTTAGCACTTTAGCTTGATTTAATTGAATTTATGGGAGAACTTATGACAATTTCATTAGTTGTTTTCAGCTTGTTTTCATAAATTTTCCATAATAACTTATGAAAATGACTTATAGCTTATATGAAAACAGTTTGAAAATATTTTATCTTTGGTTATGAAAATAGATTATAATAAGTGTTTATAAATGACAAGCGTTTATGCTATAAGCTGCAAATTAAGTTATTTATCTACACAGAATCGTAGACAGGAAACTCATGCTCTGCATTTTGTTGACATTGACTTGGAATTTGGAAGTAATGACTTGGAAACTATAACTTGCAACCAGATTGTAGATTATGTACTTAAAATTACTCGTGCTGAGCATGGATTTTACACTGAATAAATTGCAGTTATGGAGAGGAAAAAGGATGGAGGTGTAAACAAAACAGTGCTGATTATGTTTGGGTATTAGATCCCATTGATGGAACTAAGAGCTTTATCACTGGTATATTTCCTTAACCTCATTAATATTGGATCACTGTACTCAAATTTACATTTTTCTGACTCTTCTCATTTTGTATCCATTTCAGGGAAACCCGTATTTGGTACTCTCATTGCACTTTTGCAAAATGGCACACCAGTAAGTCATTATCACTTCTCTTACCACTTCAATGCCTATGTAGAATTTGACATTGTCATTTTATTTTCCTTTGAAATTATTGAATGTCTTATTGAAGAATGAAGAAAAACTGGATAGTCAATCATATTGATTTCATTAATATTGTAAACAAATCATAGTCTTTTCAATTTAATCAGTTAATTGAGTATACAAACTGAGGACGTTATTAAAATGAACTACAAATTGTAATTAGCTTTGCTATCTTTTCAGTTAATTGAGTAGTAAGCTTTATGTTTCAAGTTTGTTTCCTTTTTCGTCAGATCCTTGGTATAATTGATCAACCTGTGTTAAAAGAAAGATGGATTGGGATAACTGGAAAGAAAACTACTCTCAACGGACAAGAAGTGTCCACACGCACTTGTGCAGACCTTTCTCAAGCATACTTGTATGCTTTTCTTCTTTTTCCTTTGCATATGAACAGTTCTTAAGTGGAAGATGGATAGCAAGGATTTTCTAGAAAACTGCAGTTGGCATTTTTTTTCATCAACTGCTTTCGAAATGATTGCCATGGATTTCACAATTTTTTATGGTTACTAATTTAATTTAATTTATTCGTAACCCAGGTACACTACAAGCCCACATCTTTTTAGTGGAGATGCAGAAGAGGCATTTATCCGAGTTAGAGACAAGGTCTGTTGCGTTTATTTAAATAATTGCAAACATAAAGATAGTGCACATAATATCATAAATGGATAAAATGTGTCTATCAAGTATTTGCTTCGAGGCGGTGTGTTTTTCATAAATAGAATACTAGTTAAATTTGTACGAGGCATTTATAACACAGGTCTTGTTTCTAAAATAAGCAGAATTGACATGAATCCACTAATGTTATCATTTTAATCTATCTATCATTGTAGTGTATTGCTAACTCCACCTTTCCTAGTCGAGTGATTTCTTAATCCTATGCACTATGTAAATTTCTAGTCCTATCAGCTTATAGTATTGCACTACCGTTTGCCTTGTTCTTGTTTATGTCTATGCTGTGAACTATTCTATGAATGATGACTGTTTCTGCAGTAATGATGATATACAATTTTCTTTTCCAAAAGATACATCTAAATTTATTTTCGTCATTCAGTTATTCTATCTTTTGCACTCTTCAGGTTAAAATTCCATTATACGGTTGTGACTGCTATGCATATGCTCTTTTGTCTTCCGGCTTTGTGGATCTTGTAGTTGAGTCCGGTTTGAAGGTATTCATTATTCTCCAATCTTTGGTTGCTTGTTTTCATTTAAGAATTTTTTGTGATCCATTCAGAGAAAAACTCAAGATAATTAAAACCATATATGGGTTGTTATTTACTTATTATCTGAATATCTTCCTTGGGCAAACTTGTGTTTTACAGCCATACGATTTTCTTGCATTGATACCTGTTATTGAAGGCTCTGGAGGTGTCATAACTGATTGGAAAGGACATCAACTCCGTTGGGAAGCGTCGCCACTTTCAATCGCAACAAGTAAATTCTCATTCAACGTCTCTCCTTTAAAAGTCTTGCCTAATTTCTAATCTATTCTTAGGTAGTATTTGACAGACATGATAAAACATTAATAGTACATATGGATTTTGGTCATAAAAAATAAACATGGATTTTGCTCTCCTTGGTTCCATTGTTGTCTTAACGAATTGCCTGTTACAGGTTTTAATGTTGTAGCGGCCGGTGACAAACAGATTCACCAACAAGCTCTAGATTCATTAAAATGGTAGTACAGTTCAAGTCTGTAATCTTCTTTAGAAGCCAATTCCTAGTTTAGATGTTCGTAAAGACGCGGATTATGATTCCGTTGCTAGGTATCTATTTATCAAAGTTCAAATGGTGTCGCCAGACACTGTGAACATTATTTTAACTCGGCCATATCAGATATTTTTATTGAACTTCTGTTCATATCACTAAAGATATTAAGTCTGAGATGTACCTTATAAGGAAGGGTGAGTAGTCAGAATAAATGTAACCATGTTTGTTATGAAAGAATAAAAATATGTTCCTAGTAACAAATTATACTAGAATAGAAAATTTTGAAATGTGCAGCAAATAAATAATTGGGACATTTTAAGAATTTAAACATTTACTAGATATGGTAGACCAGACATATTTTAGTTGTTCTTAAGAATTTCAAAAAATTTAATTATCATTCCAACACTTTAAAATTTCTTTGAAAAAATATTATCACCATTATATCGACTAGAAGTGATAAAAGGTGATTTTTGTTGATTAGAAGTGATAAAAGGATGTTTATTACACCTTTAATATTTATTATTATTATTTTTTTAAGGCAAAATAGGAATTATATTAAAGGCATGGCACAAGAAATGGCAAAGAAACAAACACCAGTACAGCCATTCCAACAAAATAACAGCAAAAAAGATTACCTCTACAAGAAGGAAACAGATACCCAAAACAAAACACACAGCTCCAAATAAAGAAACCTCAAGCCAAAACAAATGATCAAACTAGCCCCTAAATAATACTGAAAACACCAATCTAACGCCTACCACAAGTAGAACACAACAACCACAGCCAGAGACGATCCGCGAGAGAGAATTCGACAGCACGAAACAAATACTAAAAACCAAAACGGATGATGCACCTGCCCAAACAAACTCGGCCAGCCAACAAAATGCAAAACTAAGCAACAACTAGGTTGGACAACCTAATGTGCTGACTGCCGACTACATCCTTACGTACTTGAAAACAACTCGGGAACATAGCAAGCGTCGCCGCCGCAGACGGATGATGCACCTGCCCAAACAAACTCTGCCAGCCAACAAAATGCAAAACTAAGCAACAATTATGCTGGACAGCCCAACGTGCTGACTGCCGACTACATCCTTACATACTTGAAAGCAAATCGGGAACATAGCAAGCGCCACCGCTGCAGAGAAACCTTACTTGAAGTCACGCAAAATGAAAGCAACCTCACCACAGCCAAGAGAACCAATTAAACTATTGAATATCCCACCAAGACCGAAAGCACCACAGCCAAGAGAACCAATTAAACTATTGAATATCCCACCAAGATCGAAAGCAACAGATTCCGGGCAGAATCTATTGATTACCCTAGGCCAACCCCACTGAGGACCCACAAACAAAAGCTTCAGCTACCTGCAATAACATACACCTTTAATATTACTCTCAAACCTATGTGGTGCGTTTGGATTTTAAAATTCAAATAGTGTAATTTGTGCATTTTTACTAATATGTGATGCAATTTTATAGTGTAAGTGGGATATTTTCAGAAATTTTACAAGCTTTAAGAGTAATACTAAGTGTAATGCATCACCCTCTAAAATTTTAGCCCCAAATATTGAGTGTTAGTTCTTGTATTGGCTGGAATTTTGGTAAAACAATGGTGTTGTTAATGATGTCATATGTCTGATGTCTTAACATGAGTTCTTAACATCAGTTGATGTTAAGTTCAGAAGGGTTGCAGTTTTGTATGCTGATGTTAAACCTGATGTCTTGACATCAGTTGACAGAACATCAGAACATTAGTCTGATGTGGTTTCTAGGGCTGCATTTGTTTAAGTGTGTTTTGAGAAGATCTGGTGGAGAGATTGCAGGCGAATATCATGGGACAAATATATTCTGTTGCAATCTTATATTGAGCAGATATTGTTACTATTTTCATGCAAAAAGATATGGAGATTAATTGAAGATTTAATTGAAGATTTAATTGAAGATATGATTGAAGATCTATTTAGTAGCAGAATCTTTTGCAGATTTGTAGCAGCTGATTTATTGTGATTTGAAGGCCCAAATCCAGTTGGGAAATAGGTTATAAATAGAAGCATTATAACCTAGTTTTAGTAAGTCGGCCATCATGTAAACTATAAGGGTTGTGTTGTTTGATGAACCACCCGGTTTGTGGGATGGTCATCATGTTTTTCTCTAAGTCTGTAGGTAAGAGATGTATTGGTCTTAGAGGAATCTGTTAAGCAACTCTAAGTATTGTTCTTAGTCATGAGGGTCATGTCTAGGTATTGTTATAGGAGTGTGTCTTCTATTTTTATGTGTTTGGAGTGTTGTTGGAAATCAAGCTGTTGATGCAGTAACTGAGATGTTGACTGCTAGACATCATTGCGATGATTGGAAGTGAGATGAAGTCTCTTACCTAGGGAGAACTTAGGTAGAAGGGTCATTGGGTAGGTATTAAGTGAGTAGATTGTCAACTGGTATTGTTGAGTCTGTTATTTAATACTGCTAATAGTGGACTTCCTTCCTGGCTTGGTATGGCCCCAAATGTAGGTTGTTAGACCGAACTGGATGAACAAATTCTGTGTGCACTTTTCTTTTCAGCAGCTTATTTAATTGTCTATAATTGCCTTGCTGTTTATGTCAGACCAGATATCTCGACATCATGTAGGACATTTGGGATTTGTTATACCAGAATTTCAATTGGTATCAGAGCAGGCATCCTATCTGTTTCTGGATGAGATCTAGGGAAGATACTTTCTGGTTCATGAGCAAGGAAGATAGTTTTGCTGAGTTATGGACTTGGTCAGTTCATATAGTTGTTTGTATGATCCCTTGAAGTGAAGGATGGACTATTCATGACAGGGTATGTATTGGACCTGTCTGTTGTTATCAGGAGAACTGCTGTTGTGAGTTTGATTTGTTGGCACTTGGTTTATGGTGATGGTGTGCAAGGATTATTGAGTAGTGCCTGACGGTTGTTGAGGAGTTGTTGTGTGTTCTGCTGCATGGTATCTGATGTAACCCTGGTTGGTTCTTGTATCTCTGGTGGTGAGATTCTAGGAAGGTATTCTCTTGGAAAGACATTAGGGTTTGGTCTCCTCAGCAAGATATTCTATGATGTTGTAGTTTATGCAAGACAGCTTCAACCGTTTGGTTAGAGATGCCAAAGATACTTGAGGATTATCTCATATCTTTGTTTTGGGAAATAAGTGATCAAAAGGTGAATGGATCTTATTAAAGACTGTATGACATGGAAGTTTCAGTTTTTTTTAGAAGAAGAATATATTTCAAATCAGGCATTGAAGACCAATCTGTCCAGAACATTGATTCCTTCTTTATCAATTTTCTTGATGGTGAAAGAAGAGGGTGGAGCCAAAGCAAAAGAGTATCACTGTCAAATCTTTCATGCGGGAGTGAAGATCTTGATAAGTTATCTCTTAAGCTTAGTTGTGGTGACCTAATTAGGAGGATCTTCCTGGTTATGATGTCAAATGTAGTTCTGGTATATCTGAAGATGAATTCTCTTGTGAAGATACATCATGAACTGGAGGAAGTTTCATCAAGAAAGAAGTTGAGCTTAATATGTCAATTCTAATGTCTCGACATCGCACTACACATCAGCAGTTTATGGTAAATGCTGAGTCAAAGTCCTATTAGATTGTAGCTGTTTTGAAGGATCACTGAAGCTAGGAAGTTGAACAATTTTTGAGATGCTGTTCATAATGTCATAGCATCTCAGCTGGAGCTGGGTGAAGAAAAGGTAGTAATCTTGATAGCAGAAGAGAAGGAGATGATCCTTGTTTAAGCTAAAATGTCTGAGGACAATTTTATAGGGAAAATGCATCCATGAGTTTGTGTGCAGTAGCAGTGTAAATCAGCCTGTGGTCAATTGGTGTATGCATGAGCTCTTTCAATTTTGTGGCTTGAAGGATTGGAAGTAGCAGATTGTCTATGGTATGTTATCACTCTTAAGTTAGACAAGAGGTCTGAACCTTGTGCTTATAAGAAGAAGCTTCTGGAAGAGTGTGTTATGCAAGTTACTGCAGTTTTGTTGGTCTGATCTTGGAAGTTGATCAGATGTTGATATGTTTTCGTGTGTTCGCTGCAAGAGATATGTGTGGATTACTATGGTTGTAGTCTCCAAATCCTAGTAGATGTTTAATGTGATTTAGACTGATGTCGGAACTGATGTTGAAACATCACTTCAGTTCTTTGCTCAGGGTGGAGTGAAAGATCAAGACACTGACCTAACCTGGAAGGCTTTTGTGGTATGAATGGTTGTCATGAAGAAGATTCAGAAGATGCTAGAATCTGAAGAAGGGTTAAACCACAGGGATTTAAGTTCACAAGTATTTAATTGATTATCCTTGAAAGACAAGATTAAGGATGTTCTGTCAATTATTTTAACATCTTTTCATCAGAGGTTTGGAGAATCATGGGAGGGGTTCTACATTCGCTCACAAGTCGCCTAGGTGTTGACCTGGGATTATTGCTTAGAATCTGTTCCTAGAAAGTATTGTGAATGACTTGTCCAGATGGTGGTGCTGTTGAAGATGAAGATGGAAGACTATGAAGACATCATAATCTTGATGGTTACAGCTTGAATCAGTTTATTTCTGATCTAAGTGGTTTGGAGCATGGTGTTTGCTCTGGTTGTGAAGGTTGAGGATAAGTGGCAGTTATCTCTGGCTTTCTACTGACGGCTCTACTAAGGGAAGTGACCTTCTTTAGTATTGCTATGGGGTAGTCTTGGACTACTTATTTTCTGAAGATTCAGATGTGGTAGGTTTGAAGTCTTTGGAGTTTCTAAGCAGGATGGAGGTTGTCTACTCAAACTTGATTGTTGAATCAAGTCTATGAGAGCATGTAAATCTGTTTCTACAAAGGGATGAGGTTCTTCTGAGTGGCAGAAGGTAGAGCTGAATTCAACAGTTGGGTGACATAATGTTTTGACATCTAGCTTAACATCAGAAGTCTCAACTGGTGATGTGGTACATTAACTTTTGATAGGGTGATCTACGGGAATGAACAATAGGATGCTTCAAAAAGATCGTTCTCATGGCAGTTTGCAGGAGCTGCAAGAAGGAGAAGATGTTACATGACCATGGCTTAGGGAGTCTAAGTGTGTTTGCTATTGAGCAATTGGAACATGTGACTTGAAGATCTGGTTTCCTTGGTGGATCAGGATATCTTTGTAAGAGTTCTGACAAACATGAAAAAGGTCAAAATGTGGCATTTGGCTGTTTTCATATGAGGATTCATGCTTGAGGTGATCAAACTGTGGAATTTGGTTGATCTCAAAAGTGAATTCGAAGAATCAAGATAATCAGAGTGTGGCAGCTGGTTATTATTGAGGATTGTCTTGGAACAAGTTACTCTTGGGCTGAAGGGTGATGAGTTGAAGACTCAAGGAGATTATTTTTCTTGAAGGTGGATGAGAGTTTATTCCTCTGGTTCTTTGGATTACTATGCTAAAGTAAGTCCAGTTGGTGGAGCATATCAAGAATCATGGTGTTGATGTTTTGGTGTGTGGAAGATGATCTAACTTGTGATAGGACATTATCTGGGATGATTACCTAC
The DNA here is from genome assembly GCA_022829125.1 of Lathyrus tuberosus. Taxonomy (NCBI): domain Eukaryota; kingdom Viridiplantae; phylum Streptophyta; class Magnoliopsida; order Fabales; family Fabaceae; genus Lathyrus; species Lathyrus tuberosus. Next base: position 5,199,193 of record JALAZF010000403.1, on the reverse strand, counting down.
ATTGTATCTAAAGAGAATCTACCTAATCATACGGGAGAATGATGAAGTAGAAGGTCTGCTTTGGAAAGAGAATGTAGAGAAGACTGAAGTAGATCAGGTATTGATTGCTTGAAAGTATGAATGTGGATATTCATCAATTGATCCAAAAATCAAAGATAGATGATTGGATGTGTATCGCTAAAGGCAGAAGAAAAACCTGTGAAGGTGTAATACCCCAAATTTTGACCACTAAGATTCCCATTATTGTGCAAATCATCATCACAATATGGATGAACCATCATGCTTCATCAGTCTCCCCAAAGATGGGTGAGCATCCAATACAATCAAAATTAGGGTTTCAAGCCCTCTCTGAGTGCTTAGACAAAGGATCAATCAAGAAATGACATGATCTTCAACTTGTCTAATCTCTCAATCATCCACAATGGATAAAAAAGGACTCCCACTTCAAGGATTAAGCACAAGGCTGCTCCCTTCTAGGTGGATCAAGTCTCAAGATCGACAGTGTCACCAAATTAGGGTTTTGGTCGACTAGGGCCTCCAGATGGAAATTTTCATCTGGGCACAAGGCAATGATCCAAAACATGACCTAATATACTTCATGGAACCTCATGAACCCATGCATCAAGTCAATTTTGCCTCAGGGGATGCATTCATCAAAAATCAGGAATTAGGGTTTCTTGACCTAATTCACCCCTAAGTTGACTTTTGGGACAAACCATGAGCCAAGACCTCAAGAGATGATTTGAGGGTCTCTAATACACCATATTGATCCATTTGGAACAATGGATTGATCCAAGAAGCTTGAGCAACAAGTCTCATTTTCATCTGCACCACAATTAGGGTTTTAAGGGAAAAGTCAACTGTAACTTTGACTTTTGACCAAGACATGCTCCCAAACCCTAATACATGATTGAATATACCCTATGACACCCATGGAACATGTCCATCAAGTTTGATTTAGGTCAAGGACATGATTTCCTGAAGAATTGCACAGTTTGGAATTCATCTGATAAAAAGTCAACTGTGCACAAAAGTCAACTTTGACTTTTTGAGATTTTTCACCAAAATGGATTTTTAACCCTAAAATGATGTTAATGTATGATTTGAATCATCATTCATCAAGAAAAATCAAGAAAAGTGAGATAACTTGTAAAAGGGGTAACCATAAAACTTAGAAATTTTTCTAAGTTAAAAATAAAGTGGCAAAGGTACAAACTTTGGAGGACCATAACTCCTAAACCACAAGGCCATTTTTTCTCATCCAAAGATGGATTTGTAGCCCTCATTATCACCTACAAAAACTTCAACTACAAGTCATTCCAATTCATTAAGGATTTTGAGTTATGGAGTGATCAAAGTGGCTGAAAAGTGAAAATGTCACTTTTTCCAACACTTAGTGAAATTTTCACTAAGTCAGAATTCTGCTTCACTTTTTGCCAAATGTAGGGGGATTTTTCACTTGGAATCAAAAGAGATCAAAACCAAACATGTTCAAACAGTTGTTGTATCATGTAAGAGCTTTCCAAAATGGCCAAGAACATTGCCAAATTCAACCTACATCATGAGATACAACATTGGCAAGTTGCCTTGCTGAAATCTGTCAAGGCAAGGCAGAATTTGCACTTTGGCTCGATTTTCCAAAATCAGCCAATTGCAATTGCTCCAATCCACTTGGACACCTCAGAGGATTGAATCCAAAGGGGACAATCACTGAGCCAAGCCTCCAAGGTCCAAGGAACAAAGAATAGCATGTTGAACCTAGAATGGCCAAAATAGGGACAAGACTTCAAATTTGGAATGAGGCATTCAATGGAACCATCAAGGTGGCATGGACTGAGCCATTCTCATCTGAAATCAGTCAAGACTTATCCAAGACCAAGGGGACCAAAGCTCTGTGCCCTAACCTCTAGTCAATGGCTAGAGGAGACTTGAATTCTCATTGGACAACATTGGCCAAACCTACTTACCAGCTGCCATGCACTATTCCTTGCAAAACAAACTTGCTCTACTATAAATAGAGCTCAATTGTGGTCAGTTTGAGTACACCAAAGCCATCTAACAAATGCTTTCCTCAAAATCTCTTTCTCTTGGCAAAAATGCCTTTCTTAGCAAGGTAGCTATCGGGTTTTGAGTTTGAGAGCAATTATGCACAAACCAATCACTCACACACCTCACATACATCACATATGAGCTGATAAAACACTCACATAACATCTGGAACATCAAAATCTCAAAATCACTTGCCATCCACACAAGTTTGAAGTGAAGTTGCAGCTGAGATGCCATAAACTGATCCAGTCCATTTCAATTCAATCCAAGTGTTCAAACACACTCCATATGGTGTAGGGAAGCTGTCCAGATCATCACAACTTGTCTGTAACACCTCCAAATCAAAAATCACTTTGAACTTGTTGTCACGACTTGGAGGTAAGCCTAAACTTGGGCATCTCTCAATCTATGCATATTTCCTCGCACAATAATTTGGCCATATGTTCATAATCATGCATGGAATGTTTTCCCTCAATTAATTGCATTGTTTGAATCGTGTATCAAAAATCCTAGCCTTCATGCAGAAATTAGGGTTCTTGAGGTTTCTTCGTGATTTCTTGTTGTATGTTTAATTTAAATGAAATTAAAGTACATAGACATGATCGTGAGGTTGAGGCGAGCATAATGATATGTGGATTGCATGTTATAATTACGTATTCAGTGAGATTGGATGGAAAATGCAAATCTGGGCAAACTGAAAAACGCGCGTGTTCTTGGTGTTGTTCTTGGCGCCATTTTCATATATTTGAATATTTGAATTTTGTGATTTTGTTTAATTGATTCAAAAATTAATTTCTCTCTGAGTTTTAATGATTTTGAGTTGATTCTTTTTTTAATAATTCACAAAAATGTTAAAATATTTTATTTTATCAAAAAATCCCAAAAATATTATTTATTTCATATAATTGATATTTTTGTAAAGAATTAATATTTTGATTGTTTTTGGCATTTTAAATATTTTTTCTACATTGATTTTGCAACTTTTAATGCTTTCTAATTATTTTGTAGGTCAATACTTAATTTTTGAAGCATTAATCCAAGATCACAATTTGTTTTCCATGTGTTAAACAATTTTTGATCATTTTAATTGAATTTTTATTCAATTAAATACATTTTGAAAACAAATTAGGGTTTTGGATTAATTCAACTCTCATAAATCATTTTCAAAACACTTTGGGCCTCTATTAGAGTGTAAGAACCAATCCTTTTTTTGACCAAATCATCTTTGGGCCTCACTTATTGTATAAGTCCCGATACCGTCAAAAAACAAACGGCGCGATCGTCGCCTTTTCAAAAATCATCCGGGCCTACCCTCGAGTAGTAAGACCCATTTATTCATCTCAAAACTTTTTGGGCCTCTTGAGAGAGTGTAAGACCCATCCCCCCTTGTACAAAAACTTTTTGGGCCTCACTCATTGTATAAGTCCCTCTGTAGAAGTAAACGGCGCGATCGTCGCCCGTTTAAAAATAAAAATCATTTGGGCTTACCCTCGTGTTATAAGCCCCACTCTTTTCTTTAAACCTTTTTGGGCCTCTTGAGAGAGTGTAAGACCCATCCCTTTGTACAGAAAACCTTTTTGGGCCCCAGTCACTTGTATAAGTCCCGCTGTACAAAGTCAAACAGTGCGCTCACTGATAAAACCCTGGGCCTCTCCTTGAGCTGTAAGCCCCAGATCTTTCTTTTTCAAAGCACTTTCTCCTTTGATTTTGAATATGCTATTGTTTTTAATCTTTCTTTGTTGAACAACTAACCAAACAGCATGGAAGCTCTACAATCGAGTAAGTGGTTATCGCTTTCGTTTACTGCTTTCATATTATAAACTGTATTGTGGGGCTGCTCACTGTAAGTCTCCTTTCATAAACTCATATCTACTGTGTAATAATAGTATAGATATTTTGAGTTTCCCCGGCTACTACGTCTAGAACTAAGTGACGCTGTTTCATTTATTCGTAGAAATAGACGCCTAGATCCCCAATAGGAGCACCAGATACAGTCTTCTCTTCGGCTGTCCTCCTTAGGAATCGTCAAGAAATTCTATCCCCCAGAGATGAATTATTCTCGGTGAAACTTCTCTTGAATTTCTTCAAACCGCCGAACGGTTCGGATTCTCTCTAAAAGTTAAAGTCACTGGATAGTAAACCTCGCACGTTTACCAGTGGTTTTAACTCCAAAAGAGTTTTCCTGAACTTTTCTTTGGTTTGGGACCCACGGGCTTCTTAAAAGCATCGGCCTCCTCTTGGGCATCATATAAGGACCCACAGGCTTCCTAAAAGCAACCCCGCCTCCTCTTGGGCATTATTCAAGGACACTACGGCTTCTTAGAAGTATTCACAGCCTCCTCTTAGGCTTCGTATAATGATCTCTTCCTCCGGGAATGATAGCTTCCTCTTGGGCTTCGTACAAGGACCCGTCGGCTTCTTAAAAGATTCCAGCCTCCTCTTTGGCTTCGTACAAATTGTCCCGACGACCTCCTAGAGGTATAGGAACAGAACTTAATCATCTGCATAGAACAGTCCTTTCATAGAGTCTACTACTGTTTCTCAAAGCATAGTACACAAGATAAAACTCTAGACTTGGACAGTCTAACTTCCTTGAGTCTCAAAGACATTCTCAAGCACCCTTCGTTAAATAGGAAGGAAACCCGCAGACTCGGATAGTCTCAATACCCTTTGGATTTCCCGTTTCCTCAAAGAGAAGGAAATATCCCTGATCCTCAAATCAAATCCTTGAGTACAGTGTTGCTCATATAAGAACTGATTTTCTCTTTTAAATCAGTATATTGGATCTGTCACTCAACTGAAACAGTTACAATAGCCTCCATCTCGGGCTTCGTACGAGATACCAAAATTCTCCCCAGTGGAGTCAAAACAACCTTTTCGCCTCTCTCTCGGGCTTTGTACGAGATACATAAACACTCTATTACTGAGTATAAAAGATTCTCCAACTGAGTCAACTCTTTGCTAGCCTCCTCTTAGGCTTTGTATAACGATATGCCCCACTGGGTCAAAAACTTTTAGCCTCTCTCTCGGGCTTTGTACGAGACACAAATTAGCCTCCTCTTAGGCTTTGTATAAGAAAACCACTGGTTGATCCAATCAACCTTTTAGCATCAAAGATGTGCCTCGTTCACAGTACACAAACATCAACAACTCCTTCATCTAATCGCTGTAAGCGCCAAGCCTCTGGATCATCTACATCCATGCCACTGTCCCTCTTTTAGCATGAGAAATTCCTAAGGAAAGATGGCATTGCTCTACACTGAGTTAAATTCTTCTCCTTCAGGTTAAAACCCTTTCTTCGGAAATTATGGCATTGCTCGGATCCGCGTATCCCAGTTAAAGTAATTCTCCTTCCCCCTCTTTAGAGATGACAAATTCTCTCTAAAGTCGAGGTCTTTCAGCTTCACGTCTTGGGCTTTGAACAAGACACAAATAGACCTTTCAGCTTCACATCTTGGGCTTTGAACAAGATACAAATCACCTTTCACTTCATGTCTTGGGATTTGAACAAGACACCAAAAACCAATTTCCTCCCCTAGAATAGGAGGAACTACGAACGCTCTGATTTCCCTGTTTCGGTAAACGGGAATACGTAGGCATAAGATCGAAAGAAAAGATCTTAGCGAGCGCAATCAACAAAAAACCCAAATCCCCTATCTCCATCAATTAAAAGCAGTAATTCAAAAGCATCAGTCCTAACATCCTAATCCTTATTCCCTGCCAGAAACCCTTTGCCTAGAAAAAAGAAAGAAAGAAACCTGTATTGGCGAAATACGAATAACCAGTACAAAGGCCCCTCCACATTGATAGCATCCGTAACCTAACAGACCGCTGTTTAAACTCAGTATGCAAGCAGGGTTAATTGGAGACATCTATTTCGCTTCCTTATTCAGCTCACAATAGGATAAAAAATGAATCGACCTGTAGTTTTAAGCTCAACCGCAGAGAGCGACCAACGCTTAAGAACCGCGTCCAAAATCGCTCGCTACAGAAAAGTGGCACCCACCGTGGGGCCGATTCTTTCTTTCTTACAATTTAAACCTTGGGTAAGTCATTTTCATGGCGGTGGCCGCCAACAGAAAAGTGGCGCCCACCGTGGGGCACGTTCCTTTCTTTCTACTTCTCTTGTGTGAAAAATTACACAAATGGCGACTCTGCTGGGGAGTCTCCTTTTCTGCCTTAGGGCATCATCCCCGTTTTCTACGGAAAATGGAAACTCTACCGAAGAGAAAGATTGACCTATGCTGGTCCATCTCTTAGGCAGGGAACCACAGATTGGGGCTTCCGCCGGGGAACCCATTTCTGTCAGGAACTTAAGATTCATAGCTTTATAAGTCTAGGATGATTAGGACAAATATATATATACTGCTTTTCCTAATTGCTATACGTGTTTATTTTTCTGCTAATGGGAATGCGTGTGATGCCGCATGTGGTGAGATTGAGTATACACTTAAGAAAAGCCAACCTTTTTCGTAGTGCGGAGGCTATCGGAAATAGCTGTTACGCGATACTACCCTCATTTGAGGTTGGTGATCTATTCTCGGTGAATAGCACTTACTCTAAGATTGCACACAACTCGCTGGCGATCCGCTTGTTGTTTTGCTTTCCTGGGAGGAGCTGATGATAATGAGTACAGGTACAAAAATCACCCTAGTATAAACCTTTGAGGATGGGTTGAGCCTTGACTTCATGACAACGACCCTTTGACCCCATGTTTTTTCTATGTTTTTGTGTGCTGCATTCATGCATTCATTTAATAAAACATTAAAACATTCAAAAAACTTCTCTTCTAGTCTCTCTGTTTTTTTAAATTAAACTAAGACTGTGATTGCAAATATCAGAGAAAAAGATTGCATTAATGGATTTCGGTAGAAGGAGAACTCACCAGTATATCTTCAAGGTTCCAAAACTAGGGGATTTGAGAAAGTTAGCGAGGATGATCGTTAACCCAGAGGCTTTCAGAGCCAAGCATGGTGGTTTGCTACCACTGTTAAGAGTCCATGTGATTAAGGGGATCATGGACGCGCTCATTCAGTTCTACGATCCGGTTTATCATTGTTTCACATTCTCGGATTACCAGCTATCACCAACGCTGGAGGAGTATTCTCATCTGACTGATCTACATATCACAGATCGAGCTCCATTTTCTGGACTGGAAGAAATTCCAAAGAATCAGACTATTGCAATAGCAATTCATTTGGACGAGTCTGAGATCCGGACTCACATGATTACTAAGGGTGGCACCCAAGGTTTGCCAGCCCGGTTCCTAACCAAGAAAGCTCTTTACTTCGCTAGTATAGGGAACGAGACTGCTTTTGAAAGCATCTTTGTCTTGCTCACCTACGGGTTATTTTTGTTTCCCAACATCAATAACTTCGTCGATATCAACGCTATTAAGGTTTTTCTCATTGGAAACCCTGTGCCGACTTTGCTCGCAGATGCGTATCATTCTGTACACTTAGGAAATTTGTACAGCGGAGGGGAGATCACATGCTGTGTACCTTTGCTTTACAAGTGGTTTATCTCTCACTTGCCCAAGTCTGCCGCTTTTTGGGATTGCAAGAGTGTCTTATGTTGGTCACAGAAGATCATGTCCCTCACCAACTCTGATATAGATTGGTGTAATAGGATTTACGAGGGAATCAGAATCATTGACCGTTGTGGAAACTTCCCCAGCGTACCCCTCATAGGAACTAAAGGAGGAATCAACTATCATCCGATATTAGTTCTTCGTCAATTTGGATACCCGATGAGACACATCCCCCTGGGTGTTCATCTGGAAGGTCTTTTCTTCAAAGAAGGAGAAAATGACAGAGCACTGAAGATGGAAATAGTGCAAGCTGGGAAACATGTTCATAAGAAAGGACGAGAGTCTCTGGGAAAACCGGACTGTGTCTCGGTGGAGCCTTATCTCCATTGGGTACAAACTAGAGCTCTCAAGCTAAAGATGCCTTATCCTCGTTACAGAATTCTTCCGCCGAGGGAAATTGTCATGTACTTCATGACGGAAACTGAAAGGCTTCAGGTTACTCTCAACAAAGTTCAACGGGAGAGGAGGTCTTGGAAGAACAAGTACCGCACCCTCGATGTAGAGTGCATCCAAATACAGCAATTACTGAAAGAGAAAGATGCTCTGATTGAAATTTTGGAGCAGCATGCTGTAGAGAATCAAGATGACCAAAGGAATTTGCTCACTCCTTTCACTTGGCAAAGGAATGACAACCCGACAACGGCCCAAGCGCCCCGGTCAAAGAAAAGGAAGATACCAGAGTCAGCACCCGGTTTCTCCTCAGAGAGGACTCGGGACCCATTAGTTTAGGTTTCTGTTTCTGCACTTTGTAATCTACTGTATTTCCATTTCTGTAATCCTTTGGAATTCAATAAAAAGGGGTTTCCCCACTGTTTGATATTTGCAATCTAATTGTTGAAGTTTATTTCAATTAAACCTAAAAACAATTAATATAATCATTGCATTCATCATTCTCACATCGCGTATTCTCCTTACCTACGAATCTCACGTTTGTGTCTCGATTCTAGAGTCAAACTGTCTCATTCGTATAATACTCGGGCCAATCATCAGAAAAAGATGGATGATCTTGAGGAAGAAAACAGAGAGTTGAAAGAAGAGATCGACATTCTGAGAGAGGATATGAGAAAGCTTCGTAACGACATGCAAGCCATGGCAGAAGCTCAGCTACAAAGAACTGTGATCTCAGAGATCACCTCAACGCCCATCATAGAAAAGTATGATCCTAGGTATCAGATACCGAAAGATCGTCCTTGGGGCATGCCTGTTAACTATATCCCGGAAGGATATGTTCCGCCGATCACTGAAGATCATGGAATCGCAACAGAAGCCGCTGAGCCTGAAGGTTACAAACTTCGGGAAAGCGAAGATGCCAGGGGCATACTCAAGACTCCTGAAGGTTACAAACTTCGGGAGGCACCAAGACTTACTGTCGTAGTCACGGTACCACCCCCTGTGGTGCACACTGTCTCGGAAGGACAGATTCCACCAACACCTTCTGGTAAGAAGGAAACTATGTTTGACAGAATGGATGAATTCCAGGAGCAGTTCTTGGAAATGCAGAAAGAGCTGCAAGCCATTCGTGGTCAGGATCTATTTGGAAAGGACGCCGCAGACCTCTGCTTGGTCCCAAATGTAAAAGTCCCGCACAAGTTCCAAGTGCCCGACTTTGAAAAATACAAGGGTAACTCTTGCCCTCAGAGCCATCTGGTGATGTACGCTCGGCGGATGTCAGCTCAGACGGAGAATCAGGACCTGCTGATTCACTACTTCCAGGATAGTTTAACCGGTGTCGCACTCAAATGGTACATGGGTTTAAACCGTGCCTCGATCAGAACATTCAGAGATCTTGGCACTGCCTTCGTCCAACAATACAAATACAATTTGGACATGGCACCCGACAGAGATCTACTCAGATCAATGTCACAAAAGGACAAGGAAACCTTTAAGGAGTATGCTCAAAGGTGGCGTGAAATTTCCGCTCAAATTTGTCCACCTCTCGAGGAAAAAGAGATGACAAAAATCTTCTTAAAGACCTTAAGCTCATTTTACTATGACCGACTGGTTGCCAGTGCGCCCAGTGATTTCACCGAAATGGTCGGCATGGGCGTACGTCTTGAGGAAGCCGTCCGAGAAGGACGTTTGGTAAAAGACACTGGATCAACGAGCGGTACTAAAAAATACGGTAGTGCTCTCCCTAAGAAAAAAGAGCAAGATATTGGGAATATCTCTCTCGGAAAGCAAAGGCGTCGTTATCAACCAGTAGCAGCTGTTACTCCTGCTATCGGCCCCGCGCCCGTTCCTATGTATCAACCTCAGGTTGCGCAGAGCCAGCCTGACCAACAAAGGACACAACAGCCTCTTCAGCAGGCTCGTCCTCCATATAACAACAACCGTACAACACGGCCACCAGGATTTGATCCTATACCCGTAAAGTACGCAGAGCTATTTCCGTTACTGCTAGTTAAGGGGCACATTCAGACTAAGTCTCCCCTTTCAGTTCCGGAAAATCCGCCTTTTTGGTTTAAAGCGGATCAAACATGTCCTTATCATCAAGGAGGTTCAGGGCATAACATTGAGACTTGTCTTAATTTCAAATCCGACGTGCAAAAGCTTGTTAGGAGCGGGCTCTTATCTTTCAAAGATACGAATCCTAATGTTCTTACGAACCCGCTGCCTCAACATGAGAAGGCTGCAGTCAATCTGATTGAGAAAGAGACTAACAATGTCTATCAAATTCATGATGTACTCTTATTGGGGACCAATTTGGTCAAGATGCATTGTAGACAGAGTGGATATGGCCATGTGCCACCTCATAACTATCACCAGTGTGATATCTGCTCTAAAGATAACCAAGGATGTTCTGTAGTGCAAGTAGCTCTACAGGAACAAATGGATCTTGGATGGATCCAGGAGCACCGAGTTCGTGGAGTTAACATGGTTTACACGAATTCCAACGTCATTCAAAACTACGACATCCGTGTGATGAATGTCAACTTGGTGGCGATGCACTCAAGGCAAAGCCAGTATCATAATCTGCCGCGGCACGATTACAGTTCCTGTCTGACTTGCTCGGTAAACAAACAGGGATGCTCTTTCATACAAGAGGCCCTCCAGCGTCAGATGGATCTTGGATGGATCCAAGACTACCATGATAGGAATTCCTATCAAATCAACATGGTTCAGATCTTCGACATCCGCGTAATGGATACCAATCTGGTAGAGTTACATGCTGAGCAGGTCCGACTCGGATTCTTAATATCACATGACTATCAAAATTGTAAAGCGGGTTGCGAAAACGATCGAGGTTGTACCCTTGTCCAGGAGGCACTTCAGCACTTATTAAATCACTGGTGGATGCCAATCTATATGGACGAAGATACTCAGCAGATTAGTATCAATAACAGGAATCCTACTCGTCGTCAAAGTCAGGATGTCCGATCAATGGAAGGTAACCTAGTGAGGTTACATTGTATTCAAAGTGGGCGTGGCCAGGTGCCACCACACAACTATGACAATTGTAGCGTCTGTTCGGAAAGTAACCAAGGGTGTTACCTTGTGAGAGCAGCTCTTCAGGGTCAGGTCGATCATGGAGAAATTCGTCCACATCCAGGTTCAGGACCCATCATTTGGTCGCCGAACTACCTTGCCGATTAAGTTGAGGATGTTGTCACGATCTCTGGTCATTACAGGACCAGGGATGTTTTTGCCATCGTCCCTCTACTTGACGAATCTAGAGTTCCCAACCGGGAACGGATCAAGGTTACTTATGACGGTCAGAAAAATTAGAAGGTTCCCATAGTCATCTATCTACCGGGGCCATTACCGTATGAATCAGCTAAGGCGATCCCTTACAAATACGGTGCAACAATAATCGAGAATGGAAAGGAAATTCCATTACCCTCCGTCGTAAATATTGCAGACATCAGTCGTGTAACACGGAGCGGTTGAATCTTCAACCGAGGGGTCAAAAGACAAAGATGAGATGCTAAAGCTCATCCAAAGGAGTGAATATAACATTGTTGATCAACTGTTACAGACTCCTTCAAAGATCTCAGTATTATCACTGTTACTCAGTTCAGAAGCACACAGAGAGGCTTTACAGAAAGTCTTGGAGCAAGCCTTTGTGGAACAGGATGTAACAATCAGACAATTCGATAGCATTGTCTCTAACATCACTTCCTGCAATAACTTGGGATTTAGTGATGAAGAATTACCTGAAGAGGGTCGCCGGCATAACATGGCGCTCAACATTACAGTTAACTGCCAGGGCGATGCTTTAGCCAACGTACTGGTAGACACAGGGTCTGCCCTGAATGTTATACCAAAGTCCACTTTGATGCAATTATCATTTAAGGGCCCTCCGATGAGAGTCAGCGAGGTCGTCGTCAAAGCATTCGACGGATCCAGAAAAACAGTTATCGGCGAAGTTGATCTTCCCATAACTATTGGTCCTCACACTTTCCAAATCACTTTCCAGGTCATGGACATCCGGGCAACATACAGTTGTTTATTAGGAAGACCTTGGATACATCAGGCTGGAGCGGTCACTTCGACCCTCCACTAAAAGCTAAAGTTCGTCAAGAACGATCAACTTGTCACGGTTTGTGGGGAACAAGCCTTGCTCGTGAGTAACTTATCATCATCTACTTGTGTGGAACCCGAGGAGGTTATTGGAACTCAGTTCCAAGCACTATCGGTGAGCAAGAACGATCAATCCGAATAAGGAACTTCAATTGCTTCATACAAAGATGCTATCAAAGCGGTCGAGAGTACCGATACGACAGGATGGGGACGGCTTGTCATTCCTATTGACAATAAAACAAAGAAGGGTCTTGGTTTTTCTGCGACCTGTACTCAGACAGCCGCCAACGATGAAAGTCTTCATCCCCTTCAAAACTTCTTCCACAGTGGAGGTTTTCTCCACCCAGTGTCTCAGACAGTTCATGCTATCAATGAGGAAGATCCCTCTGACACAGATGAAGAATGGAAGTCCTACCTTAACAAGGATGGCTATATGTCTCAGGAAGAGGTGCCTATGCCTTTTTGCTTTCCTACAGAAAGTCCGAGATTTATACCAAGATCAGATGTCGAAATGATCTACGGAGATTGTGATCCGAAAGGATGTCGTGCTCCGCCAAATTCATTAGAGGAAGACACTCTAATGAAAGAAAACTTTGATCGCAATTACTATGGCCCGATGGATGGTCTTCCAATGTGGCATCCTTACCCAGGAAACTTGGGGCAAGAAAGTCAGCCGAGTAATGAAACTCAGCTGAGCGTCATTGAACAGAATACCTGTGTCCCCACCCTGTCATGGGATCAACACTCAGGTCATTCGGAAATTACTCAACATGAAGATGAATTCGCAACGTTCGCAGGACTAGAATTCATCAACTATGCTTTTCCCGAGGTCAACGTCATCGAGAGAAATGACTCCTCCAGTTCCACAGAAGTTTGGGACACCTTGGGACAACCGAGTGGAAAATTCGACTTTATGGTCAAGTACACCGCTCCCGAAAGCTCTCGTATCAGGCTCGAAGATATCCAGCCAACTGGATGGGGAGATACAGCTGAGAGCACCAATGCTATGCAAAATGCAACAGAGGAATCCTCCTACGACAATTCTGCTTGGGAGACAGATTCCAACGATCCTACTCCACCAGAAATCAGCGTTATTTCTGAAGACAAATCAAGGAAGGTGCCAGACTTTGTGATTCACCGAGGAGTTCGCCGCCAATGGGTTGCCGTCGAGATTCCGAAGGTTGTTCGTCAGTCAAAGTAATTGCCATCTTTAACCTTTCACCCTGCCCAGGTGAAACGAATATTTTGATAGGGCTCGCTTTCTGTAAATTTCCCTCTTCGCTTTGCCCAAAGCGACAGAGTTTTGTTTTATAGGGCTGTAGTTTCAAGATTCGACTTGTTCATTAATAAAATAACGTCGTTCTGTAATTTCCGCATTAATTGCTGTTTTCTCTTTTTGCTTTTTCAGAAAATGGTAATCCTAAAAAACATTCAATAATAAAAACAAGCAGTAAAATCAAAACACTGCACACACTTACATTTTCTCTATCTCTTCTAAACACGAATCATCATGTCATGCAGATTGCTTGTTTTATACCCCGTTGAAACATACGATCCGATGCCTTCTTCCAACTTTGAGTTCCCGGTATTCGAGGCTGAAGAAGAAAATGGCAACGAAATTCCAGAAGAGATCTCCCGACTACTCAGACAAGAGGAAAGGTCCATTGAACCTCACAAAGAGCCGTTGGAAACAGTAAACTTGGGTTCAGAAAAAGAGAGAAAAGAAATCAGGATCGGAGCATTGCTCAGTCCAACTACCAGAGAGGGTTTGACAAAGCTTCTCAAAGAATTTCCCGATGTATTCGCTTGGTCCTATCAGGATATGCCAGGGTTGGATACCAGCATCGTGGAACATCACTTACCGTTAAGATCAGAATGTCCGTCAGTAAAGCAAAGGTTGAGACGCTTTCACCCGGACATGGCCATCAAAATCAAGGAGGAGGTACAGAAACAGATCGACGCGGGTTTCCTCGCTACATCTGAATATCCTCAATGGTTAGCCAACATCGTACCCGTTCCCAAAAAGGATGGAAGGGTCAGAATGTGTGTTGATTACAGAGATCTAAACAAGGCAAGTCCAAAGGACGACTTTCCTTTACCACACATTGACATGTTGATTGACAGCACATCAAAGTTCAAAGTATTCTCCTTCATGGATGGATTCTCGGGCTATAACCAGATCAAAATGGCGCCGAAAGACATGGAGAAAACTTCGTTCATTACCCCATGGGGTACCTTTTGTTACAAGGTAATGCCGTTCGGTTTGAAGAATGCCGGGGCAACCTATCAAAGGGCCATGACTACTCTGTTTCATGACATGATACACAAAGAAATCGAGGTATATGTCGATGATTTGATTGCAAAATCAAGAACAGAGGATGAGCACGTTGAACATCTGTCAAAATTGTTCGAACGTCTAAGAAAATTCAAGCTCCGCTTGAATCCCAACAAGTGCACCTTCGGTGTCCGTTCAGGGAAACTACTGGGGTTCATCGTCAGCCAGAAAGGGATTGAGGTTGATCCTGACAAGGTCAAGGCCATTCAAGAAATGCCTTCTCCGAAAACTGAAAAACAAGTCAGAGGATTCCTGGGACGTTTGAACTACATCTCCAGATTCATATTCCTTATGACCGCCACTTGTGCGCCGATTTTCAAGTTATTGAAAAAGAACCAGGATTGTGTTTGGTCAGAAGATTGCCAAACCGCCTTCGACAGTATCAAGGAATATCTGTTGAATCCTCCGATCCTATCACCTCCAGTGGAAGGAAGACCACTGATCATTTACCTCACAGTCCTAGAGGACTCAATGGGATGTGTACTTGGCCAACAAGACGAAACTAAAAGGAAAGAGTCTGCCATTTACTATCTAAGCAAGAAATTCACCGACTGCGAGACTCGGTACACAAGACTTGAGAAAACTTGATGCGCTTTGGCTTGGGCAGCCAAACGTCTTCGCCAGTACATGATTCGTTATACTACTTGGTTGGTCTCCGAAATGGATCCAATCAAGTACATTTTCGAAAAACCTGCTCTCACGGGAAGGATTGCCCGTTGGCAGATGTTACTATCAGAATATGACATAGAGTACCACGCTCAGAAAGCCGTTAAAGGAAGTATTTTAGCCGATCATTTGGCTCATCAACCGATTGACGATCAAGAATCAATCGGGTTTGACTTCCCAGACGAAGATGTCATGTATCTAAAAATGAAAGATTGCGATGAACCGCTACCCAGTGAAGGGCCAGAACCAGGTTCCCAGTGGGGACTCATCTTTGACGGAACAGTCAATCATTATGGAAACGGAATTGGGGCCATCATTGTTACCCCTCAGGGTTCCCACATTCCTTTCACTGCCAGACTTACGTTCAAATGTATGAACAACGAGGCCGAATACGAAGCATGTATCATGGGTCTCGAAGAAGCGATTGATTTAAGGATCAAAAACTTGGACGTATACGGCGATTCAGCCCTGGTTATTAACCAGATAAAAGGAGATTGGAACACATACCAATCAGGATTGATTCCTTACAAAGACTATGCAAGAAGGTTGTTACCCTTCTTCAACAGAGTCGACTTTCATCACATCCCTCGTGATGAGAATCACATGGCTGATGCATTAGCCACTCTCTCTTCCATGATTAGTGTAGGTCGATGGAATGACATACCTAAGATCGACATAATGCGCCTTGAACGGCCCGCTTACATCTTCATGATGGAAGCAGTCATAGACGACAGACCTTGGTATCACGATATCAAATGCTTCCTTCAGAAACAAGAGTACCCATCTGGGGCACTCAGAGAAGACAGGAAAACCCTCAGGAGATTGGCTGGAAACTTCTTCCTGAGCGGTGACACTCTTTATAAGAGAAATTTTGACATGGTTTTGCTCCGATGTGTCGACAGACCAGAAGCAGACATGCTCATGAAAGAAATTCATGAAGGATCCTTTGGCACTCATGCCAACGGACACACAATGGCGAGAAAAATTCTCAGAGCCGGGTATTATTGGTTGACCATGGAATCCGACTGCTACAAGTACATGAAGAGGTGTCACAAGTGTCAGATATACTCTGACAAAATTCATGTACCGCCATCATATCTCAAAGTTCTTTCTTCCCCGTGGCCTTTTTCCATATGGGGAATCAACATGATTGGTATGATTGAGCCCAAGGCTTCAAACGGACATCGGTTCATCCTGGTAGCCATTGACTATTTCACCAAGTGGGTCGAAGCAGCGTCATTCGCCAATGTAACCCGACAAGTGGTGGTCCGATTTATCAAAAACAATATCATCTGCCGTTATGGTGTTCCAAGCGAGATCATTACTGATAATGGATCTAACTTAAACAATAAGATGATGAAAGAGTTGTGTGCAGAGTTCAAGATTGAACACCATAACTCATCTCCCTACCGACCCAAGATGAACGGAGCGGTAGAAGCGGCTAACAAGAACATCAAGAAGATTGTTCAAAAGATGGTTGTAACCTATAAAGATTGGCACGAAATGCTACCCTTTGCTCTTCACAGTTATCGTACATCTGTCCGCACTTCAACAGGGGCAACCCCTTTCTCTCTAGTATATGGTATGGAGGCAGTTCTCCCCATAGAAGTAGAGATCCCATCAATCCGGGTATTGATGGAAGCTAAGCTTACCGAAGCTGAATGGTGTCAAAGTCGACACGACGAACTGAACCTGATCGAAGAGAAGCGAATCACGACACTATGCCACGGTCAGTTGTATCAGCAAAGAATGAAGAGGGCGTTCGACAAAAAGTTTCGACCTCGTGTCTTCAAAAAAGGAGACCTCGTGCTCAAGAAGATACAATCATTTCTCACTGATTCTCGGGGCAAATGGACCCCAAATTATGATGGCCCATATGTGGTCACGAAAGCTTTCTCAGGCGGCGCCTTGAGACTTGCAACCATAGACGGAGAGGAATTTGCCTACCCCACGAATGTTGATGTAGTCAAGAAATACTTCGCCTAGACTAAAAAAAAAAAAACGTCTCAGTGGATTGAAAACCCGAAAGGGCGGTCCAGGCAAAAGTTAGAGACATGAAAAAAAAAGAATCATCCCGATAGATTGGAAATCTCATAGTACAATCCAGGCAAAAATTAGGGATAATGGCAAGTAACTATGTTCAACAGAGGCAAGTCCCTCAGCAGCAGCAGTTACAGCATCATCTATCGGAGGAAATCTCCAGTCAAAGGTGATCTTCGACGGAAGCTCAGGATGCCCCGAATTCAAAGTTGATAGAAGGATAGTGATCGTTATGTTTCAACGTAGCCCTTTTCCCTGTAAATTACCATTTTCTAACTTTGTATATACTCTTTGGAATCACGCGTTTGGCTTATCTCCATCTTATCAATAAAATTTGAGCCCTTGTGCTTTTGTTTGTAATTCTTTACTTGTTTTAGCTTTACAGAACGACGTTGTTTAAACTTAATCAGCGATTCTTGAAATAAAACAAAAATGAATTTACTTGTTAAAACTTTTTCTGCTTTTAAATTAAAGATGGCATTTCTTTTGACTGTTGAACATCAGAAGAACATCGATTGCTTCTCCCGAAGTAAGCGAATTTCAAAGTGCAGAATCAAAGTACTCCTTCTAAGCCAGTATGCCTGAATGAAGGGATCAACTGTGTCAGAGACCTTGTTTCGTCTGACACGCCTCGGCCGAGTTCTCATCTCCTAAGCCCGATCAACATAGCTCCCAACGGGACTATCTCTCCTAAGCAAGGTGGAATTGCTATTTTGAATCAACGGTACTTCTTCGCCCCGCGATGTCCGAGTATCCAATTGTGTTCATCCATTAGTCTGTATGTCGCGTCTGTTTTGTCAGCATAAACATACATACTTCATGCATTTTTTATTTGCATTTACATTTCATATTGCATCGTTATCACTTGAGTCGGTCTTGTCCCCTAGTGATAAACAGTTTTCTCAATCGAGTTTGTCAGTTCTTTCCTCGTCAGGAAGTGTTGCGTATGCACAATCTCGCCACCAGTGTATCTTTAGATCAGAGTCGGCACTTGGCCACTTTGATAACTTGAACCTCTGAAAGATCAGAGAACCTTCAACAAATGTCACTCTTTGCCATTGAAGATGATATCCTCGCTTTCCCGGATTAAGGAAAATCCCCAGAGAAAGCTTCGTGATCAGAGATTCGGCAGCATGCCAGTTTTGCTCTGAAAGGACCGCTGATGAAAAGGTCATCGGCCCCACAAAATTGGACCCCATCATATGGCGTTTCTCCGGGAAGATCCCGAGAAAAGTATGATGAAAGATCCCAAATGAAAACAATCTCTCAAGAGACTCGCTTTCCCCAGTAGAAACAAATGGCGTCTCCAACAGAGAAGTTTGTACAACTCTATAACTCAGACGACTGGGTTCCCCAGCAAGTCTGACATCAAAACTTTTTCCACTCAAATGGCATCTCCCCAGGAAAATTCGACGAGAAGTTTGAGGAAAGCCGCTACGAATATCGTCCCTTGTCAGTATAGTTTATTGACAAAAGAAACTAAGACCAGTTCTTGGTAGGAAACCAGGATCGAGGGGAAGTTTAAATCAGAAACTAAGACCAGTTCCTTGGTAAGAAACCAGGATCGAGGGGAAGTTTAAATCAGAAACTGAGACCAGTTCCTTGGTAGGAAACCAAGAACGAGGGGAGGTTTATTTCAAAAGAAAACTGAGACCAGTTCCTTGGCTGAAAACCAGGATCGAGGGGAAGTTTACCTTTTCTAAGAATCATTGCTTAGTTAAAGAAGATGAATGTGTAAGCTACCATTCATAACCACCATCAAAATTTCGGATATTCTGATATTTAATCCCCTTGCACCCCGAATGCTCGAATACTAACGTCATTCACACCTTCGGGTCCAAGAAGATTAAATAGGGGCATCTGTAATACCCCAAATTTTGACCACTAAGATTCCCATTATTGTGCAAATCATCATCACAATATGGATGAACCATCATGCTTCATCAGTCTCCCCAGAGATGGGTGAGCATCCAATACAATCAAAATTAGGGTTTCAAGCCCTCTCTGAGTGCTTAGACAAAGGATCAATCAAGAAATGACATGATCTTCAACTTTTCTAATCTCTCAAACATCCACAATGGATAAAAAAGGACTCCCACTTCAAGGATTAAGCACAAGGCTGCTCCCTTCTAGGTGGATCAAGTCTCAAGATCGACAGTGTCACCAAATTAGGGTTTTGGTCGACCAGGGCCTCCAGATGGAAATTTTCATCTGGGCACAAGGCAATGATCCAAAACATGACCTAATATACTTCATGGAACCTCATGAACCCATGCATCAAGTCAATTTTGCCTCAGGGGATGCATTAATCAAAAATCAGGAATTATGGTTTCTTGACCTAATTCACCCCTAAGTTGACTTTTGGGACAAACCATGAGCCAAGACCTCAAGAGATGATTTGAGGGTCTCTAATACACCATATTGATCCATTTGGAACAATGGATTGATCCAAGAAGCTTGAGCAACAAGTCTCATTTTCATCTGCACCACAATTAGGGTTTTAAGGGAAAAGTCAACTGTAACTTTGACTTTTGACCAAGACATGCTCCCAAACCCTAATACATGATTGAATATACCCTATGACACCCATGGAACATGTCCATCAAGTTTGATTTAGGTCAAGGACATGATTTCCTGAAGAATTGCACAGTTTGGAATTCATCTGATAAAAAGTCAACTGTGCACAAAAGTCAACTTTGACTTTTTGAGATTTTTCACCAAAATGGATTTTTAACCCTAAAATGATGTTAATGTATGATTTGAATCATCATTCATCAAGAAAAATCAAGAAAAGTGAGATAACTTGTAAAAGGGGTAACCATAAAACTTAGAAAATTTTTCTAAGTTAAAAATAAAGTGGCAAAGGTACCAACTTTGGAGGACCATAACTCCTAAACCACAAGGCCATTTTTTCTCATCCAAAGATGGATTTGTAGCCCTCATTATCACCTACAAAAACTTCAACTACAATTCATTCCAATTCATTAAGGATTTTGAGTTATGGAGTGATCAAAGTGGCTGAAAAGTGAAAATGTCACTTTCTCCAACACTTAGTGAAATTTTCACTAAGTCAGAATTCTGCTTCACTTTTTGCCAAATGTAGGGGGATTTTTCACTTGGAATCAAAAGAGATCAAAACCAAACATGTTCAAACAGTTGTTGTATCATGTAAGAGCTTTCCAAAATGGCCAAGAACATTGCCAAATTCAACCTACATCATGAGATACAACATTGGCAAGTTGCCTTGCTGAAATCTGTCAAGGCAAGGCAGAATTTGCACTTTGGCTCGATTTTCCAAAATCAGCCAATTGCAATTGCTCCAATCCACTTGGACACCTCAAAGGATTGAATCCAAAGGGGACAATCACTGAGCCAAGCCTCCAAGGTCCAAGGAACAAAGAATAGCATGTTGAACCTAGAATGGCCAAAATAGGGACAAGACTTCAAATTTGGAATGAGGCATTCAATGGAACCATCAAGGTGGCATGGACTGAGCCATTCTCATCTGAAATCAGTCAAGACTTATCCAAGACCAAGGGGACCAAAGCTCTGTGCCCTAACCTCTAGTCAATGGCTAGAGGAGACTTGAATTCTCATTGGACAACATTGGCCAAACCTACTTACCAGCTGCCATGCACTATTCCTTGCAAAACAAACTTGCTCTACTATAAATAGAGCTCAATTGTGGTCAGTTTGAGTACACCAAAGCCATCTAACATATGCTTTCCTCAAAATCTCTTTCTCTTGGCAAAAATGCCTTTCTTAGCAAGGTAGCTACCGGGTTTTGAGTTTGAGAGCAATTATGCACAAACCAATCACTCACACACCTCACATACATCACATATGAGCTGATCAAACACTCACATAACATCTGGAACATCAAAATCTCAAAATCACTTGCCATCCACACAAGTTTGAAGTGAAGTTGCAGCTGAGATGCCATAAACTGATCCAGTCCATTTCAATTCAATCCAAGTGTTCAAACACACTCCATATGGTGTAGGGAAGCTGTCCAGATCATCACAACTTGTCTGTAACACCTCCAAATCAAAAATCACTTTGAACTTGCTGTCACGACTTGGAGGTAAGCCTAAACTTGGGCATCTCTTAATCTATGCATATTTCCTCGCACAATAATTTGGCCATATGTTCATAATCATGCATGGAATGTTTTCCCTCAATTAATTGCATTGTTTGAATCGTGTATCAAAAATCCTAGCCTTCATGCAGAAATTAGGGTTCTTGAGGTTTCTTCGTGATTTCTTGTTGTATGTTTAATTTAAATGAAATTAAAGTACATAGACATGATCGTGAGGTTGAGGCGAGCATAATGATATGTGGATTGCATGTTATAATTACGTATTCAGTGAGATTGGATGGAAAATGCAAATCTGGGCAAACTGAAAAACGCGCGTGTTCTTGGTGTTGTTCTTGGCGCCATTTTCATATATTTGAATATTTGAATTTTGTGATTTTGTTTAATTGATTCAAAAATTAATTTCTCTCTGAGTTTTAATGATTTTGAGTTGATTCTTTTTTTAATAATTCACAAAAATGTTAAAATATTTTATTTTATCAAAAAATCCCAAAAATATTATTTATTTCATATAATTGATATTTTTGTAAAGAATTAATATTTTGATTGTTTTTGGCATTTTAAATATTTTTTCTACATTGATTTTGCAACTTTTAATGCTTTCTAATTATTTTGTAGGTCAATACTTAATTTTTGAAGCATTAATCCAAGATCACAATTTGTTTTCCATGTGTTAAACAATTTTTGATCATTTTAATTGAATTTTTATTCAATTAAATACATTTTGAAAACAAATTAGGGTTTTGGATTAATTCAACCCTCATAAATCATTTTCAAAACACTTTGGGCCTCTATTAGAGTGTAAGACCCAATCCTTTTTTTGACCAAATCATCTTTGGGCCTCACTTATTGTATAAGTCCCGATACCGTCAAAAAACAAACGGCGCGATCGTCGCCTTTTCAAAAATCATCCGGCCCTACCCTCGAGTAGTAAGACCCATTTATTCATCTCAAAACTTTTTGGGCCTCTTGAGAGAGTGTAAGACCCATCCCCCCTTGTACAAAAACTTTTTGGGCCTCACTCATTGTATAAGTCCCTCTGTAGAAGTAAACGGCGCGATCGTCGCCCGTTTAAAAATAAAAATCATTTGGGCCTACCCTCGTGTTATAAGCCCCACTCTTTTCTTTAAACCTTTTTGGGCCTCTTGAGAGAGTGTAAGACCCATCCCTTTGTACAGAAAACCTTTTTGGGCCCCAGTCACTTGTATAAGTCCCGCTGTACAAAGTCAAACAGTGCGCTCACTGATAAAACCCTGGGCCTCTCCTTGAGCTGTAAGCCCCAGATCTTTCTTTTTCAAAGCACTTTCTCCTTTGATTTTGAATATACTGTTGTTTTTAATCTTTCTTTGTTGAACAACTAACCAAACAGCATGGAAGCTCTACAACCGAGTAAGTGGTTATCGCTTTCGTTTACTGTTTTCATATTATAAACTGTATTGTGGGGCTGCTCACTGTAAGTCTCCTTTCATAAACTCATATCTACTGTGTAATAATAGTATAGATATTTTGAGTTTCCCCGGCTAC
This sequence comes from Lathyrus tuberosus, assembly GCA_022829125.1. Lineage (NCBI taxonomy): Eukaryota > Viridiplantae > Streptophyta > Magnoliopsida > Fabales > Fabaceae > Lathyrus > Lathyrus tuberosus. The sequence goes on along the minus strand of JALAZF010000403.1, from coordinate 5,176,372 downwards.
TACGTCTAGAACTAAGTGACGCCGTTTTATTTATTCGTAGAAATAGACGCCTAGATCCCCAATAGGAGCACCAAATACAGTCTTCTCTTCGGCTGTCCTCCTTAGGAATCGTCAAGAAATTCTATCCCCCAGAGATGAATTATTCTCGGTGAAACTTCTCTTGAATTTCTTCAAACCGCCGAACGGTTCGGATTCTCTCTAAAAGTTAAAGTCACTGGATAGTAAACCTCGCACGTTTACCAGTGGTTTTAACTCCAAAAGAGTTTTCCTGAACTTTTCTTTGGTTTGGGACCCACGGGCTTCTTAAAAACATCGACCTCCTCTTGGGCATCATACAAGGACCCACAGGCTTCCTAAAAGCAACCCCGCCTCCTCTTGGGCATTATTCAAGGACACTACGGCTTCTTAGAAGTATTCACAGCCTCCTCTTAGGCTTCGTATAATGATCTCTTCCTCCGGGAATGATAGCCTCCTCTTGGGCTTCGTACAAGGACCCGTCGGCTTCTTAAAAGATTCCAGCCTCCTCTTGGGCTTCGTACAAATTGTCCCGACGACCTCCTAGAGGTATAGGAACAGAACTTAATCATCTGCATAAAACAGTCCTTTCATAGAGTCTACTACTGTTTCTCAAAGCATAGTACACAAGATAAAACTCTAGACTTGGACAGTCTAACTTCCTTGAGTCTCAAAGACATTCTCAAGCACCCTTCGTTAAATAGGAAGGAAACCCGCAGACTCGGATAGTCTCAATACCCTTTGGATTTCCCGTTTCCTCAAAGAGAAGGAAATATCCCTGATCCTCAAATCAAATCCCTGAGTACAGTGTTGCTCATATAAGAACTGATTTTCTCTTTTAAATCAGTATATTGGATCTGTCACTCAACTGAAACAGTTACAATAGCCTCCATCTCGGGCTTCGTACGAGATACCAAAATTCTCCCCAGTGGAGTCAAAACAACCTTTTCGCCTCTCTCTCGGGCTTTGTACGAGATACATAAACACTCTATTACTGAGTATAAAAGATTCTCCAACTGAGTCAACTCTTTGCTAGCCTCCTCTTAGGCTTTGTATAACGATATGCCCCACTGGGTCAAAAACTTTTAGCCTCTCTCTCGGGCTTTGTACGAGACACAAATTAGCCTCCTCTTAGGCTTTGTATAAGAAAACCACTGGTTGATCCAATCAACCTTTTAACATCAAAGCTGTGCCTCGTTCACAGTACACAAACATCAACAACTCCTTCATCTAATCGCTGTAAGCGGCAAGCCTCTGGATCATCTACATCCATGCCACTGTCCCTCTTTTAGCATGAGAAATTCCTAAGGAAAGATGGCATTGCTCTACACTGAGTTAAAGTCTTCTCCTTCAGGTTAAAACCCTTTCTTCGGAAATTATGGCATTGCTCGGATCCGCGTATCCCAGTTAAAGTAATTCTCCTTCCCCCTCTTTAGAGATGACAAATTCTCTCTAAAGTCGAGGTCTTTCAGCTTCACGTCTTGGGCTTTGAACAAGACACAAATAGACCTTTCAGCTTCACATCTTGGGCTTTGAACAAGATACAAATCACCTTTTGCTTCATGTCTTGGGCTTTGAACAAGACACCAAAAACCAATTTCCTCCCCTAGAATAGGAGGAACTACGAACACTCTGATTTCCCTGTTTCGGTAAACGGGAATACGTAGGCATAAGATCGAAAGAAAAGATCTTAGCGAGCGTAATCAACAAAAAACCCAAATCCCCTATCTCCATCAATTAAAAGCAGTAATTCAAAAGCATCAGTCCTAACATCCTAATCCTTATTCCCCGCCAGAAACCCTTTGCCTAGAAAAAAGAAAGAAAGAAACCTGTATTGGCGAAATATGAATAACCAGTACAAAGGCCCCTCCACATTGATAGCATCCGTAACCTAACAGACCGCTGTTTAAACTCGGTATGCAAGCAGGGTTAATTGGAGACATCTATTTCCCTTCCTTATTCAGCTCACAATAGGATAAAAAATGAATCGACCTGTAGTTTTAAGCTCAACCGCAGAGAGCGACCAGCGCTTAAGAACCGCGTCCAAAACCGCTCGCTACAGAAGGGGACATAGCCCTATTGTCAAGTCATGCTAGAGAGTAGTTGATCAGCCTGGCAAGATGTGGAGTTTTGGAGCATGTGAAGATAACAAACCAAGAGGGAATCATGTGAGTATACTAATTTGCAGTCTAAACTATTTGCTTCAGAGAGGGTGTACGAGCTCATGGTATTCAGGTGTGTATATTAACCTGAATAAACTGCTCTGACTGTGTTTTATTGGGAGCTTCTTGAAGGACTTCTATACGAAATGAGTCCTCTGAATGGTAATGGGAAGCTGATGTCCCCAAAAGATGTTGTTGAATGGTGATGTTGTAACATCATGATTGCTGATGGTTATATTTGGAAGATGATTGAGAGTGTGCGTGTGGAGTTGGATGCTCAAGCATTTTTGTCAGAAGAGATGTTTCTGACTATGTGAATTAGAATGTGGAGATTCTGGTCTTGTTTTTAGTAGTTTGTTCTGGCAAAGCATGACTACTAATTTTGAAGACTTCACTAGTATCAACAACTACTGGTGGATGTAATGGTAGAGGGATTGTGATGTGATCTGATCAGAACATTTTTTTAGAGAGTTGTTCCTTCTTCTGCTACAAGTATCTCTTGAAGAGATTAGATCTCAGTAAAGCAGAGAATTTGTGGAGTCTGTGAGCAGTGTCAAACAAGTCAGGATACTTGGTTGTGTTCTCCAAAAGTGAAAGTACAGTATGTGAATGTACTCAGCAAGTGTGCTCAAATGTTCATCTCCATCTAGAGCATTAGTTAACCATGACAGGGGGAGTACTTGTCTATGGATTCTGCAGCAAAGGTGCATATATTGTGAAGCTTGCATGCTGATCAAGCTTGTGGAGATTGGTTGCCTCTTATGAGGAGATAATGTCAGATAACATGTTATGACATTAGGCTGTTGGATGGCATGTTGGTGTGGACATGAATGGTTCTAGCCATGTGAAGCTAATTGTTTGTATCATGTGCGCACATGCTTCTGAGGAGAAGTCTGAAGACAATTTTATGCAGTTTTGGAAAAAATTTGTGAGGGTCTTTGTTGATGGGAGATGTCACACTTGTCTTTATGTGTGTTATTAATTCTAAGTAAGAGGAGTTTACTTAGAGTTCAGTGGAAGGCATTGTGAGTGTGCTTCATAACTTATGGATGATTGTGTGAAGCATTCCTGACTGGATGGATGAAGATTGTGTCTGGATTTTCCAAATACTATGATGTACTGGTCAAGGAGCATCAGTTGTGAAATTTAAGGGGATAACTTCTGTCTATACTAGTGTGGTACTTGGATTGTTTGAGGATTAAGCATTTTGTGAATGCGTTCAGCAAGTGTGTTGAACAGAGGGTGCGCTCTTGAAGACATGAAAATGAGTCTTATGTTTTTCATTCATTTAAGGTGTTCTTCTTGCAAAGGAGCACTGGTTATCTTAGATAGGGAGAGTTTGTCTTTTGTGGAAAAAGTGATTTATCCAGATTGTAATGTCAGACAAGATGTCGTGACATTGTGTTACTGGTGAAGTTCATGGTGTACTTGACAGTTTAGACCTGGTTCTATAGATTTGTGTGTCAATGGATTGAATCAGAAGTATACATTTACACCAATGTTGTCAATTTTTGGCCAAAAAGGGGGAGAGAATGTACAATAGTAGCTGCTGAGTCTGGATTTTATTCTAAGTATGTTGGTTGGCAGATTCAGAGTTTGTCCAATTGTGGCTAAAAAGGGGGAGAGTTAGCCAAGTTGTTGCCTAGTTGTCTGCTGTGGTTCTAGGCTTGAGGGGGAGTGTGTAGTTTGTGCAGCTGTTTTGCTAGTTGCAGTTTTGAGGGGGAGTTGCTGTTGCTAGTTGTGTGCTGATGTTAGTTTGTATGGTGTTTTTCCGCTGGTATCTCTGGTGTAGGCTGAGATTTTTTTAGCCAAAATTAGCCAAAGGGGGAGATTGTTAGTTCTTGTATTGGCTGGAATTTTGGTAAAACAATGGTGTTGTTAATGATGTCATATGTCTGATGTCTTAACATGAGTTCTTAACATTGAGTTGATGTTAAGTTCAGAAGGGTTGCAGTTTTGTATGCTGATGTTAAACCTGATGTCTTGACATCAGTTGACAGAACGTCAGTCTGATGTGGTTTCTAGGGCTGCATTTGTTTAAGTGTGTTTTGAGAAGATCTGGTGGAGAGATTGCAGGCGAATATCATGGGACAAATATATTTTGTTGCAATCTTATATTGAGCAGATATTGTTACTATTTTCATGCAAAAAGATATGAAGATTAATTGAAGATTTAATTGAAGATTTAATTGAAGATTTAATTGAAGATTTGATTGAAGATCTATTTAGTAGCAGAATCTTTTGCAGATTTGTAGCAGCTGATTTGTTGTGATTTGAAGGCCCAAATCCAGTTGGTAAATAGGTTATAAATAGAAGCATTGTAACCTAGTTTTAGTAAGCCAGCCATCATGTAAACTATAAGGGCTGTGTTGTTTGATGAACCACCCGGTTTGTGGGATGATCATCATGTTTTTCTCTAAGTCTGTAGGTAAGAGATGTATTGGTCTTAGAGGAAGCTGTTAAGCAACTCTAAGTATTGTTCTTAGTCATAAGGGTCATGTTTAGGTATTGTTATAGGAGTGTGTCTTCTACTTTTATGTGTTTGGAGTGTTGTTGGAAATCAAGCTGTTGATGCAGTAACTGAGATGTTGACTGCTAGACATCATTGCAATGATAGGAAGTGAGATGGAGTCTCTTACCTAGGGAGAACTTAGGTAGAAGGGTCATTGGGTAGGGATTAAGTGAGTAGATTGTCAACTAGTATTGTTGAGTCTGTTATTTAATACTGCTAATAGTGGACTTCCTTCCTGGCTTGGTATGCCCCCAGATGTAGGTTGTTAGACCGAACTGGGTGAACAAATTCTATGTGCACTTTTCTTTTCAGCAGCTTATTTAATTGTCTATAATTGCCTTGCTGTTTATGTCAGACCAGATGTCTCGACATCATGTAGGACATCTGAGATCTGTTATACCAGAATTTCATTGAGTAAAAACATTTTATCATAAAAACTGAAAATTACTGTCTAGACCTCATTGTCGCACCTCGAAAAATCATCGAAGACACGACCCTCGCGCGAAAGGCACGGAAAACGGTTCGACAGAGTCGCCACCGAACTTTATTTATCCCAAAAAAGGGAAAGGAAAATATCGAGAAAACCTTTAAGGAGGGATAAGAACATGGTCGTCGTAACCACATTCTGGGTTCGGGAGTCGGTTACGTGAGGGGAAGGTACGCGCACCCCCTCACGTCCGTTGTACTCAACGGGAACCTCTTAGTTCGATTTGTGATGAACGTTATCTAAGCTTGTTTGTTTTCTTCTCAATGGTAAACGCGAAATGATAAGATAAAGGGAAAAGATACTAAGGGGAAATGGGGTGGTTTTAGGATAGAGTGCTCGGCAAGATCATCGCGACCTCGGGTCTACGTATGCTCATTCGGACAAGAATGAGGAATCAGAGCAATCTAGTTCGACTACGGGGTTTGACGGAAAAAGATGGTAGTGTGCTTGCCAAGATCATCACAATCTTGTGCCTACGTATCTTTACTCGGACTAGAATAAAGAATCAGAGCAGTCGTAGTTCGTGGTACGCCCACGAAAAGAATGGGTTAGTGTTTGAATTTTAGGAGACGAAACATTGAGTGACATACAACCCAAGGGGCGTGCCTCGAGAGCAGTCACTCAAGAATCCAAGGAATGCTAGACTCCAAGAATTCAGTTCTTTCGTGAGTTGATTGCGAAAATGTTTGATGAGGATTAAGTGTTTTAAGACGAAAGGGTGAATGAACAAAAACCCAAGGGCGTGCCTCGAGAGCCATTCATTCGAAGGCCCAAGGAATGCTAGATTCCAAGAATCTCCTCCTTTCGTAGGCTGATTAAAAAAGTGTTTGAAAAAGATCGAATCGGATTGGTTGCAAAAAGAGGTAAGGATCGATACTAGTCCCTAGGGGTGCTCCTAGTAACAAAACCTATGAAATGTGCAAGTGTGCATTTGACGACGAGGCAAAAGGCACTCGACTTACGAGAATGTTTTGAAGAGTGGCTCGATGACGAATCGAGGATTGGTTTTGAAATGGTTTGATTTGTTAAATGTTTTAGAGAGAATGACGATTATTCGATAAACGAGACGTCGGCCTCGCAACCAATTAATCGGGGCACTATTGGGATGCTAGATCCCAACGACACCTTTTTCATTCGATTGATTTACGAAATATTGTTTGGTGAACAACGAAAGTACCATGTGGAATGCTAGACTCCAATGGCATTCCTTTGTCCAAATAATTAAGACACGTGTTTTAGAAACGAAAGGTCGAGTGACCACAACCCAAGGCGTGCGCCTCAATAGCGGTCACTCAAGAACCCAAGAAGTGCTTGACCTCAAGAATTCAATTCTTTCGTGATTTAATTATGAAAACGATTTGAATAGGTGTGTTAAGTATTTTAATCGAAAATTAAGTGTTTAAGCGTTTCGATAATTGTTAGTGTGTTTGATTAAAATATGAAAAAATGAAATGGTTAGATAAACATGATATGAATATGATATGGACAATATGAAAGAATATGAACAATAATAATCCAGATAATATTGACAAGATATAATATCGACATAAAAATAAAGTTGGTCTCGTCTTAATCAAGATTTAATCGAGAAATCGATAATCAACGATTTTTGACTTTCCTTGACCAAAAATGAAAAGACATAAGATAATGAAAAATAAAATCGAAATAGAAATAAAATCGGTCTCGTCTTAATCAAGATTTAATCGAGAAATCGATAACCTTTAATATTTGACTTTCATTGACCAAATGAATAAAAATAATGAAAAAAATGAAATAAAATCAAAAAATATAGGAAAAAGAATAAAGGTCTCACCTTTATCAAGATTTAATTGAGAAATCGATAAATCGTTGATATTTGGTTTTCATTGACCCAAAATGAATAGAAATAAAATAATAAATCGAGATAAAAATAAATAAGTGGTAGGCCTCATATAACTCAAGATTTAGAATCGATTTGACGAAATTAACTTAATCAAGATTGTTGTTATATATTGGCCCAAAAGAAATCGAAACGAGACAAAAAAGAAAGTCAAGTAAGAAATTGAAATCGTGAGATCTAGTCTAAGCTATAAACTTGCTAAGCTAAAAGTCAAAGAAATTAAAAATCGTATTGACTAAAGAAATGAATTAATAAAAATCTAAATAGTCTAAAATAAATCCTAAGTAAAAAATGAAAGAATTAGTTTCAAAACTATTAATCATAAAAGAAAAAAAAAACAAAAATCATTAGTTAAAAGAAAAATGAAATGCTAAAAATATTCTAAATTTTTTGAAGAAAGTCATTAAAAAAAACTAAACTAACTAATTTAAATAAGAATTAAAAATAAAAGAATAATACACTAACTAAAACAAGAAAAATGCACCGCCTCCATAATGTGAGGCCCAATCCAAAACGGCCTGGGTCGGATATCAACTGGGTCAAACCCGGTTCGGCTATACCAAGAGCAAAGGGTGTAGAACCCTACTCTTACCAGACATAGCCGCTTATTCTTTCCAATTTTTCCCAAACGAAACAAAGTATTAGCAAGGCAATGTGAAACTGAACGAGATCCAAATTTCACCGTCCAACTGCTTTTCTCGCTGGAAAACTCACCCACCTCTCTCTGTTTCGACCTTCTCTCTCCATCGCGTCTCACTCACACGACTCAACCTTTCAATCGCGGTTTCTCTCGCTGTTCGCGATTCTCTCTCGATCTCGCACTCTATTTCTCTCTACTTCAGCTTTTTGGCGCGGTGGTGATTGTTGTTTGAAGGTTTTTGTGGTGGTCCGGTCGGAGACAAGGTTGTCGTGAAGGTGGTGGTGAAGGGCGCGTTTGTGTGTTATGGCGACTGTTGTTGTTGAACGAAACGGAGGGCAAGTGTTACCTTGTGAAGATGGTTGGTATGAATTTGGTGAGTGATGTAGGATGAACAAAAATGTTGCGGAGTTTGAATGATTGATGGCGGCGAACCGTGTTTAAGGTTGAACGGTGGAGAATGAGGGTGTTTGCGCGACGTGTGTTGGTTGAGAAATCTAGAGCGAAAATTGACGGCGAGTTTTGTTTTTCGATGTGAGCTAACGGTGGCTTTAAGTTACAGGTAGGCAAAATGTGAATCAGTGGGTGTTTGTGCTGCAGCTCATGTTATTGCTGTTCGAAGGAGAAAATAATGTTGAGTTCTGAGAAGGTGGAGGTTGTTTCATGGTGTTATGGTATGCTTGAAGGGTGTTTTTAGGGTTCAAAGGTAATGGTTTCCTCCCCCTTTTATTCGTTCTCTCCCTCCTTTTAAAACCAAAACTTCTTTTTTTTTTGAATTTTTTAGTGTTGTCTTTTTCATGACAGACTGTTGTTGGTTGTTGTGTTAACATAGCAGGACTTGGGAGCAGTATTGTGCAATTTTCATGTGCAGATGCGGTTTGCAGGAAGTCTTTTGGAAATTGTAGAATTTTTAATCCATTTTGGTGTATATCTTTTGTGAAGCGTTGCTGTTGTTTTTGTCCATGTAGTAGGTTGTATGTTTGATAGCAGACTTGGCAAGGTGTATGGTTTTGTTGCAAAGTTTTGGATGCTTGTGATGGTTCAGATTGTAGCGCAAGGTGCATTTGACCAGATGGGATTTTTACTCTCTTTTTTTTAATTTGGAAATTGGACTTGGGCCTTATAACTTGGACATGGATTACTTGGTTTGGATATTGAAATCTAATTTTGAATAAAATGGTTTTTGTGGAATATAGTAATGGATAATATAAATAAATAAATACATAGTAAATGGTCTTGATAACAATAAAAATAAAATGGATAGAATATAATAGAAATGGATTAAGAAAGTGGTTTGTGAATAGATAATAGATGGACTTGAATGGGATAATGAATAATGGATATTGGGATGAAATTGGTTTTAAATGGATATTGATATAAAAATGGATAAAAAAGGTTAAAAGATAGATATGACTTAAAATGAAAATGGATAAAAAATAAAAGAGGGATGAAGCTGAAGACAACATATTTTTTTAGATTTTTCTGAATAATTGTCAGTGGGTGGATGTACAGATGGAAAATACACAGGTAGGACAAATTTGGAGTATGACAGATGCCCCTATCTAATTGGCTTAAACCTAGTAACATGAACTACTACGACGTTCAGTCTTATCGAGGTATAAGTCAATTAGATATAAAAAAGACCACAAATTTGTCTGAGAAGAAAGAAGGGATTGGGCAGTTGGAATACAGGAAATCCGACACCAAAAGGACGACAGACCTATCACAAAAAGGATGAAAGTGAACACACACACACAGACCCTTCCACCAAAAGGATGAAAATAAGGTCAAAGCCTGCTATTAACGAAAGGATAATAGGGCACACACACACAGACCCTTCCACCAAAAGGATGGAAATAAGGTCACAGCCTGCTATTACCAAAAGGATAATATGGCACACACGCACACAGACCCTTCCACCAAAAGGATGAAAATGAGGTCAAAGTCTGTTATTACCAAAAGGATAATAGGGCACACACACACAGACCCTTCCACCAAAAGGATGGAAATGAGGTCACAGCCTACTATTACCAAAACGATAATAGGGCACACACGCACACAGACCCTTCCACCAAAAGGATGGAAATGAGGTCACAGCCTGCTATTACCAAAAGGATAATAGGGCACACACGTACACAGACCCTTCCACCAAAAGGATGGAAATGAGGTCACAGCCTGCTATTACCAAAAGGATAATAGGACACACACGTACACAGACCCTTCCATCAAAAGGATGGAAATGAGGTCACAGCCTGCTATTACCAAAAGGATAATAGGGCGCACACACACACAGACCCTTCCACCAAAAGGATGAAAATGAGGTCACAGCCTGCTATTACCAAAAGGATAATAGGCACACACACACGCAGACCCTTCCACCAAAAGGATGAAAATGAGGTCACAGCCTGCTATTACCAAAAGGATAATAGGGCGCACACACACAGAGACCCTTCCACCAAAAGGATGAAAATGAGGTCACATCTTGCTATTACCAAAAGGATAATAGGGCACACACGCACACAGACCCTTCCACCAAAAGGATGAAAATGAGGTCACAGCCTGCTATCACCAAAAGGATAATAGGGCACACACCCACACAGACCCTTCTACCAAAAGGATGAAAATGAGGTCAAAGTCTGCTACTACCGAAAGGATAATAGGGCGCACACACACACACACAGACCCTTCCACCAAATGGATGAAAATAAGGTCAAAGCATGCTATTACCAAAAGGATAATAGGGCACACACACACACAGACCCTTCCACCAAAAGGATGAAAAATTAGGTCAAAGCCTTCTATTACCAAAAGGATAATAGGGCACACACGCACACAAACCCTTCCACCAAAAGGATAAAAATGAGGCCACAACCTGCTATTATCAAAAGGATAATAGGGCACACGCACACAGACCCTTCCACCAAAAGGATGAAAATGAGGTCAAAGCCTGCTATTACTAAAAGGATAATAGGGCACACACACACACACAGACCCTTCCACCAAAAGGATGAAAATGAGGTCAAAGCCTACTATTACCAAAAGGATAATAGGGCACACACGCACACAGACCCTTCCACCAAAAGGATGAAAATGAGGTCAAAGTCTGCTATTACCAAAAGGATAATAGGGTACACATGCACAGAGACCCTTCCACCAAAAGGATGAAAATAAGGTCAAAGCCTGCTATTACCAAAAGGATAATAGGGCACACACACACACACAGACCCTTCCACCAAAAGGATGAAAATGAGGTCAAAGCCTGCTATTACCAAAAGGATAATAGGGCAAAACGGTAACAAAGGTTGTCGTTCACCAAAAGGATGATTCACATACCACAGGTTCACGGATCGGCGACACCAAAAGGATGACGGATCAATACAAGCTACTACCACCAAAAGGGTGATAGGAAATTTCTGATTTTGAGGGTTACCAACACCAAAAGGATGCAGGTTGAGTTGAATTGACAGGGTTTCGACTATCACCAAAAGGATGATAGTAAGGCAATTGACAAAAGGTCAAGTTTACTGGGGATATGATGAGTGAGATTTATTTGGAGACATCAACAACAGGTTGAAGAGACAATTCAATGAGGAACGCCCACTGACTTGCTTGGAGATCACAGCTTCATCAACAAGAGGTTGAAGATTTCATGAGGAACGCCCATGAACTTGAAGAAGATGCCCCTGACTGGGCTGAAGATTGTCTTGAGCTTGATCAAAAAAATCTTGGACCAACTTTGTGAGGAACGCCTATAGATTTGAATAAGATGCCCCCGGCTGGGCTGAAGATCGTCTTGAAATCTTGGGATTGATCCTGGATCTTGACTAAGCACGTACAAATGCTTAATTTTGTAATGATGTGCAATGCAAAGGCTGACGTACGGAGATGCAAGTGCTGGGGAAGTATGATTAGGTTTTTGGATATGCATATGATGTACATGATGCCTATGATGTCGAATGCGATGCATATGATGCGTATGATTGCAATGCGGATTGGACTTTGGGCGGTGGGAGGGATTTGATTTCCTCGACTCTCAGTTTGTTAAAGACGCCATGATTGAAGCGGACGAAGATGCTCTCGAGTCCTCAAGTTTGATGACTTGTTGATGAATTATGGGTTCACTCCTGAGAGATCCACAACTCTATGCTTAATGGTCAGGATAGCCTTCTGCAACAAGGCTTGCCCCAGTTCGAACATGGTAATGGTCTTCCCCTTATTAACCAATTCTGAAGCAGTCTGATCTTTGGAAGTTGAGCTTTGATATGCTTTGAGGTAGCTTGCCCCTGATTAAGCTGTTGAAGATTTTGCCCTCCGATTGAGCTGTTGAGGTAGTCTTCTTCGGGTTGACACCACTGAAAATTCAAATTCCTCTTTGATTGCCCCTTGTTGGAATCGCTTTGATGTCAAGCACTGATTTGCACAAATGGTAATCTTAATGCAATACTCATGTAAGTTTTGAAAAAGTGTCGTTTATTGGAATGTCGTGATAGTGAGACGAATGGACCGTTAGCCCAAACGTGTGCTGATTTTGATGGTGTGAAAGATATAGCAAGGAGAATGACACCAATGCTGAAGATTAGCAAATATGGGGAGTTAGTTTACGCAACCTTGCGACAGTATGCTTTTAGAATAAACCTCGCCTCAATTAGGTCTTTCGAGGGTTGTAACGTGGTCTGGTTTATGGTTTATGAAGCAAAGGATATTAGGCTCAAAGTATGATTTGTACCCACCCCTTCTTCGTGATGATCTACAGTCATACGTTCAGTTAATTTTGCACATGTTTGTCTTCCAAAAAGGTTGACGGTGTATCATACCCCAAATTTGCCCTACCTGTGAATAGTTTTCATCTGAACATTCACCCACTAACCATCATATCTATATCCAATCCATTTGTTCATTTTCACTTTTAATTAACCTATCTTTTTCTTGTATTCATTTTTTATAACCATTTCCATTATCCAAACTTTTATCCATATCCATTTATGTGTCATTATCCATATTTTACCAATTATCCATTTCTATTTTTCTTGATTCATTTTTATATCTAATTCATAAATTATTTTCAACTCCATATTTTCCATATCCACTTTTCATTCCATGTCCAGGTTTCAAAACCATATCCACTTCATTTACATTTATTTTCTTTTTTTCAATTCAATTTCAATTATCCATATCTTTTTTCTTAAACCATTTCCAAATCTTTTTCTTCCAATCCACTTTATTCCTTTTTCTTTAACATCTATTTTATTATCCATTGTCAATTCAATTCACAATATCCGTTTCCATTTTCAATACCCATTGTTCTACTTTGATTTTCAGTTTATCTAGTAATCCATTTTCCATATTTATTTCCATTTATCCATTCAAATAGCTATAATCTTTTTTTTCATTCACAAAGGTCCTACAAAATATATGTGGTTCATAAGGTTCAAAATGATTCAAGGCCCAAGATATATATTCTACAAAAATAATAGTCAAGTCCATTTACAATCCAACTGCAAAGAAGTGTTACAAGAAAATAGGCCCATGGGAGCATAGTTTGCGGCCCAACCTGTACAATTCACAAGAATCATTGGCATCAAACATCCTGCTACAATATTTGCCACCAAACCATGATAGCCGAAAATCACTCCAAACCATGTGCACAACTGACGGATCCTGCACACCCGTACCGCCACTTCCGTCCAAACTCCTTGCTGTGACCTGCTACAACAATAGCAACAACACAATGACCTATAGCGTAAAGCAAGACAAAAAACCAGACAACCGACAACAAGGAACTACAGTGAGAAGGACATGACATTTCAACAACGGTTTAAAACTGAGAGATTAATCTGTGAAGAGGGGGGTCAGCTGGTACCAATTGGTTTGAGGGGGGAGAACACATTTGAAGGGGGAGAAATCAAAACTTTGAACTCTCCAACGAAAACAGAAATTTCTAATAATCACACTCTTTTCCACTCGTCCTACACACTCTGCCTTAGCTCAAACATGAGCCAACCTTCATCTTCATTATCTCAGACAACTCCCACCCTCACTCGCCGTAAAAACAACAACAAGCTCAACCTTCGTGGTGTTCTACACCTTCCAGGCTCGTAACCTCCATCATCACTTTCACCAATCTGCGCCCTCACTTTCCTTCCTCCATCCGCCATTTTCTTCGACCTCCACATTCATCAACTCAGCCTCCATTTTTTCTGAACCGAACCTTCATCAACACCACCAACAACCATAACTGTCAAAAACTCCTTCAACACCCATCTCTACGACACACATCGACCCACAATCCGAAATCCACACAATCACCACACGAATCCAAATCGTTTCAGATCGGAAGGAGTAGAATAAGAAAATCGAACGAAACAACCCTTAAATCGAATCAGACGAACTAACTTGAAGCGAATCTGGAGTGTACGAGACGAGACGCGAGCGAAAGGGACGATTTGCGAAAAGGGGAGGCTTTGCTCTTCCATGGCCGTCGTGATTTTATGTTGGTGATGAAGATTTTGAATTTGGGGCTCACGTTTTCTAAATGTGTACTTGTGTGTTGTTTGATGTATGCATGGCTGAATGTAAAACTGATTCTCACCTTTTTTTCTCTGATGATGGATTTAGAGTTGCTGACTTTGTTCCATGGGCTTCGTTGGAACTATGCTGGGTTTTTACAACCCATGTCGGTTTTTTGCTTCTAGCACCACCCTTCGTTTGGGTTTAGATGGGCCTATTCAAGCCCATGCTGTTTTCGCATGAGTTTACCATATCATACCCCCTATATTTCTACTGCCAACTCTGGTTTCAATTAGGTTTTTATTGGATTTTTTGTGATTACATTTTTTATTAACTTATTTTTTATTTAGAGTTTTATTTACTTCTAATTACGTGGTTATTAATATTAGATTTCGATAATCTGATTTTGGGTAATTTGACGTTAGTTCGTTAGTGATCTTGGTTTATTAAATTTTAATCTCATTTTTTTAGTTCGAGTTTAGATTATTTAATTTTTTATTAGATGTTGGATTAATTATTTTGGACTAAACTTTTGATATTAATTCTTGCTTAATTTTCAATAATAATCTTGAGTAGTTTTTGTTCAAAGGTCATTTTTTTTAATTGATTTTTGGTTAGAATTTTAATTAGCTCTCTTTTGTTAAATTCTTACTAATTTTTTTTTACTCTCTTGTTAAGTACTTTTGATTTTGGCTCAGTTGATCTTGGAGGTTGATTTGCGACGTTGGACACTTGAGCTTATTGGATTGATCGTGTGAAGCTTCTACAAGTCTCCTTGATTTTTTTTTGCACGCATTGAAGAGGCAACGGACCTTCTCCGTTAGGTACCCCTAGAATCTCGATTTTATCTTTCATGCCTCATTCTAGGATTGTATCCATGTTAGAAGCATGTTTCTTTCCCCTACTTTGTTTGATTTATAATCTTTGTGAGATGTATGATTTTTTCATGTAGGTTTACTTCATGCTTTAATTATATGTGTGCTATTCATATTATACTTGTCCAAGCCAAAAATCTTTTTTTTAAACTAATATTGTGACTTTATGTCAACCCTTTTAATACCTTGTAAATCGATCGTTTTCACGATCGCAATCAACCTCACAATGCCTCCTCTTGGGCTTTATACAACGATAATTGTTGCACATTTCACTTTGGTTTGTATGCGTGTATGTGATTGGCTTACTTTAATTATGGCTCGATTATTCCCACTTGATTAATTACACCCCTCTCCCATAAGATTAAAATCAACCCCTTTTTACAACAATAAGCAAGCTTGATCCAACGTCAAGTATTTTCCAAATCAAATTCAATTCATCTCCAAGCATTCACTTGATCCATATATCAAGTCCCTTCACCTACTTTGTAAGTCGAGCGCTTTTGCCTCGCAATCGAACTTACCTTGAACCATTAGGACGACCTTTCCATTAGTCCCCAACCATTTCACACGCAAATTCAAATCTCGATCAACATCGAGCACTTTTCAAATCAAATTAATACATTTAATCATACTTAAACACTTTTCTTAAAAGAAGAAAAGGGAGTAGAATGGAATCTTAGATTCTTCTCCTCAATTATTTGGGCCCGAGGAATCTTTCTTAAGTTCAATCAAATTGTCTTCTTTAAAAGACTCATAACACGATTACATATCAAACCCTTTTTTACAATAAATCAAATCAAATTTTCTCTTCTTAAACACTTGGATGAAAAAGAGAGAGAGTCGATTCTTCTACTAGCTTTCCCGATTACTTGGACCCGAGGAATCTTTCTTAAGTTCAAGTAATTGTCATCTATTTAACATACTCTAACCATATTAAAACTCTTTCATATTAAGGGCGAAAAAGAGAGAGAGCCGGTTCTTCGACTCGCTTTCCCGATTACTTGGGCCCGAGGAATCTTTCTTAAGTTTGAGTAATCGTCACCCAATCAAAATACGAACACATTAATCCAACTCCTCGCCGCCGTGCAATTAAAACTCTTTTCATAAAGAACATTGTTTAAGTCATTCTTTCGCGCATATGAACTCGTGCTTCAGCCTCCCCTAGCAAGCAGACAAGCCAATGTTTAGTAGTTAGAATGCAACCTAAACTCTCGTTCGCCTAAAATACGTCTAAATCAAACCTTTTTCTCAATCAAATCTCTAATACACTTAATTCATACTCAAACAGCTTTCACATAAAGAACATTGTTTAGTCCATTCTTTCGCGCATATGAACTAGTGCTTCAGCCTCCCTTGACGAGCAGACAAGCCAATGTTTAGCAGTTAGAATGCGAATTAAACATTCATTCGTTTAAAAAACACAAACCAACCGTAGTCCCACGAACTACGAATGCTCTGACTTTCCCATTGCACGAGGGAATACGTAGGCACAAGGGTTCTTGATCCTTGCCGAGCACAATAATAAAAAACCACCCATTTTCCCTTTTAAAAAAAATTAATCCTTTTACCTTAGAAGATAAACAAGCAAATGTAGCTAACTTTCTCCCGAATCGAATCAAGAGGTTCCCGTTGAGTACAACGGACGTAGAGGGTGCTAATACCTTCCCTTTGCGTAACCGACTCCCGAACCCGAATTTGGTTGCGACGACCATTTTATTATCCCTTTCAAAGGTTTTATCGATATTTTCCTTTCCCTCTTTTGGGATAAATAAAGTTCGGTGGCGACTCTGTTTCGAACTGTTTTTTCCGCATCTATCGCGAGGATCGTATTTTTTGAGGTACGAAACGGTGTAAGCGTGATGATTCAAGGTATGCTCGAAATGGCAGTCACCTTATTTGTTTTTGATGGGTGTCAGTGACCCTTTGGTTTTGGCATGGTGGTCACTGGATTTTATTTTGTTTTTGTTGAGGATTTGAGGGCCTCTTTTGATTTTGTTTTTGATCCCTATCTTTTGCATGGACTGATTTCGCTTGTCGAGTCCATCGGGATTGCCTTGATTTTTGCCTAAGTCTCCTTTGAGGTACTTGACTTAGCAGGCTTTTGATTTTTTTTTTGTTTTTGATTTTGTTGTTGGAAGATTGTGACTGCCAAGTCATGGGTATTGATGAACAACTGTCATATCTTTTGGATTTTGCTTTGTGATTTGAGTTTGTAATCAGGCTAACTGAACACTACCCTGCCCCAGGTTGAGTGTAAGGGTTTGAATATTAGAAGGAAGCTACTACTTCTAGGCTCGAAGTGGTTTACTAGGGATTAACTCCTTGTCTCTTCAGTGTTTGGGGGTTGAAACAATGCATGTACATCATCGGCGGGATTTTATCCGAAAGCATACATTTTGCAATTATGGGTATTTCGCTTTCATCATCCTCCCTCCAATCATTGCTAACAACAGTTTGATATAGAGAGTGAAATGGATAAATGTGTCGGTGTTTTGCAGAAAAATGGAAAAAATGAGTGAATACGACATAACTCAATCAAAACATGCATAATCACTACATTAAGAAAACCAAATACAAATGACAATGTTTAAAGCATACAGTACTTAAACAAATAAAGACAAAATACAAGAATGCAAATGACGGGATGGCAACATGACTGCCTTCTTCGGGGAATAAACTTGACTTGACTTGACTTGACTTGATGCTGACACTAGTTTGGCGGCGGCATAGGGTTTTTAATAACGTTTGGAGCCCTCCCATTGAACGTGAGAAACTTTGAGTCGATCATGTCTTGAACCTTGTGTTTGAAAGCTCTGCAGTCCTCGATCGTATGCCCTGAAGCACCCTTATGAAACTCACAATGAGCATTAGCATCATAATCTGGGGGAATGATAGTTGGAGGGGCCAAGTCTCTGGGAGTAACAGCCTTCTTCTCCATCAATTAAGCAAAGATCTGAGCATATGACGTTGGCAGACAATCAAAGTCTCTATCAGACCTTCTTGTCCTCTGTTGATTAGGCTGACGTTGTTGAGCAACTCTCTGTTGTTGATGTTGAGGAGGATACTGATACCCTTGCGGGTTGTATGACTATTGCTGAGGAGCCTGTTGCTGAGGTATCGGAGCTTAAACATCTTGAACAGTTGGCTGATAAGGCATCACAGCATATTGCGCAGCAGCAACATACGGATACTGGAAGTATGGCATTTGAAAAGGCATTGGAGGAGGAGCTTGTTGTTGAGCTTGCCCTTTCTGAGCAGAGACATCATTTGTTTCGCCCTCTTTCTTTTTGTATCCATTGAAGGGCTTCTTGAGTGCAGACTGACTGCTAGAACCTCCTTGGATCTTTCCACTTTTTAGACCCTCTTCGATTCTCTCACCGACAATTACCAAATCAGAGAATCCGGCAGAAACATTACTAATCAATTTCTCATAGTATTGGCCTTGCAAAGTACCCATGAAGATGTCAATCAGTTCACGATCAACAAGAGGTGGATGCACCCTTGCAGCTAACTCTCTCCAGCATTGCGCGTACTCCTTAAAGGATTCGTTGTCCTTTTGAGCCATACTCTGAAGTTGAGTACGATTCGGAGCAAGGTCAGTGTTGTACTTGTATTGCTTGACAAATGCATCAGCTAGATCATCCCAAGTGCGCACATTGCTACGCTCCAGCTGCATATACCATTCATGTGATGCCCCAGACAGGCTGTCTTGGAAGTAATGGATCATCAGCTTTTCATCTTTGGCATAGATAGCCATCTTGCGGCAATACGTCTTCAGATGAATGTGTGGCCAACTGAGACCTTTGTACTTTGGGAATTCTTGCATTTTAAATTTGGGAGGAATGACAACATCTGGCACCAAGCACATATCCAGAGCATTCAGAGAAGTTGAGTTGCGTCCCTCCATGACTCGGAGTTTTTCAGCTAGATCGCGACACATTTTGATGGCTTCAGAATCCTGAGCAGCAGTAGGATTGACAATTGGGATAGCAGCATGGTAGTTTTGTACCTCATCATACTGATCTACCAGATTTTCTTCAGCATGAGGAATAGGAATCTGAGTGACAACAGGTTGAGCTTGCGGAATAGCTCCAACAGCAACTCCAGATGTTGGAAGTGGTTGAGTAGTGGCTTCTTCAGTGGCAGGAGTGAAGTTCATTGGTATCCCATAATTGATAGGGTTGGGAACAGGAACTGAGAGCCTTGAGGGTGACCCTTGCACAGGCACAGTGTTGTTGGCAGCAGCGGCTTCACGCAGTTCTTCTTCTCTTTTGGCCATCATGATGGCTTCAAGAATCTGATCAATCTTTCCCTTCATAGAGTCCAACTCCTCTCTAAAGGCAGCTTGCTCTTGCTGAATCTGCTCCATCGTTCTTCTTGTGTTGGCTCGAGTTGCGTATTGGTGTCGAGGAATCAGCTTGATTTACTGGAGAAGTAAGGAAGTTGAAGTG
Source organism: Lathyrus tuberosus (assembly GCA_022829125.1). Taxonomy (NCBI): domain Eukaryota; kingdom Viridiplantae; phylum Streptophyta; class Magnoliopsida; order Fabales; family Fabaceae; genus Lathyrus; species Lathyrus tuberosus. The sequence goes on along the minus strand of JALAZF010000403.1, from coordinate 5,156,847 downwards.
AGATTCTGAGGTTGAAAATGCAATGCAAGATGCATAACAGATGCAATGCAATGCAATGACATGAGATGCAATGCAAGATGCAAAATCCAGGATCGCAGATCGCAGGTTCAAACAATTCTGAGGTTGGTCGTTCACGGGTAAATAACCAAAGTCTCAAATCAAAGAAACCCTATAGGTAGGCTCTATGAGGAAAGTTCTAGGTTCTTTACCCATAAACCCACTCACAGGATAGTTTCTACGTTGATGGATAAGGTTCCCATGATTATGGACACTAATCGCATCAACGTCACGCAACAGACTAGCTGCATTACGACGAGAATGACGACAAGGTCTCCCCTGAGCGGGGTCTTCATGTTAGGCGCACAAGGAGCGAGTCCTTGGAGACTAACACTACAAGACCACCAATATAGAACTTGGCTCTAAGAGTGGTTCATAGAGTCACGGACCCTTCATGAATCAAGTCATGCAACAGGCTAGCTGCGTTACAACAAGATCTACGAAAAGGTCTACTCTAGGGGAGCTTTCATGCTAGGCACGCAAGGAGCGAGTCCTTGGGGACTAACACTACTCGACATCCAATTCTAAACTATGTGTTCTCTCTACTTTTACCAAAGCTCGGGTGTAGAGCATTACTCATGATATCATCCCAAGATCCAACAGCCAAGAACAATAGGAGAAAGCAATAAGAGAACAAGTACGTAAACGAAAAAAACATGCAAACAAAGACAACGCTCCTCACAAATTGCTCTAAGATAGGCTTGACTCTCTCTTGCATGGAGCAAATATCCCCAGCAGAGTCGCCAGCTGTCGCACCTCGAAAAATCATCGAAGACACGGCCCTCGCGCAAAAGGCGCGGAAAACGGTTCGACAGAGTCGCCACCGAACTTTATTTATCCCAAAAGAGGGAAAGGAAAATATCGAGAAACCTTTAAGGAGGGATAAGAACATGGTCGTCGTAACCACATTCTGGGTTCGGGAGTCAGTTACGTGAGGGGAAGGTACGCGCACCCCCTCACGTCCGTTGTGCTCAACTGGAACCTCTTAGTTCGATTTGTGATGAACGTTATCTAAGCTTGTTTGTTTTCTTCTCAATGGTAAACGCGAAACGATAAGATAAAGGGAAAAGATACTAAGGGGAAATGAGGTGGTTTTAGGATAGAGTGCTCGGCAAGATCATCGCGACCTCGGGCCTACGTATGCTCATTCGGACGAGAATGAGGAATCAGAGCAATCATAGTTCGACTACGGGGTTTGACGGAAAAAGATGGTAGTGTGCTCGCCAAGATCATCGCAATCTTGTGCCTACGTATCTTTACTCGGACGAGAATAAAGAATCAGAGCAGTCGTAGTTCGTGGTACGCCCACGAAAAAAATGGGGTTAGTGTTTGAATTTTAGGAGACGAAAGATTGAGTGACATGCAACCCAAGGGGCGTGCCTCGAGAGCAGTCACTCAAGATTCCAAGGAATGCTAGACTCCAAGAATTCAGTTCTTTCGTGAGTTGATTGCGAAAATGTTTGATAAGGATTAAGTGTTTTAAGACGAAAGGGTGAATGAACAACAACCCAAGGGCGTGCCTCGAGATCCATTCATTCGAAGACCCAAGGAATGCTAGATTCCAAGAATCTCCTCCTTTCGTAGGCTAATTAAAAAAGCGTTTGAAAAAGATCAAATCGGATTGGTTGCAAAAAGATGTAAGGATCGATACTAGTCCCTAGGGGTGCTCCTAGTAACAAAACCTACGAAATGTGCAAGTGTACATTTGACGACGAGGCAAAAGGCACTCGACTTATGAGAATGTTTTGAAGAGTGGCTCGACGACGAATCGAGGATTGGTTTTGAAATGGTTTGATTTGTTAAATGTTTTAGAGAGAATGACGATTATTCGATAAACGAGACGTCGGCCTCACAACCAATTAATCGGGACATTATTGGGATGCTAGATCCCAACGACACCTTTTTCATTCGATTAATTTACGAAATATTGTTTGGTGAACAACGAAAGTACCATGTGGAATGCTAGACTCCAATGGCATTCCTTTGTCCAAATAATTAAGACGCGTGTTTTAGAAACGAAAGGTCGAGTGACCACAACCCAAGGTGTGCGCCTCAATAGCGGTCACTCAAGAACCCAAGAAGTGCTTGACCTCAAGAATTCAATTCTTTCGTGATTTAATTATGAAAACGATTTGAATAGGTGTGTTAAGTATTTTAATCGAAAATTAAGTGTTTAAGCGTTTCGATAATTGTTAGTGTGTTTGATTAAAATATGAAAAAATGAAATGGTTAGATAAACATGATATGAATATGATATGGACAATATGATAAGAATATGAACAATAATAATCCAGATAATATTGACAAGATATAATATCGACATAAAAATAAAGTTGGTCTCGTCTTAATCAAGATTTAATCGAGAAACCGATAATCAACGATTTTTGACTTTCCTTGACCAAAAATGAAAAGACATAAGATAATGAAAAATAAAATTGAAATAGAAATAAAATCGGTCTCGTCTTAATCAAGATTTAATCGAGAAATCGATAACCTTTAATATTTGACTTTCATTGACCAAATGAATAAAAATAATGAAAAAAATGAAATAAAATCGAAAAAGATAGGAAAAAGAATAAAGGTCTCACCTTTATCAAGATTTAATCGAGAAATCGATAAATCGTTGATATTTGGTTTTCATTGACCCAAAATGAATAGAAATAAAATAATAAATCGAGATAAAAATAAATAGGTGGTAGGCCTCATATAACACAAGATTTAGAATCGATTTGACGAAATCAACTTAATCAAGATTGTTGTTATATCATTGGCCCAAAAGAAATCGAAACGAGACAAAAAAGAAAGTCAAGTAAGAAATTGAAATCGTGAGATCTAGTCTAAGCTATAAACTTGCTAAGCTAAAAGTCAAAGAAATTAAAAATCGTATTGACTAAAGAAATGAATTAATAAAAATCTAAATAGTCCAAAATAAATCCTAAGTAAAAAATGAAAGAATTAGTTTCAAAACTATTAATCATAAAAGAAAAAAAAAACAAAAATCATTAATTAAAAGAAAAATGAAATGCTAAAAATATTCTAATTTTTTTGAAGAAAGTCATTAAAAAAAACTAAACTAACTAATTTAAATAAGAATTAAAAATAAAAGAAAAATACACTAACTAAAACAAGAAAAATGCACCGCCTCCACAATGTGAGGCCCAATCCAAAACGGCCTGGGTCGGATATCAACTGGGTCAAACCCGGTTCGGCTACACCAAGAGCAAAGGGTGTAGAACCCTACTCTTACCAGACACAGCCGCTTATTCTTTCCAATCTTTCCCAAACGAAACAAAGTATTAGCAAGGCAATGTGAAACTGAACGAGATCCAAATTTCACCATCCAACTGCTTTTCTCGCTGGAAAACTCACCCACCTCTCTCTGTTTCGACCTTCTCTCTCCATCGCGTCTCACTCACATGACTCAACCTTTCAATCGCGGTTTCTCTCGCTGTTCGTGATTCTCTCTCGATCTCGCACTCTATTTCTCTCCACTTCAGCTTTTTGGCGCCATGGTGATTGTTGTTTGAAGGTTTTTGTGGTGGTCCGGTCGGAGACAAGGTTGTCGTGAAGGTGGTGGTGAAGGGCGCGTTTGTGTGTTATGGCGGCTGTTGTTGTTGAACGAAACGGAGGGCAAGTGTTACCTTGTGAAGATGGTTGGTATGAATTTGATGAGTGATGTAGGATGAACAAAAATGTTGCGGTGTTTGAAGGATTGATGGCGGCGAACCGTGTTTAAGGTTGAACAGTGGAGAAGGAGGGTGTTTGCGCGACGTGTGTTGGTTGAGAAGTCTGGAGCGGAAATTGACGGCAAGTTTTGTTTTTCGATGTGAGCTAACGGTGGCTTTAAGTTGCAGGTGGGCAAAATGTGAATCAGTGGGTGTTTGTGATGCAGCTCATGTTATTGATGTTCGAAGGAGAAAATAAAGTTGAGTTCTGAGAAGGTGGAGGTTGTTTCATGGTGTTATGGTATGCTTGAAGGGTGTTTTTAGGGTTCAAAGGTAATGGTTTCCTCCCCCTTTTATTCGTTCTCTCCCTCCTTTTAAAACCAAAACTTCTCTTTTTTTGAATTTTTTAGTGTTGTCTTTTTCATGACAGACTGTTGTTGGTTGTTGTGTGTAACTTAGCAGGACTTGGGAGCAGTATTGTGCAATTTTCATGTGCAGATGCGGTTTGTAGAAAGTCTTTTGGAAATTGTAGAATTTTTAATCCATTTTGGTGTATATCTTTTGTGAAGCGTTGCTGTTGTTTTTGTCCATGTAGCAGGTTGTACGTTTGATAGCAGACTTGGCAAGTTGTATGGTTTTGTTGCAAAGTTTTGGATGCTTGTGATGGTTTAGATTGTAGCGCAAGGTGCATTTGACCAGATGGGATTTTTACTCTCTTTTTTTTTATTTGGAAATTGGACTTGGGCCTTATAACTTGGACATGGATTACTTGGTTTGGATATTGAAATCTAATTTTGAATAAAATGGTTTTTGTGGAATATAGTAATGGATAATATAAATAAATAAATACAAAGTAAATGGTCTTGATAACAATAAAAATAAAATGGATAGAATATAATAGAAATGGATTAAGAAAGTGGTTTGTGAATGGATAATAGATGGACTTGAATGGGATAATGAATAATGGATATTGGGATGAAATTGGTTTTAAATGGATATTGATATAAAAATGGATAAAAAAGGTTAAAAGATAGATATGACTTAAAATGAAAATGGATAAAAAATAAAAGAGGGATGAAGCTGAAGACAACATATTTTTTTAGATTTTTCTGAATAATTATCAGTGGGTGGATGTACAGATGGAAAATACACAGGTAGGACAAATTTGGGGTATGACACTCATATGAGATGCTCTTCCACCAATGTGAAACGTCATTGTTGCTCCTGAATTTCGGAGGTGTATTTTCAGACATGTTCTTTTTACACGCTTGGTAGTTTAAATTGTTGAGTTATCCTTATTTTGTTAAATTTTAATCTGCAGATACATCTATGTATCAAAATTATGGTCGGTTCGGAGATACATCTCCATAAAATGCATAATTCAAAATTCAGTGATTTTTCGGAGATGAATCTCCGAACACGTTTGTTTCATATATTCATGTTAGACCCTTCTCCCTTCCTCCTTTATTTTTTGTAAACACAAAAAAATTCATTTGAGTTCATTTGCTTTAAAGTCATCTACAAACCTCATTTGATCAATCTTCTATAAGATTCTTTAAGTTCACTCACTCCATTCTATATCATTTGTTGCAAAATCACTCACTGCATTTAAGCTACTCATCCACAACTCTAATTTGGTAAATTTCTCATTTCATTTATTTATTTTTAGTTTTGGATGATCTTAAGTAACATAAATCGTTTAAGATGCATTAGATAGTAGTACTTTTCAAATAGGTAGTTGGTGTAAACATGTGTTCCCATTTGATTGGAGTTTAGGGCATCAATGGGGTTTCTTCCATTGCTGAGAATCGCAAATTTATCCGGAGATGCATCTCCGAATTTTCTCTGTACTATTTTCAAAGATTTATCTCTGTTATTGGCTTGGCTGCATTTTGGTTGTATTTTGATGTGATTTTATGGTTTTATTACATATGCAGGTTGAAAATAGCCAGGACAAACTTAGACTCGACCGTGTGTCCCAACACATGTTTGTACGACATGAGAGGGTCACGAGTCAATGTCATCTTATTTGATGGTTCACAATGTCGAGGTTCACAAACATATGGTTCTACTTCCCGTAGTCGTCTGCCTCATGCATCTACTTCTCAAGCATCTGCTTATGAAGTTCAGGAAGACACCCTTGAAGCCTATGAGGCCATTAAGAAGGAATCTGTTACTGATGCAATGCAGATGCCCAATAAATAGTTATCCAAGAGGCCTATTAGACACCTCCTTACTTCATTTCTACGGAGACTATGTTGCTAGGTATGTCTGGAAAAGAGAGGTAGTACATCAGTTTTAAATTAATTTAATCTGATCGATGGTGATATTTTTTTTTTTTGGTAGAAGTGTCCATATTTAAAATCCGTAAACCACGAAAGAAAGATTTTAGATTTGGCATACCCCGATTGTTCAAGAATATTATTCGCTAATATGGGCCTGTCAGTTCAAGAATGTTGTCCACTATAATGTTTTCGAACAAATGTTATGTATTTTTTTTTATGTATATATAGTATGTTTGAATCAATTAATATGTATTTTCTAATTTATGGTCTAAAATGATTTAAAATATAAGTTGGCCTAAAAAAAGTCAAAGCTAGACCAATGTTACTAGCTAAAAAGCAATTAAGGAAGTTGCACCTCCAAAGCATTTAGGGGAGTTGCATCTCCGATATATCTCTTGCTAAGATGCAATAAACACGCACCAAATACTCCATTTTCATTGTTTTTGTTGGATTTGCAATAAACGCGCACCGAATAGTTTAAAATAAATTCAGAGGATTTACAAAGATACATATCTAGATACACTTTGAATAATTTTCAAAAATGCATTTCCGAATAATATTTTGACAAAATAAGAGTGTGTCTAATTTATGATGATGTGATTTTATGTGTGTCCAAATATAGGATGCGAGATGAGCATTCCTCTAAATATATTATCTTCTTTTTGAGTAATCATAAATCCATTCTCTTTAAGTTCAAATTTAACAATGGATAAACAATAGATTTCATCTCTGGCTCTGAAATATTTACTAAAAGAAAAAGATACAATGTCATGTAAGTATTTTGAAAGAACTGTGAGGGGTGTCGCGGCCCAAACCCTTGCTTTAGAACTCAAATAACTAACCTCCAACAAATTTGAATACAAGTTCTTTATGTTAGGATAAACCTTTCACATCAAAACAACTAACATAATCAATTTTGTAAGACAAATAAATTGCACTCAAACTTGCAACAAATAATAAATAAATTTCATTTTTGGACTTCACATTTAAAAATGTCCTCCCTTAATATTTTGCTCAAGACCTACGAATGTGGTAGGCCAACCTTGGATACTGTAAGTATCTATCCTTAACCTATTAGTTGAACTGCAAATCCAACAAAAACTATTCATGCTTACAAAGCAAAAGTATGTCACTTGGTGGCTGGAAGAGACCAAACAATACTACTTGCTCCAAAAGTTCTTTGGATGGTGCTAGATAAATAGGTGTACCACAAAAAATATGCTTTAATCTTTCCCAAAATCCGCATTGTAATGAGCGCTTGCTTCCAGTTTCTTTGCTTCGGTCAATTTGCGCACAGCCTGAAAGATCAGAAAGATGTAAGAATGATAAGAAGGATTTCAGATATGCATCCTACTATGTGTTAGGAAATGGAAGCACTTTACCTTCATGAAATCTTCATGAATTACATAATCACGTTCTGCACGAATGGCAGCCATCCCAGCTTCAGTGCAAACATTACGAAGATCAGCACCATTGAACCCCTGAAGTCAATAAAATACATAGAACCATAAGGAAAAGAATGTGAAATATATATCAACAAGCATAAGTATATCTTTAATCTCCTGCAGCAAGCTTTTTTTTTACAGTACCTCAGCAAGCTTAACAACTGCTTCATAGTCAATTTCACCATGCTTTGCAATTCCAGCAGCATGGATTTTTAGGACTTCCATCCTGGACTGCTCAATTGGTAATGGAATTTCAATTTTCCGATCAAGTCGACCCGGGCGAAGAAGGGCTGGGTCAAGAACATCAGGTTTGTTTGTAGCCATAATAATTTTAACCTAGATACAACCATCCAAGTTAAGCCACTATTTTACAGAGAGATTATGGAAGCAACAAAGAAAAAGCCAATAAATGTAAGTGTAGATCTCTTAAACTTGAGAACAATAAACAGGATGGGAAATCACCTTTCCAAGCTGAACAAATCCATCTAGCTGGTTAAGAAGCTCCATGAGGGTTCTTTGAATTTCACGATCACCACTTGATCCTTCACTGACACGCCGTCTACCAATGGCATCAATCTCATCCATGAATATGATGCAAGGCTAAGCAAAATGATAGAAACAGTAAAAATCAATTCTGAGTAGGTATTTAGAATGAAAACCAGTTTGCACAATAAAAGTTCTTCCTACAATCCTACCTGATGATCACGAGCATATCTAAACATTTCCCTAATCAGTTTTGAACTTTCACCAATATATTTTTCAATTATAGCACTGGATACAACCTGAAATGAAGCATAACTTTGATTAAAATGACCAATACATTTCCCTAAATTGGTGCACAGAGCACAAAGAACAAAACACAACCTTCAAGAAGTTAGCTTCAATATTGCTGGCAATTGCTCTCGCTAATAATGTCTTCCCAGTTCCAGGAGGTCCATAGAGAAGAACACCCTGTGAGAAGTAAATTTAGTTACTTTTCCTTCGATAAAATAGCTTCATAAGTCATACAAATGTTTTCAATATATCCTTACCTTCGGTGGTTTGATTCCAACCCTAAGAAAAAGCTCAGGATTCATTAGAGGCAGTTCAATTGATTCCCTTAGTTCTCGAATCTGATCTGAAAGCCCTCCAACTGCAGAGTAGCTAACATTTCCAGGGTCTTCATGTAGCATATTATACACAACTGGGTCAACCTGTCAAATTGTGATTAAAACACAAACATGACATGACTGTAAAAGCGGTTATCGTAAGCACAAAAAAAGGTCCAAGATTAGATGATGGATGGGGTATATACTTCACGGGGAAGAATTCACATAATGGTTAGTGTAGTCTTATCCAGCACAACTCGAGTTCCTGAAGCCAGCTTCTCCTTGTCCACCTTACTACGACAGCCCACAACATACCTTGGTCCACTGCTCGCTTTAACAATCACTAAAATATTCAAATAATATGCACGGCTTAGATGATCATCATTAACCAACCTACCAATTTGTGAATAAGAGAAGGACAATCACAAAACAACTCTAGTTCTACAACAAAACACTATCCACCCCAATCCCATTTCCACAAATTCAAAAAAACATAACCTAAATTTAACCGAACCACCAAAAACCCAATTCATCAAACATGCTAAAAACTTACACAATCACAATGAAGAGACAAAAAAACTTCAATGCATGATAAGTTCATCTTACTGCGTTGATCATCAAGAGGTCTCAAAACCTCGCCAACGATTTGTCCAACACTCTGAAAAGACTTCAAATCATCCTTTGTTTTATTGAAATCCTTCTTCGCATTCCGCAAATTCTCTCTAACTGAGTACAATATAACACAAATTAAATAAAAAACAAGAAAGAAAGAGCAATTTGCGGAGTGAAAAATATTTAAAAATCGACAAAACAAGAGAATGTGAATAATAATAAAAGAGAAATAATTACGGTTTTGGTGTTCACCTGATCGAATTCTGGAATCAAGTTCCTTGTGATTGAGGAGCTTTCTGCGATAATCTTTCACGGCATTGTTACGACGTCGTACTGTTAAGAAACCAAAGACCATTTTTAAAAGAGTGGTAAAAAGGCCAGCATGGTTCAAAGATTTTTATATTAATTAGTGGGGGGTGCTTCTAGCATTTTTCCCTCTAATCCTTTTAAAATGTTCTATTTCTTTAGTTGAGGTTTAGGCCCATTTATCCTTTAAACCCTTGCTATATAAAGGGTTATCTTGTATGAGTCAAGAAGGATTGAAAAAGAAAAGCTTTATTTTATGTTTTCTTCTTCCTTTGTAATTTAGATCTGTAGTAACTAGAAGTAGAACTATCATTTGTGCTTTTAATCTGCACTCATGGCTCCCCCAAAACCTCAAAACCCTACATTCCGTGAAATAGTTGAAGAAGCTATTCAAACAACACAGCTGCTTCTCACCAATGCAATGCAAGAAAATCAAATTCAGTTGGATGAGCTATTAAATCTTGTTACTGCCGATTGGGAACAGCAAATCGGTCAACTTCACACTCGTATGGATAATGCATTACATCTTGCTGACAGCAGACATGAATCTATCATGTCCATCCTTACGAAAATCTCAAATCAAAAAGACCCTCCTCACCAAACAGCTACTGTTCACGCAGCAGGCTCCTCATCAGGTATCACTCATGAACACTCTTCTACTGCTGCTATTCATATAGCATCGCAACATGTTACCCACACTCTCAGCCCAGCTCACGCACCCATCAGAAACTCTGTTTCTTTTTCCACCACTCTTCCACAAACTGTTGCTACAGCAGCAACTCGTATGACTACTGCACAACCACCCCCACAACCGTATCCACCTTATATTCCATCACCTACCCCTTTTACACCCACACAAAATTACAATACCCCTTTTATTCCCCAATTTCCCTACCCACCCATGCCACAAATTACACCATTACCCCCATTTAGAACACCTAAATTGGAACTTGCAATGTTTGATAGATCTGACCCTTTGGAATGGTTATTTCAAGCTGAACAGTTTTTTCAATTTTACCAATTACCACCAGAACACAGATTGTCCTTGATATTTTTTTATATGAAGGGTGAAGCTTTAGGATGGTTTAAATGGATGCATCAAAGCCAATTATTAACTGGTTGGTTTTCTTTTACTAAAGCCCTAGAACTACGATTTGGACCTTCTACTTATGACAACCATCAAGCTGAATTGTTCAAACTTAAGCAGACTGGTACTGTTGTTGAATATCAATCTCAATTTGAAAAGTTGGGAAATCAGGTGGTTGGCTTACCACCAGAGGTAATTCTGAATTGTTTTATTTCTGGTTAACTAAAGAAATCAGAAATGAAATGGCTATTCATAGACCTGTTTCAATCTCACAAGCCATTGGCCTTGCCAAACTCATTGAATCCAAACTTAAGGATGCCAAACCCAAATTCTCAAAGCCGTTTCACAACTCTTACACCAAATACACCCCCAACACAACCCCAACCACAACCATCAAAACACCCACCAATACCCCCATACAAACTCCACAAACAACAGCTTCTTCAAACATACCCATTCCTACCAAATTTCCTATCAAACGTCTTTCTCAATCACAATTACAAGAACGCAGAGCCCAAGGGTTATGTTTCAATTGTGATGAAAAGTTCACAATAGGTCACAAGTGTTCCACTAGCAGGTTTCTGTTATTAATGACTGATGATGATTTAACAGAACAGGAAATTAATGTTGCTGAAAATAAAAAATCAGAAGTTGAGTTGGATCTCAATGATACTTATTTTCAGTTATCACCTCAAGCTTTGACAGGCTAGATTTCTCCTTAAACACTCAAATTCAAGGGCATTATTGGAGGATTACCTGTTATGGTTTTAGTGGACACAGACAGCACACATAATATAATGCAACCTCGCATTGCCCAACACTTAAATCTCAAAACTAAGCCAACACAACAATTCTCAGTTATGGTGGGAAATGGCTCCCATTTGCAATGCGAAGGGATTTGCAACAATGTCCCTATCACACTTCAAGAGAACCCTTTCAACCTATCCTTTTATCTCTTACCAATTGAAGGAGCTGACATTGTTTTGGGCATGGCATGGTTAAGAACATTTGGGGCCATACAAGCAGATTTTTCAATCCCATCCATAACATTCCAACAGCAAAATTCAACCTTAACACTTAAAGGCGACTGATAAGTGCAAAATTGTACCTGTTTTTGTATATAAGTTTTGTTGCACTTATCGTTACTTTGTGTTAAAATTGGTTGAATAAACCCCCCTTTATGTGTAAATACGTTTACTTTACGTTTTAGTGTATATATTGCGTATTGTGTAAATATTACGTAGTTTAATTGATTTTTATCTCATTTTTGTAGGTATTAAATAAAGGCTATCTTGCCATATTCTCGAAGAGCATTGAATAAGCTTTCCAACGCTTTCGACTGTGCGTAAATCAGAGTTTCGGTGAAGAAGTTGTGGCAAAAATAAGGACTGGTTTTCTGTCATGTTCGCACTGCGAACTGGCAGCGAGCATTCGCATTGCGAAGGCCATCGAAGGCCACAGCGAAGGAGACCAGAAAGAGGCAGGGGCGAAACAAGCCAAAGTTCGCACTGCGAACTTGTCAGCGAGCATTCGCATTGCGAATGATTCGTTCGCACTGCGAACCAACGAAGGAAAGCAAAGGCGGTTTAGCAATCAGAGGCACTTAAAGTGCCATTTTTTTAAGTCATTCGCACTGCGAACTGTGCAGAATTTGCAATGTATATAGTTTATTTCAGTCATTATTTTTAGGGATGGTTTTGGGGATTCTTGCTCCAACTCCATCAAACTTCATTTTTTCAGTAGATTAGCTTAGAAAACAACATGGAAGCTTGCATACGGATGATCTGGGGTGGATTGATCGTCGACCGGTGTTGACAAACCGCGAGATTTTTGGTTCATTTATCTTCTTCTTTGTGTTTTTCTTCTTTGTTGGGTTTTGTATATGTATTTGCTATGAATTCATGTATATTTGTCGCCCATGGCGTTGTATAAAACTTGCTTTACAAATCTTTATTGGTAATTGTCTCTGATTTTTGCTTTATACGCGGGGTTTGGGGTGCGTTAGAGATAACCGTCGCAAACTTCGATTAGGGATGATTGTCTGTTAGTTTCTAGATTCTAGAGATAGATTTAGGGCTAACAATCTTCAATAGGCGTCGAAACTTAATGCCTCCGTGCCTTGAGCTAGCGTACGAAAGTATCGGCAATGGTAACACGATTTTTCTCTCAACTTTGCGTTAGACATAACCTGTGTTGTGAGCAATGCTGGGTGATATTGAGGAGTATTGTAGGTTGAGTATAACTGGTCGGTAAGTTTAAGTTTGTGAGGAGTCGATTATGTGCATGCCGGATAAGTTTGTCTTGTTGAAGAATGAATTTGTTTTATGTTTTAATGTTTACTTTTCTATTTTCTTTATGTGTTTCTTCTTTGTTGGGTTTTATCTCAATTTTGTAGGTAGGTAATAAAGGCTTTTTACAAACTTCCATGCCATTCAACAAAATGGCGTCGTTGCCAGGGATCGGTTTTGATATTGAGTCGCATTGTGATAGTTTCTTTGTTTTTGAGTTTTGTATATATCGTATATATTGTCTGTTTCCATTATGTTTGTTCAAGTGTTGTATACATTTTGTTCCCGTAATGTTTGTTTAAGTGTTTGGTTAGGACGCTTGCTTTTGGTTGCGCGGTGAGGCATCACCATGGCATGAATGAAGGAAGTTTCTAATTAAGCACCGTAAAGGCGTCGAGCTTACGACGTAAAACAAGCATGGTGTATTCTTCTCTTTTGTTGTTGTTTAGTTTAGGTAGTGTGGTGAGTATTCATTAAACAAGTTGTACTCGGATTTTTCGTAAAATTCTCAAATCTTCACTTTACAACTTGTTTAATGAATTTTTGCCGGTTTTTCAGTTTGTGTATATTAATAGTTTTCGTGTTTGTCTATGAACTTTTTTTTTAGTAGCTTGAGGATGCTTTTGTGATTTTCCAAGTTGGTTCGTTTCAACTTGCAGATGTTTGGTAATGATTTTGTTAAGTTTTGTACACGTCCGAGGTATGTGTTTATCGCTTTCTATACTTTAGCATATTCACGATACTTAGGCTTTTTACAAACTTCCATGTCATTCATTCTTTTGTATACTTGTTCTATTGTGAATCACTTTAGTTCCCAACCTTTTTGAGAGGTGGTTTTCCATTGTTCATATATGCGTGGAGAACCAACATTCTTGTTCTAACTGGATTTTATTATGTTGAATCTTTTGTTTGTGTTGATTATATGAATGCATGAAAATGATCAAGGCAATTGTTTCATTTTGAGCACAACTACCTAGCCAAATAGTCATTCACCTTGTGAGTGTGTGAGAATTCGTAACCCCCTTTGAGCTTTTTGATCCATGTTTTTATTTGAACTTAATGCTTGTCTATGAGTATTTAGTTCACTTATTTTTGAATGGATTTTGTTTTTTCTTGGACCTCAACTTTGTGTTGTTATATGGATTTTTTCCTTGCCGTAGAAAGTGGGGAGTATTCACATGATGGTGCGATTGAATTCAAGTTGGGGAGAGGATGATTGTATACTCATTGGTTGAATTCTATGAGGATTGAAAAAGAAAATAAAAAAGAGAAAATTTTGTGAAAGAGAAAAAGAAAGAAAAAAAGAAGAAAAAGAAAATCCTTGAAAAAAGAAACAAAAAGAGTTTCAATAATTGTGCTAAATAAGTATGGTGTGTTGTGTAACACTTGGGATTGTGGAAGAAGTTGATTGGAATTTTGTGTGTGAATCTTTGTGAGTTTTCACTCCCTTAGGTTTAGGCAAGTTTTTGTTTCAATTACCTTTAGAAATTGCCCCTTGTTTGTTTACCCGACCACGTTACAACCTTGAAAGCCCTTGTGATTCTTGCCTTTGTATTTTCAATGTGAATTTGTGGATGTATGCATAATTTAGTCTTTTGTTTGCATGAGTGTTGTGTGAGTGTAAAGTACCTTATTGTGTGTTTTTCATCTACCGATGATTATTTTTGCTAGGTGTGATTCACTTTGGAACTAGTGTTGTTTTAGGATGTTTGACATGATTTTTGTATTTTGCGTTTGTTTCGTGACTATGTTGTCGTCGTAGCCAGTGGTAAGTATTTACTTTTTGTGTGTACCATTTTCATTTGAACCACTCATTCGTTTTTGTTTTTCAAAACCTATTGATTCGGCATTCTTTGGATATCGCTTTTGTGTTTTCAAGTTTGTTTGATTCTTGTTTGCGGACAAACAATTATGTAAGTTGGGGAGAGTTTGATAAGTGCAAAATTGTACCTATTTTTGTATATAATTTTTGTTGCACTTATCGTTACTTTGTGTTAAAATTGGTTGAATAAACCCCCCTTTATGTGTAAATACGTTTACTTTACGTTTTAGTGTATATATTGCGTATTGTGTAAATATTACGTAGTTTAATTGATTTTTATCTCATTTTTGTAGATATTAAATAAAGGTTATCTTGCCATATTCTTGAAGAGCATTGAATAAGCTTTCCAACGCTTCCGACTGTGCGTAAATCGGAGTTTCGGTGAAGAAGTTGTGGCAAAAATAAGGACTGGTTTTCTGTCATGTTCGCACTGCGAACTGGCAGCGAGCATTCGCATTGCGAAGGCCATCGAAGGCCACAGCGAAGGAGGCCAGAAAGAGGCAGGGGCGAAATAAGCCAAAGTTCGCACTGCGAACCTGTCAGCGAGCATTCGCATTGCGAATGATTCGTTCGCACTGTGAACCAACGAAGGAAAGCAAAGGCGGTTTAACAATCAGAGGCACTTAAAGTGCCATTTTTTTTTAGTCATTCGCACTGCGAACTGTGCAGAATTTGCAATGTATATAGTTTATTTCAGTCATTATTTTTAGGGATGGTTTTGGGGATTCTTGCTCCAACTCCATCAAACTTCATTTTTTCAGTAGATTAGCTTAGAAAACAACATGGAAGCTTGCATACGGATGATCCGGGGTGGATTGATCGTCGACCGGTGTTGACAAACCGCGACATTTTTGGTTCATTTCTCTTCTTCTTTGTTGGGTTTTGTATATGTATTTGCTATGAACTCATGTATATTTGTCGCCCATGGCGTTGTATAAAACTTGCTTTACAAATCTTTATTGGTAATTGTCTCTGATTTTTGCTTTATGCGCGGGGTTTGGGGTGCGTTAGAGATAACCGTCGCAAACTTCGATTAGGGATGATTGTCTGTTAGTTTCTAGATTCTAGAGATAGATTTAGGGCTAACAATCTTCAATAGGCGTCGAAACTTAATGCCTCCGTGCCTTGAGCTAGCGTACGAAAGTATCGGCAATGGTAACACGGTTGTTCTCTCAACTTTGCGTTAGACATAACCTGTGTTGTGAGCGATGTTGGGTGATATTGAGGAGTATTGTAGGTTGAGTATAACTGGTCGGTAAGTTTAAGTTTGCGAGGAGTTGATTATGTGCATGCCGGATAAGTTTGTCTTGCTGAAGAATGAATTTGTTTTATGTTTTAATGTTTACTTTTCTATTTTCTTGTTGAAACCATTTAAAACCAAACTCATAAACGCGAGAGATTGTCGAACGACATTCTTTCGCTCGAACCGATCTCTGTGGACACGACATAAATCCCGGAGGGAATTCTTCCGAAAATAAATATTTTTGCTGCTTGCCCTATTCTGCATTCAACAGCGACCCAACAACCAGCCCCACTCACACTACATTCCACCAACTCAAACAACTTTTCCATACCAACTCAATAGCTTCCCTCCACCTAATGACCTTTCTTCATCTTGACCCTCCCTTTTCCGTTCCTACAATTCCACCCACTACTTCAAACTTACCCAACAACCTTCACCCTGGTATCTCACAAATACTCAAATCATTTTCCAACATCTTTCAACCACCTTGTGGCCTTCCACCAGCCAGACCTCATGACCACCATATCCCTTTACTACCCAATACCCCTCCTATCAATGTTAAACCTTATCGTTATCCACACTCCCAAAAGACTGCCATGACCACAATTATTCAAGAAATGCTACAAGACGACATCATCATTCCCAGTAACAGCCCTTTTTCCTCTCCTGTCCTACTTGTTAAAAAGAAAGATGGGACTTGGCGTTTTTGCGTCGACTATCGCGCTCTTAACGCAGTAACTATTAAAGATCGATTTCCTATACCCACCATAGATGAACTTTTGGATGAGCTTGGGTCAGCTAGAATTTTCACTAAGATTGTTACCATCAGATCCGCGTTGCATCTGAAGATACTCATAAAACAGCTTTTCGCACTTTTGGCGGTCACTACGAGTTTCTCGTAATGCCCTTCGGGCTCACTAACGCCCCTTCTACTTTTCAGTCCGCTATGAATGATCTTTTAAGACCATACTTACGCAAGTTTGTATTGGTTTTTTTTGACGATATATTAATTTATAGTGCTTCTTTTGATGATCATTTAGTTCATTTGCAGGTTGTATTTGATCTTTTACGATCTAACTGTTTTGTTGCGAAGTTATCAAAATGTGTCTTTGCAGTGGAAAGAGTTGCTTATCTTGGACAAACTGAGGGTGTTATTAAGATGGACTACAAATTGTAATCAGTCGTGTTATCGTTTTCAGTTAGTTGAGTAGTAAACTTTATGTTTTGAGTTTTGTTTCCTTTTCATCAGATTCTTGGCATAATTGATCAACCTGTGTTAAAAGAAAGATGGATTGGAATAACTGGAAAGAAAACAACTCTCAACGGACAAGAAGTGTCCACACGCACTTGTGCAGACCTTTCTCAAGCATACTTGTATGCTTTTCTTCTTTTTCCTTTGCAAACTTTTAATATAAATAGTTCTTAAGTGGAAGAAGGATAACAAGGATTTTCTAGAAAACTTGACATTTTTTCATCAACTGCTGATTTTGACATGGTTGCCATGGATTTCACAATTTTTTTATAATAGCTAATTTAATTTAATTTATTCGCAACCCAGGTACACTACCAGTCCGGTCTGAAGGTTTTCATTATTGTCCAATTCCTAGTTTAGATGTTCGTAAAGACACATATTATGATTCGGTTGCTAGGTATCTATTTGTCAAAGTTCAAATGGTGTCGCCAGGCACTGTGAACATTATTTTAACTCAGCCATATCAGATATTTTTATTGAACTGCTGTTCATATCACTAAAAATATTAAGTCTGAGATGTACCATATAAGGAAGGGTGAGTAGTCAGAATAAATGTAACCATGTTTGTTATGAAAGAATAAAAATATGTTCCTAGAAACAAATTATACTAGAATAGAAATTTTGAAATGTGCAGCAAATAAATAATTGGGACACTTTAAGAATTTAAGCATTTGTTAGATATGGTAGACCAGACATATTTTAGTTGTCTTAAGAATATCAAAAAAATTTATTATCATTCCAACACTTTAGAATTTCTAAAAAGATTATCACCATTATATCGACTAGAAGTGATAAAAGGTGTTTTTGTTGATTAGAAGTGATAAAAGGTGATCAATGTGTTACATACAAATTGAGGTTGTTTATTGCACCTTTAATATTACTCTCAAACCTGTTTGGTGCATTTGGATTTTAAAATTCAAATAGTGTTAGTTGTGCATTTTTACTAATATGTGATGGATTTGAACAATGTGAGGTATTTTAAGAACCTTCACAAGTTTTGAGAGTAATACTAAGTGCAATGAGTCACCTTCTAAAATTTTAATTTGTGCATTTTTAATAATATGTGATGCATTTGAACAATGTGAGTGAGGTATTTTCAGAAATTTCACAAGTTTTGAGAGTAATACTAAGTGCAATGAGTCACCCTTTAAAAATAATTTACCCCAAATATTGAGTAAAAACATTCATAAAAATTGAGAATTGCTCTCTAGACTCTATGGGACGCTTTCCCACTAACGTGAAAAGTCATGCTCCTGGATTCTGGAGATGCATCTCCGAACACATCTTTTTTACACACTCGTCAGTCCAAATTGTTGAGTCATCCTTATTTTGTTAAAATTTAGTCTGGAGATGCATCTCTGTTTCAACATTAGGGTGGATCCGAACATGAATCTCCATAAAAATCATAATTCAAAATTCAGTGATTTTTTGGATATGCATCTCCGAACGTATTTGTTTCATATATTCGTGTCAGACGCTTCTCTCTTCCTCCTTTATTTTCTGCAAACATTAAAAAAAAAAATCATTTGAGTTCGTTTGCTACAAAGTTGTTTACAAACCCCATTTGATAAAGTTTTTACAAGATTCTTCAAGTTCACTCACTCCATTTTACATCATTTGTTGTAAAGTCACTCATTGTATTCAAACTTCTCATCCACAACTCTAATTTGATAAATTTCTCATTTCATATTATTATTTTTTTAGTTTTGGATGATGTTGGGTAACATAGATAATTTAAGATTCATTAAATAGTAGTACTTTTCAAATAGGTAGCTGGTATAAACATGTATTTCCATTTAGTTAGAATTTAGGACATCAATGAAGTTTCTTTCATTGCTGAGAATCACGAGTTTACTTGGAGATGTATCTCTGAATTTTCTCTGTACTGTTTTCGGAGATGTATCTCCGATAATTGCTTGGTTGCATTTTGATGTGATTTTATGATTTTATTATAGATGCAGGCTTAAAACAATTAGGGAAAACTTAGGCTCGATCGTGTGTCCCAACACACGTCTGTGCAACGTAAGAGGGTCACAGACAAGGCCATGAGTCGATGTCATCTCATTTGATGGTTCACATGGTCGAGGTTCACAATCATATGGTTCTACTTCCCGTAATCGCATGTCTCGTGCATCTACTTCTCATGCATCTGCTTATGATGCCCGTGAAGATGCCCCTGAAGCCTATGAGCCCAATTAGGAGGAATCTGCTACTGCTGATGCGGATGCCCCTGTAGATAGTTATCTAAGAGATCCATCAGACACCTCCTTACTTCATCTCTATGGAGACCATGTTCTTAGGTATGTTTGGAAAAAAGTGGTATATTTATTTACTTTTGCATTACATATGCTTTAAACTAATTTAATTGCGACTGATGGTGATATTTTTTTATAGGAGCGTCCATATTTAAAATCCGTAAACCACAGAAGAAAGATTTTAGATTTGGAACAACACAATGCTGACATGTTAAAAAATGTTATCCGCTACTATGGGTTTGTCATTCAAGAATGTTATCCACTACAATGTTTTCGAACAACTGTTATGTATGATTATTTTATGTATGTGTAGTATGTTTGACTCAATTAATATATGTGTTTTCTAACTTATGCGTTTCCTAAAAAAAAAGTCAAAGTTAGACCAATATTACTACCTAAAAAGCATTTAAGAGAGTTGCATTTCCGAAATATCTCTTGTCATGTGCAATAAACACGCATCCAATAGTTTAAAATAAATTCATAAGGTTTTCAGAGAGGCATATCCAAATACACCCTGAATAATTTTTAAAGATGCATCACCAGATAATATTTTGGCAAAATGAGTGTGTTTGATTTATGATAATGTGATTTTAGATGTGTCCGGATATGGGGCGCGAGATGAGCATTCCTCTAAATATATTCTCTTCTTTGTGTGTTCATAAATCCATTATCTTTAAACTCAAATTTAACATAAACAATAAATTTCATCTCTTGCTTTGAAATATTTATTAAAAGAAAAAGATATAATGCCATGTAAGTATTTTGAAAGAAGTGATTCTGTGAGGGGTTTAGAACTCAAATAACTAACCTCCAACAAATTTGAATACAAGTTCTTTATGTTGAATGATAAACCTTTCACACCAAAACAACTAACATAATCAATTTTGTAAGACAAATAAATTGCACTCAAACTTGCAACAAAAAATAAATAAATTTCATTTTGGGACTTCACATTAAAAATGTCTTCCCTTAATATTTTGCTTAAGACCTACGAATGTGGTAGGCCAACCTTGGATACTGTAAGTATCTATCCTTAACCTATTAGTTGAACTGCAAATCCAACAAAAACTAATCAAGCTTACAAAGCAAAAGTATGTCACTTGGTGGCTGGAAGAGACCAAACAATGAAAATGGAGTACTACTTGCTCCAAAAGTTCTTTGGATGGTGTTAGATAAATAGGTGTACCACAAAAAATATGATTTAATCTTTCCCGAAATCCGCATTGTAATGAGCGCTTGCTTCCAGTTTCTTTGCTTCGGTCAATTTACGCACAGCCTGGAAGATCAGAAAGATGTAAGAATGATAAGAAGAATTTCAGATATGCATCCTACTAAGTGTTATGAAATGGAAGCACTTTACCTTCATGAAATCTTCATGAATTACATAATCACGCTCTGCACGAATGGCAGCCATCCCAGCCTCAGTGCAGACATTACGAAGATCAGCACCATTGAACCCCTAAAGTTAATAAAAATACATAGAACCATAAGGAAAAGAATGTGAAACATATTTCAACAAGCATAAGCATCCTTAATCTTCTGCAGCAAGCTTTTTTTTTTAACTGTACCTCGGCAAGCTTAACAACTGCTTCATAGTCAATTTCACCATGCTTAGCAATTCCAGCAGCATGGATTTTTAGGACTTCCATCCTGGACTGCTCATTTGGTAGTGGAATTTCAATTTTCCGATCAAGTCGACCCGGGCGAAGAAGGGCAGGGTCAAGAACATCAGGCCTATTTGTAGCCATAATAATTTTAACCTGGATACAACATCCAAGTTAAGCCACTATTTTACATAGAGATTATGGAAGCAACAAAGAAAAAGCCAATAAATGTAAGTGTAGATCTCCTAAACTTGAGAACAATAAACAGGATGGGAAATCACCTTTCCAAGCTGATCAAATCCATCTAGCTGGTTAAGAAGCTCCATGAGGGTTCTTTGAATTTCACGATCAGCACTTGTTCCTTCACTGAAACGCCGTCCACCAATGGCATCAATCTCATCCATGAATATGATGCAAGGCTAAACAAAGTGATAGAAACAGTAAAAATCAAATCTGAGTAGCTATTTAGAATGAAAACCAGTTTTAACACAATCAAAGTTCTTCCTACCTGATGATCACGAGCATATCCAAACATTTCCCTAATCAGTCTTGAACTTTCACCAATATACTTATCAATTATAGCACTGGATACAACCTGAAATGAAGTATAATTTGGTTAAAATGACACATCAAGCATTTGGTGCACAGAGCACAAAGAACAAAACACAACCTTCAAGAAGTTAGCTTCAATATTGCTGGCAATTGCTCTCGCTAATAATGTCTTCCCAGTTCCAGGAGGTCCATACAGAAGAACACCCTGTGAGAAGTAGATTTAGTTACTTTTCCTTCAATAAATAGCTACATAAGTCATACAAATGTTTTCGATATATCTTTACCTTCGGTGGTTTGATTCCAACCCTAAGAAAAAGCTCAGGATTCATTAGAGGCAGTTCAATTGATTCCCTTAGTTCTCGAATTTGATCTGAAAGCCCTCCAACTGCAGAATAGCTAACATTTCCAGGGTCTTCATGTAGCATATTATACACAACTGGGTCAACCTGTCAAATTGTGATTAAAACACAAACATGACATTACTGTAAAAGCGGTTATCGTGAGCACAAAAAAAGGTGCAAGAATAGATGATGGATGGGGTATATACTTCACGTGGAAGAATTCGCATAATGGTTAATGTAGTCATATCCAGCACAACTCGAGTTCCTGAAGCCAGCTTCTCCTTGTCCACCTTGCTACGACAGCCCACAACATACCTTGGTCCACTGCTCGCTTTAACAATCACTAAAAATATTCAAATAATATGCACGGCTTAGATGATCATCTTTAACCAATCTACCAATTTGTGAATAAGAGAAGGACAATCATAATAGAGTTTACAAGAGGAAAACAACAATGCATAAATAAAAGTTATGCTTGTTTGAGCAGGTGAATATTGTGAAGGTGAAAAACTACAAAAAAATCCTTTCTATCCTCAATTCTAAGTACAAAAGTATTATATTGTTTTCCAAAATTTGTAGGAAAACAGGAAAACATTCTCAAACCAAGCTAGCCCTTAGAATAAGTGTTGTCAATAGTAGGTTTGAGAAAATAGTGGTTTGCTCACATTCCGCCATGCTACAATCCTATAGACCCGTTACAGCCACTGTGAAACAATAGCAAATTGGTAGATTCTACTAATGCTATAGTCAATAGTTGACAGCACAGCTTAGAATGCAAATCACTGTGCACTCGTTTGCTACAATCCTAAATGTGTGAAGTTTGAAAATGGAATTCAAGTAGTAATTTACAACACATGGGAAGAAGGTGAGTTGAAAGTGATTTCCCATCTTCTAATAAGAAACAAGTAGTAAAAACTCAAAACCTATATGTTCTAGGCCGCTCACAAGGCCCAAGGCAAAAAGCCTAGAGGGAAAGCGAAGGAAGCGACCGCAAGGAACATGTGTTCCCCATTCTCACCTAAAGCAGACAACTCCACACCTTGAGGCACCCACCGTACAGATCAATCAGACGGTTTTCACTGCACCCACTATATAAGAGAGAAAGTGTGTCGTTCTTATGTATTCAAATCCATTCTCACTATCATATCAATATACATTGGAGTGTTAACCTCGCAGGTCAGTCTCTCTCTGTAGCACCAAAAGCTTGCTTCACCATACCAAGATTCTCCTACACCATTCACCGAACAACTCTAGTTCCACAACGGAACACTATCCACCCAAATCCCATTTCGACTAATTCTAACAAACATAACCTAAATTTAACCGAATTACCAAACACCCAATTCATCAAACATGCTAAAAACTTACACAATCACAATGAAGAGACAAAAAAACTTCAATGCATGATAAATTAATCTTACTGCGTTGATCATCAAGAGGTCTCAAAACCTCGCCAACGATTTGTCCAACACTCTGAAAAGACTTCAAATCATCCTCTGTTTTATTGAAATCCTTCTTCGCATTCCGCAAATTCTCTCTAACTGAGTACAATATAACACAAATTCAATGAAAAACAAGAAAGAAAGAGCAGTTTACAGAGCGAAAAATATTTAAAAATCGATAAAATAAGAGAATGTGCACGATAATTAAAGAGAAATAATTAGGGTTTTGGTGTTGGTGGAACGAACCTGATCGAATTCTGGAATCAAGTTCCTTGTGATTGAGGAGCTTTCTGCGATAATCTTTGACGGCATTGTTACGACGTCGTACGGCGTCATCGGCGTCGGTTGAGGACATGTTGTTCGAACGTTAGGGTAAAGACTGAAACTGAACTGAGATGTTTGTGGTGTTAATATGAATGAAATGATATCGCTGCTGCACTTTCGTGTTTGCCCAATAAATATATACGGAATATTTGGAGAACTTTGGTTGCCGCCTAAGCAAGTAAAGTTGAAAATATTTATTAAAGAAAAAGTTAAGCTAAAAAAAATAAATTAAATATAACTTTAAAAGAATAGAGAATTTTTGTTATGAATTTTTTCACCGTCAAATTTTTATAAATGTTAGATTTTTTTTCTAATCTTATCTATAATATTATTGATCTTACCGGTAATCGGAAGTAGGGTGTTCATTGGTTCGCGCAAATCCGAACCAAATCGAAATCTAAATCAAACCATAGTGTTTGGGTCAGACATTTTTTTAGTTCGAGCATTAACCGAACCAAACCAATGAAACTCGATGTCCAATGGTTCGGACAACGGATTTTCAAAATTCTACCCGCAAGTCCGTCTACCCGAACCAACCATATTAATTCATATAATTTATATCATTATAGTGGAAAATAGTATAAGATATTTAACTTTAAGAAGAAAGAAAAATGAAACATATTTGTGACATTCACATTCCATATGAAAATACGAAAAATACATTAAAAAAAACTATATTATTATAGAAAATTAGTTGATGTAAATTAGAAAATTTTAAAAATATTTTCACATATTTATTTCTAATGTATCCGATCAATCCAACCCAAACCAACCCGTTATTTCTCGGTTTGGTTCAGTTTGGGTTTTATAGAAAAAAAAAAGTGAAAATCCAATCCAAACCAATCCATATATTTTTTATCGGTTTGGGTATCGGATTCACTCAAAACAGAACCAAACCGGCCCGCGAACACCCCTAATCGGAAGTAAATCGGTGACCAGCAATACGTTGCAGTCTCTAACGTCAGGTGAGAAAAAAGGGGAGGGGGTATACATGCAAGGCACTCTGATGCTAAATTCAGTTCAAAGTGAAAGAAGACAAGTGCATAGGTTAAAAAGTGATTTAAATACCTGACCCTCCTTCAGAGAAGGGTATTTATAGAGAGCCCACATCGTTTGGCCAACGGTCTCCATTATGGGTTGAGTGGTCATGCCTATAATGGATGACTGCCAAAATTTCTATGTGGAGGTAGGGATGAGCAGCTCATGCTCGTCATCCTGAGTCATCTGCCCCGCATTCTCCAGAAAGTTGAAGACTTGCCTGTTACGAAGGGCAAAACGTTTCCGCGAGGTACGCGGGATCAGTCGGTCACGTGTCCTCGGGTGAGAAGCACGTGGAGAATGTGTTCTCCAACGACTATAATGGATTAGGCCTTTGCGTTGGGCCTTCTTCGATGCGGGACGGGACTAGGTTGTGCCCGACGGTGGGCCAGACCCAGGCCCAGTCCAGAATAGGAGTCACCCAAGTCGTTGCTCCCAGGCAGGGGAGTAATGACTTAGAGTCAGTTCGTATGTCGAAGAGGGACAAAGGAAATTTGCGTGAGGAGAACGTTTATTCGGATTTGTGCCTGCGAGCTCGTGGAGCTATGCTCACGAGGGAGCGTGAAAGTTATCCCTCGTGGCCGACAGCGCGAGCCTGTTAAAAGTTTTTCATCGAGTTTCTGCTCGCGGGGATGCTAAAGTTGTTGTTTATGCTCAACAACGTAACTTGTTTCAAGCCTTTCTTCGAGGACATGCTCGTGTGAGGATGTGAAAAGTTAAGCCCCGTGCTCGACGTCTTCAAATCTGGAACGTTGATAGGACTTGGAATGACGAACCTCAAGCCACGTGTCGTATCTAATTAATGTGCAATAATGACATATGTGTAGGGGTGCTCAAGAGCCAGACGACGTCACGTTTGTCCATGTCGCGAGATTGCTTATAAATAGGAAGTATGTTGGGTCATTTGGTACGCTCGCTTCATTTCTAAAGTTCGCTTCTCTCTTCCAATCGCTAGTCATGCTGGCGTCAACGCCTTTTCCACCTCCGTAGACTTCAAGAATCTTCTTCAACCAAGTAAGTCTCTGTTACTCTTCCTGATTTACATGGTTATTGTTAGCTTTAGGAAGGGGATTTTGTTGTTTTTTTGTTCTTTAGAGTCCGAATCCGGTAAATGTTGGTGTTTGGTGGTGTCTCTTCCATCCTCAAGCGCCGACCGCCGTCGTACTTTGAGTAAAATCTGGCAATTCGTGCATTTCCCGGCGACGCTCATGAACTTTGCAATGAAGTTATGAGTTTCTTGGTGAGGTCTATGAATTTTCCGGTAATGTTCATGAGGTTTTCGATGAAGTTCTTGAAGTTTCTGATGAATCCCATGAAGTTTCTAATGAATCTCATGAAATTTCTGGTGAATTTTATGAAGCTTCCGGTGAAATTCATGAAGCTTTTGTTGGGCTTCGTGTCGAGGAGATTCCTTCCCGTGAGGGTGCAGAAATTTTCTGAAGAAGCCTCGTGGCAAGGAGACTCTTCCCCGCGAAGATTTTAATGAAGGATCTTCGTGTCGAGGTGACTCTTCCCCGTGAAGACTCTAAGTTTTACGATAAAGTTTTGTGTCGAGGAGCGGATCCCCTAGATGAGCGGAAAGGATTCCTTCATGAGGATCCACAGTGCTTGATAGATTCCAAGTACAACAAGGATCCCTCGTTGAGATCCAACATTTCTCATCTCCTTCGATGGAGGCAAAGATTCCTCCACGAGGATCCAACCTGTTTGATCGCCTCAAAAGGCATCAAGGATCCCGCCATGAGGATCCATCTTTTTAGTGTCTCCAAGGAAGACAATGATTCCTCCATTAAGATACAACATTTTATTGCTTCCAAGGGCAGAAAGGATTCCTCCATGAGGATTCTGATTTTATCACTTCCACGAGAAGTTTTTCATACAAATATCTTTCCTCCAAATTCCTGCAAAGATGGGGAGACAAAAATGAAAATAATTCAAAACAAAAAAATGAGGAGCCTCATTAAAAACCCATGCCCGCACACAATAAGTAAGGGAAAATAGTGTTTCTCCATAAAGATAATTTGTCCTTACAAACGAAAGAGGTATAACACTTTCCTAAAACTAAAATAATAACAAACCAAACAAGCAACGATAAAAATATAGTACTTTTGGCGCTTCCCATTGAGGTTTCATTCTTCTATCTTTTCGCCCTTCTAAGGAGGAGCCCTTCCATCTTTTAGAGCCGCTTATGGTGACTTGATTCTCTTGCCCACACTTTGGTATTCACACCTACCACTCGAACTCTTTTTAGCTTTAGAATTCCTCATAAAATTTCTTGACGACTTCTTGGTTTCCCTGGATGACTCCAACGCACCGTTAAAGAGCAGGTATTTCATGCACATATATGAGGAATACAAGGCGGTTCCTAACTAGTTGAAAGTTGGCTGCTCTATGATCATATTATAGGAAAAAGGGGCGTCTATAACTAGACACCTGGCCTTGATCTACTTGGCTTGTTCCCCATATCTGAAGGTGATCTTCAGTGTTATGTAGCCTTTTACTTGCACCTGCTCTCAAGAGAACCTAAACAATGATCTCTTAAAATATTTTAGGTCATTCATGTTGATGGAGGCGATGTGCTCGTAGGGGTTGCTACACCCATCAAACTTTGCCAAAAAGGGAGGCTTGAAACCTTCGGGGACATGTGCTTCCCAAATCGAGTCTGGGGGGGCTAAGGATCCAACATTTATGCCTCTTATGTGGGGGTAGCCTCCTATTGGTGTTGTTGAATGTTAAGGATGTTGTCCTCCAAAGTTTGGTTTTGACAGCGCAGTTCTTCTATACGACATTTAGATCATTACTACCTCTATTATTTGTGTGAGAGAATGTGCCTTCTTATAAACCATGACTGGGGACGATTAGGTATAGGAGTGGAGACTTTGGTGAGTGTCAAAGTGGTGGTAATAATTGAAGGTGTGGCCTGGGTCAGTTTTATTAAGGACCCTCGGTGGGCGCCATTGTACTTGCTAAAAACAATACAAATGTGTGGCACCTTTAGGCTGGTAGGGGTGGCCAGAGGCTTTAGTGTTTCTGGGTGTTAGGGCAACTCACAAGGATGAGGATCCCTGTTTTAGAGGTGTTTTCTGTGTGGTTAGAGTAAGCTCATGAGGGTGATAAGCTTTGTTATTAGGTTATTTTTCGGTGAATATTCGATTGTTTTTCTTAATCCTAAGGGTGAGATATTTATAGAGTCCTAAGAGTCTAGACCTGGGGATTCTTTAGAAGTAGTAATCGTTCCACCTTGACCATGAAGCTCGTGGTTTGCCTACTTCTTAGGAATTGTGGTCATGATTGTTTATACAAGTCGTTATGGACAACCTACATACAGTGGCGGAACATCATAATGACAAGGGGCGGTCATGGCCCCCTCAAAATTCTAAATTTTTTTAAAATTTTTAATTAAAATATATATTTTTATATAAGTATATTTATAATAATAACATGCATGTAGTTAATTAACGACTTATCTGAATGGATAAGATGATTAGGTGCTATTTTTACGGCTTAAGGTATCAAATCTTGATGTGGTACTTTTTTGTGTGTGAAAATTTTGTGAAACACGAGAGTTTAACTTATTTTTAACGACTTATTAATCCTTTTAGCATTGATTTTTTATTTTTTTTAAGCAAAAGTGTGAAATTCAAGTGTTGAACCCATGGTTTATAATTTAAAATATAAAAAATACAACTATTTTAGCATAAAAAATTTATATAATATAGATGGAATCGTTAAAATTTACTCTATTTGTTCATTATTATTATAAATAAATATTTATTATTTAAATTTATTAAACAATAATATGTATTTTACATCGGCTCCCTTATGATTTTCGGTCTGGTTCCGCCACGGCCTACATATCACTATCCACGTTTCATTCCTAGGGCGAGCCATTGGTGGGGTGAAGTCATGTCTAGGCGACATACCCATAGGCTACGCCTAGAACGGGTTAATCACTGTGTCACCCGTACATGTTTTTTATAAATATATCACTACAAATTGTATGACAGATACTCAAATACTAAAAATAGTTTAATTGATCTCAAGTTGGAGAAGGACAACACCAACATGATTGAAGAACAAATAACAGCCGCAATGGAGAATAAGTTAAT
This sequence comes from Lathyrus tuberosus, assembly GCA_022829125.1. Classification (NCBI taxonomy): domain Eukaryota; kingdom Viridiplantae; phylum Streptophyta; class Magnoliopsida; order Fabales; family Fabaceae; genus Lathyrus; species Lathyrus tuberosus. The sequence continues at coordinate 5,128,032 of JALAZF010000403.1, read as the reverse complement.
TGCTCTAAAGATGTCAATTGCACAAGTACATCAGGTAGGATGTGAATTGTGTGGTGGACCTCTCTTCGAAATGCATTGCAAAGCTTCTTCTATTTTTATAGGACTAGTGGAGTCAATGAACTACCTAAACAATCAAACCACTTGTCAACAAGATAATCCCAATGCATGTACTTACAATTCATTATGGAAGAACCAACTGATTTTTTCATTACAAGATCATTAAGGTGCCCTTCAAAGACAAGGTGATTTATGAGATCATACAAATTAACTTGCAGCTCCACAATAGAAACTAGGTTGGGAGGTTGCATTTGAAAGATTGGTTGTCCAAACTACTCTTTTTTCCACCCAAATTGTTTAATTTTAGGAAGATATCAAAAACCCCATAAAACTACCTACACATCAATTAAACATACATAAATTCAAGTTGATAAGATGTCTCAGCAGCTGTCGCAACCATCTCTAGTAAGTTTTCCAAGCACCACAATAGTCAATCTAATAAAGCATAACATTGTAAATGTTATTACTACAAGAAGTATCAAAGAATAACCTCTCAAAAAAACAACAAATGAAAGTGAAACATATATCAACCTCAGAGGAGTGGAGATACAAATTCAAGAGCTTGTTGAAAAAGAGAAGAATGTTGAAGAAAAATCAACCAAACCAAAGTTGCCAAGGTGTGAGATAAAACTCCATTATCCTCATAGATTTTAGAAACAAAAATATGACAAGAGTTTGTGAATTATTTTGGATATGTTCAAAAACTTGCAAATCAACATTTGATATATTGAAACACTAGACCAATGCATGTATGCTAAACTTATGAAGGACATCATCTCTAAAAAGAGATTAATGGATGATAAAACAATAAAATATCTGAGAATTGCAAAGTCCACTTATAGTGAAAGATATCTATAAATTGCAAAGATTATGGGAGTGGCACCATCCCTTGTAAAACATTCCAAAAAAGATTTATTGAACTTAGTGATAGTGTAAGTGTAATAGCTTTATCAGTTTACAAGTAATTGTCTTAAATTTTGTTTTTTCAAATACTAGAGATTAATATATTATTAATAGGAGTATAAAGTTACTCATGTAAAATTTGGTTTCACAATTTTAAAAAGTATAGAGAGCTTGTATAATCTAGTAATTTTATAGTCCAATCTAATTCAATTTTTTTAAAAGAAAAAATTCTTACTTTTTTTGTAAGAAAATAGTTTACATTTTTTATAAAAAAAATCACTTACAATTTTTTAAAATTAAATTAAAATAATACAAACAATTTCTTTTTTGAAAGAAAAAAGAAGAGGATATAAAGAGAAAACAAACCTCGCCAATCCCACTAAATTCCATCCAATATGCTTGATGATATGCTATCACAGAATATGAAAAAAAAATTCCGTTGCCGGGACTTGAACCCGGGTCTCTCGGGTGAGAGCCGAGTATCCTGACCAACTAGACTACAACGGATTGTTGATAAACGGATTAATTGTTACAATTATATCTAATACAATTGCAGCTGGGCGAGGGTTGAACGTTCAGATTCAGCTATGATAAAGGCAAATTTGGAAGCAGGAAATGATACATACAACTGTATTGGGACAGTTTCTGCTAAGAGTGGATGTTGGTCATTTCTTAAGGGTGGTTTTGTTCTTAATTCCTCTTCAAATTCATCTACCATCTTCTTTCAGGTCCATTGCTTCATTCTTCTATATTTTATTAACCAGTGAAACTCTTCACACATTTCTAATTTGTTTTAAGATTCTTGGTTTTGGTAATTTACTCATGCAGAATGCAGATGGCAAAGATGTTGATATGTGGATAAAGCAAGTCTATCAAAGACCAAAACCAAAACATTATTTGTCTTTTTGTTTTAATTGAATCTCATTGGTTTGATTGTTTATGTGTATGCAATATATTTGGAACAAGTGTTGAGAGATTATAGAGTTAGTGTTGAGTATAGAAACAAGACCACAAAATCAACTTTCTCTTTAGGGAGCAGCGATGAAACTAGATATGTCACTGTCACACTCATAATGGCTTAAATTTTACTCCCTTTCTGAAAAGTAATGATTAAAGGTAATAATTTTATAAAATTGTCCTTAATTACTATTAGTTGTTATAAAGGTGTAATTTGATGTAATATCTTAAAAATTGTGTAGATAATATTTATTAGGAGTAAAGTTTGTGAAAATTAATTATTGTTGCATTGAAAACGTAAAAAAAAAATTATTTTGGACAAATTATTTTTTGGCTAAAAATACTCGTATTTTGGGACAAAGGGCATATATAGGAAGCTCCTTAAATGTTTCAAATTTAAATAACAAAGCGTCATAGATCATTAGATACTTGTCATAATGTCAAATATGAAAAATATCCTTTCAAAATGGTAGGTGCTTGAATCAAGATACAGCGTCTTCACAATTTTTATGCCACATCTATAGTTTCTGGTGGCAATTTACACGGTTGTTCCCATGCATGTACGGAAAAACTTTTGGTCATTATAGAATAAAATTATCATTAGTTGTTCCCATGCAAGATACATGTTTGGCAAATAACTTATTCTCCAAGTTATAAGTCCAACACCCTCCCTCAAGTTAAGCATGATAGATATATATGTCTAACATGTTAAACTTGGATATGAAATGACGATAAGTCTTGAGTGGTAAGGGCTTGGTGAAAAAGTCAGCAATTTGAGCCTTGGTATGAATCGGAATTAGCATGAACATTCCATTTTGAATTCTTTCTTGAACAAAATGGCAATCAATTTCAAGATGTTTGATTCTCTCATGAAAAACATGATTGGCAACAATGTGGATTGCACTTTGATTGTCACAATATAAAAAAGGAGGTCTAGTGCATTTGACTTCTAGTTCTTCGAGTAATGAGATAAGCCTTTGAAGCTCACACGAGGCAAATGATAAAGATCTATGCTTTGCCTCAGAAGCAATTTAGGCCATAATATGTTATTTCTTGGCTCTCCATGAGATTAGAGATGAACAAGGAAGAAGCAATACCAATAACACATCTTATAGTGTCAATGCAGCATGTCCAATATGTATCAATGAAACCTAGCAATTGCAGTTGTGCATCTCTCTTGAATAGTAGGCCTCGACTAGCTGAACCTTTGAGTTATTTTATGACTCTGCAAGCAGTTTCAAGTGAGTAATGGTAGGTGAAGTAAGGAGTTGGATAAATGGTTATGTGACATAATCAATGTCAGGTTATGAAGTGGTTAAATAGAGAAGTTTTATTACAAGCCTTCTATAGCTTGCAACATCTTTAAAATGTGTTGGCGAATCTTAGTGTAATTTTATTGAGGCATCAAGAGGTGTTTTAACTGGTTTAGCTCCAAGTAATCACGTATTACGTAACAAATCAAGACAATAATTGTTTTTTGATATATGGTTATGCCAATTTTGGAATATGCTACCTTGATTCTTCGAAAATATTTCAATAGGGAAAGGTCCTTAATCTTTAACTGAAAGTCCAAAATTCTTTTGATCTTATCAAATTCATCAAGTGAGTTTCCTACTAGAGTTACATCGTCTACATAGACCAGGAGAATTGTAAAAGAAGAATCCTTGTAGAGAGTGAAGAGAGAATGATATAATGTAGATTATTTATACCCTTGGTTAAGCAAGACACCTTTCAATTTTTCATATCATTTTCTAATTGCTTGTTTGAGACCATAGATGAACTTTAGTAGCTTGCAAACTTGCCAAGGTTTAGGGCTTGTAACAACTTGTGGAATATTCATGTAAACTTCCTCTTGCAAGTCGCAATGTAAGAATACATTATTTACATCTAATCAATGTTAATGCCAATATTTAATAGTTGTTAATGCAAGAATGACTCTTACAATTGTGATCTTGGCCAAATGTGAGAATGTCTAAAAGAAATCATTCGTTATACCTTATTGGAACCTTTTGTAACCAACCTTGTCTTATACATTTCAAATTGTGCCATCTGCATTGTATTTCACTTTATAAACCCACATGTTTCCTATATGATTGATATATGTAGGGATATCTTCAAAAATCCAAGTTTTATTCTGTCACATGGCTTGAAACTAAGAATTCATTGCTTGAACCCATCATTCTTGAGTGCTAGCATGACTATAAAAAACATATTCATCATTAACATTAAAGGATATTAAATTTTTGTTATATGCAGTGGAAATTTTAGCATATGACTGATAATGAGAGATAGGGTAAAGAGTACCTAAAGAGTTAGATGTGACTAAATTCGACAAGAGATTGCATATGTAGTCAGATATATGATAAGGTTTATGTTTGGTTTTAGTTGGTCTTATGGTGTTTTGGTTAGTGTAATTAATAGAGTTAGTGGCATGTGTAAGGTCATTAGTTTGACCAAAGTTGTCCAAGGCATGTTCATTAGGTTAAGGATTTATATGAGGTATGACGTCAATATCAATGTTTAATGAAACATGTTTATGGTTAGGTTCAGTATTGGTCACAATATCAAGACTGGTAGGAATGTGATGAGTGGAGTGGTAATTCTAATGAAAAGGTGGATTCAAGTTATGATAAGGTAAAAACATGTTCATGGCAAGCTACATGTTTGGAAATAAAGATGGTTTTGGTGTTTAGGTCAAGCAAAACACCTCATTTGACATCTTGCTTGTGTCCCAAGTAAACAAACTTTCTACCTTTAACATCTAATTTTCTTCTATGATTTTGAATGGTAGAAGCATATTATAGGGATAAAAAATTGAGTTCATTGAGGCAATGAGGATTGATGAAACTTTGTCATTGTGTGATATTTACGAGCATTTTCAGTAGAATCGGTGTAATTTCGAGCAAAACATGAGTTAAAATGAAGAAGAAATGAGAAGAATGGAAGAAAAGAAAGAAATTTTGGACTTAGAAAAAATAAGAAGAAAAGGAAGAAAAACAAAGGAAATAGCCATTGAAATATTCGTGATCGCGATGCCCTCATAGTGGCCGCGATGAAAAGCTATATTGATCATGATACTTTCTATTGTGGTCACAATGTTACACTTGACTGGAACATTTTTACTACTCTTACCCATATCTCACCTCTCCCATCAGCGTCACTATTCACCTCCACCACAGACACACCACGGACCACCTTCTACCCCATATATTTATGCATATTCTTCTTATGCAGGTAATCCATATTGTTATAACAACGACATTGGGTATGAGTTTAACGCTCTACAAAATGAGGTCGTTGATCTCCGAGTTGAGCACAGCAAGCCAGGAATGATGGAGAAGCTCATCGTGAAATTTGTGACAACAACATGAACTGGATAATGCATCATATGTACATATGGTTCCTTCATCAGGGTCATTTTCACCCTCCTGACTCTGATAGTGATGATTGATCCAGGTTTTACCCTTCTTTCTCACGCTTGTCTCATTACATTAAGGACATTGTATGATTTAAGTGTGGGGGAGGAATTTACCATTTTTATTAGTTTAGATTTATTTTCTTTCTAATTAGGATTTCCATGTTTTCTAGTTTAGGATTTTTAATTTTTTTTTTTGTTAATTTAGTGTTATTGAGTCAACGTATGTGTTGTCAAGTCATTTAAGCTTGTGTTTTTACTATGTTATTGATTATTCCCATTTCTTGAACCAAACATTTTTTTACAAGGCTTAGGATTATTGGCTCGCTTAGAAAGCATATAGGTTCCAAAGGAGGAGAGGCTAAGGTTAAGTACACTTGGGAAAGTTTTAACAAAATCAGTATTGTCCAAACACCTAAAGCCTCCCGAATATGGATACCAATTTAAATACTCATTGTACCATACTCTACGAATTCTTTTCCGAAGTAATCCTTAAGTAGTTTATTTATCTAGTTAGTCATAATCTAGAATCACACATTAATTAGGTTAGTCAGTGAACAAGTTTGAAAAAGATTTGAAATGTAAATAAATAAAGGCAATTGCGTCTACTAAGCTGGGTAACCCTCACCTGATTACTTACCCCAATGATGGTTGAACCTCAAAAATAAAAAATAAAATAATAAAGCATGTGCATCTTTGATCAAAATGTTTAAGTACAAAAACATGAATAAAATGCTAACCGACTTTCCTACCATATGTGTGATGATTACCTAGATATCTAAGTTCCTTAATGTGACTGTCTCGAATGAATAAGGATGAAAGAATTAGAATAGTGAGACTAACATACAACAACATGATTTGAATTGATATGGATAGGAGGGAGAGTTTTGTCCTCAAAATGCGGTTTGTGTTGTTACGATATCCTTAGTTTTAATTTTAGTACCTATCGAATTAACCTTTAGCCGATTCAATTTTGGAACCACATATGACTATTTATGAATTTGATTTTCTTGAGTTCTTTTATGTTATGTTGCTGCATTTTAAATTTTTCATATGCAAGCTAAGTTGCTTGAGGACAAGCAACAATTCAAGTGTGAAAGAGTTTAATAACATGTAATATGCACCATTTTATTAGCTCGGTTCACATTTGTTTTAGAGTAAATTCATGCACTTTTGTAGTTTTATACTGGTATTGTGTGTTGTGTTTCAGGTACTGATCACCTTATGACTTATGTGTAAAAAAATGATGAAAAATGGCAAAAATGGAAAAATATTCCAAGTTTCTCGCTGTTATGATGGGCATAGCCCAATCATGACGGCCGTCATAAACTAAAACATCCAGATTGTCAGCCAAGAGTCAATAAAGCAAGGAACGCAAGTCAAAGTACCATGACGGTGTAAGTAGGATTATACCTAAGAAAGGGGGTGAATTAGGTTCCTTAATTAAAATTTTTGGTTTTTTGATGAACTTGAGTTTTACTTTCCTAAAGTTTCTAAGTGATGAAATGCGGTAAAAAGCGGAAAGTAAAGAACACCGAGAAGTATACCGGTTCCCCTCATAGCCCGAGAGTAGTCCAGTCCCCTTTCAACATGAAAGAGATTTCACTATAATGTTAGATCTTAGACAAGACTACCTAGTCTTTCTATACTAGACCCTAACACACCACCAAGAACAATCCTCTTAGATTTTACAAGTTTAAAGTCCAAACAAGAATAAATCTCTTACAATGGACCTCTTGTATCCACAATCCGGATAACAAGGATTAAAATACACCCTATAAGAGAAACAATCCTTCTCCTTATAGTCAACACCTAAATCCAAACAAACCTTGGAACTTTAGGATTTTACAATAGTTCTGAATTTTTGAGTAAGTAGATGAAACTTTGATTCTTCAATATATCAATCACAAGATTGATCTTCTTCTTGAACAAGTAATCTTTATTCAGAATATACAAGTGTTTTATGAAGCAAGAGTGAAACTATAATGGTTGAAATGAAAGTTCAATGACAAGGTTTCACTCTTAGAAAATTCTGACTTTTTACACTTGAGAAAATGAAAGATTTTAGAGAATAAAGATGTTTGAAAATTGTATGCAAGAAGGTGAGAAGAAAATCTGAAATTATGAGTTTATATATGCCACTAAACACCTTTACAAAAGGGAGTTAATGTCCAAAGGTTGCCATGCATCAAAAACTATTTTCAAAAACTCATAATGCTGAAAAATAAAATATCTTTACATACAGGTTCAGTGTTAATCGATTTACACTATTGAACTACAATATGTTAATCGATTAACACCTTCCAGCGAACAAAAAATTCAAATTTTCTTAAGGTTAATCGATTAACATAAATGAACTGCAAAACGTTAATCGATTAACCAGTGTTAAAAATTGAAAAATACTTTAACAAAAGGTATGAAAAGGAATGGTTTTCAAAAACAAATATTTTGATGATTCATGCTAAGTATGCTTGATGATATGAACACTTGTATATTCAAGAATAAGTTGAGTTCATATACCTTTTAGATTATGATGACTTATTTGAAATTCTTCAAGAGTTATTTGAAATTCTTCAAGACTTTTTTATATAGATAAATACTTGAAACTTGATACTTGACTTGAATTATTTCCTTTTTGATCTCCAATAGATTTTACAATGTTGTTGTCTTCATCAAAACACATTTGAGAATCTTGATTCTTCAATCTCCCCATTTTTTATGATGACAACTCTTCTCTTGAAAACTTTGATTTTATCTTTGATTTCTCTAACAAAAACAATGCTCCCCCAAGATGTAAGCTCCCCCTAAAACCATGCTTGGGAGAATTTTTGAAACATCTTTCTTTGCTGCAAAATTTTGTTAGAAAAACAATCATACACATGTTTTTCCCCCTTTGTCATTACCAAAAAGGAAGGGAAAAGTCTTTAAAAAAATTTTATGGTGAAAACATATGGAACATATAGCACATATGAAACATATTAGAACACACAAGTTTGAACAACACAAAAACATAACATAACATTAAACATTAAGTTCCAATAACACATTAAACTTAAGTCTTACAACAATGCAAAACAAAACACAACATTCTTGAAAAGTCTTAAACATTTAGACATAACCATAATACTAGAAAAACTAAAGACACTAGAAAACTTAAAACATCTTTTAAGCATTTTCTGACATCTCATAGTATTCTTCTTCCTCTCCTCCTTCCTCTTCTTCCTCTACCTCTTCTTCACTTTCCTCGACTCTTGGTTTTCGGTGACGCGATTTAGTAAGATTGAGCAACAATTTCTTAATTGAGGCCATTTCATTAGTATACCCGCCTTTCGGAGCTGGTGGAGGAGTGAAAGTTTGAACATCATCTTTGTAAACATATAAACCTTGCCGATTCTTGATGATGCCCGTGTTCCGTAAACACGTAGAGGCATTAATTTCACAATCTCTAGAATTCAACTCAACCTTTGGTTCTCTTTTGACAAGAATTTCAAGTTTTTCAAGAAGCTTTAACACAATCCTTCCATATGGTAGACCACCACTCAAGTTTTGTTGGTAAAATGTGTGATACATCACAGTGTGTTGCGGTGAGAATCGGATATCAAGCTATTAATTAACTTGCATCACAAAACATGAAATTCACCACCGAGCTTTGATTTATCCAAAGGAAAGGGTAAAGACCGAAAAAACCCTAAGTGCGTTATGTAGAGACACAGCTAAAAGATCTAAGATTCGGGGGTTGGTTATACTAAGGGAAGGTATTAGCACCCTAAGTATCTGTAGTACTCTATAGGAACCTCTTGTTAGTATTTGTGTTATGTTAAAGTTTGCTTGCTAAGGGAAAAACGCTAAGGTAAAGACCTAGGGGTATATACACTAAGTATGCTCGCCAAGACATCGCATCTCGTGCCTACGTATCCTGACGGGAATGGAATCAGAGCATTCGTAGTTCACCTAGCTAAGGGGTGAGAGGGTGTAAAAGAAAAGGTGGAATCCAAGAAGGCATTGGATGTAAAGAAAAAAGTGGAATCCAAGAAGGCATTGGATGTAATCGAAAAGGGTGGAAAAAGAAAAAGGTAGAAAAAATAAAAGGTGGCTCGCTAGGATCTTGCAATCCTATGCCTACGTATTCTCAAAAGGTACTTTGAGAAATCAGAGCGTCCGTAGTTCCCCTCAAAGGGGGTAAAAGAACTCTTGACTGTGGTCAAGGTTCCAAGGGAAAGCAAGGTGAAAAGCTTGAAAGCAAAGCTTGCAAGGATTGATTGTTTAGGAGAAGAGATTAATGGCTATCTCTTATAAAAGGATTGTGAAGGGTTAGACCGTCTTGAAGGAGAAGAGATTAATGGCTATCTCTTGTGAAAGTTACAAGAAAGGTTAAGAGTTATAAGAGATTAATGGCTATCTCTTGGGAAGGCTGGATTGAAAGGAAACGAAGTGTTTACGGGAAGGTAGGGTCGGGACAGCAAGACACCTACGTGGAGTACGGCGACTCCAAACAGGAAAAGAAAGTCTCAATCGCGCGGCGGCGTGAGATAATGGAATGATGGACAAGATTATCCTAAATGACATGGCAGTCAATGAGAATGACCTTTCCTTTGGAATGAGGTATAAGAAACATTGAGAAAAATCTCGAGTATCAGGAGTAAAGGGAAATAGCAACATATGTACAGCAAATATAACAAGAACTAAATCAAAGTGAACATCAGGAATTAGGGATTAATCACAGTCAAAAGCAAAAAGAATTAAATTGAAAATGAATATCAGAAATTGACTATAATGAAAATATGAGGATATGTCTAATTAAAGCTAATAAAGATTATAAATAATTAAGAAGTTAAATAAGTAAAAACTAATTAAAAAAAACTAATTCAGTAATTCTAAAAAAAATTAGTTAACTAATTCTAAAAACTAATTAATTAATTCTAATTAAAATCTAATAATCAAACTAATTTTTAAACTAATTAACAAAATAATTTAAAATCTAATAAAAATTAATTCACTAATCAAATTAATTTCTAAATAAACTAATTAACTAATTTCTAAATGAGACTAATTAACTAATTTCTAAACTAAGACTAATTAAAATATGTTAACTATATTTTAATTAACTAAATTAATTAACTAATCTAATTCCTAGTTTAAAACGAATGTACTAAGTTCTAGTCGAAACTAAATGACTAATTAAATTAACATCTAACGATAAAAAACTAAATACTAATTCTATTTAAAATAAATAACTAAAACTAATCATGAAGTAAGAAAAAAAAACTACAGTATCATAAAACACAAACATTGCCAATGTGAATTAAATAAGACTTATTTATACTACGAGCTTAGAAAAAAAACGTGTTTCACTTTATACAATAAGCACTGTTCATCATCGTAACACCAAATTTGCAAAGATAACTAAACAAATTCAATCATTGAATGGCAGCAATAACTTAAACAGACATTTGACCTTTTAGAAAGAAACTTCAAAATACCATGCCAAACACCGCCTTACATCACCATGAACGTTACTTCTGCTTAATTCTTTCTCAAAGCTTAATGACAAAACTCTTGCAAGAGCAACATATCCAAATATTACAAAAAAACTTGTATCAAAACAATGACAACATATAAAACTTGGTATCAATATATTCAATCTTGCACCAAAGCAATGTCAACCTTCAAACATGTATCAAGTAATAGCAGCAGATCACACTTGTACCAGTTAAAAGAATAACTAGAACACTATGCCGAAGAACAAATAGCAACAAATCAACCTAAATACAATATGTTCAAATCGCAACCGGTAACTGAACCAAACTCAATAGCATATCGCAACATGATATCCCAGCACAGATATTAAGCAATTATAAGCAAACGACATCGAATTCAAATTACAAACAGCAACATCAGAATTTATCACACAGAAAAATCGCAAAGCTGTGATGAAAATGAATGCAACCGGATATGCAATCGGCACTCACAACTCAATAAATAACCAAACAGATTGCATCAAAAAAATGAAAAACAAAGCTCTCATATAGCAAACTCAGTTTGTCAAGAAACACAACTGTTACAAAATGACTCAAGATTGCATCAACTTATCGAAGCAGTGCAACAAGCAAAAAATGTGTAATCGAAACTAAATCGAAATCAAATCAGAGCACTAAATAACAGAAGAAAATGTTTCGAATCGTTACCGACACGCGAATCTTCTACTCCTGCAAGCTACTTCTTGTTGTTGCTGCAAATTGAATCACAGACAAGCCAGACCGAATCCGAAACATAAACGCACCTCCATAAAACTGACGTGAATTCCAACTCTAGTTTGAGTCGATGTCATCGGCACGAAAATAACAAATCGGAAACGGAAGGAGATTGTAGGGGTGATGCGGCGATATGTTTTGCGAAAATGAAAACAGAGGTGGTAGGGAGGTTATAGAGTTAATGAAATGGTGGAATGTTGTTGTAGAAAATGGAGGTAGCAATGGTTGTTTTGGAAAGTGGCAGACGGTAAGAATGTGTGAAGCAGGTTATGGTTTTTTTTTGTTACAGGAAGTATATGGTGAATGATGTTTTGTGTGATGTGAGTTTTGAAGGTTTTTGAAATGTTTAGTGGCAAAGTAAAGGAAAAAGAGATGAGAAAAACAAAGCGTTGGAGTGGTGTAGTGATGAGGAAGGAAAGGAAAAAGAGAGGGTGATGGTGTGTTGTATAGCAAGTGGGTTTCAAGGTTATTTGGTATGTTGGTTTAGCTGGAGTGTAAGTCTCCAGTTTTGCAGAAAGTTGGTGGGGTTTTTATCCTGGAGCCTTGTGTAGCAGAACGTTGGTTTTTTTTTTTCACTGTGAAGTGTTTTCCTCTTAAAAACAAATTCAAATCCAAACTTCCCTTTTTGAAAAAAATTTCCCCGACCCTTTTTGTTGACAGGTTTTGAACGATGAAAGTTTTGGAGTGTTGTTGTTGAGAAGTCCCTCTCTAAACACAGGTTTCTTGGTAGCAGTGGGGCTGCATTATGCAGGTTTTATTTTGCACAGGGTTTGACTTGGTGCAGGCTGTTTCTTGTGAGAATAAGGCAGAGTGTAGAGAGCAAGGCATTGTGCAGTGATACATGTTTTGTTGTGTAGTGTTTGTTTGCATAGACTGTGAAGTCACTGTTGCTTGGTACAGGCGGTACAGGTTTGAAAGCGCAGGGTAATGCATTGTGTTGAGGTTTTTGGTTTGGTCAAAGATGCAACTTGTAGCAGAAGATGAAATAATAAATAAAAATGAAAATTGAAATAATGATAATAAAATGTGGAAAATGAAATAATAATAATAAATAAAATAAAAATGAGACTATATCAACAAAATATCTACTACTATAATAATTTGAAAGTAATGATAGCCATAATTGTTTTAAATTAAAATAATTAACTAGCCTATTTAAATTAATGTTAAATTAAAAGTTAAACTAAAATAAAGAATTTAATTCAAAACTAAACTAAAAAAAAACTATATTAAAAATTAAACTAAATAAATCCTAAATAAATCTAAAATAACTATTTAACTAAAGATAAAATAATAATAAAAATCAAGAATGACATGGAATAAAAATGCATGATTAATGAGATGTGAAATATTTAACTAAAAATGCGCAAACAGAGACCGACTTAGAATGATATGCAAAAGATCAAAGAATCTAAGGGTAAAATTTGGGGTACAACACAGTGCATGCCCAATTCACTTTTAATCCATTCTTAAGGGAAAACATGACTTGCAATTTCGGATCAGAAATTTGAGCGTGGTTTGAGTGTTTTGGCAGCAAGACATAAGCAATCACATAGTGTAGCATTCTATCCATTACCGATAAATTCTTGGAATATAGCAAGACTCTAGAAGAGGCATTACTTTGTCTACCCATAACATCAACTTGATTCACTCGAGAAAGACGGAAATAATAATCCATTTTATTATAGTCTTTCCATCCATTAGCTTTTGGAGTAAACCTCTATTTAATAATGTGTCCATCAGAGGGCAAACCTAAATACTTTCCAAAAGTTTTAGCATCAACACTAACATCATTGTTCTTAACCTTTGAAGTTAAACAGTGGTCATCATACTCATCTAAACCCACATGCAAATTAGAATAGAATTCTTTTACTAAATCAGAATACACAGGACTAATCTCAGACAGAGTTATTTATCTTATGTTGCCTCAACAAATCCGAAAAATGAAAACTTTCAGCAGGAAAAGATGATAAGAGAACATATTTTACCGGCATCAATAATCTGTTCCGGAAATCAAACGTAAGCCTCCGTTGTTTTGTTGTTGGAGCAGCTTCTTCTTGATGTGAGCTTTCTTCTCCCAATTTTGCCTTTCCATTCGCTCTTCTTGAGGATGCCATGGATGAAAGCTTAAAGGTGTGAAAGTGAATTTTGGATTTTTGAGAGAAGAGGGTTTTGAAGTTATGAGTTGTGTGGTTTAGTGAGATTATAAAGAAGATTTGATGAGTGGGGCTTAATGTTGTTGGTTTAATGACTTTGAATGAGTTTAAGAGGTGAGTAAAAGGTAGTAATGAGGAGTTAAGAGTAATGAAGAGTACCAATGTGAGTTGGAAGGACAAGTTGACTTATCCTAAAAGCACTTATAAAAGCTAATGACCACACAAACAACACATAAAAGCCAATAAAACAATTAAAGAAAACATAACAATTCTGCATATAATTTAATTTTCATATTTTCTGAAAATGTTACAGGGTTAATCGATTAACCCAAAACCAACATAACTTGGTTAATCGATTAACGGAACAATAATTTGCACAAATACTTACAGTGTTAATCGATTAACATATTTGCAAAGGCAAATGGTTAATCGATTAACATACTAAAAAAATCAGCAACTTCATAATTTTTATTATGCTAATGAAAAAAAATGTAACACCATGACATGTTAGACTATAACATAATGCAACTTGTGGTAGTCTAGAAAATTCATAAAAATAATTTTATGAGCACAAAAAAATGAAAATAAGACATTTTTGCATAAAATTCACCTTTTAATAAATAATTGACAATCATAAAAATTGGAAATAATGTGTACCTTGGCTTCATTATATCATATAATGAATGAATATTGAAGATTTAAATATCACCTTCATCCAATATGTCAAGTTCTCGACGAATCTTAAAAAATGCGTCCCGAGGAAGCGGTTTTGTGAAGATATCCGCCAGTTGATTTTGAGTATCGATAAACGTTATCTCAATGTCTCCTTTTAACACCTGATCCCTTAGAAAATGATGTCTAATATCAATATGCTTGGTCCTTGAATGCATGCTTGGATTTTTTGATATATTGATTGCACTCGTGTTGTCGCATTTGAGAGATATGCATCCTAGATTCACACCATAGTCATGGAGTTGTTGCTTCAACCAAAGTATTTACGAACAACAGCTACCGGCGGCGATATACTCTGCTTCTGCAGTGCTAAGAGCCACACTTGCTTGCCTTTTGCATGACCAAGAAACTAAGGCTTTTCCAAAAACGTGACAAGTTCCGCTTGTGCTTTTTCTATCTGTCTTACATCCTGCATAATCTCGATATTTAGTGATATCAATAGGAATTCTGGATTCGTCATGATCAAGATATGTGTCGGATCCCTTTGGAGTTGCTATCTCTTTGCAAGTATCCATGTAAAATCTTTTAAGAAGTTCTTTGCAATATTTGGATTGATTGATAAATATCCCATTCTTTGTTTGTTTGATATGCAATCCAAGAAAGTAGTTCAACTTTCCCATCATGGACATTTCAAATTCTCCTTGCATGATTTTTGAGAATTCTTCACATAAGGACTCATTTGTAGATCAAAAAATGATGTCATCTACATAAATTTGCACTAAGATAGTATGATGGTTAATTCTTTTAATAAACAAAGTAGTATCAACTTTACCTTTTTCGAAGTCGTGTTCGCAAAGAAAATTACTTACCCTATCATACCAAGCTCTTGGTGCTTGCTTTAATCCATACAAGGCCTTTTTGAGTTTGTAAACATGATTAGGATGTTTGAAATCTTCAAAACCTGGAGGTTGATTTACATAAACTTCTTCAAGTATGTATCCATTTAGAAACGCGCTTTTAACATCCATTTGATACAATTGAAAGTTCATAGAGCAAGCATATGCCAACAATAGTCTTATTGCTTCTAATCTAGCAACCGGTGCAAATGCTTCCTCAAAATCTATACCTTCTTCTTGATTATAGCCTTGTGCTACTAATCTTGCTTTGTTCCTTATAATGATACCACTTTCATCTAGCTTATTCTTGAATATCCATTTAGTACCAATAATATGCTTTCCTTTTGGTCTTGGAACTAAATCCCATATCTCATTTCTTTCAAACTGATTTAATTCTTCTTGCATGGCTAGAATCCATTGATCATAATCTAAGGCATCTTGGACTTTAGACGGTTCTATTTGAGAAACAAATGCCATATTGAGACAAGCATCTTTTAGATTTAACCGAGTAGATACTCCTTGAGATATGTCTCCAATAATCTTGTCAATAGGATGATCTCTATGTATCCTCCATTCTTTTGGTAGATCGCTTACTATAGACTCTTTTTGAATAGATTCTTCTTGATGATCTACTTGATTCTCATTGTTGACTTTGGAGGAGTCTTCTTGAGGGGCTTCTATGGAATCATCATCATTATCACAAATTACAATATCCTCCTTGGAGGGGTTAGATTCATTAAACTTAACATGCATAAATTCTTCAATAGTTAAAGTTCTTTTATTATAAATTCTATATGCCTTACTTGAAAGTGAATAGCCAAGAAATATACCTTCATCCGATTTTTCATCGAACTTACCAAGATTGTCTTTGTCATTATTCAAGACAAAACATTTGCATCCAAAAATGTGAAAATAAGCAATGTTTGGTTTCCTCCTTTTGAAAAATTCATAAGGGATCTTCTTAAGGATAGGTCTAATGTTAACACGATTACTTACAAAACATGTCGTGCTTACCGCATCCGTCCAAAAATATTTTGGAAGATTTGAGTTGCTAAGCATTGTCCTTGCAAGTTCCACCAATGACCTATTCTTTCTTTCTACAACACCGTTTTGTTGCGGGGTCTTGGTGCCGAGAAATTGTGAGATATTCCATGTTCTTCGCAAAATTCTTCGAAATAAGCATTTTGGAATTCTCCACCATGGTCGCTTCTTATGGAGGCAATTGAAAGTGACTTCTCATTTTGAATTTGCTTTGCATATTTCTTGAACGCCTTGAATGCATCACTTTTCTGCACTAAAAAGAATGTCCAAGTATATCTAGAGAAATCATCAACAATAACTAAAGCATATACATTACCTCCAAAGCTTCTTGTTCTTGATGGACCAAATAAGTCCATATGCAACAATTGTAGTGGCCTTGAAGTGGACACCACATCTTTAGATTTGAAAGTTGACTTGGTTTATTTCCCCTTTTGACATGCATCACACAACTTATCTTTGAAATATTTTATCTTTGGTAAACCAATAACTAAATCATGCTTAATTAATTTATTCAAATGCTCCATATGAATGTGAGAAATCCTTTTGTGCCATAGCCATGAATCATTATTGTTTGCCATAAGACATTTAACCTTCAAAGAAACGTCGTCAAGGGAAATCATAAAAATATTGTTAATTCTTTTACCTTTAAACATTACCTCATTAGTGACTTCATCTTCTATCAAACATTCATCTTTGGTGAAATTGATTTTGAATCCTTTGTCACAAAGTTGGCTTATGCAAAGAAGGTTATGCTTTAAGCCTTCAACATAAAGCACATCTTCAATTGTTGTGAAAGGTGGTGCACCAACATTGCCTACGCCAAGAATCTTTCCTTTATTATTATCTCCATAAGTGACAAAACCCTTGGCCTTAAGCACTAGATTTGAAAATTTGTTTATATCTCTGGTCATATGCTTCGAACAACCACTATCAAGATACCATAGATTTGAAGTGGTCTTCAAGCAAACCTACAAAACAAATTAAGTTTTGTTAGGTACCCAAATAGCCTTGGGTCCTTCATAATTAGTACATTTATTAACCCATATATAATGCCCACTTGCAACACTAAAGTTTCTTACATAGCAAGCATTAGGTGTATGGCCAATAATACCACAATAAAAACAAGTAGGAACAAAATTGCTTTTATATCTAGGAACATAGGATTTCTTTTTAGGAAATCTTTTCTTTGTAGGAGTTATTTTATTTTTAGGATAAGGATGCACATTCCTAGGTTTGTTCACTTTCTCTTTAGAAGTTTGGTCACTAGCCTTAACAAAGATTGTTTTATTAGAACTTGGTTTAGAAAATTTTGAGTAACCAAGCCCATTTTTATCATTTGAATATCTTTGTTGACTAAGAACCGCTTCTAATCCAATTTTTCCTTTCTCATATCTTTCTAGGACTCTTTTAATTGAACAATTTGGAAAGAAAGTGATTCACAGTTTTTACATACCAACTCTTGTTTTTCTTCACTAGTTTTCTTTTGTTTTTCATCTTTTGACTCTTTTTCCATAACATCGACTTTTTCTTCTAAAGATGTTATTTGTTTCTTTTGTGAAGAAATTGTTTTACACAAGACCTTACATTCATTTAAGAGTTCATTTATAGCTTCTTGTGCATCATTAACATAAAGAGAAAATTTATTACTAACCTCATCATTTTCATCATCGGAGTTGTGTGTAGCCATAAGTGCCAAATTTGCGCTTTCACCGCTCTCCGAGTCGGATGATGAACCAATGTCATTGTCTTCCCATGCTATATATTGTTATACCCCAAATTTTGACCACCAAGATTTTCCATCATTGTGAGGATCATTACCATAATATGGATGTGCCATCATGCCTCATCAATCTCCTCGAAGATGTTTGAACATTCACCACAATCAAGGATTAGGGTTTTGAGCCCTCTCAGGGCACTTAGACAAAGGATCAATCAAGAAATGACATGATCTTCAACTTGTCTAACCTCTCAAACACCCATAAAGGATCAAGAGGACTCCTACATCAAGAATCAAGCATAAGGTTGCAGCATTCCAAGTGGATCAAGCCTCAAGATCGCCAGTGTCACTAAATTAGGGTTTTGATCGACTGAGGCCTCTAGATGGAAATTTTCCTCTGGGCATGAGCCATTGCTTCAAATCACAACCCAAGATACTCTAAGGGACCTCGTGGACCCAATCATCAAGTCAATTTAACCTCAGGGGATACATTTATCCAAAAATCAGGAATTAGGGTTTCTTGACCTAATTCACCCCTAAGTTTACTTCTGGGACAAAGCATGAGCCAAAACCTCAAGACATGGTTTGAGGGTCTCCAATACACTATATTGATCCATTTGCAACAATGGTTTGATCTAAGAAGCTTGATTCACAAGTTTCAATTTCATCTGGACCACAATTAGGGTTTCGAGAAAAAAAGTCAACTGTATCTTTGACTTTTGACCAAGACATGCTCCCAAACCTTGGGACATGATTCAATACACCCTATAACACCTATGGAATCCATCCATTAGGGTTGATTTAGGTCAAGGACTTGATTTCACAAAGGATCGCACATTTTGGATTTAATCCGGTAAAAAGTCAACTGTACAAAAATCCAAAGTTTGACTTTTTGAATTTTTGGTCAACCAAGGTTCTTTAACCCTAAAACAATGTTAATATGTGATTTGAATCATCATTCATCAAGAAAAACTAAAGAAAATGAGTTAACTTGTAAAAGGGGTAACCATAAAAAACTTAGAATTTTTCTAAGTTATGGAACAAAGTGGCTAGGGTACCAACTTCCAAGGACCATAACTTGAGATCCAAGCAACCATTTTGGATGGTCCAAAGATGGATTTGTAGCTCTCATTACACACTTCAAAAGTGTCAACTACATCTCATTCCAATTTCTCATAGATTTCAAGTTATGATTGGATCAAAATCACTAAAAGACATAAAAGTGCATTTTTTCAACACTTAGAAAAAATTCTGCTTAAGGTAGATTTCAAGTGAAGCACCAAAACTTGGAGGGCTGTTTCACATAGTTCTAGGCTGAATCAATTCAAGATGTAAACATCAAAGTTGTTGTGCATATTGCCTACAATCCAAGGAACTCATTGGCATGAAACAACTCAGCTTGAGCCAAGAGTTATGGCTGCTGCAAGACGCCATGGCAAGGCTGTCATGAAAAATCAGTTTGTGAGATTTCTTGCCATACATGATTTTGAGCCAAATAGCAATGATCACTATGCCACATGCATTCAATCTGATCACAATGCATCTGATCCAACCAACAAACTTGGACTGAAATGCCAAGAGCTTATCCTTGAGAATTGATGAGTTTTTGGCATATATGCCTTAAATTCAAAGGCATTTATGTGAAATAGTGCACTTTCAACAAAGCCACTCTACTCAGTCAAGATGCTCACTTAAAAAACAATTAAAACATTTGAAGAATGTGGATTTGGTCAAGACATAACCCTGCTCTTGGGAGAGGCTAGTTTGCCTTGCATGAGAAGAAATGCCACCAAGCCGAAGCCATTGAATGTGATATGATCTAGCAGCCATTCACTATTCCTCCAAGACAAGAGTTGATCCACTATAAATAAAGGTCCTAACTGATCATTCAAACTATACCAAAGCACCCAAACTGATGTTTTCCTCAAAATCTCCATTTCACTCCAATTTTTGCCTTCTAACTCAAGTCACTATCGGGTTTTGAGTTTGAGAGCAATTCCAACCAAACCAATCACCCACACACCTCATAAACATCATATGTGAGTGATCCATAACACAAAATCACATCTTGAACATCAAATTCTCAAAATCATCAGCCAATTGCTTAAGTTCTTGACAGATTTGTAGTTGGGGTACCATCTCAAGTTCCAGATCATTTCCATTCATTCCAAGCATTTAAACATAATCCTTGGCACCTAGGGAAGCTGTCCAGATCATTGGAACCTAGTTGTAACACCTCTAACCCAGAACTCGATCACCAGCTGCAAGATGTAAGCATGAACTCTTCAAACTCCATGATGCTTGCATATTTTACTGCACAATAATTTTGCCATATGTTCCTAATCATGTATGGAGTAATAACCCTCAATCAATTGCCATGAATATATCGTGTATGGAATTTCATTGTGTTCATGCTGAAATTAGGGTTCTTGAGAGTTTCTTCTGATTTCTCACTCAATACTCAAAATAAATGCAATTAATCTATATGGTTGTGATCCTTGTTCAAAAACGAGCAAGATTGGTACTTGAATCGTGCAAAACCATTGAGAAATCATGGAGAAAAGTGAGAAAATGCAAATCTGGAAAAACAGAGGGCGCGGGCAAGAACTTGGTGTTCTTGGCGCCCTTTTTCAAATTTTGAATATTTGAATATTTTGTTATTTTTGTTAATTGATTCAAATATTAATTTCTCTCTGAATATTTATGTTTTTGAATTGATTTTTTTTCTCAAAATTCACTAAAATGTTTAAATATTTTATTTCACAAAAAAATCCAATTTATATCACTTATTCAATATAGTTAGAATTTTTGTAATTAATTTCATTTTTGTTGTTTTTAAACATTTTTAAATGAAATTCTCACTTTGATATTTCAAAACCAATTGAATTTCAAACTCTCATGTAATTAAACATGACTTTTCAAAATATTTTTCAAGGTATACAAATTATTTTTGAATATATTTGGTATTTTATATCATTTTTTTCATTTAATTTCCTTTGAAAAATAACATTTTTTATTTAAAATTAGGGTTTCCTCTTGATTTTAAAATTTAAAACACTTTTGGGCCTCTAATAGAGTGTAAGACCCATGCCTTATCATATACAAACAATTTGGGCCTCAGTCACTTGTATAAGTCCCGATACGATTCTCAAAACGACGGTGCGATCACTGTCCTTCACATGGGCCTCTCCCTGAGTTGTAAGCCACATTCTCTTTTCTTTTTAAAACTCTGGGCCTCTAATAGAGTGTAAGACCCAATCCCATTTTAACCAAAACCATTTTTGGGCCTCAGGTATTGTATAAGTCCCTCTGCGTTAAAAGAATCTCGGCGTGATCGCCATTTCAAAACAAATCATCTGGGACTCCCCTCGTGTTGTAAGTCCCAACTTTATTTTTCAAAACATCCTTGGGCTTCTCCTTGAGTTGTAAGACCCAACCCTTTTGTAAATAAACCTCTGTGGGCCTTAGTCATTGTATAAGTCCCTTGGCGATTTTCAAAACAACGGTGCAATCACTGTTAAACCTTGGGCCTCTCCTTGAGTATATGCCCCAATAATCTTTGCAAAACAACTTCCCTTTTGATTTAGGTTCAAATATATATATGTTGTTATCAAAACTTTCTTTAATTTCTTTGAACAACTAACAATACAGCATGGAAGCTTGCTCGCTTGTAAGTTTTAAACAACTTTCATTTACTCGCTTTCATATATATATATATATATATATATATATATATATATATATATATATATATATATATATATATATATATATATATAACTGTTTTGTGGGAAGCTGCGCACTGTAAGTCTTTTTTCATATCCTTTTAAATACTTGTCATATATCAACTGTATATATACTAGTATAGTTATTTAGAGTTTTCCCCGGCAACTAGGTCTAGAACTAGGTAAAGCCATGTTGGTCACTCTTAAATACAGTCAAAACTAGATCCCTATAGGATTTCCAGATACAGTCTTGCCTTCTCTTGGGCTTAAACAATATGGAACAAAGAGAAAGGCAGTATTCTTTGTGAACCTTTTCTCAGGCTGTCACCCCTAGAAATTGTCAAAAAAACCCTACTCCCCAGAGTTGATCTATTATCGGTGAATAGCATCTCTTGAGTTTCTTCAAACCTCAGGATTTTCACTAAATGATCTATTCTCGGTGAATAGCATTTCTTGAACTTGTCTTGGTTTGAGACCCGCGGGCTTCCTAAAAGCATCCCCGCCTCCTCTTGGGCTTTGTACAAGGACCCTCCGGCTTCTCAAAAGTTCTCATGCCTTCTCTTGGGCTTAATACAAGGACCCTTAAGACCTCTTAAAGGTATAAGACAGAACTTAGTCATCCTTTGCTAGAGCAGTCTTTCCTGTGTCAAACCTCTGACCAATTTAGGGTTGATTTTGATCCCTTAATACACCCGCCTCCTCTTGGGCATCATACAAAAGATAAAACTCTTCCACACCAGTAGACTTGGACAATCTAATCCCCTTGAGTCTCAAAGATATTCTCAAGTTCCCTACAAAACATAGGAGAATACCCCGGTTTTTCTGGATCAATCTCCAGAAAAGTCTAAAACCCAGTCTCTCTCCTAAAAAACCCAAAACCAGGGACAATATATCCCCAGTATCAGAACCTCAAGGCATCTGATATCTCAACTCTTCTGGAACCCTCAGCAAGAGTTGATTCCCCACTTGGACCTGCCTCGGGATCTCAATAATTCTCAGCAGAAAGATAGCATCCTCTTAGGCTTTGTATAAGGACCTTTCCTCGGCACAGTCAGCCTCCTCTTGGGCTTTATACATTGATTCTCCCCAGTGGAGCTAACCTTTTCAGACTCTCTTGTTGAGTCAATAACTTTCAGACTCTCTTGTTGAGTCAGTAACCTTGTTAGACTCTCTTGTTGAGTTAATCACCTTTTCAGACTCTCTTGTTGAGTCAATTAACTTTCAGACTCTCTTGTTGAGTCAATCACTGTCTTGTTGAGTCAACCTTTTTAGCCTTAATCTCGGGCTTTGTACGATACAGAACGGAAGTAACGTGCTCTTTTCTGAAAATGATTTGAAACCCAACAATCCCGAAGGATGAAAAAGATTTGAATTTGGTTTGAGTTTTTTAGACAAAAGTGGATTGAAGTTAGTTTGAAACTCACATTGCCCTAAAGTCTATGACATATGAGCGAATGTGTCACATGGTCGCCCTCAATAGGACGTATGCTAAACTCCCTAGAAGAGTGAAGGGATACCCCTCATTCTTTATTTCCTATGTACTTAAGGCTCATGGCACACAATGTTCGTTGTACTTATTAAGTTTTTTAGACTTGTTATGAGATGAGAAGAGAAGACTCAAAGGTGAAAGAAAAAACACTAAGGGAATTCTATCCTAATGTTGTCATGCAAAGGCGGCCCTAAGGTTGAAGTAAGAAGAGAAGATTCTACCTAATGTTAGCATACATCGATTGAATCCTAATGTCTATCCTATTCCAAGCTTAACCCAAAGATTAAGTTGGAGTAGGGAGTCCTAAGGGAGCATGCAAAAGCAAATCCAAGACTTAAACAAGTCTTAAGATCCAAAGGAGAAGAAAGAAGTAAGAGATGAAGAAGAAAAATGAAACATCAGATGAGAAACAAAGTAGGGTAGAAAGAACATCATGTCACATTTAATTCACACTCACAATCATGAAACATGCTTCAAAGGATCACACGTTGAAGTTCACACAAGAAGGTAGAAGCAAACAAGAATGGGTGCAAACAAATTGCATTAGGATCACAATTGAACACCATTAATCATCATACAAAGGTGATGTGAACAAAGTGAGGTGAGAATGAAGCAAAGTCAAAACTTAAGTCATATTCAATTCAAACATGTAAGAGAGCTCACACTAACATGCACCATAGACCAAAGTGGAAATAATTAAATGATAATGAAATACATCATGGAAATCAATCAAAAATGACCAAGTGAAGTGAAAACATGATGTTAATCCAAGTGGGCAGTAGCAAGTGCATAATCCAAGAACCATAATCAAACTCAATTCATCCAAGAAGGAGCATCAAGTATCATACTCACAGTATATGTCAAAACTAGGCATGTATTCAACAAAAATAAGTCCAAAATAATTCACATGTTCTTGTACAAGTAAGACAACATCAAAGGAAGGTCATACATAAAGAGCCAAGGAAAATCAGAACCATACAAATTTATTATCCAGCCAAGAAAGATCACCAAGCACCAAAGAGATTCATGTCATTCAAAGGTACAAAAATTAGGTCAAGGTGTGTGCATTAACATGCTCAAAACATCACCAAATGGGAGCATCAACAAAAAATAGTAAAGTGATTCAATAAAATCCCAAAAAATATCCAAAGGTAAGTTCAAACATCCAACTAAGCATGTACAAAAGATGGGAGCAAAACAAGTCAAAGAACATGTTCAAAAGTGATCACTAAGGCAAGGCATACAAGTAATCGAGCAACAATCGAGGGCTATCAAAACTTGAATGGAAAGTCACTAAAATTAACTCCAACCAAGCCCAAACTAGTTTCAAAACATCCTCATATAGAGGTCTAAGTGTGGCCAAAAGATCAGCCTCAAATGATGAACAAAGGCCAAGAAACTTCCTAACCCTAGATGTAGGGTATCATTGGAAATACATCCACAAAATAATTCCAAATAAAATACTAAAAATGAATTAAAAATAAAATAAAAATTATTCAAATTAAGTCAACATGCCAATTAATCAGGAACAAACTTTTGTGAATTTTTAAAGTGAACTTAACAATTAAAACAAAATTGAAATAAAAATGAAATAAAAGGAAAAGGAAAAAAAAAAAAAAAGCAAGCCAGGGGGTGTGAAAGTAATTCTGACCACAAAGGAAACCAATTCAAAGCGCGCATGGGCCTAAAACAAGGGTGTGTGAATAGCAAAAATACATTAGCCCAGACCAATGTAAGTCAGAAACAAACAAATAAAGAGCCTGCGTGGCAGCCATGTCACCCTCATTAATTGAGGTGGCAATGGCATGGCACATCAAACGGCAGGACGCAACCAACTCAAACCATTTGAATTTAAAAATATGGCGCCAGAGCCACATCATCTCCTGTAACTTTTAGACACTGGATCCCTAGCTTCGGTCGTCTTCTCCGGCGAGCTGGCTGCCGAAGCCACCACCAACCACCCAGAACCAATAACCAAGACCACCAGTCCAACCAAAATTCAACGTAGATCACAAATACAACATCCATTTCCAAAAATGAACAACATAAAGCACTTAATTGAAGCAAAACTTAAATGCATCCAGAAAAGGAAGAACCCATGCTTAGACAAACAGATCTAAGTGACTGAAAGTGTTACCTAACGGAGAATAGTCCGTTGCTTCTTCAACAAACTAAAATGCTTCAAAAACACTGCTATGAATTCGCTTGAGCTTTGATAAATCTAGATTAATGCTCTATTTGCTCAGATTCCTCTTCAAATTCTCAAAACAAACTTGGACAATTGATGAAGATGATGGAACTGTACTACTTAATATGATGCTTCCAAATATGACTTCTTGCGTACAGAAGACTACAAATACTTGATTGAAGATGAATCAAGCAAGAAATGAGAGAAAACCTTGAGAAGAAATGAAATTCGAAAGTGAGAAGTTTTGAGAGAAATTTCTGATTCAGATCTGAAAAAGGCGTGTGTCTGAGGCTGATTTGGAGTGAATTGCTTATAAATGAGGTGTTTTAGGGTTGGAAAGAGGTTTGGAAACAAAGCACAAGTTTGGAGTTTGTTGTTTAGGTTTGGCAATGAAAAACAAGTGGAAATGGTGCACATGTGTGGTGGCTCGGGTTTAGCTTTTGATTGAGGTTTGGAGGAGTGGTTTTGCAATGCAAATGCACATGAAGGAGGTGTGACCAGATTAGCACGTGAGAGGAAAGGGTGGAATGTAAAGTTTGTACAATTCCAACTTCCAAATTTTGCCATAAAAGGGATATGGTACATGGTGATGCATGGTGATGTTTAGCCATCTTTGGTAACACAAAAGATGATGTATGCGTGAGAAATAATGTACCATGGTCATGCTGCAAGGATGCAATACCAAATGTGCCAAAACACATGCCTTGCCATGCCTTAGAAACTAATTCACGCAGTTCACTTTATACCCTTGTAACTTGGTGAATCATTGGTCAAATGGTGAATTCTTGAGCCCGACATCAAGAATGAAGATGATGGAGCATAATTCATGTTGAAAACAGGTTGAAAAAAGGTTTGGAAGTAAGTGGAAAATGGCCATGAAAGTGTGTCCTTGAAGCTGCCCAAAAAGACTTAGAAAAATTCTAAGTTATTGCAACATTACAAGTTTGAAATGGCTCACTTTGCTCACTCATAACTCAATGAAAAATTATCCAAATGGCATGGTTCTTGTGCCCATTTTGAAGGAAATGTTTCAAACTGTCATACCCCAAATTTTGACCACTAAGATTTCCCATCATTGTGTAAATCATCATCACAATATGGATTAGCCATCATGCCTCACTAATCTCCTCAAAGAGGGGTGAGCATTCACCACAAATAAGAATTAGGGTTTTGAGCCCTCTCAGAGCACTTAAACAAAGGATCAATCAAGGAATGACATGATCTTCAACTTGTCTAAACTCTACAACACCTATAAAGGATAAAGAGGACTCCCATATCAAGAATCAAGCACAGAGTTGCAACCTTCCAAGTGGATCAAGCCTCAAGATGGCCAGTGTCACCAAATTAGGGTTTTGGTCAACCAGGGCCTCCAGATGGGAATTTTCCTCTGGGCATGAGCCAATGCTTCAAAGCATAACCTAAGATACTCCATGGGACCTCATGGACCCAATCATCAAGTCAATTTAACCCCAGGGGATGCATTTACCAAAAATCAGGAATTAGGGTTTCTTGACCTAATTCACCCCTAAGTTAACTTCTGGGATAAAACATGAGCCAAGACCTTAAGACATGATTTGAGGATCTCCAGTACACCATGTTGATCCATTTGCAACAATGGATTAATCCAAGAAGCTTGATTCACAAGTTTTAATTTCAACTGAACCACAATTAGGGTTTTGAGGAAAAAGTCAATTGTATCTTTGACTTTTGACCAGGACATGCTCCCAAACCTTGGGACATGATTCCATACACCCTACAACACCTATGGAATCTATCTATTAAGTTTGATTTAGGTCAAGGACTTGATTTCATAGAGGATCGCACAGTTTGGTTTCGTCTGCTGAAAAAGTCAATTGTACAAAAAGTCAAAGTTTGAATTTTTGATTTTTCGGTCAACCAAGGTTCCTTAACCCTAGAATGATGTTAATATGTGATTGGAATCATCATTCATCAAGAAAAACCAAAGAAAGTGAGATAACTTGTAAAAGGGGGTAACCATAAAAAACTTAGAATTTTTCTAAGTTATGGAACAAAATGGCTAGGGTATCAACTTCCAAGGATCATAACTTGAGATCCAAGCAACCATTTTGGATGGTCCAAAGATGGATTTGTAGCTTTCATGACATACTGTAAAAGTGTCAACTACATCTCATTCCAATTCTTCATGGATTTTTTGTTATTGAGTGATCAAAATGGCTGAAAACATGAAAATCACATTTTTCCAACACTTAGTGAAACTTTCACTAAGTCAAAATCTGCCTTACTTTTTCCAAAATGTAGGGACATTTTTCACCTTGATCCAAGTCAAACCAGGTCTTAGGTTGGACATCAAAGTTGAAGTATGCCATGAGAGCTTTCTAACAAGTACCAGATCATCTCCAAATTCCATTTGAGCAAGGAGATACAACCCTTGAAACATGGCCTCATGAACTGATTCTTCCAAAACAGATTTGGCATATTTTGTGCATTTTGCTCGATTTGATCAAATCTGACAAATCCAAGCCTTGTCATCATTTTGGACACATCTGAGGATCAAATCCAAGGGGGATGATCTGATCTGCAAGCCTCTAAAGTCCATGAATCTACAAATAGCATGCCAAACCTAAAAAGGCTAAAGATGTTTCAAGACTCCAATTTTGTTTTCAAGCATTCAATGGATGCACCAAGGTGGCATGAACTGAGCCAATTCCAACTGAATTCAGTCAAGACTTATCTCTGAACCAAAGCTACAAAGCCTGTGCTCTAACATCTAGTCAATGGCTAGAGGAGACTTAAGATTACAAAGTGATCCAATTGGCCAATAGCCTGCTGTAGTTGCCACACACTATTACTTGCAAACCAAACTTGCTCTACTATAAATAGAGCTCATTTGTGCTCAGTTTGAGTACACCAAAGCACTACAACACTTGCTTTCCTCAAAATCCCTTTCTCTAGGCCAAAATGCCTTCTTTTGCAAGGTAACTCTGAGTTTTTGAGTTAGAGAGAAATTCCATCATAGCTCATGATCCAAACACATCCAATATGTCATATCTAAGCTGTCCAAACTCTCACATGTGACCTGTAACACCAAAATCACAAAGTCCCCTCTCAAAACCTCAAAATTGGACTTTTTTGCATTTTCCAAGCCATGTCTTGATTCAGTCACTTTCAAAACCGGACAAAACCTCAAACACACTCCAAATATCATCCTTGAACTGTCCCAAATGTTTCCCCACATCTGGAACACCATTTGAGAGAGTTGCCATATTGGTCACTTTTGCCCTTTTTGCAAGAAAGAGCTCAAACTTGTTCCTGAGGATTCCATCTGGTTCCAACCATTCTAAAAGCTTCTAGGGGATCAATTGAGAGTGTCCAAAACATCAAATTACTTCTGGCACAAGAAGCTTGGCAGATTGCACAACAAGCTCCTAAAGAGGTAAGCGTCACAACTCGAACTCTTTGAAATATGCATTGCTTTGAAGTCCACTGATCATGCATATCTCATACATGTTATATATGTTGTGTTTGAACCAATTCATCATGTAATTCACGCCTGTAATAAGAGGTAGCATAGAAAATGCAATTATAGGCCTATTTCAAGAACACTATCGGGTTTTGAAATAGGAGCCTCATCTGAAAAAACCACCACCACCATTGGATTCCTTGTGAAATTCTAGGCAAGATAGACCTAAATTTTGTCCCAATCCATGGAGAAATGAGAAAGTTACAAGCTTCACGTTTTTTGCCAAAACATTGCCTAGCCTTGCCTTGGCCAGGCCAAAAACAAGGCATGCCTCATGTATTCATGTGGTGGTTTTGATACACTGATGTATCACCACCCCAATGGTAGAAGGCGCGCGCTGCACCCAATAGGTCTGGGGTTCGAATCCCCCTCGCCCCAGTCCTCTTTTTACTATTGTTTTTTCCATTTTTTAATATTTGTTATATTATTTTAAATAATTTGGAAAATTAATAACTCTCTCAATTTTAATGATTTTTGATTGGTTCTTTTTGCAAAAAATCACAAAAATGTTAAAATATTTTATTCCACAAAAAAATCAGATTTATATTAATTATTTAATATAGTTGGTATTTTTGTAAATAAATTCATTTTTAATTGTTTTAAACACTTTTAAAAGTGGATTTTTATCTTGAAAATCAAAACCAAATGAGTTTTAATTCATCTTTTGATTAAAACATCATTTTTCAAGTCTCAACCAAAAATCACAAGTTGTTTATTCAAGCTTATTTGGTATTTTATCATTATTTATTGATTTTCTTTAAGAATTTACTTTTAAAAATGATAAAATTAGGGTTTCTTTGATTTTCACCCTCACAAATATTTTTCAAGCACTCATGGGCCTCTAATAGAGTGTAAGACCCAATCACCTTTAACCAAAACCATTTTGGGCCTCAGATATTGTATAAGTTCTGACACGATAAAAAATCTCGGCGCGATCGCCAGTTTAAAATAACCTTTGGGCCTTTCCTTGAGTTGTAAGCCACATCACTTGTACAAAAACACTTTTGGGCCTCTAATAGAGTGTAAGACCCATTCCTTGTAAATAAGATACCTTGTTGGGCCTCAGACATTGTATAAGACCCACTGTATTTTCAAAAACCTCGGCGCGATCGCCGTTTTCAAACAAACCATCTGGGCCAACCCTCGTGTTGTAAGCCCCATCTTTCTTTTCCAAAATAATCTTTGGGCCTCTCCTTGAGTTGTAAGACCCATACCTTTGTACAAAAAACCTTGTTGGGCCTCAGTCGTTGTATAAGTCCCGATACGATATTCAAAACAACGGTGCGATCACTGTTAAACCTTGGGCATCTCTTTGAGTATAAGCCCCAACAATCTTTTCAAAACAATTTCCCTTTTGATTTAGATTCAAATATACAGTTGTTATCAGAACTTTCTTTAATTTCTTTGAACAACTAACAAAACAACATGGAAGCTTGCTCACCTGTAAGTTTTTATCCGCTTTCATTTACTCGCTTTAATATATATAACTTTATTGTGGGAAGCTGCGCATGGTTAGTCTTCTTTCATTCTTTTAAATACATGTCAAATATATATAACTGTATTGTGGGAAGCTGCACATGGTTAGTCTTCTTTCATACTCCTTTAAATACTTGTCATATATCACCTGTATATATACTAGTATAGTTATTTAGAGTTTTCCCTGGCAACTAGGTCTAGAACTAGGTAAAGCCATGTTGGCCACTCTTAAATACAGTCAAAACTAGATCCCCATGGGATTTCCAGAACAGTCTTCCCTTCTCTTGGGGTTAATAAATATGGAACAAAGAGAAAGACAGTATTCTCGGTGAACCTTTTCTCAGACCGTCACCCCTAGAAATTGTCAAAGAAATTCTACTCCCCGGAGTTGATCTATTCTCTGTGAATAGCATCTTCTGAGTTTCTTCAAATCACATAACTTTCGCTAAATGATCTATTCTTTGTGAATAGCATTTCTTGAACTTTTCTTGGTTTGGGACCCACAGGCTTCCTAAAAGCATCCCCGCCTCCTCTTGGGCTTTGTACAAGGACCCGTCGGCTTCTTAAAAGTTCTCATGCCTTCTCTTGGGCTTCATACAAGGACCTTCACGACCTCTTAGAGGTATAGGACAGAACTTAGTCATCTTTTGCTAGAGCTATTTTTCTAAAAATGGTCACCAAAAAGCCCTCAGACCAATTTTAGGGTTGATACTCATCCCTTAAAAGAGTCGGCCTCCTCTTGGGCATTGAACAAAGATAGACCATACTAATAGACTTGGACAGTCTAAATCTCCTTGAGTCTCAAAGACATTCTCAAGTTCCCTACAAACATAGAAAGAAACCCCGGATTCTGGATTAATCTACTGCAGAGTTGAAACTTGTGGGTTCTAAAACCCCGTGTCTCTCATCCCCCAGCCAGGGTCAGTTTATCATCATATAACACTATCCCAAATCAGAACCTCAAGGTGTCTGATCCCTCAACTCTTCTGGATTCCCCTACAAGAGTTGATTCCCCACTTGGACATACCTCAGGATCTCAATAATTCATAGCATAAGATAACCTCCTCTTAGGCTTTGTATAATGATCTTTTCCTCAGGAAAGTCAGCCTTCTCTTGGGCTTTGTACAATGATTTTCCCCCAGCTGAGCTAACCTTTTCAGACTCTCTTGCTGAGTCAACCACTTTTCAGACTCTCTTGTTGAGTCAATCACCTTTTCAGACTCTCTTGTTGAGTCAATCACGTTCTAGACTCTCTTGTTGAGTCAACAATTTTTAGCCTCAATCTTGGGCTTCGTACGAGACAGATAAAAAGCACTCTCTTGTTGAGTCAACCCTTTTTTAGCCTCAATCTCGGGCATCGTACGAGACAGATAAAATCACTCTCTTGTTGAGTCAAACCCTTTTTCGCCTCAATCTTGGGCTTGATACAAGATAGATAAGTACCTCCCCAGTGGAGTTATCCTCCTCTTAGGCTTCATATAATGATATCCCCAAAGAGTCAGTCTCTTTTAGCCTTCGTCTTGGGCTGTGAACAAGACACCAATATATCCACTCTCTTGTTGAGTCGGTCTCATACAACCTCCTCTTAGGCTTGGTATAAGGACTTCCCCAGGGGAGTCAATCAACCTCTTAGCTTCAACCTTGGGCTTTGATCAAGGTACATAAAAATAAACAATCCCTCTTTAGAGATAACAAATTCTCTTTCAGTCAACCTTTTAGCTTCAATCTTGGGCTTTGAACAAGACACAAATACTCCGTTTAGCCTCTGTCTTGGGCTTTGAACGAGACACCAAAACATCTTTTTCCTCCCTTAGAATAGGAGGAACTACGATTGCTCTGATTTCCCTGTTTCGTTTAAACGGGAATACGTAGGCATGAGATTGCGAAATCTTAGCGAGCATACTAATCAAAACTCTAGGTCCAGTACCTTCATACACCAATCAAAACTTAGATCCAGTACCTTACCAAAAAAACATCAACAAAAACTCACTCACTTATACTTTCCCAACCCATTAACAGATAAACACCACCAAGTACAAAGCAAAACCTAAAGCTAATATCCTGTGGATAACCATATATAGGATGGGTAACTGACAACTACCCATTGTATAACCTGACCCCGGACCCCCCAATCTCTTTAAGCGTTTGTCCTGTTATACATTCGCGTGCAAGGTTAGTTTTAAATACCTTCCCTTTCCCTTCCAGCTTCACGGGATAAATAAGAAATCAGAAAGTAGCACCCCTTCCTACCATTGCGGTGAGGAAAACCCCAACGATAAGGTGGTCGCGTCACCGACAAAAATTGCTCGCTACACAAACTACAACTTCCATGTGGAAAAGATTTGCAAATGAAGCTATGATCATGATGAAAATTGGCTTTGAAAATGGTTAGTAAACATGAAAACTTTCCCAAAATAGAAACTCTCTAAAAACCTAATTTTCTAAAAATGGCAACTTCTCAACTTTTTGATTTTTGACAATTTCTTAATCATTACTTAATCAAATCTCACCCATTGGCCACATTTGACTTTAAAAACACAAAGTTGACCTTAAAAAGTCCGGAGCTGACTTTTTCACTACACAGTTGACTTTATCCCTGATTCTCCCAATTTTCAATCCTCTGATCAATTGTACCCTTCTGAATCAAATTGATGGTCAATCTTCCATTCCTAGACACTTAGGGACATGTAGAATACCATGGAATCAAGTCTTTCCTAAAAAATCAGAAATAAACTGATTTTAGGTAAAACCCTAGTTTTGGCACCCCTAATCTAGGAGAACTTGACCCAAGCTCAAAACTCAAATTCCTTTAAGTATGATGTAGGATCTCTTAAACAAAGATGTAATGTGTACCATGATGATGATAAAGCTTCAAAAACTTGCCCATTGGAGTGTTATACCCAAGATGTTCACAACCCTAGTTTGGTGATCAACTGATAGAAGGAAGTAATCCACTTCAAAACTCTTGCCAAGCCTAACCACTTGATGATGTGATGAGCCCATTAGGATTTCTTGAGGCCTAAGAACCCATTGTAGCTTGAGTGATGGTGACATTAAGAACATCTCTTCCCTTGGTAACTTGAACAATAATCACTTATACACACATGATCTCTTGCTTGAACCTCTGAATAACATCTTCTCCTCTTGAGCTGACTAAGATACCTTGATCCCATGCAAAGAAACAATGATATACACCAATGATAATGCAAAATGAAATGAAACATAAGCCAGTTAGTGCTAGAAAGAGAAAAGGCAAATTTTGGGGTGCTACACTCAAGGAGAGACCCAATGAAAGACAGTGATCACACCGTCGTTTTAAAAATCGTGTCGGGACTTATACAATGATAGATGCCCAAAAATGGTTTGTATGTGACAAGGGATGTGTCTTACACTCTATTAGAGACCCAAAAGTGCTTTTTAAGATGTTTGTGAGGGTGAAAATAATCAAAACCCTAATTTGATAAAAAAAATGTATTTTAATTTGAATAAAAAACATTTTAAATGATCAAAATTATCAAACATGTGCGAAAAAATAAGTTGTGATCTTGGATAAATGTTTGAAAAATCATGTTTAATCATATAAAAGATCAAAATTCAATTGGAATGAAAAGATCAAAGTGAGAATTTCATTTAAAAATGTTTAAAAACAAATAAAATGAAATTAATTACAAAAAGTCTAACTATATTAAATAAATAATATAAATAGGATTTTTTTGTAAAATAAAATAATTTAACATTTTTGTGACTTTTAAAAAAAATAACCAATCAAAAATGATAAAAAATGAGAGAGAAATTAATTTTTGAAATCAATTAAATAAAATATCAAAAATTCAAAAATTTGAAAATTTGAAAAAGGGCGCCAAGAACACTTGTTCTTGCCCGCGTTAAACCACAAGGCCATAACTCCTAGACCACAAGGCCATAACTTTGCAAGGTCATAACTCCTAAACCACAAGGCCTTTTACTTCCATCCAAAGTTCAAATGAAAGTTCACATGACATACTTCAAAAGTGTCAACTACATATCATTCCAAATCCTCATGGACTTTGAGTTATGGATTGATCAAAATCACAAAAAATGAAAATGGACATTTTCATTCCAACACTAAGTGAAATTTTCAAGTCAGAATCTGTTTCACTTTTTCCAAACCTTGAGGTCATTTTTCACTTTGATCCAAGCTAAACCAAGACCAATCTTGAACATCAAAGTTAAAGCATGTCATGAGTGATTTCCAACAAGTACCAGATCATCTCCAAATTTAATTTGAGTAGGGAGTTACAACCCTTGGAACATGGCATCAAAGACTGGTTTTTTCCCAAGATAGATTATAGGTCATTTGCTCGAATTGACCAATTTGTGCAATTACAAGTCTTGTAATCCTTATAGAAACATTGAAGATCAGATCAAAGCAAAAGATCTCTGAGCCACAAGCCTCCCAAGACAAAAGATCATCATGTAGGCATGTGAAATTCAATGTTCCAAATCCAAAAGCTCTCATTTTGTTTATTGGCATTCAAGAGGTGCATTGAGGTGGCATGGACTGAGTCTTTGAACACTGAATGAGTTAAGCCTTATCCCTGCAACAAAGGACCATAGGCCTGCTGCACTGACCCAAGTCAATGGCTAGAGAAGACTTGGATTCCTTTAAGCAACCATTGGCCAAAGACCTATACCAGTTGCCATTCATTATTCCTTCCAAAACAAACTTGCTCTACTATAAATAGAGCTCATTTGTGATCAGTTTAAGTACACAAAAGCACCCAAACTAATGCTTTCCTCAAAATCACTCTCAAAAAACCAGATTTTCCTTCTATTTTAAGTCACTATCGAATTTTGAAATAGGAAGCATTTCAAACCAAACCAATCATGCCAACACCTCATATACATCATATATAAGTGATCCATGGCCTTGGAACACATCTGGAACATCAGAATCACAAAGTCACCATCCATTTGCTCAAGCTTTTGGTCTATTTGATTTTGAGGTGCCACAACAAGTTCTGAGCTGATTCTATCCATTCCAAGCCTCCAAACACATTACTTGAGGTCCATTGAAGCTGTCCAGGTCATTAAACAACATCTGCAACACCTCCAACATAGAATTTGATCACCTGCTGCAAGAGGTAAGCATGAAGCCTTCAAACTCCATATTACACGCATCATAAATGAATTTTTGAGTTACCATCTTATTTCTACATGTATATAGAGTGATAACCCTAAATTAATTGCTATGTATGAATCGTGTATGGAATTTCATAGTGTTCATGCTGAAACTAGGGTTCTTGAGTTCATCCTCTGATTTCTCACTCCCTACTTAATATAAATGCAATTAATCCATATGGTTGTGATCTTTGTTCAAAAACGAGTGAGATTGGTGTTTGAATCATGCAAAACCATTGAGGATTAGGAGTTATGGCCTTGTGGTTTAGGATTTATGGCCTTGTGGTTTAACGCGGGCAAGAACGAGTGTTCTTGGCTCCCTTTTTCAAATTTTCAAATTTTTGAATTTTTGATATTTTATTTAATTGATTTCAAAAATTAATTTCTCTCTCATTTTTTATCATTTTTTATTGGTTCTTTTTTTAAAAAGTCACAAAAATGTTAAATTATTTTATTTTACAAAAAAATCCAATTTATATTATTTATTTAATATAGTTAGACTTTTTGTAATTAATTTCATTTTATTTGTTTTTAAACAATTTTAAATGAAATTCTCACTTTGATATTTTCATTCCAATTGAATTTTGATCTTTTATATGATTAAACATGATTTTTCAAACATTTATCCAAGATCACAACTTATTTTTTCTCACATGTTTGATAATTTTGATCATTTAAAATGTTTTTTATTCAAATTAAAATACATTTTTTTATCAAATTAGGGTTTTGATTATTTTCACCCTCACAAACATCTTAAAAAGCACTTTTGGGTCTCTAATAGAGTGTAAGACCCATCCCTTGTCACACACAAACCATTTTTGGGCCTCTGTCATTGTATAAGTCCCGACACGATTTTTAAAATGACGGTTGGATCACTGTCTTTCATTGGGCCTCTTGTCACTCCCAGGATTTTCATCCAGGTACAAAAGCGAGAGTGGCGCGGAAAAACAGAGTCGTCAGCCGTGTACCCTACGCAGCCATGTGCCATGCACATGCGTATTTTAATGTGCTGTCCAAATATCAGCCATGTGATGGATCCAACGCGCAGAAATAAGTCAACCCGTTAAAAAGTAAACGAAATAAACAAACCTGGTTGGTGGATCATGATAACAACAGTGGGGTAATGTGCACACAATCACTAAATTAAATTCAGAAAAAAAAAATAAAAGAGAAAAATAGGTGGCACGCCATGGGCCGTTGGATCAAGATAATGGATGGCCAGGATTGTGTCTTCCCCGTTGGACCCCTTCACCGGCCGGAAATCCACAGGTCACCGGAGCCCTAGCTCCGGCCGCCCTAGCTTCACCTGCAATCTTAAAAAGTGCCCAGAAATTTCGTGGGAGTACACTATCCGACCCAGAATTTCGTCAGGAATTCAAATGTGCAATAAAAAAAATCAAATAACCAAAGCATAATGAGATACGAAGAGAAAAAGATTAGGGCATGAAACTTTAAATCATCATTACAAGCAATATACGCATCCAAACACAAAACCAATCTTACCAGCATGATCAGTGACAATAACACAATAATATACACGTAAAAAAAAAGAGTTTCACGACCACGAAAAAATCCACCAACCTAAGATGGTGCAACTCTAATCTTTGCTTTTGGCTGCGAATGGTGGTTGATTTCTACTCTGTGGATCACCAGGAAGAGGTTTGTGGAAGAACTTTTTGAAAAGACCTTGTGGATCGTGAGATTTGTTGAAAGAAAGCTTTAGGGTTCAAATTCTCCAATCCTCCAAATGTCACGTATATGAACCCTAACCAGTGCATGAATGAGCTTATATAGACTAGGGTTTTTCACTGATAATGAATTGGGCTTGGGCAATTCCTTGTTTAATGAGTTTTAGACAATTTTGGAATTTTGCATTATGTTAAGTACACCCTCTTCCATGCATAGATATTCAAACATCTCATGATGGATCACTTGTATCTGAATTGCTAATCACACCACATTTAAATTGGGCCTTGAAACCATTTGATTCATGACTTTTAAATAATTTGGGAATTTTGAATAATGGAGGATAAGTGATACATACACCATGAAACCACTTGATTCAAAGGTCTAAAATGTTCCTTAGGGATTGTTCTTTGACATTAGAAAGTGACATGAAACAATGGAATTGATTATAGGTCATTATGCCCAAAGTTGTGAAAATGGAGCCATGAAAAACCCTAAAAACCACTTTGCCTTCTTTTGATCATAACTGGAGTTTCACCAATGATATGGAGACCCATTAGTACTTGTTGGAAAGAGGAGAAAAAGATCTTCAAATTTCATGTTGGAGAAAAATTCATTTGAAGCTTTCTTGATGGTGAAAAGTCAAGTTGAATGCAGTACAGGAACTTGCACAAAAAGGAAACTTCAAATTATAGGTCACTTTCCAAATTTAGAAACTTCTATACAAACTCCTGATTCTTGATAAATGGCCTGAAACTTGACTCTTGATGACCATATGAGGATGTGAGACCTTGAAAACCTTGGAGAGAACCTCAAAATTCCACAGTTGACTTCTCCTCTCACTGTTGACTTTTACCCAATTCACCTGATTCTCAATCTTCTGATCAATTAAGTCTCTCCTGAACCAAACTGATGGACAGCCTCCCATTCCTAGATACTCAGGGACCCAAGGAATACCATAGAATCAAGTCTTGCCCAAAAAATCAGAAATAAACTGACTTTATAGCAAACCCTAGTTTTGGTACCCTCAGTCTAGGAGGAAATATCACAGTCTCCAAATCCAAATTCCTCTGAATATGATGTGTATCCTCTCCAACAAAGATAAGATATGCCATTTAGTGATGATAAAAACCCAAGGATCTTGCCCATTGGAGCAATAAACCCAAGAATCTCAAAACCCTAATTCCTGCACTGGTTAGGAGAGAATGATCCACTTGAGATCCCTTGGACAACACCAGGACTCTTGCTTGACCCTTTGAAGCACTGCCTCAAGCACCTTGACCCCATGCTAAGAACCAATGATATGCACACATGATAATGCAAAATGCAATGCAACATAAGCCAGTTAGTAATAAAGTAAGGAGGGCAAATTTTGGGGTACAACAGCTGCCCCTATTCAATCAACTTGGTCCTAAAGGTAGGATAGCAACGACTGTCAGACATTCTAGGATACACGGGGATTGAATACCGAAAGAACCCGAAAATTTGCTGATGATAACGAAATGGAGCGTGCTGAAAAATAAGGAATATGACCTCAACCATACCCACAAGAAAACAACGAATACGACCTCGATCACACCCAAAAGACGAATACAACCTCACTTGTACCCACAAAGGAAGACTGACCTCAATCACTCTACTCACAAAGAAAATACGAATACGACCTCGATCGCATCCACAAAACGAATACAACCTCAGTTGTACCCACAAAGGAAGACTGACCTCAATCACTCTACCCACAAAGAAAAAAACGAATACGACCTCGATCGCACCCAAGAAACGAATACAACCTCAATTGTACCCACAAAGGAAGACTGACCTCAATCACTCTACCCACAAAGAAAAAAACGAATACGACCTCGATCGCACCCAAGAAACGAATACAACCTCAATTGTACCCTCAAAGGAAGACTGACCTCAATCACTCTACCCACAAAGAAAAATACGAATACGACCTCGATCGCACCCACAAAACGAATACAACCTCAATTGTACCCACAAAAGGAAGACTGACCTCAATCACTCTACCCACAAAGAAAAATACGAATACGGCCTCGATCGCACCCACAAAACGAATACAACCTCAATTGTACCCACAAAAGGAAGACTGACCTCGATCACTCTACCCACAAAGAAAAATACTAATACGACCTCGATCGCACCCACAAAATGAATACAACCTCAATTGTACCCACAAAAGGAAGACTGACCTCAATCACTCTACCCATAAAGAAAAACACGAATACGACCTCAATCGCACCCATAAAACGAATACAACCTCAATTGTACCCACAAAGGAAGACTGGCCTCAATCACTCTACCCACAAAGAAAAACACGAATACGACCTCGATCGTACCCAAAAGACGAATACAACCTCAATTGTACCCACAAAAGGATAACCAACATAAAGTGGACTTCACTGGGGATAACGTGAAACAAAACTTCTGGTTCACACCGCCCCTGCTGAGAAAAGGATACTGGTACACTGGATCTCACAAAAGAGAAAATCCAAACAAAAGCAAACTTCTAACGGACTCAAGATCCACAGATAAGATGACTCCGCTGAGGAAAGGAGAAGTCTAAATAAAAGACTCTGCCGAGGAGCACAAACATGAGGAACGCATCCCTCCAAAATCTCCTGAGTTATGCCATCTCCGCTGGGAAAGAGAACTGGCAAGGAAAGCGTCAAACCTGGCTTATGCTTTGAGTGCAAATGTTTTGAATTTTGCCGTAATGCTCCACGCGAAGTGGAAATGCTACGCGTTTTGAGGATGCAATGCAAATGCTTATGATATGCAAAAGAGGCCCCTCCAGCAAAATAAATGCTGGAGAGAAAAGACCAATTCAGCTGCGGTTGACAAAAGTAAATTGTCCTCTCAATCCAGGAACTCTGCTGAGAAGGATCACACTGATCGACTCCTTGGATCAACAACTTCTGCTGGGGATGAGATCCCAAAAGAATTATCGGGGCTACACCTGTCCTTTACTGAAGGTAACATCCAAAACCTGAGATTTCTCCTCTACTGGGGGAGTTGAGAATGAGTGCCAATAACAGAACTGGAAGTTTGTTACTGAAGATTGCCAATAACAATTGGGCTTAGGACCTGCTGGGGGATGCTTCTGAACTTAACCTGCTGACGGGGAGAGTGACTTTACTCATTTCTTGCTGGGGACTAGAATATGACATTGTCGGCGACAGCACGCTTCCTGACTGGATGGGGAAGATGAACACCCTGATTCTATGGGGAAATAACGTCTTGATCCGGAGAAAATGCTTCCCAAGTCTCCTGCCGAGGAAAGTCTGCTCTGCTGAGGATGTACAATCTGTTGCCCTGCAACCTGACTTGTCTTTATGGTCATAAGCGGCTCTTTGAACTTTTTATCTCAAGAGGATTTTACAGAAGATCGGGCGTTCGCACTGCCCCAGGGTCTTCAAACTCCTGGAGAAATTTATCATATCTCGACATAACTGCCCCAGTCTTCATAATCCATGACGTACATTACCTCGAAGGGGATCGTAATGACTTGACAATACTCTGCTTTAGCATCTCGAACCTTGAGGAGGTGTTTTCAATTAACCATTTTCAGGAGTGGACGATTTCTCATGCTCTAGAGGTGGCCTGCCCCAATATGAGCTTTGAAGTGACTTTGCCCCTGATCTTAGAATGAATGCCCCAGAATAACTGAATTTCGGAGATATTTCTCGACGTGACTGCCCCAGATTGGCTACATCTTAACACGACTTACTGGGGAGAGCCCACTCTACACCGAGTCTCTTGGCAGCATGCCCCTCGATATGATTGTCCTTCAGAATTTTCACCATCTCAACCTGGCGTAATCGAGCTTCTTGACTGAAGTTCACTGTGTAAGCTTCTTTGATGCACGCAGAAAATATTTATTATGAGAATGACAATTCTAATGCAACACTTATGTTAACCTTGAAGTTTTTATTGAAAATGTGTCGCCAAGCCTTGTGAATGAATCACTTGCTGGGATGCGACCTTGATTTTTGAATGGCAAAAACAATGCGCACATGCAATACCAACAAATCTTATTAGCACAACTCATAGGAGTCGAGAACGCTATCCTGTTGAAGCACGCTTTCGGAATAAACCCTGTTTCAATTAGGACTTTTAAGGGTTGTAACGTGGTATGGTTCGCGGTTTCGAAAAAAAGGATTTATGGCTCAAAATTTATCGGTGCCCACCCACTCTTCGTGATGTTCTCCAGTCCTATGTTCAGTTAATCTGACACAAATGCTCATCTCTTCAATAGGTTTATGATTTTCAAGGAACCTATGCCACTAATGGTTTGGCACCTAGGGAGGTTTTGGAATGACAGTCACCCCTTTTTATCTTTTGTGTCTGTAATCACACGAGTTTGTTCTTATCGAGGATTTTCTCTTGTAATCCCTAATTTTTGCCTGGACTGACTCTTTTGAGTTTTTTTCGATTTTGAAGTCTAGCGGGATGCCCTAACTTTTGCCTAAGTCGCTTCGACTTAGCGGGCTCTTCTCTTTTCTTTCTTTTTATATTCCTCTTTTGAACAAAACGGGTGACACTGGTTGTCTTACTTGCTTGAAAGGGTTGTGACTGCCTC
This sequence comes from Lathyrus tuberosus, assembly GCA_022829125.1. NCBI lineage: Eukaryota > Viridiplantae > Streptophyta > Magnoliopsida > Fabales > Fabaceae > Lathyrus > Lathyrus tuberosus. The sequence continues at coordinate 5,086,141 of JALAZF010000403.1, read as the reverse complement.
ATTCCTTAGTTGTTGAAGGATAACCATTGTGGTTTCACATATCTTGACCTCTTGATGGTGGAATTGAAGGTAATGGATCCTCAGATGCACGCTCACCTTGAAATTTGAACGCTCGGTCAAACTAACTGACGTCTACCCTGCCCCTGGGTTAAGTATGAGGGTTTTTTCGTACGAAAGAAACTCCTACTTCAAGGCTCAAAGGGGTTAACGAGGGTCTATCTCCCTTATATCTCCAGTGTTTAGGGGTTTGAAACAATGCCTGTACATCCTCAACAGGGTTCCATCCAAAAGTGTACCATTAGAAACCTGCGTTCTTATTTCGCCATCCTCCCTTGAGAGTTTTAAACAAGGAAATTGGTATTGCAGTGCATATAAACATTTAAGAGTGAACACAAATGGATTACTTCAAGGAAAACATACTCATTGCATTAATATCATCATAAAAAACAAACAAGTCTTGCATACATGCGATGCTTTAACAAGAAATGAAAAAAAACTACAAATGAAAATGCAGTAAAGAAGCTGAAGATTGCCATTGCTGAGGAAGCTTAATTCTGCCTGGACGTACTTGCAGACTGGTGTTCATCTGAGAAAGGAGGCTTCCATTGATGTACATATCATCTTCAGTGAATACAATGATCTCGGAGTCTACCAGGTCTTGCACCTTGTGCTGGAATGCCTTACACTCATCAATCGTATGCCCAAACGTTCCTGAGTGGAACTCGCACCTAGTAGTCATGTCATAATCCGGAGGAATAGGGTACGGTACCGGCGTGGTACTCCTCGTCTGAACCAGAGAGTTCTCGAGCAGACGAGCAAACAACTGACTATAAGGGATAGGAATAGGATCAAATATCCTGTTGGGCCTTCTTGGTCTCAGTTGCCCCTGTTGCTGATAATTCTGCTGTCGGTGCTGATTTGGGCGCCTCACCTGCGCTTGCACTTTCCTTTCCGCATTCGGCTGAGGCACAAACAAGGGTTGTGGAAGAGATCCCTGACGCGAGGTGGATCCTTTGGTAAAAGGGGGAGTCCTCAGTCCCTTTGCAACACTGGGAGTAAGATCACTTTGTTTACCAGTGCCAACTGATGTAAACCTTATTGCCCCTGAATCAATGAGCTCTTGGACTTTGTACTTGAGCATCTTACAATCTTCAACATTATGACCAGGTACCCCTGAATGGAATTCACACCTATCATGGACATTGGGACCCATACGAAACTTGGTGTGTGTAGGTCCCACAGCAATCAATTCAATTAGCTGAAACTTGAGCAGGTGCTGAAGCAACTGAGCGTATGGCATCGGAATCTGATCAAACTTCTTATCAAGCTTTTCTGGATTAAGACCCTCAAGAAACGGTTATTGATGGAAAAGCTTTGACGGTGGAGAGGATCCACGAGGCAATCCATGGTCTAGAGGAGACCCCAAAGAGATGGGAAGATCAAAGACCTCTGTTGTGGAAGCGGGCACAGGACTGTCTCCCTTCTTCAACACTGTTTTCAAAATCTCCATGACCAAACCCATCTGAGTCTTCATCTGATTGATCTCCTCCCTCAGCATCCTCTGCTCCTGGAGCATGTCTTCCCCAAATTGCCCCATCTGGCTTTGCATTTCCGTCAACTCAGCTTGAACTCGCTCCATGATCAACTCTGCAATTCTGAGATGGGAACAAGATAAGAACACCGGAGATAAATACCTGTCATGCAAAATGATTATGAATATGCAAATGCAAATGAATATGTTTGAATATTCGCAGGGCGATCCACCCCTTGATCCCAGTTTAACAACAAGATAGAACGGAACTTCGGCTTATATATTAAGAAAACCAGAGGAAAACCAAATGCCAACAATCACATATCCAAGTCTGAACACAATAATCATAGATCCCAACTAACAAGCCTGGTGGTGATCCAAATACAATAAAAAGAGTAAGAAACTACGGCATGTCATCAAAATTCACAAGTGTCAATCCCCCCCATCCATTATGCTTTCTGCACCAGTCTTGAATCTCCTTGAACAGCTTTCTGGTGTCGGGATACTTTGGTCTCTGAATTAGTTCTTGAATGAGAAGGTCTCTCCTGTGTATGATCCCATCCAAGTATCGACAATGTAACTCCCAAACATCTTCTTCAGAAACACCATCCATGCTAAGTCCCTCATGTCTAGATCTCTTCACTTCAGCTTGGACCTTCAGTTCCTCTATGGAGGCTATGGCTTCATTAAGTCGACCTTCGACTGCTTGTTTCTTGAATACCCCTGACAGTATCTCAGCGTCTTTCTTCTTGAGCTTCGACTTTAACTCATCAATCTGGGCTAGATAACCGTCTTCCTTTCTCTTATTCTCAGCCATGGCAGTCTCCTGGTGATCATTGAACCTGTGAATCTTCAATAAAGCCTTGTCTAATTCCTCCTCCTTGGACTTGAGAACCTGACTGATACCATCCAAAGCTTGTTTCATCCTTTGTCTGGATGCGACCATGTCAGCTAGCTCTTTTTCTGCCTTAGCAAGAAGCTCTGTCTTCAACTTGGCGGTATAAACAGCTTCACCCCGCTCATGCTTCCACTGATAAATCTCTCTTTTTAGCTCACTATTTTCTTCCCGCAGCCTTTCCTTTTCAGCCCATAATTTGTTATACTTCTCCAACTCAACTGTGGTAGGAGGCTCAATCACCAAAGGATACAAAGGTGGTTCCATCGGGAATGGAAGAAGCTCCTCTTCTGCTCTCTTCTTAATCCACTCTTTATAGGAAGGAAAAGCCCGGTTATTACATTTCCCGAATGACATTTTACCCTTCTTGGTTACCTGTTTCCAAGCATTCACAACCTTTCTTATCATCTCTTGATCCTTAATACCATTGAAGAATAAGGACTCTCTGACATCTCGCTCTTCGGGTGGACTTTTCAAAGGATAACCAAACTGCCTGATAACTAGGGAAGGATTGTAGTTAATTCCACCTTTCCTCCCTATCAAGGGTACATTAGGGAATTCTCCGCACTTGTAAATAATCTCCATTCCTAGCAAATCATGATCGATCCAAACAATGTTGTCAGCAGTCAAGCCCATAACCCTCTTTGACCATTTCAGAGAATCTTTCGTATCAACGAAAGCGCCAGATTCGGGGAGACGACTCAGAAACCATGTAGATAAGAGTGGTGCACAACAACTCACAGTTTTTCCACGCCTATTCTCATTCTTGTAGTGAACTGAGTGATACACATCACCTAGCAAGGTAGGTATAGGATTCTTCGAAATAAGATTCTGAAGGCATGCATATCCACCAGATCAGGAATATTCGGAAACAGGACAATCCCATAGATGCACATAGCTAGGATAGCTTGGAAAGCAGTCCAATTCTTCTCTTTGACATGTATGCAAGCTTGATCAAACAAGAACTTCAATAGGAAACCCTTAACTCCTTGTTTTTCTTCGATATTACTGTTCAGAATGGATTCACTAATATGGAGAGCAACAGCCATTTCTTTTACCCCGGGGTGTTCTTCAGAAAAGAATACTATGTCATGCCTGATGGGGATTCCCAAAATAAATGAGAACTCCTCCAACGTTGGGGCCAAGATGTAGTCCGGGAAAGTGAAGCAACGCAAGGACAGATCGTAGAACTGAAGAAGTGTATGAATGGCATCTTTCTCATACTTGGAAATATTATAAACAAACTTCAAAAGTCTCCCATACCCTCCACTGAACTCTATACGAACTCCAGGACCAGCCATATTAATTAATTTGTGAATTAATGTCAAAGTCGGATCTGGGAACGAATAGGCGACAGTCTTCTTTCTCTGGACATCCATGCTGAAGTAACCTCAGAAAACCAGAATCAAGAGTAAGATGCAAACCCTGAAAAATGTCAAACATGTTAGAATGCAAGAAAATGACATGCTCATGCAAACATGGGGTCAAGGCAACACTGCTGGATGTGCTGTGCTGTTAACTGAACGAGAACCATAACCCAGAAAACCAAAATTCCGAACCACTGAGATAACCAGGAACCCAAACAATCAAACATTGATGAGAAATCCAGAAAACCGGCTAGGTTGAAGGTCTCGGTTACCTGCAAACCTGCAAATACCCATCCCCTCTCACATGTGGGTACTAGGATGTTCAGTATCCCGGGCTCTCAGGTCGAGAAACGATGATACGTTCACCATTTCTGGTTTGGCATCATCATCAATCGAGGAGGCCTCAACTGATTCTCCAAAGCGGAAGGTCCTCAGCTTTGGCACTGAGGTCGAGAAACAATAGTACATTCATCCCTCGGGGTACAGTACTATCGTCAATCGAGGAGTGCCTCCACTGATTCTCTTCAAAAAGTAGGAGCCATCCTATGCGAGTTCCAAAGCGGGCCCTCGGGTGCGAATGGGTTTGCCACAGGATGTGGTCTGCCACTGTCACCACTAAAGAGGGATGTTTCCACTAAGGTCCTCGATGATCAGTCACCAGAGTCGACAGCTCTCTAGATCAACACCCCAACATGCACAAGACACACACGTTAGAATGCATCCCAAGATAGCCTCGTCTGGTTGTGAATTTCGTGAACACACAAACGTACTAAGCGGGCACGTAGGTCCCACTACTTTCCACTCTAGTCCTAGGGTATACTCAAGCCTGGGTATTGAGCTTATCTCTCAGACCCACCCAACCTGCAAAACAAGAACAGCCAGCACAACACAGCAGTGTGACAGTAATAAGAATGGAATGCAATGCAGAAAAGCTGTAAAAATAAAATACAACAAATAAAACAAAACAAACACAATGACATCCAAAGAGAACAAAGACAAGCAAGCGCTAGGATTGACTCGCTTAGGGATGGACCAGCATAGGTCAACCAGAGTCCCCAACAGAGTCTCCAGCTATCGCTCCCAGGATTTTCATCCAGGTACAAACGCGAGAGTGGCGCGGAAAAATAGAGTCGCCAGCCGTGTAAATTTATCCCAAGTGAGGGAAAGGGAACACCGCATAAACCTGAGAGAGGGAAAGGAATGGTCATCGCAAACATAACCTGGGTTCGGGAGTCGGTTACGCGAGGGGAAGGTGCTAGCACCCCACGCGTCCATCGTACTCGATGGGATCCACGCTTGTTGTCTAATCTAAGGGTGAGTTATACTATCATCTAGGGTTGTACTAAAACGGGGAAGGGGAAGACAAAGACAGACTCGGTAGGACGTCGACGTCCTAGGCCTACGTACCCCCCTTGTGCAATGGGGAATTCAGAGTCAACGTAGTTCGGACCAAGTTCTTTTTGTGTTTTTTATGAGTGACGCTAAGTTCGCGTCCGGCAGTTAGGGTCGATGCCTGTTTGCGACTCAGACGGAAAGTAACGTGCCCTTTTTGAAAATAGCCTTTAGTTTGACAATCCCGAAGGACAAAAAGGTTTGAAGTTGGTTTGCATTTTTTAGGACAGAAGTGACTTAAGTTAGTTCCTAAATTGCATTGCACCAAAGTCTAGGGCACAGGGGCGAATACTTAACGCATCGTCCCAAGACAGGACGCTCGCTAAGCACTCTAGAAAGATGAGAGAAAGCCCCTCATTTCTCATTCCCCACACTTAAGGCTCGTGCGCAATACACTTTATTCTTATTAAGTGTTTTAAAGAAATTCGAGATGAGAAGAGAGAAGACACAAGGGTAACTCTAAGGGGGACTATGAGTCCTAAAGTTATCATGCATGGGCGACCTACGGTTAGTGAGGTTTGACGACAACCTAAATCCTAAAGGATGAAGATGAGAGGAGGAAAAAGTAAGGGTGAACATGGATACTTACTTACCTTAGTCCCTGCATAAAAGGTTAGTACGGAACAAACATAAATAATATTAAGGCAAGTGAAAATCATACAATGGCAAACAATAATGATAATAATCCAAACATGAATTCAGAAATCAAAGAAATAACCCCAAAGCAAATGGCACAAATGCCTTTCAAACAAGGACTTAGGCATGATCAGAAATACACATATAAGCAGATCTCAAGTGAAGACAAATCAAACAATTAGAGAAATAACTCCCAAAATTCCCAAATTAAATATCAAGGTTCCTCAGCCAGAGACAAACAACACATCAAAAATTCCTGCAAAAATTCAAAGTGTTAGTCATTCAAACAATTGGGCAAAGCTCAGGTGAGGAGTAGGGTTCAGTGTGCCAAAGGGAAGGATCAAAATGCAATATGAAATAAATTTAAAAATGAAAGAAAAATATTTTTATGCAATTTAATATGTTAGTGAATGAATGCAAAAGGAATGGATCAAAAATATTTTATGGATGCAGAGAAATAAAATAAAGAAATTTAAGTATGCATGGTATATGTAATTCAAAAAGAAAATGAATAAATATTTAATTTAACTGATAAAAGATAAAATAAAATAAAAAATAAAATTTGTAAAAATTTTATAAAATGATAAATAGGATGCATGACATTTTTTAGTAATTTTTTAATGCAATTATGTATTTTTAAAAATTAAAAATGAAATAAAATAATTAACATAAAAATAAAAATGAAATAAATGGCATGGGGTGCGTTTAGTAGGAATTCGTGTTGAAAATGATAGTTGGGCCAGAGGGGGAGGGTGCGAATAGCAGCCCAATCACATAAATCCAGCCAGCGAAAAAAAAGAAAAAAAAACAATAAAAAAAAGGAACACATGAGATCTGGTCAACGGATTGACCAAGCCCTTACCTTCAGATTCATCTCACGGTCGCCATCTAGTCAACACAAGCAGAATGTATTCAAGATTAGTGGTTGAGATCAAACACACACCATAGCATACAAACACACGCGCGTATGTGATTTCTCTGTGTACCCTACGCAGCCATGTGCCATGCACATGCGTATTTTAATGTGTTGTCCAAATATCAGCCATGTGATGGATCCAACGCGCAGAAATAAGTCAACCCTTTAAAAAGTAAACGAAATAAACAAACCTGGTTGGTGGATCATGGTAACAACAGTGGGGTAATGTGCACACAATCACTAAATTAAATTCAGAAAAAAAAATAAAAGAGAAAAATAGGTGGCACGCCATGGGCCTTTGGATCAAGATAATGGATGGCCAGGATTGTGTCTTCCCCGTTGGACCCCTTCACCGGCCGGAAATCCACAGGTCGCCGGAGCCCTAGCTCCGGCCACCCTAGCTTCACCTGCAATCTTAAAAAGTGCCCAGAAATTTCGTGGGAGTACACTATCCGACCCAGAATTTCGTCAGGAATTCAAATGTGCAATAAAAAAAATCAAATAACCAAAGCATAATGAGATACGAAGAGAAAAAGATTAGGGCATGAAACTTTAAATCATCATTACAAGCAATATACGCATCCAAACACAAAACTAATCATACCAGCATGATCAGTGACAATAACACAACAATATACACGTAAAAAAATAGAGTTTCACGACCACGAAAAAATCCACCAACCTGAGATGGTGCAACTCTAATCTTTGCTTTTGGCTGCGAATGGTGGTTGATTTCTACTCTGTGGATCACCAGGAAGAGGTTTGTGGAAGAACTTTTTGAAAAGACCTTGTGGATCGTGAGATTTGTTGAAAGAAAGCTTTAGGGTTCAAATTCTCCAATCCTCCAAATGTCACGTGTATGAACCCTAACCAGTGCATGAATGAGCTTATATAGACTAGGGTTTTTCACTGATAATGAATTGGGCTTGGGCAATTCCTTGTTTAATGAGTTTTGGACAATTTTGGAATTTTGAATTATGTTAAGTACACGCTCTTCCATGCATAGATATTCAAACATCTCATGATGGATCACTTGTATCTGAATTGCTAATCACACCACATTTAAATTGGGCCTTGAAACCATTTGATTCATGACTTTTAAATAATTTGGGAATTTTGAATAATGGAGGATAAGTGATACATACACCATGAAACCACTTGATTCAAAGGTCTAAAATGTTCCTTAGGGATTGTTCTTTGACATTAGAAAGTGACATGAAACAATGGAATTGATTATAGGTCATTATGCCCAAAGTTGTGAAAATGGAGCCATGAAAAACCCTAAAAACCACTTTGCCTTCTTTTGATCATAACTGGAGTTTCACCAATGATATGGAGACCTATTAGTACTTGTTGGAAAGAGGAGAAAAAGATATTCAACTTTCATGTTGGATAAAAATTCATTTGAAGCTTTCTTCATGGTGAAAAGTCAAGTTGAATGCAGTGCAGGAACTTGCCCAAAAAGGAAACTTCAAATTATAGGCCACTTTCCAAATTTAGAAACTTCTATACAAACTCCTGATTCTTGATAAATGGCCTGAAACTTGACTCTTGATGACCATATGAGGACGTGAGACCTTGAAAACCTTGGAGAGAACCTCAAAATTCCACAGTTGACTTCTCCTCTCACTGTTGACTTTTACCCAATTCACCTGATTCTCAATCTTCTGATCAATTAAGTCTCTCCTGAACCAAACTGATGGACAGCCTCCCATTCCTAGATACTTAGGGACCCAAGGAATACCATAGAATCAAGTCTTGCCCAAAAAATCAGAAATAAACTGACTTTATAGCAAACCCTAGTTTTGGTACCCTCAGTCTAGGAGGAAATAACACAGTCTCCAAATCCAAATTCCTATGAATATGATGTGTATCCTCTCCAACAAAGATAAGATATGCCATTTAGTGATGATAAAAACCCAAGTATCTTGCCCATTGGAGCAATAAACCCAAGAATCTCAAAACCCTAATTCCTGCACTGGTTAGGAGAGAATGATCCACTTGAGATCCCTTGGACAACACCAGGACTCTTGCTTGACCCTTTGAAGCACTGCCTCAGGCACCTTGACCCCATCCTAAGAACCAATGATATGCACACATGATAATGCAAAATGCAATGCAACATAAGCCAGTTAGTAATAAAGTAAGGAGGGCAAATTTTGGGGTACAACACCTCTCCATGAGTGTAGCACCCCAAAATTTGCCCTTTCTCTTTCTAGCACTAACTGGCTTATGTTTCATTTCATTTTGCATTATCATTGGTGCATATCATTGTTTCTTTGCATGGGATCAAGGTATCTTAGTCAGCTCAAGAGGAGAAGATGTTATTCAGAGGTTCAAGCAAGAGATCATGTGTGTATAAGTGATTATTGTTCAAGTTACCAAGGGAAGAGATGTTCTTAATGTCACCATCACTCAAGCTACAATGGGTTCTTAGGCCTCAATACATCCTAATGGGCTCATCACATCATCAAGTGGTTAGGCTTGGCAAGAGTTTTGAAGTGGATTACTTCCTTCTATCAGTTGATCACCAAACTAGGGTTGTGAACATCTTGGGTATAACACTCCAATGGGCAAGTTTTTGAAGCTTTATCATCATCATAGTACACATTCCATCTTTGTTTAAGAGATCCTACATCATACTTAAAGGAATTTGAGTTTTGAGCTTGGGTCAAGTTCTCCTAGATTAGGGGTGCCAAAACTAGGGTTTTACCTAAAATCACTTTATTTCTGATTTTTTAGGAAAGACTTGATTCCATGGTATTCTACATGTCCCTAAGTGTCTAGGAATGGAAGATTGACCATCAATTTGATTCAGAAGGGTTTCAATTGATCAGAGGATTGAAAATCGAGAGAATCAGGGATAAAGTCAACTGTGCAGTAAAAAAGTCAACTCCTGACTTTTTGAGGTCAAATTTTTGTTTTTAAATTCAAATATGGCCAATGGGTGAGATTTGATTAAGGAATGATCAAGGAATTGTCAAAAATAAAAAAGTTGAGAAGTTGCCATTTTTAGAAAATTAGGTTCTTAGAGAGTTTCTATTTTGGGAAAGTTTTCATGTTTTGTAACCATTTTCAAAGCCAATTTTCATCATGATCAGAGCTTTATTTTCAAATCTTTTCCACATGGAAGTTGTAGTTTGAAACATTTCCTTCAAAATGGGCACAAGAACCATGCCATTTGGATCATTTTTCATTGAGTTATGAGTGAGCAAAGTGAGCCATTTCAAACTTGTAATGTTGCAATAACTTAGAATTTTTCTAAGTCTTTTTGGGCAGCTTCAAGGACACACTTTCATGGCCATTTTCCACTTACTTCCAAACCTTTTTTTAACCTGTTTTCAACATGAATTATGCTCCATCATCTTCATACTTGATGTTGGGCTCAAGAATTCACCATTTGACCAAGGATTCACCAAGTTACAAGGGTATAAGGTGAGCTGCATGGATCAGTTTCTAAGGCATGGCAAGGCATGTGTTTTGGCACATTTGGAATTGTATCCTTGCAGCATGATCATGGTACATTATTTCTCACGCATGCATCATCTTTTGGGTTACCAAAGATGGCTAAACATCACCATGCATCACCATGTACCACATTCCCTTTTATGGCAAAATTTGGAAGTTGGAATTATATAAACTTTACATTCCACCCTTTCCTCTCACGTGCTAATCTGGCCACACCTCCTTCATGTGCATTTGCATTGCAAAACCACGCCTCCAAACCTCAATCAAAAGCTAAACCCGAGCCACCACACATGTGCACCATTTCCATTTGTTTGCATTGCCAAACCTAAACAACAAACTCCAAACCGGTGCTTTGTTTCCAAACCTCTTTCCAACCCTAAAACACCTCATTTATAAACAATTCACTCCAAATCAGCCTCAGACACACGCCTTTTTCAGATATGAATCAGAAATTTCTCTCAAAACTTCTCACTTTCGAATTTCATTTCCTCTCAAGGTTTTCTCTTATTTCTTGCTTGATTCATCTTCAATCAAGTATTTTTAGTCTTCTGTATGCAAGAAATCATATCTGGAAGCATCATATTGAGTAGTACAGTTCCATCATCTTCATCAATTGTCCAAGTTTGTTTTGAGAATTTGAAGAGGAATCTGAGCAAATAGAGCATTGACCTAGATTTCTCAAAGCTCAATCGAATTTGCATCAGTGTTTTTGAATCTTTTAAGCTTGTTGAAGAAGCAACAGAATATTCTCTGTTAGGTAACACTTTTAGTCACTTAGATCTGTTTGTCTAAGCATGTGTTCTTCCTTTTCTTGATGCATTTATGTTGTATGTTGTGCGTGCTTGCTGAAGATCTGTGAAATTATGCTATAAGTGCTTGTAACGAAGCTTTTCAGTTTTGTTAGGGTTTTAAATTTTACTTCGATTAAATGCTTTATGTTGTTCATTTTTGGAAATGGATGTTGTATTCATGATCTACGTTGAATTCTGGTTGGACCGGTGGTCTTAGTTTTTGGTTCTGGGTGGTTGATGGTGGCTCCGGCAGCCAACTCGCCGGAGAAGACGACCGGAGCTAGGGCTCTGACGTCTGAAGGTTGCAGGGTATGATGTGGCTCTGGCGTCATATTTTTAAATTCAAATGGTTTGAGTTGGTTGCGTCCTGACCGTTTGGTGTGCCATGCCATTGCCACCTCAATTAATGAAGGTGACATGGCTGCCACACAGACTCTTTATTTATTTGCTTCGGACTTACATTGGACTGGGCTAATGTATTTTTGCTATTCACACACCCTTGTTTTAGACCCATGCGCGCTTTGAACTGGTTTCCTTTGTGATCAGAATTACTTTCACACCCCCTGGCTTGCTTTTTTTTTTTTTTCCTTTTCCTTTTATTTCATTTTTTATTTCAATTTTGTTTTAATTGTTAAGTTCACTTTAAAAATCCACAAAAGTTTGTTCCTGATTAATTGGCATGTTGACTTAATTTTCATAATTTTTATTTTATTTTTAATTCATTTTTAGTATTTTAATTGGAATTACTTTGTGGATGTATTTCCAATGATACCCTACATCTAGGGTTAGGAAGTTTCTTGAACAAACACAAGAAACCCTATTGGTTTCTTGGCCTTTGTTCTTCATTTGAGGCTGATCTTTTGTTCTTCATTATTTATTTCAAAACATTCCATGAATAAAACATGTTTTTTCAAACATTAATCTAATATCACAACTTTTTTTTCACACATGTTTGATAATTTTGATAATTTTAACTGAATTTTTATTCAATTAAAATACATTTAAAATCAAAATTAGGGTTTTGATTATTTTCACCCTCACAAATCTTTTTCAAAACACTTTTGGGCCTCTAATAGAGTGTAAGACCCATCCCTTGTCACACCAAACTTTTTGGGCCTCAGTCATTGTATAAGTCCCTACGCGATTTTCAAGACGACGGTGCGATCACTGTCTTTCATTGGGTCTCTCCTTGAGTTGTAAGCCCCATCTCTTGTACAAAAATAAACTTTTGGGCCTCTAATAGAGTGTAAGACCCATTCCTTGTAAATAAAAACATTTTTGGGCCTCTGTCATTGTATAAGTCCCACTGTGTTTTCAAAAACCTCGACGCGATCGCCATTCTCAAACAAAATCATCTGGGCCTCTCCTTAAGTTGTAAGCCACATCACTTGTATAAGATCATTTTGGCCTCTCTTTGAGTTGTAAGACCCATCCCTTTGTAAATAAAACCTAATTTGGGCCTCAGTTATTGTATAAGCCTCAGTACAATTTTCAAATCAACGGTACGATTACTGTTTTTCATATGGGCCTCTCCTTGAGTATAAGCTCCAACAATCTTTTCAAAAACAACTTCCTTTTTTATTTAGGTTCAAATTCATAGTTGTTATCAAAACTTTCTTTAATTTCTTGAACAACTAACCATACAACTGTTACAATGGAAGCTTGCTCGCCTGTAAGTTTTAAACAACTTTCTTTTACATACTTGCACATATATATATAATTGTTTGTGCTGGAAGCTTGCTCACCTGTAAGTCCTCCTACCCTCTTTTACATACAGTATATATTTCATTTGTACATATATACCTGTATATTATCTGCTTAGAGTTTTCCTAGGCAATTAAGTCTAGAACTAGATAAAGCCAGTGGTCACTCTTTCAACAGTCAAAACTAGTTCCCCATAGGAATTCCAGATACAGGCTTGCCTTCTCTTGGGCTTAAACAATATGGAACAAAGAGAAAGGCATTATTCCTGGTGAAACTTTTCTCAGACTGTCACTATTAGAAAATTGGCAAAGAAGTTCATTCCCCTAGAGAGGATTAATTCTCGGTGAAACCTCTCTTGAATTTCTTCAAATCCTAGAACTGTTCACTAAAGAAAAGATTATTCCCAGTGAAACTTTTCTTAGGTTTGGACCCACAGGCTTCCTAAAAGCATCCCCGCCTCCTCTTGGGCTTTGTACAAGGACCCTCCGGCTTCTTAGAATTTTTCATGCCTTCTCTTGGGCTTAATACAAGGACCCTGAAGACCTCTTAAAGGTATAGAACAGAACTTAGTCATCCTTTGTTAGAGCAGTCTTTCCAAAGAGTTAAAACCTTAGACAATTTAGGGTTGATACTCTTCCCTCAAAGCAACTGCCTCCTCTTGGGCATCATACAAAGATAAACTTTCCCATACCAGTAGACTTGGACAGTCTAATCTTCTCTTGGATCTCAAAAATATTCTCAAGTTCCCTACAAACACAGGAAAAAACCCAGGTCATTTAACCAATCTCCAGTAGAGTTAAAATCCTCACATGATCTAAAACTCAATCTTTTCCCCCAGCTAGGGTCATATCATCATCAAATACTAGCCTATCAGAACCTCAAGGCATCTGATACCTCAACTCTTCTGTAACCCTCAGCAAGAGTTGATCCCCTTACTTGGACCTGCCTCTGGACCTCAATAATCCTCAGCAAAAGCTAGCCTCCTCTTAGGCTTTGTATAATGATTTTTTTTCCTCAGCACAGAATTAACCCCAAAAGCAACCTTTTGTTGAGTCCATCTTCTTTCTTAAAACACCCTCTTTTTTAGTTAACCCTTTTCAGCCTCAATCTTGGGCTTTGTACAAGACAAACAAAGTACTCTCTTGTTGAGTCGATCACCTTTCCACACTCTCTTGTTGAGTCAATGGTACAAAACATAAATACTCTCTTGTTGAGTCATTCCTTTTAGCCTCAATCTTGGGCTTTGTACAAGACATATATAAACTTTCTCCAACAAAATCAAAATCTTCATAACCCTCTCTTAAGCTCTGGATAAATATCTTTTCCAGCGGAGTCAATTTCTCCCAGCCTTCTTTTAGGCTTTGAGAATTAATATCCCTAAACAGGAGTCAATATCACCTTTCAGCCTCAATTTTGGGCTTTGTACAAGACACCCATAAATATCCTTCAGCCTCAATCTTGGGCTTTGTACAAGACACATATAAATCTCTCCAGCAGAATCAATCTTTTTTCAGCCACAATCTTGGGCTTTGTACAAGACAGATAAAACCTCTCACCAGTAGAGTCAGTTTCCCCTTTTAGCCCCAATCTTGGGCCTTGTACAAGACAGACAAAATATTTCCTCGGAAAAGTAAACTTTCAGCCTCCTCTTAGGCTTTGTATAATGATATCCCCAAAAGAGTCAATTCTCTTTTAGCCTCAATCATGGGCTTTGTACAAGACAGATAAACACTCTCTTGTTGAGTCAGTCTTTTCTAGCCTCCTCTTAGGCTTTGTATAAGGACTTCCCCAGTGGAGTCAATCAATCTCTTAGCTTCAACCTTGGGCTTTGATCAAGGCACATACAAAAACCACCATCCCCTCAGAGGAAATCAAAAACTCTCTGCAAGAAGACATTTCTCTGTATATCATTACATCAAAACAGAAAATAAAAACAAACCTAAATCCCAGATAACTGTTGTAAGTGGCACACTTGTTGATTCAAACATCCAAGCTGTAGTCCATCTTTTATCCTGTTAAACTTCCTCTCTCATCTAATTGTTGTAAGCGGCAAGCCTCTGGATTATTTACATCCATGCCACTGTCCCTATCTTAGCATGAAAGATTCCTAAGGAAAAATGGCATTGCTCAACACTGAGTTAAAGTTTCCTCCTTTAGGACAAATCACCTATACAGGAAATTATGGCATTGGTGGATTCACATATCCCAGTTAAAGTAATTCTCCGTTATAATCAGTCACCCAACAGTTGTGATAAACAAACAAGATGTCTCCCTTTAGAGATGACAAATTATCTCTCAGTCAAACCTTTTAGATTCAATCTTGGGCTTTGAACAAGACACAAATACTCAACTTTTTAGCTTCGATCTTGGGCTTTGAACAAGACACAAAAATATCTCTTTCCTCCAATGTAATAGGAGGAACTACGATTGCTCTAATTTCCCTGTTTCTTTAAAACGGGAATACGTAGGCATAAGTTTTGTGAAATCTTAGCGAGCATACCAATCAAAAACTTTAGGTCCAGTACCTTCACTCATAAAAAAAACTTCGGAAAACCCGAAATCAAACAAAAACTCTCTCTCTCACCGACATCACCACAAAGAAGAAAGTTTCCCATTTACAGATAAACACCAGTAAGTAGAAAGCAGTAAGGATAATTGCTAACAACCTGTGGATAACCACATATAGGATGGGTAACTGACAACTCCCCATTATATAACCTGACCCCAAACTCCCCGAATCTCTTAGCGTTTGTTCATTTAAACATTCGCGTGCAAGGTTAGTTTTCTAAGAATATTACGTGACAATTATATCAATAAAAAGTTCTATTTCTAAAAGGTTATGCTTGGCAAAAAAGCTAAAATGTTAATGATATTTTAATAAAAGCCCATTTTAAAAAAAACTATTAGATTATAATCATTTTATTAAGAAAATAATTAAAAGGTTATATTAAATAAAACGGAGGGATAAGGTGGTCAGTGAGGGAGAGGGTCCATCATAGACGCTCAGATCAATGACTGTCTGATCTTAACGCATTGTGATCCGACGCTGAAACGTGAGGGTACAGGATATAGTAGCGTGCGCATGTGTACGTGATCAATTCAGGTAAGAAAGAAAGCAACAAACGCCTCTCACCAACTATCTCTTTCTCGTTCGCTCTCCCTCTCCGTCTTCGCTCAATCTCTCTCGCTATTCTCTCAAAATCAAACGAAAAAAAAAACACAATAAACCCTAACCCCAACAATCCCAACCCCAATCCACTACAAATTTTGGTTACAAATTACAACTGATTTAAAGCATAAAAAAAGGGAAGAAGGCTGCCGGTGGTAGAAGACGGGTGGCGCGATTAGGGTGTCAAAGACCTCTGCCCACAGATGAGCATCCTTTCTCCTCGGTTTGTGTTCGACATCTCCTCGCCTCCACTCGCTAATTCTTGGTTTGTTAATTTCGAGCGATACACGGCATCAGGGCGACTTCGGAGAGTTTGGCACGACGAATCGAAGACGTCAGCGAGTTCAAAGATAAGTTTTGTTACTCTTCTTCTTCTTTTGCTATTGCAATTTATTGTTGTGTGTGATTCGGCTTTTTTTGGATATTTGTGAACTGATATGCTTCGGCAACGTGTGTGTGCGGATTTGATTGTTCTGGTATAAGTTCTCTGATGTGAAATGTATGTGATGCTGTTGGGTGAACTGGTTTGTAGAGAAAGATGTGTAATTCTCTGTTCTGTTATTGCTTTGCGTGTGTGTTTGGTTTTTTGAATTTGTTTGGTGATGAACGATCTTGATGAAAAATTTTCTCCCCCCTCCCCTCTGCCTTGCGTATCTGCTGGTCTTATAGGTTAAGATGATAGGAACACAAAAGGCCCTCCCTCTTGAAAACTCCTTAATTGCTTGTCTGAAACATGCTCTGTTTATTTAGGAAAGCATTTGAAAAGTGTATGAGACATGTTTTGGATCTTTTTAGAATCAATTTGAAATCTGTCTGATGCTTTTTTGGGAAGAGTAGTAAACCAAAGATTTCTTGCTGTCATATAACTACTGTCATAAATATATGATTTTAAACTTCCTTTCTCAACTCATCATGTTTGAGATGTATTTGGACCGTTTGATGTCGTCTGGTCTTATCAATGATGATTGATTGTGTATCCTTTACAATAGAATCCTCCATTAAGTCACATAATTCTCTTTCACGAAACGGCATGATAATATCTATGTACGAGGTAGTATGAAAATAGGAAAATAGCATCTGTTTGTAAACTTGATAACGAAACCTGTGATGACCTGAACTCGTGTTTTGAATTTTCAAGATAACTTGGCGTTGAATTTGTTTACTGTAATGCTTGGAGTCTTGTAATATCGTTTAGTGCCAACCGTTTTAGAAATTAATTGCTCTTCAAATGATTACTTGTAAACAAAATCCCTTTTTTATGTGAAGCGTTGTTCTATCCGCAACTAAAAGGCTCGAAATCTGAACTTTGTGTGATGGCCTAAATGTGATTAATGGCTTGAATTAATCATGTGATGGCGTTCCCGTGCTTGATCCTTCATGAGTTTCCGTTACGTGTATATGATTATCTTAACAAACAACTTTTCCTTATGACGCAGGGGCTTCTGTTTGGACAGGTGCTTTACCATTTGTGCATCCGTACGCTGAAACATGCTTTGGAAAACACATCAGCCATGCGTTCGCAAGAAATTCGTAACAACATTATGAACACGAGGTAAGTCATTTATTTGCCATTGACGACGAGCACTTTCGACTTCGTACGCTGTTTTTTTTTTCAACAGTAATTCAAACTTAAACTCCTTTGCTCGTGATTTTTTTTGGAATGCAGATGAAAATTGAATGAGTTTACAAATGGACCGGATTGTGTTTGGAGCGGTTTTTTCCATACTAGTGATAAATTGTCAAACTCCTGAGAAACTGGAACAACTGAATTTGTCAGAAATCTTTCCTGCAACATGGAAGGCTTCAGAGGGTCAATATTAGTCATGACTTGGGTTATCCTCTCATTGGTCTGATTTTCTTTGAAGAGTTATGAAGTTATTTCAGGGGCAAACTTAGTAACAAGAGAGAATTTCTCCAAAACTTGTATAGAGAGGTTCTGGGAAGGATTGTGAGTCTTATTGTGCAAATTTTGAAAAAAAGACTTTTGGAGGTCATCAACAACCATATTTGGAGGTCCACGTGTAAGAGGAACAATACTGGACAAATCCAAGGAAGTCGTAGTGTACCCAATTTTTTTTTGCTACGAATATGTTTGCATATTCTGCAGATCTCGCAAGGAGGGCCTGTTGCTTTATTGTGAATCTTATTGTGCAAATTTTGAAAAAAAGACTTTTGTATCCCATCTTTGTACATTAGCATGGAATTTTGAATGGATTGTTGTAGATTTTGAAAAATATAATCCTTCATAATAGCTTAAACCCTTGAATTTTATGACTTGAACTTGAGTTTCACTTCTTGGAATAATTTTCGAGATGTATTTAGCTTTTGTATCCTTGTCATTAAGAAGAGAATTGAACTTAGACCCTTATAATGAATATGAGTCTTGAAAAAAAAATGTAACTTGTTCTTATGGTTTGGAAATTCAATGTTAATTGAATTCAATTTGAACCTTGAATGTTTTGAAACTTGAACTTAACTTTAGAAATTAAGTTTTTTTTTTGTGCTAAGCTCTAATAAAGGCCTTAAAAAAATCTCTTGATCATAACTCAAATAAAAGGCTTGTTCATTTTAAAATGAACATATGCATTCCTTGAAAATCTTTTTTTTGGAACACAAAACAATGTCATTCGTGTACATTGCAAACTGATTAATCCTTTCCAAACAACATGAACTTGTATATTGATCTAGATCTTGAATTTGGAGATCCAACCTTGGATAATGAGTTTTGTAACCAAGTCTTGAGAATTTGTGAGGATTTCAATCTTCTGCCAGTGGTCAAAGTATCTTGAACATTTAATCTACCATTGATCTTCAAAACTGCTTGAAGAATACTTTGATAACTTCAAGAAACACAAATATTCTTCTTGAAACAGAGGGCCTGATCTTCATACTTGGACCAAAAGTGAATTAGAATCATAGGAATGATGTAAGAACGTTAGGCTTGGCCTTGTAAACTTGTGACAAATCAATGGACTTGAATTTGCACTTCGGATTACAACTTCTAATTCTTCCCAATTTGAACTTTCCTTGATGAACCATCATTTAAGAACATGGAGCAACACAATATCTCTTAAATCTTGAGGAGCTTATAGGGATAGATGACATCTCGTAATATAACTTTACCACGCAACCAGTGACCAGTCTTAGGGTACCAAATTCCATATCAGATGGTATAAGGACCTAGTATTGTGTGGGGGGAAAACTGAGGAGTCTGAGGGAAGAAAAGGCTTGATGGTGGCTGTAACACCCCGAAATTATAATTAATTATTTATGAATTATTTGTGAACTTTCGTGGAATTATGGGATGCATTTGAGGATGTGGTGATGTTATATGTGGGGTAGTGTTGGGATTTAGTGGTGTTGAGAAATTATGGTAATTTAAATAATTTAATTAGAATTATTTGGATTTAAAATAATTAGTTGGAATTTATTGGAGTTTAGAAACTATACTAGTTATTTTGTTGTTATTAGTAAAATAATAGTTATAATATTATTTCATTAGAATTGGAATAAATAAAGAGTGTAGAGAAATTAAGGGCATTATAGTAATGTCTGGTGGAGTAAGTGAGGGTAAATGAGGAATACCCTAATAGGGGTCCAAGAGTTAAAGTAGGGAAAATAGAGAATTGGGATTACAATCGTAACATTTTGGAACGAGAGAACGAAGAGAAAAGCAATCGTAGAAGAGAGAAGGGGAAGAACGCGAAGAGGCTAGGGCAAGGATTTTTCACCATAAGAGGTTTAGAATCGTCAAATCTAAGGTAAGGATGGGATTCTAACTCTATAACGGTATGATATAATGATGGGTATGGGGATTTTGATTGCTATGGTTCTTGTGATGTTGTTTATGATTGTCTTGATTATGTTGTTGTGGGTTGAATATTATTGTGTTGTAATTGTTACAATTGTTGTTGTGATTGTGTTATATGATGTGAAAATTGATGTTATAATTTTGTTTGGGTTGTTGTATAATCTATGTAATGTATGGGTTAGATATCATGAACTTAGGATTTGGGGATTTGTTATATTCTTGAAAACCCTAACATGAATCTATGTTTCAATCTATGAAATTGATGATTTATATATGTTATGATGTTTATATATTGAATTCCATGAATGGGTATGTGTATAGAACATGATTTAGTGCATATATGTATGTTTGAGTTTCACTTGAAATGCTTGATTTGAGATTTTGGTGAAAATTAGTGAAGCTTAGAATCTTGTTTTTATGATCCTAATAGTTACTATATGATATATATATATATATATATATATATATATATATAGGTTGTATAACTATTTATTTCATGAAAAATGATGGATTAAGGTGGATTTATGGTGCAAATTCGTGCTGGATAGTAGCATTTACGCTACAGTAATTTTACTGTTTTTTTTACAGCAATTTTGAAAAACTTAGAACTTCCATAACTTTTGATCGGGTGTCTGTTTGACGCGCCGTTTGGACCGTTGGAAAGCTAAAATTATGTTCTAACTTATAAAAATATTTTCAAACACAGTAGAGGAATTTTGTCAAATCGATATACCTTTCCGTGTGTAATGTTGTGTAATTGTTGAACCGGGTGTACGCTATTAATCGTGTGAATGTTGTATGAACTTGTATGCTTGAATTGCATTGTATGTTGCTGCATAATGATGATGATGGCCTGTAATGGCGACTGTTGAGGGCTTATGCCTTGTTGTTGCGTGACGTTGTTGTTGTTGTGTGACGTTGTTGTTGTGGTGTGACGTTGTTGTTGTTGTTGCACGTTGTTGCTGTTGTTGCACGTTGTTGCTGTTGTTGTATGACGTTGCGGTATGATGTTGTTGTGTTGCCTCTATTTATTGGCAAAAAATAAGATGTAGGCTTATGCCAGTGTTGAATTGTTGTTGTTGTTATTGTCGCATTCATAACGTTGTCGCATACATATCATCGAAGTTGGGAGCTTATGTGTAACACCTCAAAATTTGCCTTGTTGTTTCTAGATAACTGGCTTATGTTTCTTTTCATTTCTTGCATTTGCATTGTGCATAACATTTGGTTCTTAGCATGGGATCAAGGTATTTGGTTCAATTCAAGGGCAAAAGCTTCTTATGAGCTCCATAAGCTTCTCACATCCTTATATGGTGGCCCAAGGGTATTTCAATGAGGGATTCTCCAAGTGGTTATATCAAGGGTTGGTGTCCTTACACTGATGACCAAAACTAGGGTTTCATGGTTAAGGGTCCTAAGCTCAAGGAGTTGATTCAAACCTTTCACCAAGGTTCTCCATATGTCAAAACAAGTCTAAGGATGGATTTTGAGCCAAAAATTCACCATGGAAGACCTCAGATGATTCAGTAGCTTACAGATGAAGTAATCAGTCAAACTGGTCAACTAAAAAGTCAAACTAAGGTTTTGAGAGGTCCTCATCATGGTAATCAAGTCAAGAGACCTTTATTTGGTCTATGGAAGGCTTTCATGATCACAATTTGCAAGAATCAAGCTTTGGTAAAAAGTTGCTAAATTGGGAAAGTGACTTGTAATTTCAAGTTACTATTTTTGGCATATTTTCAACCAACTTTAACCAAACTTTTCATGATAAAAAATGCTTCAAACGAATTTTTGCCCAACACCAAAGTTGTAGATCTCTTTCTCCTCTTTCCAAAGAGTGGTGGATCATGATCATATCATTTTTGGATCAAGAGTTATGGGCATTTGAAGTTAGAGGGCATTTGGTGTTCCACCATGCATACCATTTTGACATAACTTGCAAGTTGCATTTTAACTCACCAATATGGCTTCTAATTGTTCAGTTCACCTCACCACACTCCATTGCACCTCACTTAGCATCATTTTGAGCTAAGAATTGAATGAATCCGTGGATTACATAATCATAATTCATCATTATGCAATTTTGCAAGTTCATTTGGAATTCATAATTCAGTTACTCTCCAGCCCCAAGATCAATCCAAAGGTGGTCCTTGTATCAAAAGGAAAACAATCATGCACTTTTCATGAAGAATGCACGAGCCAAATACCTCATGTGCACAAACTTGCAAATTTGCAAAACAGCCCAAAACTCATTGCTCTCAAGTCCTTGAAGATTAAAACCCTAAACAGTAGCATTGGCACACTATATAAGCTAACTCACACGAATTTCTCAGCAGCTACTATTCATTTTCATCACTTTTCAAAGTTTTACTCTCAAGTTTCTCTCCTTCGATTCTCCCAATCCTTCAAGGTTCCTCCATTTTTCTTGGTTGGTTTAGGATCAGTGAAGCACAAGGAAGAGAAATCCACCACTGTTTTGAGGTTTAAGCAAGGAATTCATCAAGTTGAGTTCAGAGCTTCAACTTTCGGATTCAAGGATTCAGGCTAGTTTGAAGGTCTAATTGCATTTATTTTGCAATTAGACGGTTGAAAGAGTTGATCTGCAGCTTATCTTGGAGTTTCTTGACGTATTTCCATTTCTGCAAATCTCAGGTGAGCTTCAAATTCATAGATCTAGAATTGATTTTTGTTGTGTGTTTAATGTTCATCTTGATGTGCTGAGCTCATATATGTGTTTGGTTTTGATTTTCAACGTGAATCATGGCTGAAATTTAGATCTGAAATTTTCAGATCCAAACTTGTTTCGTTCGATTCTTGAAATATATGCATGATAAATGATTTTGAGTGGCATATTTGTGATCTACGTGAGTTGCTGAACATTTTGATGTATGATTTGTTGTTTTTGGTTATGGTTTGAAGTTTGGTGACCGGAGAGTGGCCGGAGAAGATGACCGGCGCTTCTCCGGCCGGTGAGGGTTTAATTAGGGTTTGTGGTTTTCCAGTTTGAATCTCATGCGTTGGATCGTGATTAATTTTCCAGTTTAATTCACGTGCGTTGGATCTTGGTTATGTGTTGTTAATTAAGTTAATTAGGGTTTAGTGGATCTGGTTAAGTCATGGCCGTTTGATTTCATTTAATTAGTGAATTTGAATGTGGACCATTGGATTGTTGACTTTGCTTTATTTGACTGAGAACATGAGCCTGTGGATCTGGAGACTTTTTTTTGTTTGACTTAATCTCAGCCGTTCGTTGTTTCTGAAGGCTTGAAAGCGCTTGGGCTTTTTTGCTCTTTGCACCCCCCGTTTCTGAGCCCATGATTATTTGCACGCATTTGGATTCATTAATACACCCCTGGCTTCATTTTATTCCTTTTTATTTTCTATTTTCATACCATTTCATAATTAATTGTTAAAAATACTTGCATGTGCTAAAAAATTCCAAAAAAAATCATCATCCCTTCTCATTATTAAAATTAATTTTTCACATTTTATTTTATTATTTTTGCATTAAATTTACATTAAATATTAATTTTCCAAATTAATTTGCCTCATTTGCACTTCATATTGCATACTTCATGTTGCATTTTTTATTTCTCTCATTTGGAAAGTGATTTGATCCTGATTCTTTTTGGGTTGTGTTCATAACATGTTGAAGTATTTTTGAGGTTTTTGGTATGATTTTTAGGTCCTTTTTGGATGACTTTTGATGTGTTGCTTTGAGCATGAATGTATGAAATCCTATTGATGCTTTGACCTAATTGTTGATTGACTTTGGTTCTGATTCATTGCTTGTGGATTTGATATGTCAATTATACATGTTTGAGATGCTTGAATACTGAATGACATAATTTTTGAGGCATGTTTGTTATTTCTTTGAAGCATGAGCTTTAACTTGTCCAATTTGTGAATATATGCTTCATGTTTGGTTTGCTTGGTCATGAAGGCACTTGTGCCACAATTTTAGGTCTTGTTGAAGGATTGATAGCATTTTAATTGACTTCTGGTTGTGATATTTGAATCTCATCTTTGCATGTTTGATGTTTGCCTTTCACTTTAAGTCATTTGTTTCACAAGTATGAATCATGTTTCACTTCACTTCACTTCACTTCTTCTTTGCTTCCTAATTGATTGTGAAAGTGTTTGTGTGACTTGAATGTTGTTTGAAGATCATGTTTAGGCACATATTTAGGATTGTGTCACTTCTGGACTTGGTTTACTTTGTGAAATTTTGACTTGGTTGCTTTACATGATCACTTCTTTTCATCTCACTCCTTCTTTAATGACTTGAATGGTACTTGAGTGACTTCTCCCTTTTCTTTTTGACTAATTGTGCATGATTAATAGTAGAGGTCAGTAGGACCATTAGGTTCTG
Organism: Lathyrus tuberosus; assembly: GCA_022829125.1. Taxonomy (NCBI): domain Eukaryota; kingdom Viridiplantae; phylum Streptophyta; class Magnoliopsida; order Fabales; family Fabaceae; genus Lathyrus; species Lathyrus tuberosus. Next base: position 5,062,089 of record JALAZF010000403.1, on the reverse strand, counting down.
AACTTGATGTTTGATTTACTTTAGAACTTGTTTCTTTATGGCCTTATGCTTGTTTGAGTTTCATTTTGTCATATGTGAATACTTCTAACATTTTCAGGGGCAAATGGTAAGTTGTTTGAATGTGGATATGCTTCCACATTTTACTTTCTTCCTTTACCTTTTAACTTTCATACTTGTGTTTGAAGTGAGCTTAGGCCACTTGTGTTTCACTTCTCTTTCTCCTCCTTCTCTTCCACTCTTTTCATCCCTCGAGTCGCAAGACTTGTTTAAGTCTTGGATTCTCTCCCTTTAGAGCTACCTAGTCCAACTTAATTTTCGATTAAGCTTGGAGTAGGATTAGCATTAGGTTAGGCAGTCGTCTCTCCTAAACCTCACTAACCATAGGACATCCATGCATGATAACATTAGGACTCTTAGTTTCCCTGGAGAGTTTCCTTTTGTGTCGCTTCTCTTCTCATCTCAAACTTCTTGAACACACTTAATTAAATATAACGTATATTGCGCTCGAGCCTTAAGTGTAGGAAGTGAAGAATGAGGGGTCTCCTCTCCTCTTCTAGGGTGTTTAGCATACGTCTCATTCGGGGGCGATCATGCGACTCACTCGTTCCCGCATGGTAGACTTTGGTGCAATGTAAGTTACGAACTAACTCAAAACACTTCTGTCTAAAAAACACCAAATCAATTCAAATCTTTTTGTCCTCCGGGATTGTTGGGTTTCAAACTTCTTTTTTTCGAGAAAGAGCTCGTCGCTCACGTAAAAAACACTTACCTACCCGTGGTCGTACCCACGAACTACGTCAGCTCTGATTCTTCTCTCTCGTCCGATTGAGGATACGTAGGCACAAGACAGCGATTGTCTTGGCGAGCAACCTTCCCCCACAGTTCCCGTCCGAACTACGTTGACCCTGACTTTCCCATTGCACTGAGGGAGTACGTAGGCCTAGGACAACGATACTGTCCTATCGAGTCACTTCTTTTTCTTTTCTTCTTCGTTTCTCCGTTCTTTCCGTTCTCGTTTCTTCGCCGATCTAGTAGCAGTGGAGCTCCAGATGACGACACCCTTTGATGCAGACAACAAGCGTGGATCCCATCGAGTACGATGGACGTGTTGGGTGCTAACACCTTCCCTTCGCGTAACCGACTCCCGTACCCGTTCTCTTGGTCGTGAGACCATGCTCTTTCCCTTCTTTCAGGTTTATGCAGTGTTCCCTTTCCCTCTCTTGGGATAAATACACTTTGCTGGCGACTCTGTGTCTTTGGCGCCACTCTCGCGTTTGTACCGTTGGATGCGAATCTTTCGGGAGCGACAGCTGGCGACTCTGCTGGGGACTCTGGTTGACCTACGCTGGTCCTTCCCCTTTAGCGAGTCGATCCTAGCGCTTGTCTGTTTTTTTTTGTTGGGTGTTTCTATGGTGCTTTGCTTTGTTGTATATTACTGTATTTCTATTTACTGTACTTTTACTTTAATGCTTTACTATTTTTATAGCTTTTATTGCATTGCATTTCATTACTGTCATACTGGATATTGATGTGCTGTTCTGCTGCTGGATTTTCTGTTTGTAGGGTGGGTTGGATTCATGAGAGAAAAACCCAATACCAAGGCTTGAGCATACACCTATGATTAGCGTGGAAAGTAGTGTAACTTGTTTGGCATTTGGCCAGACGAAGTATACATGAAAACTCCACATCCAGACGAGGTTTTCTTGGTAATATTCTGTCCTGTCCATTTGGGGCAGATGATGGAATATAACCTGTAAAGCTGTCGACTCTGGCGACCATCCCCGAGGACTCAGTTGTGGCACTCCTCCCGAGATGTGACAGTGGCAGCCCACTTTCTGTGGCAAACCCATTGCAAATTCTCGATCCGAGGACCCAATGCTGGGAACTTGCTATAGGATTTCCCTTTTGTAGTGAATCAGCGGACGACCTCTTTGATTGGCGATAGCATTGTATCCTTCGGGCTGAATGTGCCATTGCTTCTCAAACCTCTGAAGCTGAGGATCTTTCGTTTTTGGAGAATCAGTTGAGGCCTCCTCGATTGATGATGATGCCAAACTAGAAATGGTGAACGTATCATCATTTCTAGACCTGAGAGCCCGGGATACTGAACATCCTAGTACCCACATGTGAGAGGGGAGGGGTGTTTGCAGGTTTGCAGGTAACCGAGACCTTCAACCTACCTGGTTTCTGGGTTTCTCACCAGTGCACTATTATTATCCTGGCATTCTGGCAGTTTGATTGGGCTGTTATTCTGGATTTTTGGGTTTCTGGTATTCTGGGTCTTATTCAGTCAGCAGAACAGCAGCAGTTTGAGCATTTTGGATACCTTGATCCCATGCTTGCATTTTGCATCATCTTTTTGCATTCTGACATGTTTGTTCATTTGTAGGGTTGCATCCTAACTTTGATTCCGGTTGTCTGAAGACTGTCCATGATGAGTATTAGCGCTGAAAAAAGAAAGAACATCATCCCGTACAAGTTCCCGGAGCTTCATCTAGACGCTGTTCACAAGATCTCGGCTATGGCAAAACCTGAGGCATTGGCAGAGTTCAGAGGAGAATATGGGAGGATTCTGAGTTTCGCCCGGAATGTTACCAATTATGAGTTCAGGGCCCTGCACACTCTGGCACAGTTCTACGACCCTCAACTCCGGTGTTTTCTATTTGCGGATTATCTTTTGGCTCCAACGTTGGAAGAATTTTCTCTTATTTTGGATGTTTCGGTCAAAGAGGGAGCTCCCTTCTATCCTTCTAAGGAGTTTCCTGATTTGGAAAGGGTTGCCGCTACTTTACGTTTGGATCAGTCACTGTTAAAGAAAAATATTGCTAGTAAAGGGGGTTATCAAGGTTTTCACACGAAGTTTTTGATCGAACAGGCTGCTACTTGTGCTAAGGCTAAGTGTTGGTCAGTGTTCAATGCAATTCTGGCTATGTGTGTTTATGGAACGGCGTTATTCCCTAATGTGAAAGATTTTGTAGATGCACATGCTGTCCGAATATTCACCACGAAGAATCCGGTACCTACCTTGCTTGGGGATCTGTATTATTCGATGCACTATAAGAATGAGAAAAGGAGAGGCGGACCTCTTTATTGTTGTGCTTCAATTTTCTATAAGTGGTTTGCTGATCGTCTTCCCAAATCTGGGGCATTCGAAGACACTAAAGGAACTTTAGATTGGGCAAAGAGATTAATGGGGTTAAGGGCCGACAACTTAGTTTGGATCAATCGTGATTTGTTGGGTCGAGAGATCCTGGTTAGTTGTGGAGGTTACCCAAACGTACCTTTAATAGGAAGGAAGGGGGGAATTAACTACAACCCCATTCTTGCTATTAGGCAATTTGGGTATGCTTTAAAAGAGCCGCCAAAAGGCCAAGATGTGCAAGAGTCTCTATTTTTGGGAGAGGAAGCCAATCTGGAGGTGTTGAAAGAAGCTGTAAACGCTTGGAGAGATCGCCATAAGAAAGGAAAGACTTCTTTTGGAAAATGTAACAACAAAGCTTTTCGTGCGTATGAAGACTGGGTTCAGAGCAGAGTAGAAAGTGTACTTTTGCCATTCTGCAGGGAACCTCCTTCTTACCCTTTGCTGATTGAACCCCCAACCATGATTGAGATGGAGAAGTACAATCAATTATGGGCTGAAAAGGAGAAGATTCGAGAGGAGAACCGTGAGTTGCAAAAGGAAATCTACCAGTTGAAACATGAGCGAGGTGAGGCTGTTCATATTGCCAAGCTGAAGACAGAACGTCTCGCTGAGAAAGAAAAGGAGCTGGTTGAAGAGATAGCAGCTAGGAAAAGGGTAGGACAAGCTCTAAAAGGCGTTTGCAAGACTCTCAAATCCAAGAAGGATGACTTAGCCAAGGCTTGGGCGAAGATTCGCAGGTCCAATGCTTACCGAGATACTGCAATCACGGCCAACAAGCAGAAAGAAGATAAGCATTTGGAGCAGATTGAGAGTCTGAAGGTGAAGCTCAGGAAGAAGAACGAGGAGATCTTGTCAGGGACGTTCCGAAGACACGCAGTTGAGGAACGGCTCAAAGAAGCCGTAGCAACCATGGAAGAGCTGAAAATACAAGCAAGAGTGAAGAGGTCTAAGTGGGAGATCTCTAGCTCAGGCAGTGGCCCTCATACGGTGCAAGATCCTTGAAGGGAACTTTACTCAGTAGTTTGTATTTTGTTCTTTCTTTGTATTTTGGGTCACCACCAAAATTGTTGGCTGGGACCTCTGCTTATTTTGTTTCAGGCTATTTTTGGTACCTTGGGTTGTAATTTCTGACAGTGATTCACTCTGATTTATATGAGCAGCAGTTTCATCCTATTTCACCTTTAAACTGGAATCAAGGGGTGGATCACCCTGCAAATATACAAACATGTTTGCATTTGCATTTGCATAATCATAATCATTTTTGCATTGCAGGTTATCTTGGTTTCTCTGGTTTTCTTATGCTCTCTCTTTCTTTCAGTCAGGATTGATCAACCAACTCATCGTTATTCTACTCGGCTCAATCAAAACAAAGTGATGGACAAAGTTCAGGCAGATATGGCCGCTATGCAAGCTCGCATCGACCAGTTCATGGAAATGATGCAGGGTGTGGTGCAAAGTCAGAACGAGTTTAGAACTCTGGTTCAGCCGTTAGTGGCGCAGGTCGACGAAAATGGTATCCTACACGGTGGTCTTTTTAACCGTAATATCCCTCCGGGCGGAGTTGGTGCTGGTGGACAGGGCAGAATCCCTACAGTGGTTGGAGAGGGAAGTACTGTTCGGGCTATCCATGGCCATCATTTTGATGATCAACAGGACGATGTGTTCTCGGTCAGGAGTTTAGATGCTGCCCTTCCTGTGGTCAGTGATGAAAGAATCCGTTTAATCGAAGCTCAGTTGAAAGGAGTAGTGAAACAGGATGATTTGGGGATTGATTTGGACGACCTAGGGTTGGTCCCTGATGTTGTTATTCCACACAAGATTCAGATTCCTACGCTAGAAAAGTACAATGGCTCTACCTGCCCAAGGACTCATGTGAAGGCCTATACCCGGAAGATGGCTGCTCACGCTAAGGACGAAAAGTTAATGATGCACTTCTTCCAAGACAGCCTGTCTGGCGCGTCTTTGGAATGGTACATGGGGCTAGAAAGCAGAGATGTTCGTACCTGGAGAGAGCTAGCTGCAGCTTTCATCAAGCATTATCAGTACAACACGGACATGGCTCCCAACAGAACTCAGTTGTTGAGCATGTCCCAGAAGAATGATGAGAGTTTCAAAGAATACGCGCAAAGGTGGCGTGAATTGGCGGCTAGGGTGCAGCCACCAATGCTAGAGAAAGAGATGCTAGATATGTTCATGGACACACTGCCGAAGCACTACTATGAGAAGCTTTTGCCTTGTTCTCTAGGCAAGTTTGCAGATGTGATTGCTATTGGGCAGAAGATAGAGGTCGGAATTAAGGTTGGGAAGGTTTCTAGCGGTGATGGATCGTCTTCCGGACAGGGAAAGAAGCCGTTTGATAATTATAAGAAGAAAGGAGAGACCAACGCTGTATCATCCCACAGGGGAAAAGGGAAACAACGCCAGTTTAACAATCAACAGGTAGCATCAGTAACCATTCCAGCAACGTTACCACCGCCACAGCAGCAAAGGGGTAATGCTAATCAGAATAGGCAGCAGGGTCAGTATCAGAACAGACAGAGGAATGCAGAGAGGCATTTTGATCAACCCCCAATGTCATATGCACAGTTGTTGTAACATTTACTACAGTTGCGTCTAGTTGAGCTTCGTACCCTGGCTCCACCAACAGGGGAACTCCCACGAGGCTACGATGCTAACGCACACTGTGATTTTCATTCTGGTGCTCCTGGGCACACGGTGGAGAAGTGCAGGGCGTTTCAGCACAAGGTGCAGGACCTTGTGGACTCTAAAGCCATCAATTTCTCGAATGACGGACCCAATGTTATTCAAAACCCGATGCCTAATCACAATGGGCCAAGGGTGAATGCTATAATTGAGGACTGTGAAACTTTGAATTTGATCGTGGATGTGGAGGAACTAAAGACTCCATTGGTGGTGGTTAAGAACAGGTTATTGAAAGGTGATGTCTATCCGGGCTGTGGTGAGAATTGCTCAGATTGTTTGATAAAGGCTAATGGTTGTGATTCGTTGAAGAGGGGTATTCAGAATCTGATTGATGAGGGCTGTTTACAGTTTGACAGAGGTAATCAGCTAGAGGAGGTTGTTAGTGAGAAGGTTGCCACTATCACTATCCCGTTCAAAACAATTACTATTTCTGGTCCAGCAAGGCCACCTCCAGTCATTATCACAAGGGCTGGACCCATTCCGTACGAGAGTTCTAAGGCTATTCCGTGGAATTATGGTGCAGAGGTGTTTGTCAATGGGCAAAAGCAAGAGCTAATGAACACTTCACCAGTGGGTTCTAGTTCAGGGGTTAAAGTTGAGACTGATGCCATAACCAGAAGTGGTAGAGTGCTCCCTCCGGTTAACGATCAACCCAGTACCTCTAGGCAGGATAGAGGAAAACAGGCGATGGATGGTTCTGTTCAGACCCCAGTGATTGTGGAATCTACAGTGAAACCGGTTGATGATGCTTTTTCGGAAAATGTAGAGGAGTTCATGAGGCTCATCCGAAAAAGTGATTATAAGATCGTGGACCAGTTACATCAGACCCCGTCCAAGATCTCTATTCTGTCTCTGCTCTTGTGTTCTGAGGCTCACAGGAATGCTCTTTTGAAGGTTTTGAATGCAGCCTACGTTCCTCAAGAGATTTCTGTTAATCAGCTGGAAGGGGTTGTAACGCACGTGAATGCGGGTAACGGCCTGGGTTTTACAGATCTTGACTTGACTTCTGCTGGCAGGAATCATAACAATGCCCTGCATATTTCGATCGAATTCCGTGGCTCGTTGATGTCACATGTCTTGGTTAATACTGGTTCATCGTTGAATGTATTGCCCAAGAAAGCGTTAATGAAGTTAGATACTCGCGGTTTGATTTGTACACCAAGTGACTTGGTGGTGCGAGCTTTTGATGGCTCGAAGAGGTCTGTTTTTGGAGAGATTGTGCTTCCGATCAAGGTTGGACCGGAAATCTTTAATGCAACGTTTTACATTATGGATATTCAGCCAGCGTACAGCTGTTTATTGGGCCGTCCTTGGATCCATGGGGCAGGTGCTGTAACTTCCACTTTACATCAAAAGCTGAAGTATATGGTTGATGGTCACGTAGTGACAGTATGCGGAGAAGAAGACATAATGATCAGTCAACTGTCAACCTTCAAATACGTGGAAGTGGATGGGGAAATCCACGAGACGTTGTGCCAGGGATTTGAGAAGGTGAAAGTTTCTGAAGAAGTTGTTCAGTCTGAAGCTGTAGTGCAGCCCGTAGTGGCAAATCAACCTGAGGGTTCCATGTCTTCGTTAAAAGACGCCAAAGCTGTGGTTGAAGCGGGTAGCTCACAGAGGTGGGGCCAGGTGGTTGAAGTCCAGAAAAAGAAGGATACTTATGGATTGGAATATAAGCCATCCGGAAGAGATGAGGATCCCCCAAAATTCTATGGCCCTGTCCGGTTCACTAGCGCTGGAGTTTTCTTCGACAGAGTTAATGCTATTGAAGAAGAAGGAGACAGTGATTGTGACATGGATAGCTGGATCCGTCCTTGTGTCCCAGGGGAAAGTCTACACAACTGGTCTTCCGAGAAAGTCATTCAAGTGACAGGCTTCGAGTAATTGCTTTGTTTTCCTATTTTGATCCTACGTTCTGCCCAAGACGTAGTGATTCTGTTTGTAGGGCTTTTAACTGCTGCATGTTTTGCTTTATCATCAATAAAGGACTTTTCACACTCAAATATTTTGATCTCTGTCTTTCTGTTTTTATTTTTATGCATTAAAAAACCCACATCAAAATGGCAATGTGTTTCTTTTGTTGCATCATAATAAAACATACCTCATAAATCATTGCAGGTCTCTTTGTCCAGGTGACACCGATCATGACTCAGCTATAGCTCGGTATGACTTTGACAATCCAATTTATCAGGCTGAAGAAGAGGCTGACGAAGAGTGTGAACTGCCCGAAGAGTTGGCCAGATTGTTGAAGCAAGAGGAGAGAGTCATCCAACCTCATCAGGAGGAAATCGAGATTGTGAATCTGGGAACCGAGGACGCTAGAAAGGAAGTAAGAGTAGGGGCTGCATTGGAAGACAGTGTTAAGGGAAGATTGATTGAGATGCTCCGTGAGTATGTGGACATCTTCGCCTGGTCTTACCAAGACATGCCCGGGCTGGATACTGATATTGTTGTACACCGGCTACCACTCAAAGAAGGTTGTGCTCCGGTCAAGCAAAAGTTGAGAAGAACTAAACCGGAGATGTCTGTCAAAATCAAGGAAGAGGTTCAGAAACAGCTAGACGCCGGATTTCTTGCCGTAACAAATTATCCTCCATGGGTTGCTAACATCGTGCCTGTACCTAAGAAGGATGGGAAGGTCAGGATGCGTGTTGATTACAGGGATTTGAATAGAGCAAGCCCAAAGGATAATTTCCCGCTCCCTCACATTGACGTGTTAGTTGACAATACTGCTCAGTATTCTGTGTTTTCCTTCATGGATGGCTTCTCTAGGTATAACCAAATCAAGATGGCCCCAGAGGACATGGAGAAAACAACATTCATAACACCATGGGGAACTTTCTGCTACAAAGTGATGCCCTTTGGATTGAAAAATGCAGGGGCAACTTACCAGCGGGCGATGGTGACTCTCTTTCATGATATAATTCACAAAGAGATTGAAGTCTATGTTGATGACATGATTGCGAAGTCACAGACGGAAGAAGAACATCTGGTGAATCTTCAGAAGTTATTTGAAAGGTTAAGGAAATTCAGACTGAGGTTGAATCCAAACAAATGCACCTTCGGGGTGAGATCAGGAAAATTGCTGGGGTTTATTGTTAGTGAAAATGGTATTGAGGTTGATCCTGCAAAGGTAAAAGCCATACAAGAAATGCCTGTGCCGAAAACAGAAAAAGAGGTTCGTGGTTTCTTGGGGAGATTGAATTACATTGCTAGGTTCATCTCGCATCTCACAGCCACGTGTGAACCAATCTTCAAGCTGCTTAGAAAAGATCAAGCGGTCAGGTGGAATGAAAATTGTCAAAAGGCATTTGAAAAGATTAAAGAATACTTACAGGAACCTCCGGTCCTTATGCCGCCAGTACCAGGAAGGCCCTTGATTATGTATCTCACGGTTCTTGAGAATTCAATGGGTTGTGTGCTCGGTCAACAAGACGAGTCAGGTAAAAAAGAGCACGCCATCTATTACCTGAGTAAGAAGTTTACTGATTGCGAGTCAAGATACTCGATGCTGGAGAAAACATGTTGTGCACTCGCTTGGGCCGCTAAGCGTTTGAGGCAGTATATGTTAAACCATACAACCCTTTTGATTTCAAAGATGGATCCAATCAAGTATGTGTTTGAGAAGCAAGCACTTTCTGGTAGAATAGCCCGTTGGCAGATGGTTCTGACAGAATATGATATTCAGTATGTTTCCCAAAAGGCCATTAAGGGAAGTGTGTTGTCAGAGTATCTTGCCGAACAGCCAATTGTGGATTATCAACCAATGAAGTTTGAGTTTCTGGATGAGCACATCATGTATCTGAAGATGAAGGATTGTGAAGAGCCTTTGCCTGATGAAGGACCTGAGATTGGATCTCAATGGAAGATGGTTTTTGATGGGGCTGTTAATTCATATGGCAACGGAATCGGGGCAATCATTACGACTCCACAGGGTTCTCATATACCCTTTACTGCCCGATTAGCGTTCATATGCACCAACAATGAGGCGGAGTATGAAGCATGCATCATGGGGTTAGAAGAAGCCATTGATTTGAGAATCAAGAACCTCGATGTTTATGGTGATTCTGCGTTGGTGGTGAATCAGATTACAGGAGAATGGGAGACTCGTCAAGTAAATCTCGTTCCATATAACAATTATGCCAGAAGATTGTTACCTTTCTTTGACAGAGTAGACTTCCATCACATTCCCCGGATAGAGAATCAGATGGCTGATGCGTTGGCAACGTTGTCATCAATGTATAAAGTGAATCTTTGGAATGAAGCTCCCTCAATCAGAATCATGCGCTTGGATAGACCTGCTTTTGTATTTGCAGTTGAAGGGGTATCAGATGGCCAGCCCTGGTATCATGACATTAAAGTCTTCTTGAAGAGTCAGGAATACCCAGCTGGGGCATCTTCCAAAGATAAAAAGACATTGAGGAGGTTATCAGGAAACTTCTTTTTGAACAAGGATGATGTGTTGTACAAGAGAAACTTTGACATGGTCTTGCTACGTTGTGTTGATGAACACGAGGCAGGCTTGTTAATGGAAGAGGTTCACGAAGGTTCCTTCGGTACTCATGCTAATGGGCATGCTATGGCCAGAAAATTGTTGAGAGCGGGGTATTATTGGATGACTATGGAGTCTGACTGTTTTAAATACGCCCGGAAATGTCATAAATGCCAGATTTATGCTGACAAGGTGCACGTACCGCCTACTCCTCTAAATGTTTTGTTGTCACCTTGGCCTTTTGCTATGTGGGGTATTGACATGATTGGGAAGATCGAGCCGACTGCTTCAAATGGACATCGTTTTATCCTGGTTGCTATCGATTATTTCACGAAGTGGGTGGAAGCAGCATCGTATGCCAACGTCACCAAACAAGTGGTAGCCCGGTTCATTAAGAAGGACATCATCTGCCGGTATGGAGTCCCGGAGAGAATCATTACTGATAATGGTTCAAATCTGAATAACAAGATGATGAAGGAGCTATGCCAGAGCTTTAAAATCGAACATCACAATTCTTCTCCCTATCGTCCGAAGATGAATGGGGCTGTTGAAGCGGCTAATAAGAACATAAAGAAGATTGTGCAGAAGATGGTAGTGACATACAAAGACTGGCATGAGATGTTGCCTTACGCTTTGCTTGGGTATCGTACTTCGGTACGCACCTCGACTGGGGCAACTCCTTTCTCACTAGTGTATGGCATGGAAGCAGTCCTGCCATTAGAAGTTGAGATTCCTTCTTTGAGAATTCTGACAGATGTGAAGCTGGATGAAGCTGAATGGGTGCGTTCCCGGCTGAATGAATTGAACCTCATTGAAGAGAAGAGATTGAAAGCCATTGCGCATGGCCGGTTGTATCAGAGCAGGATGAAGAAAGCCTTTGATCAGAAGGTGCGTCCTCGGTGTTTTCAAGCTGGTGAATTAGTTCTGAAAAGGACCACTCCTCCCCAAACAGATCACAGGGGCAAGTGGACTCCGAATTACGAAGGGCCATATGTAGTAAGACAGGTTTTCTCTGGTGGAGCCTTATTACTCTCAACTATGGATGGCGAAGATTTTACGTCCCCTGTGAACGCGGATGTAGTCAAAAAATACTTTGCATAAAAGAGACCCGCTGAGCATAAAAAGAAGGTTCAGGCAAAAATGGGGCATCCTGGCGAACCATAAAAAGAAAAGGTTCGGGCAAAAATTAGGGATAAAAAGAAAAAGAATAAACCCGCAAGGTTGAAAACCTGAAAAGGCAACCTTGGCAAAAATGGGTATCCCGGTGGATTGAAAACCCGAAAAGGGCGATCCAGGCAAAAGTTAGGGATTTTAGAGCAAAGACTACGATCCGCGTCCGATCTGTGATCACCGTTCACACTTGGAAAATTCTGAGGAAAGGAATCAGTCCAGTTAGTCGTCTTCGAAGGCCAAAGTATATGCGGATGAACAAGTCATATGGGTTATAGCTGAGTCGAGTCATGGTGGATGTCTGTTCCCCACATTGCCGACATTTGTATTTTCTTTTGCTTTTTTGCGCAATTACCTCTTTTCAGGAATTGCTTCCAGATGTAAATGCCCATTTACAGGCCAATTCATTCAATAAAGTTTGCATTTCAGCTAAAGAGCTTTTGTTTTCTGTTTTACCTGTTTTGTTTGTGAAAATGTCCGATATTTTTGATAAAAACATTACATGCTAAAACGTTGAGTTTTATGACACAAGATGGAAAAACAGTGGCAATTGCTTAGGCGACAGTCACCATGTGGATAATCAATGTATTCATTCTTGCACGTAGACTTTTGTTGGTTTTGCAGGATGACAGGTGTACTTTCCCCAGTAGAGTAGAGCTCTCCTCAACTTTGAAGTCTGATCGTCCTCAACAGGTTATTACTCTTCCCCATCAGAGTATAAAGGAGTAATTCCCTAAGCGGAATCGTTAAGGATCGTCCTCCTTAGCAGGATATAAGAGGTTTTTTTTCCCAGGCCAGAGTTGTGACTTGGCACATCTTTCTCCAGTAAGTGATGTCTCCCCACAGAGCAGGGGCAGTTATTTGTTCCCCAGCTAGTCAGGAAGCTTGTGCTATCCCCTAGCAGGTGAATGTTGACAATTACTTTCTCTCCCAAGCGGAGTCGTTGAGGATCGTCTTCCTCAGCAAAGTACAGAGGATTGTATACCCAGACGGAGTCGTGTTTGGATTGTTATTCCCCAGCAAGTACTCAGAAGTTGATTGCTTTGAGGTGAATGTTACCGTACCTCCAACAGGAAGTTTGTGGACGAAGATGTTATTATCCCCACAGGGTCCTGATGTCTACTTTCCTCGGTTAGTCAGAAAGTATAGTTTCGTCGACAATGGTTTGATCTAGTACCCGGCAGAATTGGTGATTATGACCTTCCCTAGCAGGGAGAAGTTTTTCTCAACAGGATTTCTTTGGTTTGGTGGCAATTTAGTTTGCCATCTCCAGCGGAGTTGCTTCTGGTCTTCAGCATTTATTTTTTGCTGAGACTTTTCTCTTGCATTGCATAAGCATTTGTTTTGCATGGCATCCTCCCAAATGCGTAGCATTCCCACTTCATGTGGAGCATTACGGCAAAATTCAAACATATGCATCCGAAGCGTAAGCCAGGTTTGAGTTTTCCTTCGTCAGGAAAGCCGAATTTCAGGAAGATATCTTTACTCCACAGGTGTTGGGTTAGGCAATATTTGACAGTTCCCCGGCAGAGTGTATTGCCAGGATTGTTTATCCTTGATTTTATTTGTACCCCTTCGTCCAGGTGGTCCTTCGGTTTTTTCCCCCCTCGAAATTTTTAACGACAGACACTCGTCCGTGTTTCTTTCAGCACCCGTCCGTGTTTGAACATTTGATTTCAATACCCGTCCGTATTGACCTTCTGATGACACTCGTCCGTGTTGCCTTCCATTCCCCCAGCGAGTTTAATTCCCGATAAAGTTGCTTTACACCCTTTTCAATACCCGTCCGTATTGAAACCTTTTACACCCGTCCGTGTATCTTTTTCAATACCCGTCCGTATTGAAACCTTTTACACCCGTCCGTGTATCCTTTTCGATACCCGTCCGTATTGGATCCTTTTACGCCCGTCCGTGTACCTTTTTCAATCCCCAGAGAGGTCATCTTGAACCTTCTTCACACCCGTCCGTGTACCCTTTTTCAATACCCGTCCGTATTGAAATCTTTTACACCCGTCCGTGTATCTTTTTCAATACCCGTCCGTATTGAAATCTTTTACACCCGTCCGTGTATCTTTTTCAATACCCGTCCGTATTGAAATCTTTTACACCCGTCCGTGTATCTTTTTCAATACCCGTCCGTATTGAAATCTTTTACACCCGTCCGTGTATCTTTTTCAATACCCGTCCTTATTGAAATCTTTTATACCCGTCCGTGTACCTCTTTCAATACTCGTCTGTATTGAATCCCTTTGGCACCCGTACGTGTTCTTTCGGCGCCCGTCCGTGTTTGAACTTTTGTTTCAATGCCCGTTCGCATTGACATTTGGCACCCGTCCGTGTACCCCTTTTTCAGTACCCGTCCATATTGAACCTCTTTACACCTGTCCGTGTATCTTCTCAATACCCGTCCGTATTTGATATCCTGGATTCCTTGACACCCGTCCATGTTCATCCCCAGCATAGCTAACACTCGTTTGTGTTTATTTCAGGACTTTTCATTACAGTTTTGGTTTCCAACACTCGTACGTGTCGTGACAGTGCAACTTTTTTTTGTTTCTTCCCCGGTGGAGTCGTCCCTCCCTTGAGGATTGCAAATTTTAGGTTTCTTTTGGTATTCAATCTCCGTGAACCCTTGGAACGCATGATAGCCGTCACTATCATACCTTCAGGATCAAGTTGATTGAATAGGGGCAGCTGTAACACCTCAAAATTTGCCTTGTTGTTTCTAGATAACTGGCTTATGTTTCTTTTCATTTCTTGCATTTGCATTGTGCATAGCATTTGGTTCTTAGCATGGGATCAAGGTATTTGGTTCAATTCAAGGGCAAAAGCTTCTTATGAGCTCCATAAGCTTCTCACATCCTTATATGGTGGCCCAAGGGTATTTCAATGAGGGATTCTCCAAGTGGTTATATCAAGGGTTGGTGTCCTTACACTGATGACCAAAACTAGGGTTTCATGGTTAAGGGTCCTAAGCTCAAGGAGTTGATTCAAACCTTTCACCAAGGTTCTCCATATGTCAAAACAAGTCTAAGGATGGATTTTGAGCCAAAAATTCACCATGGAAGACCTCAGATGATTCAGTAGCTTACAGATGAAGTAATCAGTCAAACTGGTCAACTGAAAAGTCAAACTAAGTTTTTGAGAGGTCCTCATCATGGTAATCAAGTCAAGAGACCTTTATTTGGTCTATGGAAGGCTTTCATGATCACAATTTGCAAGAATCAAGCTTTGGTAAAAGTTGCTAAATTGGGAAAGTGACTTGTAATTTCAAGTTACTATTTTTGGCATATTTTCAACCAACTTTAACCAAACTTTTCATGATCAAAAATGCTTCAAACGAATTTTTGCCCAACACCAAAGTTGTAGATCTCTTTCTCCTCTTTCCAAAGAGTGGTGGATCATGATCATATCATTTTTGGATCAAGAGTTATGGGCATTTGAAGTTAGAGGGCATTTGGTGTTCCACCATGCATACCATTTTGACATAACTTGCAAGTTGCATTTTAACTCACCAATATGGCTTCTAATTGTTCAGTTCACCTCACCACACTCCATTGCACCTCACTTAGCATCATTTTGAGCTAAGAATTGAATGAATCCGTGGATTACATAGTCATAATTCATCATTATGCAATTTTGCAAGTTCATTTGGAATTCATAATTCAGTTACTCTCCAGCCCCAAGATCAATCCAAAGGTGGTCCTTGTATCAAAAGGAAAACAATCATGCACTTTTCATGAAGAATGCACGAGCCAAATACCTCATGTGCACAAACTTGCAAATTTGCAAAACAGCCCAAAACTCATTGCTCTCAAGTCCTTGAAGATTAAAACCCTAAACAGTAGCATTGGCACACTATATAAGCTAACTCACACGAATTTCTCAGCAGCTACTATTCATTTTCATCACTTTTCAAAGTTTTACTCTCAAGTTTCTCTCCTTCGATTCTCCCAATCCTTCAAGGTTCCTCCATTTTTCTTGGTTGGTTTAGGATCAGTGAAGCACAAGGAAGAGAAATCCACCACTGTTTTGAGGTTTAAGCAAGGAATTCATCAAGTTGAGTTCAGAGCTTTAACTTTCGGATTCAAGGATTCAGGCTAGTTTGAAGGTCTAATTGCATTTATTTTGCAATTAGACGGTTGAAAGAGTTGATCTGCAGCTTATCTTGGAGTTTCTTGACGTATTTCCATTTCTGCAAATCTCAGGTGAGCTTCAAATTCATAGATCTAGAATTGATTTTTGTTGTGTGTTTAATGTTCATCTTGATGTGCTGAGCTCATATATGTGTTTGGTTTTGATTTTCAACGTGAATCATGGCTAAAATTTAGATCTGAAATTTTCAGATCCAAACTTGTTTCGTTCGATTCTTGAAATATATGCATGATAAATGATTTTGAGTGGCATATTTGTGATCTACGTGAGTTGCTGAACATTTTGATGTATGATTTGTTGTTTTTGGTTATGGTTTGAAGTTTGGTGACCGGAGAGTGGCCGGAGAAGATGATCGGCGCTTCTCCGGCCGGTGAGGGTTTAATTAGGGTTTGTGGTTTTCCAGTTTGAATCTCATGTGTTGGATCGTGATTAATTTTCCAGTTTAATTCACGTGCGTTGGATCTTGGTTATGTGTTGTTAATTAAGTTAATTAGGGTTTAGTGGATCTGGTTAAGTCATGGCCGTTTGATTTCATTTAATTAGTGAATTTGAATGTGGACCATTGGATTGTTGACTTTGCTTTATTTGACTGAGAACATGAGCCTGTGGATCTGGAGACTTTTTTTTGTTTGACTTAATCTCAGCCGTTCGTTGTTTCTGAAGGCTTGAAAGCGCTTGGGATTTTTTGCTCTTTGCACCCCCCGTTTCTGAGCCCATGATTATTTGCACGCATTTGGATTCATTAATACACCCCTGGCTTCATTTTATTCCTTTTTATTTTCTATTTTCATACCATTTCATAATTAATTGTTAAAAATACTTGCATGTGCTAAAAAATTCCAAAAAAAATCATCATCCCTTCTCATTATTAAAATTAATTTTTCACATTTTATTTTATTATTTTTGCATTAAATTTACATTAAATATTAATTTTCCAAATTAATTTGCCTCATTTGCACTTCATATTGCATACTTCATGTTGCATTTTTTATTTCTCTCATTTGGAAAGTGATTTGATCCTGATTCTTTTTGGGTTGTGTTCATAACATGTTGAAGTATTTTTGAGGTTTTTGGTATGATTTTTAGGTCCTTTTTGGATGACTTTTGATGTGTTGCTTTGAGCATGAATGTATGAAATCCTATTGATGCTTTGACCTAATTGTTGATTGACTTTGGTTCTGATTCATTGCTTGTGGATTTGATATGTCAATTATACATGTTTGAGATGCTTGAATACTGAATGACATAATTTTTGAGGCATGTTTGTTATTTCTTTGAAGCATGAGCTTTAACTTGTCCAATTTGTGAATATATGCTTCATGTTTGGTTTGCTTGGTCATGAAGGCACTTGTGCCACAATTTTAGGTCTTGTTGAAGGATTGATAGCATTTTAATTGACTTCTGGTTGTGATATTTGAATCTCATCTTTGCATGTTTGATGTTTGCCTTTCACTTTAAGTCATTTGTTTCACAAGTATGAATCATGTTTCACTTCACTTCACTTCACTTCTTCTTTGCTTCCTAATTGATTGTGAAAGTGTTTGTGTGACTTGAATGTTGTTTGAAGATCATGTTTAGGCACATATTTAGGATTGTGTCACTTCTGGACTTGGTTTACTTTGTGAAATTTTGACTTGGTTGCTTTACATGATCACTTCTTTTCATCTCACTCCTTCTTTAATGACTTGAATGGTACTTGAGTGACTTCTCCCTTTTCTTTTTGACTAATTGTGCATGATTAATAGTAGAGGTCAGTAGGACCATTAGGTTCTGAACTTGATGTTTGATTTACTTTAGAACTTGTTTCTTTATGGCCTTATGCTTGTTTGAGTTTCATTTTGTCATATGTGAATACTTCTAACATTTTCAGGGGCAAATGGTAAGTTGTTTGAATGTGGATATGCTTCCACATTTTACTTTCTTCCTTTACCTTTTAACTTTCATACTTGTGTTTGAAGTGAGCTTAGGCCACTTGTGTTTCACTTCTCTTTCTCCTCCTTCTCTTCCACTCTTTTCATCCCTCGAGTCGCAAGACTTGTTTAAGTCTTGGATTCTCTCCCTTAAGAGCTACCTAGTCCAACTTAATTTTCAATTAAGCTTGGAGTAGGATTAGCATTAGGTTAGGCAGTCGTCTCTCCTAAACCTCACTAACCATAGGACATCCATGCATGATAACATTAGGACTCTTAGTTTCCCTGGAGAGTTTCCTTTTGTGTCGCTTCTCTTCTCATCTCAAACTTCTTGAACACACTTAATAAAATATAACGTATATTGCGCTCGAGCCTTAAGTGTAGGAAGTGAAGAACGAGGGGTCTCCTCTCCTCTTCTAGGGTGTTTAGCATACGTCTCATTCGGGGGCGATCATGCGACTCACTCGTTCCCGCATGGTAGACTTTGGTGCAATGTAAGTTACGAACTAACTCAAAACACTTCTGTCTAAAAAACACCAAATCAATTCAAATCTTTTTGTCCTCCGGGATTGTTGGGTTTCAAACTTCTTTTTTTCGAGAAAGAGCTCGTCGCTCACGTAAAAAACACTTACCTACCCGTGGTCGTACCCACGAACTACGTCAGCTCCGATTCCTCTCTCTCATCCGATTGAGGATACGTAGGCACAAGACAACGATTGTCTTGGCGAGCAACCTTCCCCCACAGTTCCCGTCCGAACTACGTTGACTCTGACTTTCCCATTGCACTGAGGGAGTACGTAGGCCTAGGACAACGATACTGTCCTATCGAGTCACTTCTTTTTCTTTTCTTCTTCGTTTCTCCGTTCTTTCCGTTCTCATTTCTTCGCCGATCCAGTAGCAGTGGAGCTCCAGATGACGACACCCTTTGATGCAGACAACAAGCGTGGATCCCATCGAGTACGATGGACGTGTTGGGTGCTAACACCTTCCCTTCGCGTAACCGACTCCCGTACCCATTCTCTTGGTCGTGAGACCATGCTCTTTCCCTTCTTTCAGGTTTATGCAGTGTTCCCTTTCCCTCTCTTGGGATAAATACACTTTGCTGGCGACTCTGTGTCTTTGGCGCCACTCTCGCGTTTGTACCGTTGGATGCGAATCTTTCGGGAGCGACATTATGCTCTGTAAGTTGACCTGGATTGACAAAAGTTGAAAGTTGAAGGCTTATGCCTTGTTGATGCCTCTATTATTTGGCAATATTAAGTTGAGGGTTTTGCCCTGTTGGTACCACATGCATCTGCACAGTAAAGAGTCGCATTGTTATTTTGTTGTTGATGAGATGACATTGAATTGTATAGTTGATGACGATTTGTGTTGATAATTATGCATGTCTTATGATAACATGTACTATGATGTTTGTTGATGTTGTGAAGGTGTGAGATGTGGAATGAATAGCTATGCATGATATAATTTCGTATACTTATTATTATATCTCTTTTTATATTGTTATGATATCTCACCTCTTCTGTTGGATGTCCCCCCTATCTGGGCGACGCGCAGGTGATCCGCAGTAGGAGATCGGATGTGAGTGGAAGATGAAGTCTTCCGTTTATGCTTTAGTGTCGGTGTCTGCTCTGATATGTAACACTGGGGTGTTGGAACGCGTTTATGTTTATTTGATTATTAAGGATTATTTAGTTTTATTTCCTTACATTGATATTATGTTTTATTACTAATATGAAGTAAATTTTCCGTTGTTTTAATGAAGATGGATTTCCGACATAATTTACTATATTATTAATTATTAATAATTTTCAAGTGGTATGTGTTACATGTCGTATATATGAGCAAGTGAATGGTTGAAGTAACATCCTAAATGCTGAATTTTATTTTAATTTTACTCTGATAATTATATTATAAAATACGCGGGGGAAAATTAGGGTGTTACAATTGGTATCAGAGCAGGTCGGTCTGTCCGGCCAAGTTGTCTAATGTTGTTGTCCCTTAGTACGCGACAAGTGTGTGGAACACTGTCGGTGCTTTCTTGCTTTTCTAATCGATTGTATGCACTAGTAGGTTTGAAGATAAGTGGGGGAGAATTTTTGCTTCTCGGATATGTTTCGGTTGTAAGATGTTGGTTCAGTATGCTGCTGATGGAGACAGTGCAAGTATTGTTGAAGTTTTGTTGTTTCCCGAATCCAAAGATGACATGGATTCAAGATTTTATTTGTTAATCAAGTTGGAACATCTTGCGGGAGGATGATCAGACATGGTTGATGTTTACTTCTCGAAGGATGAAGAGCAATGTAACGGTTGTTGATATATGAGTAGAGTGTAAATACCTGATGTTTCTGAAGGTGATTGTTAAGTAACAAGGATAATTTTTAGAAGATGGAATTTAGAAAGTTGAGATGTTCGGCGCTGCTGGTGGACTGTGAAGTTGTCGGTTTGAGTAGCCCTTGCGTAATATGTCGACGTTTGAATGGTGATAGAATGACAGATTGCTGTAGACCGTGTCGTGGGATCCTTGTGAGTGACTGTAAAAGTTGTTGATGCTGTTGGAATGTTTTGAATCACGAGTCAGAGTCAGAAAATGCGAGGAGATGAGTACGATTTCAAGGATGGTAAGTGTTGGTACTGGTGCAAAGAAATTATGTTCTGATGTTATCGTAAGGTGTGTAATAGTATGTCGCTGCATGACGTCGGTGTTTGCATTTTTGGATAACTTTGGAAATTCATATCTTGTGTTCCGAGTATCGGATTGATGTTCTGTTTGAACCTATGAGGAGATACAAATATATTCTATCCTATGAAAGTGTTTTCAAATACGGTAGATGCATTTCTATATGGAGGGACTCTGAAGTCGGTTACGGAACTAAAGGCTTTTTGGGCATAAATGGTTATTATCGCAGTTGTTCGAGACGAGGTCAAGCGTAATACGTTGTTGGCGAATAAGCTGAGAAATGAAATGTTCGGCATTAAAAAAAAAGATGTGAAAGTATTGGAGAAGCGGATAGAGGTGAGGCTTATGATGATTAACAATGATTAGAATGAAGATGTCCATGCTTTTAAGAGGAATTAGAGTCGTGTTTATGATGCCAAGGTAGTGGCATGTGTAAAAGAAGAAGTGGAGAGGTTCTATGACCAAAACGGTGTGGAACGGCATTGTGAGATTTCAATTGGAATGAGACGACGTGTAATGTACTGGCATAGTAGTAATTCTTGAGTTGGAGAATACTTAACCTTCGTGTGAGTCTAAGTGAGTTTAATATGGACCGTGTAATATGTTGAGCGTTGGTGTCTCATCGACGAGATCGAATGAGAGGGAAATTATGGGAGTATTTGTAAACCTCATTGGAAATTATTGGATTTTGGTGCTTTAAGTGACTTGAGTACAAGTTCTAAAGGAACACTATTATAGTTTGGTAACGAGGATTTATACTTCATTATGGTTGTCGGCTATCTATTGACAAATTGAGGAACTGATCACCCTTAATCTCTTGTTGATAGTAGACGAGATCGTGTTGGATGGTATAGACTTGACTTGCTATCTTAATAGTGTGTAAAGTGATTGATGTATATCGTGAGGATAGTCGCTCACCAGTTTGTGCAAATTAATAGAGGAATGGCTAAGAAAGAGTTGAAACGTAGTGCACAATTCGGAGTAGCGGGTTTATATGCTAGCTAACGTCGCAAAGTGAAAGATTGAGAATATCAAGTGAACAACGATTTTATGGTGGATGTTAAAGAAAGTCCGAAACTAGATTGAAACTTGTAAACCATATAGTTAACGGAAATTGTAATGAGGACGGTGACTTAAGATGGATGATCAGAGTTGCGCAGCTGAAGCGTGATGTGGCGCAGTTGCTATGCGTGTACGACTCGTTAGAAGTGAAGAACTAAATATCAGAAGCCTATGGGAATGATATGCCTTGATCTACATGCGTAATTTGGTGGATTGTTGATATAAGGATGGTGTGACAGGATATTGTGTTTTCTCGTAAATATTTGTTGATTTTATAAGGATATTATTGTGGTTGTTGGTTGATGGTAAGTTGTGTGTATATTTGTTGAGTTATACTGTTAAGTTGACGTTATAATGATTTTGTTCCCGTTGCCGTGATGTTGTTGTTGGTTACCGTAAATGATGAATAATACTCCATAATATGACGAAGTTGATTATGTTGGCTATGTTGATGTCACTATAAGGGCGATACGACGATATGGATAGAGTTGTTGATATTTTGTTGATAATTGACATACATATATATACGGGAATGAAATTGTGTAAGTGTTTCGGTGTTGAAGATGTTAAGATGATAATGTGATGTTGTATATCCAAGTATAAGTGTGTCACTACTTTAATTGTTGATATGTCAAAATATTGTTGAAGTGGTTGATAAGTTATTAACGATTATGCCGCGAGGGTGATGAATGATTAGCATGTGTGTATTTGATTTAAATCGTGTTGAGTTATTGTTATGTCGGGAAAGTAGTGGTCGAAGTGTTGCCAAATGTGACTTGGGGATCAAAGAGTTAGATGCAGAATTCGCGTAAGAGTGGTAGTATCGAGTAGATTTTTTAGGACGAAAATATTCTAAGTAGGGGAGAGTTGTAACACCCCGAAATTATAATTAATTATTTATGAATTATTTGTGAATTTTCGTGGAATTATGGGGTGCATTTGAGGATGTGGTGATGTTATATGTGGGGTAGTGTTGGGATTTAGTGGTGTTGAGAAATTATGGTAATTCAAATAATTTAATTAGAATTATTTGGATTTAAAATAATTAGTTGGAATTTATTGGAGTTTAGAAACTATACTAGTTATTTTGTTGTTATTAGTAAAATAATAGTTATAATATTATTTTATTAGAATTGGAATAAATAAAGAGTGTAGAGAAATTAAGGGCATTATAGTAATGTCTGGTGGAGTAAGTGAGGGTAAATGAGGAATACCCTAATAGGGGTCCAAGGGTTAAAGTAGGGAAAAGAGAGAATTGGGATTACAATCGTAACATTTTGGAACGAGAGAACGAAGAGAAGAGCAATCGTAAAAGAGAGAAGGGGAAGAACGCGAAGAGGCTAGGGCAAGGATTTTTCACCATAAGAGGTTTAGAATCGTCAAATCTAAGGTAAGGGTGGGATTCTAACTCTATAACGGGATGATATAATGATGGGTATGGGGATTTTGATTGCTATGGTTCTTGTGATGTTGTTTATGATTGTCTTGATTGTGTTGTTGTGGGTTGAATATTGTTGTGTTGTAATTGTTACAATTGTTGTTGTGATTGTGTTATATGATGTGAAAATTGATGTTATAATTTTGTTTGGGTTGTTGTATAATCTATGTAATGTATGGGTTAGATATCATGAGCTTAGGATTTGTGGATTTGTTATATTCTTGAAAACCCTAACATGAATCTATGTTTCAATCTATGAAATTGATGATTTATATATGTTATGATGTTTCTATATTGAATTCCATGAATGGGTATGTGTATAGAACATGATTTAGTGCATATATGTATGTTTGAGTTTCACTTGAAATGCTTGATTTGAGATTTTGGTGAAAATTAGTGAAGCTTAGAATCTTGTTTTTATGATCCTAATAGTTGCTATATGATATATATATAGGTTGTATAACTATTTATTTCATGAAAAATGATGGATTAAGGTGGATTTATGGTGCAAATTCGTGCTGGACAGTAGCATTTACGCTACAGTAATTTTACTGTTTTTTTTACAGCAATTTTGAAAAACTTAGAACTTCCATAACTTTTGACTTGGGTGTCCGTTTGACGCACCGTTTGGACCGTTGGAAAGCTAAAATTATGTTCTAACTTATAAAAATATTTTCAAACACAGTAGAGAAATTTTGTCGAATTGATATACCTTTCCGTGTGTAATGTTGTGTAATTGTTGAACCGGGTGTACGCTATTAATCGTGTGAATGTTGTATGAACTTGTATGCTTGAATTGCATTGTATGTTGCTGCATAATGATGATGATGGCCTGTAATGGCGACTGTTGAGGGCTTATGCCTTGTTGTTGCGTGACGTTGTTGTTTTTGTGTGACGTTGTTGTTGTGGTGTGACGTTGTTGTTGTTGTTGCACGTTGTTGCTATTGTTGCACGTTGTTGCTGTTGTTGTATGACGTTGCTGTATGATGTTGTTGTGTTGCCTCTATTTATTGGAAAAAAATAAGATGTAGGCTTATGCCAGTGTTGAATTGTTGTTGTTGTTATTGTCGCATTCATAACGTTGTCGCATACGTATCATTAAAGTTGAGAGCTTATGCTCTGTAAGTTGGCCTGGATTGACAAAAGTTGATAGTTGAAGGCTTATGCCTTGTTGATGCCTCTATTAATTGGAAATATTAAGTTGAGGGTTTTGCCCTGTTGGTACCACATGCATCTGCACAGTAAAGAGTCGCATTGTTATTTTGTTGTTGATGACATGACATTGAATTGTATAGTTGATGACGATTGGTGTTGATAATTATGCATGTCCTATGATAACATGTACTATGATGTTTGTTGATGTTGTGAAGGTGTGAGATGTGGAATGAATAGCTATGCATGATATAATTTCATATACTTATTATTATATCTCTTTTTATATTGTTATGATATCTCACCCCTTTTGTTGAATGTCCCCCCTATCTGGGCGACGTGCAGGTGATCCGCAGTAGGAGATCGGATGTGAGTGGAAGATGAAGTCTTCCGTTTATGCTTTAGTGTCGGTGTCTGCTCTGATATGTAACACTGGGGGTGTCGGAACGCGTTTATGTTTATTTGATTATTAAGGATTATTTGGTTTTATTTCCTTACATTGATATTATGTTTTATTACTAATATGAAGTATATTTTCCGCTGTTTTAATGACGATGGATTTCCGACATAATTTACTATATTATTAATTATTAATAATTTTCAAGTGGTATGTGCTACATGTCGTATATATGAGCAGATGAATGGTTGAAGTAACATCCTAAATGCTGAATTTTATTTTAATTTTACTCTGATAATTATATTATAAAATACGCGGGGGAAAATTAGGGTGTTACAGTGGCTTAGGGACCAAAAAGGGGAAGGGCACGATCTCACAGGAATCCACACACATCTTGCAAGGACCAGGAAACCTCCACAAACACACACACAACACAGCCTTCAGGACCTTGAATCTTCTGCAGCAGCACCTGTCTTTAAAAGAGAAGCAAATAGACAAAGCTAGATAAAGCGGTTAGTTATGCACGAATGATGGACCTAATATGTTATGCAAAAGCAAAGCGGGGATCTTAGGGTCAAAAATTAGGGTGCGACAAGCATCCTCATAACTTTCCTCACCCAATGCAACTACAGCTTGAACAGAATCTTCATTGACCTTTCTTTCAGGACAATCCCTTTTAAAGTGACCGATTTTCTGACAATTAAAAAATTTTACTTTGACTTGTCAGACCTCTTTGATTTGGACATCCCTTTACGCTCACCTCCTCCTCTTAACACATTTAAGCCTTCATCATTACCTTCAACCTTCAAATCTTTCGACTTTGAAAATTCTTTGGATTTCACCGCCGTCTGGACTTCATCCAAAGTAATAGTACCTTCCTTACCATAAAGAAAGGCATCCTTAAGGTGCTCAAAGGATCTGGGTAATGAACTCAACTGGAGAAAAACATTGTCCTCATCATCAATCTTCACTTCAATATTCTCAAGATCATCGATAATCTTGTGAAATTCTGTGAGATGCTCAACTATGGATTTGTTCTCCACCATTCGAAATGAATAGAGTTGTTGTTTCAGATACAACCTGTGAGCCAAAGACTTTGTCATATATAATGATTCAAGTTTTGTCCACATAGCAACCGCAGTTTGCTCCCTGGCGATTTCTCTTAGAACTTTATCCCCGAGGCACAAGATAATTGCACTCCTGGCCTTATCCACCATCTCGGTCTTCTGTACCTGTGTAAGGCCTATAGGCATCAATGCTTCACTTTTCAAAGCATCGATACACTTATCTTGAATTAAAATTGCTTGCATCTTAATTTTCCACAACCCGAAGTTGCTGTTACCGGAAAATTTCCCGATCTGCCATCTACTAACCATGGTGCTCACTTGTCAATAATATCTCTTTGCTCCACGCTCACCACACCACTTATTGTGAATCTTGTTGTGAATTACGACAAAATTCAATATCAATTTGTGAGGCAAAGAACAATAGCAACCAAAATAAATGGTCTTCAAAAATAATAATGCATACATAGATAATATAACAGAATAAGGCAAGAAAAAACTGAAGGTTTGTTTACCCAGTTCGATCAAACGACCAGCTCTCTAATTCACTATACTCAGAAAGTTGTTACAAGAGTTTACAGATGAGTCACAAGAAAATAGCCTTCGTCTTTAGGTTCCCAAGAACAACCATATTTTCTACCTAAGTGTTTTCCAACCTCTCCAACTCTCAATATATGAATCTCTCAAACCCAAGGTGTAACAGTGTTTCACAATAACCTTAAACAACTTCAAAGGTTTCCCTAAACCTTTGCTTTTCTAAGGTTTTCCTTGTGAATAAATGAAACCATATGCTATACCTTTAAGCCCTTGCTCTCCCTTGTGGGTGTAAACTCTAAGAATGTCACACACCAAGCATATAAGAGATACATATTTATAATAGCAAATACTCAACAAACAAATGCCAAAATCACATGGATCCATGGACCAAATCGAAAAAGCCCGAAAACTCAAAAACACTATTCATCGCACGGCCAACACTATTCACTGTACGGACGTCACTATTCATCCGTACGAATATAACTATTCACCGTGCAGACAACACTATTCACCGACCGATTTTTTTTTACTTTTCGTCCGACTTTCTAAAACTTCCGATTTTCGCGGTAAATGCAATCTCCAAAATATATTTTCTTTCTCTTCATCAACAAAGGTTTTAAGGCATATTTACAACACACACACACACACACACACACACACACACACACACACACACATATATATATATGCAATTTTGCCTCCCTAAGTTTCTCAATTGTTTAGTTTTAGCCCCTCAAGTTTACTTTGATAGTCCCCTAGTGACATGTAGAATAAATTTCGCTTATGTGGAATTAAAAAATTATATCAACATTTATGTGGAATAAAAAAGTGCTTGATTTGGAAAAAATTTGTCAATGCAAAAGAAAGTGTTTTCATAATTCTTTATTACTTAAAAAAATTAGTAGTGATTTTTAAAATATTTGATTAGAAAATAAAAATTGTGAACTTGAATAAAAATTGTTCTAGGTCGGCGATATCGACCTCGATCTACAACTCTGATCAACTAATACTAATTCCAAAATTGTCTTGGCACGAGCACTTTCCTCATGACGTTAAGAAAAATCTCAAAGGCAAGTGCATCCAACGGCTCTCGCAATCCACTCCTAAAAACAAATAATGAGTTTATTATTTTCTCTATATATATAGAAAGGTGCCAAATTGAGGTAAGAAGTTTCAAGAACAATTTCAATTCACTCTTCTTCCTCACATACTGACTTGAGTGTTGGAGTGCTAACATTGCAGTTCCTCCATATAGGGGTGTCAAAATGGGCCGCCCGCCCCGCCCCGCCCTGCCCCGCCAAAAGCCCGCCAAAAAAAAGAGCGGGGCGGGCATGCCCGCCAGGCGAAATGGGCATGAAATTCAAGCCCGCCCCGCCAAGGTGGCGGGTTGGCGGGCGGCGGGCTGGCCCGCCTTCTTTTTTTATTTATTTTTTTTCCATTTTTTTAAACAAAAGTAGAAACATTTAAAAAAAAAAGTAGATGGCCATAAATATTTAGTAAAATTACAAAGAATATAAATATTTAGTAAAATTGAAATATTTAAAACAAAAGTAGATGGCCATAACAGTGTTAAATAGGATTAAAAGTCAGAATAATATATGTCACAATTTGCCAAAACAACAGAACACTGCCCTATATCTACCTTTCAAGTTTCAGCTTCCCTTTTACAAACACAATTTGCCAACTCCATTACAAACACAAGCAGTGCTAAAATCAATTTACACAAGCAGAGACAACCTGATAGAAAACTTGTGAATAATCTTGTGAAATCAATTTACTTTATCATCATTGACTACAACTTTGTTTAGTATTGTAAATGTCTATAATTAAACTCTATTTCTACGTTTTGAAGTGGATAATTTCCAAAGCAGCATTATAACAGAAATTATCTTAAGTACTACTATCTTAGGGTGTTATTAGATCATTCTCTTAAAAGTTGTTTTGCTACTAGATTAAACAAATTAGCAATACATAATATAACAGTGTCAAATAATATGTCATATTGTGCTACTAGATTAAACTAGATTAAACAAATTTCCAAAGCAGCATTATAACAGAAATTATCTTAAATGCTAATAATTTAATATCTTAGATTTGTCATACTGTCTTCTCAACAATACATAATATAACAGTGTCAAATAATATGTTACTATCAATTTCTGTTTTGTTTTTACACTATATAATAACAATACAATCTTAAACTATAAATTAAATCTTACACTAATAACATTGGGCCACTGTTTTAAAAATAAAATTGAATTTTTTTAATAATTTTTTTAAATATTTTTTTAACGGGCTGGCGGGCCAACCCCGCCCCATTATGTCTTCCGCCCGCGGGGTTTTTTGTTTTGACGGGGCGGGCGAAATGGGTAGGCGGGCCGAAAATCCATGCCCAGCCCGCCATTTTTTGGCGGGTGGCGGGCCGGCCCGGCGGGCCTCGGCCCGTTTTGCCACCCCTACCTCCATATCCATTGCGTCGGAGGTTCATATCCATCATCACTTTCGATCATCACCATATTTCTGGTTCCAGAATAGAACAATAGCGTTGTCTATGGGAATCTACTTTTGATTCATATGATCTTCACGATTTTCATGTTTGCTCTCTGATTCGTTATTTAAAAATTGAAGTTAAAAATTTGAATATATATATATATATATATATATATATATATATATATATATATATATATATATGTATATATATGAGATATTGGATCGAACTCTAGTTTAGCAATGTCGTCGAAGTCTGTTCACATGCTATTGTCAAATACCTACATGCTATAGTCGAATTGTGTTCTAGAATGCAGTTTTCGAATTGGGCCTTGTGTTAAGGATCCAATTGTTTAAGTTACCTTGTACCATAAGTTAGCATGTAATGGGTAATTGTTAAAAAACCCATTAGTTTAGTATGTTAGGTTTTATTATAAATAGCATACTAGTCTCTCATCTTAAGTGAGGTGTGGCAAATCCTAATTAGGGTGAGAGGGTTATTTGTTATTCTTGAGTACTTGTAATATGTTTTAAAGAGAAAGTAAAGAATATCATTTATAATCAATCCTTGTTGTTTTTCCTTGTTAACCGTAACCCTTGTGTGTTTCTTGCCTATAAAGAAACCGAGTATATTTTGTTTTAAGGCATCATAATTCACAACAAATTGGTGCGGTGAACATGGAGGAGAAGATACCTTCAACAAAGTATGAGATTGAAAAGTTCACCGGAGTGAACGACTTTGGTCTGTGGCACTTGA
Source organism: Lathyrus tuberosus (assembly GCA_022829125.1). Taxonomy (NCBI): domain Eukaryota; kingdom Viridiplantae; phylum Streptophyta; class Magnoliopsida; order Fabales; family Fabaceae; genus Lathyrus; species Lathyrus tuberosus. The sequence continues at coordinate 5,032,940 of JALAZF010000403.1, read as the reverse complement.
AGATGAAAGCCTTATTGGTTCAACAAGGTTGTTTGGAAGTGTTGAAGGGAGAGGCAGCCATGGATGCTGCATTAACGAAAAAAGAAAAGATGGCCATGATAGAGAAAGCCCACAACGCAATATTATTGAGCCTTGTTGATAAGTTTGTTCGACAGGTATCAAAGGAGACGACGGCATCAGGGTTATGGTTGAAACTTGAAAGTTTGTACATGACCAAATCTCTGGTGAATCGACTCTAACTGAAGCAAGCTTTGTATTCATTCAAGATGAGCGAAGACAAAATATTGGCTGAGCAGTTGGATATGTTCAACAAGCTGATTCTTGATCTTGAAAGTATTGATGTGAAGATCGATGATGAAGATCAAGCACTATTGTTGTTGTGCGTTTTGCCCAGAACAAATGCTCACTTCAAAGAAACTCTCTTGTATGGAATGGAGTCCCTGAGCTTTGAAGAAGTTCAATCAACATTGTATTTTAAGGACCTGAACGAACAAAAGGAGCATAAACCTTCGACTGTTGGTGAAGATTTGGCCGTTAAGGGAAAATTCTTGCGAAAGGATGGTAAGTTCGACAAGAAGAAAGGTAAAAGTCAATAGAAGTCTTATAGTGGCGAGGCATCTGGCATTCGATGCTATCACTGTAAGAAGGAGGGTCACACAAGAAAATTATGCCCTGGACGCCTGAAAGATCATGGAGGTATAGATATTGGCAACGCAGCCATTGTTCAAGATAACTTCGAATCATCTGATGTTCTTGTGGTTTCAAGCGGCGACTCAAGAAAGGAGTGGATTATGGATTCAGGTTGCACTTGGCACATGACTCTAAACAGAGAATTGTTCGAGGAGCTGTGTGATCAAAATGGTGGATCAGTGCTGCTGGGAAACAATAAAGCTTGCAAAATTGCAGGTATTGGATATGTGAGATTCAAGCTCCATGATGAGTCATAAGGTTATTGGATGAAGTCAGGTATGTACCTGATTTGAAGAGAAAATTGATTTTTCTTGGTGACTTCGACAGGAAGGGATATGTTTTTCAAGGAGAGAAAAGTATCCTAAGAGTCATGAAGGGGTCGGAGGAAGTCTTGAAAGGCATGAAGAAACAAGGCTTGTATACCCTTGAGGCTGAAGTTGTAAGTGGTTCGACAAATTTTGCATCCACGAAACCTTTGTCAAAAATATAAATTTGGCACATGAGATTGGGCTATGTTAGTGAAAGGGGTCTGGTCGAATTAGGGAAACAAAATATGCTTGGAGGAGACAAAGTCAAAAAGTTGAAATTTTGTGAACCCTGTGTACTTGGAAAATCTTGCAGAGTGAAGTTCAACAAAGGCAAACAAAGAACTCATGGATCCCTCAATTACATCCATGTTGATCTTTGGGGGCCTGCAAGGTGTCCATCACATTCAGGAGCAAGGTATTTTCTATCCATAGTCGATGATTATTCCAGAAAGTTATGGGTATTCATCCAGAAGACTAAGGATGAAACTTTTGAGAATTTCAAAGGTTGGAAGACTCTGGTCGAAAATCAGTCTGGCAGAAAGGTCAAGAGGTTGAGAATCGACAATGGCGTTGAATTTTGCAATGAGGCGTTCGACAGCTTTTGTGTTGCCTCAGGTATTGCAAGGCACAAAACTACTGCAGGTACTCCACAACAAAATGGTTTGGCGGAAAGGTTTAATAGAACTATTTTGGAAAGAGTTAGATGCATGTTGACTAGTGTTGGGTTAAAGAATGTGTTTTGGGTTGAGGCTGTTTCGACAGCGATATATCTGATAAACAGATGTCCTTCGACTGCATTAGATATGAAGACACCTGAAGAAGTTTGGTCAGGACATCCACCTAGTCTCGATAGACTGAGAGTATTTAGCTGCGAGGCCTATGCTCACATTAGGCAAGACAAGGTCGAACCTAAAGCTCTAAAATGCATGTTCATGGGATACCTTGAAGGAGTCAAAGCTTATAGGCTATGGTGCCTAGAGCTAGGTCATAGGAAGTGTATCACTAGTCGAGATGTAGTTTTTAATGAAGCTGAGATGGCTTTCAAGAAAATTGATGATGCTGACGAAGAGCTAGAACAAGGAGAGATTCCTGCTGAGGTGAAGCATGTTGATGTTGAATTGCGCATCCCAGATGAATTCGAAGAAGAAGAATAATAAAAAGATGATGTCGAAGATGAGGAGACTGATAATGACTACCTGCTAGCAAGAGACAGGTCGAGGAGATTCATCAAGCCACCTTAGAGACTTGGATATGCAGATCTTATAGCTTATGCCTTAATCTCTGCAAGTGAGGTTCTCGACGAAGAACCTAGAGACTATAAGGAAGTTACGAGGAGTCGAAAGAAGACTGAATGGCTGAAGGCCATGGATGATAAGATGAAATCTCGTCATGATAACAACACCTGGGAACTGATCAAGAAACCTGCTAGAGCTAGATTAGTCAACTGTAAATGGATTTTAAAAGTTAAGGAAGGAATCGAAGGACTGACGTCGAAGAGATACAAGACAAAATTGGTCGCTAGGGGGTTCACTCATAAAGAAGGTGTCAACTTCAATGATGTGCTCTCTCCTGTTGTGAGCACATATCCATTTCAATATTGCTTGCCACAGTGGCACAGTTCGACCTTGAACTAGAACAGATGGATGTGAAGACTGCGTTCTTGTATGATGATCTAGATGAAACAATCCTGATGAGGTACCCTGAAGGTTATGTCAAAAGGGGGAAGGAAGATTATGTGTGCAAATTGAAGAGATCTTTATATGGACTAAAACAATCTCCTCGACAGTGGAATAAAAGATTTGACAAGTTCATGGCACGCATAAGTTTCATTAGAAGCCAGTTCGACCACTGTGTTTACTTCAGATTTCGACCTGGTAATTCATTTGTTATTTTGTTGCTTTATGTGGATAATATTCTAATAGCAAGCAACAATGTCGAAGATGTAATAAGGGTGAAGGTTGAACTTAATAAGGAGTTTGACATGAAGAATTTGGGAGGTGTGTCCAGGATTCTTGGGATTGACATCCGAAGAGATAGAAAGCAGTCAAAACTATGCTTATCTCAGGAGGCATACCTACGACAAGCATTGAAGTGGATTTTAAGGTATATAAATGGGTCTCTGAACAGAGTCCTAATTTATGGTGGAGCCTTAGGGGAAGATAGTAAAGCAACAATTGAAGGATATGTCGACTCTGATTTTACAGGTTGTATAGATTCCAGAAAATCTATTTCTGGATATGTGTTCACTATGTTTGGCACAACAATAAGTTGAAAAGCAACTCTTCAGAAGGTTGTTGCCTTATTAACCACTAAAGCGGAATATATCGCCCTAACTGAAGGTGTGAAGGAAGCGATGTGGCTTGAAGGTTTTGGAAAGGAGCTGAAACTTCAAGGTCGAGTTGTCACTGTTAAATGTGATAGTCAAAGTGCAATACACCTGCCGAAGAATTCAACCTATCATGAGCGAACCAAGCACATTGATGTGAGGCTATATTTCGTCAGAGGGGTAATTGAGCGTGGAGAAGTCCAAGTGCTGAAGGTTTTGACAGATCATAATGCTGCTGATATGATCACCAAGACATTGCCCAGTTGCAAGTTTTCCACTGTATGTAGTTGATAAAGCTGCATGAAGAAAGCTAATTTATTTCTTGAGGTTATAGAGTTAGATCCAAGGTGGAGATTTGTGAGATATTGGATTGAACTCTAGTTTAGCATGTCGTCGAAGTCTATTCACATGCTATTATCGAAGAACTACATGTTGTAGTCGAATTGTGTTCTAGTATTGAAAGCACCTATGGTTTGACAGAATTTTGGTAAAACAATTTTAATGATAAAGATGAATAAATTTGGTTATGAACAAAGATGTCGAAGAAGATGTCCTAACCTGAAGACATGACATCCTGAAGTACTGCACTGATTTAGCAGGTTTTAAATCTGTAACAAATTTGCCCAAGATTTGTTGCGCTTTCTAGGAATGGATCAAAGACCAGAGACATGAAGCCCAAGACTGCTGAAGCCTATATAAGTAGATTTAGAACTAGGGTTTACTATACCTCTTGTAACTTATATAGAACATAAGGGTTTAGGGTTGTGAGAGTCGTTGGCTCTCTAGGCTTTGTAAGCCTTCATGTGTATCACTTTGATGCGCTGTGATAGGCATAGGTATAACACATATCCAAGAGCCTTTAGGTAACGGATTGTGTATTGTTCTTGGATGAAGCTTTTAAGCAAATCCAAGTTAGCGTGTTTGTCAAGAAAGCTTGACAGAATTCTGTATTGACAGGGATGATGTAGATATCATAGTTTGTGATTAAGGGAAGTGAGTGGGGTATCTCATATCAAAGAGGATGTTCTTTGATAAATTCTTCATAGGGTAGAGATTAGGATATAAAGTTGTAAACAAGGGGGTTTAGCTTTGTAATAATTCTACAGATAGTGGAGTCTTCTTCCTGGATTGGTATCCCCCAGATGTAGGTGAATTGCACTGAACTGGGTTAACATTTGCTGTGTCTTTTATCATTCTGCATATTTACTTTTCTGTTAGTGTTCATGATAAACATGTTAGATCAGATGTTGAAACATCGGTGTATCTGCAGATACATATAGTCAAGGTATCAGTCTGCTGTTGTTCTTTTCTTGTTTAAATGTTTATTAAGAACAATGTCTTGACATGTGTTAGGACATCTGTTGTCTGCTATGCCAGAATTTCAATTAGTATCAGAGCAGGCATCCTGTCTATTTCTGGATGAGATCTTTGGGAGATACTTTCTGGCGTTTAAATAAGGAGGAGTTTTAAAGATCATATCAATCAACTCAGACATACTCAAGGGTATTAATGGATGGGATGGATGTTTTGGATCGAAGGTAACAACCCGGTGGTTGTTCTTGTTGCTGAGGAGGTTCTACAACAACTGCAGGAGAAGTGGCTAGTTCTCTTGTTGGGGTGTCTTATAAGAAGTTCTGACATCTTATTAGGGCAAGCAGAATTTGTTCCTTGGTGGTTCCGCTGCATATGTTTCTGATGGAAGAGCTCTAGAATTATGGGATTATGGAGTTGTTACTGAAGACAGATGGTGGAAAATCTCAATCGTCGGCCTCCATTTGTGAAGATATCTGCATCTTTTTATTCCAAAGTATGGAGCGATGGAATGGAAAGAGTTGTTGGAAGATGTCTGTTATGGTGACTTAGTACTTAGAAGCTTGGTTCCATGGTGCAGTTTGAAGTCAGTTGAAGAGGAGAGGAGTTGAGTTTAGGTTGATCAAGTTCTTGCTCTGAGAGTTTGATAAATTAATGATCGGCTAGGTTGTCAAAGATACTTGAGAATTCTCTCAAGTCCACTCATAAAGGCGTCTCAGTCGTGCATCTGGAGTCTTCTAGTTATTCTTCTGACTTGAAGGTGTTTCTATGAAACACAACCTAAAGAAAGTGAAAGTGATTTATTTTCACTATCCAAAACAGCAAGGAATGATTCATCTCTCTTAATCCTAAGGGTGGATCCAATCTGATTGGAGTTTTCAGAACTGTTGAGGTAAATGGGATTCATTCAGAGAGAATCTTAGTTACTTGAGTCAAGGGTGGCAGCCTTGGTATCTCAACAATTGTTGTAAAAAAAGATACTTGCAAAAGATTGAATACTTGATAAGTGTTCATGAAGTGATCTGCTGGAGCTTAGCTACAACAGTGAAACAGGATTATTGGACAAGGATTTAAGATCAATTGCTATTTGTGGAATTCACAAGTATTTAATTGATTATCCTTGAAAGTCAAGATTGTTGATGTTCAACAAGATGTTGGAACATCTCTTCATCTGGTTTATGCAGAATCATGGGAGGGGTACTGCATAGGCTTTTGGTTCTATTTCTCTTGGGTGTTGACCTAAGAATCTGCTTCAGCTAGTGTGGCAGAAGCATCTGATCTCTGGATAGTTTCCTGGAAAGAAACTGGTCTAGACAATGGTGATATGGAAGATGAAGAAGAAGACATCATAATCTTGATTTATGGTTCTTGGATCAGTTTATTTCTGATCTAAGAGTATTGGAGTGCAACAAGTGTGTTCAAGTTATTACTAGAAGCATCTGGTGTTTATCTGGGAAGTGTCCTGGCAAGAGACTTATCCAGAATGGAGTGCTGGTGGTAGCACAACTTGGATCACTTTATTTCTGATCTAGGTACTTGGGAGCATAGGATCTTGCTCATTTTGAAGGTCAAGGTTAAGTGGCAGTTATCTCTGACTTTCTACAGACTGCTCTACTAAGGAAAGTTACATTCTTTGGTATGGCTATGGTGTAGTCTAGGACTACTTTCTCTTCTGAAGATTCAGACGTGGCAGGTGTGAAGTCTTTGGAGTTTCAAAGCAGTTTTTCATCAAGGTGTGAGCTTGTGTGGAATATCTGTGGTTTGTCTAAGCATGATGGAGGTTATTTACTCAAACTTGGTTGTTGAATCAAGTCTATGAGAGCATGGAATTTTTTTTCTGTTAAAGGGAGGAGGTTCTTCTAAGTGGAAGAAGGAGGAGCTAAATTCAGCAGCTGGATCTCGTATCAGAATGTTCTGACATCTAGTTTAACATCAGAGTCTCAGCTGGAGATGTGGCACATCATCTTAAGATAAGGTGATCTATAGGAGAATGGGAGTTATGGATGCTTCAAAAAGGTGTATCTCATGCAGTTTGCGGGAGCTGTGGATTGAGAAGATGTTACATGTCTAGAGGATTGGTGGATCCAATATGTCTTGCTATGGAGCAAGTAATTTATGTGACTTGAAGATCAAATTTCATTGGTGGATCAGTGTATCTTGTGGGAGCTCTGAAGAAGAGTGAGATCAATAAAAAAGGTGGCATTTGGTTGGTTTCATAGTGTGCATTCAACCAGGGTGGTTGGAACTAATTACTCTTGGGCAGAAGGGTAGTTGGTTGAAAACGTAAGGAGGATCTGGTTCATCTTGGAGCTTGTGGTAGAAGTTCTAGGTAGAAGATGGAAGTATGCATTCTTTTGGTGGATGAGAGTTTATTTCTCTCTTGGGTTTTTGGAGTCCTTATTGATCAAGCTGGTGGTGCAGTGTTGTTTGAAGATCTTCAGTTGGATTACTATGCAGATAGTAAATCCAGTGGTGGAGCATATCAAGAACCATGGTGTGTGGTGTCTGTGATGTGTGAAGAACGTCCTAACAGATGTTAGAACATTTTCTGGGTTGGTTGTCCTTGGAGTAGGATACTAAGTTCTGAGTGTAGAACTTGACACTCACATCTTGTCTAAGAAGTATTTATCTTATCATACGGGAGAATGATGGGTAAAGGATTGTCTTGAAAGTCTGATGTGAATGTGACATGCTAGAAATAGATCAGTTTGGTGCTTATGGAGCAAATGGGCTGAGAAGTTTTGAAGCATGTATACGATATCTGACATCGGTAAGAAAATAACAAACTAAGAGGTATGGTATCTCTTTGAGGAATGTGGATCATTCCAAATCAATTGGATTTTATCTCAAGGAACATGGAGATCTATACATGAGAATTCAAGAGGAATTCGTGTGGTGTATAGGTGGGTTCAAGAAGAGGGGGATCAATGGAGCTTTGATCTTAATCCAAGAGTTTTTTAATTTAGGATGGTGATCCTAATGTGACCTCACGGGAAACATGATGGTGTTCATGTGTGATTGATTATTGGTTCTTGTCAGAAGAAGCAATAAGTGCAGTTGATGATTGTGTTCAGCAGGTAGGTTGGACAGATGGTGCGCTCTTGAAGACATGAAGATGAGTCTTATGTTTTCCATTCATCTACAAAGTGTTCATTAGAGGAGCACTGGTTATATTAGATAGGGGGAGTTGCTCCTTGATCTAAGATGTATTACTACAGGGGTGCCATTCTGAATCCAGGTTGTTTGGAGGTCACGCAAACTGTGATTATTTTGAAGATGAGATGTTAAGAAGGATGCCTTGACATTGCCTAGCTGCTGCAGACTGTGGGGGTATTGATCAATACAGAAGTTTTTGGTAAACAATGTCTGACATGATGTCAGGACATGTGATAAAAGTAAATGGTCCTGTGGTCGGTGGAGAACAGGCGCATTCATTGTAACTTGCATTACTTTTGGATGGTTTTCTTCAAAGAAGAAACAGTCAAAGTTTTTTTTTGTCAGTGTGCATTGGTTTCTGGTGAAGTTACAACCTTGGATTAATGACCTCATTGAATTGACCATTGTTTTTTTCAATGGCTCGTTACATTCGAAGGAAAATTCTTAGGTATTTAAGGGAGTCCTTGGAGCAGTTTGTCTCAGACTGTGTTTTCTTTGAGGTGTGTTCAAAATGTCTTTTGTTCAAGTCTGGATTAATATTGGTTGGGTATGGGAATGTCTTGGCTACCTTGGCCAATTTTTGGCTAAAATGGGGGAGTGTAAGTCTCGGGTACATGGGATGTGTGTGTTGTTCTTGTAGTTGTTTTGCAAGAGCATTGAACAAGGTGTTGGCTTTATCATCTTGTATATGTTTCTTTTGTATATGTTTCTCTTGTGTCTTGTGACTTGAGTTAAAGATCAGGTTGTGTCTTGTGACCTGAGTTACATGCTTTATGTACTCAGATCCACGAAGTCTACAACTAATCTCTGGAGGGGGAGTGTGTTTGAAAGGAGTGTCTAGGATTCTGGTGTTTCAAACTTTCTTCCTATTTCTTTAGGAGTCTCAACTTCTGGACCTTTCTCAACTTCACTCACCCTAGGAAGAGGAATGTTGTGTTATCTTCCTTCTCATGTACAAAGACATGAATCCGGTGTGCTCAGTATTCCAATCATAACCGCCATTCAGGCCAAAAGGAGTTTTAGCCAAAATTTGTCAAAAGGGGGATATTAAAAGCACCTATGGTTTGACAGAATTTTGGTAAAACAATTTTAATGATAAAGATGAATAAATCTGGCCATGAACAAAGATGTCGAAGAAGATGTCCTAACTTGAAAACATGACATCCTGAAGTATTGTACTGATTTAGCAGGTTTTAAATCTATAACAAATCTGCCCAAGATTTGTTGCGCTTTTTAGGAATGGATCAAAGACCAGAGACATGATGCCCAAGACTACTGAAGCCTATATAAGTAGATTTAGAACTAGGGTTTGATATACCTCTTGTAACTTATATAGAACATAAGGGTTTAGGGTTGTGAGAGTCGTTGGCTCTCTAGGCTTTGTAAGCCTTCCTGTGTATCAGTTTGACGCACTGTGATAGGCATAGGTATAACACATATCCAGAAGCCTTTAGGTAACGGATTGTGTATTGTTCTTGGATGAAGCTTTTAGCAAATCCAAGTTAGCATGTTTGTCAAGAAAGCTTGACAGAATTCTGTATTGACAAGGATGATGTAGATATCACAGTTTATGATTAAGGGATGTGAGTGGGGTATCTCATATCAAAGAGGGTGTTCTTTGATAAAGTCTTCATAGGGTAAAAATTAGGATATAAAGTTGTAAACGGGGGAGCTTAGCTTTGTAATAATTCTACAGATAATGGAGTCTTCTTCCTAGATTGGTATCCCCCAGATGTAAGTGAATTGCACCGAACTGGGTTAACAATTGATGTGTCTTTTATCATTCTGCAAATTTACTTTTTTGTTAGTGTTCATGATAAACATGTTAGATCAGATGTCGAAACACCTGTGTATCTGCAGATACTGATAGTCAAGGTATCAGTCTGTTGCAATACTATTCTTGTTTAAATGTTTATGCAGAACAATGTCTTGACATGTGTTAAGACATCTGTTGTCTGCTATGCCAGAATTTCAAGTATGTTGTTGTCGAATTAGGCCTTGTGTTAAGGATCCAATTGTTTAAGTTAGCTTGTACCCTAAGTTAGATTGTAATGTGTAATTTTTAAAAAGCCCATTAGTTTAGTATGTTAGGTTTTATTATAAATAGCATACTAGTCTCTCATCTTAAGTGAGGTGTGGCAAATCCTATTTAGGGTGAGAGAGTTATTTGTTATTCTTGAGTACTTGTAATTTGTTTTAAAGAGAAAGTTAAGAATAACAGTTATAATCAATCATTGTTGTTTTTCTTTGTTAACCCTAACCCTTGTGTGTTTCTTGCCTATAAAAAAACCGAGTATATTTTGTTTTAAGGCATCCTGATTCACAACTATATATATATATATAAAATTTAAAATAAAATTAAAATTCAATAAAAATGAGAATATAGTTTATATTTTCATGCGCGTGAGCATTATAAAAACATACAGAAGAGTATGGACGCTAGTGTACTAATAAACTAAAATGATAAATTAAAAATAGAAAATAAAAAAGGGAGGCATATGTTTACATGCAAATATTTTTATTCACCCGTAATTAATTAGTATTTTCTTGAATGATTGAGAGAATGTGTCGACAAGGATGTGGTGATAACATATAAACCATTTGTCTATAAACACCATATCCATATTTAATTATTGAACTTGAATCTAATCCAATCATTTTTAAAATTAACAAATGCGCCTCTCATGTTATTTTATTATATTTAGTTGATTCACCAACTTCTCATATACAATGAACAACAATAAAGAATCTCACAATCATAATCAACATTTTTAACAATTGTGTTTTGTTATTTTTCTCCCACTTCTAACTAAATGGAACAAGAGATTGAAAATATGATACTCAGCATGGGTTCACTTGCAACCAACTTCTCCCAAAAGTAAGAACATTTAACTATTATAATAAATAAATGTTTATTTCTTCATTTTGTTTATTTTATTTGGTTTAATCAAAATTTGGTGCAATTTGTAGGAGCAGAAGAGGATTATCAAGGCATTACTCAGGAAAGGCAAGATCATTTGTTTGTATGGAAGATGTTCATTTCGTGGAAGATTTGAAGAAACCAAAACATCCTGATGCAAAGAAAAGGAAGAAACATTCTTATAAGAAGGAATTCATCAACGTTAATCCACATCCTTGTCGAAGAGCACCTAGTTGCGCTCAATTAACTACCCCTTATGTTAATGCTTAGAATTTTCTCAATGTGATTCTTCTCAAGATTAGGTTTATGTTTGAATTAAAAAAAATCATAGTAGCATTGCAATTTTTTGTCATAATCACGGTACTCCCATGATATTGACAATTTCACTGATAATTCAAACATACGTTAAGAATCATTCACTTGCGTGATGAATTCGTCACTATACTTTTTTTTTATCAATGTTGTATATATGTAAGCAAATTATTATTTATTATTTTTTGCACTTTAACTTTTATGCAGTTTGTATACATTGTACAATTTCAATAGAGAAATAGAAATTAAAATCTCTTAAATCTTATCTCTCTCAATCTTGTTCGTTGTCTCCTGTATGCAAAAATAATTCATTTTCCTTTGGACTGTGTAATTTCTTAATAACGATTAGACACGATTTCCTTTATTTTTAGTACAAGTTTAAAGAAATTGAATCAGTATTGATTTGTAAAAGTAGCAAGTTGTACAAACCATATTGAATTTTGCATAAATATATAAAATTTGGATGGACAAATTTGTGGTATTAAGTCGTAACTTTTGATACAACTTTTTTTAATGAGTTTATTTTATGAAAAAAGTAGACTCAATTCTCTTAAATTGTAGCATAATTTTCAATGAAATTGAATTAGTATTGGTTTGTTAGTGTGTGTATGGCAAGTTGTATATTATATATACAGATTTCTACAAAATATTTATGGAGGAGTATGTGATATTTTAGTCATAACTTTTTTATAGACCTCATTTTTAAATGCATGTTACTTTTCTATAAAAAAAAACCATACTCAATTTCCTTATTTTTATAGCACGTATTTATTGAAATTGAATTAGTATAGGTGTTGTGAAAATTGAAATAATTCAAATTTCAAACACATCAAGATTGTTGGTGTGTGAGACAAGGAACAATGACAACTAAAATAATTGATCTCGGGAAAATTAATCAATCTTTTAAATAGTGAAAAAATCAAATGCCAAGAAGAAGAAGAAGAAGAGAATAAGAGATGAAAACACTCATAATTTGTTTACTCAGTTCGATCAAACTGATCTACTTTAAAAGAAAGAACAACTATCTAATTCAATATACTTCCAAAGTTGTTACGAGAGATTACATGATGAGTTACAAGAAAATAATCTTACAAGTTCACATGAACATCTCCTATTTTTTACCCCAAGTGTTTCTCAATCTCCCATCCTCTTAATATATAAATCACACAAATCCAAGGAGTTTGAAAGTGTTTTTCAATCCCTTTAGATTGCCCTAAAGTTCTTAACAAATCCTAAGAATCCCTTCATTTGTCTCTCTAAGTTTCTCGCACTAGGATGTCACTATTCCTAATTTCTTACCTAAAAGGGGTCGAAAATTATTTTACAGTTGTCAAGAGAGCCACAATGCGTTTCCTTGAAATGTGTTGTGTTTAGGAAGAAGCGCGAGAATACAGTGTGTTCCTCTATTAAGCATCGCCTTCCTAAAGCGCATTGCATTTATACCAAGTGTAATGCATTTTTGCGAATTAACAAATTGGTTTCTAAGCCAATCATCACAATTCTCCTCCTTGACTTTAAAATCGACGGTGATGCCAATTTTCCCATCAACCACATTGTCGCTCTCCCCAAATCTTGAATCACTCTTCAATAAACTTGATCAAGTCCAAACAATGTTTCAACTTTGATATGGGAAATAATTTGACGAACACATCTGCAAAATTCTTTTATGAACTTACCGCCTGAACCATAATATCTTTTGAATCGATCATATCCCTTATAAAGTGAAAACTAATTTCAATGTGCTTTGTCCTCTCTGAAGGTTAGAAAAACACAATAAGAGGAAGGTTGAATTATGTTTTCTTTCTCTTTCTTTTAAAATCTCTTAAGTCAGATTCTAAACACAAGGTTATAGAATATGAGTTAATTAGAGATAAGCAGTGGATATAATAAGTAGCAAAGAAGAATAATATACATAGTTATCCTAATTCCTCTCACAATTCGAGAGTAACCTAGCCCCCTTGTACTTACAAGAGATTTTTACTGTAATCACACAATATTACAATTTACTGAAGCACACAAGCAAGAGACTTTCTTTGCTCAAACACACAAGTAAGAGACTTTCTTGCTCAAGCACACAAGCTTGAGACTTCCTTTCTCAAACACACAAGTTTGAGATTTCCTTGCTCTAGCACACAAGCTAAAGACTTCCTTGCTCAAACATATAAGTCTAACACTTCCTTTCTCTAGCATACAAGCTAAAGACTTTCGTGCTCAAATAATTAGTTAAAGTCTCCTAACAATCTACCTAGAAAATAAATGATTAATTGTTGGGTGAATACACTTGATATACAATCAGAGGTGTATAAAGAATACAACGCATTAAGACTCTTTTAAGACTTAGGAATTTCTAAGATATGCAAAGATAATCCTAAGTTTAGCTTGTTCTAATAGTTTGATAGAGTAACTTCTCTTTAGTTGTTAATCGTTCTTTATTAGCATATTCAGTGTGTATGCATGTATCAGTTCATGTATGTTGATCTTCAAAATTTTTAGCTCCTTAAATAGTGAATAAAAAAGTTATTGAAGATGCAGCAGTAGAGTTCATTAAAAAGCTTCAAAAGAGATACTAGGAGACGTTAATATGCCTTTTCCTTTTCTTCTTGCATCTAACGGTTTTAATTGCTTGCATCCATATCATTTAACCCCAAGAAGAATGAATTTAATGAAAATTTCCCAACCATTCATACCAAACAAAATATTAATCTGATAAGTAAAAAAATAAAAACAAAATAGAATTAAATTTTATCCAGAAACATTGATTCCCAAAGGTAACACATAAATTTTTGTTAAGAGAAGAAACTAATATGACAGAAGTCATATTTATTTGCTTAAACAAACATGATTGGTTAGATCCATCAATATAACTCAAAGATCAGAAGACATAAGGTTATCAAAAGAATTCTAACTTAGGATCTTCTGAACCAAAAGATCAGTGAAGTAACTAGTTCAGAGTCAGATTATAGAGAATCATATATAAAGTTGAAGGAAAAGATACACTAGATAAAAACACAAGTTAATGACAATTGGGAAATATACATAGTATTCAAAAACAAGTATAACATTAACCATTAGTTATTATCCAATAGTTGATTAACCAAGTGTTAGAAAAACCTTTCAGATTCATGACACATAAGTGGATAGATGTCAAACATTAAATTACTCACTTATATGCTATCAAATACAACAAATCAAATTATGAGTATTAGAGGCTGAGTTGCTCAGATGCTTACTATTCATCAGGGGCTTGTTTAGAGCTTCTGACCATAATAGCTTCTGATCATCATCAGACTTTGTTTCTCCATTTAGAAACAAGCATTATTCTTTAACAAAATGCATGTTCAAGTTCTTTATGATAAAACCAAATCTTTCAATAGTAAGAGGCTTGGTAAATATATCATCCCATTGATGATTTGTATCAATGAACTAAATATTAATCAAACCCTTATGAACATAGTCTCTTAAAAAACGGTGTTTTATTCTATGTGCTTGGTTCTAGAATGTTGAATAGGTTTCTTTGTCAAACAGATAGAAGCAGTATTATCACAAAAGTTCAGAATATTGCTTCCACTTATCTGATAGTCTTCTAACTAATGTTTCATTCAAAGTAGTAGTGTGAAACAACTTGAAGCTGAGATGTATTCTACTTATATTGTGGAAAAAGAAATTTTTGCTTATCTTTTACTAGCCCAGTATATTAGGTTTTTACCTATGAATTGACAACTTCAATTGGTGGATTTTCTTTCAATTCTATCCCCAGCATAGTCAACATCACATAATCCAACTAGTTTATAATCTATGGATTTCTTATAAAGCATTCCTACATTTGTTGTTCCCTTAAAATATCTAAAGATCCTCTTAACAGTTGTTAAGTGGGTCTCTTTAAGATCTGACTGAAATCTTGCACACATACTGACACTGAATAAAATATATGGTCTAGAAGCTGTTAAATAAAGAAGTGATCCAATCATATCTTTGTACAAATTTTCATAGACATTGGTGTTGCTTTCCTCTTTGATCATGTTACAAGTTGGATGCATGGAGATATTCATGATCTTGCAATCATCAAGCTTGAACTTCTTCACAAGTTCCTTTGTATATTTAGTTTGATGAACATAGATTTCCTCTTTGCATTGATTGATTTGAATTCCAAGGAAAAACTTCAGCTCTTCCATCATACTCATTTCAAATTCAGCATGCATTGTCTTAGAAAACTCTTCACAAAGAAAAGCATTAGTTGAACCAAATATGATACTATAAACATAAATTTAAACAATTAATATATCATTATTAAGAGTCTTTCTAAAGAGTGTAGTGTCTACTTTCCCTTTCTGAAATCCATTTTCTAACAGAGTGATTTCTTTAATTTGAAAACATAACCTGGGTGGACTGAGTCCTCAACCCCAGGTGGCTGTTTGACATACATTTCTTCAGAAATGGCACCATTAAAGAATGCACTCTTAACATCCATTTGGTATAAAATGATATCAAGATTGATAGCATAAAAGAGAAGTAACCTGATTGCCTCTAACCATGCAACCAGTGCGAAGGTTTCAGAGAAATCTATACCTTCTTGCTGGTCGTAGCCTTGAGCTATAAGTCTAGCCTTATTTCTTACCACTTCTCCTTGCTCGTTGAACTTGTTTGTGAATACCCATTTTGTTCCAATAATGTTCTTCTGTGAAGGTTTGGGTACCAGATTCCAGACATCATTCCTTTGAAACTTATTAAACTCTTCTTGCATAGCCATAATCCAACCATCATCAGAAAGTGCTTCATCAACAGAAGTAGGTTCAATCATGGAAAGTAGTTCTAACATTGAATGCTATTCTCTGAAGGTAGACCTTGTCTTTCTAGAGCTATCTTTGTTTCTAAGAATTAACTCTTCTGGATGAGAAGATTTTTACTTGAAGGTGTTCTTGGATTGTGATGCATCTAAGAAGCCATCTTGTGCTTCATCAGATCCTTCATTTTCAGGATGAGTTTTTAAGGTAGGATCAACTTCTATATCATTATCTTTTGGAGTTATGATGACTTCTGAGTATTCAACTTCAGATGAATTGATTGCTTATGAACCTCTAGTTTCTTGACCTCTAGCTCCTGATGTGTCTGCAGATACACAAATTTCTAAAAAAAAAAATTGAACTTGCTCTGACATTTTACTGTTAGGCTCTTTGTCATCAAATTTAATGTGTATTGACTCTTCAACCATATTGGTTTCAAAGTTATACACTATGTTTACTTTAGAGCGTTCAAAGTATCCCAAAAATATACTCTTCTGAGCTTTAGCATCAAATTTCTTTAGATAGACTTTGTTGTTTAGAATTTAACAACTAACAAGTACATTCAAACTGATGAAAATAGGAGATGCTTGGCTTTCTTCCCTTGAACAACTCATATGATGTCTTATTCAGAATATGTCTAGTATAGATTCTATTCTGAACATAACATGTTGTGTTGAAAGCTTCTTCCCACAAGTACTTAGGTAAGTTGTTCTCATGGATCATGGTTCTGGCCATTTCCTTTAAAGATATGTTCTTTCTCTCTACAACTCCATTTTGATGTGGAGTTCTAGGAGAATAGAACTCATAGAGAATTCCATGTTTCTCATAAAATAATTCAAATGGTTCTTTTCAAATTCACTACCATGATCACTTCTTACCTTTAAAATTTTAGATTCTTTTTCCGTTTGTACTTGTATGCAAAAGATGTTGAACACATCACATGATTCATCCATGGTTCTAAATAATTTAAACCAAGTCCATCTACTATAATTATCAACAATGACTAGACCATATTTCTTTCCATTGATTGATACAATACTGACAGAACCAAACAAATCAATGTGAAACAGTTCTAAGGGTCTAGAGGTAGAGACAATGTTTTTAGATTTGAAAGAAGTTTTGTTGATTTTTCCTACTTGGAATGCTCCACAAAAAGCATATGAGTGATAATTGAGATCTGGCAATCCTTTAACAAGCTTCAACTTTCTAAGTTTAGAGATTAACCTCCTGTTAGCATGACCTAACCTTCTGTGCTAGATCCACTCCTCATAATTCACTAATAGAAGGCAAAGTACCTTTTGATAAACCAATTCAGAAAAATTAATTTTATAAACATTGCCCTTTCTCTTACCTTTGAACACGGTGGACTTGTCAGATGCTTTCATGACTATGCATTTGTTCTTATTAAACATGAATTCATAACCAATGTCACAAAATTGAATAATGCTCAATAGATTATGTTTAAGTCCATCTACAATCCAAACATTATTAATTGAAATAGAGGAGTTACCAATAGTACCCATACCAGTGATCTTTCCTTTATGGTTTCCTCCAAATCCCACAGTTCCTCCCTCTTTCTGAGTTAGGGTTTGGAACATAAACCTTTCTCCTGTCATATGTCGTGAGCAGCCACTGTCCAGGTACTATGATTGCTGCTTTACTTCTCCCTTGAAACATATATGCAGCAAAGACAATTTAAGATTTAGCTACCCATAATCTTATGGGTCCTTTATGGTTAGTTCTGACAGGTTTCATCTTGTCTTGTACCTTTGCTTTCATATGATAAGGTTTTGGATTATTCAAGACTTTTGATTTAAATCTCTATTGTCTTGAATGAACCTTAACCTTAGGTTCTAAGTCTTTTAGAATCCTAGTTTATGAAATCTTAGGTTATGGCTTCTTCAAAACCTTTGACTCTAGAGTCTTAGGCTCTGGTTTCTTCAGAACCCTTGACTCAACAACTTTAGATTCTGATTGAATCAAAATCTTTGCATTTCAGCAGCATAATCAAAGTAAGAGTCAAGCCCTTTCTGAGTAGAGCTTGAAGAGGATGAGTCAATTAGTTTACTTAAGGTCTTAGACTTTGGATTAGAATTTTTTTGTGAGTAACCTAAACCTTCTCATTTGCTTCTACTTACTCCATAAATCATGGAATCCAGTTTAGTTTTATTTAAGCCATTTATGAGAAATTCTTGAAGAGCCATTTCACGCTCATCAAGACATTTGTTAGACACTTCCTTTACTAGAGCAATATGATTTTTTTCTAGAGCTTCATTTTTATTTTAAACAAATTTTAGCCCATCTTTCAAAATATCATATTGCTTTTTTAGTATTTTCATGTGTCTGAATTTCTCTTGACATATTCCTATAAGCTCTTGAACATAAGTAATTAAATTAGAATGATATAGTTTAGAAAAGACCTCATCCTCTATTGGATGCTAGAGTCTAGACATAGATTTAGGTTTTGTATCAGTATTTACTATTGAAACTAAATGTTGACGTATTGGTTAATAGGCCGAGATATTGTATATTAGGTAATATGATTGATCTCACTTTGTTGACTCAAACATAAGATACAATGAGAGCTTCATATGGTAATATTAATAACTGATTAGAATTGCATTTTACTGGTCAAGGATGCTACGTGAGAATAAGTTAATGAAATCTAACCCCAAAAAAGTTTTCTCATTGTTAAATATTAAAATCCCGATTCTGATTCTTAAATTCCAATTCTTCTGCATGTCAATTTTCAAGTTCAAACAAATCGGTTACAGTTTCAGTTCCCTGTCTAACCAGTTCCAGGTTCCGATTTCGATCTGATCGCTTCCCAATTCCATTTTCGATTTGATTTTAATTACCACGATTATGTAATATAATTGTATATTTTTTGATTGTGTTATAGGTAGTTACATATTTGTTAGAACTAGTTACAACATAGATAAGATCAATATATACAATTCAATACACCAATTATAATCAAACCCCCTTCATTCATTTAATTTTAAAATTCATATTTTTTAGTAAGGTTTTATTCGTTAGACTCTACTATACTTCTCGACCATCTTTGATAAAATATCAGAACATGGATCAAGGAATGGTTGAATAAAGATTTCGAAGGTCATGGACAGCTGAAGGTTATAAAAGGAAGACCAAGACCTAGGGCAAAGCAGGAGTTCTTGTTAAGACTTTTGTAAAGTAAAAAGAAGGGTTTAGGGTTTTGCGAGTCGTGTACTTTCTTGTATTGTAAGTCACCCTTTGTATCAGTTTGGTACATTGTGGTAGACATAGTTTTACATATTCAGAAACCTGTAGGTAATGAATTGTATATTGTTCTTGGATGAAACTATTAAGCAAATTCAAGTATTAGTGTTAGTCAAGAGTATTGACTGAATGTTGTGTTGAAAGGGTTGTCTTTCAATTAAACTCTTTGATGAAGTCACTGGAGGTTGTGATTGTTTAATATCAATGAGGTGATTTAGGAATTAATGTTCTGGTAGAAGATCTGAGATTTCCTAAGAGATGTCAAGACATTGATCTCTGCTTAACTAGAACAAGGACAGAACAAGAACATCCTGATATCACAAAGTCATAACAGTGTTATGACAGAAGTTTCAACATCTGTCAAGACATATTTTTCTGAGCACAAGAACAAATTAAATTGTACATAACAGAAAGATAAGTAACACCAAGATATGATGACCCAGTTCGGTGCAGCTTACCTACGTTTGGGGGCTACCAAGCCAGGAATGAATTCACTATCAGTAGTATTAATTCTAAGTATACAACCTCTGGTAACTTATCACTTAATTCCCTACCCAGTGCAATTCTATCTAGAAACCCATCTAGATAAGAGAAACCCATCTCAATTCCTAAATCACCTCAGTGATATCAAACAATCACAACCTCTGGTGACTGCATTAAACTGTTAAATTGAAAGACAACCCTTTCAACACAACATTGAGTCAATACTCTTGACTAACACTAATACTTTAATTTGCTTAATAGCTTCATCCAAGAACAATATATAATTCATTACCTACAGGTTTCTGAATATGTAAAATTATGTCTACCACAATGTACCAAACTGATACAAAGGGTGACCTACAATACAAGAAAGTACACGACTCTCAAAACCCTAAACCCTTATTTTTACTTTACAAAAGTCTTAACAAGAATTCTTGCTTTTCCCTAGGTCTTGGTCTTCCTTTTATAACCTCCAGCTGTTCATGGGCTTCGAAATACCTATTCAACCATTCCTTGATCCATGTTCTGATTGCGCCTTAAATCTTGGAACAGATCTGCAACAACCTGCTGTATCAGACTAAGAAGTCGAGTCCTCAAGATAGGACATCTTGTCTGACATATTTTCTTTTAACAGATTTCTTCATATTAGGACATCTTGTTTAACACCATGTTTTACCAAAATTTAGTCAAATCTTAGAGCCTTCAATCTCCCCCTTTTGACAATTTTTTGCTAAAACTTCTTTTGCACAATAAACCCAGGAAAAACGAGGAGAGAAGGAGTAGAAAGTCCTGAAGTCATTTCAGCCAGCCTGTGACGAGTCTAGCAGAAAATAATGTGACTCTTGGAAGCTTTCGTTCTCCCTGTCCAGTTATTTGGATGGTTTACACAGCACACACCACTTGTTGTATACCGTGCACCCTTTGTCTTAGCATACACGAGAAAGAAGATGCACAACACTCCCCCTCAAAACCAGTCCCAATTTACCATCCTCCATTATCCAGATCAGGGCTCAGAGAACCAAACCTACCTCCGGATAACTCAGAACACAAGACACAATTGTGTTCATAACTCAAATCACAAGACACAAAAAGAAAACTCAGAACAAACAGAACTGAGACACATACAAGATGTTAGAACATCTTATCCAACATCCTTGCAAAACAACTGTAAGAATGAACTTAACACACAAAAGAAGATCAGTCATGTGTTGTAAGGAACAACACATAACTAAGATGGACACACAACCTTTCTCCCCAATTTTAGCCAAAAATTGGCAAAAGTAACCAACATAGTTCCAGACCCAAACCATACTCACCAAAACCCTGACAAATGCCATACCCTTACAACCCACCAAAAGAGACAACCTGAGACACAAGAGGCAGCAAACCCCTTTAAATACCCAAACAGTTTCCTTAGGAATTAACGGTCCAAAGAAGTTACCGAAGAACAATTCAATGAGGATATAAATTGAGATAGATAACTTCATCATAAATGATTATACACCGCCCAATTCAGATTTGACTGTTTCTTCTTTAATGAGAATCGTCCAAAGAATGCGCATGTATCAAGAGACATGTTTTGCACGCCTTCTCTAAGGCACACTTTCCACCGTCCAAGGAACACCGTCCAAATAGATCTACTTGGAAACAATCACAAGTCCGAAACAATGTCCTAACACCTGGTCAGACTTTGTATATTCTCTCTTATAACCTCTGGGACATGGTCACAATGCCTTCCAATAACCCCATCATGCTTCTTTCAACCAGAATTAAAAGAAACTGATCAAGATGCTAAGAAATTATGTCTAACATCTCCCATTTAACAACAAAGACTCCCATGAACCTTATCTCAATCTGCAGAGAAAAATAAATTCTCTCAAATAATACCCAATCTTATTTCTCAGGTCTCTCCTAAGAATTAAGAAAAAAGTTGAAATAAGTCAATAACCTTAACAATTCAAACTCCCAAGCAGAGCTGACTAATCCAGAGGATCAACACACCACGATGTCAAGACATCTTGCCTGACATCACATCCTCACAAGAATCACATGAGCATCTTCATGCTCATAAGTGAGAAAAATACCAGGATCACACTCCTTGTACCATAACCAGAGAACTTTGGATTGAGACCAAATAACACCATTGATCACTCTTCCCCTAAACACATCCACACACTGTACAAATCCCTCTTGAATTTTACAACCATAGACAACCTTGTTCTTGAGAATAAATCCAATCAAATCTGGAATGCTCACATCCACGAATTCCCTTAACTCATTGGTTAGCCAAAATGTCATTCACATTTGGAAGACATCAAACCCTTTTCCATATGAATAGTGATACAAATTCAGACTGCTTCCTTCTCAAGATTTAGCCTGATACAATCTTTTCTAGTGATACTTCCAGCAGAACCTATCATCAGAATTCACACAGTCTTGACCAGTAGCTCTACACCATGCTTAACAATGAAAATATATATATCCCTAAAGCTGAGAATCAGACTCAGTCGTCCTCCAAGAATAACCAATAGCAGGAATGATGTTCCAACATCATTTAGGACATCAGACTCCATCAGAGGAGTCTTGTACTTTAACTCTTGAAACACTAATCACTGGACTTACCATTCTTACACTTCCAATGAACACATGAAGATCTTAAGATGATACACACTTGTCTCACCTTAATCTTCACACGAATCAGAAAGCCACTAAAGGAGATAAACTCTTATGCAACTCATGAAGCTTCTACCAGAAAAAAAATGTAGAAACATTCTATCTGCTATCAAGGACATCACTCATCCTTAAGCACCTTGGAATTTCTTCTATCTTAACAGAACAAGAGTTCCATGTTCTCATAGACTTGAACTTTATATTCAAGTTTGAGTAAACAACCTCTATCCTGATTTTAAGAACGACATCCAGTCTTCAAAAACTCTTGATCAATTGCTTCTTTAAGTTCCTTTCCCCAACAAAATCATCCATACCAGTACACCTGTCCAAGAGAATTCCTAGACTGCCAAATTTTTTTGTTAAGTCCAATCAGAAGAGGATTTACAACACCTTTGATCAACACACGTTTGTTTAGCCTCCAGAGCATATACCACAACACTCATTTGTCCAAGAATTTCACTCCTTGGATCAATGATGTTTCAACATCTGGTTGAACATCAGTTCCTTTTCCAATGAACAGCTCATTGAAATTGGTTCTGAAGCCATTTCCAGAATTACACATCTAGATCACATTAAAGGACAAGATAAGGACCTATTGAGAACTGCACAAATGATACCGACTGTATCCATTCTTCATGACACAACAGATGCAAAGAATAGATTCTTGAGTTCTTGAAATTGACTGAAGTTGCACCTTCTGGTGCGATATCATCTTTCTTGAACACCAAGCAAAAGGATAATAAACTAAATACTTGCTAAGGCCACAAATAGCAATTGAATTTTAAATACCAATTCTATATTCTTCAGTCACCAAATGTCATTAGACTCCTCTTTGCTAGAGAATCCTGATGATAATTATAATGTTGAGACATTAAGATTAACAACCATGATCAATGACTCAACTTGCTTCATAATCTTTTGACAATTCAGTGTTCTCTTTGGAGTTCAGACTGAGAGATTCAAATACTCCTGAATGTTTCAAAAGCTTCTATATAAAATGAGCCCTCTACAAACTCCTATTTCTTCAGGTTGACATCCCTCTTTACTCCAGCTACAGGATTAGGAATAAGACATTCAGCACAACCTAGAAGAAATCTTCAAGGCAAAATCTTCCTTAGAAGCCTATCTTCAGACAATCCAATAATTTCCTTGGATAAACAGGATCACTTTTCAAGATTCAAAAACCTCATGTAGTTGCTCTTGAGACCAATATGAAAAATTTATTCACAAAGATCCAATGTCTTCACACTCATAAGACTACTTTGCTATTGATCAACATTTACTCCAGTTCCATCCTAGTTGAATGTCAGTACAATTGTGCTGACATTTGAACAACCATATCGTTCCTTCCATAGAATGCCTTCCAAGAGTTCTGATAAGAAAACCTCAAACAGAGACAATCTCTTATAGGGTTAGAAGCAACAATAAATTTCTTTTGGCTCTCTTTAATGGTATGACATTCTCATGTCACACTTCTAAGTACCCTGGAACATCTTCTTGACCATCTTCTCTTCTGACTATTTATCAAACACATTTAAAAGTGCCATTATGAGTGGACTTGAGAGAAAATTCAAGTATCTTGGGCTACTTTAAACATGACATAGAGTGTTTATCAAATCCATAAACCATGAATAGGATACACAAGACCTCAATACAACATTTTTTCTCCTATTACCCTTCATGTTACCTGATTGAAACTATCTCCCAAGCAACATAGAAAGATACTTCAGAGGAATCCAGATCACAATGCTCTCTCTTTTATATTACTCCCAGGTAATGATGACATGAACAACTATAGAGGCTGACACCATCTTCAACAAGCACCAAGTAAGATGCCAGAACATCTTATAAGGCACCATGCATAACAATAACATCATTATCAGCAGCAGCGGTAGAATTTTCACAAAGTATCAGTCAACCATCAGTAGTTGTTTGTTTGGAATATCTTAGCCCTCAACACCAATGGATGGTCTGATCGTGCAACTTCCTTCCTTGTTCAAAATACCATAAATCATCTTCCCTAGAACTCATCCAGAAACAGAACATGATGCCTGCTCTGATACCAATTGAAATTCTGGTAGCAGATCTCAGATGTCCTAAGAGATGTCAAGACATTGATCTCTGCTTAACTAGAACAAGGACAGAAAAAGAACATCCCGATATCACAAAGTTATAACAGTGTCATGACAAAAGTTGCACAAGAACAGACACTAATACTTAAATTTGCTTAATAGCTTCATCCAAGAACAATATACAATTCATTACCTACAGGTTTCTGAATATGCAAAAATGTGTCTACCACAATGTACCAAACTGATACAAAGGGTGACTTACAATACAAGAAAGTACACGACTCTCAAAACCCTAAACCCTTATTTTTACTTTACAAAAGTCTGAACAAGAATTCCTGCTTTGCCCTAGGTTTTGGTCTTCCTTTTATAACCTTCAGCTGTCCATGGGATTCGAAATCTCTGTTCAACCATTCCTTGATCCATGTTCTAATTACGTCTTAAATCTTGGAACATATATGCAACAACTTGCTGTATCAGACCAAGATGTTGAGTCCTCTAGATATGACATCTTGTCTGACATGTTTTCTTTTAACAGATTTCTTCATGTTCGGACATCTTGTTCAACACCATATTTTACCAAAATTTAGTCAAATCTTAGAGCCTTCAGATAAAATATCACAAATGAAGTCAGACTCGTCTCAACTATTTTTAAGGTCTAAAACAAATTTTAAGCATGCAATTTTAACATATTAATAAATTAAAATATGCTAAAAATATGTTAAAATTGCATATTTAGAAAATATTTTTTAATTTAATTTGCATGTTTAGAATTTTAACATATTTTTAATTTGCATGTTTAAAAAATTTCAATTTTAACATATTTTTAGCAGAAAATAAACTCTAAAAGTATTTTATAAATTATTTTATTTTATTTTTTAAAAATCCTAATTATTTATTAAACTATCGTAGTCAATCCTATTTTATTGTTTCATTATTTATTTATTTATTTGTAGTTTTGAATAATCTAGTTCACATTTTTGAATTAATATTTTATATTTTAAAATAAAAAGAATAAAACACTGTAAATCACAATGTACAAATTAAATCACTACAAATAAAAAACAAAGTTTAGTTTTTGTAATGATATTTTAAATATTTTATATTTTATTTACTTATTTATTTGATACACTAATATATTAATTGTTAATAAATTCAAATTCTAGAAAATTAAAAATATAAAATATATTAAAATTTAAAATTAATATTAAACAACTATATATTCAAACTAACAAACATATTATAGAAACAATTAAATTAACAAATGAACATTATTTTAAAAATAAGTTAAATACACATTACATACAAATAAAATAATAATAAAATATAACCTAAAGTACAAACTTATCAATTACATAAAAATTAACAAAAAGAAATTCAAAAAATAAAGTGTACATTATTATAAATTTCTAAAAACAATAAAAGTGTACATTATTATAAATTTCTAAAAACATAAATTAAAACAAACATTAAACAACTATGAAAAAATTTGAATTCAGACAATAAATCGCATGACACAAACGTTATGTAGAAGGTAAAGAAAAAGCCTTCAAAGTCAAACTTAAAAATGGTAATCTGGCAGATGTCACTCATAAAAACAAAACAAAACAGTTTGCACATTTCCGTAAAACATCCTCAAACTGGAATAACCACGCTACCGTGTGACGTGTAAAGCACGCACTATTTTACAACGGAAAGCCACGTCGACCTTCTCACAAAAACCCCTAAAATTCCCCTTAATTACCAAATTGCCATTCAGCATATTCACCACATATTTCCTTTCCACTCAACTATATGTACTGTCATAATAAAATCGAACCGTTAGGAATAAATCTATCCAAAATTTCACCGTGTTACGCGGAGCACAAGAATAATAGACTATTTTAACTAATACTATAACACCTAATTTTTTTTATAGTATAAAAAAACATTTTTTATTTGTTTATTTATTTTCTCTATTAACCTTCTCCGTTAAGGTTTTGTTTTGTTACTCTCATTCCTTTCCATGACCATGGGTAAACCAAAAGCTCCGAGACGAACCCTAGAGTCATACTCAGTCAAACACATGAACAAACCTATTAAAGGTAAAACTAATTTCTCGAAATAATTTTCTTCTCTCAATTTTCTGGTTGATTTTTTTAATTCGCGTTTTTTCTGTTATTAGCTGGCGATTGTGTGCTTATGCGTCCTTCTGAACCGTCGAAACCGTCCTATGTGGCTAGGATTGAAGGGATCGAAGCTGATTCACGAGGTGCTAATGTGAAAATTCATGTCCGTTGGTATTATCGACCAGAGGAGTCTCTTGGTGGCCGGCGTCAGTTTCATGGCTCGAAAGAGGTTTTTCTCTCCGATCACTTTGATGTTCAGAGTACTGATACGATTGAAGCTAAGTGTATTGTTCACAGTTTTAAGAGCTACACTAAGCTTGATGCCGTTGGTAATGATGATTTCTTCTGCCGCTTTGAGTACAATTCCGCTACTGGTGCTTTCAATCCTGATAGAGTTGCCGTGTGAGTTGATTTCTTCCGCAATATATATCTTTTATGATTGAGTAATTTTATTCTTTTATGTTATAATTGTATATTTGAATGTAATTTCTGTGTTTAATCTTATTTTATTCTGCAGCAGCTAACAAGTAGCAATTAAATTAGGTTTAGGTTTAGATTTAGATTGTGTTTTGGTTAATGACGTCTAACAGGTTTTATTTGATTGATGTCTGAAGATTATGGTTAAATTATGTTGTTATTGTAAAAAAGAATTCATTTTTTAATGGTTGTAGAATGGAAAGTATTCTTGAACTAAAATACCAAAGTCAGGCAGGGTGAAGAGTGGGGTTTAAGTGATTATACTTGGGGTTGAACCCCTTATTTATAAACGTTTTAGGCCTTGAATTATGCTTATGATTGAAGCATTCTAATTGGTTGATTCCACCGTCTTTATCCTCAATTCAGCTTCGCTGTAAACCTTACTTGGATCTTCTTATCAAATGTTTCTGAATCATTCTGATGGCTATTATCTTGGAGAGTTTTTTAACCTTACCTGATGTTGTTTATTGGGCCGAAGACTTAATTTTGAGGGTCCTTAGGTTGGGCTTTCTAAGTCATGCTGTTACATATAGTAAATAAAGACTTTTTTTTTGTCACAATGAAGAAGTTGTGGGATCTTTATCTGGATTATGGCTTATGTATTGTTTATTGATCAAAATTTTCATGGCAGGTATTGTAAATGTGAGATGCCCTACAACCCAGATGATCTTATGGTTCAGTGTGAGGGCTGCAGTGATTGGTATGTTGAATACTCTCTAATTTATCTGTCTGATTTTCAGATCTTTAGTATGTCCGGTTTTGTGGATATTTTGCATCGCCCTCATGTGAAGAAAAAAGTTTTTGAGTCAGCATTATTTTTCCTTGTGCCAGACTCTTTGATTAATTTGGACTAGTCTTTCATCGATGTTTTGTGTTGCTAAATGAATGATACAATTCTTAATAGCAGCTCGTAGATTTAACTATTTTTTCTGTGAATGATTTACTGTTATGTTTTCGTTATTTCTGGCATACTGCTTCTGTCTAATTGTTATTTAATGCGTGCTTTCGATACCCCATCCCCCAACCTATTTTACCTTGTTCAGCTGATTCAGTGCTGTTATGCATGCATAGATTCATGCTTTCTAGTGAGGTTAGGTTGTCATGTAATTTAGCTTTATTGGAATCTCATTACTACTTACATGGGAAGTAGTTCCTTACACATATTTTGTGGCAATCCAAGCACTAACGAAGCTAAATTTGTGGATTTATGAAGCTGAATCTGCATACTGTACTATTGATTTGTAGATTATCAAATCTATCATATAAAATTCTCGCAGTTAGTATACCTAAAGGAATATAAATGGTATAGAATAAAAGAATCACTGCAAATTGAATACATTATGCATTTGATTGATGTTTTTTAGTATTTCATTGAATGAGGGTCATGAACACTCACGTCATGTTTGCAATTCATGTGTATGGGAATTTTTTTGACAAATTATGCAATATCTCTAAAGTTTCATAAATATCTATCCAAGTGGATTTTAGAAATATGCTCAAAAAAATTAAGGGTAAATGGATAATGAAGATCTGAAATGTCAGACAAGGATTCAGGATTCAGAGAATGAATTCCCTCTTAAAAAATGAAGATGATTCATTTTCTTTCTTATTCTAGGAGGGGAATCTTCTGTGTAATTATTCGAGTCACAACTCAAGTAGTAGCACATACACAGACTAATTACATAATGGCCTTAGACAGATAGATTCTGTGTGGTGACAAACTTTACTAAGTTATCCCAACTTGTTAAAATCTTGAAAACTAGCCTCGTGAATGATGACATTTTTTTTTTTTGCTTATTTTTATGGGAGACATGATCAATCTGGAAGGTTTTAAAGATCAATCTCGAGGCTATTAGTTTGTTTGCTAAATCATGTTAAATGGAGAAGATTTTGAGGTTTTGATACCCCACTCTAAGAGGATTTGCATGTTATAATGTTGCGATCACAGACTTTGAGTGAATGTATTCTTCTGCATAACCTGTGTTTCAGGTTTCATCCGGCTTGTATAGACATGACTGTAGAGGAAGCCCAGAGACTCGACCACTTCTTTTGCGAAGGTTGTTCGGTCGAAGGTCAGAAACAGCTGCAAAATGCTCATTCTGCTACAAGACCCTCGGATACAAAGGTACTAATTACTTTTGTTTTCAGCACATAATACCATTTAAACTGACGCGCCCGACCGCTTTAAATCTTTAATATCTTCTTCATCTGTTGTCGATTGCAGGTGGATACTAAACGCCGTCGAAGGTAAAGTGATAGAATATAGGTAGATCTAAAATGGAGGGGACCTTGCTTTTCTAATCCTGGGTAGGAGGTGAACAAACTGGAAGACAATGGTATTTAATAGTAAAACTGTAAAAGTGTTTCTCATGGAAGAGATTAATTTAAAAAAGTTTGTCAATGGTTTGAGTATGCATCTTGTGTTCACTTGGAAGTGGAGGATGCGTTTCTTTTGTCTTGTAATTATTATGTGAGGTAGATTTTCCATCAATCCCTTTCAGGTCCTTGCTCTTACTTGGACTTTTGTAAAGTAGCTTGACTTATTTACAACTAGTAGCCACTCTCTAGTTAAAGGATCATGACTTTCTATTCTATGGTGATGTCATTGTGTTGGCAATTGGCGTGAGCAAATGGATCAAAACAAATTTAATGGGAAATAAATACGAGAAAGAGACTATAATAATCAATTTATAATAATGGTAATTTATTCAACTGAGTGGTACCAAATATGTGTAGTACTCCATTGTAGTATTTTATACCGGAGTCATTTTCTTAATATAAATTTTTTTAGGACAATAGCGGGGCCTGAATTCGGAACTTTTAGGGTGTGTTCGGGAGTTTGGAGGGGAAGAGAGGGGGAGGGTTTTCAAAAAATGGAAGAATTGTGGGGAAAAATCGAAGAATTTTTTTTGGGAGAGTTTTGAAAGATTTATTTCTAGTAGTAACACAAGAAATACTTTAATTTGGAGGAATTCAAAATTTATGTTGAATGATGGTTTTGAAGGATTTGTATACAATTTTCAAATGTATTTTGTGTTTTTATAGTATTTTGAAAATTAAAAATATACTTTTTATTTAGTGTTTGTGGAAGATGATTTATTTTCGAGTTTTATCATTCTTAAATAAACAAAATTTTTTAATATGGTTTGAACCCCTTCAACATTAAGTTTAGATTTTGTCCATATGTAAACTTGAAGGATTAGATTTGAAGTTTTTCTTTTTAAGGGTGTGATTGGAATGAGAGAAACAAGAAAGAGAGAAGTTGGAAAGAGAGACTACAACCATCATGATTGGCAAGAAGAGAAATAGGGAAGAGAGAATAAAAAAAATATGGGATTCACCAAAAATTCTTTCTCCCCTAATCACCGAAGAAAACATCAAAAAGTAAATATTGTTTTTACTTTTCCTTTAATACCCTCCTAGTTCATTAGTGTAACGTCCATGCTATTTTTTTTTAATTGATATAAGTAATGTTATGAATTATGATGTTCATGCAGTTCCCATTAATGATTTAAACAAATGGGAGTATATGAATTTTTTTATAATTAATGTTGAATTTGTATATAAAAGTACAACTTTTGTGGTCTTTGGTTTGTGATGACTCATTACAAATAATTTTAAAAGTAGTTTACGTTCAATTTGTTTATTTTTTATTTATTTATAATTCTTTTTGAAAAAAATATAAAATTACATAATAATTAACTATAGAATAATGATCCTTACTCACTAAAGTACTTTTAAATAATTTTTCATAAAAATATTTTAAAAATTAAAATTATACATAAAGGATATTTGTGTCATTCTAATAATTTAACAAACTTCTCTCCTATTTCTCTCATCTTTTTATTATACCAAATAATACATTAAATCTACTATATTTCTTATACATTTCTCTTTATTTATATTCTCTCTTATCTATTTTTCTCTTCACAACTTCTCTTTTATACCAAACACACCCTTATAGAAGTTTGACGATAGTACTATTGTGATAAAAGTTATGAACTGGATAGTGCTGCTTTTTAAAATAATTAGAAAATTTTCACAGAAATGAAAGGTAACAGCAAGAAACACTGCTAATCATTTTTGTGTCAAAGACATGGACAACTTAACATATCGTTGGATCTGATAGATAAGGATAATAAAATGAATGGTTGAAATAAGTTAATCGTGTTTACCTTTTACTAGAAGAGTCTGACCTTCTATAAGCTTTAGAAGTTAGAACAATCAATTACCTATCAATTAATGAAACATGTACCCAAACACTCCAATATACTCTTATAATTATTTTTAAGTTATGCCTAATCAGAATTTTTTTTTTAATATAACTTGTATTTTCAAAAAAAATACTAAAAAAACCAATTTTTCAAAATGGCTTAGTTTTGTTGGGACCCATAAGGGTGGCGTCATACCATATGACGCCTCAGTTAGAGGCTAGGAGCCATCTTATATGGCGTCTCAGGTGTAAAAAATTTTGGAAAAAAACCAGCTGAGAGTCGCCATCCCAGATGGCGCCTGAGTTCAAACTCTTTTTTTTTTTTTTTTTTAAATTTTAAAACGTTAACTATTTTTTTTTTAAAACGTTTACTATTCATTCACATGTCTCTAGACTGATGAATTTGCAGCCATATAGTCTGCATCTACTATTCATTCATATGCCTCTAGACTGATGAATTTGCAGCCCTATACACTGCTTATACTATTCATTCGCATGCCTCTGCTCCATTATTTTTGTTTCAGGTCACTGTTGACATGACTACACAAGCATGCCTACACATGCAGACTGCAAAGGCTAAGAAGCATGCAAGAGAACACATGCCTACTCATGTGACTCCCTCTTTACACCATTATAAAAACCCTCTCAGCATTTACAATTTTCATCTCATCCCAAACTACTCTCTCTTCTTCTTCTCTTATTTTCTGTTCAAACCTTTGCATCT
This sequence comes from Lathyrus tuberosus, assembly GCA_022829125.1. Classification (NCBI taxonomy): domain Eukaryota; kingdom Viridiplantae; phylum Streptophyta; class Magnoliopsida; order Fabales; family Fabaceae; genus Lathyrus; species Lathyrus tuberosus. Next base: position 5,001,131 of record JALAZF010000403.1, on the reverse strand, counting down.
CACAACCAGTTACGAAAATGGCTTTACTCACGATGGGAAGCAACCACCGAGGAACGTCGGAAAACATTGAAGACTTCGTAAGTTCTCCTGTATTATTTTGTTTTACAATATTAAACCTTGATGTCTTTTATTCTCTTAGTAATTTTGCTTGTTTTTTTGTTCAGGAAGTTTCAAGGTTCCGTTGCCGTGGGCACGCTTACTTCTCTCACGACCCTATCACTGAACCATATCTAACAAGATGTGGATTTGGAGATGTGATTAAAGTCCCATCATACCATGTAGACCCAAAGTTCATTCTGGCATTGCTAGAAAGATGGAGGCCGGAGACCCACACCTTTCACCTTCCTTTTGGTGAATGCACGGTCACTACAAGACGTGTATATGTTACTGGGCCTCCGTATAGATGGCATGGCCGTCAACGGCCCCGTAAATATAAATAGTCAATTATGCTTCGACTTGTTGGGCACCCCTAGAGATTGAAGAAGCTGAGCCTTCACCCGACGGTAGGTGTAGGGGGCAAGGTATTAACTTAAAACGCCTTAGGGAATACCATGACTCCATCGTATTAGACGAGGATTCCCTCCCCTTACACATAATACAAAAAACTAGATGTTATTTGTTGCTATTGTTCGCTCGTTTTTTGTTTCCAGAGAGCACTGAAAACACTGTAAATATTATGTATTTCCCGTTGTTGTTTAACATTAACAGCGTGCACGAATATAGTTGGGGTTCAGCTGTCCTGGCACATCTGTATAGTGCACTCTGCAAAAATTCCAAAAAAATTGCGTGTACATTTTATGGTTGCGCCTATCTCCTTCAGGCGTGGGGTTGGTCGAGAATGCCAACACTAACTCCAATAAACCGGAACCCCTTCACATTCCCATACGCATTAAGGTAAAACTATACACATCCATGCGCCTATACTGATATGTTCAGGTGTAACTAATTCATTTTCTAACTACATTTTCAGGTGGGCAGTTCCGAAAATGAGCTACGATAGAAACCCCCGGAACGCCATAACAGTCTACCGCAACCTGCTAGACCACATTGGCCCTGACGACGTATATTTTCCTACAAATTTTGTAACATTTCATCCATAGATATTTCTAACATTTTGTATACTTACTCATTAAACAAATTTTTCTTGTAGTTTGTCTGGAGGCCTTACGACGATCTCGACCACCAGCCCAATGCAAATGATGCTGCTGTGTGGACTTCGAAAACACCAATAATTCGGTTCACAACTGTTGAGATGCACCAAAGTGACTGAGTGAAACTACAATTCGGTATGCATCAGGACATTCTGGTGGATCCTACCAACTTGGGAAAGTGGCACCTGCGCAGAGTCGACACGCAGTGGAAGGATGGTGTGTGGACCAACTTTGCAGCAGCGTTGTGTCACCAGTGGGAGATGTGACACCAGCTCGTCTTAACAGACCCCGTTGTACAACCTGCTCGGCCAACGGAACTATATATTAGCTGGTTTAGGTCTGTTACCACACCACAACCTTTCCTCTCTCAGCCGACGTATCTAGTTGACCCCCGCCAACGTGCGTCTTCCTCCCAGCAATATTCCCAACATCATTCACCAACTTCTCCACCACAACAACAAAACCCTTACTATAGCCCTGACGAGTCATTCAAACCTATCGAAGCACATCAAAGCCCCCCACAAATGAGCTCCCCACAAATGAACCCCCCACAAATGATGACCCCATCTTCATACCACTCAGAACCACAATCATCATACACCCAACAAACCCCCCTATTTTCAACTATCAAACCCCACATCAACCACTGCATCAATACCAACACCCATCAATGCATCATTTTGGCCAACCATACCGTATGGAACCAACCCAACCCCCTCATACAAATTACATGAACATGGGCATGCAGCTGGATTATGGAAGTGTTGTCGGCGGCAACCCCCCGGCTATTGGGGACAGATGCTGCGGAATTTGTCTCATGCTCCAGGGTCATCGTCTGATGCGCCGGAGCCATCTGAACAAACACAGAGACCAGCCACGCCTCAACAACCTCGTGGTGCTAGACAGAGACGTCAAATAAGAGCCCCTGATTGTGGGACCGGTGGTCGATTAAATAGGCACAATCATTGATTTTCTTTTTGTATCCAACTATTATACTATTGTACTAAATATTAAAAAAAAAATTAATGTTGTTTTTGTTTTTATTTTCCATTCTTAAAATAAAATAAATTAAAAAAAAAGGGAAGCACAACTAAGGCGCCATCTGGGATGGCGCCACCCTTAAAAAATGTTGAAAAAAATTAGGGCATTTTTGAATGGCCTGAGGCGCCATATGAGATGGCTCCTGGCCTCTGATTGAGGCGCCATCCCATATGGCGCCACCCTTATTGGGCCCTACCAAACCATGCCATTTTGGAAATTTTTTTGAAAAACTGATTTTTTTAGTTTTTTTTTTTGAAAAAACAAGTTATATTAAAAAAAATTCGCCTAATCAAGGGGTAATGTAATAAATTACATATTCATTTCTTAGTTTAGCCATTTGTCTTTGTGATGCCACTTGTCATTTCTAGATTCGTCTATTATGCACTTCTTTATCCTTATTAATTTTCCACTAGCTTTTAATATTCCGACGATAATTATATAATTTTCTTTACTAATAAATTCAACATTCATATTATTTTTTTCAATAATAACACAATAATAACACTAAAGTTAAGACAATTACTCAAACACAAAAAAAAAAAATTATTAAAATAAAAAAAAAATGCGAATAAAAATTCGAGGTGTTGCACTATGGTTTGATGATAATTATAAAGTTGATTATGAACTTGCATTGTATAGAAAACCATGTCATAAAATGATGCTTTTTCAAAAGTTCCTGATCAAGTCATTTAACTTCTTATGGAACATGCATTTTGAATTCATTTTGAACCATTTGAATGGATTTTGTTTGAAGGCAAACAAAAGAGTAAGTTGGGGAGAGTTGATAAGTTCCAAAAATATGTTAAATACATAAGCAATTATTAACTTATTTTACAAAAAATCAATGAAAAAGCCCCTGATTTATCAATGAAAATTGTAAGTATGATTTGTTTTGCTTATGTTATTTGTTATTTAAATGCGTTGGTAACAATACATGTAAGTTGCTCATGTTGTGTATGATAAGTTGGTTGAGGTGGCCCGTGAAGGCACATTTGTTCCAGAAGCATGACATGACATATTAGTAGAAGCTATCGGAACAGATGAGCATGGTGGGTGTGTCTGTGGTGTTGGAGAAGGTGTCGGCTTGAGGTCATTCTTTGGGTCTTAAAGAAAAAGTACCGAAAGCCCGTAATTTAATGCACAAAGACAAAAGATTTAGAATGTTTAGAAGCAATTAGAAGAACAAAGGAGGATGTTAAAAGAGGAGGGGAAAAAAAGGGAGAAAGATATGAAAAGGTTTCAAGAGTTATATTTGGTATGTGCTTTATTTGAGATGTTAATGTTTTATCGGAAATGTATGATATATATTGTGCTTATTTTTGTTTTATATTCTAATTGAATATTATGATGTAGAGGTTAAGTGAAAACCTCGAACAACGTACAAATGAAGATCACCGTTATGTTGATGGTGATGATGATGATCAAACTCCAAGTAGAAGTGTTGTACGTCGTGCTTCTACAAAAGGAAGTAATTGTTCACCCCCTCCTCCTCTAGATAACCGCAATGAGATAATGGACCCTAACGCAAATGAAATCACCACGCTATACTTGAACGTTGCGGTGATAAATGATACGCAAACTCTCCCGCTAGAACATTGTCCATGTTTGGAGTTATTCTATTACAGTCCTGTGATGATGTAAGGGATCTTCTCGGTGGATATAAGTGGCTGAACGTAGGGATATTGCAAGTTTGGTGTCCGTAAGTATATAGTTGAATATACATATCATTATAGAACATTATTATTATTTTTATTTCCTCCGTTAATTTATTCATTTTCTTTAACCATTTAGGTACATTCACTGTGTTTGTATAGAGTTAAATAAATCAAGTATTTATGGAATCTTGGATCCGCTTTTTATTCAATGGGCGTTTAATCAACCAAAAGACATTCGAGAGTACTTGAAAAAACGGTTAAATGAGGGAGGAAAAGAATGTTACTTAGCACCATTTCTCTGTTCGTAAGTATTTTTGTAATTGATGTTTATGTATTCTATATTTAGTTTTGTTTTAGCAAATCCTAATAATATATATGCTTATGTTTATTCAGTGGTCATTGGAAATTGATCATCATATCATTTAAGACGAATACGGTAACTGTACTGTGTTCCTTGAATGATCCATTCGAAAAGAAAATTAAAGACATTATTAATTCGTAAGTGTATGTTTAATTCATTTTCTTTGACATTGTAATTAGTTATCATGTAATATGTTTAATTCCTTTTCAATTTACAGTGTTGTGGAGCAAGTGAATATGATGAACAATGTCAGAAGAAAGCTCTCATGGATCTTTCCTAAAGTAAGTGGCCCGATTACCTGTTTCTTTCATTTACATTCACGTGTGGTTACATTCATGTAATTATTGCTTAAATTTGTAGACGAGGAGACAACTCGGGACTTACGAGTGTGGGTATTATGTCATGAAACACATGTTAAACATTGTCATTGTCGACATTGTTGATTCATGAGATAAGGTATATATGTCATTGTCATACCCCAAATTTTGACCATCAAGATTCCCCATCATTGTGTAAATCATCATCACAATATGGATGAACCATCATGCCTCACTAATCTCCCCAAAGATGGGTGAGCATTCACCACAAACAAGAATTAGGGTTTCAAGCTCTCTCTGAGCACTTAGACAAAGGATCAATCAAGGAATGACATGATCTTCAACTTGTCTAAACTCTCCAACACCTATAAAGGATCAAGGGGACTCCCACATCAAGAACCAAGCACAAAGTTGCTACATTCCAAGTGGATTAAGCCTCAAGATCGCCAGTGTCACCAAATTAGGGTTTTGGTCGACCAGGGCCTCCAGATGGGAATTTTCATCTGGGCATGAGCCAATTCTTCAAAACATAACCTATGATACTCCAAGGGACCGCATGGACTCAATCCTCAAGTTAATTTAACCTCAGGGGATGCATTTACCAAAAATCAGGAATTAGGGTTTCGTGACCTAATTCACCCCTAAATTGACTTCTGAGACAAAGCATGAGCCAAGACGTCAAGACATGATCTGAGGGTCTCCAATATACTAAATTGATCCATTTTCAATAATGGATTGATCCAAGAAGCTTGATCCACAAGTTTCAATTTCATCTGGACCACAATTAGGGTTTTGGGGAAAAAGTCAACTGCACCTTTGACTTTTGACCAAGACATGCTCCCAAACCTTGGGACATGATTCAATACACCTTATATCACCTATGGAGTCCATCCATTAGGTTTGATTTAGGTCAAGGACTTGATTTCACAAAGGATCACACAATTTGGATTTCATCTGATAAAAAGTCAAACTTTGACTTTTTGATTTTTTGGTCAACCAAGGTTCCTTAACCCTAAAACAATGTTAATGTGTGATTGGAATCATCATTCATCAAGAAAAATCAAGAAAAGTGAGTTAACTTGTAAAAGGGGTAACCATAAAAAACTTAGAATTTTTCTAAGTTATGAAACAAAGTCGTTTGAGAACCAACTTCCAAGGATCATAACTTGAGATCCAAGCAACCATTTTGGATGATCCAAAGATGGATTTGTAGCTCTCATGGAATACTTTAAAAGTGTCAACTACATCTCATTCCAATTACTCATAGATTTTTAGTTATGTAGTGATCAAAATGGCTGAAAACATGAAATGCCACTTTTTCCAACACTTAGTGAAATTTCACTAAGTCAGAATCTGTCTTGTTTTTTTTCAAAATGTAGGGGTATTTTTCACTTGGATCCAAAAAGTTTCAAGACAAACTATGATCACACATGTGTTGTGTCATATAAGGGCTTTCCAAAATGCCCAAGAACTCCATCAAACTCCACCTGAGCTAGGAGTTATGACAGCTGCAACATGCGTTGCTGCAAACTGTCTTGGCAAGGCAGATTTGTGCATTAGTGCTCGAATTTCTCAAATTGTGCAATTTCAAGCATGCTTATCCATTTGCACACCTCAAGGGGGAACAACCAGGGGACAAGCACTGATCCATAAGCCTCCCAAGTCTTTGGAACTACATATAGGTTTGGCACCCCTAAAAGCTAAAGATCCCTCAAGACTCTAATTTTGTTTTGAGGCATTCAATGGATGCTTAGAGGTGGCATGTATCATAGCAAAGATGAACACTTCAGTCAAGCCTTATCCTTGAATCAAAGAACCATAGGCCTGTGCTCTAGTCTCAAGTCAATGGCTAGAGGAGACTTGAGATCCCATTTGATCCACATTGGCCAAAGGCCTGCTGCAGTTGCCATTTCCTATTCCTTGCAAAACAAACTTGACACACTACAAATAGACCTTATTTCTGATCAGTTTGAGTACACCAAAGCACCCAAACTGATGCTTTCCTCAAAATCACCTCTTTCACTCCAAATTTGCCTTCTAACTCAAGTCACTATCGGGTTTTGAGTTTGAGAGCATTTCCAACCAAACCAATCACACACGCACCTCACATATAACATATAGAAGTGATCCAAACTCTCACATAACATCTGAACACCAATTTCACAAAATCACCAGCCATCTGCACATGCTTTTGACAGATTTGCAGTTGAGGTGCCAAATCAAGTTCAAGCTCAATTCAATCCACTTCAAGCATTCAGACACACTCCATAGCACCTAGGGAAGTTGTCCACATCATTGGAACCAAGCTGTAACACCTCCAACCTAGAACTCGATCACCAGCTGCAAGAGGTAAGCCTCAACTTGGTCATCTCATGATTCATGCATATTTTCTCGCACAATAATTTTGCCATATGTTCATAATCATGTATATAGTGTTTCCCATCAATTAATTGCTTTGTATGAATCGTGTATGGAATTTCTTAGCCTTCATGCAAAAATTAGGGTTCTTGAGGTTTCTCTTTGATTTCTTATTCCATGCTTAAAATAAATGAAATTAAAGACCATAGACATGATCGTGAGGTGAAAATGAGTAGATTGATATGTAGATTGTGTGATTTCATCAAGTATTCAATGAGATTCATGAGAAAATGCAAATCTGTGCAAAACAGAGCACACGGGCAAAACCAAGGTGTTCTTGGCGCCCTTTTTCAAACTTTCAAATATTTGAATTTTGTGATTTTATTTAATTGATTCAAAAATTAATTTCTCTCTGAATTTTAATGATTTTGAGTTGATTATTTTTTTTAATAATTCAAAAAAATGTTAAAATATTTTATTTTACAAAAATTTCCCAAAAATATTATTTATTTCATATACTTGATATTTTTCCAAAGAATTAAGTTTTATTTGTTTTTTAACATTTAAAATATTTTTCCCTCTTGGTTTTCCAAACTTAAATGGTTTTCAATCATTTTGTGGATAAAAACATGATTTTTGAAACATTGATCCAAGATTACCACTCATTTTTCACTTGTTTTCAATAATTTTTATTAATTTTTAAACAAAATTAATTCCATTTTAAAACCAAATTAGGGTTTTGATTAATTCCACCTTCATCAATCTTTTTCAAACACTCACGGGCCTCTAATAGAGTGTGAGACCCAATCCTTTGTACATAAATAGTGTTGGGCCTCAGTCATTGTATAAGTCCCTCTGTACTTTTCAAAACCCCAACGCGATCGTCGCCTTTTTTACGAAATAACTTGGGCCTACCCTCGTGTTGTAAGTCCCATTTCTTTTCTTTTAAAACATCCTTGGGCCTCTAATAGAGTGTAAGTCCCACCCCTTTGTAAATAAAACATTTTGGGTCTCACTTATTGTATAAGTCCCTCTGTATATTTTCAAAACAACGACGCGATCGTCGCCTTTTTAACAAAATCATCTGGGCTTCTCCTTGAGCTATAAGACCCATCTTTATCCATTTTTAAACTCCCTGGGCTTCTCTTTGAGTTGTAAGACCCATACCTTTGTACAGAAAACCTCTTGGGCCTCTCCTTGAGTATAAGCCCTGTCGATCTTTTCAAAACCACTTCCCTTTTGATTTAGGTTCAAATATACAGTTGGTATCAAAACTTTCTTTAATTTCTTTAAACAACTAACAATACAGCCTGGAAGCTTGCTCACCTGTAAGTTTTTATCAGCTTTCATTTACTCGCCTTCATATATATATATATAACTGTATTGTGGGAAGCTGCGCATGGTTAGTCTTCTTTCGTACCCTTTTTAAATACTTGTCATATATCAACTATATATATACCAGTATAGTTATTTAGAGTTTTCCCCGGCAACTAGGTCTAGAACTAGGTAAAGCCATGTTGGTCACTCTTTAAATACAGTCAAAACTAGATCCCCATAGGATTTCCAGATACAGTCTTGCCTTCTCTTGGGCTTAAACAATATGGAACAAAGAGAAAGGAAGTATTCCTCGTGAACCTTTTCTCAGACTGTCACTCCTAGAAATTGTCAAAGAAATTCTACTCGCTAGAGTTGATCTATTCTCAGTGAATAACATCTCTTGAGTTTCTTCAAACCTCAAAACTTTCATTAAATGATCTATTCTCGATGAATAACATTTCTTGAACTTTTCTTGGTTTGGGACCCACAGGCTTCCTAAAAGCATCCCCGCCTCCTCTTGGGCTTTGTACAAGGACCCTTCGGCTTCTTATAAGTTCTCATGCCTTCTCTTGGGCTTAATACAAGGACCCTGACGACCTTTTAAAGGTATAAGACAGAACTTAGTCATCCTTTGCTAGAGCAGTCTTTCCAGTGTCAAACCTCTGACCAATTTTAGGGTTGATTCTCATCCCTTAAAACACCCGCCTCCTCCTGGAGGCATCATACAAAAGATAAAACTCTTCCACACCGGTAGACTTGGACAGTCTAATCCTCTTGAGTCTCAAAGACATTCTCAAGTTCCCTCCAAACATAGGAAGAAACCCCAGATTCTGGATTAATCTCCAGCAGAGCTAAAACTTGTGGGTTCTAAAACCCAGTCTCTCTCCTAAAATCCCCCAGCCAGGGTCAGTCTATCACTAGTACAACACAATCTCAAATCAGAACCTCAAGGCATCTGATACCTCAACTCTTCTGTAATCCTCAGCAAGAGTTGACTCCCCAATTGGACCTGCCTCGGGATCTCAATAGTTCCCAGCAGAAGATAACCTCCTCTTAGGCTTTGTATAAAGATCCTTCCTCAGCATAGTCAGGCTCCTCTTGGGCTTAGTATAATGATTCTCCCCAGCGGAACTAACCTTTTCAGACTCTCTTGTTGAGTCAATCACCTTTTTAGACTCTCTTATTGAGTCATCCACTTTTCAGACTCTCTTGTTGGGTCAACCACTTGTCCGACTCTCTCGTTGAGTCAATCACATTCCAGACTCTCTTGTTGAGTCAACCCTTTTTAGCCTCTACCTTGGGCTTTGTACGAGATATAAAATTTCATAACCTTCTCTTAAGATTGGGACAAATAACTTCCCCAGCAGAGTCAATTCCTCCCAACCTTAGATTAGGCTTCGAGGAATGATTTCCCAAGCAGAGTCAAACTCGTTTCAGCCTCTATCTTGGGCTTTGTACAAGACACATAAAAATATCCTCACCAGAGTCAGTCTTCTTTTCAGCTTCTATCTTGGGCTTTGTGCAAGATACATACAAACCTCCCCAGCAGAGTCAAAATCCTTTTTGCCTCAATCTTGGGCTTTGTACAAGATAGATAGAACATTTTCCCCGGAAAAGTCTCCTTCTGCCTCCTCTTAGGCTTTGTATAATGATATCCCCAAAGAGCCAGTCTCTATTTTGCCTCAATCTTGGGATTTATACAAGACACCAATATATACCCTCTCTTGTTGAGTTGGTCTTATCCAGCCTCCTCTTAGGCTGTGGGTAAGGATTTCCCCAGTAGAGTCAATCAACCTCTTAGCTTCAACCTTGGACTTTGATCAAGGCACACAAAAATCAACAATACTTCTTTAGAGATGACAAGTTCTCTCTCAGTCAAACCTTTTAGCTTCAATCTTGGGCTTTGAACAAGACACAAATAAACCTTTTAGCCTCTATCTTAGGCTTTGAACAAGACACCAAAACATCTTTTTCCTCCCTTAGAATAGGAGGAACTACGATTGCTCTGATTTCCCTGTTTCGTTTAAACGGGAATACGTAGGCATAAGAATGTGAAATCTTAGCGAGCATACTAATCAAAAACTCTAGGTCTAGTACCTTCATACCAATCAGTTCTTAGGTCCAGTACCTTACCAAAAACATCGGGAAGAACCCGAACATCAAACACGAAACTCAATCACTCATACTTCCTAAGAAACTTTCCCAACCCATTAAAGGATAACCACCATCAAGTATAAAGCGAAACCTAAAGCCAATATCCTATGGATAACCACATATAGGATGGGTAACTGACAACTACCCATTGTATAACCTGACCCCGGACCCCTAATCTCTTTAAGCGTTTGTTCAGTTAAACATTCGCGTGCAAGGTTAGTTTTAGATACCTTCCTTTTCCCTTCCAGCTTCACGGGACAAATAAGAAATCAGAAAGTAGCACCCCCTCCTACCATTGCGGTGAGGAAAACCCAGCGATAAGGTGGTCGCGTCACCGAAAAAAATCGCTCGCTACAGGAAAATGGCGACTCTGCTGGGGACGTCGTTGATCTATTACGATCATAGGGTTATAGCCCTTAAGAGGTCTAGGATGTTAGTTTTAGGAATAAATATATATATATATATATATATATATATATATATATATATATATATATATATCGCTTTTCCTACTTGATATCCGTGTTTATTTTTCTGCTAATGGGACTGCGGGTGATGCCGCATCTGGAAAGTTTGAGTGACACCTAAGATAGGTGATGGCACTAGACAGGTAATCTTACAGGGAGTGACTCCCAAATAAGAGACCCCGGTCGACCATCGAATCAGTGGAGACACCCTTTGCAGATTCAATGCCTATACGACTTCGGTTGTTTAAAGCAGATTATTCGATTGTGGTTGTCCATGAAACTGAGGATTTAGTAGGCTGAGACCTTGTTACTATTTTGTAGTGCAGAAGCTATCAGAAATAGTTGTCACACGATACTACCCTCATTTGAGATCACTCTAAGATACAACAACTCGCTAGGGTGAACCAGCCTGCTGTTGTTATCCCAAGAGGGGTCAATGATTTTGCGGACAGGTACAAAAAATCACCAGTACAACCTTTGGGGATGGGTAGAGCCATGACTTCATGACACCGAACCTTTGACCCATGTTTTTTCTATGTTTTTGTGTGTTGCATTCATGCATTCATTTCATTAAAAAACTTAAAACAAAGAAAAATCTTCTTTTCTAGTCTCTCTTTTTCAAATTAAACTGAGGCAATGATTGCAAATGTCAGAGAGAAAGATTACGTTATGGATTTCGGTAGAAGGAAGACTCACAAGTACACCTTCAAGGTTCCAAAATTAGAGGATTTAAGAGGATTGGCAAGGATGATCACTAACCCTGATGCTTTCAAAGCTAAGTACGGAGGACTGCTGTCTCTGTTAAGGGTCCATGCAATTAAAGGAATCCTGGTCATACTCATTCAGTTCTACGATCTGGTCTATCACTGTTTCACATTCCCGGATTATCAGCTAGCACCAACGCTGGAGGAGTACTCTCACCTGACTGATTTACCCATTACTGACCAAGCTCCTTTTTTTGGACTGGAAGAAATTCCAAAAGATCAAACCATTGCAAGAGCAATTTATTTGGAAGAGTCAGAGGTTAGGACTCACATGACCACTAAGGGTGGAATCCTAGGTTTGCCAGCCCAGTTCTTGATAAAAAAAGGCTATGCACTTTGCTAGTATGGGGAACGTGACCGCTTTCGAGAGCATCTTTGTACTGCTCACGTACGGGTTATTTCTGTTTCCCAACATTGATAGCTTCGTTGATATCAATGCCATTAAGATATTTCTAATTGGAAACCCTGTGCCAACCTTGCTCGCAGATGCTTATCTATCTGTACACTTAAGGAATTTGTACAGCAGAGGAATGATCACATGCTGTGTACCCCTGCTATACAAATGGTTCACTTCCCATTTGCCAAAGTCTGCTACTTTTTTGGGATCATAAGAGCACTTTACGTTGGTCACAGAGAATCATGTCTCTTACCAACTCTGACATCGACTGGTACAATCGAATCTATGACGGGATCAGAATCATTAACCGTTGTGGAAACTTCCTTAATGTACCCCTCATAGGAATTAAAGGAGGAATCAATTATCATCCAGTTTTAGTTCGTCGTCAATTTGGATACCTGATGAGACATATCCCACGTAATGTTCATCTGGAAGGTCTTTTCTTCAAGGAAGGAGAAAATGACAGGGCACTAAAGACAGAAATAGTGCACGCTTGGAAACATGTTCACAGGAAAGGAAGAGAGTCTCTAGGAAAACCAGACTGTATCTCTGTAGAGCCTTATCTCCACTGGGTACAAACTAGGGCTCTCAAGCTGAGGATGCCTTACCCTCGTCAAGAAGTTCTTCTGTCAAAAGACTCTGTCCTTTATTTTATGTCTGATACAGAAAAACTACAGGTTACTCTCGACAAAGTTTAACAGGAGAAGAAGTCTTGGAAGAACAAGTATCGTATTCTCAATGTGGAGTGTAACAAAATACAACAACTGTTAAAAGAAAAAGATGCTCTGATCGAGATTTTAGAGCAACATGATGTAGAGAATCAAGAAGACCAAAGGAATTTGCTCGCTCCTTTCACTTGGCAAAGGAATGACAACCCGACAACGGCTCAAGAGCCCCGGTCAAAGAAAAGGAAAATACCAGAACCAACACCTGAGCTCTCCTCAGAGAGGACTCAGGATCCATAAGTCTAGACATTTCCTTTTACAGCACTTTGTAAATTACTGTATTTCCATTTCCGCAATCTTTGAATTCAATAAAATAGGGTTTCCCCCACTGTATGATATTTGCAATCCAATTACAAAGTTTCTTTTGATTAAATAAAAAAATTAAGTAATATTAATCATTGCATATCATTCATCATTCGCACATAACGCATTCTTCTTCCCTACGAATCTCACGTTTGTGTCTCGATTCTAGAGTCAAACTGTCTCATTCGTACAATACTCGGGTCAATCGACAAAAGAAAATAGATGATCTCGAGGAAGAGAACAGAGAGTTGAGAGAAGAAATCGACACTTTGAAAGAAGATCTGAGGAAACTTCACAATGACATGCAATCTCTGGCAGCAACCCAGATGCAACAACAAAGGACTGTGATCTTAGAGATCACATCTACGCCCATAGTGGAAAAGTATGATCCTCGGTACAACATGCCTAAAGATCGTCCCTGGGGCATGCCACCCAACTATATCCCAGAAGGATATATTCCGCCGATCAGGAAGATCCAGAAACTGCAGCAGGAGCCGCTGGGCCTGAAGGTTACAAACTTCGGGAAAGTAAGGATGCAAGGGGCATGACATCAACTCTTGAAGGTTACAAACTTCGGGAGAGGAAAGCACCAAGAGTCACTGTCGTGATGACTATGTCACCACCCATGGTGCACACATCCCGGAAGGACAGATTCCACAGATACCTTCTGGTGGAAATGAAAGTATGAACGATAAAATAAAGGAATTCCAGGAACAATTCCTAGAGATACAGAAGGAGCAGCAAGCCATTCGCGATCAGGATCTATTTGGAAAGGACGCCACAGACCTTTGTTTAGTCCCCAATGTGAAAGTTCCGTACAAATTCAAGGTGCCCGAATTTGAAAAATACAAGGGTAACTCTTGCCCTCAAAGTCATTTGGTGATGTACGCTCGGAGGATGTCAACTCAGACAGAGAATCAACAGCTATTGATCCATTACTTTCAGGATAGTTTAACCGGTGCTGCACTCAAATGGTACATGGGTTTAAATCGCACTAAGATCGTCACTTTCAGAGATCTTGGCGCTGTCTTCGTTCAACCGTACAAGTATAATCTGGACATGGCACCGGACATAGATCAACTCAGAGCCATGTCGCAGAAGGATAAGGAAACCTTTAAGGAATATGCTCAGAGATGGCGTGAAATTGCCACCCAGATTTGTCCACCTCTTGAAGAAAAGGAGATGACGAAGATCTTCTTGAAAACCTTGAGCTCATTTTACTACGACAGAATGGTCGCCAGTGCGCCCAGTGACTTCACCGAGATGGTAGGCATGGGAGTTCGTCTTGAGGAAGTTGTCCGAGAAGGACGTTTAGTTAAAGATGCTGAATCATCAAGCAGTACCAAAAGATACGGTAGTGATTTCCCTAAGAAAAAAGAGCAAGATATTGGTAATATCTCTCTCGAAAAGCAAAGGCGACGGTACCAACCAGTAACACTTGTAACTCCTGCTATCAACCCTGCGCCTGTTCCTATGTATCAACCTCAGGTTGCTCAGAGCCAACCGAATCAACAACAATATCAACAAAGGACACAACAGCCTCTTCATCAGGTTCATCCTCAGTACAACAACAATCGTACAACAACAATCGTACAACAACAATCGTACAACACGACCACCAGGGTTCGACCCTATACCAATGTTGTACGCAGAACTATTTCTGTTACTACGGGTCAAGGGGTACGTCCAAACCAGGTCTCCTCTTCCAATACCGGAGAATCCGCCTTTTGGTTCAAAGCAGATCAGACTTGTCCTTACCATCAAGGAGGGCCAGGGCATAGCATAGAAAACTGTCTCAGCTTCAAGTCCGATGTGCAAAAGCTTGTTAGGAGCCGGGTCTTATACTTCAAGGATACAAATCCAAATGTTCAGACGAACCCATTGCCTCAACACGAGAAAGCTATGGTAAATTTGATAGAGGAAGAGTCTAAGCATAACTATCAAATCCACAATGTACTCTTATTGGGAACTAACCTGGTCAAAATGCATTACAGACAGAGCGGATACGCTCATATACCATCTCATAACTATCACCAGTGTGATATCTGCTCTAGAAACAATCAAGGATGTTCTGTGGTGCAATCAGCTCTACAAGAATAGATGGATCTCGGATGGATCCAGGATCACCAAATTCGTGAAGTCAACATGACTTATACAAATTCCAACATCATTCGAAACCACGACATCCGTGCGATGAATGTCAACTTGGTGGCAATGCACTCAAGGCAAAGCCAACATCATGATCTGCCACGACACAATTGCGATTCCTGTCTAATTTGCTTGGTAAATAATCAGGGATGCTCTTTTGTACAAGAGGCCCTCCAACGTCAGATGGATCTTGGATGGATTCAGGATTACCGCGATAGAATTCATTATCAAGTTAACATGATTCAAATCTTCGATATTCATTTGATGAATACCAGCTTGGTAGAGTTACACACTAAGCAAGTCCAGCTCGGTTTTTTGACTTCGCATGATTATCAGAACTGTAGAGTATGTCGTGAGAGTAACCAAGGATGTGCACTCGTTCAATGAACACTGCAACACTTGTTAAACCACTGGTGGCTTCCGATCTATCTAGATGAAGACACACAATAAGTCAGTATGACTGACGGGAACCCTACTAGGCATTAAAGTCAGGATATTCGATCAATGGAGACATACCTAGTGAGGTTACACTGCATTCAAAGCGGACGTGGCTGGGTGCCACCACACAACTACGAGCGTTGTAGAGTCTGCTCAGAGAATAATCAAGGATGCTACCTCGTGCGGGCCGCCCTTCAAGGTCCGGTGGACCATAATGAAATCCAGCCATGGTCAAGCTCTGGTTCAATGTCAAACCATCATCCTGATTAAAGTAGAGATGTTGTCTTAATCCCTAAGCGAGAAGTGGCCAAAGATGTGTGCGACATAATCCCTTTACGGCATAATCAAGAGTCCCTCTTGATAGTGGAAAGGTTCTCAATCTCGAACCAATTGAGGCCGGTTATGATGGTCAGAAAAATCAGAAGGCTCATGTAGTTATCTATCTGCCAGGACCAGTACTGTACAAGTTCGATAAGGCGATCCCTTACAAGTACGATGCAACAACAGTTGAGAATGGAAAAGAAGTTCCATTACCCTCCGTCATGAATATTGCAGACATCAATAGGGTAACGCGGAGCGGTCAAATCTTCAACCGAGGAGTTGGAGAACCTAACAAAGAAGGGGAACCTCAAACAGAAGTTCCTAATCAACCAGTCGGTCAGTCCAGTGATCCTGACCTTTCAAAGAACAATGATGAGATGCTGAAGCTCATCCAGAAAAGTGAGTACAACATTGTTGATCAACTGTTGCAAAATCCTTCAAAAATCTCTATGTTATCTCTTTTACTCAGTTTCGAAGCTCACAGAGAGGCTCTACAGAAAGTCTTAGAGCAAGCCTTTGTGGAACAGGATGTAACGATAAGACAATTCGACAACATCATTTCTAACATCACTTCCTGCAACAACTTGGGGTTTAGTGATGAGGAATTGCCGGAAGAAGGAAAAAGTCATAACATAGCGCTTAACATTACAGTCAACTGCCAGGACGATGCTTTAGCCAGCGTACTGGTAGATACCAGATCGGCTTTGAATGTTATGCCGAAATCTACGTTAATATGACTATCATTCAAAGGATCTCCGATGAGAGGCAGTGAGGTCATCGTCAAAGCATTTGTCGGATCCCAGAAAACAGTTATCGGTGAATTTGACCTTCCCATAACTATCGGTCCTCACACTTTCCAAGTCACTTTCCAGGTCATGGACATCCGGGCAGCATACTGATGTTTGTTAGGAAGACCTTGGATACACCAGGCCGGGGCAGTCACTTCGACACTACACCAGAAACTGAGAGCAAGCCTTGATCGTGAGTAACTTATCGTCGTCCACTTGTGTAGAACCAGAAGAGGTTGTTGGAACCCAGTTCCAAGCACTTTCGGTGAGCAATGACAAATCAGAAAAAGGAACGTCGATTTCCTCGTACAAAGATGCTCTCGAAGTTATCAAAAGTAACAATGCCAAAGGATGGGGACAGTTTGTCATTCTTACTGATAACAAAACAAAGAAGGGTCTTGGTTTTTCCTCAACCTGTACCCAGACTGCTACTAACGATGAAAGTCTTCATCCCATTCAGGATTTCTTCCACAGTGGAGGTTTCCTTCACCCAGTGTCTCAAGAAGTACATACTGTCAACGAGGGTGATCCCTCCGATACAGATGAAGAATGGAAGTCCTATCTTAACGAGGACGGTTATATGTCTCAAGGAGAAGTTCCTACGCCATTTTTCTATACCGCACAGAGTCCTAGATTTATACCAAGGTCAGACGTCAAGATGATATACGGAGATTATGATCCGGAAGGATGTAGTGCTCCACCAAAATCATTAGAGGAGGACACTCTGATGAAAGACAACTTTGACCACGACTATTATGGCCCAATGGAGGGCCTGCCTATCTGGCAGCCGTACCTGGGAGACTTGGGGCAAGAAAGTCAGCCCAACGATGCGTATCAACTGAGCATTATTGAAAAGAATACCTGCGTCCCCACCATGCCATGGGATCAACACTCAGGGCATTCAGAAAATATCCAACACGACGATAAATTTGCAAAGATTGCAGGACAAGAGTTCATCAACTATGCTTTTCCCGAGGTCAACGTCATTGAAGGGGATGACTCCTCCAGTTCCAAAGAAGTGCGGGACACCTTAGGACAAATGAGTGGCAAATTCAACTACTTGGTCAAGTACACCGCTCCCGAAAGCTCTCGTATCAGGCTCGAAGACATCCAGCCAACTGGATGGGGAGATTTACCTGAGAGTACAAATACTATGCAAGATACAATAGAAGAGTTCATCTACGACAACTCTGCCTGGGAAACAAATTCCAACGATCCTGCTCCACCAGAAATCAGCGTCATTTCTGAAGACAAGCCAAGAAGGAAAGTACCAGACTTTGTGATACACCGAGGAGTTCCCCGCCAATGGGTTGCTGTCAACGTTCTGAAAGTCGTTCATAAGTCTAAGTAATTGTCGTCTTTATCTTAACCTTTCACCCTGCCCAGGTGAAACAGATGTTTTGATATGGCTCACTTTCTGTAAATGTATCCTCTTCGCTTTGCCCAAAGTGACAGAGTTTTATTTTATAGGGTTGTAGTTTCAAGAATCAACAAGTTCATAAATAATATAACGTCGTTCTGTAATTTCCGCATTTATTGTTGTTTTTTCTTTTTCGCTTTTTCAGAAAATGGTAATCCTAAAAAATAACTAAAATAATAAAAACAAGCAGTTTTCAAATACAATGCACACACTCTTGCATTCTCTCTATCTCTTCTAAAAACAAATCACCACGTCATGCAGATTGCTTGTTTTAAACCCCATTGAAACATACGATCCAATGCCTTCTCCCAACTTTGAATTCCCGGTATTTGAGGCTGAAGAAGAGGATGGCGAAGAAATTCCAGAAGAGATCTCCCGATTACTCAGATAAGAGGAAAGGTCCATTAAACCTCACAAAGAGCCATTGGAAATAGTCAACTTAGGTTCAGAGGAAGAGAGAAGGGAAGTCAGGATTGGAGCACTGCTCAGTCTAACTATCAAAGAAAGTTTGATAAAGCTTCTCAAAGAGTTTCCCGATGTGTTAGCTTGGTCCTATCAGGACATGCCAGGGTTGGACACCAGCATTGTGGAACATCATTTACCGTTAAGATCAGAATGTCCGCCAGTGAAACAAAGACTAAGACGGACTCATCCAGACATGGCCATCAAAATCAAAGAGGAAGTATAGAAACAGATTGACGCAGGTTTCCTCGCTACATCAGAATATCCTCAATGGCTAGCCAACATAGTACCAGTTCCAAAAAAGGATGGAAAGGTCAGAATGTGTGTGGACTACAGGGATCTAAACAAAGCCAATCCAAAGGATGACTTTCCCTTACCGCACATTGACATGCTGGTAGACAGTACAGCGAAATTCAAAGTATTCTCCTTCATGGATGGATTCTCGGGCTATAATTAAATCAAAATGGCGCCGAAAGACATGGAGAAAACTTTATTCATCACCCCTTAGGGCATTTTTTGTTACAAGGTAATGCCGTTCGGTTTGAAGAATGTCGGGGCAACCTATCAAAGGGCCATGACTACTCTCTTTCATGACATGATACACAAAGAGATAGAAGTATATGTCGATGATATGATTGCCAAATCTAAGACAGAAGAGGAGCATATGACCCACCTGTCAAAGCTATTCGAGCCGTTGAGAAAGTACAAGCTCCGTTTGAATCCCAATAAGTGCACATTCGGTGTCCGTTCAGGGAAACTTTTAGGGTTCATCGTCAGCCAGAAAGGAATTGAGGTTAATCCTGACAAAGTCAAGGCCATTCAAGAAACGCCTTCTCCAAAAACTGAAAAACAAGTCAGGGGATTCCTGGGACGTTTGAACTACATTTCCAGATTTATATTCCTCATGACCGCGACATGTGCGCCGATCTTCAAATTACTCAAAAAGAATCAGGATTGCGTTTGGACAGAAGACTGCCAAACTGCCTTCGACAGTATCAAGGAATACCCGTTGAACCCACCGATTCTATTACCTCCAGTGGAGGGAAGACCACTGATCATTTACCTAATAGTCTTGGAAGACTCGATGGGCTGTGTACTTGGTCAACAAGATGAAACAAAAAGGAAAGAGTCTGCCATCTACTATCTGAGCAAGAAATTTATCGACTGTGAGACTCGGTACACTATGTTCGAGAAAACTTGATGTGCTCTTGCTTGGGCAGCCAAACGTCTTCGCCAGTATATGATTCGTCACACTACTTGGTTAATAACAGAAATGGATCCAATCAAGTACGTATTTGAAAAGCCTGCTCTCACAGGAAGGATTTCCCGTTGGCAGATGTTGTTATCAGAATATGACATAGAATACCACGCTCAGAAAGCCGTTAAAGGAAGTGTTTTAGTCGATCATTTAGCTCATCAACCGATTGACGACCAGGAATCAGTCGGATTTGACTTCCCAGACGAAGATGTCATGTACTTGAAAATGAAAGATTGTAATGAACCACTACCCAGTGAAGGGCCAGAACCAGGATCCTAATGGGGACTAATATTTGACGGAGCCGTCAACAATTATGGAAACGGAATTGGGGCAATCATTATAACACCTCAGGGTACCCACATTCCTTTCACTGCCAGAGTGACATTCAAGTGTACGAACAACGAGGCCGAATACGAAGCTTGTGTCACGGGTCTCGAAGAAGCTATCGACTTAAGGATTAAGAACTTGGATGTGTATGGAGACTTAGCCCTGGTTATCAATCAGATCAAAGGAGAGTGGAACACATACCAATCAGGACTGATTCCTTACAAAGATTACGCAAGGAGGTTGTTACCATTCTTCAACAAAATCGAGTTTCATCATATCCCTCGTGAAGAGAATCACATGGCTGATGCATTAGCCACTCTCTCCTCCATGATTAGTGTAGGTCAATGGAATGACATACCTAAGATTGAGATAACGCGCCTTGAACGGCCCACCTACATCTTCACGATTGAAGCAGTCATAGACGACAAACCTTGGTATCATGATATCAAATGCTTCCTTCAGAAACAAGAGTACCCACCTAGGGCACTAAGAAAAGACAGGAAAACTCTCAGAAAACTGGTTGGTAGTTTCTTTCTGAACGATGATACACTCTATAAGAGAAACTTTGACATGGTCTTGCTCCGATGTGTAGACAGACCAGAAGCAAACATGCTGATAAAAGAAATTCATGAAGGATCCTTTGGCACTCATGCCAACGGACACACAATGGCGAGAAAAATTATGAGAACAGGATACTACTGGTTGACCATGGAATCTGACTACTACAAGTACATGAGGAGGTGTCATAAGTGTCAGATATACTCAGACAAAATCCATGTACCGCCAACGCATCTCAAAGTTCTCTCTTCCCTATGGCCTTTTTCCATATGGGGAATCGGCATGATTGGCATAATCGAACCCAAAGCTTCAAACGGACATCGGTTCATCCTGGTAGCCATTGACTACTTCACCAAGTGGGTCGAAGCAGCATCGTATGCTAATGTAACCCGAAAAGTGGTGGTCCGATTTATCAAAAACAATATCATCTGCCGTTATGGTGTTCCTAGCCAGAACATTACGGATAATGGATCCACCTTGAACAATAAGATGATGAAAGAGTTGTGCGCTGAGTTCAAGATTGAATACCATAACTCATCTCCCTACCGACCTAAGACGAACGGAGCGGTAGAAGCGGCTAACAAGAACATCAAGATGATTGTTCAGAAGATGGTTGTAACCTACAAAGACTGACACGAGTGGCTACCCTTTGCTCTTCACGGTTATCGCACATCTATCCACACTTCAACAGGGGCAACCCCTTTCTCTCTAGTATATGGCATGGAAGCAGTGCTCCCCATGGAAGTAGAGATCCTATCAATCCGAGTATTGATGGAAGCTAAGCTAACAGAAGTTGAATGGTGTCAAAGTCGACACGACAAACTGAATCAAATCGAAGAGAAGCGAATAACAACATTATTCCATGGTTAGTTGTATCAGCAAAGGATGAAGGAGGCATTTGACAAAAAGGTCCGACCTCGCGTCTTCAGGAAAGGAGATCTCGTGCTCAAGAGGATACAATCATTTCTCACTGATTCCCGGGGCAAATGGACTCCGAATTATGACGGCCCCTATGTGGTCAAGAAAGCTTTCTCAGGCGGCTCCTTGAGACTCGCAACCATGGACGGAGAGGAATTTGCCTACCCCACAAATGTTGATGTAGTCAAGAAATACTTCACCCAAATTAAAAAAAAAATATAATAAAAAAACGTCTCGGTGGATTGAAAACCCAAAAGGGCGGTCCAGGCAAAAATTAGAGACATAATCAAAAATCATCCCGGTGGATTGGAAATCTCAAAGTACAATCCAGGCAAAAGTTAGGGATTCATGACAAGTAACTACGTCCAACAAAGGGGAAAATCCCTCAGCAGGAGTAATGCCATCCATCAGGAAAACTCTAGTCAAGGTCATCTTCGACAAAAGCTCAGGATGTCCAGAATTCAAAGTTGGTAGAAGGATATCGGTTATTATGTTTCAATGTAGCCATGTTCCCTTAAATTACCATTTTCTAAACTTTGTAAATACTCTATGGAATCACGCGTTTGGCTCATTTCCATCCTATCAATAAAATTTGAGCCCTAGTGCTTTTGTTTGCAATTCTTATTTGTTTTACCTTTACGGAACAACATTTTAACATGATTAATGATTCTTGAAATAAAACAAAAATGAATTTACTTGTCAAACTTTTTTCTGCTTTTAAAATAAAGATGGCAATTTCTTTTGACTGTTGAACATCGAAAGAACATCGATCGCTTCTCCAGAAGTAATCGAGCTTCAAAGTGCAGAATCAAAGTACTCCTTCTAAGCCAGTACTCCTGAATGAAGGATCAGCTATGTCAGAGGCAAATATTCCGTCCGACATCCCCGACAGAGTTCTTACCTCCTAAGTCCGACCAACGGTTGTTCCCCACGGGGACTATCTCTCCTAAGCAAGGTAGAATTGCTATTTTTGGACCAGATGATACTTTTCATCCCCTGCAGTGGCCGAGTATCCAGTCGTGTTCATCTATTAGTCTGTATGTCGCGTCAGTTTTGTCAGCATAAACATACATACATCCTGCATTATTGATTTACATTCATATTCATATTGCATCAATATCACTCTAGTTGGTCTTATCCCCTCGTGATAAAAGCCCTCTCAATCGAGTTGCCAGTTCTTTCCTCGTCAGGAAGCAAATCATCTAAGCAATCTCTCCCCAGTTTATTTCTGGGATGAAGTTGGTCCTCGACCACTTTGATAACTTGAACCTCTGAAAGACCAGAAGGCATTCAACGAACGTCACTCTTCGCCATTAAAGATGATATCTCCGTTTTCCCGGATTAAGGAAAAATCCCCAAAGAAAGCCTCACAACCAAAGACTCTCAGCAACACATTAATTTTTCTCTCCAAGAGAGTCAATGTTAATAAAGTCATCGGCACCTCAAAATTGGATTACATCACATGGCATTTCTCCAAGAAGATCTCGAAGAAAAGTATGATGTAATATCCCCAAGCAGAAAGCAGTCTCTCAAGAGACTCGTTTTCCCCAGTAGAGTCGACAAATGACGTCTCCAAATAGGGAAGTTTGTACACCTCTACAACTCAGACGAATGGGTTCAGCAAGTCTGACATCAAATGTTTTTCCCATCAAATATCATCTCCCCAGGAAAATTCGGCGAGAAGTTTGAGAAAAACCGCTACAAATAGCGACCCTTGTCAAGAAAGCATTAGCCAAGACCTCAAGACATGATCTAAGGGTCTCCAACATACTACATTGATCCATTTGCAACAATGGATTGATCCAAGAAGCTTGATCCACAAGTTTCAATTTCATCTGGACCACAACTAGGGTTTTGGGGAAAAAGTCAATTGTACCTTTGACTTTTGACCAAGACATGCTCCCAAACCTTGGGACATGATTCAATACACCCTATATCATCTATGGAGTCCATCCATTAGGTTTGATTTAGGTCAAGGACTTGATTTCACAAAGGATCGCACAATTTGGATTTCATCTGATAAAAAGTCAACTGTACAAAAAGTCAAAGTTTGACTTTTTGATTTTTTGGTCAACCAAGGTTCCTTAACCCTAAAATAATGTTAATTTGTGATTGGAATCATCATTCATCAAGAAAAATCAAGAAAAGTGAGTTAACTTGTAAAAGGGGTAACCATAAAAAACTTAGAATTTTTCTAAGTTATGAAACAAAGTGGTTAGGGTACCAACTTCCAAGAATCATAACTTGAGATCCGAGCAACCATTTTGAATGATCCAAAGATGGATTTGTAGCTCTCATGGCATAATTTAAAAGTGTCAACTACATCTTATTCCAATTCCTCATGAATTTTTAGTTATGGAGTGATCAAAATGGCTGAAAACATGAAATGCCACTTTTTCCAACACTTAGTGAAATTTTCACTAAGTCAGAATCTGTCTTGCTTTTTTTCAAAATGTAGGGGCATTTTTCACTTGGATCCAAAAAGTTTCAAGACAAAATATGATCAGACATGTGTTGTGTCATATAAGGGCTTTCCAGAATGCCCAAGAACTCCATTAAACTCCACCTGGGCTAGGAGTTATGACAGCTGCAACATGCCTTGCTGTAAACTGTCTTGGCAAGACAGATTTGTGCATTAGTGCTCGAATTGCTCAAATTATGCAATTTCAAGCATGTTTATCCATCTGCACACCTCAAGGGGGAACAACCAAGGGACAAGCACTGATTCATAAGCCTCCCAAGTCTTTGGAACTACATATAGGTTTGGCACCCCTAGAAGCTAAAGATTCCCCAAGACTCCAATTTTGTTTTGAGGCATTCAATGGATGCTTAGAGGTGGCATGTATCAGAGTAAAGATGAACACTTCAGTCAAGCCTTATCCTTGAATCAAAGAACCATAGGCTTGTGCTCTAATCTCAAGTCAATGGCTAAAGGAGACTTGAGATTCCATTTTATCCACATTGGCCAAAGGCCTGCTGCAGTTGCCATTCCATATTCCTTGCAAAACAAACTTGACACACTATAAATAGACCTTATTTCTTATCTGTTTGAGTACACCAAAGCACCCGAACATATGCTTTCCTCAAAATCACCTCTTTCACTCGAAATTTGCCTTCTAACTCAAGTCACTATCGGGTTTTGAGTTTGAGAGCAATTCCAACCAAACCAATCACACACACCTCACATATAACATATAGAAGTGGTACAAACTCTCACATAACATCTGGAACACCAATTTCACAAAATTACCAGCCATCTGCACAAGCTTTTGACAGATTTGCAGTTGAGGTGCCAAATCAAGTTCCAGCTCAATTCAATCCACTTCAAGCATTCAGACACACTCCATAGCACCTAGGGAAGCTGTCCACATCATTGGAACCAAGTTGTAACACCTCCAACCTAGAACTCGATCACCAGCTGCAAGAGGTAAGCCTCAACTTGGTCATGTCATGATTCATGCATATTTCCTCGCACAATAATTTTGCCATATGTTCATAATCATGTATAGTGTTTCCCCTCAATTAATTGCTTTGTATGAATCGTGTATGGAATTATGTGATTTCATCAAGTATTCAGTGAGATTGATGAGAAAATGCAAATCTGGGCAAAACAGAGCACGCGGGCAAAACCAAGGTGTTCTTGGCGCCCTTTTTCAAACTTTCAAATATTTGAATTTTGTGATTTTATTTAATTGATTTAAAAATTAATTTCTCTCTGAATTTTAATGATTTTGAGTTGATTCTTTTTTTAATAATTCAAAAAAATGTTAAAATATTTTATTTTACAAAAATTTCCCAAAAATATTATTTATTTCATATACTTGATATTTTTGCAAAGAATTAATTTTTATTTGTTTTTTAACATTTAAAATATTTTTTCCCTCTTGGTTTTCCAAACTTAAATTGTTTTCAATCATTTTGTGGATAAAAACATGATTTTTGAAACATTTATCCAAGATTACCACTCATTTTTCACATGTTTTCAATAATTTTTATTAATTTTTAAACAAAATTAATTCCATTTTTAAACCAAATTAGGGTTTGAATTAATTCAACCCTCATCAATCTTTTTTAAACACTCATGGGCCTCTAATAGAGTGTAAGACTCAATCCTTTGTACATAAATAGTGTTGGGTCTTAGTCATTGTATAAGTCCCTTTGTACATTTCAAAACCCCGGCGTGATCGTCGGTTTTTTACGAAATAACCTGGGCCTACCCTCATGTTGTAAGTCCCATTTCTTTTCTTTTAAAACATCCTTGGGCCTCTAATAGAGTGTAAGTCTCACCCCTTTGTAAATAAAAAATTTTGGGCCTCACTTATTGTATAAGTCCCTCTATACATTTCCAAAACAACGGCGCGATCGTCGTCTTTTTAACGAAATCATCTGGGCTTCTCCTTGAGCTATAAGACCCATCTTTATCCATTTTTAAACTCCCCGGGCTTCTCCTTGAGTTGTAAGACCCATACCTTTGTACATAAAACCTCTTGGGCCTCTCCTTGAGTATAAGCCCCGACGATCTTTTCAAAACCACTTCCCTTTTGATTTAGGTTCAAATATACAGTTGTTATCAAAACTTTCTTTAATTTCTTTGAACAACTAACAATACAGCCTGGAAGCTTGCTCACCTGTAAGTTTTTATCAGCTTTCATTTACTCGCCTTCATATATATATATATATATATATAACTGTATTGTGAGAAGCTGCACACTGTGAGTCTTCTTTCATTCTTTTAAATACATGTCAAATATATATATATATAATTGTATTGTGGGAAGCCGCGCATGGTTAGTCTTCTTTCGTACCCTTTTTAAATACTTGTCATATATCAACTGTATATATACCAGTATAGTTATTTAGAGTTTTCCCCGACAACTAGGTCTAGAACTAGGTAAAGCCATGTTGGTCACTCTTTAAATACAGTCAAAACTAGATCCCCATAGGATTTCTAGATACAGTCTTACCTTCTCTTGGCCTTAAACAATATGAAACAAAGAGAAAGAAAGTATTCCTCGTGAACCTTTTCTCAGACTGTCACCTCTAGAAATTGTCAAAGAAATTCTACTCCCCGGAGTTGATCTATTCTCGGTGAATAACATCTCTTGAGTTTCTTCAAACCTCAGACCTTTCACTAAATGATATATTCTCGGTGAATAGCATTTCTTGAAATTTTCTTGGTTTGGGACCCACATGCTTCCTAAAAGCATCCCGCCTCCTCTTGGGCTTTGTACAAGGACCCTTCGGCTTCTTAGAAGTTCTTATGCATTCTCTTGGGCTTAATACAAGGACCCTGACGACCTCTTAAAGGTATAAGACAGAACTTAGTCATCCTTTGCTAGAGCAGTCTTTCCAGTGTCAAACCTCTAACCAATTTTAGGGTTGATTCTCATCCCTTAAAACACCCGTCTCCTCCTGGAGGCATCATACAAAAGATAAAACTCTTCCACACCGGTAGACTTGGACAATCTAATCCTCTTGAGTCTCAAAGACATTCTCAAGTTCCCTCCAAACATAGGAAGAATCCCCGGATTCTGGATTAATCTCCACCAGAGCTAAAACTTGTGGGTTCTAAAACCCAGTATCTCTCCTAAAATCCCCCAGCCAGGGTCAGTCTATCACTAGTACAACACAATCTCAAATCAGAACCTCAAGGCATCTGATACCTTAACTCTTCTGTAATCCTTAGCAAGAGTTGACTCCCCACTTGGACCTGCCTCGGGATCTCAATAGTTCCCAGCAGAAGATAGCCTCCTCTTAGGCTTTGTATAAAGATCCTTCCTCAGCATAGTCAGCCTCCTCTTGGGCTTAGTATAATGATTCTCCCCAGCGGAGCTAACCTATTCAGACTCTCTTGTTGAGTCAATCACCTTTTCAGACTCTCTTGTTGAGTCATCCACTTTTCAGACTCTCTTGTTGGGTCAACCACTTGTCCGACTCTCTTATTGAGTCAATCACGTTCCAGACTCTCTTGTTGAGTCAACCCTTTTTAGCCTCTACCTTGGGATTTGTACGAGATATAAAATTTCATAACCTTCTCTTAAGCTTGGGACAAATAACTTCCCCTGCAGAGTCAATTCCTCCCAGCCTTATATTAGGCTTCGAGGAATGATTCCCCAAGCATAGTCAAACTCGTCTTAGCCTCTATCTTGGGCTTTTTACAAGACACATAAAAATATCCTCACCAGAGTCAGTCTTCTTTTCAGCTTCTATCTTGGGCTTTGTACAAGATACATACAAACCTCCCCAGCGGAGTCAAAATCCTTTTAGCCTTAATCTTGGGCTTTGTACAAGACAGATAAACATTTTCCCCGGAAAAGTCTCCTTCAGCCTCCTCTTAGGCTTTATATAATGATATCCCCAAAGAGCCAGTCTCTTTTTTGCCTCAATCTTGGGCTTTGTACAAGACACCAATATATACCCCCTCTTGTTGAGTTGGTCTTATCTAGCCTCCTCTTAGGCTGTGGGTAAGGATTTCCCTAGTAGAGTCAATCAACCTCTTAGCTTCAACCTTGGGCTTTGATCAAGGCACACAAAAATCAACAATACTTCTTTAGAGATAACAAGTTCTCTCTCAGTCAAACCTTTTAGCTTCAATCTTGGGCTTTGAACAAGACAAAAATAAACCTTTTAGCCTCTGTCTCGGGCTTTGAACAAGACACCAAAACATCTTTTTCCTCCCTTAGAATAGGAGGAACTACGATTGCTCTGATTTCCCTATTTCGTTTAAACGGGAATACGTAGGCATAAGATTGCGAAATCTTAGCGAGCATACTAATAAAAAACTCTAGGTCCAGTACCTTCATGTCAATCAATCCTTAGGTCCAGTACCTTACCAAAAACATCGGGAAGAAACCGAACATCAAACACGAAACTCACTCACTCACTCATACTTCCTAAGAAACTTTCCCAACCCATTAACGGATAAATACCATCAAGTATAAAGCGAAACCTAAAGCCAATATCCTGTGGATAACCACATATAGGATGGGTAACTGATAACTACCCATTGTATAACCTAACCCCGGACCCCCCAATCTCTTTAAGCGTTTGTTTAGTTAAACATTCGCGTGCAAGTTTAGTTTTAGATACCTTCCATTTCCCTTCCAGCTTCACGAGACATATAAGAAATCAGAAAGTAGCACCCCCTCCTACCATTGCGGCGAGGAAAACCCAACAATAAGGTGGTCGCGTCACCGACAAAAATCACTAGCTACAGGCATAAAATGTTTACATATATTAATATATAAGTTGACTATTGAATTATTATCATGCAAGATATTTAATTTTTTGCTCTTTCTTATGTAGATGTTTAACGACGAAACCCCATTCCAGGTTGAGGACTTTGTAGATCTTCGTAGAAGTTGGGTGTGAAATTATTGCATAATAGACAACAGATGTCTCAACACATGTCATGACATTGTTCTGCATAATTATTAAACAAAGAAGCAGAACATCAGACTAAGACCTAGAATATCAGCCACTG
The DNA here is from genome assembly GCA_022829125.1 of Lathyrus tuberosus. Lineage (NCBI taxonomy): Eukaryota > Viridiplantae > Streptophyta > Magnoliopsida > Fabales > Fabaceae > Lathyrus > Lathyrus tuberosus. Next base: position 4,972,000 of record JALAZF010000403.1, on the reverse strand, counting down.
CTGAATCACAGATGTTACGACATCTGTTCCAACATGTTTATCAAGACCAATAACAAAATATGTAAATCTGCAGAATGATAAAAGAACACAGTAATTTTTAACCCAGTTCGGTGCAATTCACCTACATCTGGGGGATACCAATCCAGGAAGAAGACTCCACTATCTGTAGTAAACTTATAAAGTTAAACTCCCCCATTTATAACTTTATCTCCTAAATACTACCCAATGAAATCTTTACCAAAGAACACCCTCTTTGATATGAGAATCACCAATCACTTCCCCTAATCACAAACTGTGATATCTAAACCATCCCTATCAATACAGAATTCTGTCAACCATACTTGACCAACACGCTAACTTGGATTTGCTTCAAAGCTTCATCCAAGAACAATACACAATCCATTACCTAAAGGCTTCTGGATCTGTGCGATACCTATGTCTACCACAGTGCATCAAACGATACAAAGGGAGACTTATAATGCCTAGAGAGCCAACGACTCTCAAAACCATAAACCCTTATTTTTACACAAGAGAACTAGGTTACAAAAGGTATATCCAAGTCCTAGGTCTAAGACTTCTTATATAGGCTTCAGCAGTCTTGGGCTTCATATCTTTGGTCCTTGATCCATTCCTAAAAAGTGCATCAATTCTTGGGCAGATTTGTTACAAAATTAAAACCTGCTAAATCAGCGAATAACTTCAGGATGTCATGTCTTCAGGTTGGGACATCTTCTTCGACATCTTTGTTCATGCCCATATTTCTTCATCTTTATCAATAATATGTTTTACCAAAATTTTGTCAAACCATAGGAGCTTTCAATCTCCCCCTTTTGACAAATTTTGGCTAAAACTCCTTTTAGTCTGAATAGCGGTTATGATTGGAATACTGAGCATACCGGATTCATGTTGGTGTACACGAGGAGAAAGATAACACAACCTCCCTCTTCCCAGGGTGAGTGAAGTTAAAAAATGTCCAGAAGTTGAGACTTCTAAAGAAACAAGATGAAAGTCTGAAACACCAGAACACTGGACACTCCTTTCAAACACACTCCCCCTCAAGAGATTAGTTGTAGACTTCGTAATTCTGAGTACATAAAGCATATAACTTAGGTCACAAGACACAACCTAATCTTTAACCTAAATCACAAGAAACAAGGGAAACATAGACAACATGATAAAACGAACACCTTGTTCAATGTTCTTGCAAAACACCTGCAAGAACAACACACACATTCCCTGTACCAATGACTCACATTCCCCCTTTTTAGCTAAAAATTGGCAAAGGTAGCCAAGACATTCCCATACCTAACCAATACTTATCCAGATTTGAACAAAAGACATTTGGAACACACCACAAAGAAAACACAGCCTGAGATAAACTGATCCAAGGACTCCCATAAATACCCAAGAAATTTCCTGCGAGTGTAACGATCCATTGAAAATAACAATTTTCAATTCAATGAGGTCATTAATCCAAGGATGTAACTTCACCAAAAACCAATGTGCACCGGCCAAAAATGCTTTGACTGTTTCTTCTTTGAAGAAAACCATCCAAAAGTAATGTAAGTTACGATGAACGTGCATGTTCTCCACCGACCACTAGACCAGTTACTTTTATCACATGTCCTTAAAAATGTTTGACTTCTGACATCATGTCAAACTTGTCTACCAAAAACTTCTATATTGATCAATACCCCCACAACCTGTAACAACAGAGCAATGTCAAGACATCCTTCTTGGCATCTCATCTTCAAAATAATCACAGTTTTCTTGACCTCCAAACAGACTGGATTCAGAACTGCACCCCTGCAGTACTACTTCTTAGATCAAGGAGCAACTCCCCCTATCTAAGATAACCAGTGCTCCTCCAATGAACACTTATGTTGATGAAAAGAAAACATAAGACGCATCTTCATGTCTTCAAAAGCGCACCCTATGTTTAGCACACCTGCTGAACGCAATCATCATCTGCACTTATTGCTTCTTCTGACAAGAAACAATAATCACTCACACATGAACACTATCATATTTCCTGTGAGATCATATTAGGATCAATATCCTAAATCAACAAACTCTTAGATTGAGACCAAACACACCATTGATCCCTCTCTTCTTGAACCCATCTATAGACCACACAAATTCCTCTTGAATTCTCATGTACAGACCTCCATGTTCCTTGAGACAAAATCCAATTGACCTGGAATACTCCACATTCCTCAAAGAGATACCTTACCTCTTAGTTTGTTATCTTCTTAACGATGCCAGATATCGTATACATGCTCCAGAACTTCTCAGCTTTCCAAACTGATCCGCTTCTCTCTAGAATGACTCGTAGCAGGGGCAGTATCCCCTTCACAAGCTTTTCTACTGACCCTAGCAAGGCCACCTAATTAGATGGACACCCCATAATCCAAGACATTCATTCCTTCATCATTCTCCCGTATGATAACCTGGAATACTTCTGATTCTCCTGGTGAATATCCACTTCCATATTCTGAATACATCAGAATCCAGACCTTCATGCAATCAACTTGTGATCCACTACAGTCTTACCAAAACCTTCACATCAGACTTACAAGACAACTCTCCTACTCCATCATTCTCCCGTATGACAATTGTAGATACTTCTTAGAAACGATGTAAGTAACAAGTTCCTCACAGAACTTAGAATCCTTCTCCAAGGATAACTAACCCAGAAGATGTTCTAACATCAGTTAGGACATCCTTCACATATCATAGACACCAACCAACATGGTTCTAGATATATTCCACCACTGGACTTACTATCTGCATAGTAATCCAACTGAAAATCTTCAAACAACACTGCGTCACCAGCTTAATCAATAAGAACTCCAGTAACCAAAGAGAGAAATAAACTCTCATCCACCAAAAGAAGGTAATTTTCCATAAACTGAGAACTTCTGCCACAAGCTCCAAGATAAAGAGTCAACACCTCCTGACGTCTTCAACCAACTACCCTTCTGCCCAAGAGTAATTAGTTCCAAGCACCCTGCTTGAATGCACACTAAAGATCAACTAAATGCCACTGTTTGATTCATCTTAACTTTTCTTGAATCCACATATGAGAACTACCAAACTCCATTTTTGATTGCCTCATCCTTCTTGAATTCAAATATGAAACCAACCAAATGCCATCTTTTGACTGATCTCACTCTTTTTTTTTTCAGAACTCCCACAATATACACTGATCCACCAATGAAATCTGATCTTCAAGTTACATGAACAACTTGCTTCATAGCAAGACATCTTGGATCCACCAAGCCTTAGATATGTAACATCTTCTCCTTCCACAACTCTCGCAAGCTGCATGAGATAAACCTTTTTGAAGCATCCATAACTTCCATTCCCCTGTAGATCAACTTATCTTAAGCTGGTGTGCCACAGCACCAACTGAGATCCTGATGTTAAGCTTGATGTCATAATATTCTGATATGACATCCAGTTGCTGAATTCAGCTCCTCCTTCTGCCACTTAGAAGAACCTCCTCCCTATTACAGAACAAAAGTTCCATGCTCTCATAGACTTGATTTAACAACCAAGTTTGAGTAAACAACCTCCATCCTGCTTAATCTTATCACAGGTACTCCAAACAAGCTAACACCTTGATGAATAATTGATTTGAAGCTCCCAAGAACTCACATCTGCCACGTCTGACTCTTCTGAAGAGAAGTAGTCATAGACTACACCATAGCCATACCAGAGAATGCCACTTTCCTTAGTAGAGCAGTCTGTAGAAAGTCAGAGATAACTGCCACTTAACCATGACCTCCAAGATGAGCAAGATCCCATGCTCCTAAGTACCTAGATCAAAAATAAACTGATCCAAGTCGTGTCATCACCAACACTCCATTCTTGACAAGCCTCTTTCCAGGACACTTTTTAGATAAACACTAGATGCTTATAGTAACAACTTGAACACATCTGCTGCACTCCAATACACTTAGATCATAAATAAACTAATCCAAGAACTATCCATCAAGATTATGATGTCTTCTTCTTCATCTTCCACATCACCATTGTCTAGACCAGTTTCTTGCCAGGAAACTCTCTAGAGATCAGATGATTCTGCCACACCAATTGAAGCAGATTCTTAGGTCAACACCCAGGAGAAATAAAACCAAAAGCTTATGCAGTACCCCTCCCATGATTTTGCACAAACCAGATGAAGAGATGTTCCAACATCGTGTTGAACATCAGCAAACTTGAACTTCACATACAAGGATAATCAATTAAATACTTGTGAGTAACACAAATAGTAATTGATCTTAAATCCTTGTTCAATAATCCTGTTTCACTATTAAAGCCACACTCTACCAGATCACTCCATGAATACTTACAAGTATTCAATCTTTGCAAGTATCTTCTTTGACAACCAATTTGTTGAGATACCAAGGCTGCCACCCTTAACTCAAGTAACAAAGATTCTCTCTGAACGAACCTTATTTACCTCAACAGTTCTGAAATCTCCATTCAGATTGGATCCACCCTTAGGATTAAGAGAGATGAATCCTTCCTTGCTGTTTTGGATGGTGAAAATAAATCACCTCCACTTTCTTCAGATTTGTGTTTCACGGAAACACCTTATAGTTAGAAGAATAACTAGAAGACTCCAGATGTACGACTGAGCCGCCTTTATGAGTGGACTTGAGAGAATTCTCAAGTATCTTTGACAACTTAGCCGATCAATAATTTATAAACTCCCAGAACAAGAAATTGATAAACCTAAACTCAACTCCCCTCCTCTTCAACTGACTTCAAACTGCACCATGGAACCAAGCTTCCAAGTACCAAGTCACCATAACAGACATCTTCCAACAACTCTTTCCATTCCATCGCTCCTGACTTTGGAATAAAAAGATGCAGATATCTTCACATATAGAGGCCGACGATTGAGATCTTCCACCATCTGTCCTTAGTAACAACTCTAGAATCCCATAATTATAGAGCTCTTCCATCAGAAACATATATAGCGGAACCACCAAGGAACAAATTCTGCTTGCCCTAATAAGATGTCAGAACATCTTATAAGACACCCCAACACGAGAACTAGCCACTTCTTCTGCAGTTGTTGTAGAACCTCCTCAGTAACAAGAACAACCACCGGGTTGTTACCTTCGATCCAGAACATCCATCCCATCCATTAATACCCCTGAGTATGTCTGAGTTGATTAATCTGATCTTCAAAACTCGTCATTGTTTAAACGCCAGAAAGTATCTCCCAAAGATCTCATCCAGAAACAGACAGGATGCCTGCTCGGTTACCAATTGAAATTCTGGCATAGCAGACATCAGATGTCTCAACACATGTCAAGACATTGTTCTGCATAATTATTAAACAAAGAAGTAGAACAGCTGACTGAGACCTAGAATATCTGCCACTACTGAATCACATATGTTACCACATCTATTCCAACATGTTTATCAAGACCAATAACAGAATATGTAAATCTGCAGAATGATAAAAGAACACAGCAATTGTTAACCTAGTTCAGTGCAATTCACCTACATCTGGGGGATGCTAAACCAGGAAAAAGACTCCACTATCTGTAGTAAACTTATAAAGTTAAACTCCCCCGTTTACAACTTTATCTCCTAAATACTACCCAATGAAATCTTTACCAAAGAACACCCTCTTTGATATGAGAATCACCACTCACTTCCCCTAATCACAAACTGTGATATCTAAACCATCCCTGTCAATACATAATTATGTCAAGCATACTTGACCAACACGCTAACTTGGATTTGCTTCAAAGCTTCATCCAAGAACAATACATAATCCATTACCTAAAGGCTTCTGGATCTGTGTGATACCTATGTCTACCACAGTGCATAAATGATACAAAGGGAGACTTACAAAGCCTAGAGAGCCAACGACTCTCAAAACCCTAAACCCTTATTTTTACACAAGAGAACTAGGTTACAAAAGGTATATCCAAGTCCTAGGTCTAAGACTTCTTATATAGGCTTCAGCAGTCTTGGGCTTCATATCTTTGGTCTTTGATCCATTCCTAGAAAGCGCATCAATTCTTGGGTAGATTTGTTATAGAATTAAAACCTGCTAAATCAGTGAATAACTTCAGGATGTTATGTCTTCAGGTTGGGACATCTTCTTCGACATCTTTGTTCATGCCCAGATTTCTTCATCTTTATCAATAATATGTTTTACCAAAATTTTGTCAAACTATAGGAGCTTTCAGGGCGTATATCCACAATGTGCTTAAGGGTCCTGCTGGTTGATTTATTGAGATGTGCTAATGACTTATTTTCTGTATTGATGATGTTATTATTACTTTTGACTTAAACATATTGTGTTTGATGTAAATGTTAATTTTGGCTTTTGATGCACAATGTTAGTTGTTGTTTATGCTCTTTATGCATGTTTAACAAAAATACAGGTTGTTGTAAATTCTCTGATATGGTTATAATAGTTACAGGATAAAAAATGTGAAGAATTTGAAAAGCAGAGAATTGCATATTTAAAACAGAGGAAGTTTTGACAGCGGTTTATATCACAACGGTTGGGTTAACTAACCGTTGTGATATGGCGCGCACTTTCTAGAATACAATAACGGTCTTTTGGAAAACCTGTTCTGATAGGGCGCGCGCTTTCTAGTTTATTACAAAGGTTACTACGTCGTGATTATAAGTATCATATATACAACGCCACTCTACATAACAACGTCTGTGTCCACGTGATTATATATCTTTTCCAACCGTTGTTAAATGGGTTTTTCGTAGTAGTGATTGGAAGCATAAGTTTTGGATGGTGGAGGCTTTCGCCCCAACGGAGGTATAAAAGTGGTCGTCGGAAATAGCATGCCAAAAGCTCTTAACATCAAAATCTTTCGGGATATCTCTCGGCCCATAGATGTGTGACGACAGTCCATCATTGCATCTAATTAGTCAAAGAATCATGGAAAAATGAGCGAAAGTTGAGCAAAATTGATGAAGAAAGACCCAAGAATGAGTGAAAAATAGCTAAGTATGGAAGAATGGGACTTAGTGAAAATTCTGGTGCAAAAGGGGTGATTTTCACGCAGCTACTGGAGTAATCACATGCACCATCGTGAGCCAGGTACAAGCACTTAGGTGTGACTTTTGTGGAGGAGGAGATGAAAATGAAAGGTGTTCTTTGAAAAGGTCAAGTGAAGAGGTCCAATTTGCTAATTTCCAAAGCAACAACCCTTATTCCAACACCTATAATCCGGGATAAAGGAATCATCCGAATTTCCGTTGGAGCAATAACCAACATCAAAGTGGTAACCAAGATATGAAACAAAATCAACAAGCTTCTAATTTCCAAGGGAAGCCCTCACAGTTGGAAGAGACCTTTGAAAAGTTTATGAAAGCCACTCAACTTAGCTTGGAACAGGCAAATTGGAATCATGAGACCCTGAGTAGAAACCATGAGGCGTCCATCAAGAATTTGGAGATGCAGGTCAATTATTGAAACAAGTCACTACTTTATCAAGATCGAGTGAAGGATTCTCTGGTAAAATGGTGGATAATCCTATGAATGAGTCGTGCAAAGCTGTGGACACAAGTTTTGAGGTAATTGTTGATAAAGGTAGATATGAAATAGTGGAAGAGGAGCCAATGAACAAGGAGAATGAACCTCAAGGTGACCAAGAAGAGAGAGGAGTCACCATTGACCAATTGATAGACAAAAAAATCTCCATGGAGAAGAACAAAGAAGAAAATCCTTAATGATCTGAATCCTCCACTGTAGGTAAGAAAACCCATTCATGAAGATGAGGCCGAAATGTTTGCCAAGTTTAAGGAGATGCTCAAGACACTGCAGGTAAGTATCTCTTTCCATGAGGTTTTAGAACTTATGCCTAAGTTTGCTAAATTTATGAAGGCACTATTAAAGGGTACCAATCAAAAGGTGGAAAAGGGGCAAGCCAATATAACTGAAAAAGATGACAAGCTATTGCCTAAAACATTGCCACCAAAGCTTAAGGATGCATGTAAGTTCTCTATATCTTGTAAAATTGGTGGGATGGAGATCCCACATGCCTTATGTGATTTAGGCTCGAGTATAAATGTGATTCCACTCGATAAAGTTAATGAATGTGAATTAGGGGAGATCATACCGACCAATATCACTCTTGTTTTAGCTGACTCATCTGTTACACAACCAGTTGGTGTCATACAAGATGTGTTAGCGCATGTCGATGGTTTAGCTTTTCCTGCAGATTTTGTAGTATTGGACATGAAAGGAATGTTAGAGGGGTCGGTGATCTTCAGACACCCATTCTTGGTAACTGGGAAAGCTAAGATCAACGGTGAAATAGGTGAAATTATTTTAAAATTTAACAAAGAGAAAGTGGTTTTCATGATGTATGATTGGACACCGTATATGAACGATTTGAATACATGCTACCACATGGAGGAAAAAGGTATTAAGGTTGATAAAGGAAGAAAAACAAACAAATTTACCGGCTTAAGGTTTTCCTTTGCGCCTGATGTGCCTTAGACACAGACCGTCAAGCTAGTGACGAAAAAGAAGCGCTGGATGGGAGGCAACCCATCAATATTTAATTGTTTTTTTTTGTTTTGCAGAAGTTACTTTTATTTTATTCAAGACCATCCACAAAGGGAATTAGCTACTCAAGAAGAACCCTATCATAAAGATCCATATTGTTCTTTATAAGCTTGGTTGCAGTCGTTTTTTCCCTAGATTTACAAGTTCCACCTTTAGCATTGAACACATGATCCAAGAAAATAACAAAATGAAGTGGCTTGATCATAATGAAAGCAACTGACAAATTAAAGGAATAGGAAGCGAAACGAATCAACATACTTACGCTCAACCTTCAGATACCTCATCTAGTGAGGTTTGAGCATAAATATTTTTGATGTTCACTTTTTCTTTCTTATAGTGTATCCATGCAATTTTATTTTATTTGGTTTGATTTATTTCCGATTAAGTTTTCTAGTATGATTAACACACATGAGGCAAGTTCCTTGGGTATAACTTTGAGCCTTTGTAGCCAACCCGTAGCTTTAGAAATATCTTTTTCTAGCCACTTTGAGCCTAAGTCTTTCTTTCGGTGACGTCGCCTACAACTTTTAGCCATTTGACTTGAAAGACTTGTTCTTTCCACCCTCTCTTTGGAGTTAGGTAGGAGTTTGGGTCTTAAAGTTGAATGAAAAAGATTAATTTTGGGGTTTCTCTTGGAAGTGAGAAAAGTTCTAAGTTTGGGGTTGGGGTACTAGCGATAAGCGGTCGAAAAAAATAAAATTTTTGAAAAAATAAGAAGTGGAAAAAGTCACTTTTAAAAAAATGATAATAATAAAAAAATGAGAAAGAATAAAAAAGAACGACTGAATCTCTAGTACCATTAAGAAAGAACAAAGGGGTATGAAAAACGAAGGAGAACTAGGCACCTAACTCCAAAGGTTTAAACCTACTTTCCTAAAAATATCCTACCCGAACATAAGCTAAGTTACAACCTGAAAAGTCCTCTTATGTGTGTGTTATGATTTCTATGATAAATAGTATTAGAACATGATCAAGCCAAGTATAACTTATTTTTCATGTTGATTGAGTGATACCCGATCCATTGTGCGAGTTAAGTGAGCTGAGAGAAAGGTTGAGTACTCGTCAAAGTTGAGGACGATTTTCGAATTTGCATGATGGAAGTTGGAAGCCGAAATAACGGTATGGTATAAAAAAAATATGGTGATGTTAAATTGTTATTGTACGACTTGTTGTCTGTTGAAATGTGCAGTTGCAGGTGAGTTGCTTAAGGACAAGAAAAGATTCAAGTTAGGGGTTGTGATGACAGTTTGTCATTGCATTTAATTTGTCAAAGAATCAGAGAAAAATGAGCGAAAGATAAGCCAAAATGATGAAGAAAGACCGAAGAATGAGTGAAAAATAGTCAAGTATGGAAGAATGAGACTTAGTGAAATTCTGGTGCAAAAGGGACGATTTTCCCGCAGTTACTTGAATAATCACACGCACCATCACGTGCGCGATAGAGGCGAAGAAGATGCATCGCGTGCGCGATGCTAAGATAATGCGCGCGATGGATGCTTTTTTGGGTTTTTTCTAGCGCGTTCTGACCCGTTCTAAGTGCTTTTAAAGGGGATTTTCTTCTGTTTGATAAGGGTTAGGAAAATTGGATAAGTGAGCACAAGTTAAGGAGCACAAAAGGATATTTTTAGAGCATTTGAAGCCATTGGAGGCCATCTCTTCAAGGGACTTCTTATGTTATTTTTATCTATCAATTGTGGTATTATTTTCCGAATAATGTGTAGCTGAATTCTCTTAGGTTAAGTTGTGTTATGATGAACCTATTTTTCTATTGTTGGATTATATGCTGACTTGACCTTTGTATGAACCTTTGATCTATAATTCTATTCAGTTGTTGCTTAATCTTAATGCTTTTTATTTGAGATACTATGTTAATATGATTTTGGACACAAAGGAAATACTGATCCTTAGCCCACGTGTTGGACCTATGGCAACTGTTCTAATTACACTGATTGAATAAGGATATGAGACCTCGAGTAGTGGCAGAGAGAATTAACAATCTATACATCACCTAACCCTGCTTACGCTGGCGGACTAGGGATAGAAAACTCCGAGTAGTGGTTAATGAGTTATTTCGGGATGGATCAACTTTAACAGTTTTGTTACTTCGTTGTGGGGTTATATTGATTAGATCATTCATACAGGTTATTAAACATCAACAATAGAGGAATAGGGGATTCTATAACACAACCTGACCGCTTTCATGACATTTTTTTCTCGTTTAATTACTTTTTGCACTGAAACTTGCAAAAAACCCCTTATTTACTATTTTATTTTAAATTGCACAAATCATTATCTTGTTCGAACACATCCCTTGGGGGTTCGATCTTTCTATTACTGCGAAATTATCGGTACACTTGCTGAGAAATCATCAATGGGAAATTGAAGGATGTGACCCAACTCTTCCACACTCAATTCTTAGTTTTGGTTATAGATACGGAACATGAGAGTGCCAAAGTAGTATCTCGTTCCGTCAATCTATGCAGATAAAGTATGTCAAGAGGTGTCACAAAGATGGTTACTACTGGTTGACTATGAAAATTGACTGCTTTAAGTATGTCAAGAAGTGTCACAAATGTCAGATCTATGCGGATAAAGTCTATAAGCCACCTACTCCTCTGAATGTTCTGACTGCTCCCGGGCCATTCTCTATGTGGGGCATATACGCGATTGGAATGATCGAACCAAAAGCTACAAATGGATATCGATTCATACTATCTGTCATCTATTAATTTAGAAAGTGGGTAGAAACTGCTTCTTATGCTAATGTGACAAAACAAGTGGTCACCCAATTTATCAAGAAATAGATAATTTGCTGGTACGACATTCCCAACAAGATAATCATTGATAACGGGTTGAACCTGAATAACAAGATGATGAAAGAGTTATGCGAGAGTTTCAAGATCAAACACCATAACTCATCACCTTGCAGGCCAAAGATAAATGGGCATTGTAGAAGCGGCAAACAAGAATATCAAAAAGATCATCCAGAAGATGGTAAAGACCTATAAGGACTGGCATAAAATGCTTCCCTTTGCACTACATGGCTACATAACTTCAGTCCATACTTCAACAGAGGCAACCCCCTTTTTTCTGGTATATGGCATGGAAGCAGTACTTACTATAGAAGTTGAGATCCTCTCATTGAGAGTCTTGATGGAGACTAAATTGGAAGAAGCGGAATGGGTACGAACACGATTTAACCAACTAAACCTCATAGAAGAGAAGGGCATGACCGCATTATACCGCAGACAATTATATAAGTAGAGGATTAAGAAAGCATTCAACGAGAAATTTGAGATGACTGATCTTGGTCACATCTCATATTTCCTTGGAATAAAGTTTTATAATAATAGTAGAAGATTGATGATGCATCAGAAAAGGTATGCAAGTGAAATACTAAAGAGATTTAAGAAGGGGAACTACAACTTTGCAACAACGCCAACTGAACCAAGATTATAGTTGACAAAGGATTCAAATGAGGGAAAAGTTGATCCAACACAATACAAAAGACTCATTGGATCACTACGATATCTTTTCCACACAAGACCTGATCTTGCATACAGTTTATGTGTGGTAAGTAGATTCATACAAAAGCTAAAGTTATCACATATAGCAACCACTAATAGTATACTAAGTGTGAGAGCAAGAATTGTCTCTACAAGTTAATCTGTGTTTTGATGATAACAATACGTATTTGTGAAAGAACTATTTTATGTTCTAACATGTGTTGTGTGCAGATCATAATTACTGAAGATATCAGATCCAACAAAGCACCAACTAGATGAGCGTAATTGATTATATGCGAAGTTACTATGTGGGACACAAGTCGCAAGAAGCAAGAATGCGTCTGTATCTGATCATGATCAGTCAGATCCAAGGATGCTAATATAGCTGTTGCAATGCTCTTGTGGATGCTCTCTGAAAGTGGTTAAGATTCTGAAGATAGCGAAGCTTCTGAAGAAGAGAACCAAAGTGCTGAAGACTCTCATGAATTGAAGTTCTGAAGGCTGAAGGCTCTGAAGACCAAGTACAGAAATACTCTGAAGACTTATGCGTTCTGAGGATCATGGTTCCAAAGGTCAAGTGCTAAAGACTCTGAAGACGGATTCCTAATGGACAAGTTCTGAAGTTTCGGAAGACTTGAAGTAGTAAAGGATAATGTTCTTAAAGACAAGTGCTGAAGTTCTGAAGACTGATTCCTAATGGACTTCTTCAAAAGACTGAAGACTTGACATATCAGATATCCTGTTAAGAAGGCTCTACTCATGCTTCAATAAATTACCATCAGAAGCCTCTAAAGTTTGGAAGTCAAATGTTACCGTTGTGAACGACTGTACACAGTGCCCAAGAAAGATCTATTCTGTCACTTCTCCCACAGTAAAAAGGAGATGTGTCAGTACAGCTAATTATTACACAACGTCTCTTTTCTAATAGCCAACAGTATTCCAACGGCTATATTTTACTGGGCTATTTAAAGAAAGGAGTAAACGCTTCTGAAGGTATCGATTCAGTCCATGAATGGAGAATTGATCAAAGCGTTGGTATGATGATAGTAGCAACGATGAGTTCTTGTTGTGACACTTAATATTCAAAGCTATCACCATTCACACATAACCATTGTTGTTGGAGCTTATGATCAACATTCAGCACAACAACAACAAATTGGTACATAAGCTGTTGATGAAGAAGACAACATTGCAAATCAGTCAAGTCATCAACCACCTTCTCGTCAGCGCTACATTAAAGATATGAAGCAAGGAGTTGTTGCTCAAAGCTTGCTCAACCAAGAAGACGAAGAAGAAGAAGATCTATAAGATGTCAACAACTGTCAAATCAATATACATCTTTGTAGTTTCTTAGAATAGCAAGGAGCTGTTGCTCATATCTTGCTTGAACACTTCTGTGTTCTTTGTACTTAAACTTAGGAGTAATCTGCTTGTTAAGAAGTTGTTGACACTGGATTTCAACCATAGGTGGCAGACGAGGATTCCCATGATGCGTCGGGACAAATGGCACAGCAAGGTGTTGATTCGACACCAGCAGAGAGGCGGTGACAAGCCTCGGCGTCGGAGGAAAATAAGCCGAAGAGCTGATCCCAATTTCAAAGATAAATGATTAGGCGGGAAAAGTTTGAAACTTCCAAGACTATGGGAAGTTGAAAAGAAAGTGGGGTGCCACGTGTCAGCTTCAGAAGACATTTGGGTAGACAAACAATTACATTCTAGGCCTATATAAGGCACTGTATTTTCCATTTTCAAAGGTCGCATTTTTTCACATTGTAAAGGGAAAACACTCAAAGTACCAAGCTTAGAGAGAAACGAGTTCTCTCCCGCGAAAATGAACAATTGCGTCCAAATTTACTTTCAGCATCTAATTTAAATTATTGCCCTTTTACTTTTGCTCAGCCTTTCTTTTCTTTGTTTTTTCGCTTTGCATCCAAACTCGTGATTGTTAAGAAATTCTTTGCGTCACCAAGGTCACCTCAGAGTGACAACTTGCACTAAAAAATCGAGAAACTCAAACGCAGCATAAAAGTACGCTTCCAATTCCTTGTTCTGGGATTTGTGTGGCCGATCCCGCGAGCGAACCTGCGACGGAAGGCCAGCGGTTGTTCGCGTCGGCGAACAGAAGCATTATTGTAATCTCCTGTATAACTAATTCTTGGTGAATTAGGATTCCTTGAGTGGTGAGTGTGACCGGAGACTCGAGAATACAATGGCGAGATGTCATTGTGGTAAATCCTGAAATAGGGTCAGTAGCGTTATATTCATTGTGATGAATCCCTGAACGTCTAGCTGTTGAAATCCTAGCAGTAGATCTTGCGATATTGGAACCTGCTGGTCAATGTTCTTTATATTCATTAAGTTGAATCCCTGAACGGTTCATTGTGGGTTAGTCACAGTTGCGGTTGTGCATGTTAAGACCTTGTGTTCAAGGCAAAATCACCTGAGGAGGGTGGACTGGATTAGCCTTTGTGGTGAACCAGGATATATCATGTGTTCTTTACTCTTATGCTTAATGTCTTTGTTTATGTTTCTATATTGAGGATCGGAACCTTACATAAGCAAGTCAGAACCTTGCAACTCTGATAAGCTTTCGCTCTGCAAGTTTTGAATGATGTACACAGCATTCAGACTCTTATTGGTTCTCATGCTCTAAGCATTGCCAAGTCTGAATATAACTTCGCAAGTCAGAGTCTCTCAACGAACTCTGATGTGACGTAAAGTGTCTTATTGATAAGAAGCGAAAAGTTGTTAAAAGAATAAATACACAATTCAACCCCCCCCCCCCCCTTCTTGTGTCTTTCTCGTACCTTCAATTAGTATCAGAGCTCCGGTTCTGTTATTGATGGATATCAAACACTTAACAGTGTCAGAAAAAGATCTAGATGCGGTGCGTAGAAATACTCTGGGTGAGATTGAAATCCACTTACAATTTCTGTAACAGTTCAGAAGATGACCGTGTACAAAATTGTAATCAATCTGAGTACTTGAGCAAATCACTGATTCTGGAAGTTTTGCAGCTGTCAAACAACTAAATCTTCCTCACTTAAGTTTTAATGAAGATTGAAGAATTAGCTGATAAGATAGATTCATCAGATAAGAAGTAGTATCTGTTGAATGCTTATCTTGGAAGATACGTGTGGATGAACCACGTATTTGCTCAAAAGTTGAATCATCAGAAAACAAGAAGTCTTGTTTGCTGAAGATTAATTCTTTATGAGTTTTTGAGATGTTTTCAAGAAACGGATTAGGTCCACCCTTGACTTTCTCGTTTAAAGCTCATTCAAAACTTCTTCATGTAAAGAAGAAAGATTGTTGTTCTATGATTTTGAATTTCAAAGTGAAGTCTGTTGAAGTCAGAAATCTGAAGAATTCAAACTCTTAGAAATGATTCAACATATGAATCTTGACTAATCAAGAAGTTAAAAGATTCATTGAAGAACTGAATATTGTTTTCTTGGAAAACCTTGTAGAAAACTGAAAGAATATTCAGAACAAAGAAATCCCATGATTCATCAAGTACTTGACTATTGCAAGTCTTGATTGAATTAAACTCAGACGATTAAAGTTCTGTTAAACTTGAGATTCTATCTCAGTTGAAACAAATGTTATTGGTTAGATTCTATCTGATAAGGTTCTCAGAACCTCATTAATCCGAAGTCAGCAGATGTCAATCAATTCTCCTTAGCTCATAACCTCGCAAGCAGTCTATGATTAAGCTAAGCTTTTATTGACCTTCTGGAAATAGGAAAACTTGTTGAAAGACAGTTTTTCTGATGTTCAAGTTAAGAGCCTCTGATTGGCTGTTCTGAAAAATCAGATGAATATGTCTGAACGGGAAAAAGGAAAGAATGTTTGAGAAGATTGATTATAGCTCTCAAACCAGGATCAGAAGTTCAGAGAATACACTGTACTCTTCAGAAGCCATAATACAAATGAACCCTTACAGAATGAGGGAACTATCAATCGGAAGCAGAAGCTAAAAGATGATGATCAGAAGCTCAGATTCAAACTGGAAAGCACTCAGAATAGCTGTAAAAAGATTTCAGAATCTCTAAGGTATGTTTGTCTTCATC
The DNA here is from genome assembly GCA_022829125.1 of Lathyrus tuberosus. NCBI lineage: Eukaryota > Viridiplantae > Streptophyta > Magnoliopsida > Fabales > Fabaceae > Lathyrus > Lathyrus tuberosus. Next base: position 4,955,849 of record JALAZF010000403.1, on the reverse strand, counting down.
CTCATTATTGAAATTTGAAATAGTAGCAATAATTTGAACTTCGTCATATTAGGATTATTGAAACTATGATAAGATTCTCACGCATTTATGATTAGACAATTTTCAAGAATTAAATAAGCAGTTATGATTACGTTGTGTCAGCCACCTTTTTACTATAGATATACGGCGATTAGAGTCTATCACACGTCTTTCACTTACTACCACAACTATTTATAGCTAGTCTCGGAAAGGATGAACCCCGCGTGTTCCAGCTTAATAAATAGATACTAAATCCCAAAGTCCTCCTCACACCATTATCTTCACTCTAGGAAGAATCATTATCTAACTATCAAATAGGTTGAACCTCGTCTCTCTGATAAATTAACATTGCTCAAAATGACTTCCCACAACATCAGAGGTGAAGTATCTGATCTTGAGCTCCTGAAGGAATTCACGTTGAATTTAAACCTTCTGCCTCAACTAAACAAAACCACCATTCTCTCTGGAATTGAATTCCAGAATTGGGAAAACTACTTCAACATGCTTGTTGGACCTGTTTTTCCTTCGCTTGTAACTGAGTTCTAGGCAAATGCTCTTGTACTAGAATACGACTATGGCAACAATGCTATCTTATCTGTGGTTGCTGGTTGTCCAGTCTTGATCAACCCTACCATCATAGCTAAAGCCATTAGGTGTGTTGAAGATGGTGTGACTATGGAAAGAATATCAACAACCATAGCTTCGACAGGCATATACATGTCATTTTTGAAACTGAGGGGCGTCCCACTCAACCATGTACCCTCACTCCCATTGCCAAAGATTGGTACAAGCTAATGGTAACTAACTTAAGACCAAGAGAAAGAGGAGCAGGATGGTTGTCTGAAAAAGAAAGATTATTTATTTTCTTTTTTGTGTCTAGGATCAAAATAAATCTACCCCAATCCATGTACAACCATTTAAAGGAAGAAATTAATCTGTCTAGGGAAGACACAGTCTACCAAGTTCCCTACTGCAGGGTTATCTCCCATATTCTGGATCTTCAAGGTATAGTTAGTCATTGCAGAAGAAATGGAATGACTGAAAAGATCCTTCCTGAGTTTTGTCAACCTATGACCTTCTTAGTTTAAGATAGGAAGTTAGTCATTCTAGAATCATAGGTTCCTATCTGATTTCCTTATGTCTTAAAAATTGGATATGTATCTTCATGATTAATTATTGAAGCATTCCTAACTATGAATTGCTCATCCTCGTGAATAATTTGCTTGTGTTGATTAACTGACTGGAAATTAAAACAAAATAATTAAGCATATTAATCAACGATAATTATCTCTTAAGAATCACACGAAAAGGTTAGGTCTATCTAGAACCACAAATCCCTTTCAGGTAATAATTAAGCAACGGTTATTATTATGACTTTTGATAAGATAATCCTTATTAAAGATGATAATCATTAAACCTCTTTTCCCATGTTACTTAGTGCGTCTAGGAAAAATCAACCGTTATTCTCCCAAATCCTCCAAGACCTTACTCTATTCATTCATCTATAAAATCACTAAACCCTAAATCAGGAACACAACGTTTACCCATCTGAATCTTAAGAAAATCCTGCCTAAATATTTTGTCTTCTTCAACATCTATAATGGCCTTCGTCACCCAAAATGCCTTAACCCCCATAACCACACTAATTCCAGTTGACCGTCTCATCGTCTTGACAGAAACAATTGTAAACTTCAACAATCTAAAATCAAATGGATGTGATATTACTCCTTCAATGGAAACTCAAGGTTGGAGTAACTATTTCAAGAGGTTGGAAGGACCGACCTACGATTATTTGGTTAAGGATTTCTGGATTCATGTGAATGTAGGGAGAACTCTCATTAGTTCTTCAGTTTTTGGAAGAAGAATATTCATATCCGAAAAGACTATTGCAGATCTCTTGATGCATGAGAACAACGGATTCAGAATCACTAAAAATCTACCTAGTGAGGAAAGAGAGGCTAAGGTCATGGCTTCTATTTTCAAAGATGAAGCTACAGTTGAGAATCAAATTTTCCCAAATCTGAAGGATTCACTACAAGTTTGGTTCAGAATCCTACAAGGAAGTGTCTTTCACCATCTTCCTTCAGATCAACTTAATGATACTAAAAAATGTGTCCTATTCCTTCTCCTTAAAGGAATTAAGATTCATCTCCCTTCCGTTCTCTTCAAACTTCTGAAGGAAGCGATAAAAGACTCCAGAATAGGTTCTGACACGGAAGTCAGACATATTCCATAGGGAAGACTTATTTATGATGTTTTGGTTGAATCAGGAGTAGTTGATGATATCTTAATCAATGAGGGAGAATCAAGAAAGTTGCTTAAAAGCGCAGGAAAGGTTCTCAGATTTAAGAATCTTAAAAGAGAAAACTCCACTCTGGATAATACATCATTTAGGAAATTAAAATTGACTCCAAGGGTTCCTGTCGAAGGATTTCCAAACTTCTCCAAGCACAATCAAGCAGATGTAGGAAACTATCTGCAGCAATTTAAGGAAGACGAAATAAGTATTTGGATTAATATGAAGAATATTACTAATGTGCTGCAAGAACTATCAGGATGGAACAATAGAGAAAAGAAGCAGAAGAGTACTGATGATGGAGAACCTTCATCAAAAAGATCAAAAATGATAAATGACGCATTAACATCCTTCAAGGATGATGCTATCACAAGAATTCAAAACTTAATAGATGCTTCCAGTTCAAGCATAGATCCCTTAGAAGTGAGAAACATCTAGACTGAGTTCCATGGATGGATCTCAGAGGAAATTGTGAAGAGCAAGAGGCTGGCAATTACTCAAGCAGAAGAAAAGCTGCATACTTCAAGAAATGATGATTCTGAAAGCTTACTCTCATTTTCCTCATCATCATTAGGCTCTTTTTAGTCTAATCCTTAGGAACTTATCCTCATTAGGTCTATGTTTTGATTACCTTGAACCTTTTAGGATTAAGCTCAACCTATGCTTTATGTGTTAAAACTACTTTGCGGTTCTGTGTTGATGTTTCAATCTAATTGTCCATCTATGATAATGCCTTATCTGATCTCTAAAAATGATTTATCCCTATCATATTAACCTATATACGCTTAATGCTTAAATGATAATATCTTTTGAATTTATCATATCAATCTTCGTATGCTTAAATGATAACATACCTTGAGTCTATTTATGTTCACTATCATATTGATCTACATATGCTTAAATGCTCAGATGCTCTAAAACTTTTTGATGATGTCAAAAAGGGGGAAAAATATAATATGATTTTGATTGGAAAGAAAAATCTTAAAACAGAAAGAATACAAACTCAAACAATGAATCAATCATATAAAATACAGTTACTACTAACGTTTGTTATTTGATGTTTAACCGAGGAACTCTGAACAAGTTCACTAGGCATTCTAAGAACAGGTTAAGAAAGAAGAACCTTGTTAGAAGTTCTTATGAACTGTTGGTCATATGATAGAAGCTGTACATTTCGTGAACATGTGTTCAGAATCAGATCTACCCAGTACTGTTCAGTAGTTGAGAACTTTCTGAAAGTTAAAGTTTATCTTGATCTCTGTCTCACTTGGTTCAGAAGTTGTAAGCTGTCTAAGAATATGAGATTCAGAACATAAGAATCAGAAGAAGAAAATTCTGAGAGCAGTCAAGATAAAGTCTACATCTCAAGATGCTTATTCAGAAGAACTGTGCAAATCAGAAGTTAAGAACTATCTGAAGATCCGGATTGAAGATCCAAGAACAAGTAGTTCTGATGTCTACCAAGAACTAATTAAGAAGAAAATGATTTGGTATCAGAGTAAATCAACAAATGGTAATCAAACTCAGTATACATAAAGATTGGTATCAGACTCAGTCTACAGTAATATCAATCAGATCCAAGCTGTGAAATGTTTTCTATACCTTCATGGGTATCAATCTCAGCACACTAAGGAAATACCCTTCAAGTGGTATGAAAAGAATTCCTTTAGTTGGAATCAGACACAACATACTCTGGTATACCTCAGTATCTGACTAAGATTAAAACATGTGTACCAGTTTCAGAATTAAGCGTTGATTGATCACAATAATTAACCTTCAATTGGTATCTGATCAAAAATCAAGCTTTGATGAACCAATGAGTTGTGACAATAACAAGGTTCTGAGATGAAGACTTGTGTTCAAAAGTCAAACTCTGAAAAAGTCATGATCCATATTGGTGATTAAAAACACATATTCCTGAATTACGATTCTGAAGATCCCAATATCTGACTTATGGAAATTAGGGGGAGACTACCCAGAAGATTCAATTGCAAAATCTAAAATCTTCACAAAGTCTGAAACTCAGGGGGAGTTTCTCAAAAGACAGTGTCGGTCTCTGATGAATAACGATGCTATGTTATTAGATAAGAACTATTCTGTTTGTGCTTAAATGAATCTGCTAAAAAGTAGAAATGCTTCAGATGTCTCTGAAGATTATAAGCTCTGATACGACTACAAAGGAACTGAGTTCTGAAGATCTGAAGATGGAAGTTCTGATGAACTAGTCCAGATGCTAAAGACTTTCTGTTTTCTTATAGACAAGATAGAGAAGTAATCCTTTTCTATTCTTTGTTCTGGCAACTCAAGTTATTATTCTGTATATCTTTGGATCATATATGATTCTAGATGATCACAGATAAAACTTTGAGGATAACGCATTCAGGGGGAGCTGTTGTTCCAGACTCTGAATATGTTTGTTTGGTGATTACCTTGTATAAAATGTTCAATCAAAATACTTGGTTTTGTCATCATCAAAAAGGGGGAGATTGTGAGAGCAAGAATTGTCTCTACAAGTCAATCTATGTTTTGATGATAACAATACGCATTTGTGAAAGAACTATTTTATGTTCTAACGTGTGTTGTGTGCAGATCATAATTACTGAAGATATCAGATCCAATAAAGCACCAACCAGATGAGCGTAATTGATTATATGCGAAGTTACTATGTGTGACGTAAGTCGCAAGAAGCAAGAATGCTTCTGTATCTGATCATGAACAGTCAGATCCAAGGATGCTGATATAGCTGTTGCAATGCTCTTGTGGATGCTCTCTGAAAGTGGTTAAGATTCTGAAGATAGCGAAGCTTCTGAAGAAGAGAACCAAAGTGCTGAAGACTCTCATGACTTGAAGTTCTGAAGGCTGAAGGCTCTGAAGACCAAGTGCAGAAAGACTCTGAAGACTTATACGTTCTGAGGATCATGGTTCCAAAGGTCAAGTGCTGAAGACTCTGAAAACGGATTCCTAATGGACAAGTTCTGAAGTTTCGGAAGACTTGAAGTAGTAAAGGATAATGTTCTTAAAGACAAGTGCTGAAGTTCTGAAGACTGATTCCTAATGGACTTCTTCAAAAGACTGAAGACTTGACGTATCAGATATCCTGTTAAGAAGGCTTTATTCATGCTTCAATAAATTACCAACAGAAGCCTCTGAAGTTTAGAAGTCAAATGTTAACGTTGTGAACGACTGTACACAGTGCCCAAGAAAGATCTATTATGTCACTTCTCCCACAGCAAAAAGGAGATGTGTCAGTACAACTAATTATTACACAACGTCTCTTTTCTAACAGCCAACAGTATTCCAACGGCTATATTTTACTGGGCTATTTAAAGAAAAGAGTAAACGCTTCTGAAGGTATCGATTTAGTCCATGAATGGAGAATTGATCAAAGTGTTGGTATGATGATAGTAGCAACGATGAGTTCTCGTTGTGCACTTAATATTCAAAGCTATCACCATTCATACATAACCATTGTTGTTGGAGCTTATGATCAATATTCAACACAACAACAAATTGGTATAGAAGCTGTTGATGAAGAAGACAACATTGCAAATCAGTCAAGTTATCAACCACCTTCTCGTCAGCGCTACATTGAAGATCTGAAGCAAGGAGTTGTTGCTCAAAGCGTGCTCAACCAAGAAGACGAAGAAGAAAAAGATCTACAAGATGTCAACAACTTTCAAAACAATATACATCTCTGTAGTTTCTTAGAATAGAAAGGATTTGTTGCTCATATCTTGCTTGAACACTTATGTGTTCTTTGTACTTAAACTTAGGAGTAATCTGCTTGTTAAGAAGCATTATTGTAATTTTCTGTATAACTAATTCTTGGTGAATTAGGATTCCTTGAGTGGTCAGTGTGACTGGAGACTCGAGAAGACAATGGCGAGATGTCATTGTGGTAAATCCTGAAATAGGGTCAATAGCGTTATATTCATTGCGATGAATCCCTGAACGTCTAGCTGTTGAAATCCTAGCAGTAGATCTTGCGAGATTGAAACCTGTAGGTCAATGTTCGTTATATTCATTAAGTTGAATCCCTGAACGGTTCATTGTGGGTTAGTTACAGCTGCGGTTGTGCATGTTGTTAGTCACCGGCTGTTGCCTGTGCATCTGTAATAGAGATTGATTATAGTGGATTAAGACCTTGTGTTCAAGGCGAAATCACCTGAGGAGGGTGGACTGGATTAGCCTTTGTGGTGAACCAGGATATATCATGTGTTCTTTACTCTTATGCTTAATGTCTTTGTTTATGTTTCTATATTGAGGATCAGAACCTTACATAAGCAAGTCAGAACCTTGCAACTCTGATAAGCTTCCGCTCTGCAAGTTCTGAATGATGTACACAACGTTCAGACTCTTATTGGTTCTCATGCTCTAAGCATTGCCAAGTCTGAATATAACTTCGCAAGTCAGAGTCTCTCAACGAACTCTGATGTAACGTAAAGTGTCTTGTTGATAAGAAGCGAAAAGTTCTTAAAATAATAAATACACAATTCAAACCCCTCTTTCTTGTGTCTTTCTCGTACCTTCACTAAGGTATATTATACACATATTTTACTATGGTATCTTGTTTCAAGTAACAGACAAAGAAAACATATGTAAGCTTGTTGGATACACTGATTCAAGTTGGTGTGGTGATGTTGATGATCAAAAATCAACATCAGGATATATGTTGTTGTTAGGTGATGTACCAATAGCTTGGAGTTCAAGGAAGGAATCTGTGGTGACTTTGTCCTCATGTGAAGTAGAGTACATTGTTACATCACTATGTGCTTCTCAAGCTATATGGTTAGTAAATCTAATTGATGAAATTGAAGAACAACATCGTGGAGCTTAGACTATGAAGGTTGACAATATTTCGGCCATAAATTTAACTAAAATTCCTATTCACTTTGGAGACATTCCTTTTATGAGCAACACACTTTTGTGAGAGACATACCACATACTAACAACAAAAATTTAGATAATACATATGTTAATTCTCCCAGTTATAAATGCTCAAGTATCCATAATCCTAACAAACGTTGAACTTCCTCACACTAGTCATACTTGTAATTTTTTTTTTCCAACACTTATAATACAAGTCACAACTACATAATCTCTTGTAATGTGATCATTGTAAAACAAGTGAATGCGTGATTACTCTTTCTTTTCAATTCGGATCTCTTCGACTTATTCTCATTTTAATTTATAAAATTGTGTTGCAAAAGCTTTGAACAAACTAGTGTGTCTCTTTGTAGTTGTGTGCTTGAGTTTTGCACCAAAATAATTTGTTGAGAGATCTACTGTTGAGCTTCCTTAGAGCATTAATATCGGCAAATTTCGGACGTTCCTTCACTGTTACCAAATTATTAATGTCAAAGTTTATTAGATGTTTGACTGTGTAGCATAGTTCTTTAACTTGAAATCGTTTCTGCAGTAACATACGTTTCTTTCATCTAAGTTTGATTAAAAATATATATAATATTAAATGTACGATGTATTATAATATTTTATAAGATCTATTTTAAAATTTTTGATGAGTTATATAAATATTTATAAAATATAAATGAATTGTTTAAATAATTAAAAAGTATAAAATAATATTAAAAATTTAATAAGATCCATTTAAAGAACTTAAATAGACACAATAGATGTGTATGCTCTTAGTGGTTACCCTCTAATTACAATTCGAATCTATTTCCCTTAGACACAACAAACAAACTAAAAGCTTCTAATCAAAAACAGTTGGCAAAGTTAGTGAGGTCTTTAAGTGGGGCAATAAAAAGCTAGGAATCAACAACCGCTAGTCAATATTCATCATTTGTGTAGGGCATAATCACACCAAAATAAAAGTAGTAGGGCATAGCAGCATAAAATATCTCCAGAAAGAGTCAAAAACCCTAGACACGTAGAGGATGTAGCCAAGGGATAAAAAAAGAAGATCATCGAAGTTCATGGAAGCCATTATTATAATAATTAATTTATCAACCACTTGGTTTACGGATAATCTCTGAATTATCATAATCTGCAAGTGATTCTCATAGCTAATAAAAAAACAATAAAATTAATAATAATTCATTGGATTGTATTCAAGAATTAGTAGTAATAAAACAAAATATACATGCATGAGTATGATGATCAGATACTTCTGCTTCACAACCGAAATACATTCCATAATAATTTGTTGATACAAGTTTTTCTTTTTTTGCAATCTCAAAAAAGATAATAAACCCAAACAAACTTTTCTTTCATGTGTATTTAAAAAAGTACCCACAAAGACAAATTAAGAACCAAACACATATACGATCAATTCAAGAAAGAAATCACCACCCAAAATGAAAATGATTAATTAAACAAAACACCACCAAAGCCACAATCCAACACAACCAACCGATCATATTCAATGAGAAGTAGTCTCATCTTTATGATGATCTTTGTCATCAACATCAGTAGCAGTCTTAGCATGATAACCAGGAAGCTTCTCTTTGATCTTTTCCAAAATACCTTTCTTCTCTCCCTCATGACCAGTTGTTGTTGTTGTTGCTGTTGTCTCTGTTGGAACAGGTGCAACAACAACTGGTGGAGGAGTTGTTACATCCTCAGTTTTCTTGTGTCCTCCTGGAAGCTTATCCTTAATTTTGTCAAGGAAACCCTTCTTTTCCTCAGTAGCTGTTGTTCCACCAACTACCTCAACTTTCTCAACTGGCACCGAAGTGTCCTCTTTCTTCTTCTTTTCCTTCTTCTTCTTTCTTTTCTCACCATCTTCTCCTTCCTCTTCACTTGACTATATATGCATGCACACATCAAAACAACTTCTATTATTTTTCAATAATACTAATAATAAATATTACAATACATAAAACGAATAAATCGAATCAAAGCGACAAGGAACTTCTATTATTTTTCAATAATACTAATAATAAATATTACAATACATAAAACGAATAAATCGAATCAAAGCGACAAGGGCATAAAACTAATCAAAGCTATAAGGGCTGAATTACTTACCGAGCTTGATGAGCTGTCAGATCGGTGAAGTTTCTCCAAGAGACTGGAGTGTTTCTTTTCACCTTCCTCTTCAACTTTGGTTTCTGATGGTGCTTCATACAAAGTCACCTTGTGACCAAACTCGTGGGCGATCGCCTCGTCTTGAGGAGGCTTATGTTCTTCATCCTTTTTCTTACCACCGAGAAAATCAAAAACACCTCTGTCCTTGATCTCTGTCTCAGAGTTGGTTGCGGATGTGGTCTCCTGGTACTTGTTCTGATTCTCCTCAGCCATGATGATCACTACTAACAAGATGGATCGAACTGGAAATTAATTAACTATAACTAAAATGGATTATGTAGCTGGAAATGTGAAATGAAAGGTAAAGTATGAGATGATGATGATAGTGTTGTTGTTGTTTAGATGATGGAAAACTAAGAGATGAGAGAGCGCTTTATACTAGTTCACTACTACACATAATGACACGCATACCCGCGATTAAGATTACAACTAATTAAAAAATTAAGATTAATCAAAATTAAAGGACAAGTAACTGACGTGTAGATTAAGTTTGAAGATTGAGCGTGAAATGGAATGCGTTTAGCCACGCTCCTATAACTACACTCGCTTCAATTATTTGTCATCAATTCACCTTTTCATTTTTTTTCTTAATGAACGTTATTTTTTTAAATATTTATGAAAATTATTTAAACAAAAAATATTGGTTGATAATACTCCCTTCATCCCACAATAAGTGATTCAGTTGACTTTTTACACAGATTAAAAAAAATGAATAAATGAAGGAGAGAGAATGATATTTTTACTAAAATATCATTATAATGTATTGAGAATGATAAAAATAATATTAATTAGAGGGTAAAATAGGAAAAGTTGCATTGAAAATTAAAATGAGTCATATATTTTGGGACACCAATTTATTTCAAATAGGTCACTGATTGTGGAACGGAGGGAGTAGTAAGTTTTATAATATTATTATTTTAAATTAAAAATAAAATTTAATGAGTTTTCAAATTTAGTTTGAAGAGAGCGAGTGAAGTAATTTGAAAAGCATTGCGAAGATGGAAAGAAAAGGGGAAAGTGTGAAAAAGATGAGGGAGACACGGCGTTACAAGTGAGCTGTGACAAAACCAATGGGAAAATGACACGTGGCGAATAACGTGGGGAGGAGGTGTATTGCGGGACCCGAAAAGGTCGGTCCCGTTGTTTTATTTTTGAGATGTCGGCCTGGATGCATGTAGTGCATTTTTAGGTGTAAATTATGAAAAAGAAGAGATAAAAAATGGAGAGTCGGTTTCTTGGGGGACTCGTGGCAGTGGTGGAGATGCAGAATAAGGATGTATTTTTCAGACAGGGACATTGTTTTTAGCTTCTTTATGTGATATTTGTCCATTTCTATAGTCTTGTAAATCTAACCATGGAAATGGACGGTTTAAAGACACATTGCTTCATGAAAATACATTCAACGTACAATAATTTAATGTTAATGAATGAACTGGGGTAGGGTCTCACAATCACAATGTGATGGACTACAGTCTAATATCTACTCTTTCCATTTCTTTATACATTTGTTTTTAACTTTTTATATCTATCAATATAATTAATTAGGTTTAATATTTTTAATATTAATGTTTTATTTTTTAATATTAATGTGTTTAAAAAAAAAATAAGTTTTATATAGGTCATCAATTTTCATTAAACTAATTGATATTACATTGTTTATAAAATCAAAACAAATAAAATTATTAGATTACACCCATTAAACTTATTTTTATTTTTTACTACACATTTTAAATATTATTTTGTATTGTAAATAAAATTCAACTATTTTTACAATTATTTTTATAAACAGAAATAAGATACAACATGTTGATGCAATTATTGTTATAAACGGACATTACCATTATTTTAATAAACTGAAATAAATTACACATTTTTTTATAAACGAGACAAATTCAACTATTAATACAACTATTTTTATAAATGGAAATAAGTTACAAATATTTTTTTATAAATGGACATACAGGAAGGCACTTATAAACAGGAAAAAGTCTGTTACAATTATTTTTATAAGCGCGAAAATTTATAAATATATTTATAAATAAGAAAAAGTCTATTGTAGATACAATTTTTTTTATAAACAATAATAAATTATAAATATTTTTATATACGAGTATAAGTTATAAATATTTTTATAAATAGGAAAAAAAAATTATCAAAAATCAAGCATCAGTTAAAAAATAGTGATGAATTTAGAATGATGTTAGCTGACATATTGAAAAAATGGCCTTACATTTAATTTAGTAATATATTAACTATACTTAAAACTACTATTAAAATATAATAAATTATATTAAAATTTCAATTTATCAAAAAATGTTAGTGTTTATTTAATGATAAAACGTTATCATTTATACTAAAAAATGTTATAAATATTTTTTGTATGATAAAAGAACATGAGACAATTATGATAGAAAAATACAAAAATTTGTTATGAAAAAGATAAATTTATCATTCTTTTTACATTTCTACAACTATGTATTATCATTTTATCTAATTAGTACACATAACATAAAATTTTATCACCGCATCAAAAGTAAGTTTTGTCTCTTTATAAAAACGTAGAAAATAATATACATTAATTGTAATTATTATAATAATAATAATATATATTAAATGTAGAAACTTTTAAGCATCTGACGGGAGTGTCATATATTTTAGGTTTGGAAAAATGGTCTATTATCTAAAATTGGTTTAATAAATTTTTAGAATTAAATATAATTAAATATGATAAAAAGTGATACCAAAATATATTTAAAATAGGTTTAATAATATTTTTGTCAAAAATATACTAAATATATTTTTTTTAAATTTACAAAAGTTTAAAAATTTTGTAGAGTTAAACTTCTATTATGAAATTCTCCTAAACAAAAAGATAGATAAAATATTTATTTATAACTGAAATAGTTACAATATACCATGGAGTATAGATATTCATTTATAACTGAAATTTGACGGGGAACTGTCATATATTGTAGGTTTGTGTAAAAATTGTAAATATGATATAATAAGAAGGATTTAAAATTGATATTTGACGGGAAGCTGTTATAAATTTTAGGTTTTGAAAAATTGACTAATATCTAAAAGGTAATGTTATTTGAATTGGAAAAATGATTTTATTCAAATATGTAGTTTTAAAATTAACTCATCTCGATTCAACTAAGTTTTGTTAACTCATCTGGATTCACGGGTAAATGTAAACGTATCTATGAGATACCAGCTGTAGACTATTCATTTTAATGGACATCTTTTAAATATTTCTCTTGCTGCTGTTTTATATAATTGAAGTTAGAGAATAAGTTGTACGATTTATTGTAAGTACGATTCAATGCTTAAAAGTTGGTGCATATTATTGTAAGTACGGACCAATTGAAAAATGAATTCAAACTTTACAAATAATGATTTGATCGCACGGGTTTCTTACTAGTTGCTTCATAAAAATACATTCAACGTACAATAATTTAATGTTAATGAATGAACTGGGGTAGGGTCTCACAATCACAATGTGATGGACTACAGTCTAATATCTACTCTTTCCATTTCTTTATACATTTGTTTTTAACTTTTTATATCTATCAATATAATTAATTAGGTTTAATATTTTTAATATTAATGTTTTATTTTTTATAATATCATTAATATATTTATTTTTTTCCTATAATATATAGCTAAGTGCCAGTTTTTTATACTAAATACATTGTTAGTGTTTTTTTTTTTTGTAAAGTGAGGGCCAAAGACTCAAAAGAAAAGAATTACAACCAAACTTTCTTAGAGGTGGAGTTCCCCAACTTATCTTCTACAAGCAAATCTTCAATGAAACTCGGAGCATATAAAAGATTCTTCATACCAGATTGCAAACTACAACCTGCTTTAGCCAGCGCATCAACACATCTATTAGCTTCTCTAAACGAGAGAGAAACAAGAGCCACCTCAAAACGGTTTATGAGGCTATCGATCTTACGAAGCATCTCTAACCCTTCCCTTTTGCTATATCTACCATGATGAAGATCTCTAACAATCTCAGCCGAGTCTGTATTAACTTCGACTTGTTTAAACCCCAAGTCCAAAACACACATCAAGCCCTCCAACAAACCCTATAATTCTGCCATATAGCTACTACAAGTCTCCAAATTCTTGTAGAATCCTCCCAACCAATTGCCTTCATCATCTCTTATCAAACCACCACACCCCGCCGTGGTACCCTCAATATAAGCACCATCTACATTACGCTTGACCATACCATGCTTGGGGGGAGTCCATTTAACAAGGATAATATCTTTAATTCTACCAACTGCCCTGTTATTCATCTTTACAGATTTTTCATAATTTTTCAACCGAGAGGCTACAACCAAACTAGGATTAATAGGTCTCACAAAATTCTCCTCATGCTCTTCTTTGTTACGCCAAACCAATTGGAATAGCATGTCATTGCCCACAAATTGCACCAACCATCTTTCACCTTCCAATTTTAGTTCTTACTTATCCAAACTTGTAAGTCAAGACTAAAGAACTCATGAAGAATTTCCAACTGCATAATTTGTCTCCACCTTTCCTTAGCTTTTGGACAATCATGCATCGCATGCATTGTATTCTCCATTACATGCCCACAAATCAAACATGCAGCAGAGCCTAGACCTCTCAAATTTTTATTTAGATTTTTTAAGAACTTTATCATGTTTCAAAATCCAAATAAAGGTCCTAACTCTCTCATGGACCTGCAGCTTCTAAATACTTTTCCAGTCTCTAGTATTGATGCAGTTGGTATCATTTGTCAAAAGCTCATAAAACACCTTAACTGAACCAGCTTCAGCTTGCACACCATCCAACATAAATTTGTCCGCATTTGTTCCAGCAGTAACAGACGGATGCTTGATTCCACTTATCTTAATAAGAACATCTCTTGGTAACCATTGCATCAATCCATGCCAATCCTAGTTACCTGTATCATCCAGCATTTCACTCACCTTAGCATTATTTAAGTTATCAGGAATGTTGCTCACATGATCCCAAATGCAGTAGTCAGTCTCAATCCAACAATCGTCCCACACATGAATCCTGCTACCATCACCTATATTCCACCTGCCATTCCTCGTCAGAAAGAGAGCAAACTTGTTTATAGCTTTCCATAAGCATGAGCCAGATTTCTTATTCAAGTGATACTTACTAAAATCCACATCCCTATAAATTCCTTTCAAAACTTGACACCAAAGATCATCATTATTATTAATTAGTTTCCAACTGAGCTTCATAATACAAGCTGCATTCATACTTCGCAGATCCCTTATTCCAAGACCTCCGTGATCTTTAGGTCGCATAACCAAGTCCCACCTTACTGCATGAATTTTCTCCTATAACTTGTGTCGCCCCATATAAAGTTTCGTTGCAACCTCTGAATCTCATCAATACACGCCTTAGGAAGAAGGTTTGTCATCATTGGATATATAGGAACTGCTTCAAGCACACTTTTAGCTAGCGTGATGCGACCCGCCATGGACAAAGTATTAGCTTTCCAACAAAACAGTTTGGCAGCAAGCTGATCAATAATATATTGGAAGTCTGATTTTCTCAAGCTTCTACCACTTAGAGGGACCCCTAAGTATTTGCCAAAATGTTGGACTTCTTTAAACATGGAAATATGCAGTAGCTTCTGTTTCAAGCATCTCGGAATGTTTCTCGAAAACACTATACTAGATTTCTCCTCACTAACCTCCTGGCCGGTTAAGCTGCAAAAATGATGAAGAACATTCATCACACACCTCATTTGAGATTCAGAGGCTTCCCCAAACAAAAAAAGATCATCGGCGAACATTAGGTGCGAGATTGTAGGGCCGCTAGAACCCATCTTGATGGCCTTCCAACACCCTTGAGACACCTCCTGCTCAATGATATGACTCAGTTTTTCCATGCAGAGCACAAATAAATAAGGAGAGATTGGATCCCCTTGACGGATACCATGTTGCGGACGAAAATAATCTCCACGAACACCATGCTAGTTCACATTTACTTTAGAACTTGTTACCGAATGCATGATGATATTGGTTAACTCCTCAGGGATACCAGCTTCCAGAAGAACCTGCCAAATGCACTCCCAGCTAATCTTGTCATAAGCTTTAGCTAAAACAATTTTAATAGCAAATAGTCCATTTTTACCCTTCCTCTGATGAATGAGCCTCATACTCTCCTTTGCTATAATGATATTTTCGTGAATCGATCGCCCCGGAACAAAGCCAGCCTGATAAGGAGATATCAGCTTAGGCATACAACTCTTCAGTCTTTCAACAATAATTTTACTAATCACCTTGTATAAAGAGTTACACAAGGAAATTGGGCGAAAATGCGCCACCTGAAGCGGATGCTCTCTTTTCGGGATCAAACAAATATCCGTCTGATTAATGGATGCAATTTTATCAGGCTTGTTCCACAGCTCCTGCACGAAATTGCACACACTATCACCAACTATATTCCAAGATTTTTTATAGAACCCTGCTGGGAAACCGTCCGGGCCAGGCGCTTTCCAAGGCTTCATGGAAAACATGGCATTCTTAATCTCCATGTTAGTAATAGGATTTTTCAGCCATCGAATGTCTCCTTCATTCAGAACTGGGAATGTAATATCAGTATGATTCCAAACCTGCCACTTTTGCTTAGCAGTAAACAACTTTATATAGTATTCCTTTATCAGAGCTTGCAGCTGAGCTGCATCTTCTATCCATCGCCCATCATCATCCTTTAGCATAATAATTTTATTCCTTCTTCTTTTATTAATCGTTTTGAGATGGTAATATTTAATATTGCGATCACCGTCAGCCAGCCACTTTGTTCGATACCTCTGAGTGTTTTCTTGATTTCACCAAAAAAAAAAATCTTTATTTGCATGTTCAATATATGGAGGTCTCTTTTTTAAACTTTCTCACAAGGTCTAATTGGGTTTGTGTGAAACAGTCCACTACAAAGTTTTATAAGCTCAAATATATGAAGAGTCTATGGGCTATCATAAGACATGGTAATCAAATATTTGAGTCGGTTTAAAATTTTGAAGATCGTTAACAATAATCAACTTCCTAACTAAGATTGGGACATGCTAATGATCTCCCTAATTTACCCTTCCTTGATTATTAACATTACACTATGATTTTCCCATTTCGGTAATTTACAAATTCAATAATTCACAACCAATCACAACTCATGCTTTGTACACATGGCATACATTTCTTCAAATGCAAAGGCTTTTTCATTGCCCTATAAAAACTTCTCATATATTTAAACATTTCCAGCATACTTGTCTTCTCATTTCTCTACACTCATCCTCACTACAACAAAACCGGCGATAATACAACCACTGCGGGTTGAGCCGTCGAAGGCCGATATCAACTGCACCGGTTCATCAACCAAGGTATGTCTACGTTTTTTTGCTTCAAGATTCGCCATGGTTGTGATTATCTCGTCTCCATTTTTTCCTCACTTTTGGGTGCAAAATCTTAGCTTCGAAGCATCAAGTTTGTGTTTCTTTTACATCCGTGTGTTTCAAAATCTAAGCTTCGAAAACATACCGTCTTTAGTGTTTTGTGTGTTATGTTTGAAAAATCTAAACATGCAAGCATAAAGTTTGTGTTTTTTTTAACATCAAGTTGTTTACAAAGTTGAATGTAGACCTGCAAAAAAAAATGAAAAAGAGAAAGGAAAGTTTGTTGTGTTTCCGTAGTTTTGTCTGAAAAATCTAAAGTTGCAAGTATAGAGTTTGTATTTTTTTTTATATACAGTTGTTAACAAAGTTTAAATGAGACCCTGAATAAAAAATGACAAAGAGATAAAAACTGGTTCCAAAGTTGCAAGCATATAGTTGGCTTTGAGTAGTTATTAAATACTGGTTCCAGTTACAAGTGCAACATCATAAAAGTTTCTTACATATTGGTCTTTGTCTTTACTTATTTCGTAACAGTTAAAATTTTTTATGTATGCTCATTGCATTTTTTATTCGAGTGTTGTGAAGGATCATGTCAAGACCACCGATTTTTATCAAAGACTTGAATCCTAACCATAACGTGTGGAAATTGGTTGTTCGTGTCGTCGATATTTGGTGCGTTAAAGAGCGTAACGAACAACAACATGTTGAAGCTGTAATACAGGATGCAAAGGTGTTGGTTTTACGTTTCTTTTGTTGAGTCTTTAATGTTAAGACTTTATAATTTGTTAATGTGTTTTGTTAATGTGTTTATGATAAAAATCAGGGTGACCAGATTCATGTAGTAACCCGTGCACGCGAATTTGAAATTTGGGACAAGGCGATAGAGGAAGATAATACGTACTTGGTTTATAATGGTGAACCTTTGATCAATGAATTACCCTTGAAAGTATGTGACAACGACTACAAGTTGTTTTGGAATCGTGCTACAACTATTACTGCAATAGAAATCCCATACATTCCACTGCACACATTCAAGTTTAAATGCTTTAAGGATTTTCTAAATGGCGATTTCGTTGTTGATCGATTATATGGTAACTTCTGTTTTTCCGTTCTCTACATCATTTTGTGTTATAATCGAAAACTGTATTAACTTTGAAAACATCCATAAGTAGATGTGATTGGTGTTGTTCAGCATGTGGTTAGGACCCAACAACAAGGAGTTGGGAAAAAGGCTTGTATCAATTTAACTGTCTCAGATGAAAGGTTTTTTAAATATAACATTTTCACTCAATGTTTCCTCATACTTTTGCTTAATCATATTTGACATAATGATTTATAATGGTGTTTTTGTAGTGGAACTGAGATGGATTTAACTCTATGGGAGTCATATGCGACACAATTTATGTCGTACAATGTGGACAACGGAGAACTCATTCTCATACTAACACTTGCTTGGTGTCGCCAAAGCTCATGTAAATCTACTAATTCTTTTATTTTATGTTGATTTGAATTATATAACTTTGTATTTTCTAATTCATGAATTTCTTTCCATCCGTTGCAGCCTCTGGAAAACTAAACCTCTCAAATGCTTGGAATGGGTCCAAACTACTTCTGAATTTTGACCATCCTCAAGTTGTCGATTTCAAGACAAGGTAAAATATTTTGTGTAGATTCAAGTTATTCACTTTACAACCTAAGATATATATACATTAGATTTGGCATATGTTTGATTGTATTCCTGACAGTTATACTTTGGTTTAAAACTTAGATATGGAGACGGAAACGCAACTCTGGAAGCCTCTCAGAGTAGATCACTCAACTCATGCTCTCAAGGGACATTTGATGATAGATCTTTTTCCTTTACAAAGGATGTCAGGAGCATTAGAGAGATGCTTACTATGCGCGAAGTAACTTCCTTTTGTTACTGATAGATTTAGTAAACATTAGTGTATTTTGCAACCATTTTTGTTTCTGCCCCATCCATTAATTCTTTCTCATAATGTAAGCATGTTTTAGTATTCTTTATTGTTTCATGTAGGAATCCTTCTGCAATACAGTTGGGACAACCAAGAGGTTCAAGTCCAATCCATTTGGTTGGTACTATGAAGTTTGTTCCCAGTGCAACAAGACTAACCAATGCTTCTGTGCTGACAAGAAGTCAACCCCAATAACTAAGTAATCACATTTATTTCTTGAAAATAAGTTCATTGCCCAAATTGCGAAAATATTATATATCAATGCCTTTACTCAAATTAATTCTAACTTTTTGCGTTACAGGTACAAGATTGAAATTGAGGTTGAACATGACAATGTGGTTGCTAATTTTGTTTTCTGGGACAAGGAGTGTATACCAATTATTGGTATGTCTGCACATGCTTTAAGACAACTCATGAGACAGGTTTGTATTTCAAATTTTATTCTTTTTTTTCTGTCCATTTCCTTTTATAAATAACAACAACTATGTTTTCAATATCCAGCCATATCTGCATCTTCTTACACTGGGAAACCATTGTTGAATGATGAATGATAAATAACAACAACTCTGTTTTCAATATTCAACAAACAAAATATATTACATAATTTTAGCAGTAAATGATGAATGCTAACGTTGTTATATCATCCCATACAATATTATGATTCAACTTACGATATATTTCTTATAGTTTACTAATATACATTCTCTATAAGACCATATGTTTCTGCCTGTAACCGCTTATCATTGTTCTTCATAGACCAATGAAGACCATCCCTTGATTTATCCTCAGCACCTTGATAACTTGCTTGAAAAGAAGTTTGCCTTTCGTGTTAAATACCAGCCATTTTACAAACAGGCCTATGTTGTGAAACTTACTCAAGATAAAGAGGTCCGACAATAAATTGAAGATGTCATGGTTCCTCCCATGGTATGTTTTTCAAATTCGCAATGGCAGATATATTATTAATGTCCGACAACAAATTAACTAAATAACCTCTTGAAATTTATGTTAGGATACCGCTGTCACCCTCGTAGACGATGTTGATCGCAAGGGGAAAGCCCCTGTCATAGAAGAAAATGACAACCTAAACAACAGACTGACTCAAACTTCAAATACCACAGTAAGTGGTGATCCATGCTTTTTACATACAAAAATAATTCCTTGACTTTTTTTAACATTTATATTTTACGGTTACAGAGTAATGCTTCTGCTGCTCAGAATTGGAGCCCTTAACCATGCTACACGCCTTCAAAAAGATTGCCACCAGATGTCCTAACTCAGGAGGCAGAACTCTCAGACATGTTACCACCAAAACAATCTGCCACAAAGGGTGCAAGATCCAAAAGTGCCAGAGTCAACAAGAACAAATAGTTGTCTTCAACTTGATCTTTTAAGTTTTGTTGTTATATTTTTTGTCTAATTAATCCTTGGACCTATCTTTTAACCACTGTTGTTGTGGAACAATGCTAATTATGGAAAACTCCTATGTTTTGTAATGAACAACCAATGTCCTTGAAACAAATTGTGCTTCCTAAGACATTAAATATAATACTTGTGTTTTGACTACTCTCTTTGTATGTTTCTCCTATTTATTGTTGAAACTTTATATAATCCAAAGCCTTCATATATGGACTGATCGAAGTACAAATGTTGCTGCTATATTAAATAAGCTACAAACAACATTATTTGGACATATCATTATTAAAGCTATGCATACGTGATTGGTATAACATGCAGAGAACGGCCATAAAATGACTATGCTATATTTCTTCTTCTTTAAAACATTGAATTTATACTTATGATCACTCTATCGCTAACATAGTAGCATTATGCATCCACCACTAAAGTATTAGATAGTTTTTTGTTTTAATTTTAATACATGAATCTCATAACACAAATTTGCTTTAATATTTTAATACCATGTGCATCATTATATTATTTGAAAACATTTACTTTAATAGCTTCATAGCTTCGTAGCTTCTTAACTTAACCTCATCATTATTATTACTTTAAAATTAAATAAATGAGTAGTTATAATTATTTTCCTACTATCCCATAGCCTCACCTCATTAATTGGTGGGTAAACTTTGCTTCAAAAGATAACATTTGCTGACATTCCCATCTTGCGTGTGAATGTATGTATTTTTTCTTTCAATGCAATAGACAATCAATTTAATGAACCTGACACAATATGCCATTTTTTTAATAATAAAATTTCTAGAATTTCTTTATGAATATCAGCCCAATTAATTTTGATTGGACTTCTGTTGCCTTTTCAATGCTTCATTTTCCTTAGTTTCCGTGCAAATTCATGATCAATGTGTGCAATGATAATTTTTTTTGTTTAAGTCTACACTCATTGCCAGCTTGCTAATGTTTGAGACTGCACCATAATGGAATACACTGCAAACTAGGTACTATCTGCAGGTCCCATGTTTTCATTTTTATAGTATACTGCACTTATATTTAATATTACACCTTTTGTAAATTACTGCAACAATGATAATATTATTACTTATTACAGTCTAACTAAATTGGCTACATTTTCTTAAAACCTAACTATATTTACTAAACACAAGTAACTATATTAACTATACACATATTTAATAAAGTTATTTTATATTTAATAAATAATAGATTTGACAACCATATAAAATAAATTACCTTTGAATTTTAAAAGATTTTAGCTTTACAAACACAATGCAGTAATATTGCTATCATACATAGAACTCATACAATTGCATGAACTTCATCATCAAATATAGGTAATTCATTCCTTTTAGTGTTTTATATCCTTCAGTCATATTTAACCTCCATATGAATCTTGCTAACTACTGCATTTGTTTATCTTCTGCATTAGCTGCTCATTAATACTTCCCATTACAATCTTTCAACAATGGAATGAAAATTTGTTATTACTTTCTTCTATATTTTAGTCATTTCATTGTTAGTGATTCCATTGCTAACTTTGTATTTCTTTCAAGTGCCTTAACTCATTAATAAATGTATTTCTATTACTTTTTCAGGTTAACAAACTTTGTAATCTTAATATCAACATCATCATGAATCCATTGGTAAAAAAAAGGTATGACAGAACTCAATTTTTTTGCCATTCATCACAGTTCCATCAATGATGCTCCTCTCATGCATGGTATTTTCATTTTACGTATCATTCATCGTTATGCTATTATGAAAAATATAAAAACTATATAACTCATATTTCCATATAATCATAGGCTTAAATCTCCTTACATTTATGACACTTTGGTCTATTTCTATTAAAGTCCATAACGCTTTAATCGAACTGCAATTATATTATTTGATAAATGTAGGGAAAACAACATTGATTATATAATTAATAATGCTACTTTCTGGAGGCAAAATTCATCCAAGCGTGCAAGATTTCGTAGATTTCATACACTGAAACAGAAGAAATTTAAACACTTTAAACATGATAGTCTGACCATCACAACTACGCCTTCCACTAATAGGATTCCCCTATCAGATATATCACTGAGAACTTTAAATCGAACTTTCAATTCCCCATATCCACATACTCAACCTACTCAATCAAAACATGGTATTAAAACTCCACCAACATTCCACAACATTACAAACATCGGCACAAATCTACTGCCTATGTTCTCCAGTGTCCAAAACAACGTACATGATGAAAATCATAATCCAGCCAATCTACTTCAGCCAGGCTGCAGACAACTTCATTCAAACTTTCTACATATTTCTACGACTTTGGTTTTGTAAGTAATATTACTTATCCTGAAACTTATATTTGGTTTAGTACATTATTATATTTTGCAATTAATTGTTTCATACACTGTCCAATTAGGGAACCAAAAAGTCCTTTACAACTCAAAAGGGGTAGAGGGCGTCCAAATAAGGATCTTCGTTTTCTAGAAAGAGCGCAAAATCTAATGAGCCACGATCGAAATAATGTCATTCCCAATGTCTTGCAAAACAAGCATGCATTAACTAAAAAACACCGTATTCAATGGAACACAAACATCCATTTAACATGACGGTTCATTTACTAATTAGACCGATCCAAACCCAAACTTTACATGCATCATTGATTTTTTACACGGATCTAACTGTCATACCACGATCAACACCAAACTCATTCAACATGTGGTTTAACAAAAAAATACCATTACGATACAATACTATATCAAACTAAAGATGATTCAAAAACATTAACGAGATTCATTGAAACACTGTTAACATTACCTCATTACAGCTCCCCTTTCCGTTTCCGGTTCCATGGTTTTCTCCGTTGCAGGTTCTTCACAATGACGGAAACACGCACAGTGAAACGGACACTTGAAACCCAATTTGTTTCTTCTCCCCTAGATATCATTTA
Source organism: Lathyrus tuberosus (assembly GCA_022829125.1). NCBI lineage: Eukaryota > Viridiplantae > Streptophyta > Magnoliopsida > Fabales > Fabaceae > Lathyrus > Lathyrus tuberosus. The sequence continues at coordinate 4,932,729 of JALAZF010000403.1, read as the reverse complement.
TAACACTTTCTCTTGGGCCCCTAAATGTCTTTTTCTTTTGGGCTACCGTTTCATATTTTATTACTATTATTATACTAATTAAAAACTCAATTAACAATACCTTCTAATGAAACTTGTGCGTGCCATGAACTTGTCGAAACTCCTACTCCACTATCGAGGAGATTGTTTCAGTCCATATAAAGGTTTCTTCAATTTGCACACATAATCTTCCTTCCCCTTTTCGACATACCCTTCAGGTTGCCTCATCAGGATTGTTTCATCTAGATCACCATACAAGAACGCAGTCTTCACATCCATCTATTCCAGTTCAAGGTCAAACTGTGCCACCATGGCAAGCAACATTCTAATGGACATGTGCTTCACAACAAGAGAGAACACATCATTGAAGTCGACACCTTCTTTCTGAGTGAACCCCCTAGCGACCAATCTTGCCTTGTATCTCTTCGACGCCACTCCTTCGATTCCTTCCTTAACATTGAAAATCCATTTACAACTGACTAACTTGGCTCCAGAAGGTTTCCTGATCAGTTCTCATGTGTTGTTGTCATGAAGAGATTTCATCTCATCATCCATGGCCTTCAGTCATTCAGTCTTCTTTTGACTCCTCATAACTTCCTTATAGTCTCTAAGCTCTTCGTCGAGAACCTCACTTGCAAAGATTAAGGCATGAGCTATAAGATCTGCATACCCAAGTCTTTGAGGTGGCTTGATGACTCTCCTCGGCCTGCCTCTTGCTAGAAGGTAGTCATTATCAGTCTCCTCATCTTCGACAATATCTTCTGCTTCTTCTTCGACTTTATCTGGGGTACGTAATTCAGCATCAACATGCTCCACCTCAACAGGAATCTCTCCCTATTCCAGCTCTTCGTTAGCATCATCAGTTTTCTTGAAAGTCATCTCAGCTTCATTGAAAACTACATCTCGACTGGTGATACACCTCTTGTGACCTGGCTATAGGCACCATAGCCTATAAGCTTTGACTCCTTCAGGGTATCCCATGAACATGCATTTCAGAGCTCTAGGTTCGAATTTGTCTTGCCTAATATGAGCATAGGCCACAGAGCCAAATACTCTAAGTCTGAAGAGACTAGGTGGATGTCCCGATCAAACTTCTTCAGGTGTCTTCATTCCCAAGTGTTGCGGTGAGAATCAGATAATAAGCTATTAATTAACTTGCATCACAAAACTTTGAAGTTCACCACCGACTTTGATTTATCCAAAGGAAAGGTTCAATATCAAGAAAACCTAAAGGGGGAGATCTAAGGTTCTGGGGTTGGTTATACTAAGGGAAGGTATTAGCACCCTTAATATCTGTAGTACTCTACAGGAACCTCTTGTTTAGTTTATGTTATGTTTGCTAAAGGAATTTGTACTAAGGGTAAGGTAAAGACTTAAGGGTATATACGCTAAGTTTTCTCGCTAAGACGTCGCATCTTATTTCTCCAGTGTTTGGGAATTGAAACAATGCCTTACATCCTCAGCAAGGTTTAATAGAAAGCATACCACAATAATTATGGATAATATTTTCATCATCCTCCCCGATCTCTACTTAACAACAATTTTGATAAGTGGAATGAAACAACATAAGGATATATATTTTTTGTTTTCATTAACATAAAAGTAGATGAGTGAAACGAATGGACTTAATCAAAATGTGCACAAACATTTCATTAATCTTGCCAATTTAAAAATACAACAAAGCTTATAAGCAAAACATATTCAAAGCAAAGGAAATATAATTTAAAATGCTGAAATGAACAAAATACAGCTAGCTTTGGCGAATTGATTTCAGAAGATCTCAGTTTTCGGGTCCAAGCGGAGGAACACCTTCGCCACCAATCACTAGCTCCTTGTGATACAGAATCTTGAGAGGCCTCGCAAGTCTCTTGCCTTTTGCTTCAGAAATCAAGGTATTGGCATCTGACTCACTTTCTTGGGGTTGCAGCATTTTCAGCAGGTTTAGCAGTCTTGCTTCAAACTCTTCGCATTCTCCAATGGGATGCCCCATTGTACCAGTACGGAATTTGCATAGAATCTCTGGGCAATCTTCTTCGAATATTAAATCTTTTTCGTGGATCAGATTTTGCACAGTAGCCTCTAAGGCTCGACAACTATCCAAGTCGTGCCCTTCGGCTCCCTTATGGAATTCACAATTCAGATTTGGGTTGTGCCAAGGTCCTGGCATAGGGTTGAGAAGTCGAGGAGTTACCAAATTGTTATGCATCAATAGTGGGAAGAGTTAGCTTAATGGCACTGGAATGGGCTGGTAGTGAACCTTGCCCCTTTTGGCAGAGTACCTCTTCTTGTTTTGGTTTCGAGAACTTCGAGGAGAAACAAACGTTGGAGGGTGAGACGCCCTTTTGGTAGACACCTGATGATGATATTCTGGTGCAAGACCAAAACCATGTGTTGGCTGGTATGAAGTTTCCCCAAAGGCAGATCCTTGGTATGGGAGAACCACAGGAGATGAAAAACTGATAACCTCTCTCGGAGTAACATGGTGAGCATACTCCTCTTTCTTCATTAGAGCTTGCAAAGTTTCTAGAACCCAATTCATCTGGTATTTGAGGATTCTGACCTCTTCTTTCAAATCTTCTTGGTTCTTCAGAATTTCATTCATTGTCGCCATTGTCTTGAATAGGTGCTAGGTATCCTTCAGACATGGAAGAAGAGGCGCAAGACTGAGAAATGCGAATGTGATGCGAATGCGCATGGAATGCAAATACAAGCCAAGTGGTTTCAAGGAACTCAAAGGCAAGTTGCAAAATTTTTTTTGGAAAAACTGAAGAAGTTTTTATTTTTAAGATCCAAGCTCTATTGATCTTTTGAAAAGGAAATGAATGTCTGAATTCCTTGAAACCAACAATGGATGCAAATGAGATGCATGCAATGCATAAACGCGGGTAAATATACACAGATATATGTACACAACATAGCACATGAGTCATAGGTTTAGAGGTCACATGAATGGAGCCATGGTCTACCCATCCCAACAAGGTGTGGACTATAGGTTCATCAACTGTAGAACAGGGTTCTAAAATCTCCCAGAGTCTATGTAAATCCTTCGGATATTATCGGCCTGCATGACTACTCGCGCGGGTTAATAATATTCTCAAGATAAACTCGTCTGAGTGTAGTATCGTGTAACAACTACTTGGGACTTACTCCCTTATAGCCACCGCACTACATCCCAAAAGGCCAAGTGGGGTGAAGGTAACTACGGTCCTCAGAATCCCTGGCTCCCAATTGCAAAAGTAATATCAATGCGATAGCTCACATCAGACATCAACAATCCCAAAGGGGCTCATCTGAGTATGGTCATCATATGCCATAGATTGTTAGGACTACTCCCAATAACTGACTATTGATTACACCACGATCCTATCATATATGTGCTCTCGAGTCCGGGTTAGGACTTTATCTCACCACTCAATGGTACCATGCCAACAGAAGATCTCAAGCAAAATAGAATAGACAGATATACAAATATGTACAAGTAAGCAAGCAAAACAAATACAAGCATAAAAAAGGTGGGCTTAACCCTTAAATAATTGATTTCCCCAATGAAGTCGCCATTTTTGTTGCGGTGAGAATCGGATAACAAGCTATTAATTAACTTGCATCACAAAACTTTGAAGTTCACCACCGACTTTGATTTATCCAAAGGAAAGGTTCAATATCGAGAAAACCTAAAGGGGGATATCTAAGGTTTGGGGGTTGGTTATACTAAGGGAATGTATTAGCACCCTTAATATCTGTAGTACTCTACAGGAACCTCTTGTTTAGTTTATGTTATGTTTGCTAAAGGAATCTGTACTAAGGGTAAGGTAAAGACCTAAGGGTATATACACTAAGTTTGCTCGCTAAGACGTCGCATCTTGTGCCTACGTATCTGACTAAATAATCAGAGCAACCGTAGTTCACCTAACTAAAAGGGTGAGGAACCATTGACTATGGCCAAAGTTCCAAGGGGAATGAGTATGAGCTCATATAGAGTTTAAGACACTCTCTAAGTCTAAGTTATGATGGGGTAAAGTGGATACTCAATGTGATGAGTCCCACATAGAGTCCAGGAACTCTAACTTAATTCTAAGTTGTGATATTGAGTGGCTATGAGGCCAAAAGAAAGTATGCTATGGCTATGAGGTCACAGAGAAGGTGGCCATGACTATGAGGTCAAGGCTGGCAGGTGGCTAAGACTATGAGGTCAAAGCTGGTATCCTATGACTATGAGGTCAAGGAGGATGTAAATACCTATGACTATGGGGTCAAGGGTTGATTATGAGATATCTATGACTTTGAGTTCAATAGAAAGACTTTCCTTTGGAACAAGGGGAGACTAACAGTTCTCATGGGCATAATGTTGTACAGATATTTATATGAAGCAAAGCATTCTAACAACAAGATATCAAAGTGAAAATAAGCTCAAAACACCATACAAGGTTAGAAACACATGTATTAAATTAAGATGAACAAGATAATAGGATGAAAGAATCGAAGAAGTCAAGGTGGTCATGGAAAAAACCTAAGAAGGTCTTTTACTTCCAATATTAATAAATGCTTCACAAATGTTTGTCTTCACCAATTTCTTTTTATATTAAAAAAGTAGACACATTAAGGAGTATTTTACAAAAAAGAATGGGCAAAAAAGAGTGAAAAATGACCAAGTTATGAGTTTTTGAAAATAAGGCATAAACCAATAAATAGAAAATAAATAAGTGATAAAAAAAGAAAAGGAGATGTCCCACATGGGACTTGAACTCGTGACCTAGGGGATCAAGGCCCAAAACCAGGACCAGTTGTGCTGCGCGCGTGCTTGATAGGTTACAGACACCAAAACAATATATTGAAAACAAAGGCGCTTTGGAAAATTACAAATAAAAGGGACTGGGGCGAGGGGGATTCGAACCCCAGTCCTAAGGGTCAAATGGGCTGTGTATGTGTGTGCTTGCCACTAGGGTGGCTGTTACATCTGGTTAATTAGTGGAACCAAAAAATGAAATATTCAAACGAGTTCTAGAGATAGAACTTAGGCACCACGATTGGGTCTCTAGCCTCAGTAACAAACTCAAAATCAGCTTAACCTGCCAAGCTCTTCCACACATCAAGAACATGCCAGCAATATTTAAGATGTTAACTCCATGTGGTTCAAACCTAAACTAAATACAAGAATAGTAATCACAAAAAAAACCTTTGAATTCCCAAGCACAAGAACAAGGTTTTTATGGGCTTGAGACCTAAAACCAACAAAGACACAGCAGAGGGAAAACAAGGTATTCAGTGCAAGGAAAGAAGTAAAATCTTGGTTATGGCAAGATTAACTTAAAGTATAATCAAAACTACTTTGACAGTAGCCCTTGGCTAATGTAGATGGGCACTGTAACGACCCAGTTTTAGTCTGTTTTATTTAATCGAGTCATTTTGATTATTTTATTATTATATTATTTTATTTCTGACTTTTATCTGAAAATATGTTATTTTTAGTCGTGATTATATTTTGTCGCGTTTTGAGAACGTTTGCGAGATATTTGAGTGTGGGGGTATTTTGGTCTTTTCATTTATTTTTCCTAAGTTAGTATGAATAGAAATAGAAAGAGAGAAAAATAGTAAGAAGAGAAGAAGAGAAAAAGAGGAGAAGAGAAAGAGAAGAGGAAAAAGAAGAAAAGAGAGAAAAAACTTGGAAAAGAAGAAATCAATCAACCGACTTTCTAAAACACGATTTAATCGGGTAAGGGTGCGAAACTCGATTATCTTATCATTGTGTATGATTATGTATGTGTGTGTGTGCATGTTGTCTTGCTTTTCCATAGTTTCCGGTTATAGGTCGAAAACGAGTAAACGAGTAGAAATCGATGTTTTCACGGTCGAAAATCGATATAATTTGCGTTGTATGATCACAATGTGTTTATGAGTCATTGCTGATAATTATTTTGCTATTGGAATTGATTTGGAATGAAAAATGAGGTTTTAGGGGTTTTGGATCAATGTAACCCGTAACAGAATTTTTCTGGTTCTGGTGTGATTCGCCAGGCGAATTTGGGATTTGCCAGGCGAATTTGGGATTCGCCAGGCGAATTAAGTCTCGCCACTCGTTCGCCAGGCGAAGTGCTGGCGAAGGGGGATTCGCCAGGCGAAATCGTAAGTCGCCAGGCAAAATCGGAAAGACAGAAATGGGGTAGCTTCTGTAACTTTTGGGGTTTTCTAATTTTGTGGTTCGCCACTAGTTCGCCAGGCGAAGTGCTGGCGAATGGGGATCCGCCAGGCGAAATCCTAAGTCGCCAGGCGAATCTGGCTATTTCTCAATAAATTCTTTCCTTCGAAAATTCATAATTTTTGATCCGTAACTCGGATCGAGGCGTTCTTGGTACCGTTAGAAAGCTACTGAAATGTTCTTTCTTATTAAAATGATTTTGAGGTTGTTGGTCGATCTAATTATGTCGGGACTTTGGAGTGTGTTATTTGTTAACTTTTACCGTTTTAATGATGTGCATTTGATGTGTTATTATGCAACATGCTTGTGGTATGAATCGTATGACTTGTGTGCTGTTGTGAAATGAATATGCACGTGATATATGTTGTGATGATGATTTGTGGCCTAAGGGCAAGAAAATGCAATGTGTGGTATTTGACGATATATACATGATTATGGAATATGTATATGTGTGCATTTGAATGTCATGAGTCCTTGTATGCCAAGCATCATGATATGCATGTTGTTAATGTCGTGTGCCCATGTGGGGTGTGAGCAATGGTTTGGTTCCAGAGGGAATCCGCTATAACGTCGTGTGCCCATGTGGGATGTGAGTGATGATTATAGACGGTCGTGTGCCCGTGTGGGGTGTGAACGATCCATAAACGTCATGTGCCCGTGTGGGGTGTGAACGACGGGGAACATCGTATGCCCGACGGGGAGTTACAGTGATGTAACGAGCGATGATTCCAACAGAGTTCCTGAGTGAACTAATGATGAGATTGATGGATGAATGGTACCGCATATGCATTGCATAGAGTCGTTATGTCGGTCTCTGTGCATTTGCATAAATCATGAATATGATTGACTATGTGTGAGAATTGTGAATGAATTGATATATGTTGGTGATAATTGTATTGTGTATGATTGATATGCATTGGTGATGGATAAATGAGATATGTATGGTGTTGTGTGGCATTTGGATTATGTTGTACGTGGCGGTGAGAATATATATGTGTGTAATTTTGTGTTATTATATAATTATATGCAATTATATTATGATTGTGTTTCTCACCCTTCTGCTGTTTTAATGCTCTATGAGGCATTGCAGATTAGATTGCTGGAGGTCTTTTTGTGAAGCTTATGTCTTCATTCTTTTGTCGGTCGGCTCTGATATGTGGCACCGGGTAGTTAGGGAGACCGTTGGTGACTTGTGTGTATAAGTATATGCTTCTTTTGGGATTGTACATGTATGATTGTATTTGACAGACAAAATTTTCATGATGTATATATACGAGATTCAGTACAGATTTTTTGCTTTTATTCTGTATGTGAATTGTGGGTAGTAGGAACTGAGTTCCTCTGTTTGTATCACTACCTGATTGTTGCATATCTTTATGGGTAGGTTTATGTTTATTTGTTTCAATTGATGTGACCCCTCGGTCTATGCCGTGAATGTTTTAAATATACTATGATTAATTGTTATCGCTTTAATAGCTTGGGGGTATAGGTTGGGGTGTTACAGGCACCACAACATAGAGGGCAAGTGTAATTTAACATCCTCTGGACAAATCCAAAGTGCCCTTAGTAGGCATATACAGACTTTGGGCGGAAGGTAAAAATTTCACACATTCTAACCTTATCTTCACTGTTAGTATTGTAATGATAAAAGTTCAATGAGATTCTTTTGAAAATTTAGAAGTAGAACAACAAGGCTATCATTCAAGTAGAGAAAAATGGAGTTCACATATTCATAAGTGGAAAGTTGAACTCAATCATGTACATATTGGCATGTCATCTCAAAACTAGTGTCAACAAGTTTGCATCACCAACAACATTTATCACATGATTGTTTGGCAAAGAAACAAAGAAGCAAAGGAGTCATTATGGTAACAAAGTAATCATGAGATAGTGAGCACAAAACAAAAACATAAGATCAGGATTTCTCACGCGCACAGCTAAGTTGACTTCAAGGTGTACAAGAAAACTGAGTCATAGCATAGTTTGTATATAACGTAGGACAAAGGCCTCAAGAGTTCATCAGTGTTAGGAAAATCAGTCTCATACCCAATACAACTTGGTTAAAATGTAAATAGAAAAACAGTTATTAATGCATAGCTTAGTCCAGACAAAGGAGGAGAACAAATATCAGATAGGGAAACATTAAGGCATGGTTAACACCCTATCCTCAACAACACTTTCAGGCCATCCTAGAAAGACCTTGACAAATGCTTCATCATAGTTCAAAACACAACATACTTCCAAATTATTAGTAGTGAGTAAGGTCTTATTAAAGTTCACACATGTTTTAAACAAAATAAAATGTCTAGGTATCAGCCAAAAGGCATATGACTGATGACATCCATAAACATCCAGCAAGGTGGCATAGCAGTAAACTCAATGGACTAGCTGTAATGTAACAGTACTAAATGCATAATCAAGGTGGGCTCAAGAATCAAATAGAAAAGCCTACAAGACCTAGTAAACATAAAGCTTAAAGAGATAGGTGTCCATGCACTTAGATGACAACTACAAGTGCTCCTTCACTTTAGCATATGACAAGGACTCTCATCAAGCTTGGTCCAGAATAGAGCAGGTTACACAATAAGGTATGTAAACAAATGGTTGTTCACAGTGAAATGCCTAGTGATCATGTGCAACATCAACCAAAACAAGTGATTCATGGTATGGACACAATATAGACCATGGAATGAATATGTGGACCAATAGAAATGAACATTTACCATGGCCAAAGTGATTATGACATGGTGAGCCTCCAAATGCTTATTCTAAATTTAGCAGTTATGGACATGACTAGCACAGATATCTTGGACCAATATTCAAACAGTAGGTTACACAGGTTGAATCACAAAGCATGGCACATCCTAACAACTTCAAGAGGAAAAACAATAGATTGCACACACATAGCATGAACATAAAGTATGGCTTTAATTACATAAACACCACTTAGACACCCATTAAAACAACATGTTAAGGATGGCACACACATAGCATGAACAACTGACCTAAACTTTAGACATAGGACTGTCAAGGCAAATGACCTGGAACAAGTGTTTATAAAGTAGTTTAAGCAACACAAATATCCATACTTAGTAAAGCTCTACAAAATTAACACTACCACAAGTTTATACAAACAAAAACAAATGGTATATAGTAGTTACACAAAATTACAAAACAAACTTAATGAATAATAGCAACAATACAAGTAAGCAGTTTCACAAATCACCAAACAAGACTCAAGTTATATGACTATAGAGTGAGTATTGACTGCCCTTAATCAACCATGGCATGTGAACAGAAGTATGAAATATTCCACATCAACAAATAGCAGTGTTAAGAAAAGTATCAAGTAGGTTCCTACGTCATATTACAAATTAATTTCAATGCTTAAACAAACATATGAGGGCAGCCAGGGAATTTATTGATAGAGAAAAAAAACATGAACAGCCTAGCATGAAGGTAACAAATAAAGAGATCTTGCTACAAATTCTTAATAACAGTTTTAATGCATTATCTTTGAGTACTCTTACCCACTATTATGGACTAAAGAAAACAACCAAGGACCTGACACTCAATCAAACACCACTCCTTCAAACTCAAAGAGTGAAATATCAAGTCAAAGTGCAAAGGAAAAATATTACTAAGTGATTCATGGTTCAAAAAAAACTTTGAAACAAAATAGACAATGAGGCAAAAGTAAATGAGTGACATGTCAAACTTTTATACCACACACCTGCTCTGAGGGTATTTATGAGAATCCTAGTAGGATGATACTAGCATCATATCATCTTTACACATGATTTAATTCAAAATAACAAGGTCGAGTGGGGTGTATAAACAACTAAGGCCAGAGTTTATTATACCAAACTATATTAATGCAGATGCAACATAAAAACCTTTGATCATAATAGAGGTATTATCCATCAGAACCATGGACCTTAGTTCATCAGTTAGTGAAACAAGAATGAGAGCCAATACTTACTAATCCTAAACAAGCTAACCTGTTAAAAAAAAAGTGGACATACAGAAGGCAATTTAAACAATAGTTTCACACACAATCATCCCCACTCATTCACAAATAAAGTGGGGTGAAACAAATCAAACAAAAAGACAATATGTTGACTGTATTTCAGACCAAACAAAATGAAACCTCTGGACACACATCCCTTAACTTCATTCAGCCTATTAAGGATAAGTGATTCAACTGCAGTCTTAAACTCACAAATATAGATACAACAAGGTTCATAACATTTAACAACTGATAATGCTAAACACTAATGATGAAAAGAAAAACATGGTAGCAGCAAGACATGGAATAAAGGAGAGGAAGAAGGAATACCTAGTGAAGCGGTACACCCTTAAAATCCCAACAGGACCAAGCTTACTTATCCTTGTAGCAACCTTGCTCCGACCTCCTCAAAGCCTCCTCACTTGCCAAGTTAGAACTTTAGAGATGTTTTATGAATTTCTTAATGAGATGTTGGTGTCAAATGCAAGAACAAGGCCTGCTATTTATAGGAAGAGGTGGAAAGCTCAAGGCATGGCCAAACTTGCACAAATGCCAAGTCTGTCCCTTTCCATCGTGTGAGCTGTTTTCTGATGAACCAAAAGTCTTCAAAGCTAGCCATAGCTTTTGTTGGCAATGTGTACTGATTAGACGGGTTCAGGCTCCAAGTTTCCATGAGAAAAAGACTAGCCATGCTGTTGAGAAAAGTTTCTCTCACCACTTGTGTCCACTTGCACAAACTTGAATAAACAAATCTAATTTATGTTGCAACTTGGTGAAAATCGTGGCACAGGTTCAAATTGTGCTAATCTTGTGATTAAGCATCAGAAAAGTGGAAATCTTGGTGATTAGAAGTGTAATGCATCATTATGCACAAATTGGTTACGTAAAACTCAAGAAAAGAACCTCAAACTTCATTAATTTGAAACTCCCAGCTCACTTCATGGATTGAGGAGTTCTTGTACTTTTTGGAAAACCCTCAATGCCCTCTACAACTTTCATGTTCGACCCAAGTTCTGAATCACAAGGGAGCTTGGTGAAAAATGAGGTTAAAGTTGGTTGTTCATTAAGGCAAAAAGTGCTGAATTTTCACTAAGTCTTGGGCAGTTTAGCTTGTAAGCTTCATAACTCAAAAACCAAGCATTTTTATGAGAAAAGTCATATTTAACACTTTGAAGATCTTGTAAAAAGCTTCCATTCGGGCTTTGAATCACTCAATTTGGATGTGTGGTTTGGAAGTTATGACCATTTCAAATTTGCACAAGAGAGGGAATTTCCACCTATGAAAAGTTTTATGATCATAAACTTACTTCCTTTGCAAGAAACTTCTTAAAACTTGATCTTGACACTTTAAATCATCAATAAGACATGTTATGATGATTTGAGGCAAAGGAGATTCCATTTGGATCAAAATCCCAAAGATTAGGGTTTCAGTCAAAACCCTAATTTTGACTGTGAATGCACTGAGATAAACCTCTGTGATCTCACTTCTTTCTTCATATCTAAAGTTCACATAAGACCTTTAGGGATGTTTACTAACTCATGGAGTCGTGACCTAGGGTTTGAAGGCACCTCCTGATGAAAATCAAGGTCAATGATCCATATGTCTTATAGAAACCCTAATTTGGGAGACAGGGTGCAACTAGGGCTCAAACTACTCAGGATGAGAGCCAGATAACCTTGAATTCTTGTTGAGTGAGACCTCTTGGATGTAGGTAAACTCAAATGGTTGATGACCCAAGCAAATCTTGACTTGATAGGGCAAAACTCTTCATTGATTCTTCAGGTTAAAACCCTCATTCTGTTCTTTGGTCCGGTGATCCTTTTGTTGACTTGACTTGACTCAAAGTCTTGAGATCTTGGTTCCCAAAAAAATAGGGAGGCTTTGTGATGATTGTAGAGAGCCAAAGAATGCCTTAGAAGGCCTTGAATCTCCCTATGTAAACCCCTAGTTTCAAACATAAGAGAAACAAACTGCAAGATATGGGTTAGTTAAACAAGGCATATATGATTGGTCCTAAATGTCTATGCAAGATGTTATGACATCTAAGAGGTAAAATTTGGGGTACAACACCAAGTCCGTTGAGGGACATCTATTTATCAGATAAGCTGCTGTCGAAACAGCCTCTGCCCAAAACACCTTCTTCAATCTAGCACTAACCAACATGCCTCTAACCCTTTCAAGGATTGTTCGATTGAATCTCTCAGCTAAGCCATTTTGTTGAGGAGTACCTGCTACAGTCTTATGCCTTGCAATCCCAGACTCAACACAATAACTGTCGAATGCTTCATTGCAGAACACAAGGCTATTGTAGGTTCTCAACCTCTTAACCTTTCTGCCAGTTTGAGTTTCGACCAGAACCTTCCAACTTTTGAAATTCTCAAAAGTTTCATCCTTCGTCTTCTGAATGAATACCCATAACTTTCTGGAATAGTCATCAATGCTAGATATAAAATACCTTGCACCTAAGTGTGAAGGGTTCCTTGCAGGCCCCCAAAGATCAGCATGAATGTAAACCAGGGATCCATGTGTTCTTTGCTTGCCTTTGTTAAACTTCGCCCTACAGGATTTACCAAATACACAAGATTCACAAAACTCTAACTTTTCGACTTTGTCACCACCTAGCAGGTTCTGCTTGCCCAATTCGACCAGGCCTCTTTCGCTGACATGGCCCAATATGTGCCATAATTCTGTCTTCGACACAGATTTTGTGGATGCAATATTTGTCGAACCACTTACAACCTCAGCCTCAAGGGTATACAAACCTTGTTTCTTCACGCCTCTCAAGACTTCCTTCGACCCCTTCATGACTCTTAGGATACTTTTCTCTCCCTGGAAAACATATCCCTTCCTGTCGAATTCACCAAGAGAAATTAAATTTCTCTTCAAATCAGGTACATTCCTGACTTCAGTCAATAACCTTATTGACTCATCATGGAGCTTGAATCTCACAAATCCAATACCTACAATTTTGCAGGATTTTTTGTTTCCCAGCAGCACCGATCCACCATCTTAATCACATAGCTCCTCAAACAATTCTTTGTTTGGAGTCATGTGTCAAGTGCAACCTGAATCCATAATCTACTCTTTTCTTGAGTCGCCGCTTGAAACTACAAGGACATCAAATGAGTCGAAGTCATCTTGAACAATGGTTGCGTTTCCATTATCCTTACCTCCATGTCCTCTTAGGCGTTCAGGGCACACCTTTCTTGTGTGACCCTCCTTCTTAAAGTGATAACATCGAATACCAGATGTTTCGCCACTATAAGACTTCTGCTGACTTTTACCTTTCTTCTTGTCGAACTTACCATTCATTCGCAAGAATTTTCCCTTAACGGCCAAACCTTCACCCATCGTCAAAGGTTTATGCTCCTTTCATTCGTTCAGGTCCTTAGAACACAAGGCTTATTGAACTTCTTCAAAGCTCATGGACTCCCTTCCATACAAGAGAGTTTCTTTGAAGTGAGCATGTGTTCTGGGCAAAACACACAACATCAGCAGTGCTTGATCTTCGTCATCGATCTTCACATCAATATTTTCAAGATCAAGAATCAGCTTGTTGAACATATCCAGCTGCTCAGCCAAAACTTTGTCTTCACTCATCTTGAATAAATATAAAGCTTGCTTCAAGTCGATTTACCAGAGATTTGGTCATGTACAAACTTTCAAGTTTCAACCATAACCCCGATGCCGTAGTCTCCTTTGATACCTGTCGAAGAACCTTATCACTAAGGCTCAACAATATTGCAGTGGGCTTTCTCTATCATGGTCGTCTTTTCTTTTACCGTTAACGTAACATCCATGGCTGCCTCTGTAGCATGCGATTTTTGTCGGTGACGCGACCACCTTATCGCCATTGGTTGGAATTGGGTGCTACTTTCTGATTTCTTATTTATCCTATGAAGCTGGAAAGGAAAGGAAAGTTATCTAAAACTAACCTTGCACGCAAATGCTTTCTTTAACAAATGCTAAGAGATTGGGGGGTTCGGGATCAGGTTATGCAATAGGGAGTTGTCAATTACCCATCCTATATATGGTTATCCATAGATCGTTAGCAATTTCTACTGTTTTCTACTTACTGGTGTTTATCTGTTTATCGGGAAAGTTTCTCCTTTGGGAATGTTTGAGAGAGAGTATTTTTGTTGATGTTGGGTTTTTCCAATGCTTTTGGTAAGGTACTGGACCTAAGGTTTTTGTTATGTGTGCTTGCTAAGATTTCACAATCTTATGCCAACGTATTCCCGTTAAAGAAAACAGAGAAATCAGAGCAATCGTAGTTCCTCCTATTCTATGGGAGGAAAAAGATGTTTGGTGTCTTGTTCAAAGCCCAAGATTGAAGCTAAAGGTTATTTGTGTCTTGTTCAAAGCCCAAGATTGAAGCTAAAGGTTTGACTGAGAGAGAATTTGTCATCTCTAAGGGAGATATCTCATCTGTTTATCACAGTTGTTGGGTGACTGATTATAAAGGAGAATTACTTTAACTGGGATATGAGAATCCAGCAATTCCATAATTTCCTTTATAAGGGATTTGTCCTGAAGGAGAAAACTTTAAGTCAGTGTTGAGCAATTCCATTTTTCCTTAGGAATCTTTCATGCTAAGAGGGGGACATTGGCTTGGATGTAAATAATCCAGAGGCTTGCCACTTACAGTAATTAGATGAAAGATGATTTACCAGGATAAGAGATGGACTACAACTTGGGTATTTGAATCAACAAGTGTACGACTTACATCAATTATCTAGGATTAAGGTTTGTTTTGATTGTCTGTTTTGATGTGTGATGTATAGAGAAATGTCTTCCTACAGAGAGATTTTTGATTTCCTCTGAGGGGATTTTAGTTTTATGTGTGCCTTGATCAAAGCCCAAGGTTGAAGCTAAAAGGTTGACTCTGTTTAGGGAGTTTTATATCTGTCTTGTACAAAGCCCAAGATTGAGGCTGAAAAGAGACTGACACTTTTGGGGAGTTCATTATACAAAGCCTAAGAGGAGGCTGGAAGGAATTGACTTTTCCGGGGAATATTTTGTCTGTCTTGTACAAAGCCCAAGATTGAAGGTAAAAGGGATTGACTCTACTGGTGAGAGGTTTTATCTGTCTTGTACAAAGCCCAAGATTGAGGCTAAAAAAAAGAAATGACTCTACTGGAGAGGTTTTATATGTGTCTTGTACAAAGCCCAAGATTGAGGCTAAAAAGGGGTTAACTGACTCAGCTGGAGAATATTTATAGGTGTCTTGTACAAAGCCCAAGATTGAGGCTGAAAGGTGTTGAGGGATGATCATTATACAAAGCCTAAGAGGATGATGTTTGGGTAATTTCTTATATAAAGCCTAAGAGGAGGCTAACTTTTACTGAGGATTATTGAGATCCAGAGACAGGTCCAAAGTGGGGAATCAACTCTTGCTGAGGATTATAGAAAAGTTGAAATATCAGATGCCTTGAGGTTCTGATTTAGGGTTTATTGATAGTGATCTAACCCTAGCTGGGGAAATTTAAAGTGAAGGTTTAAAGGTTGAATTTTAAAACCTATAGCGGTTTTAACTCTGTTGGAAATTGATCAGGGTTTTTTCTTGTGCTTTTAGGAAACTTGAGGGTTTCTGGAGATCCAAAAAGGAGGTGAGACTGTCTAAGTCTACTGGTATGAAGAGGTTAACTCTTAACTGAAGGATGATCTTTGTATGATGCCCAAAAGGAGGCCGAGACTGTCCAAGTCTTCTTGTATGAAGCCCAAGAGGAGGCTGGTGTTTTAAGGGATGAGAATCAACCCTAAATTGGTCTAATGATTTGACTCTTTGGAAGACTGCTTTAACAAAGGATGACTAGGTTATGTCCTATACCTCTAGGAGGTCTTTGGATCCTTGTACTAAGCCCAAGAGGAGGCATGAGAACTTCTAAGAAGCCTGAGGGTCCTTGTACAAAGCCCAAGAGGAGGTTGGGGATGCTTTTAGGAAGCCTGTGGGTCCAAACCTAAGAAAAATTCAAGAAAGGTTTCACCGGGAATAATCCTTTCTTTAGTGAACAGTTTTAGAGTTTGAAGAAATTCAAGAGAGGTTTCACCGAGAATTAATCCTCTCTGGGGGAAATGAATTTCTTAGACAAATTTCTAGTAGTGACAGTCTTGAGAAAAGTTTCACCGGGAATAATGCCTTTCTCTGTTCCATATTGTATAAGCCCAAGAGGAGGCAAGACTGTATCTGGAATTTCTTACGGGGAACTAGTTTTGACTATGTTAAAAGAGTGACCACTGGTTTGATCTAATCCTAGACCTAATTGCCGGGAAAAACTCTAAGCAAATAATATACAGGCATATATATACAGATGAAATATATACAAGTATGTAAAAGAAAGCTGGTAGAACTTACAAGCGAGCAAGCTTCTAGTACTACAGCTGTATGGTTAGTTATTCAAGAAATTAAAGAAAGTTGTGATAAGAAATATGAATTTGAGTCTAAATCAAAAGGGAAATTTGTTTTGAAAAGAAGATTGGGGCTTATACACAAGGAGAGGCCCAAGAATAACAGTGATCGTACCGTTGTTCTGAAAATTGTATCGGGGCTTATACAATGACTGCGACCCAAAAATATTTTATTTACAAGGAATGGGTCTTACACTCTATTAGAGGCCCAAGAGTTTTAAAAAATAAATATGGGACTTATAACACAAAGGAGGTCCAAATGAAAATATTTTGAAAACGACGATCGCGCCGAAATTTTTTAACGTACTGGGACTTATACAATGACTGAGGCCCAAAAAGATTTTTATTTACAAGGGGTGGGTATTACACTCTATTAGAGGCACAAAAAGTGTTTGAAAAAAGAAAGATGGGACTTACAACACAAAGGAGGCCCAAAAATGATTTTTGTTTAAAAGGCGACGATCGCGCCGCGGTTTTAGAAACACAGTGGGACTTATACAATGACTGAGGCCCAAATTTTATTATATTTGACAAGGGATGGGTCTTACACTCTATTAGAGGCCCAAGAATTTTTTTTTAAAAAAGGAAGATGGGACTTACAACCAAAGGGAGACCCAGATTGGTTTTGTTTAAAAGGCGACGATCGCGCCGCGGTTTCGGAAAACACAGTGGGACTTATTCAGTGACTGAAGCCCAAAATTTATTTATGTGACAAGGGATGGGTCTTACACTCTATTAGAGGCCCAAAAGTGTTTATTTGAAGTTTGAAAAATAAAAAATTAGAGAAAACCCTAATTTTGAATTTAAAAGACATAATTTTCAAAGGAAATTAAATAAAAATGATATAAAATATCAAATATATTCAAAAACAAGCTATCAACTTTGAAAAATATTTTGAAAAAATCATATTTAATCACATGAAAGGTTGAAATTCATTTAAAGTTGAAAAATCAAGGTGAGAATTTCATTTAAAATGTTTGAAAACAAATAAAATCAAATTAATTACAAAAATTCTAACTATATTAAATAAATAATATAAATTGGATTTTTTTGTAAAATAAAATAATTTAACATTTTTGTGACTTTTAAAAAAAAAGAACCAATAAAAAATGAGAGAGAAATTAATTTTTTGAAATTATTAAAAGATTGTGAAGAAAATGAAAGAAAAGAAGTGGCAAAAAATATGGAATGGTCCTCCCAAGGCTTGAACTCACGCCCTTGGGGTGGTGAGATGAAAAGTTTACCAACTGAGCCACTTGTGTGTGGCTGATAGAGGATGGCAAGTGATGATAATATATGAAAAATCCTTTGAAAATGGTTTAAAAAATAAAACTAAAAGGTCTGGGGCGAGGGGGAGTCGAACCCCAGACCCTTTGCTCGCTACACACACAAAACCAGTTGATCAACCACTGGGGCGCAATGTCAATTCAAATATATAGTGGCAAGTGTATAATATATACTAAACTTGGTTCTGAAAGTTTGAAAATGGCGCCATGGCCATCTTCTTCCTTGGGCAATCATCAGACTTGGGTGAAGCAAGCTATCTCCCTCGTCTCTCAACCATTTTACAAGATGTAAACATGAAACTCGTGTATTTTTTAACAAGGAACATGATGGCAATATTCAATTTTATTTAAATTAAGTGTAACAAAAGATATCACAACATAACCAGATGAACCTTAAATAATGCAAGAACCAAATGAAATCTCATACACACGAGATAAATAGCAATTAATTAAGGGAAAATGATCTATGAACATCCAGAAACACAATGGTAACTTGAAAACATGTTTATGATGCATGATTCATTGAGTTTAGTTTTAAGGAAGCTTACCTTGCAAGTGAGAATCGAATTCTAGCTTGGAGGCGTTACAGATGTGTTCCAATGATCTAGACAGCTTCCTTGACCTCTATGGATGGTGTTCTAATGCTTAGATTGATTTGAAAACCTCTGGATTGGTTAACTCAATCCAACCTACAACTACCTTGTAACTTTGAGCAATTGAGGGGTGAGTTGATGATTTGGATGTTTCAGAAACTTGGTGAGTGTTTAGATCACTTCTATATGAAGTGTTTGAGTGGCTAGTTTGGTTGGAATTGCTCTGATATGAGAAATTCGATTTCTCACTCTTTTGGTTTTTGAAAATTGGAGTGAGAGCAAGAAGAGTGTGAAAACAAGTTTGGTATTGTTTTGGTGTGATCTGAATGAGGAAATGTGACCTCTATTTATAGGTGATCAAGTTTTGTCTTGGAGGAATAGTGAATGGCTGCAAGATCAGATCACATTCAATGGCTTTGGCTTGGTGGCATTTCTTCTTAGGCAAGGCAAACTAGCCCCTCCAAGTAGTAAGGTTATGTTTTGACCAATTCCACATTCCTCAAATGTTTTTATTGTTGTTTATACCTGAATCTTGACTAAGAAGATCAGCTTTGTTGAATGTACACTATTGCACATAAATGCACTTTGAATTCCAAGTCTTTGTACAAAGACTCATTATGCCACATGACAAAGTTCTAAGCATCTTGGCCTAATTCTGCAGGTTTGATATGATCATATTGAGTGTATGTGGCATAGTGATAATTTTTTCTTGTCTCAAACTCGAGTATAGCACAAAAACAAACAAACTGAGCTTCCAAACCAGTTGCAGCAGCATGACTTTGAGCTGCCATATCTCTTGGTTTCCATGGAGTTTTTCCATGCTGATGGATTCTTTGAATTGCTAGCAAGATGCACACTAACTTTGATGTTTACATTTGAGATTGATTCATCTTGCAACTAGGTGAAAAATTTCTCCAAGTTTTAGTGTTTTACCTAAAATCTGTCTTGGACAGAATTTTGTCTGAGTGTTGGAAAAAAGGGTATTTTCATGTTTTAGTGATTTTGCTCCATTCATAACTCAAAATCCATGGATATTTGGAATGAGATGTAGTTTACATATTTGAAGTATGTAAGATGAACTTTCATCTGAGCTTTGAATGGGAGAAAAAGGCCTTGTGGTTTAGAAGTTATGACCTTGCAAAGTTGGTACAAAATCACTTTTATTCCATAACTTAGAAAATTTTTGGTTTCTCATGGTTGCCCCTTTTGCAAGAAACCTCACTTTTCTTGATTTTTCTTAATGAATGATGATCAATACCATACATTAACATTATTTTTGACTTAGGGGAACCATATTTACGAAAAATTCCAAAAAGTCAAACTTAATTTTGGGCACAGTTGACTTTTTGTCAGATGAAATCCAAACTGTGTGATTCTTTGTGCAATCAAGTTCTTGACCTAATTCAAACCTAATGGATGGATTCCATAGGTGTTTTAGGGTGTCTTGAATCATGTCCCATGGTTTGGGAACATGTCTTGGTCAAAAGTCAAAGGTACAGTTGACTTTTTCTTCAAAACCCTAATTGTGGTCCAGATGAGATTGAAACTTGTGAATCAAGCTCCTTGGATCAATCCATTGTTGTAAATGGATAAATGTGGTGTGTTTGAGGTCCTCAAATCATGTCTTGAGGTTTGGACTCATGTCTTGCTCCAAAAGTCATCTTATAGGTGAATTAGGTCAAGAAACCCTAAGTCCTGATTTTTTATGAATGCATCCCCTGAGGCTAATTTGACTTGATGATTGGGTCCATGGGGTCCTTGGAGTATTTTGGGTTGTGCTTTGAAGAATTGGCTCATGCCCAGAAGAAAATTTTCATCTGGAGGCCTTGGTCGACCAAAACCCTAATTTGGTGACACTGGCGATCTTGAGGCTTGATCCACTTGGAATGTTGCAACTTTGTGCTTGATTCTTGATATGGGAGTCCTCTTGATCCTTTATGGGTGTTTGAGAGGTTAGACAAGTTGAAGATCATGTCATTTTTTTATTGATCCTTTGTCTAAGTGCTCTGAGAGGGCTTAAAACCCTAATTCTTGATTGTGGTGAATGCTCAACCATCTTTGAGGAGATTGATTGGGCATGAAGGTACACTACTACAAAACGCGCAAACAACAACGTCAGGCTTACAACGGATTGCCTATACACCGTTGTAATAGATGCTCACTTTTTTTTAATCTCGTTAAAAGGCTTTTAATGACGGTTAATATTCAAACCGTGGTGAAATGTGGGGCCTTTCACCACAGGTATGTTTTCAACCGTCATTATAGGTAGCGCATGGTCATGGGTTCAAGTCCCAACACCAACATTTATGGTTTTTTTACATATTTTTTCAAAATACCCATAACCTTTCACCACAGGTATGTTTTCAACCGTCATTATAGGTAGCGCATGGTCATGGGTTCAAGTCCCAACACCAACATTTATGGTTTTTTTACATATTTTTTCAAAATACCCACAACCTTTCACCACTGGTATGTTTTCAACCGTCATTATAGCCAATAATTTAGTTTTAGGTCTTGCACTTCAAAAAATCGGTTTTAGGGAAAATCGTCTCCTTTTTAAGATCTGTTTCATGCATCTGAAGCAGAAAAATCGTGCGGTCATTAATCCCGTACTCTAGAAGAGTTACGGGACTTCACCCTCAAAACCCCAAATTCATCTTTTTTTCTATTTTTAATGAATTGTTTACTATTTTCGTAGTCTCAAGAAATTCTAAAAAAATTCCCAAAATTCTTATTTTACCTAATTAGATTAAATTTCGTGTTTTTAGATTTTTCTGAATTTATTTTAATTATTTTTTCCTATTTTTTTAAAATGCTGACAGGCCCTTTCACAACAGGTATTTAACCCAACCGTTGTAATAGGTAGTTTTTTTTACTTATTTTTTCAAAATGATGACAGACCTTTCACCACGGGTAATTTAAACTAACCTTCATTATAGGTAGCGTCTTGTCATGGGTTCAAGTCCCAGCACCAACATTTTTGGTTTTTTACTTATTTTTTCAATTCTCATTACTAACATTATAGGTGACGCGCATATTGAGTTTATTCACTATCCTTAAACAAATCTTGGTCGTCCATTTAGTGATTATCAACGGCAAAGAAACTATAATTAGTGATCTGCGTGAAACCTAAAACTTAGACGAACTACATCTTCTACCTCCAAACATCATCTTTCAGTTACGAAACTCTATTTCTCCACTAAACCAAATTTCAGAACAAATTTCAGAACTCGAGTTAGCAATGTTAGTTGTTGGTGTTCTTTTTTAATTATTGTTGTTCTTGTTGTTCTTTTTTATTATTGTTGTTCTTGTTGTTATTATTGTTATCATTGTTATCATTGTTGTTGTTGTTGATGTTGTTGATGTTGTTGTTCTTGTTGTTATTATTGTTATTATTGTTGTTGTTGTTGTTGTTGTTGTTCTTCTTCTTCTTCTTCTTCTTCTTCTTCTTCTTCTTCTTCTTCTTCTTCTTGTTCTTATTCTTGTTCTTGTTGTTGTTGTTGTTGTTGTTGTTGTTGTTGTTGTTGTTCTTGATGTTCTTACTGTTGTTCTTGTTCTTATTGTTGTTCTTGATGTTCTTGCTGTTGTTCTTGTTCTAATGCTGCAATTTTTTTTATTTTATTAAAAGACATACAACAACGGTTTTTTTAAAATAACCGTCATTATAGGTAGTTCTAATGCTGTATTTTTTTTATTTTATTAAAAGACATACAACAACGGGTATTTAAAATAACCATCATTATAGGTAGCGCGTTTTCCATTTTATTACAACGGTTACTGGGCCGTCATTGTACGTACCGTGTATACAACAACACTGTACATAACAACGCCTTCGCCCGCGTCATTATATGTCATTTCCAACCATTGTTAAATGGGTTTATTATAGTAGTGGTACATCCATATTGTGGTGATGATTCTCATAATGATGGGAAATCTTGGTGGTCAAAATTTGGGGTATGACAGATGCCCCTATTTAATCTTCTTGGACCCAAAGGTGTGAATGGCGAAGATGTTTGGACATTCAGGGTGCAAGAGGATTAAATATCGGAATACCCGAAATTTTAACGGTGGTTATGAATGTTAGCGGTTTGCTCATCCATCTTCTTTTGCTAAGCAATGATACTTAGAAAAGGGTAAAACTTCCCCTCGATCCTGGTGTCCAGCCATGGAACTGGTCTTAGTTTCTTTTTGTAATAAACCTTCCCTCGATCCTTGGTCTTTAGCCACGGAACTGGTCTCAGTTTCTTTTGAAATAAACCTCCCCTCGATCCTGGTCTTCAGCCAAGGAACTGGTCTCAGTTTCTTTTGAAATAAACCTCCCCTCGATCCTGGTTTTCAGCCACGGAACTGGTCTTAGTTTCTGAAATAAACTTCCCCTCGATCCTGGTCTTTAGCCACGAAACTGGTATAACTTTCTTCTTGTCGAGTTTCTTCCTTGACAAGGGACGTTATGTGTAGCGGTCTTCATCAAACTTCTCTCCGAGTTTTACTAGGGAAATGCCATTTGATGGAAAAAATTTTGATGTCAGACTTGCTGGGGGTACCCATTTGTCTGAGCGGTAGAGGTGTGCAAACTTCTCCGTTGGAGACGCCATTTGTTGACTCTACTGGGGAAAAATGAGTCTCTTGAAAGACTGCTTTTTGCTTAGGGATATTACATTATACTTTTCTTCGAGATCTTTTCGGAGAAATTCCATGTGATGTGATCCAATTTTGAGATGCCGATGACTTCATTAACATCGACTTTCTTGGGAGAAAAAACCTAGGTATTGCTGAGAGTCTTCAGTTGAGAGGCCTTCTTTGGGGATTTTCCTTAATCTAGGAAAGCGTGAAATATCATCTTCGATGGTGAAGAGTGATGTTCTGAAGGTGTCTGTTGAATGACTTCTTGTCTTTCAGAGGTTCAAGTGATCAAAGTGGTCGAGGACCGTCTCCAATCCAGAAATAAACTGGGGGAGAGATTGCTCAGACGATACATTTCCTGACGAGGAAAGGACTTAAACCGGGATTTTGTCTTATCCGACATGGAAAGGACAACCGACAACTTGATCGACAAGAGGACTTTAGCACTCGTAAAGGAGACTGACCAGAGTGATAGTAATGCAATATGAATATGAATGTGAATCAATTATTCATGATGTATGTATGTTTATGCTGACAAAACTGGCGTGACATACAGACTGGTGAATGAACATGTCTAGATACTCGGCCACAGTGGGGGATAAAAGTATCACTAGTCTAAGATAGCAATCCTGCCTTGCTTAGGAGAGTAGACCTTGTAGGGGGAGAAAGAATCGTTAATCGGTCTTAAGAGGTAAGAACTCTGACGGGGATATCAAATGGGACATTCGCATCTGAAACAGTTGATCCTTCATTCAGGCGTATTGGTTTAGAAGGAATACTTTGATTCTGCACTTTGAGGTTCAATCACCTTCGGAGAAACTATCGATGTTCTTTTTGATGTTCAAAGTCAAAAGGAATTGCCATCTTTATTTTAAATGCAGAAATTTTTTGACAAATAAATTCATTTTTGTTTTATTTCAAGAATCGTTGATCATGTTAAAAATGTCATTCTGTAAAGCTAAAACAAATGATAATTGCAAACAAAAGCACTAGGGCTCAAATTGTATTGATAGGATGGAAATCAGCCAAGCGCATGATCCCATAGAGTATTTACATAGTTTAGAAAATGGTAATTTTAAGGGAAATGGGCTACATTGAAACATAACGACCGTTATCCTTCTACCAACTTTGAATTCTGGACATCCAGAGCTTCTGTCGAAGATGACCTTGACTGAAGTTCTCCTGATGGATGGTGCTACTGCTGAGGAGTTGAACCGATCAGATGTAGTTACTTGCCATGAATCCCTAACTTTTGCCTGGATTGTCCTGTGAGGTTTTCAATCCATCGGGATGATTTTTGCTTATGTCTCTAATTTTTGCCTGGACCGCCTTTTCAGGTTTTCAATCCACCGAGACGTTTTTTTTTTCTATTTAGGCGAAGTATTTCTTGACTACATCTACATTCGTGGGGTATGCAAATTCCTCTCCGTCCATGGTTGCGAGTCTCAAAGCGCCGCCTGAGAAGGCTTTCTTGACCACATAGGGGCCGTCATAATTCGGAGTCCATTTGCCCTGAGAATCAGTGAGGAATGATTGTATCTTTTTTAGCACAAGGTCTCCTTTCCTGAAGACACGGGGTCGAACATTTTTGTTGAACACCTTTTTCATTCTTTGTTGGTACAACTGACCATAGCACATAGCCGTTATTCATTTTTCTTCGATTAGGTTCAGTTCATCGTGCCTGCTTTGACACCATTCAGCTTCTGTTAGCTTAGTTTCCATCAATACCCTAATTGATGGTATCTCTACTTCTATAGGGAGCACTTCTTCCATGCCATATACTAGAGAGAAAGGGGTTGCCCCTGTTGAAGTGCGAACGAATGTGCGATAACCATGAAGAGCAAAAGGTAGCATCTCATGCCAGTCTTTGTAGGTTACAACCATCTTTTGAATAATCTTCTTGATGTTCTTGGTAGCCACTTCTACCACTCCGTTCATCTTAGGTCGGTAGGGAGATGAGTTATAGTGTTCGATCTTGAACTCAGCGCACAACTCTTTCATCATCTTGTTGTTCAAGTTAGATCCATTGTCAGTAATGATCTGGCTTGGAACCCATAACAGCAGATGCGGTTGTTCTTGATAAATCGGACCACGACTTGTCGGGTTACATTGGTGTATGACGCTGCTTCGACCCATTTGGTGAAGTAGTCAATGACTACCAGGATGAACCGATGTCCGTTCGAAGCCTTGGGTTCGATCATGCCAATCATGTCGACTCCCCATATAGATAAAGGACATGGAGAAGAAAGAACTTTGAGATGCGTTGGGGGTACATGGATTTTGTCAGCGTATATTTTACACTTGTGACACTTCCTCATGTACTTGTCGCAATCGGATTCCATGGTCAACCAATAGTATCCTGCTCTCAGAATTTTTCTCGCCATTGTGTGTCTGTTGGCATGAGTACCAAAGGATCCTTCATGAATTTCTTTCATCAACATGTTTGCTTTTAGTCTGTCTACGCATCGGAGCAAGACCATGTCGAAGTTTCTCTTATAGAGTGTATCGCCGCTCAGGAAGAAGTTGTCTACCAGTCTGATAAGTGCAAATTGTAGCTATTTTGTATATAATTTTTTTTGCACTTATCGATACTTTTTATTGATATCGTTCGAATAAACCTCGCTTTGTTTGTAAATATGTTTACTTTACGTTATAGTGTATATATTGCGTTATTGTGTAAATATCATTGAGTTTAATTGATTTCCATTTATTTTTTCAGGTATTTAAGCAAGGATATCGTGTCATATTCATAAAGAGCATTGAATAAGCTTTCCAACGCTTTAAACCGGGCGAAAAACTGAGTTACGGTTCAAAAGTTATGGCCAAAATAGTGCAGGATTTTTGCTGTCTACTGTCAGCTGCGCCTCAGCAGTGCCAGGCAAAGCAGCGCCGGGCGGTACATTGCATGGCCGGGCGCTCCAGAACAATGCTGGATAGCTTACAAAATAAGCCGCCTTACGCCACCGGGCGACCCAGAATACCGCCAGGCGAAATTGGACAGACAGAAACACCATTAAAGGGCCAAAAACACAATTTTTAGAGGATGGTTTTGGGGTTTTGTGATCCCAACTCCATCAAACTTCATTTTTCAGTTAATTAGCTTAGAAAACAACATTGGAGCTTGCATATGAATGATCTAGAGTCAAATCTCTCATCAATTGGTGTTGACAAACCAAGAAATGTTTGGTTCTTCTTCTTCTCTTCTCTTTGTAATCTCTTTTTGTTGGGTGTTTGTATAGTTACTCTGAACATATGTATCTTTGTTGATCATAATATTGTATAAAATCTGCCCTACAAATCATTATCGATGTCTTCCTTGATCTTTTTGCATTTATGTTTGGATTTTTGTTGTGTTAGAGATAAACATCATGAATCTTGATTAGGGATGGATATCTATTGTCTAGGTGCTAGAGATAGATTTAGAGAATAATCTTTTTGGTATCGGAATTTAATGTCTTCCATGTTTCGAGGCGTCGTGCGCGAGAGTGACGACGAGAGTAATACGGTTGCTCTCTCAGCTCAGTGTGCCAGAGATGGACACTGTTGTGAGCGATACTGGATGATTTTGACGAGTATTGTAGTATAGTGAAAATGATCGATAAATTTATGTTTGTGACGAGTGGATTATATGTATGCCTGATAAGTTTATTTTCTCTGAAGAATGAATTATTTTTATGTTGTTATTTACTTTTCTGTTTTCTTGTTTGAAACCTATTTAAACCCAAACTCATTGTCGCGAGAGACTGTCGAACGACATTCATTCCCTCGAACCGATCTCTGTGGACACGACATAAATCCCGGAGGGAATTCTTCCAAAAATAAATATTTTTACTGCTTGCCGCTATTCCGCATCCAACAAAATGGCGCAGTTGCCGGGGATTGGTTTTGATATTGAATTGCATTGCAATAGTTTCTTTGTTTTTGAGTTTTGTAGATATCGTATATATTGTATATTTTCACTTGTTATACTGATACTTGTAGATTAAAGTTTGTTTAAGTGTTTGGTTAGGACACTTGCTTTTGGTTTGCGCGGTGAGGCATCAGTATGGCATGAAGGAAGGAAGTTACTAGCTAAGCATAGTAAAGGCGTCGAGCTTACGACGTAAAACAAGCATGTTTTCTTTTGTTTTTTGTTTATTTCGTTATTACTTTTTCACTTTTACTTAGGTAGTGTGGTGAACATTCATTAAACAAGTTGTACTCAGATTGTTCGTAAAATTCTCAAATCTTCACTTTACAACTTGTTTAATCCATTTTCACCCGGTCTTTTTAATGTTTTTGTTTGTTGTTTGGACTCTAATTTTGGTCCGACTATTTGAAGTCGCATGAGGTGTTTGTCCATTTTTGATCGTTTCAACTTGCGAATGTGTGGTAATGATAGTGTTTAAAGTTTGGTACGCGCCCAAGGTATGTGTTTATCGCTTTCTATACTTTAGCATATTATGCTTTTTACAACTTCTATGCCATTCATTCTTTCGTATACTTGTTCGTATGTGAATCACTTTAGTTCCCACCCTTTTTGTGAGTTAGCTTTCCATTGTTCATATATGCGCGGAGTACCAACATTCTTGTTCTAACTGGATTTTATTATGCTTAATCTTTTTTTGTGTTAATTATGTGAAAGCATGAAAAGGATCAAGGCACTTGTTTCATTTTGAGCACAACTACCTATCCAAATAGTCATTCACCTTGTGAGTGTGTGATCATTCGTAACCCCTTTGAGCTTTTTGATCCATGTTTTATTTGAACTTAATGTTTGTCTATGAGTATTTAATTCACTTATTTTTGAATGGATTTTGTTTTTACTTGAGCCCTCAACTTTGTGTTGTTGTATGAATTTTTACCTTGCCTTAGAAAGTAGGGAGTATTCACATGATGATGTGGTTGAATTCAAGTTGGGGAGAGAATGATTGTTTACTCATTGGTTGTTTTCTATGAGGATGAAAAAGAAAATAAAAAATAGAAAAATATGAAAAAGAAAAGAAAAAAGAGAAAAAGAAAGAAACAGAAAATCCTTGAAAAAGGAAACAAAAAGAGTTCAAATAATTGTGCTAAATAAGTATTGTGTTTTGTGTAACACTTGGGATGAAAGAAGAAGTTGATTGGAATTTGGTGTTTGAACTTTTGTGAGTTGATCACTCCCTTAGGTTTAGGCAAGTTTTTGTTTCAATTACATTTAGAAATGACCCCTTGTTTGTTTACCCAACCATGCTACAACCTTGAAAGTCCTTGTGATTCTTGCCTTTGTATGTTCAATGTGAATTTTTGGATGGTTGCATAATTTAGTCTATTGTTTGCATGATTGTTGTGTGAGTGATAAGGACCTCATTTTGTGTTTTTCATCTACCAATGATTGTTTTTTCTAGGTGTGATTCACTTTTGAACTTGTGTTGTTTTAGGATGTTTGGAATGATTTTTGTATGTCGCATTTGTTTCGTGACTATGTTATCATTGTAGTTTAGTGGTAAGTATTTACTTTGTGTGTA
Source organism: Lathyrus tuberosus (assembly GCA_022829125.1). NCBI lineage: Eukaryota > Viridiplantae > Streptophyta > Magnoliopsida > Fabales > Fabaceae > Lathyrus > Lathyrus tuberosus. Next base: position 4,904,112 of record JALAZF010000403.1, on the reverse strand, counting down.
CCGTTTTTCATTTGAACCATACATTCGTTTCCGTTTTTCAAAACCTGTTGATTCGTGATTCTTTAGTTTTCACTCTGTTTCTTTGAGTTGTTTGATTTTTGTTTGAGGACAAACAATTATGTAAGTTGGGGAGAGTTTGATAAGTGCAAATTGTAGCTATTTTTTTATATAAGTTTTGTTGCACTTATCGATACTTTTTGTTGATATCGTTCGAATAAACCCCACTTTGTTTGTAAATACGTTTACTTTACGTTATAGTGTATATATTACATTATTGTGTAAATATCATTGAGTTTAATTTATTTCCATTTATTTTTGCAAGTATTCAAGCAAGGATATCTTGTCATATTCATAAATAGCATTGAATAAGCTTTCCAACGCTTCAAACCAGGCGAAAAACGGAGTTACGGTTCAAAAGTTATGGACAAAACAGTGCAGGATTTTTGTTGTCTACTGTCAGTTGTGCCTCAGTAGCGCCGGACAAAGCAGCGCCGGGCGGTACATTTCAGGGCCGGGCGCTCCAGAACAATGCTGGATAACTTACAAAAAAGCCGCCTTACGCCCCCGGGCGACCCAGAATACCGCCAGGCGAAACTAGACGGACAGAAACACCATTAAAGGGCCAAAAACACAATTTTTAGAGGATGGTTTTGGGGTTTTGTGATCCCAACTCCATCAGACTTCATTTTTCAGTTGATTAGCTTTGAAAACAACATTGGAGCTTGCAAATGAATGATCCGGAGTCGAATCTCTCGTCGATTGGTGTTGACAAACCAAGAAATGTTTGGTTCTTCTTCTTCTCTTCTCTTTGTAATCTCGTTTTGTTGGGTGTTTGTATAGTTACTCTGAACATATGTATCTTTGTTGATCATAATATTGTATAAAATCTATTTTACAAATCATTATCGATGTCTTCCTTGATCCTTTTGCATTTATTTTTGGATTTGTGTTGTGTTAGAGATAAACATCATGAATCTTGATTAGGGATGGATATCTATTGTCTAGATGCTAGAGGTAGATTTAGAGAATAATCTTTTTGGTGTCGGAACTTAATGCCTTCCGTGTTTCGAGGCGTCGTGCGCGAGAGTGACAACGAGAGTAATACAGTTGCTCTCTTAGCTCAGTGTGCCAGAGATGGACACTATTGTGAGCGATACTGGATAATTTTGACGAGTATTGTAGTATAGTGAAAATGATCGATAAATTTATGTTTGTGACTAGTGGATTATATGTATGCCTGATAAGTTTATTTTCTCTGAAGAATGAATTCTTTTTATGTTGATATTTACTTTTCTGTTTTCTTGTTTGAAACCCATTTAAACCTAAACTCATTGATGCGAGAGACTGTCGAACGAAATTCTTTCCCTCGAACCGATCTCTATGGACACGACATAAATACCGGAGGGAATTCTTCCGAAAACAAATATTTTTGCTGCTTGCCGCTATTCCACAATCAACAAAATGGCGCCGTTGCCGGGGATGGTTTTGGGGTTTTGTGATCCCAACTCCATCAAACTTTATTTTTCAGTTGATTAGCTTAGAAGACAACATTGGAGCTTGGATATGGATGATCCAGAGTCGAATCTCTCGTCGATTGGTGTTGACAAACCAAGAAATGTTTGGCCAATCTTCCAATGGTTTTCTTATATTTTCTTGATGCCCCGGGTGGGTACTCTTGTTTCTGAAGGAAGTATTTGATATCGTGATATCAAGGTTTGTCGTCTATGACTGCTTCGATCGCGAAGATGTAAGTGGGCCTTTCAAGGTGCATTACGTCATTCTTAGGTACGTCTTTCCATTGACTTACACTAATCATGGAAGAGAGAGTGGCTAATGCATATCCATGTGATTCTCTTCACGAGGGATATGATGAAACTCGATTATGTTAAAGAATGGCAATAACCTTCTCGCGTAATCTTTGTAAGGAATCAGTCCTAATTGGTATGTGTTCCAGTCTCCTTTGATCTGATTGATAACCAGGGCTGAGTCTCCATACACATCCAAATTCTTCAAACCATGTTTAAGGGCAAACACGACTACCCTGCTTTCAATATCAGCGAAAAAGACACAATAAGAACGGAACTGAGAAAATCAAAACCACAGCCATGGCTCTCTCAAGATTTCCTCGCCTCTCACTTTTGACAATATCGCTCGAATCTCTCTCGTTTTTCTTCATCGCCCTCAACCTTTATCATCCTGCTCCTTCCTATTTCTCCAAATCGACACACACAAAGATAGGGGAAACTAGCGACGCTCTGAGAAAGAAAAAAGCAACAGTTACTCTCAACGATCAAAATTTTGCAATGATCAACACATATAAGGAATAATAAATACGGCAAAGAAGATGGAAATAAAGAGACTCTACCAATATACTGAAGGTCCGAGTTGAGCCCGGGTGAGTCTCCCTTTTGCTGAGGCGTATGAACTGTGATGGACTCAATGTATTGTTGCTGTATTCATGTCGAAAACCATCTCTTTTGCCTCTTCTCCCTTAAACTTTTCATTCTGAATGTTGTTGTGTGTATCCTCTGTGTATCTGTGAAGTTTTGATGAATGCTGTGTAGAACTTGATGTGTGTTCTTGTGGATTTCTCAGTCGTGTGGTGTTTTGTTTCTGATGTAAAATGTGATTTTTCTTTCCTTGACTGCTATGTGTGTTCTGCAATGATGCGTGTGTGAATTTTTTCTTAATTGTGCTTATGCCTTCTGAGTAGGTATGATCATGAAATTCTCCCTTGCTTCTTGTTAAATGTCTGCAATTTTTATTCTTTCGTGCGAGTTGTGAACTCTGATGACTTTTGTGGTATGGAACCGTGTGGTAACTATGAATTTTATCTATCAAATATGTTCTCTCCCCTTTTCTTAATCGTCCGTCCCATTTATATGCTCTGTGAATTAAATGTGAGATTTCCTTGCCTTGATTTTGAAATTATGCTGTCGATTCTTGGTGTGATTTCATGATGAATTCCTTTCCGTTTTCGTGCCGACATGTTTTGGATTGTTTTGGAAATATTTTAAACTGGTCAGATTTTGTTTTGAACATGTTATTGATGATAATGGCTTTCTTAAAATAGGTGACAACAACTTCTCTAGTCAAGCTTACATTGTCGGTTGAACTAGACAGCAGCTTGCCAACACATTTTCTTGGCACAATTTATAACCATGTGTTTTTGAGATGCCTTGAAGAGCCTTTCGTAGTAGTCTGGATTCCAAATGATCCATTTGAATACTCTTGCACTTTGATAAACCACAAAACCAAATTCTAAGGAAAAATAAATGCCTAAGACCCTAATGCCATTCATGAATATATTATTCTTCCATGTCACACTCATCGTAGGAATCTTAACCTCCAATCTACTCACAAATCAAACACGTTCCTTGAGAAATCTTCAGAAGTAAGGATATAATTCAAAATTTAACTTGCCATAAAAAACCTTAGTCAGTCTCCATACGACCGTGCTTAACACCAATGAACAAGAAACCATGATTTTCCTTGCGACATACATGAAGCCCATTAGAGATATTTTGAGTAAAATGGCCAGTAGAAAACCCTAGAACCAGAATCCAATGGTTACACCCTGAAATGCTTGGCTGTAAGACTTTACACTTGAAATTACTGCACCTGCACAAGTTGGTTAGTGATAATAAACGCACACACAAGACCTTATGACCTAAAGTTGTTATGATATGCCATGCAGACGATCTGAAATGAAACAAAGGAATCTCAGGGTCAAAATTTAGGCTATGACAATGGCGAATCCTGGAAAGGCTCACTGGCAAGCACTGAAGCAGAATATATCACCCTAACTGAAGCTGTAAAGGAAGCATTGTGGCTTAAAGGTTTTTCCAAGGAGCTGAAACTTCAAGGTCCAGTTATCACTGTTAAATGTGATAGTCAAAGTGCAATACACCTGTCAAAGAATTCAGCCTATCATGAGCGAACCAAGCACATTGATGTGAGGCTTCATTTCTTCAGAGGGGTAATCGAGCATGGAGAAGTCCAAGTGCTGAAGGTTTCGACAGATCATAATGTTGCTGATATGATCACCAAGACATTGCCCAGTTGCAAGTTTTTCCACTGTATGTAGTTGATAAAGCTCCATGAAGAAAGCTAGTTTATTTCTTGAGGATATAGAGTTAGATCCAAGGTGGAGATTTGTGAGATATTGGATCGAACTCTAGTTTTAGCATGCCGTTGAAGTCCGCTCACATGTTGTTGTCGAAGACCTACATGCTGTAGTCGAATTGTGTTCTAGTATGTAGGAGATCGAATTGGGTCTTGTGTTATGGACCCAATTGTTTAAGCTAGCTTGTACTCTAAGTTAGCTTGTAATGGGTAATTGTTAAAAAGCCCATTAGTTTAGTATGTTAGGTTTATTATAAATAGCATACTAGTCTCTCTTCCTAAGTGTGACAAAACCTTATTAGGTTGAGAGAGGTTAATTGTTGGTATTCACTTGTAATCTTTGAACCCTATTGAGAAAGTGAATAGTAAAACAGATTTAACCAATTATCTATTCTTCTTACTTTTTTCTCTTCCTTTGTGAACCCTAATAGGGTTTCGTGTGTTGGTTCAAGTTTTTCCTTCTTTTCTACCCTTGTGGATTTCTTGGTTTTCAAGAAACCAAATATACTTTGTTATTTCGGTACCGTTTTTCACAACAATATATATATATATATATATATTGTCTATACCATTCACATAAGTTATATTGTTCTTCCAATTTTTTCATATTTTTTATATTTTAGATTTTACAATCAAAATACTTGAAAAATACGCTTTGAATTTAAAAGTTTAAATGTTATTTTTTAATTTTTTGATGGGATTCTAAAATTCTAAAAGGAAGGGAAAGTAAATAGTCAAAATTATATTCTTTGTCCAATAACATATGAGAAATAGACGATTTTATTAATTAAAGGAATTCATTGATTCACATACGGTACATGTATTTATTGTCAGTATAATAGTAATGATCATGTCTGGATATTCCAAACAAGAGATTTTTAACTAGTAATTTGTCAAGATTTTGATTCTTTAACCTAACTCTCCGAATAGGTATTTGTAGCATTTTAAACTTAACAAAACACGCAATGCCTTCAGACTTTCTCCTTGGATTCAATCCTCTAATCTTGTTACATTAGGAGTAGTGGCAGGTGACCTCTTTCTCAAAAAGCCTTGCGACGTGTTCACCTCATATGTGTGGAGCATATAATAACTGTAATACCCCAAAATTTGCCCCCTCATTTTTCATATCATTTAGCATGTGTTTCCATTGCATTACATTGCATTCAAGCATAGAAAAATAAAGCATTCATCTTTGCATTCAGCATAGGGCATGTGATTAGTGGATTTCAGAGTATTGATCATCCAAGGCAAGAGAGCTAGAGTCAAGGATATCCCAACAAGCCTCAAAGGTCTCTTATATCATATATCATCTCATATTGATCCCACAAGTCATTGGAAGAAGAGAACTTATCAAGAAAATTGGACAGCTCATCACCTCTTGTCAAAACAGTCTAAATTAGGGTTTTGGATTCAAGCCCTCTCCTGAAGAAATTTTGGTTCAAACTTGATCTCAATGTTTTCTACATGATATCAAGTATCTAAGGATGAAAGATTGCACATTTGTTCATTTCAGAAGAGGTTCAATTGATCAGTTGCTTGAGAATCAAGAAATTGGGGGAAAAGTCAACTGTGCAAAGGAAAAAGTCAACTCCTGACTTTTTAAGGTCAAATTCATGAAATTCAAGTTACATATGGTCAATGGACAATATTTGATCAAGAAATGATGGAAGAATTATCAAAAATCAAGAATTGTACAAAGTTGCAAAATTTAGAAACTTAGGGTTTCCAAAAATGGCAAGTTTTGGACCATTTTGCACTACACTTTAAGGATTCTTTTCTCCAAGATAAAATATTCAAACTTCAGGCCCAAGTTGAGCCAATTAAAGATCACATCTTAAGCTTCAAATCCATATAAAGAACTCTGCCATTGGATCAAAATTGAGGGAGTTGTGATCAATCAAAGTTTGGTAAAATCAAGGCAAAAACCAAGTCATGGCAAGGCAAGTTCAGGCCTCCAGGCCATAATTTCATCAAACACTTGGTGTGCCAAATGTCAAGCCATTTTTCTCCATCAAGGATGCTTCAAATGAAAAATTGTTGAACATCAAAGTTGTTCATCTACATGTCCTCTTCAACTTTGGTGTTGGACATTTTTTCATTTGAACAAGTTTTGAAAGAGTTATAGTGGTCCAAACATGGAAGCTTCAAACTGAAATTCACAAGCCCATAGCCATGCATGCCATGTGTCGCTCCCGGGATTTTCATCCAAGTACAAACGCGAAAGTGGCGCTGAAACAGAGTTGCCAGCAATGTGTATTTATCCCCAAAGAGGGAAAGGAAAACAGTGCATAAACCTGGGGGAAAGGAAAAGCATGGTCTTGCGACTAAGAGAACTGGGTTCGGGAGTCGGTTATGCGAGGGGAAGGTATTAGCACCCCCACGATTCCATTGTACTCGATGGGATCCACGCTTGCTGTCTCGATCAAAGGTTGTCGTCGTCTGGAGCTCCACTGCTACTGGACCGGAGAAGGAACGAGAACGGAAAAGAACGGAGAAACGAAGGAGAAAAGAAAAAGAAGTGACTCGATAGGACGTCCTCGGAGTCCTAGGCCTACGTATTCCCTCGGGAACAGGAAAATCAGAGTCAACGTAGTTCGGACACGAACTAAGGGGGAGGTTGCTCGCCAAGACATCGCCGTCTTGTGCCTACGTATCCTCAATCTAACCAGAGAGAAGAAGTCAGAGCAGTCGTAGTTCGACTTAACCAAGTCTGTGTTTTTTATGAGGTTTGAAACTTAACGATCCCGAAAAATGCAAAGGTTTGAATTTGTTTTGTGTTTTTTAGAAAGAAGTGTTTTGATTATTTTTGTGTTTTGTAACACGCATTGTATTTAAGTCTCTCATGTAGGATCGAATGCCTCGCATATCGACCCAAGACGAGACGTACGCTAAACATTCTAAGAAAATGAGAGAAGACCCCTCACTATCTTATTCTCACATGAAAGGCTCAAATACAATACATGTTATGCCTTTTGTTAAGTGTTTTTTATCTTTGTTTTGAGATGAGAAGAAGAGAGACTCAAAAGGTGGAGAAAGGTAAAGTCTAATGAGGGAGACTAAGACTCAAACCGTAAAATTATCATACATGGATGTTCCTATGGTTAATATGATTTAAGAAACCTAATCCTAAGAGAAAGAAGAAGAAGAGTGAATTAAACAACTCACTTCTAAAGTAGAAGATGAGTTATAACTCAAAAGGGAGAAGAAAGAAGTTATGCAAGGAAAACATATAAATGCTTATCATGATCACAAGTTGAATGATTAAAAGAGATAAGAGAAAATGAAAGAAAGAAGTGTATGTGGAAGCATATCCACACCCTTACTTACCATTAGCACCTACATGAAAAGGTTAGTTCAAAAACTATTTACTAGTGAAATAAGGAAAGAATAACAAGTAATGATCAAACAAATTAAGAATCAATGGATAAAGATCCTAAGAGATGAAAATCATTCAAGGTCAGAACCTATATCCAAAGGATTCTCTCTAAGGTTAAGAAATCAAACACAGCCAAACTTTGCACACATAATGCCTTAAACATCCAAGAGATGCACCATGAAAGGAAAAGATGGAAGATGAATGGAAATGCAAAGTGAACATGCATTTATGCTTAATGAAATGCTAAGGTCAGAAGCATACATTATCTATGAGGGTCTTATGATGCATATAGACAATCATATAAGTATAAATGCAATGGTTCAAGTAGAAAAGACAAGATGAAAAGGAATGAAAAGGAGAGAAACAAGTTTAAATTAGATGCACAAATTTACATGTTAAGGATGTATATCATATGGAATGATTAATGAATGCATATGGACAGTGGCATACCATTAATGATATGCAAATGGAATGTATGAAATGGCATACAAAAATGCACACATGAAACATGTAGAGCTTAAGAAGATACAAGAGAATGAATCATGTCAAACTTTCAAGTTACCATGCATAAACTCATACTTAATGCAAACACAAGTCAGAGTGACCTATAATGAAACAAGGATGACCTATAATATCATACAAGTAACCTATAAAATATGCACAAACAATCATAAAATGGTGGCATAAATGCCTCATCAAAACATGTTAGCATGAAGTAGAAGAAAGTGCACAAAAGTTACTCCAATAACAAAGCATCAAACACATATCAAAGTACATGAGGAAAATATGGAAAGAGGTCATATACATTACTGATCAGAAACAAAGCATGCAACAAAACCTCATAGCAAAACTCAAAAGAAAGATACCTCAAAAGGCCTCATGAAATCACATTGAAACACACCACAAAAGTACTTAAAGATACAAGTCCAATCACATGATAAAATGACTTTAAAATCAAATGAAAATTGGTTTAGATGCTTAAAGATGTCCTATAATCAATACAAAAAGAATGGATGAAAAACAGTGTGTGAAATGAGAGAAATAAAATGTGCAAGCTCAAGTGTTCATGAAGAAATTCACTCAAAAAAGAAATTAAAAGAAAATTATGAAATTATGATCTAAAATCCATGAAATTAGAGTTAAAAATAATATAAAATTAGTTTAATGTATAAAGATGCTATATGAATTTTTATGTAATTATTTAATGCGTTTTAGTATTTTTAAAATAAGAAAGTGAACCAATATACAAAAAGAAAATAAAATGAAATGAAAATGAGCAGGGGGTGTGGCGAAAGCAAATGTCACGTTTAAAAAAAGTTTGGGCCCAATAGGGGGAGTGTGAAAAGCAATATGAGCTCAGTCCATTAAGGCGCGCGTTTGTGTGATACGGTGCATGCTCATTCATATATTTGATGCAATCATAGCCATAGGATTATGTCAACAGCAATTAATCATCATAGCAATTCAATCCAACGCTTCAGGTGAAAGGCACATGCTAGCAAACATACACACGCACACGTGGTAGCACACAGATTCAAAATGAAGTCACGTGATAAGGACGCTCTCTCATTTATGCGTTGTCACATTTCTGGCCCTGGGATGAAACAAATCAGACGGTCACGACATAATCTGAGCCTTAAACCCTAATGCAACCTCACCGGCCAGAGAATGACCTCCGGACATCTTCTCCGGCCACCCTCCGGTAACTGCAAATCTCACATCTCCCCAGAAATGCACAAATCAGGTATCAAACGAAAGCTAATCTCATGAGGAACACAAATTTAGCAACAAAATTCATAGATCAAGCATGAATAAAGAGAATCGAAGAAGAGAAGCTTTGCCCTAATTTTCAGTCTAAACTCCTAAGGAGCTCTATCAACTAGCCAGAGTTTCAGATGCTCCTATTGAGCTCAGATCAACACAAAAATAACAAAAACAGTGAAAATCGTGCAAGAAAGGTTTGAGGATTGTGGAACCTGAAACTTGAAGATCTTTGAGATTGTTAAGAAAACCAGAGATATCAACTTGATCTTGAACTTCTAGAACTTCAATTTGAGCAAAATAAATGCTATTTGATCTTGAGAATAAGAAGAGAACTGAATTTGTGATTGGAGATGAGTAAGCTATTCAATGCTTCAGTGATTTACTCTTGCTTGATTGTGAAGATTGAGGAGGAACTTGAGGAATTCGTCCAGAGAGAGAGAGAGTTCAGAGAGAAACCTTGAGAGTGTTTTTGGAGTGAGAGGTAAAAAATGAGAGTTAGTTCTCAAAAATAGTTGGAGTGAGGCTTATATAATTGTGGTTAGGTGTTAACTAGAGGAGTTAACAGTTAGACATTGGGTTTAGTGAGTGAGTTAAGTGAGTTCACTCTAACTAACTGAGTCATGACAGTTAGAACGCGAGTTAGAGAGCTTGGCTATGGTGTGGAGAGGTTTCTTGGAGTTATGGTGTCTGAACAATTTGAAAATGAGAGAGGGAAACGTGTGATGTATTCTCTGTTATGGTGATCATAATGATGTTATGTTGTGTAGTATGAAACTTAGTGGACAAGTTTGGTATTTCCTCTTTCATGTATGATGGATGGTATGTCATGTATGTGTAGGAGAATGTTTGTCCAAATGAGGCAAGATTGATAATGTGAAGCATGCGTGCGAGCTGATGAAACAACAACAAACAATGCCAAATAAATTAGTGGGAATGTTGATGTTTGAGGAGGAATTTCTCTCATGTCAATGGATGAAAGGATGAGGTTTTGGTGTCATTAGAAAGAGGGAACCTGGGAGAACATGATTGGTATGGAAATTGAATTGAATAGAAGCTTGTAATATGACCAAAAATAGCTCTAAACATCAATACACAAAACTGGTTTCATGGGCGCGTGACCTGGTAGGCTGGCATGGCATCATGACTTGTGAAATTTTAGCATGAAACCATCAACTTTGGACCCAAAAAACTTATTCATAACTTGTTCAAATGGAAAAATGTCCAACATCAAAGTTGAATAGGACATTGAGAGGAACAACTTTGATGTTCAACATTTTTTCATTTGAAGCTTCCTTCAATGAGAAAATGGCTTGACATTTGTCACACCAAGTGTTTGATGAAATTATGGCCTGGAAGGCCTGAGCTTGCCTTGCCATGACTTGGTTTTTGCCTGATCTTCAATTGTCTCAAATTGGGCCTGAAGTTTGAAGCTTTTATCATGAATAAAGGAAGCCTTAAAGTGTAGTGCAAAATGGTCCAAACTTGCCATTTTTGGAAACCCTAAGTTTCTAAAAATGGAAACTTTGTACATTTCTTGATTTTTCATGATTCCTCCATCATTTCTTGATCAAATCTTGTCCAATGAATATATGTTACTTGAATTTCATGAATTTGACCCTAAAAAGTCAGGAGTTGACTTTTTTCACAGCACAATTGACTTTTTCCCCCAATTTCTTGATTCTCAAGCAACTGACCAATTGAACCTCTTCTGAAATGACCCAATGGCCAATATTCCATCCTTAGATACTTGACATCATGTAGAAAACATTGAGATCAAGTTTGAACCAAAATTTCATCAGGAGAATGCTTGGATCACAAACCCTAATTTGGACTGTTTGATAGGAGATGATGCACTGTCCAATCTTCTTGATGAATTCCCATCTTCCCATGACTTGTGGGGTCAATTGAAATCATGTGAGATGTAAGAGACCCTTGAGACTTGTTGGGAGACCCTTGGCTCTTGTTCCATGGCTTGGGATAGTCAATGCTCTGCAATCCACTGATCACATTCCCTTATGCAACATGCATGCTATATGAGATGAAATGAGGTCTAAATGTAATGCAATGAAACATAAGCTAGGCAACAACAAGAGGGCAAATTTTGAGGTGTTACAGTTGCCCCTATTCAAACTTCTTGGATCCGAGGGTATGATAGCGACAACTTTCAGACAATCGGGATATACGGGGTTTGAATACCAAAATAACCTGGAAATTTGCAACCTGTGGGGAGATACAAAATAAAGTGCTCGCCAACCGAAGGTGGACTCAAAAGCAACTGATACCAACCAAAAGTTGGGATAACAAAGAGAATACCACCCAAAGGTTGGGATAAGGGAAAGTGTACCAACCAATAGTTGGAATAACAAACGGAGACCAACCAAAAGTTGGGATAACAAACAAAGGGTACCAACCTAAAGTTGGAATAAAGGAAGGATACCAACCAAAAGTTGGAATGAAGCAAAAGATACCAACCAAAAGTTGGGATACCGAGGACGCCGACCAAAGGCGCACTCACAATAAGCAAGACCAACCAAAAGTTGGGATAACGAGGACGCCAACCGAAGGCGCACTCACAACAAGCCAGACCGGCCAAAAGTTGGGATGGACGAAGACGCCGACCAAAGGCACACTCACAATAAGCAAGACCAACCAAAAGTTGGGATAAACGAGGAATACCAACCAAAAGTTGGAATAACAAGGAATACCAACCAAAAGTTGGAATAAAAGAAGGGAAGACTAACCAAAAGTTGGGATAACGAGGACGCCGACCAAAGGCGTACTCACAACAAGCAAGACCAACCAAAAGTTGGGATAAATGAGGAATACCAACCAAAAGTTGGAATAAGAGATACTAACCAAAAGTTAGGATAGATAAGAACGCCGACCAAAGACGAACTCAACAAAAAAGACCAACCAAGAGTTGGGATAAAGAAAGGGAATACCAACCAAAAGTTGGAATGAAGGAAGCTAACCAATATTGAGTGAGAGCAGAGAATACCAACCAAAAGTTGGGAAAACAAATGGAATACCAACCAAAAGTTGGGATAATAGCCGCAAATGCATAGGAAGTAGAATCAACGAACTTACGACCTGAAAAGAAGATGACTCCGTTGGGGGAAGAGAAGTCTACACAGACAACTCTGTAGGGGAGTAACAGAAGGAACAACAGTAAGAAAGACCCACTGGTTGCGGTGTAATGTTAAACAACATCTCCTGAATTACATCTCTTTCTACTGGGGACAGAAACTGGTAAAAGATATCAAACCTGGCTTATGCTTCAAATGCATATGTTTGAATTTTCTATGGCGTAATGCTCCATACGAAATGGAAATGCTACGCGTTTGGGAGGATGCCATGCCAAAATGCTTATGCAATGCAAAAGAGGCGTCTCAGAAAAATAAATGCTGAAGACCAAGGCAGCTCCACTGGGGATGACAAACTAAATTGTCTCCGAGAATAAAACCCTGTTGAGGAAGACTTCCATGAACGACTTCCTGATCACAAGTTCTGCTGGAGATGGAAACCCCGAGAGAAATTCCACTCTGTTGGGGATTATACATACTCTTTGAAAAGGAAACCAAGACCTGAATCAGAAGAGTGCCAAATATCACTTGGACTTAAAACCTGCTGGGGATATCAACCATCGTTGAACAAACCGCTGCGAGGATTACCACCAAATCTCGCTTGGGGAGACAAATCACCAATACTAGACCCGCTGGGGACACCATTGGACTTAACCCGCTGCTGGGGAAATGACATCGCCCTTATCCTGCTGGGGAATATCAGCCAACACCATCAAATCTGCTTGGGGAATGTTAATTGATAACATCGGCTCTGCTAGGGGAGAACACCTACCTGCTGTTGGAGGAAAGAATTTACCCTGCTGGGGATTGGAGCATGCCGTTACAGACGAAACTACACTTCCTGGCCTCCTGAGGAGAGTGATTATCAGGCTCTGTGGGGAAAATAAAGTATTTTCAAAAGACATCCAACACATCTTCTGCTGGAGATACAACAACATCCACCTTTGAGCAATCCACTTCTGACTGCTTGCTGGGGAGTAATAGATCAACCATGACTTCGATTGGGGACACAATCCTCCGTACGCTTACAGGGGAAAGTAAGCTCTGCTGAGGATAATGATCTTTCAGATGCTGAAGAGAGTAACTCTACTGGGGAAAACAACTTTGTTACCCTGCCTGACCTGTCTCTATGGTCATAAACGGCCCTTTGAACTCCCTACTTGCCCCAGACCACCAGGTCTAAAGGAAGAAATCATCTCAAGAGGATTTTATAGAAGACCGGGTATTCCCACTGCCCCAGGGTCTTCAAACTCTTGGAGAGATTTATTAGATCTCGACGCAACTGCCCCAGACTTCATAATCCATGCAGTAAATTACCTCGAAAGGATTTGTAATGACTTGAAAATACTCTGCCTTAGTATTCTGAACTTTGAAGAGGTGCTTTCAATTAACCGTCTTCAGGCGTGGGCAACTTCTCACGCTCTAGAGGTGACCTGCCCCATATTAAACGCTTGTGGAGAGATTTATTGAATCTCGACATAATTGCCCCAGTTTGGCTGAACTTGGGGAGAGTTTTCAATGTGACTGCTCCAGATTGCCTGCATCTTATCACCATTTATCGGGAACCCCCAAGCTGCGCACAGTCTCTTGGCCATATACCTCTTGACATGACTGTCCTTCGGAATTTTTGCCATCTCAACTTGGCGTGATCGAGCTTCTCAACTGATGTTCATCATGTAAGCTTCTTTGATGTCAAACACATGCAAGCAGAACAGGTTTATTATGAGAATGACAATTCTAATGCAACACTTGTGTTAGCCTTGAAGTTTTATTGAAAATGCGTCGCCAAGCCTTGTGAACGAATCACTAGCTGGGATGCGACATTGATTTTTGAATGGAAAACAATACGCACATGCAATACCAACAAAAATCTTATTAGCATGACCCATAGGAGTCAGGAACGCTATCTCGCTGAAGTACGCTTTCGGAATAAACCCTGCTTCAATTAGGATTTTTAAGGGTTATAACGTGGTCTGGTTCGCGGTTTGAGAAAAAAGGATTTATGGCTCAAAATTTTGTTTATGCCCACCCACTCTTCGTGATGTTCTCCAGTCCTATGTTCAGCTAATTTGACACAAGCGTTCACCTCTCAAAAAGATTTCATGATCTTTAAGGAATCCATGCACTGATGGTTTGAGACCCGATGAGGTTTTGGAGCAACAATCATCCCTTTTGTCTTTTGTGTCTGTAGCCACACGACTTTGTTCTTATTTGAGGATTTTTCTTTTGTAATCCTTTTCCACTTTTCGCTTTTCATTCTTTTGCTTTTCGAACCCTAATTTTTGCTTGGACTGATTCTTTTGAATCTTTAGATTTTAAAGTCCAGCGGGATGCCCTAACTTTTGCCTAAGTCGTTTGTTTTCAAGTTTCGACTTAGCGGGCTTTTTCCTTTTTCTCTTTTTTTTTTATGAACAAAACGTGTGACACTGGCTTGTCTTGACTTTGTTGAAAGGGTTGTGACAGCCTCACTCCTTGATTGTTGATGGATAACCATTGTGGTCTCACATCTCTTGGCCTCCTGATATGTGAGGAAAGAAAGGTAATGGATCCTCAGATGCACACTCCTCTTGAAATTTGAACGCTCGGTCCAACTAACTGACGCCTACCCTGCCCCTGGGTTAAGTGTGGGGGTTTTCTCGAAAGAAACTCCTACTTCAAGGATCAAAGGGGTTAACGAGGGTCTATCTCCCTTATATCTCCAGTGTTTAGGGATTTGAAACAATGCCTGTACATCCTCAACAGGGTTTTATCCAAAAGCACACAACCAAAGATTTCGCGTTTTCATCTCATCATCCTCCCTCAAGAGAAAGTTGGTATTGCACTGCATATAAACATGATATGAGTGCATAAAAGTAAATTACTCCAAGAACAACACATTCATTGCATTAAAATCAACATTCAAAATACAAACACGTTTTCATGCAAACACTGTTTAAACAAACAAATGAAGGCTACATATGAAAATGCAGTAAAGAATCTGAAAATTGCCATTGTTGAAAAGACTTGACTCCGTCTGGACTTATTGCATCTGATGACGCTCTTGCAATTCCCAGTGACCACTTGGGAAGCTTCAGGTGAAATGCATACCATCTGCAGTGAAGGTAATGACTCCTGAGTCAATCAAATCTTTCACCTCGTGCTGGAACGCATTATAGTTATCAAGTGTATGCCCAAACGCTCCTGAGTGGAATTCACAGCTAGCATTCATGTCATAGTCCGGAGGGGTAGGGTATGGCACTGGCATGGCATTCCTCAGCTGAATCAGAGAGATTTTGAGCAAGCGAGCGAACAACTGACTATAAGGAATAGGAATAGGATCGAATCTCCTCTTGGGCCTTCTTGATCTGAGTTGCTGCTGTTGCTGATAATTCTGTTGCTGATGCTGATTTGGGCGCCCCATCCGCCCCTGCACCTTCTTTTTTGTATTCGGCTGAGGCACCAACGAGGGTTGCTGACGCAGAACCTCTGAAGCACCAGATTGTGGAAGAGATCTATGGCATGAGGTGGATCCTTTGGACAAGGGAAAAGTCCCCAATTCCTTTGCAATAGTGGGAGTAAAATCACTTTTTTTACCAATGCCAACTGACGTAAACTTGTTTGCCCCTGAATCAATGAGCTCTTGGACTTTATGCTTGAACCTTGTACAACTCTCAACATTGTGACCAGGTGCCCTAGAGTGGAACTCACATCTAGTATTAGCATTAGGTCCCAGAGGATGCTTTGTGTGAATGAGTCCCAAACTAACACGTTCAACCAATTTGAGCTCGAGCAAATAAGAAAGCAACTGTGCATACGGCATTGGAATAGGATCGAACTTCCTCTTAGGCCCCTCCAACTTAGGATCCTCTTGAGGAGCAGGAAGTTATTGCTGGTGAGAGAGCTCCGAAACTTCAGTTTGTGGAGGAGATCCATGTGGCAACCCATGATCTAGAGAAGACTCCAAAGAGATGGGAGGAGTAAGGACTTCCGTTGCGGCAACAAGCATAGGATTATTTTCTTTCTTTAGCCCCGTATTCAAAATTTCCATGACGAAGCCCATCTGAGTTTTCATCTGGTTGACCTCTTCCTTCAGCATTTTCTGGTCTTGAACCAACACTTGCATCTTCCCCGTA
The DNA here is from genome assembly GCA_022829125.1 of Lathyrus tuberosus. Lineage (NCBI taxonomy): Eukaryota > Viridiplantae > Streptophyta > Magnoliopsida > Fabales > Fabaceae > Lathyrus > Lathyrus tuberosus. The sequence continues at coordinate 4,887,652 of JALAZF010000403.1, read as the reverse complement.
AACTGCCCCGTTTGGCTCCGTACTTCCCTCAACTCCGTCATCAAGGGTTGGACAAGGGTCCCCAGCTGCTCTTGCCCTTGTTCAACGCCTTGCAATTATTCCATGAACTGAGCCATGCAAGCCTGCATGGCAGCCATTTCTGCTTGCATTTGCTCCATTACTCTTTTCTGGTTGAGTTGAGTAGAATATTGATGAATCGGTTGGTCAGCTATCCTGCCTGAAACCAAATAAAGGTTAGGAAAAAACTGGAACAAGTACCTGTTATGCAAAAATGCTTATGATTATGAGAATGCAAATGTCATGTTTTTCATTGACAGGGTGTTTTACACCCTGATTCCAGTCTTAATCACAAGGAGCTCAATAATAGTCACATAATGTTGAGAGAAAAATATTGAGAAGAACTGTGCTGTGATAAAATGTTGTGATAATGTGCTGGTGAATAGAGCGATGCCGAAGAAACCCTTTTGAATAAGCCATTCATTGAATTCAACAGAAAACTAATAAGCGCCGAAGCATTTTACAATGAGTCCGTAAATGAGAATTACATCAAGGAAATGGCTCCATCAACAAGCCTGATGGTAGCCAACATTACATCCACAAAACTACATTAAGAAGATGGGAAAGTAAGATTAAACATCTAACTCCAAATCTTTCAATTTGTCACTAGAATACTTGATTTCTTCAAAAAGGATTCCGGTGCACTGATGACCTGACCTTTTAATTATCTCTTTGATCAAAATGTCTCTCTTCTTCAGAGCTTCGGCTAGTGAATCTGCGTGCATCAAGAGAGCTTCATCAGTACTCACTTCCTTAAACCTTTTCACCCCAGCTTGTATCTTGAGTCTTCCCATCTCTACCATGGCCTCCTCAAGCTTTTTCTTGGACACTTTCAATTCATCGGTAACATTCTTCAGCTGCTCTTGGCTTTTTCCAAAGTCTTCCCGATGCTTTCTCCGTTGTTCATGCGCTCTAAGAAGCTCGTCGTCCTTGGCCGTTAGTTGCTCTCGTAACTCTGCATTCTCTATTCTGACCTCATACCAGGCTTGCTGAAGCTTGGCTAACGTGTCTTTAGTCTGGGCTAAAGCCTGTTTGGTCTTCTTATGAGCTTGAGTAGAAGCATTGGCACCTTTACTGATTTTCTGGAAATGTTGAGCTCTTTCGGCAAAATCCTTTTCTCTTGCAGCTAAGATTTTTCCAGCGTCTTGGGCTTTATACTCCAACTATTTGTTGGCATGCAGAGCGTTTTGAAGAAGACTACTCAAGTCTTAATTCTCCACCCGAAGCTCCTTCACCAAAGCTTGCAGTTTGTCAAACTCCTCGATGGCTACCGTAGTAGGCTGCTCTGGCATTACAGGATATAAAGGGGGTTCCCTCGAAAAAGGCAAGAGTAATTCGTTCACCTTCATTTCAATCCATCTTTCATACTCAGGATAAGATCTGCAATCCATTTTTCCAAAGACTGTTTTTCCTGTTTTACGCTGGTGCCCCAAGCATTCACAACTTCTCGCAGCATTTCCTCATTTTCAGTCCCTGTAAAGAACAAAGATTTCTCAACATCCCGATCTGTGGGAGGATACCTAAAAGTGTATCCAAACTGTCTAATGGCCAGGATCAGGTTTTAATTGATTCCCCCTTTCCTGCCAATTAGAGGCACATTGGGAAAATTCCCACAACTGGTGATAATCTCTATTCCCAGCAACTTATGATCGAACCAGACGATGTTATTGGCAGTCAATCCCATTATCCGCTTGGACCATTTTAAAGAATCTTTTGTATCTACAAAAGCACCTGTCTGAGGTAAATGCTTCAAAAACTAATGAGATAAAAGTGGAGTGCAACAATTGACAGATCCTCCCCTTCTTTTTTTATTCTTGAAGTGCACAGAGTAGCAAAAATCTCCTAACAAAGTGGGAACCGGGTTTTTGAGAACAAAAACTCTTATAGCCTGCCTATCCACAAAATCCTGTTGATTATGGAAAAGAACAATGCCATATATGCACAAAGCCAGGATGGACTTGTAAACTGCCCAATTCTTTGCTTCAGCAGCCTCTTGAGCTTGGTCAGTAAGAAAGGCTTGGTGAAAACCTTTGACCCCCCTTTTGATAGCCAGATTTCCTTTTAGCACTGAATCTTTCACCTGTACCGCAGCTACAATCTCCTCTATGCTAGGATGACTACCAGAAAATAATGGCAAAGCTGATTCGACCGGAATTCCCAAAATAAATGAGAACTTTTCCAAAGTAGGCATCAAAATGTAATCAGGAAAAAGAAAGCATCTCAGCGACGACTCATAGAGCTGGAGCAACGTGTGAAGAGCATCATGTTCATACTGTGTGATTTTGCAGACCATCTCAACCAATTTCCCATATTTCTTCTGGAAGTGGACAAGAACACCCGGGTCAGCCATATCTATCACCTTATGCAGTAAATCCAAAGTGGGTTCTGGGAACTTATAGGCAACATTGCTCTTTCTCTTGAGACTTGTCTCTGTCGAGCCCATTGATTGGAATCAGAAGTGTAATAAGCACCTGTAAATGACAAACATGAATCTTATGACATGATAATGCAATGCAAAAGGGCATGGTATTAGCGTGCTCTATGTCTGTGCTGGACTGTGTGCACGGTGTCTGTACAAACCTGGGAATAATATTGTATATAGAACCTACTGACTGTAATAAGTTACATCATCTGTCTACGAAAATACCAGAATATCAGGGTATGTAGGAGGCATGGTCACCTGCAAACCTGTAAACACCCGCCCATACTCACTTGTGGGGTACTAAAACAGCGGTTCCTCAGTTTCAGATTCTCTATTTTGAGAAGCAATAGCACATTCAGCCCATAGGATACAATGTTATCGCCAAACAAATAGATCGTTCACTGATTCCCCAAAAATAAAGGCCATCATATGCAAGTTCCAAAGTGGGCCCTCGGGTGCGAATGGGTTTGCCACAGAATGTGGGCTGCCACTGTCACCACTAAAGAGGGATGTTTCCACTAAGGTCCTCAATGATCGATTACCAGCGTCGACAACTTTCTAGGTTAAGACTCCGAAATGCACAAGATGTGCAAATCAGAGCATCTCCCAAGAAAACCTCGTCTGGTTGTGAATTTCGTGTAAACCATACGTACCAAGACGCTACGTAGGCCACACTACCATCCACTCTAGTCCTATGTGTGTACTCAAGCCTATGTAATGGGCTTATCTCTCAGAATACCCATTCCGCCAAACAGAAAACCAGCACAGCACAGTCCAGTATAATAATGATGTGTAATGTAATAAATGCGATAAACACAGTAATACAGTAAGGCGATAATACAATAAATAGCAATACAGTAAAAACAGTAAATACAACATCAAAGTAAACACCCAATGAAAAAAAACAGACAAGCGCTAGGACTGACTCGCTTAGGGAACCAGAGATTCTGGGTTCGGTCCCCAACAGAGTCGCCAGCTGTCACTCCCGGGATTTTCATCCAAGTACAAACGCGAAAGTGGCGCTGAAACAGAGTCGCCAGCAATGTGTATTTATCCCAAGAGAGGGAAAGGAAAACTCTACATAAACCTGGGGGAAAGGAAAAGCATGTTCTTGTGACCAAGAGAACTGGGTTCGAGATTCGGTTACGCGAGGGGAATGTATTAGCACCCCCACGCGTCCATCGTACCCGATGGGATCCACGCTTGCTGTCTCAATCAAAGTGTGTCGTCGTCTGGAGCTCCACTGCTACTGGACCGGAGAAGGAACGAGAACGGAAAAGAACGGAGAAACAAAGGAGAAAAGAAAAAGAAGTGACTCGATAGAACGTCCTCGGAGTCCTAGGCCTACGTATTCCCTCGGGAACGGGAAAATCAAAGTCAACGTAGTTCGGACACGAACTAAGGGGGAGGTTGCTCGCCAAGACATCGCCGTCTTGTGCCTACGTATCCTCAATATAACCAGAGAGAGGAAGTCAGAGCAGTCGTAGTTCGACTTAACCAAGTCTGTGTTTTTTTATGTGCGACGTCAGATTCGCGTCCGACAGTTAGGGTCGACGCCTGTTTGCGACGAGACGGAAGTAACGTGCCCTTTTCTGAAAATGAGGTTTGAAACTTAACGATCCCGAAAGATGAAATGGTTTGAATTTGTTTTGTGTTTTTTAGAAAGAAGTGTTTTGATTATTTTTGTGTTTTGTAACACGCATTGTATTTAAGTCTCTCGTGTAGGATCGAATGCCTTGCATATCGACCCAAGACAGGACGTACGCTAAACATTCTAAGAAAATGAGAGAAGACCCCTCACAATCTTATTCTCACATGAAAGGCTCAAATACAATACATGTTATGCCTTTTGTTAAGTGTTTTTGATCTTTGTTTTGAGATGAGAAGAAGGGAGACTCAAAAGGTGGAGAAAGGTAAAGTCTAATGAGGGAGACTAAGAATCAAACCCTAAAATTATCATACATGGATGTTCCTATGGTTAATGTGGTTTAAGAAACCTAATCCTAAGAGAAAGGAGAAGAAGAGTGAATTAAACAACTCACTTCTAAAGTAGAAGATGAGTTATAACTCAAAAGGGAGAAGAAAGAAGTTATGCAAGGAAAACATATAAATGCTTATCATGATCACAAGTTGAATGATTAAAAGAGATAAGAGAAAATGAAAGAAAGAAGTGTATGTGGAAGCATATCCACACCCTTACTTACCATTAGCACCTACATGAAAAGGTTAGTTCAAAAACTATTTACAAGTAGTGAAATAAGGAAAGAATAACAAGTAATGATCAAACAAATTAAGAATCAATGGATAAAGATCCTAAGAGATGAAAATCATTCAAGGTCAGAACCTATATCCAAAGGATGCTCTCTAAGGTTAAGAAATCAAACACACCCAAACTTTGCACACATAATACCTTAAACATCCAAGAGATGCACCATGAAAGGAAAAGATGGAAGATGAATGGAAATGCAAAGTGAACATGCATTTATGCTTAATGAAATGCTAAGGTCAGAAGCATACATTATCTATGAGGGTCTTATGGTGCATATAGACAATCATATAAGTATAAATGCAATGGTTCAAGTAGAAAAAACAAGATGAAATGGAATGAAAAGGAGAGAAGCAAGTTTCAATTAGATGCACAAATTTACATGTTAAGGATGTATATCATATGGAATGATTAATGAATGCATATGGACAGTGGCATACCATTAATGATATGCAAATGGAATGTATGAAATGGCATACAAAAATGCACACATGAAACATGTAAAGCTTAAGAAGATACAAGAGAAGGAATCATGTCAAACTTTCAAGTTACCATGCATAAACTCATACTTAATGCAAACACAAGTCAAAGTGACCTATAATGAAACAAGGATGACCTATAATATCATACAAGTAACCTATAAATGATGCACAAACAATCATAAAATGGTGGCATAAATGCCTCATCAAAACATGTTAGCATGAAGTAGAAGAAAGTGCACAAAAGTTACTCCAATCACAAAGCATCAAACACATATCAAAGTACATGAGGAAAATATGGAAAGAGGTCATATACATTACTGATCAGAAACAAAGCATGCAACAAAACCTCATAGCAAAACTCAAAAGAAAGATACCTCAAAAGGCCTCATGAAATCACATTGAAACACACCACAAAAGTACTTAAAGATACAAGTCCAATCACATAATAAAATGACTTTAAAAATCAAATGAAAATTGTTTTAGATGCTTCAAGATGTCCTTTAATCAATGAAAAAATAATGGATGAAAAACAGTATGTGAAATGAGAGAAATAAAATGTGCAAGCTCAAGTGTTCATGAAGAAATTCACTCAAAAAAGAAATTAAAAGAAAATTACGAAATTATGATCTAAAATCCATGAAATTAGAGTTAAAAATAATAGAAAATTAGTTTAATGTCTAAAGATACTATATGAATTTTTATGGAAATATTTAACGCGTTTTAGTATTTTTAAAATAAGAAAATGAATCAATATACAAAAAGAAAATAAAATGAAATGAAAATGAGCAGGGGGTGTGGCGAAAGCAAATGTCACGTTTAAAAAAAGTTTGGGCCCAATAGGGGGAGTGTGAAAAGCAATATGAGCTCAGTCCATTAAGGTGCACGTTTGTGTAATACGGTGCATGCTCATTCATATATTTGATGCAATCACAACCATAGGATTATGTCAACAGCAATCAATCATCATAGCAATTCAATCCAACGCTTCAGGTGAAAGGCACATGCTAGCAAACATACACACGCACACGTGGTAGCACACAGATTCAAAATGAAGTCACGTGATGAGGACGCTCTCTCATTTATGCGTTGTCACATTTCTGGCCCTAGGATGAAACAAATCAGACGGTCACGACATAATCTGAGCCTTAAACCCTAATGCAACCTCACCGGCCGGAGAATGACCTCCGGTCATCTTCTCCGACCACCCTCCGGTAACTGCAAATCTCACATCTCCCCAGAAATGCACAAATCAGGTATCAAACGAAAGCTAATCTCATGAGGAACACAAATTCAGCAACAAAATTCACAGATCAAGCATGAATAAAGAGAATCGAAGAAGAGAAGCTTTGCCCTAATTTTCAGTCTAAACTCCTAAGGAGCTCTATCAACTAGCCAGAGTGTCAGATGGTCCTATTGAGCTCAGATCAACACAAAAATAACAAAAATAGTGAAAATCGTGCAAGAAAGGTTTGAGGATCATGGAACCTGAAACTTGAAGATCTTTGAGATTTTTAAGAAAACCAGAGATATCAACTTGATCTTGAACTTCTAGAACTTCAATTTGAGCAAAATAAATGCTATTTGATCTTGAGAATAAGAAGAGAACTGAATCTGAGATTGGAGATGAGTAAGCTATTCAATGCTTTAGTGATTTACTCTTGCTTGATTGTGAAGATTGAGGAAGAACTTGAGGAATTCGTCCAGAGAGAGAGAGAGAAAGTTCAGAGAGAAACCTTGAGAGTGTTTTTGGAGTGAGAGTGAAAAAATGAGAGTTAGTTCTCAAAAATAGTTGGAGTGAGGCTTATATAATTGTGGTTAGGTGTTAACTAGAGGAGTTAACAGTTAGACATTGGGTTTAGTGAGTGAGTTAAGTGAGTTCACTCTAACTAACTGAGTCATGACAGTTAGAACACGAGTTAGAGAGCTTGGCTATGGTGTGGAGAGGTTTCTTGGAGTTATGGTGTGCTGAACAATTTGAAAATGAGAGAGGGAACCGTATGATGTACTCTCTGTTATGGTGATGATAATGATGTTATGTTGTGTAGTATGAAAGTTAGTGGACAAGTTTGGTATTTCCTCTTTCATGTATGATGGATGGTATGTCATGTATGTGTTGGAGAATGTTTGTCCAAATGAGGCAAGAGTGATGGTGTGAAGCATGCGTGTGAGATGATGAAACAACAACAAACAATGCCAAACAAATTAGTGGGAATGTTGATGTTTAAGGAGGAATTTCTCTCATGTCAATGGATGAAAGGATGAGGTTTTGGTGTCATTAGAAAGAGGGAACATGGGAGAACATGATTGGTATGGAAATTGAATTGAATAGAAGCTTGTAAGATGACAAAAAGTAGCTCTAAACATCAATACACAAAACTGGTTTCATGGGCGCGTGACCTGGTAGGCTGGCATGGCATCATGACTTGTGAAATTTCAGCATGAAACCATCAACTTTGGAACCCTATAACTCATTCATAACTTATTCAAATGGAAAAATGTCCAACATCAAAGTTGAAGAGGACATTGAGAGGAACAACTTTGATGTTCAACATTTTTTCATTTGAAGCTTCCTTCAATGAGAAAAATGGCTTAACATTTGGCACACCAAGTGTTTGATGAAATTATGGCCTGGAGGCCTGAGCTTGCCTTGCCATGACTTGGTTTTTGCCTTGATTTTACCAAACTTTGATTGATCATAACTCCCTCAATTTTGATCCAATGGAAGAGTTCTTTATATGGATTTAAAGCTTAGAGTGTGATCTTCAATTGGATCAACTTGGGCCTGAAGTTTGAAGCTTTTATCATGAAGAAAGGAAGCCTTAAAGTGTAGTCCAAAATGGTCCAAACTTGCCATTTTTGGAAACCCTAAGTTTCTAAAAATGGAAACTTTGTACATTTCTTGATTTTTCATGATTCCTCCATCATTTCTTGTTCAAATCTTGTCCAATGAACATATGTAACTTGAATTTCATGAATTTGACCCTAAAAAGTCAGGAGTTGACTTTTTTCACAGCACAGTTAACTTTTTCCCCAATTTCTTGATTCTCAAGCAACTGACCAATTGAACCTCTTCTGAAATGAACGAATGGCCAATATTCCATCCTTAGATACTTGACATCATGTAGAAAACATTGAGATCAAGTTTGAACCAAAATTTCATCAGGAGAATGCTTGGATCACAAACCCTAATTTGGACTGTTTGATAGGAGATGATGCACTGTCCAATCTTCTTGATGAATTCCCATCTTCCCATGACTTGTGGGGTCAATTGAAATCATGTGAGATGTAAAAGACCCTTGAGACTTGTTGGGAGACCCTTGGCTCTTGTTCCATGGCTTGGGATAGTCAATGCTCTGCAATCCACTGATCACATGCCCTTATGCAACATGCATGCTATATGAGATGAAATGAGGTTTAAATGTAATGCAATGAAACATAAGCTAGGCAACAACAAGAGGTCAAATTTTGAGGTGTTACACCATGCAAGCTGACACGCCCATGGTGCAGTCTCACATCCTTGTGTTCTAAGTCACTTTCCACCACTTTAAAGGCATTGTTTCACTTGGATTCAAACACCAAACATGTTCTACCATGTACCATCTTTTATTTGCCACCAAAATCATACATTTTCATCCATTAATGTTAGAGAATTTCTTCCACAAACTTCCTTGTTTTCATTGAAACCATGCTGGCCAAGATGAAGTGTTTGACAATGTTGTTGTTGATTCACATCAGTTTGCACGCATACTACATACCACCCTCCATTTTGCTTCTTTTGGACTAACACACTCCCTTACACTATGTACATGCCATGCTATCATGCATACAAGAGGAAATACCAAACTTGTTGTGCAAGCTTGCTGCTACACACATCAACATCATCACTACCATTCATTCTGATCACATAACCTCATCACCATTTCATTTCATGATCACCGCCATAAGTAACATGAGCTCACCATCACTCTAACCTTCACTCACCAACTCGTCCATAACTAACTTAGCTCAGTTAGTTAACTCAAACTTAGTTAACTAACTCAGTTAACTTGAGTTCCAACCATCAACCACATGAGTTAACATCCTAACCCCAACTATATAAGCTGAACTCAACACAATGGGAAAGGAACTTCATCATTTTTCAGATTTCACAAACTCTTCATCTCAAACTCTCTCTGAACTCTCTCTCTCTCTCTCTCTCTCTCTCTCTCATTGCACGAATTCATCAATCTTCTTCATCAATCTTCATCATTAAGTAACATTGAAGTGGTGAGGCGTTGAATTGTGGAATCATCTTCAATTTCAGATCCAGTTCCTCTCCATTCTCAAGCATCTACGAGCATTTATTTTGCTCAAACAAGTTCAAAAGTTCAAGTTCTCACCTCTGGTTTTCTGAAGATCCAAGAATCTCCACGTTCCAGGTTCCTATTTCTCCAACTCTTTTGCATCTAAGTCACTGATTATAGCTTGTTTTGTGTTGATAATAGCTTACTAGAAGCAATGTGACATTTCGGCTAGTTGATAGACCTCTTAGAGGTTTAGATCATTTTTAGGGCAAACTGTTCTTGTTCGTTTCTCTCTGATCAGGTATTGTTTGTGAATTTGGATTGTGGATTCTTGTTCTACGTGACTTCCTCTTTATTTTGGTATATGGTTTGTTGATTTCTGGAATTATGTAAGAGTTGCAGCCGCCGGAGCGTGGCCGGAGAAGATGACCGGAGGTCCTTCTCCGGCCGGTGAGGGGTTCAATTAGGGTTTTAGGCCAGATTAAAACATGACCGTCTGATTTGCTTGATCCAACACCTATTATTTTGCCAGCACATTAATGAACGTATGGCATCTCACGTGCCATCTTATTTGGATCAGTTTGTTCGCATGTGCGTGCGTGCGTAATAATTGTGGTGTGCCTTGCATGTGAGACGTTGGATGGATATATCTTCATGATTGATATATTTTGAGTGCATCTAATGGCTCAGATTGAGTCAATTCTTTGACTGCGCGTGCACCATATCACACACACACAAACGCGTTTATTGGACTGGGTTTCTAATTGATGTTCGCACCCCCATGTTTTGAGCCCATTCACGTTTAAACTGAAAGTTTACTTTCGCTGCACCCCCACTTATATTTTCATTCTATTTTAATTTCTTCTTTACTATTTCCTTTTTTTCTTATAAAAAATACCAAAATGCATTAAAAAATTCTTAAAAAATTCATAAACCATTTTACACATTAAAATAATTTTCCAAATTTTATATTTCTGATTTTCTTTTATTTTGACATTATTTTCATAATTTCCTTTTAATTTCTTTTTAAAGTGCATTCTTCTTGATGCTTGGTTCATTTTTATTTTAATTGAACTAGTTCTTTTCTGAATTTTTGCATGGATTTTTGTATGATCAAATTACAAATCTTGAGGCACTTAATCCATATTTTTGTTGATTTTTAAAGTCATTTTATCATGTATTGTGGTGAGCATTTTTGGTGCATTATTTTGCTTTGATTCCATGTGGTTTTGAGGACTTGGTTGAATTGGTTTATCATTGAGTTTTGCCATGAACATTTGACATGTGATTAGATTCTGAATCATACACTTTGTGACCTAATTCCATAATCTTTCTAAGTTCCTTTCTATTTTTGCCTTGATGATTGTTTACATGTGCATTTATGAACTTCATTGTATGCATATGCTATGGTTTTGTGTCATATTGCCTATGGTCTCTTGAGTTGATTGATGTTATCTTTTGACACATGCTTACTTGAATATTATAGGTCATGTATGTAAAACTATAGGTCTTCCATATTTCATTTTGACATGTTTTGCCATTGATGTTCATCTTGCATTCATACTTAATTGTGCACATATCACTTGCTCTTCTTCAATATGGTTTGTGTGTATCTCATGTTGGTATGCCATTCTCATTCATTCTTGAATGTCTCTCTACTGTATATGAACCATTTCATTTATTTTTATTGACTCATAAATGTCATATCATATGCATTACAATTACATGAACATTTTAAGCATGTTTCATTTTGCATGGACTTTAACTTGTGTTCTCTTCTTCTTAATCTCTAATGTGACTTGTGTATGAACCAAACTTGTTCATTTGTGCATTCTCATGTCATCTTATAACATTTATGCTACTGATCCATGTTCATTTGCATTCATAATTGCATTTCATTCTCCTTTGTGACTTGTTTTGTAAGTAAACAACATTGTGGATTCTCATGTGATATTGTTATACTTCTTCCCACTTCTTCTTCTTGAGTTTTATTCTCATATTAAGGATGATAATTCATGGACACTTAATGAAATCTATGAAGTAGTTTCCTACTGGTTGTGGTGTTTCATATTGCATCATTGCATGTTTACATCTCTTAAATGTTCATGATGCATCTTTAGTGCATATCATTGCATTCCTTAGATGTTTGGTAGATTGTTTAGACATAGATTGACTTTATAAGCCTATCTAACCATTGGTGGATGTAAATAAGCCTTGCTACTATCCTTGGTCAGTACCAACCTTTAGTGGTCTATTCTTTTTAGGTTTAGCACTTTAGAAGCTTCTTAGAGTTTTCTTTAGAACACTAGGATTTATTTGTTTACCTTCTTCACTTGTACTTCAATATTTGAATTGCTTTGGCACTAACCATTTGTGTAGGGGCTAATGGTAAGTTGAATGTGTGGATATGCTTCCACACACACCTTATTCCCTCATCTTTTTAATGCTTTCTCTTTTGTGTTTGTGCAAAGCATTTCAATGCTTTCTTTGGCAAATTTCTTTCTTCTCCCTCTAGGTTCATAACTCATCTTCCATCTTAGAAGTGAGGTATGTTACCTCTGGCTCTCTTCTTCTCTCTTCTTTTAGCTTAGGGTTCCCATACCACACTAAACCATTAGGAACATCCAAGCATGATAACTTTAGGGTTTGAGTCTTAGTTTCCCTCATTAGATTTTACCTTTCTTAACCTTTGAGTCTCTCTTCTTCTCATCTCAAAACAAAAGCAAAAACACTTAATAAAGGCATAACACATATTGTATTTGAGCCTTTCAGGTGAGAATGAGATAGTGAGGGGTCTTCTCTCACTTTCTTTGAATGTTTAGCATACGTTCCGTCTTGGGTCGATATGCGAGGCATTCGATCCTACGTGAAAGACTTAAATACAATGTCCGTTGTAAACACAAAAAATAATCAAACACTTCTTTCTAAAAGACAAAAACAAACAAATAAATTCTCTTCTCATCTCCTTCATTCCATTCTTAAGGACTCGTCATGTTCGTTCTGCCGCAAACAGGTAACGCCTAAGTCTCCCTACAGCGAGCTGCAACACCTAACTGCTGGAATGCGCACTCTGACGTTTCCTTTAAAAAACACAAACAAAGCAACCCTTGTTGGGTCGAACTATGACTGCTATGATTTCCTCTTTCTCGTCCGATTGAGGATACGTAGGCACAAGACGGCGATGTCTTGGCGAGCAACCTCTCCCCTAGTTCGTGTCCGAACTACGTTGACTCTGACTTTCCCGCTCCCGTGGGAATACGTAGGCCTAGGACTCCGAGGACGTCCTACAGAGTCACTTCTTTTTCTTTTCTTCTTCGTTTCTTCGTTCTTTTCCGTTCTCGTTCCTTCTCCGATCTAGTGGCAGTGGAGCTCCAGACGATGACACCCTTTGATCGAGACAACAAATATGGATCCCATCGAGTACGATGGACGTGTGGGGTGCTAACACCTTCCTTTCGCGTAACCGACTCCCTTACCCATTTCTCTTGGTCACGAGACCTCGTTTTTTCCTTCCCTCAGGTTTACACAGTGTTTCCTTTCCCTATCTTGGGATAAATACACATTGCTGGCGACTCTGTTTCCGTGCCACTTTCGCGTTTGTACTTGGATGAAAATCCCGGGAGCGACAGCTGGCGACTCTGCTGGGGATTTCTTGTGGACCAGAATCTCTGGTTTCCTAAGCGAGTCAGTCCTAGCGCTTGTCTGTTTTTCTTTCATTGGGTGTTTACTTTGATGCTGTATTTACTGTTTTTACTGTATTGTTGTTTATTGTATTATTGCTTTACTGTATTACTGTATTTATCGCATTTTTCACATTACATATCATTATTATACTGGACTGTGCTGTGCTGGTTTTCTGTTTGGCGGGATGGGTATTCTGAGAGATAATCCCATTACACAGGCTTGAGTACATACATAGGATTAGAGTGGAAAGTAGTGTGGCCTACGTAGCGTCTTGGTACGTATGGTTTACATGAAATTCACAACCAGGCGAGATTTTCTTGGGAGATGCTCTGATTTGCGCATCTTGTGCATTTCAGAGTGTTAACCTAGAAAGTTGTCGACTCTGGTGACCGATCATTGAGGACCTTAGTGGAAACATCCCTCTTTAGTGGTGACAGTGGCAGCCCACATTCTGGGGCAAACCCATTCGCACCCGAGGGCCCACTTTGGAACTTGCATAGGATGGCCTTTATTTTTGGGGAATCAGTGAACGTTCTCTTTGTTTGGCGATAGTACTGTACCCCGAGGGATAAATGTACTATTGCTTCTCAAAATAGAGAATCCAAAACTGAGGAACCGTTGTTCTAGTACCCACATGTGAGTATGGGCGGGTGTTTACAGTTTTGCAGGTGACCATGCCTCCCACATACCCTGATACTCTGGTATTTTCACAGACAGACGATGTAACCTATTACAGTCAGTGGGTTTCTATATACAGTATTATTCTCAGATTTGTACAGACACCGTGCACATAGTCCAGCACAGACACATAGCACGCTGATACCATGCCCTTTTGCATTGCATTATCATGTCATAACATTCATGTTTGTTATTTACAGGTGCTTATTACACTTCTGATTCCAATCAATGGGCTCGACAGAGACAAATCTCAAGAGAAAGAGCAATGTTGCCTATAAGTTCCCAGAACCTACTTTGGATTTACTGCATAAGGTGATAGATATGGCTGACCCGGGTGTTCTTGTTAACTTCCAGAAGAAATATGGGAAATTGGTTGAGATGGTCCGCAAAATCACACAGTATGAACATGATGCTCTCCACACGTTGCTACAGTTTTATGAGCCTTCGCTGAGATGCTTTCTTTTTCCTGATTACATCTTGATGCCTACTTTGGAAGAGTTCTCATTTATTTTGGGAATTTCGGTCGAATCGGCAGTGCCATTCTTTTCTGGTAGTCATCCTAGCATAGAGGAGATTGCAGCTGCGGTACAGGTGAAAGATTCAGTGCTAAAAGGAAATGTGGCTATCAAAAGTGGGGTCAAAGGTTTTCACTTAGCCTTTCTTACTGATCAAGCTCAAGAGGCTGCTGAAGCAAAGGATTGGGCGGTTTACAATTCCATCCTGGCTTTGTGTATATATGGCATTGTTCTTTTCCCTAATCAACAGGATTTTGTGGATATGCAGGCTATAAGAGTTTTTATTCTCAAAAATCCAGTTCCCACTTTGTTAGGAAATTTTTACTACTTTGTACACTTCAAGAATAAAAAAAGAAGGGGAAGATCTGTCAATTGTTGCACTCAACTTTTATCTCATTGGCTTTTGAAACATTTACCTCAGACAGGTGCTTTTGTAGGTACAAAGGATTCCTTAAAATGGTCCAAGCGGATAATGGGATTAACTGCTGATAACATCGTCTGGTTTGATCGTAAGTTGATGGGAATAGAGATTATCACCAGTTGTGGGAGTTTTCTCAATGTGCCTCTAATCGGCAGGAAAGGGGGAATCAATTATAACCCGATCCTGGCCATTAGATAGTTTGAATACGCTTCCAGGTATCCTCCCACAGATCAGGATGTTGAGAAATCTTTGTTCTTTACAGGGACTGAAAATGAGGAAATGCTGCGAGAAGTTGTGAATGCTTGGGGGCACCAGCGTAAAACAGGAAAAACAGTTTTTGGAAAAATGGATTGCAGATCTTATCCTGATTATGAAAGATGGATTGAAATGAAGGTAAACGAATTACTCTTGCCTTTTTCAAGGGAACCCCCTCTATATCCGGTAATGCCAGAGCAGCCTACCACGGTAGCCATCGAGGAGTTTGACAAGCTGCAGAAGTTGGTGAAGGAGCTTCGGGTGGAGAATTCAGATTTGAGTAGTCTTCTTCAAAATGCTCTGCATGCCAACAAAGAGTTGGAGCATAAAGCCCAAGATGCCGGAAAAATCTTAGCTGCAAGAGAAAAGGATTTCGCCGAAAAAGCTCAACATTTCCAGAAAATTAGTAAAGGTGCCGATGCTGCCACTCAAGCTCATAAGAAGACCAAACAGACTTTAGCTCAGACCAAGGACACGCTAGCCAAGTTTCAGCAAGCCTGGGATGAGGTTAGAATCGAAAATGCAGAGTTGCTGGAACAGCTGAAGATCAAGGATGACGAGCTCAAAAAGGCACATGAACAACGGAGGAAGTATTGGGAGAACCTCGACAAAAGTCATGAGCAATTGGAAAACACCAGAGAGGAACTAAGGACTTCCAAGAAGGATCTTGATGAGGCTATGGCAGATATGGGGAAACTCAAAATGCAAGCCGGCGTGAAAAGGCATAAAGGAGTCTGTGATGATGAAGCTCTCCTGATGCGTATGGACTCGCTGACTGAAGCCCTAGCGAAAAGAGATGTTCTGATTAAGGAGTTAATCGAAAGAACAAATCACCAGCGCACTCGCATACTCTTCGAGAAGGTCAAGTATTCAAGTGAAATGTTGAAGGATTTAGAGTTATCAGATTGACAGTTTTTCTCTCTTTCTCTTAATGTAATTTTGTTGATGGATATCATCAGGCTTGTTGATAAATCCACTATTTTGATGTATGTTGTTTGAACTCATTGTTGAACGATATGTGTATGTCTGGTTCCTTTTTAATTGAAATGAGCAGTTTATTCAGAAATGTTCCTTTGGCTGTTATCTATACACAAACACATGGTCATGGCACATCCCTTCATATCGCGATTTCTGATCTTCAGATTTCTGTGGTTAAGATTGGAATCAGGGTGTAGGGCACCTCGGAAATGATAAACATGGCATTTGCATTGCATGTCATTTTGCATTTTGTTGCTTGCTTTTCAGGTACTCGTTGCAGGTCCTCTAACCTTTATTTGGTTTCAGGCACTATAGCTGATAACCATATCCACCGGTACGCAACTCGCAGAAACCAGACTAAGATCATGGATCAGATGCAGACATAATTGGCTGAGCTAAGGAACATGATGGACCAGTTCATGACCTTAATGACTGGTATGGCTCAAAATCAGGAAAGACTCAGGGTAATGGTCGAGCGGCCACAGGTAGAGGTGCAGAATGGCAATGGTAATCAGGCTGGCGTTAATGCAGGCGGTGTCCCTCCTAGAAATACTGGGGTTCGTCAGGTTACAGAAGATAACCAAGAGGATCAATTCACTCTGTTAGATGCTGAAGATGAGAACACTCGCAGGTTTGACGAGCTCGCTGAAAAAATCAAGTCCATTGAGTCCCAAAACACTCTTGGTTTTGATGTTTCTGACTTGGGATTGGTACCTGGAGTAAGAATCCCACACAAGTTCAAGCCACCAACATTTGACAAGTACAATGGCACTACTTGTCCTAAAACTCATCCCCAATCTTATGTGGGGAGGATAGTCGCTCATACTGATGATAAGAAATTGTGGATGTACTATTTCCAAGACAGCCTTACTGGGGCATCTCAAAAATGGTATATGAAGTTGAGCAGGACTACTGTAAGGAACTGGAAGGAGTTAGCTCATGCTTTTGTCAAGCAGTATCAATACAACATAGATATAGCTCCAAACCGTACTCAGCTGCAGAGTATGGCTCAGAATGCGAAGGAGAGTTTTAAGGAATATGCTCAAAGGTGGCGCCAGTTGGCTGCCATGGTTCAACCTCTGCTGCAGGATCGAGAAATGGCTGACATGTTTATGGGTACTCTTCAGGGAACTTACCTAGATAGGTTGGCCGCTTGTCCTTCAACTGGGTTTGCAGACATTGTAATCACTGGGGAAAGGATTGAAAGTTTGTTGAAGCTCGGAAAAATACAAGATGCCAGTGGTGCTAGTTCTTCAGGAGTGAGGAAGCCATTTGCTGGATCTACCAGAAAGAGAGATGGGGAGGCCAGTATTGTTTATAAGAATAGAGGAAGAGGTAGAGGCTATCAAGATTCCTATGATCAGGTTGCCGTTGTTACCATTCCTAGTCTGCAAGTTCAATCACAGCCACAACAGCAGAATGTTCAGTCACAGAATAATCAACAGCCATGGAGATCATATCAGCAGAGACGAGCTGACAGGCGCATGAACCCTCTGCCTTTGACTTACGCAGCTTTGCTACCCCAATTGTTGAAGCTTAATCTGGTGGAGCTTCATACGATGGGCCCGGCTCCTGCAGTATTACCAAAGGGTTACGATGTTAATGCCCGCTGTGAGTATCATTCTGGGGCTCCAGGTCATAATATTGAACAGTGTCGTACATTTCAGCATAAAGTACAGGATTTGATTGATGCCAAAGGAATTAATTTCTTGCCTCCCCAAATGTGCTTCAGAATCCTATGCCGGATCATAATGGGCCAAAGGTCAATGCCATTGAAGATGGGAAAGTTTTGAATTTGGTAACTGATGTGAACAAGGTAAGGACTCCCTTGAGTATTGTGAAGGCTCGTTTATTGAAGGGGCAAGTGTTCCCTGGCTGTGAAGAAAGTTGTGTTGATTGCAAGAATCAGAGTAATGGTTGTGATAAACTGAAGGTCGGTATTCAAAATTTGATTGATGAAGGTTGTCTACAGTTCGATCAGGGGGACAAAAAGGATGATGATGTGTCAATTGTTACCATTTATTTTATGCCAGCTGAAATTCGGGTGCCAGCGCCTGCTGCAACCATTGTGCCTGTTGTAGTGAGTCATGTTACTATTATGGTACCAGGACCAGTTCCTTATACTAGTGAGCGGGTTATTCCATGGCACTACGGTGCAGATGTTTACTACCAAGGAGAAAAGCAAGAGGTGGAAGCTCCAGCTGGGGGTAGTTCCAGTATTGATAATGTTGGAGGTCTTGGTGGCTTTACCAGAAGTGGACGCTTGTTTGCTCCACAGACTTTGAGGACCAATGTTGAAGCTGAGGCCGCAGCCAAAGCCAAAGGTAAGCAGGTGGCTACAGAGGAGGTTATTGTTCCTGAATCTGTGCAGAAAGGTACCTTTGAGAAAGAAGTCGAGGAGTTCATGAGACTTATCAAAAAGAGTGATTATAAAGTGGTTGATCAGGTGAATCAAACGCCGTCAAAAATTTCTATCTTGTCGTTGCTTATGTGTTCTGCAGCTCATCGAGAGGCACTTCTGAAGGTTTTGAATATGGCCTATGTACCTCAAGAGATTACTGTGAATCAATTGGAGTCGGTTGTTTCTAATGTCAATGCTAGCCATGGGCTAGGTTTTACAGACTTTGATTTGACCACTGAGGGTCGTAATCACAACAGGGCATTACACATCACCCTGGAGTGTAAAGGCGCAGTGTTATCTCATGTATTGGTAGACACGGGGTCTTCCCTGAACGTGTTACCAAAGAAGGCCTTAATGAAGTTAGACGCTGACGGAATTATCCTAAGACCAAGTGATTTGATAGTGAGGGCTTTCGACGGTTTGAAACGCTCTGTGTTCGGAGAGGTAGAGCTCCCAGTAAAGATTGGTCCTCAGATGTTCAAGTGCGTGTTCTACGTGATGGACATTCAGCCCGCATATAGCTGCTTGTTGGGCAGACCGTGGATTTATGCCGCTGGGGCAGTGACATCTACATTGCACCAGAAATTGAAATACGTGGTTGACGGTCAAGTGGTGACTGTGTGTGGAGAAGAAGACATCTTCGTAAGTCAGCTGTCTACCTTTAAGTACGTGGAAATGGATGGAGAGATCCATGAAATGCTGAGTCAAGCATTTGAGGCAGTCAATATTGGTGATTCGTCTTCACAAGCAGTATCTTCTCAGGGTGAAGAACAGGTGGGTACCTCTATTGCTTCTTACAGACAGGCAGTGGAAGTGGTCAAAGTAGGTAATGCCCAAGGCTGGGGCAAGTTGATTGAAGTCTCTACAAAGGAAGATAAGTTCGGTACAGGCTATAACCCGTATCAAGCTGCTGCAACAGAGCGCCAGGGGCCGATTACTTTCTACAGCGGGGGAATCGTTAATCCAAATCAGATGTGCGCTGCAAGTGAAGATGGCGTCGACAGTGATTGTGACCTCGACAATTGGGTGCGCCCGTGTGTACCGGGTCAAGAGCTGTGCAATTGGTCTGTTGAAGAAATTGTTCAAGTTACTCTCCAGACAGAGTAATTTTCTTTATTTTTCTTTGTTGCATGTTAAAATCTCGCGCTCTGCCCAAGGCGTGTAGATCCATTTGTAGGGCCTCATAATTGCATTTGCAAGGTTTTTTTTATCATTAATAAAGGACGTTTTGCATTCAAATTTTGTGTTCCTTGTCTTTCATTTTTATTTTTGCAGAAAAAAAAAACAATAAAATGGCAATGTTTTATTTTTTTTATTTCTTTTTTCAAAAAGTCTCATTCTAAAATAAAGCATGACCCCTAATCATGCAGACTTAATCACCCGGATTTCATTGATAACGATTCTGCTATGGCCAAGTATGACTTTGATAATCCAATCTATCAAGCCGAAGAGGGGGATGAAGAAAACTGTGAAGTTCCTGAGGAATTGGCCAGATTGGTGAAGCAGGAGGAGAGGGTCATTCAACCTCACCAAGAGACAATTGAGGTTATCAATATTGGTTCCGAGGACGCCAAGAAAGAGATTAAGATTGGAGCCAACCTGCAGGCCGAGGTGAAGAAAGAGCTGATCAGTATGCTGCGGGAATATGTTGACATCTTTGCCTGGTCGTATCAAGATATGCCGGGGTTAGATACAGACATCGTTGTGCACAGGTTGTCGTTGAAAGAGGGTTGTCCTTCTGTCAAAACAGTCCAAATTAGGGTTTTGGAGTCAAGCCCTCTCTTGAGGAAATTTTGGTTCAAAATTGATCTCAATTTTTTCTACATGATATCAAGTATCTAAGGATGGAAGATTGCACATTGGTTCATTTCAGAAGAGGTTCAATTGATCAGTTGCTTGAGAATCAAGAAATTGGGGAAAAAGTCAACTGTGCAAAGGAAAAAGTCAACTCCAGACTTTTTAAGGTCAAATTCATGAAATTCAAGTTACATATGGTCAATGGACAAGATTTGATCAAGAAATGATGGAGGAATTATCAAAAATCAAGAATTGTACAAAGTTGCCAAATTTAGAAACTTAGGGTTTCCAAAAATGGCAAGTTTTGGACCATTTTGCACTACACTTTAAGGATTATTTTCTCCAAGATAAAAGATTCAAACTTCAGGCCCAAGTTGAGCCAATTAAAGATCACATCTTAAGCTTCAAATCCATATAAAGAACTCTGCCATTGGATCAAAATTGATGGAGTTATGATCAATCAAAGTTTGGTAAAATCAAGGAAAAAACCAAGTCATGGCAAGGCAAGTTCAGGCCTCCAGGCCATAATTTTATCAAACACTTGGTGTACCAAATTTCAAGCCATTTTTCTCCATCAAGGAGGCTTAAAATGAAAAATTGTTGAACATCAAAGTTGTTCATCAACATGTCCTCTTCAACTTTGGTGTTGGACATTTTTTCATTTGAACAAGTTATGAAAGAGTTATAGTGGTCCAAAAATGGAAGCTTCAAACTGAAATTCACAAGCCCATAGCCATGCATGCCATGCAAGCTGACACGCCCATGGTGCAGTCTCACATCCTTGTGTTTTAAGTCACTTTCCACCACTTTAGAGGCATTGTTTCACTTGGATTCAAACACCAAATATGTTCTACCATGTACCATCTTTTATTTGCCACCAAAATCATACATTTTCATCCATTAATGTGAGAGAATTTCTTCCACAAACTTCCTTGTTTTCATTGAAACCATGATGGCCAAGATGAAGTGTTTGACATTGTTGTTGTTGATTCACATCAGTTTGCACGCATACTACATACCACCCACCTTTTTGCTTCTTTTGGACAAACACACTCCCTTACACTATGTACATGCCATGCTATCATGCATACAAGAGGAAATACCAAACTTGTTGTGCAAGCTTGCTACTACACACATCAACATCATCACTAACATTCATTCTGATCACATAACCTCATCACCATTTCATTTCATGATCACCACCATAAGTAACATGAGCTCACCATCACTCTAACCTTCACTCACCAACTTGTCCATAACTAACTTAGCTCAGTTAGTTAACTCAAACTCAGTTAACTAACTCAGTTAACTTGAGTTCCAACCATCAACCACATGAGTTAACATCCTAACCCCAACTATATAAGCTGAACTCAACACAATGGGAAAAGAACTTCATCATTTTTCAGACTTCACAAACTCTTCATCTCAAACTCTCTCTGAACTCTCTCTCTCTCTCTCTCTCATTGCACGAATTCATCAATCTTCTTCATCAATCTTCATCATCAAGTAACATTGAAGTGGCGAGGCATTGAATTGTGGAATCATCTTCAATTTCAGATCCAGTTCCTCTCCATTCTCAAGCATCTACGAGCATTTATTTTGCTCAAACAGGTTCAAAAGTTCAAGTTCTCACCTCTGGTTTTCTGAAGATCCAAGAATCTCCACGTTTTAGGTTCCTATTTCTCCAACTCTTTTGCATCTAAGTCACTGATTATAGCTTATTTTGTGTTGATAATAGCTTACTAGAAGCAATGTGACATTTCTGGCTAGTTGATAGACCTCTTAGAGGTGTAGATCATTTTTTAGGGCAAACTGTTCTTGTTCGTTTCTCTCTGATCAAGTATTGTTTGTGAATTTGGACTGTGGATTCTTGTTCTACGTGACTTCCTCCTCATTTTGGTATATGGTTTGTTGATTTCTGGAATTATGAAAGAGTTGCAGCCGCTGGAGCGTGGCCGGAGGTCCTTCTCCGGCCGGTGAGGGGTTCAATTAGGGTTTTAGGCCAGATTAAAACATGACCGTCTGATTTGCTTGATCCAACGCCTATTATTTTGCCAGCACATTAATGAACGTGTGGCATCTCACGTGCCATCTTATTTGGATCAGTTTGTTCGCATGTGTGTGCGTGCGTAATAATTGTGGTGTGCCTTGCATGTGAGACGTTGGATGGACATACCTTCATGATTGATATATTTTGACTGCATCAAATGGCTCAGATTGAGTCAATTCTTTGACTGCGCGTGCACCATATCACACACATACACGCGCGTTTATTTGACTGGGTTTCTAATTGATGTTCACACCCCCATGTTTTGAGCCCATTCACTTTTAAACTGAAAGTTTACTTTCGCTGCACCCCTACTTATATTTTCATTCTATTTTAATTTCTTCTTTACTATTTCCTTTTTTTTTCTTATAAAAAATACCAAAATGCATTAAAAAATTCTATAAAAATTCATAAACCATTTTTACACATTAAAATAATTTTCCATATTTTTTATTTCTGATTTTATTTTATTTTGACATTATTTTTATAATTTCCTTTTAATTTCTTTTTAAAGTGCATTCTTCTTGATGCTTGGTTCATTTTTATTTTAATTGAACTATTTCTTTTATGAATTTTTGCATTGATTTTTGTATGATCATATTACACATCTTGAGGCACTTAATCCATATTTTTTTTTATTTTTAAAGTCTATTTATCATGTATTGTGGTTAGCATTTTTGGTGCATTCTTTTGCTTTGATTCCATGTGGTTTTGAGGACTTGGTTGAATTGGTTTATCATTGAGTTTTTCCATGAACATTTGAGATGTGATTAGCTTCTGACTCATACACTTTGTGACCTAATTCAATAATCTTTCTAAGCTCCTTTCTATTTTTGCCTTGATGATTGTTTACATGTGCATTTATGAACTTCATTGTATGCATATGCTATGGTTTTGTGTCATATTGCCTATGGTCTCTTGAGTTGATTGATGTTATCTTTTGACACATGTTTACTTGAATATTATAGGTCATGTAGGTAAAACTATAGGTCTTCCATATTTCATTTTGACATGTTTTGCCATTGATGTTCATCTTGCATTCATACTTAATTGTGCACATATCACTTGCTCTTCTTCAATATGGTTTGTGTGCATCTCATGTTGGTATGCCATTCTCATTCATTCTTGTATGTCTCTCTACTGTATATAGATCATTTCATCCATTTTAATTGACTCATGATGTCGTATCATATGCATTACAATTACATGAACATTTGAAGCATGTTTCATTTTGCATGGACTTTAACTTGTGTTCTCTTCTTCTTAATCTCTAATGTGACTTGTGTATGAACCAAACTTGTTCATTTGTGCATTCTCATGTCATCTTATAACATGTATGCTACTGACCCATGTTCATTTGCATCCATAATTGCATTTCACTCTTTTTTATGACTTGTTTTGTAAGTAAACAACATTGTGGATTCTTGTGTTATATTGTTCTACTTCTTCCCATCTCTTCTTCTTGAGTTTTGGTCTCATGTGGTGGATGATAATTCATGGATACTTAATGACATTTGTGAAGTGGCTTCCTACTGTTTGTGGTGTCCCATATTGCACCATTGGATGTTTTACATCTCTTAAATGTTCATGATGCATCTTTAGTGCATATCCTTGCATTCTTTGATGTTTGGTAGATTGTTTAGGCATAGATTGATATTGTAAGTCTTTGTAATCATTGGTGGATGTAAATAAGCTTTGCTACTGCCCTAGGTCAGTACCATCCTTTAGTGATCCATTCCTTTTAGGTGTGATCCTTTAGAAAACTTCTTAGAGTTTGTTTTAGAACACTAGGACTTATGTGTTTACTTTCTCCACTTGTACTTCATTTGAATTGTTTTAGTACTAACTTTTCAGGGGCAAATGGTAAGTGTGGATGTGTATCCATATTCAACTTCTTCTTCCTCTTTTGTTCATTCAATTTGTGTTTGTGCAAAGCATCTAATGCTTTCTTTGTTCAATCTCTTTCATCCCCTTTGAGTTCTTAACTTAACTTCCATCTTGGAAGTTAATTTAGAATTCCCTCCTCTTCTCTTTTCTTTTAGAGTTAGGTTTCTAAACCACACTTAACCATTAGGAACATCCATGTATGATAACTTTAGGGTTTGAGTCTTAGTTTCCCTCATTAGATTTTACCATTCTTACCCTTTGAGTCTCTCTTCTTCTCATCTCAAAACAAAAGCAAAAACATCTAATAAAGGCATAATATATATTGTATTTGAGCCTTTCATGTGAGAATAAGATAGTGAGGGGTCTTCTCTCACTTTCTTAGAATGTTTAGCATACGTCCCGTCTTGGGTCGATACGCGAGGCATTCGATCCTACGTGAAGGACTTAAATACAATATGCGTTGTAAACACACCAATAATCAAAACACTTCTTAAAAGACAAAACAAACAAATTCTCTTCCCATCTCTTCACTCCTTTCTTAAGGACTCGTCATGTCCGTTCTACCGCAAACAGGTAACGCCTAAGGCTCCATACAGCGAGCTACAACACCTAACTGCTGGGATGCACACTCTGACGTTTCCACTAAAAAACACAAACAAAGCAACCCTGACTGAGGGGAACTACGTCGCTCTGATTCTCATGTTCCCGATGAGATACGTAGGCAGTGGGGTAGGGCCCATTCGAGCACTTCTTTTATTTTCCCTACATTTGTTTCTCGTTCTCTCTCATTTATTTTTTCCAGTATCTTTTCTATCACCCTTTGAGCAGTACTTCAAGCATGGATCCCGTCGAGTACGACGGACGTGAAGGGGTGCGATAACCTTCCCTTCGCGTAACCGACTCCCTTACCCATTCTTTTTGGTTCGCAAGACCTCGTTCTTTCCTTTCTCCCGGGTTTGTGCAACATTACCCTTTCCTTTCTTTGGGATAAAAATGCCTGGCTGGAGACTCTTCTTTCTTTCTTCCGCGCCACTTTCGCGTTTGTACCTGTATGAAAATCCCTGGAGCGACAGTGGCACGGAAACAGAGTCGCCAGCAATGTGTATTTATCCCAAGAGAGGGAAAGGAAACACTGCGTAAACCTAAGGGAAGGAAAGAACGAGGTCTCATGACCAAGAGAAATGGGTAAGGGAGTCGGTTACGCGAAGGGAAGGTGTTAGCACCTCACACGTCCATCGTACTTGATGGGATCCACACTTGTTGTCTCGATCAAAGGGTGTCATCGTCTAGAGCTCCACTGCCACTGGACCGGAGAAGGAACGAGAATGGAAAAGAACGAAGAAACGAAGAAGAAAAGAAAAATAAGTGACTCGGTAGGACGTCCTCGGAGTCCTAGGCCTACGTATTCCCTCGGGAGCGGGAAAGTCAGAGTCAACGTAGTTCGGACACGAACTAGGGGGAGGTTTCTCGCCAAGACATCGCCGTCTTGTGCCTACGTATCCTCAATCGGACGAGAAAGAGGAAAGCATAGCAGTCGTAGTTCGACCCAACAAGGGTTGCTTTGTTTGTGTTTTTTAATGGAAACGTCAGAGTGCGCATTCCAACAGTTAGGTGTTGCAACTCGCTGTAGGGAGACTTATGCGTTACCTGTTTGCGGCAGAACGAACATGACGAGTCCTTAAGAATGGAATGAAGGAGATGAGAAGAGAATTTTTTTTGTTTGTTTTTGTCTTTTAGAAAGAAGTGTTTGATTATTTTTTTGTGTTTACAACACACATTGTATTTAAGTCTTTCACGTAGGATCGAATGCCTCGCATATCGACCCAAGACGGGACGCATGCTAAACATTCTAAGAAAGTGAGAGAAGACCCCTCACTATCTCATTCTCACCTGAAAGGCTCAAATACAATACGTGTTATGCCTTTATTAAGTGTTTTTGCTTTTGTTTTGAGATGAGAAGAAGAGAGACTCAAAGGTTAAGAAAGGTAAAATCTAATGAGGGAAACTAAGACTCAAACCCTAAAGTTATCATGCTTGGATGTTCCTAATGGTTTAGTGTGGTATGAGAACCCTAAGCTAAAAGAAGAGAGAAGAAGAGAGCCAGAGGTAACATACCTCACTTCTAAGATGGAAGATGAGTTATGAACCTAGAGGGATAAGAAAGAAATTTTCCAAAGAAAGCATTGAAATGCTTTGCACAAACACAAAAGAGAAAGCATTAAAAAGATGAGGGAATAAGGTGTGTGTGGAAGCATATCCACACATTCAACTTACCATTAGCCCCTACACAAATGGTTAGTGCCAAAGCAATTCAAATATTGAAGTATAAGTGAAGAAGGTAAACAAATAAATCCTAGTGTTCTAAAGAAAACTCTAAGAAGCTTCTAAAGTGCTAAACCTAAAAAGAATAGACCACTAAAGGTTGGTACTGACCTAGGGCAGTAGCAAGGCTTATTTACATCCACCAATGGTTACAAAGGCTTATAAAGTCAATCTATGTCTAAACAATCTACCAAACATCTAAGGAATGCAATGATATGCACTAAAGATGCATCATGAACATTTAAGAGATGTAAACATGCAATGATGCACTATGATACACCACAACCAGTAGGAAACTACTTCATAAATGTCATTAAGTGTCCATGAATTATAATCCTTAATATGAGAATAAAACTCAAGAAGAAGAAGTGGCAAGAAGTAGAACAATATCACATGAGAATCCACAATGTTGTTTACTTACAAAACAAGTCACAAAGGAGAATGAAATGCAATTATGAATGCAAATGAACATGGATCAGTAGCATACATGTTATAAGATGACATGAGAATGCACAAATGAACAAGTTTGGTTCATACACAAGTCACATTAGAGATTAAGAAGAAGAGAACACAAGTTAAAGTCCATGCAAAATGAAACATGCTTCAAATGTTCATGTAATTGTAATGCATATGATATGACATTTATGAGTCAATAAAAATAAATGAAGCTGTAAAGGAAGCATTGTGGCTTAAAGGTTTTGCCAAGGAGCTGAAACTTCAAGGTCCAGTTATCACTGTTAAATGTGATAGTCAAAGTGCAATACACCTATCAAAGAATTCAACCTATCATGAGCGAACCAAGCACATTGATGTGAGGCTTTATTTCGTCAGAGGGGTAATCAAGCGTGGAGAAGTCCAAGTGCTGAAGGTTTTGACAGATCATAATGTTGCTGATATGATCACCAAGACGTTGCCCAGTTGCAAGTTTTTCCACTGTATGCAGTTGATAAAGCTCCATGAAGAAAGCTAGTTTATTTCTTGAGGATATAGAGTTAGATCCAAGGTGGAGATTTGTGAGATATTGGATCGAACTCTAGTTTTAGCATGCTGTTGAAGTCCGCTCACATGCTGTAGTCGAAGACCTACATGCTGTAGTCGAATTGTGTTCTAGTATGTAGGAGATCGGATTGGGTCTTGTGTTATGGACCCAATTGTTTAAGCTAGTTTGTACTCTAAGTTAGCTTGTAATGTGTAATTGTTAAAAATCTCATTAGTTTAGTATGTTAGGTTTATTATAAATAGCATACTAGTCTCTCTTCCTAAGTGTGACAAAACCTTATTAGGTTGAGAGAGGTTAATTGTTGGTATTCACTTGTAATCTTTGAACCCTATTAAAAAAGTGAATAGTAAAACAGATTTAACCAATTATCTATTCTTCTTACTTTTTTCTCTTCCTTTGTGAACCCTAATAGGTTTCGTGTGTTGGTTCAAGTTTTTCCTTATTTTCTACCTTTGTGGATTTCTTGGTGTTCAAGAAACCAAATATACTTTGTTATTTCGGTATCGTTTTTCACAACAATATATATATATATATATATATATATATATATATATATATATATATATATATATATATATTTCTTCCAATTTTTTCATATTTTTTTATATTTTAGATTTTACAATCAAAATACTTGAAAAATACGCTTTGAATTTAAAAGTTTAAATGTTATTTTTTAATTTTTTGATGGGATTCTAAAATTATAAAAGGAAGGGAAAGTAAATAGTCAAAATTATATTCTTTGTCCAATAACATATGAGAAATAGACGATTTTATTAATTAAAGGAATTCATTGATTCACATACGGTACATGTATTTGTTGTCAGTATAATAGTAATGATCATGTCTGGATATTCCAAACAAGAGATTTTTAACTAGTAATTTGTCAAGATTTTGATTCATTAACCTAACTCTCCGAATAGGTATTTGTAGCATTTTAAACTTAACAAAACACGCTATGCCTTCATACTTTCTCCGTGGATTAGTCCTCTAATCTTGTTACATTAGGGGTAGTGGCAGGTGACCTCTTTCTCAAAAAGCCTTGCGACATGTTCACCTCATATGTGTGGAGCATATAATAACCTCGTTAGTCATATTAAACACCTTTTATACGTCTCACATGACTTAGTATATTAGGATGTTCACGATGACTCACAACCTCTAAAGCACAAGACTAGTAATTGTGAAATGGTTTAAGAGAAAATAAGATGGTTTCACGCTTACGAAATTGATTTATTATTTTTAATTAAATTAAATGCATCTGTCATCCCTCTATTTTGATTTTTTTTTACATTTTAATTTCTTTTAAAAAATTAAGTCTTTTTATCCTCATATTTAATATTTTATTTTTTATTTTTTTTGTCTCCTTTCGAGTTTAATTGATACTTTACTTAATGACGTGACTCTATGTAGTGCAACATCACAACTTCGGTCACATTTGTTGGAAACATGAGAAAAGAGAAAACTTAAATCATTTCATTAATTGTAAGAGTTTGGAAACATGTTGGAATATCGGTAAAATTGTGAAAATTAGCAAAAAAAATGGAGCCATTCGTGCTAGAGCATGAGTAACTTTGTTGGCTTGTCTCCTAGGGAACTTAACATGAGAGTATGAGAATAAGTGAATCAACAACCGGTTACATTTCCGAGTAATTGAGCCAAAATCTGTGTGATTAGGATGTTGACCATACACACTATCGACAATGATTTTTACATCCATCTCAAAATCGACGTTGTCATAACCGAGAGCATACACCCACTTTATAGAGGCTAACAATCCTAGAGCCTCTCCCGTCACAACCTCCGTGATAGGAGAAAACCACTCCGTACGAACCGCAATAAAGGAACCAGTATCATTTCTGATGCAAGTACATATAACAACCTTGTTATTAGAAAAGGAAGCATCAATGTTGCACTTAAGGCGGCCCACCGATGGTTTACTCTACTTTAAATCCGACAGAGCTTGAGAACGGTGCATGTTGATTACCTTCAACTGTTGGGCATTTCTCCATCCTTGAATAAGATGCGTAGCACGACTACAAATGGTATCCTGAGTATCCACCACTTGATTCCAAACCTGGTTATTTCTGCTTTTCCATAAACTCTATAAAGTAGTAGCGAAGATCACCTGCTGGTCCTGATTAGATACTTGTAAAAAAGCAAAAACAACAGAAACCAACGATACATGAATATTCTGTAGTTGATGTAACTTTTCCCAGAATCCGACTTTCTCCCAACAATCCTTGCTTTTTGGACACTGCAAAAATAAGTGTTCATTACTCTCCTCCTCGACGCCACATATGCCACAAATAATAGGAAAATCTATACCTTTAGTCTTAAGGCTAACTCTAGTAGGAACATAATTCCTGCAAAGTCTCCAGAGAAAATTCTTCACTCTTGGCGGTGTTTTTATCTTCCAGATTAAGTCCCAATTTCCATATATTATGAGATGAGATATATCAATAGCTTCATCTATGCAAAAATGATAAACACTACGCATCGAGTAATTGCCATCCCTTTCAAAATTCCAGACCATTTTGTCAAGCTGGACCGACTCGAAAAGCGCAATATTGAGAATTTTATTGGCTGCTTCCTCACCAACCAAAGGGACGATTAGATCGGAGTTCTATTGCTTACCGTGATTGCTTATTAAATCTGCCACTTTCAAACTGGATACATTAGGAATATGCGGCCATGGATTAGTCTGGAAGGTACGATCGTGCAACCAGTTTTGGTTCCAAACCAAAATGCTATCTCCGGAGCCTATGCTCCATTTTTACCTCCACGAACCATAAGTTTTGCACTCCAAATACTTCTCCACACGTAACTGGGATTGTGGCCCAAGACGGAATCAAGAAAGACATTGTTGGGCAAGTAACGAGTTTTATAGAGTCTGGATACAAGATTATTTGACTTTGACATGAGATTCCATGCTTGTTTGCCAACCATTGCATAGTTAAAAGCACTGAGGTTTTTGAAACCCATACCTCCATAATTTTTAGCCATAGACAAGCAATCCCAAGGTAGCCAGTTTATACCTTTAGAATTATCACTGTTGTACCCCCACCAGAAAGAGTTCAACATTTTTTACAATTTCATCACTAAACGATGAAGGCAAAAGAAAAATACTCATGATGTAAGAAAGAATAGCTCGAAGAACCAATTTGATGAGGATTTCTTTACCCGCTTAAGAAAGGCTTTTACTGCTTCAAGAGTTTATCCTTTTCTAAATTCTTTCTTTGATGTACTTGATAAATTAAATAATATTTTTTAAATAATTATTAATGTCTTTTTTTAAAAAAAAGGCAAAAGGATAAGATAAAATAAAACTTGTCAGCATAAGAAATCCTAGCTCAAAAGTACAAGTTAAGACAGTACAACCAATTCAAGCAGATAGTAAAAACAAAGAATAGACCAAATACTGCTTACAACACCAAAAACTCCCACACTCAATCAAAAACCAAATACAACAAAGACACCCCGAGTCAAAGAACCAACACCCTATATGTCATACCCCAAATTTTGACCACTTAGATTTCCCATCATTGTGCAAATTATCATCATAATATGGATGTACCTTCATGCCTCATCAATCTCCTCAAGGATTGTTGAGCATTCACTACCATCAAGAATTAGGGTTTCAAGCCCTCTCAGAGTTCTTAGACAAAGGATCAATCAAGGAATGACATGATCTTCAACTTGTCTAACCTCTCAAACATCCACAATGGATCAAAAGGACTCCCACTTCAAGGATCAAGCATAAGGCTGCCCCCTTCTAGGTGGATCAAGTCTTAAGATCGACAGTGTCACCAAATTAGGGTTTTGGTCGACCAGGGCCTCCAAATGGAAAATTTTCATCTGGGCACAAGCCAATGATCCAAAACATAACCTAATATACTTCATGGGACCTCATGGACCCAATCATCAAGTCAATTTTTCCTCATGGGATGCATTCATCAAAAATCAGGAATTAGGGTTTCTTGACCTAATTCACCCCTAAGTAGACTTTTAGGGCAAATCATGAGCCAAGACCTCAAGAGAGGGTTTGAGGGTCTCTAATGAACTATGTTGATACATTTGGAACAATAGATTAATCCAAGAAGCTTGAGCAACAAGTCTCAATTTCATCTGCACCACAATTAGGGTTTCGCGAGGAAAGTCAACTGTAACTTTGACTTTTGACCAGGACACGCTCCCAAGCCCTAAGACATGATTCAATATACCCTATGACACCCATGGAACATGTCCATCAAATTTGATTTAGGTCAAGGACATGATTTCATGAAGAATTGCACAGTTTGGAATTCATCTGATAAAAAGTCAACTGTGCACAAAAGTCAACTTTGACTTTTGGAGATTTTTCACCAAAATGGATTTTCAACCCTAAAATGATGTTAATGTATGATTTGAATCATCATTCATCAAGAAAAATCAAAGAAAGTGGGATAACTTGTAAAAGGGGTAACCATAAAAACTTAGAAAAATTTATAAGTTATGGAAAAAGTGACACTAATGTGCCAACTTTGGAGGACCATAACTCCTAAACCACAAGGCCATTGTTCCCCATTCAAAGCTTGATTTGAAGATCTCATTGCCCTCTACAAAAGCTTCATACTGACCTATGTCCAAATTCCTCATGGATTTTGAGTTATGGAGTGATCAAAATCAAGAAAAGTCACTTTGTTCCAACACTTAGTGAAAATTTCACTAAGTCAGATTTTACTCTACTTTTTGCCAAATGTAGGGGGATTTTTCACTTGGATTCAAAAGAGATCAAAACCAAACATGTTCAAACAGTTGTTGTATCATGTAAGGGCTTTCCAAAATGACCAAGAACATTACCAAATTCAGTTTGAGTCATGAGATATAACATTGGCAAGTTGCCTTGTTGAAATCTGTCAAGGCAAGGAAGATTTTGCATTTTTGCTCGATTTGCCAAAATCAGCCAAATCCAAATGCTCCTATCCACTTGGACACCTCTGAGGATTGAATCTAAAGGGGACAATCACTGAGCCAAGCCTCCAAAGTCTTTGGAACAAGAAATAGCATGTTAGACCTAGAATTGGCAAAATAGGGACAAGACTCCAATTTTGGATTGGAGCATTCAATGGAAGCATCAAGGTGGCATGGACTGAGACATTCTCAATTGAATTCAGTCAAGACTTATCCAAGACCAAGGGAACCAGCAGCCTGTGCCCTTACCTCTAGTCAATGGCTAGAGGAGACTTGGATTTTCATTTGCCAACAGTGGCCAAACCTACTCAGCAGTTGCCATTCACTATTCCTTGCAAAACAAACTTGCTCTACTATAAATAGAGCTCAATTGTGATCAGTTTGAGTACACCAAATCCATCAAACAGATGCTTTCCTCAAAATCTCTTCTTTCACTCCAATTTTGCCTTCTAAGGCAAGTCACTATCGGGTTTTGAGTTTGAGAGCTTTTCCAATCAAACCAATCACTCACACACCTCACATACATCATATAGAAGTGATCCAAACACTCAAATAACATCTGGAACACAGATTTCACAAAATCACCAGCCAATTGCTCAAGTTCTTGACAGTTTTGCAGTTGAGGTACCATCTTCAGCTCCAAACCATTTCAATCCATTCCAAGCATTCATACACACTCCATGGCACCTAGGGAAGCTATCCAGATCATTGGAACCTAGCTGTAACACCTCCAACATAAATCACGATCACCAGCTGCAAGTGGTAAGAATGAGCTCTTCTAACTCTATGATCCATGCAATTTTTGCTGCACAATAATTAGGCCATATGTTCATAATCATGCATGGAATGTTTCCCCTCAATTAATTGCATTGTTTGAACCGTGTATCAAAAACCCTAGCCTTCATGCAGAAATTAGGGTTCTTGAGGATTTTTCGTGATTTCTTGTTATATGTTTAATTTAAATGAAATTAAATACCATAGACATGATCGTGAGGTTGAAACGAGTTGATTGGTATGTGGATTGCATGATATGATTAAGTATTCAGTGAGATTGGAGAGAAAATGCAAATCTGGGCAAACCCAGAACACGCGCGTGTTCTTGGCGCCATTTTTTGAAAATTCAAATATTTGAATTTTGTGATTTTATTTAATTGATTCAAAAATTAATTTCTCTCTGAGTTTTAATGATTTTGAGTTGATTCTTTTTTTAATAATTCACAAAAATGTTAAAATATTTTATTTTCCCAAAAAATTCCAAAAATATTATTTATTTTGTATAATTGATATTTTTGCAAAGAATTAATGTTTTAATTGTTTTTAACATTTAAAATATTTTTTCCACCTTGATTTTGCAACTTTTAATGCTTTCTAATTATTTTGCAGGTCAATACTTAATTTTTTAAGCATTAATCCAAGATCACAATTTGTTTTTCCTATGTTAAACAATTTTGATCATTTTAATTGAATTTTTATTCAATTAAAACACATTTTTGAAAAAAAATTAGGGTTTTTGGATTAATTCAACCCTCATAAATCATTTTCAAAACACTTTGGGCCTCTAATAGAGTGTAAGACCCAATCCTTTTTTTTTACCAAATCATTTTTGGGCCTCAGTGTATTGTGTAAGTCCCGATACCGTCAAAAAACAAACGGCGCGATCGTCGCCTTTAGAAAAATAACCTACTGGGCCTACCCTCGAGTAGTAAGACCCATTTCTTTTCTTAAAACTCTTTGGGCCTCTATTAGAGTGTAAGACCCAACCCTCTTGTACAGAAAACTTTTTGGGCCTCATTCGTAGTATAAGTCCCCCTGTACATTTTCGAATGAACGACGCGATCGTCGCCAGTTTAAAATTAACCAACTGGGCCTACCCTCGAGTAGTAAGACCCATTCAAAATTTTTGGGCCTCTAATAGAGTGTAAGACCCAACCCCCTTTTAACCAAAATAATTTGGGCCTCAGATATTGTATAAGCCCCTTCGCGTTAAAAGAAAATCTCGGCGCGATCGGCATTTTTAACGAAAAGTCAACTGGGCCTACCCTCGTGTTATAAGCCCCACTCTTTTTCTTTAAACCTTTTGGGCCTCTTGAGAGAGTGTAAGACACATCCCTTTGTACAGAAAACCTTTTTGGGCCTCAGTCACTTGTATAAGTCCCTCTGTACAAATTCAAACAGTGCGCTCACTGATAAAACCCTGGGCCTCTCCTTGAGCTGTAAGCCCTAAATCTTTCTTTTTCAAAGCACTTTCTCCTTTGATTTTGAATATACTGTTGTTTTTAATCTTTCTTTGTTGAACAACTAACCAAACAGCATGGAAGCTCTACAACCGAGTAAGTGGTTATTGCTTTCATTTACCACTTTCATATACATATAACTGTATTGTGGGGCTGTTTCACTGTAAGTCTTCTTTCATAAACTCATATCAACTGTGTAATAATAGTATAGATATTTCGAGTTTCCCCGGCAACTACGTCTAGAACTAGGTGACGCCGTTTCGTTTATTCGTAGAAATAGACAACTAGATCCCCAATAGGATCACCGGATACAGTCTTCTCTTCGGCTATCCTCATTAGGAATTGTCAAGAAACTCTACTCCCAGAGATGAATGTATTCTCCGTGAATGGCATCTTTGAGTTTCTTCCAAATTCTCGAACTTTCCTGACTTGATCTATTCCTTGTGAATAGCTTGCCTTGAATTTCTCGGGGTTTGGGGACCTACGGGCTTCTTAAAAGCATCGGCCTCCTCTTCGGCATCATACAAGGACCCACAGGCTTCCTAAAAGCAACCCCGCCTCCTCTTGGGCTTAGTACAAGGACCCGTCGGCTTCTTAGAAGTATTCACAGCCTCCTCTTAGGCTTCGTATAAATGATCTCTTCCTCCGGGAATGATAGCCTCCTCTTGGGCTTAGTACAAGGACCCGTCGGCTTCTTAAAAGCTTCCAGCCTCCTCTTGGGCTTCGTACAAATTGTCCTTACGACCTCCTAGAGGTATAGGAACAGAAATTAGTCATCTGCATAGAACAGTCTTTTCAAAGAGTATACTACTGTTTCTTAAAGCATGGTACAAAAGATGAAACTCTAGACACAGACAGTCTAATCTCCTTGAGTTTTCCAGACATTCTCAAGTGACCCCTTCGTTAAATAGGAAGAAAACCCGTAGACTCGGACAGTCTTAATACCCTTCGGATTTCCCAATTCCTTAAAGAACACGAATAGCCCGGATCCTCGAATCAAATCCTCGAGTACAGTGTTGCTCATATAAGAACTGATTTTCTCTTTAAATCAGCATACTGGACCTGTCACTCAACTGAAACAATAACCATAGCCTCCTCTTAGGCTTTGTATAATGATCCTTCTCCAGTTACAATAGCCTCTCTCTTGGGCTTTATACAATGATTCTCCCCAGCGGAGTTAAACAACGTTTAACCTCTCTCTCGGGCATTGTACGAGACACATAAAGAGACTCCCTCGTTGAGTCAATCACCCTTTCGCCTCCATCTCGGGCTTTATACGAGATACAAAAAGGTTCTTATTGAGCCAAACAAATTTTAGCCTCCATCTCGGGCTTCGTACGAGATACAAAAAACTCTCTTGTTAAGTCAAGTAGCCTTCATCTCGGGCTTTATACGAGATACCAAAAGACTCCATCGTCGAGTCAAAACCTTTTAGCCTCTTGTCATACCCCAAATTTTGACCACTAAGATTTCCCATCATTGTGAAAATCATCATCACAATATGGAGGAACCATCATACTTCCTCAGTCTCCCCAAAGATGGGTGAGCATTCACTACAATCAAAATTAGGGTTTCAAGCCCTCTCTGAGTGCTTAGACAAAGGATCAATCAAGGAATGACATGATTTTCAACTTGTCTAACCTCTCAAACATCCACAATGGATCAAAAGGACTCCCACTTCAAGGATTAAGCACAAGGCTGCTCCCTTCTAGGTGGATTAAGTCTCAAGATCGACAGTGTCACCAAGTTAGGGTTTTGGTCGACCAGGGCCTCCAGATGGAAATTTTTCATCTGGGAACAAGCTAATGATCCAAAACCTAACCTAATATACTCCATGGAACCTCATGGACCCAATCATCAAGTCAATTTTGCCTCAGGGGATGCATTCATCAAAAATCAGGAATTAGGGTTTCTTGACCTAATTTACCCCTAAGTTGACTTTTAGGGAAAATCATGAGCCAAGACCTCAAGAGAGGGTTTGAGGGTCTCTAATGAACTATATTGATCCATTTGCAACAATGGATTAATCCAAGAAGCTTGAGCAACAAGTCTCAATTTCATCTGCACCACAGTTAGGGTTTTAAGGAAAAAGTCAACTGTAACTTTGACTTTTGACCAGGACATGCTCCCAAGCCCTATGACATGCATCAATATACCCTATGACACCCATGGAACATGTCCATCAAGTTTGATTTAGGTCAAGGACATGATTTCCTGAAGAATTGCACAGTTTGGAATTCATCTTATAAAAAGTCAACTGTGCACAAAAGTCAACTTTGACTTTTTGAGATTTTTCACCAAAATGGATTTTTAACCCTAAAATGATGTTAATGTATGATTTGAATCATCATTCATCAAGAAAAATCAAGAAAAGTTGGGTAACTTGTAAAAGGGGTAACCATAAAAAACTTAGAAAATTTTCTAAGTTAAAAATAAAGTGGCTAGGGTACCAACTTTGGAGGGTCATAACTCCTAAACCACAAAGCCATTTTCTCCCATCCAAGGCTTGATTTGTAGATCTCATTGCCCTCTACAAAAACTTCAACTAGACCTAATTCCAATTCATTGTGGATTTTGAGTTATGGAGTGATCAAAATCAAGAAAAGTCACTTTGTTCCAACACTTAGTGAAAATTTCACTAAGTCAGATTTTACCCTACTTTTTTCCAAATGTAGGGGGATTTTTCACTTGGATTCAAAAGAGATCAAAACCAAATATGTTCAAACAGTTGTTGTATCATGTAAGGGCTTTCCAAAATGACCAAGAACATTACCAAATTCAATT
This sequence comes from Lathyrus tuberosus, assembly GCA_022829125.1. NCBI lineage: Eukaryota > Viridiplantae > Streptophyta > Magnoliopsida > Fabales > Fabaceae > Lathyrus > Lathyrus tuberosus. Next base: position 4,850,189 of record JALAZF010000403.1, on the reverse strand, counting down.
TGAGTCATGAGATATGACATTGGAAAGTTGCCTTGCTGAAATCTGCCAAGGCAAGGCAGAATTTGCATTTTTGCTCGATTTACCAAAATCAGCCAAATCCAAATGCTCCTATCCACTTGGATACCTCTGAGGATTGAATCTAAAGGGGACAACCACTGAGCCAAGCCTTCAAAGTCTTTGTAACAAGAAATAGCATGTTGAACCTAGAATGGCCAAAATAGGGACAAGACTCCAATTTTGGATTGGAGCATTCAATGGAAGCATCAAGGTGGCATGGACTGAGCCATTTGCAACTGAATTTAGTCAAGACTTATCCAAGACCAAGGGAACCACAACCCTGTGCCCTAACCTCTAGTCAATGGCTAGAGGAGACTTGCATTTTCATTGACCAACATTGAACAAACACCTGCTGCAGTTGCCATTCACTGTGGATCCCAAAACAAACTTGTTCTACTATAAATAGCGCTCAATTGTGATCAGTTTAAGTACACCAAAGCCATCAAACAGATGCTTTCCTCAAAACCTCTTTCTCTTGGCAAAAATGCCTTCTTTAGCAAGGCAACTTTGAGTTTTTGAGCTTGAGAGCTTTTTCATCATAATCAATCACACGCACACCTCATATATATCATATGTAAGCTGTACAAACTATCACAAGTGACCTATAATCACAAAATTACAAAGTCACCTCTCAAAACCTCAAAATAGGCTTTGTTTGCATTTTTCAAGCCATGTCTTGATTCAGTCACTTTCCAAACCAGATAAAACCTCAAACACACTCCAAATATCATCCTTGAATTGTCCCAAATGGTTCCCCTAATCTGGAACACCATTTGAGAGAGTTGCTATTTTGGTCACTTTTAACCCCTTTTGCAAGAAAGGGACTGTTTGTGTTTTTGCAGGTACCAGTCAATTCCAATCATCCTAAAAGCTTTTAAGGGATCATTTGAGTGTGTCTAAAGCATCAAATCATTTCTGGAACAAGAGGTTTGACAGATTGCACAAAAGCTCCAAAATCTCAAAAAAGAGGTAAGCCTCACAACTTGGAATCTTTCAAACATGCAATGCTTTGGAGTCCATTGATCATAAACATCTCATACATGTTGTATATGTTATGTTTGAGCTAATTCACCATGTAATCCATGCTTGTACCAAGTTGTAGCATAGAAAATGCATTTATAGGTCATTTTCAAAACCACTATCGGGTTTTGAGGAGGGAGTGTGATCTGAAAAAACTACCACCACCAATGGATTCCATATGAAATTCTAGTCCAGATGCATATAAATTTTGTCTCAAACCATTAAGAATTGAGAAAGTTATGACCTTCACGTTTCTGAGCCAAAACTTGCCTTGGGCCAGGCCTAAAACCAAGTCATGCCTTGTATATTTGTTGTTTTGTTTCAAACAATGGATGTATCCCCACCCCAGTGGTAAGGCGCGCGCCTTGTAACCTTGAGGTCTTGGGTTCAAACCCCACCCATGCCATTTTGTGTTTTTTTTCACATTTTGCCATTTTTCCAATATTTTCATGGTTTATTAATTAATTGCAAAAAATCACAAAAATGTTGAAATATTTTATTCCACAAAAAAATTGAATTTATATTATTTATTTAATATAATTAGTATTTTTGTGAATAAATTCATTTTTATTTGTTTTTAAACATTTTAAAATGAATATTCATCTTGAAAAATCAAGACCAAATGAGTTTTAATATCTCTTGTGATTTATACCTCATTTTTCAAACCTTAAACAAAAATCACAAGTGGTTTATTCAAACCTATTTGGTATTTTTCATTGATTTTCTTTAAATATTTACTTTTAAAGAATAAAATTAGGGTTTCTTTGATTTTCACTCAAACAAATCATTGTCAAACACTCATGGGCCTCTAATAGAGTGTAAAACCCAATCCTTTTTTGACCAAACCATTTTTGGGCCTCAGTGTATTGTATAAGTCCCGATACCGTCAAAAACAAACGGCGCGATCGTCGCCCTTTTGAAAAATAACCTTTTGGGCCTCTCCTCGAGCTATAAGACCCATTTAAAACTTTTTGGGCCTCTAATAGAGTATAAGACCCAACCCCCCTTTTAACCAAAATCACTTTGGGCCTCAAATATTGTATAAGCCCCTCTGCGTTAAAAGAAAACCTCGGCGCGATCGCCATTTCAAACGGAAAAATCATCTGGGCCTACCCTCGTGTTATAAGCCCCACACTTTTTCTTTAAACCTTTTGGGCCTCTTGAGAGAGTGTAAGACCCATCCCTTTGTACAGAAAACACTTTTTGGGCCACAGTCACTTGTATAAGTCCCTCTGTACAAATTCAAACTGTGCGCTCACTGATAAAACCTGGGCCTCTCCTTGAGCTGTAAGCCCTAAATCTTTCTTTTTCAAAGCACTTTCTCCTTTGATTTTGAATATACTGTCGTTTTCAATCTTTCTTTGTTGAACAATTAACCAAACAACATGGAAGCTCTACAACCGAGTAAGTGGTTATTGCTTTCATTTACCGCTTTCATATACATATAACTGTATTGTGGGGCTGTTTCACTGTAAGTCTTCTTTCATAAACTCATATCAACTGTGTAATAATAGTATAGATATTTAGAGTTTCCCCGGCAACTACGTCTAGAACTAGGTGACGCCGTTTCGTTTATTCGTAGAAATAGACAACTAAATCCCCAATAGGATCACCAGATACAGTCTTCTCTTCGGCTGTCCTCATTAGGAATTGTCAAGAAACTCTACTCCCAGAAATGAATGTATTCTCCGTGAATGGCATCTTTGAGTTTCTTCCAAATTCTCGAACTTTCCTGACTTGATCTATTCCTAGTGAATAGCTTGCCTTGAATTTTTCGGGGTTTGGGGACCCATCGGCTTCTTAAAAGCATCGGTCTCCTCTTGGGCATATTATAAGGACCCACAGGCTTCCTAAAAGCAACCTCGCCTCCTCTTGGGCTTAGTACAAGGACCTCTCGGTTTCTTAGAAGTATTCACAGCCTCCTCTTAGGCTTCGTATAATGATCTCTTCCTCCGGGAATGATAGCCTCCTCTTGGGCTTCATACAAGGACCCGTCGGCTTCTTAAAAGTTTCCAGCCTCCTCTTGGGCTTCGTACAAATTGTCCCGACGACCTCCTAGAGGTATAGGAACAAAACTTAGTTATCTTCATAGAACAAAAGATGAAACTCTAGACTTGAACAGTCTAATTTCCTTGAGTCTCAAAGACATTCTCAAGTGACCCCTTCGTTAAATAGGAAGAAAACCCGTAGACTAGGACAGTCTCAATACCCTTCGGATTTTCCACTTCCTTAAAGAACAGGAATAACCCAGATCCTCGAATCAAATCCTCGAGTACAGCATTGCTTATATAAGAACTGATTTTCTCTCTACTGGACCTGTCACTTAACTGAACAGTCGCCATAACCTCCTCTTAGGCTTTGTATAAAGATCCTTCTCCCGTGAAGTTAGCTTCTCTCTTGGACTTTGTACAATGATTCTCCCCAGCGGGGTCAAACAGCGTTTAGCCTCTATCTCGGGCTTTGTACGAGACACATAAGAGACTCCCTCGTTGAGTCAATCACCCTTTAGCCTCCATCTCGGGCTTTGTACGAGATACAAAAACTCTCTTGTTAAGTCAAGTAGCCTCCATATCGGGCTTTATACGAGATACCAAAAGACTCCATCGTCGAGTCAAAACCTTTTAGCCTCTCTCTCGGGCTTTGTACGAGACACATATTAGCCTCCTCTTAGGCTTTGTATAAGAAAACCACTGGTTGATCCAATCAACCTTTTAGCATCAAAACTGTGCCTCGTTCGTAGTACACAAACATCAACAACTCCTTCCCCTCCATCTAACTGCTGTAAGCGGCAAGCCTCTGGATCATCTACATCCATGCCCATGTCCCTCTTTTAGTATGAGAAATTCCTAAGGAAAGATGGCATTACTCTACACTGAGTTAAAGTTTTCTCCTTCAGGTTGAAATCCCCTATAAAGGAAATTATGGCATTGTCGAATTCACAAATCCTGGTTAAAGTAATTCTCCTTTATAAACAGTCGTAACAGACAAACCCCTCTTTAGAGATGACAAATTCTCTCTAAGGTCAACACTTTTAGCTTCACATCTTGGGCTTCGAACAAGATACAAATAAACCTTTTAGCTTCACATCTTGGGCTTCGAACAAGATACAAATAGACTCTTCAGCTTCACATCTTGGGCTTTGAACAAGATACAAACTACCTTTCGCTTCCTGTCTTGGGCTTTGAACAAGACACCAAAACAACCATTTCCTCCCATAGAATAGGAGGAACTACGAACGCTCTGATTTCCCTGTTTCGGTAAACGGGAATACGTAGGCATAAGATTGAAAGAAAAATCTTAGCGAGCACACTAAACATAAACCCAAAATCCCATACTTTCATATATATCCGTCCTAACATCTCAACCAATAGCCTAAAGCACCGCTCGTCAACAAAATAACCTAGGACAAACCCCGAATCTTTGTAGCATCAGTAAACCAACAGTTTCGACTATTTAATCTCAGTATGCAAGCAGGGTTAATTGGAGACATCTATTTCCCTTCCTTCATCAGCTTTAATAGGATAAAAAATGAATCGAACTGTAGTACTAGAGCAATCGTGCTTCGCAACCACATCCAAAAATCACTCGCTACAGAAAAATGGCGACTCTGCTGGGGACTACCGTTGGTCTCTTTAGGGATCTTGTTCTTTTTTGTCCCCTAGGTGGAAACCTTGACGTCACTAGGATCTTAGGTCAAAACGCCGTTAATTTGGAATGAAAGCACATATTGGTGACTCCGCCGAGAAACCATTTTCTGTCAGGAACTTAAGATTTTTAGCTTTTAAAAGTTTAGGATGATTAGGACAAATATATATACTGCTTTTCCTAGTTGTTATACGTGTTTATTTTTCTGCTAATGGGAATGTGTGTGATGCCGCATGTGGAAAGATCGAGTATACACTTAAGATAAGTGATGGCGACGAGGTCGACCATCAACCTCAGTGGAGGCTGACCAATGCAACCCATTCTCTCACCTAGACAATGGGCCGATTGTGATGTCTGAGAAGCTGAGGAGCCAAACCCTTTTGTAGTGCGGAAACTATCGGGAATAGTTGTTACGCGATACTACCCTCATTTGAGGCTGGTGATCTATTCTCGGTGAATGGCACTTACTCTAAGATTGCTCTACAACTCGCTGACGATCCGCTTGTTGTTTTGCTTTCCTGGAAGGAGCTGATGATAATGAGTACAGGTACAAAAATCACCCTAGTATAAACCTTTGGGGATGGGTAGAGCCTTGACTTCATGACAACGACCCTTTGACCCCATGTTTTTTCTATGTTTTTGTGTGTTGCATTCATGCATTCATTTAAAAAAAAACATTCAAAACATTCAAAAAATTTCTCTTCTAGTCTCTCTGTTTTTCAAATTAAACTGAGAGTGTGATTGCAAATATCAGAGAAAAGGATTGCGCTAATGGATTTCGGTAGAAGGAGAACTCATAGTTATACCTTCAAGGTTCCAAAGCTAGAGGATTTGAGAAGGTTAGCGAAGATGATCACAAACCCAGAGGCTTTCAGAGCTAAGCACGGAGGTTTTCTACCACTGTTAAGAGTCCATGTGATTGAGGGAATCATGGATGCGCTCATTCAGTTTTATGATCCAGTTTATCACTGTTTCACATTCCCGGATTACCAGCTCGCACCAACGCTGGAGGAGTATTCTCATCTGATTGATCTACACATTACTGATCGAGCTCCATTTTCTGGACTGGAAGAAATTCCAAAGAATCAGACCATTGCCAGAGCAATTCATTTGGACGAGTCTGTGGTCAGGACTCACCTAACTACCAAGGGTGGCATCCAAGGTTTGCCAGCCCAGTTCTTGACAAAGAAAGCCCTGCATTTTGCCAGTATAGGAAACGTGACTGCCTTTGAAAGCGTCTTTGTCTTGCTCGCCTACGGGTTATTTTTGTTTCCCAACATTAATAATTTCGTTGATATCAACTCCATTAAGGTTTTTCTCATTGGAAACCCTGTGCCGACTTTGCTCGCAGATGCGTATCATTCTGTACACTTGGAAAATTTGTACAGCAGAGGGGAGATCACATGCTGTGTACCTCTGCTTTACAAATGGTTTATCTCTCACTTGCCCAAGTCTGCTGCTTTTTGGGATTGTAAGAGTGCATTACGTTGGTCGCAGAAGATCATGTCCCTTACCAACTCTGATATAGATTGGTGTAATAGGATCTATGATGGAATCAGGATCATTGACCGTTGTGGAAACTTCCCCAACGTACCCCTTATAGGAATTAAGGGAGGAATCAATTATCATCCGGTGTTGGTTCGCCGTCAATTTGGATACCCGATGAGACACGTCCCACGTGATGTTCATCTGGAAGGTCTTTTCTTCAAGGAAGGAGAAAATGACAGAGCACTAAAGATGGAAATAGTGCACGCTTGGAAGCATGTTCATAAGAAAGGACGAGAGTCTCTGGGAAAACCGGAATGTGTCTCGGTGGAGCTTTATCTCCATTAGGTGCAAACTAGAGCTCTCAAGCTAAAGATGCCTTATCCTCGTTACGGAATTCTTCCGCCGAGGGAATCTGTCATGTACTTCATGACGGAAACTGAAAAGCTTCAGGTTACTCTCAACAAAGTTCAAAAGGAGAGAAGGTCTTGGAAGAACAAGTACCGCACCCTCGACGTAGAGTGCATCAAAATACAGCAATTACTGAAAGAGAAAGATGCTCTGATTGAAATTTTGGAGCAACATGCTGTGGATAATCAGGATAACCAAAGGAATTTGTTCACTCCTTTCACCTGACAAAGGAATGACAACCTGACAACGGCCCAAGAGCCCCGGTCAAAGAAAAGGAAGATACTAGAATCAGCACCCGATTTCTCTTCAGAGAGGACTCAGGACCCATTAGTTTAGGTTTCTGTTTCTGCACCTTGTAATCTACTGTATTTCCATTTCTGTAATCCTTTGAATTCAATAAAAAGGGGTTTCTCCACTGTTTGATATTTGCAATCTAATTGTCGAAGTTTATTTTGATTAAGCCAAAAAAACAATTAATATAATCATTGCATTCATCATTCTCACATCGCGTATTCTTCTTATCTACGAATCTCACGTTTGTGTCTCGGATCTAGAGTCAAACTGTCTCACTCGTATAATACTCGGGCCAATCGTCAGAAAAAGATGGATGATCTTGAGGAAGAAAATAGAGAGTTGGAAGAAGAGATCGATGCTCTAAGGGAGGATATGAGGAAGCTTCGTAACGACATGCAAGCCATGGCAGAAGCTCAGCTACAAAGAACTGTGATCTCGGAGATCACCTCAACGCCCATAGTGGAGAAGTATGATCCTAGGTATCAAATACCGAAAGATCGTCCTTGGGGTATGCCTGTTAACTATATCCCGGAAGGATATGTTCTGCCGATCACTGAAGATCAAGGAATCACAACAGAATCCGCTGGGCCTGAAGGTTACAAACTTCGGGAAAGCGAAGATGCGAGAGGCATACTGAAGACTCCTGAAGGTTACAAACTTCGGGAGACGCCAAGACTCACTACCGTAGTCACGGTACCACCCCCTATGGTGCACACTGTCCCGGAAGGACAGATTCCACAGACACCTTCTGGTAAGAAGGAAAATATGTTTGACAAAATGGAGGAATTCCAGGAGCAGTTCTTGGAAATGCAGAAGGAACTGCAAGCCATTCGCGGTCAGGATTTATTTGGAAAGGACACCGCAGATCTCTGCTTGGTCCCAAATGTGAAAGTCCCGCACAAATTTCTAGTGCCCGACTTTGAAAAGTACAAGGGTAACCCTTGCCCTCAAAGCCATCTGGTGATGTACACCCGGCGAATGTCAGCTCAGACGGAAAATCAGGACCTACTGATTCACTACTTTCAGGATAGTTTAACCGGTGCCGCACTCAAATGGTACATGGGTTTAAACCGTGCCACGATCAGCACATTTAGAGATCTTGGCACTGCCTTCGTCCAACAATACAAATACAATTTGGACATGGCACCCGACAGAGATCAACTCAGATCGATGTCGCAAAAGGACAAGGAAACCTTTAAGGAGTACGCTCAAAGGTGGCATGAAATTGCCGCTCAAATTTGTCCACCTCTGGAGGAAAAAGAGATGACAAAGATCTTCTTAAAGACCTTAAGCTCATTTTACTATAACCGAATGGTTGCCAGTGCACCCAGTGATTTCACCTAAATGGTTGGCATGGGTGTACGTCTTGAGGAAGCCGTCCGAGAAGGAAGTTTGGTAAAAGACACTGGATCGACGAGCGGTACTAAAAAATACGGTAGTGCTCTCCCTAAGAAAAAAGAGCAAGATATTCAGAATATCTCTCTCGGAAAGCAAAGGCGACGTTATCAACCGGTAGCAGCTGTGACTTCTGCTATCAACCCTGCGCCTATTCCTACGTATCAACCTCAGGTTGCGCAGAGCCAACCTGATCAACAAAGGACACAACAGCCTCTTCAGCAGGCTCGTCCTCCATACAACAACAACCGTACAACACGGCCACCAGGATTTGATCCTATACCCGTGTCGTACACAGAGCTGTTTCCATTACTACTGGCTAAGGGGTACATTCAGACTAAATCTCCTCTTACAGTACCGGAAAATTCGCCTTTTTGGTTTAAGGTGGATCAAACTTTCCCTTATCATCAAGGAGGTCCAGGGCATAACATAGAGACTTCTCTCAATTTCAAGTCCGACGTGCAAAAACTTGTTAGGAGTGGGGTCTTATCCTTCAAGGATACGAATCCTAATGTTCTCACGAATCCGCTGCCTCAACACGAGAAGGCTGCAGTCAATTTGATAGAAGGATAGACTAACGATGTCTATCAAATTCATGATGTACTCTTGTTGAAAACCAATCTGGTCAAGATGCATTGTAGACAGAGTGGATATGGCCATGTGCCACCTCATAATTAACACCAGTGTGATATCTGCTCTAAAGACAATCAGGGATGCTCGGTAGTGCAATCAGCTCTACAGGAACAGATGGATCTCGGATGGATCCAGGAGCACCGAGTTCGTGGAATTAACATGGTCTACTCGAATTCTAACGTCATTCAGAACCACGATATCCGTGCAATAAATGTCAACTTGGTGGCGATGCACTCAAGGCAAAGCCAATATCATAATCTGCCGCGGCACGATTACAGTTCCTGTCTGATTTGCTCGGTAAACAAATAGGGATACTCTTTCATACAGGAGGCCCTCCAGCGTCAGATGGATCTTGGGTGGATCCAAGACTACCATGATAGGAATTCCTATCAAATCAACATGGTTCAGATCTTCGATATTCGCGTGATGAATACCAACCTGGTAGAGTTACATGCTGAGCAGGTCCAACTCGGATTCTTAACATCACATGACTATCAAAGCTGTAAGGCAGGTTACGAAAACGATCGAGGTTGTACCCTTGTCCAGGAGGCACTTCAGCACTTGTTAAATCACTGGTGGATGCCAATTTATATGGATGAAGATACTTAGCAGATTAGTATCAATAACAGAAACCCCACTCGGCGTCAGAGTCAGGATGTCTGATCTGTGGAAGCTAACCTAGTGAGGTTACATTGTATTCAAAGTGGGCGTGGCCAGGTGCCACCACACAACTATGAACGTTGCGGCGTCAGTTCGGAAAGTAACCAAGGGCGTTACTTTGTGAGAGCAGCTCTTCAGGGGCAGGTAGATCGTGGAGAGATTCGCCCATATCCGGGTTCTGGACCCATCAACTGGACGCCGAACTACCTTGCCGAGCAAGTTGAGGATGTTGTCATGATCTCTGGTCATCACAGGACCAGGGATGTTTTTGCCATTATCCCTCTACTTGACGAATCTAAAGTTCCCAACCGGGAACAGATCGAGATTAATTATGATGGTCAGAAAAATCAGAAGGTTCCCATAGTCATCTATCTGCCGGGACCACTACCGTATGAATCAACTAAGGTTATCCCTTACAAATACGGTGCAACGACAATTGAAAATGGAAAGGAAATTCCATTACCCTCCGTTGTGAATATTGCAGACATCAATCGTGTAACACGGAGTAGTAGAATCTTCAACCGAGGGGTTGGGGAACTTAACAAGGAAAAGGAACTTCAGACGGAAACTCCTGATCCACCAGTCGGTCAATCCAGTAATCCCGACCTTTCGAAAAACGATGATGAAATGCTGAAGCTCATCCAAAGGAGTGAATATAACATTGTGGGTCAACTGTTACAAACTCCTTCAAAGATCTCAGTTTTATCACTATTACTCAGTTCAGAAGCCCACAGGGAGGCTCTACAAAAAGTCTTGGAGCAAGCCTTTGTGGAACAGGATGTAACAATCAGACAGTTCGATAGCATTGTCTCTAACATCACTTCCTGCAATAATTTGGGATTTAGATATGAGGAATTACCTGAAGAGGGTCGTCGTCATAACATGGCGCTCAACATTACAGTTAACTGCCAGGACGATGCTTTAGCCAGCGTACTGGTAGACACAGGGTCAGCCCTGAATGTTATGCCGAAGTCCACTTTGATGCAATTATCATTCAAAGGCCCTCCGATGAGAATCAGCGAGGTCGTCGTCAAAGCGTTCGACGGATCCAGAAAAATAGTTATCGGCGAAGTTGATCTTCCCATAACTATTGGTCCTTACACTTTCCAGGTCATGGACATTCGGGCAACGTACAGTTGTTTATTAGGAAGACCTTGGATACATCAGGCTAGAGCGGTCACTTCGACCCTCCACCAAAAGCTAAAGTTTGTTAAGAACGATCAACTTGTCACAGTTTGTGGGGAACAAGCCTTGCTTGTAAGAAATTTGTCATCATCTACTGGCATAGATCCCGAGGAGGTTATTGGAACTCAGTTCCAAGCACTGTCGGTAAGCAAGAACAATCAGTTCAAAGGAGGAACCTCGATTTCCTCATACAAAGATGCTATCAAAACGGTCGAGAGTACCGATACAACAGGATAGGGATAGCTTATCATTCCTATTGACAATAAAACAAAGAAGGGTCTTGGTTTTTGTGCAACCTGTACCCAGATAGCTGCCAACGATGAAGGTCTTCATCCCCTTCAAAACTTCTTCCACAGTGGAGGTTTTCTTCACCCGCTGTCTCAGGCAGTACATGCTATCAATGAGGAAGATCCCTCTGACACAGATGAAGAATGGAAGTCCTATCTTAATGAGGATGGTTATATGTCTCAGGAAGAGGTGCCTACACTATTTTGCTTTCCTACACAGAGTCCGAGATTTATACCAAGGTCAGACGTCGAAATGATCTATGGAGATTGTGATCCGGAAGGATGTCGTGCTCTGCCAAATTCATTAGAGGAGGACACTCTGATGAAAGACAACTTTGACCACAATTACTATGGCCCAATGGATGGTCTGCCAATGTGGCAGCCATACCCAGGAAACTTGGGGCAAGAGAGTCAGCCGAACAATGAAAATCAGTTGACCGTCATTGAACAGAATACCTGTGTCCCCACTTTGTCATGGGATCAACACTCAGGTCATTCAGAAACTACTCAACATGAAGATGAATTTGCAACGTTTGCAGGGCTTGAATTCATCAACTATGTTTTTCCTGAGGTTAACGTCATCGAGAGAGATGACTCCTCCAGTTCCAAAGAAGTTTGGGACACCTTGGGACAACCAAGTGGGAAATACGACTATATGGTCAAGTACACCGCTCCCGAAAGCTCTCGTATCAGGCTCGAAGATATCCAGCCTACTGGATGGGGAGATACAGATGAGAGCACAAATACTATGCAAAATTCAACTGAGGAATTCTCCTACGAAAATTCTGCTTGGGAGACAGATTCCAATGATCCTGCTCCACCAGAAATCAGCGTCATTTCTGAAGACAAATCAAGGAAGGTACCAGACTTTGTGATTCACCGAGGAGTTCGCCGCCAATGGGTTGCCGTCTAGGTTCCGAAGATCGTTCATCAGTCAAAGTAATTGCCATCTTTAACCTTTCACCCTGCCCAGGTGAAACAGATGTTTTGATAGGGCTCGCTTTCTGTAAATTTTCCCTCTTCGCTTCGCCCAAAGCGACAGAGTTTTGTTTTATAGGGCTGTAGTTTCAAGATTTGACTTGTTCATTAATAAAATAACGTCGTTCTGTAATTTCCGCATTTATTGCTGTTTTCTCTTTTTGCTTTTTCAGAAAATGGTAATCCTAAAAAACAATTCAAATAAAAACAAGCAGTAATAATAAAACACTGCACACACTTGAATTTTCTCTATCTCTTCTAAACACGAATCATCACATCACGCAGATTGGTTGTTTTAAACCCCGTAGAAACATACGATCCGATGCCTTCTCTCAACTTTGAGTTCCCGATATTCGAGGCTGAAGAAGAAAATGACGAAAAAATTCCAGAAGAGATCTCTCGACTACTCAGACAGGAGGAAAGGTCCATTGAGCCTCACAAAGAACCGTTGGAAATGGTAAACTTGGGTTCAGAACAAGAGAGAAAAGAAATCAGGATTGGGGCACTGCTCAGTCTAACTGCCAAAGATAGTTTGATAAAGCTTCTCAAAGTATTCCCCGATGTATTCGCTTGGTCCTATAAGGATATGCCAGGGTTGGATACCAGTATCGTGGAACATCATTTACCATTGAGATCGGAATGTCCGCCAGTAACGCAGAGGTTGAGACGGACTCACCCGGACATGGCCATCAAAATCAAAGAGGAGGTACAGAAACAGATTGATGCGGGTTTCCTCGCCACGTCAGAATATCCTCAATGGTTAGCCAACATCGTACCCGTTCCGAAAAAGGATGGAAAGGTCAGAATGTGTGTCGATTACCGAGATCTGAACAAGGCTATTCCAAAGGACGGCTTTCCTTTACCACACATTAACATGCTGGTAGACAGTACAACAAAATTCAAAGTGTTCTCCTTCATGGATGGATTCTCGGGCTATAACCAGATCAAAATGGCGCCGAAAGACATGGAGAAAACTTCATTCATTACCCCATGGGGTACCTTTTGTTACAAGGTAATGCCGTTCGGTTTGAGGAATGCCGGGGCAACCTATCAAAGGGCCATGACTACTCTTTTTCATGACATGATACACAAAGAAATCGAAGTGTATGTCGATGATATGATTGCAAAATCTAAAACAGAGAGTGAGCACGTTGAACATCTGTCAAAATTATTCGGACGTCTAAGAAAATTCAAGCTCCGCTTGAATCCCAACAAGTGCACCTTCGGTGTCCGTTCAGGGAAACTACAAGGGTTCATCGTCAGCCAAAAAGGAATTGAGGTATATCCTGACAAGGTCAAGGCCATTAATGCCTTCTCCGATAACTGAAAAACAAGTCAGAGGATTCCTGGGACGTTTGAACTACATCTCCAGGTTCATATTCCTTATGACCACAACATGTGCGCCGATTTTCAAATTACTCAAAAAGAGCCAGGATTGCGTTTGGACAGAAGATTGTCAAACCGCCTTCGACAGTATCAAGGAATATCTATTGAATCCTCCGATTCTATCACCTCCAGTGGAAGAAAGACCACTGATCATTTACCTCACAGTCCTAGAGGACTCAAAGGGATGTGTACTTGGCCAACAAGACGAAACCAAAAGGAAAGAGTCTGCCATTTACTATTTGAGCAAGAAATTCACCGACTGCGAAATTCGGTACACGATGCTTGAGAAAACTTGCTGTACTTTGGCTTGGGCAGCCAAACGTCTTCGCCAATACATGATTTGTCATACTACTTGGTTAATCTCAGAAATGGATCCAATCAAGTACGTCTTCGAAAAGCCTGCTCTCACGGGAAGAATTGCCCGTTGGCAGATGTTGTTATCAGAATATGACATAGAGTACCATGCTCAGAAAGCCGTTAAAGGAAGTATTTTAGCCGATCATTTGGCTCATCAACCGATTGACGATCAGGAATCAATCGAGTTTGACTTCCCAGACAAAGATGTCATGTATCTAAAAATGAAAGATTGCGATGAACCGTTACCCAGTGAAGGGCCAGAACCAGGTTCCCAATAGGGACTAATCTTTGACGGAGCAGTTAATCATTATGGAAACGGAATTGGGGCAATAATTGTTACCCCTCAGGGTACCCACATTCCTTTCACCACCATACTTACGTTCAAATGTACGAACAACGAGGCCGAATACGAAGCTTGTATCATGGGTCTCGAAGAAGCAATTAATTTAAGGATAAAAAACTTGGACGTATATGGCGACTCAGCTCTGGTTATCAATCAGATAAAAGGAGATTGGAACACATACCAATCAGGACTGATTCCTTACAAAGACTATGCAAGAAGGTTGTTACCCTTCTTTAACAGAGTCGAGTTTCATCACATCCCTCGAGAGGAGAATAACATGGCTGATGCATTAGCCACTCTCTCTTCTATGATTAGTGTAGGTCAATGGAACGACCTACCTAAGATCGACATAATGCGCCTTGAAAGACCCACTTACATCTTCACGATTGAAGCAGTCATAGACGATAAACCTTGGTATCACGATATCAAATGCTTCCTTCAGAAACAAGAGTACCCATCTGGGGCACTCAGAAAAGACAGAAAAACCTTCAGAAGATTGGCTGGAAACTTCTTCCTGAGCGGTGACACTCTCTATAAGAGAAATTTTGACATGGTCTTGCTCCGATGCATAGACAGACCAGAAGCAGACATGCTTATGAAAGAAATTCATGAAGGATCCTTTGGCACTCATGCCAACGGATATACAATGGCGAGAAAAATTCTAAGAGCAGGGTACTATTAGTTGACCATGGAATCCGACTGCTACAAGTACATGAGGAGGTGTCACAAGTGTCAGATATACTCTGACAAAATTCATGTACCGCCATCACATCTCAAAGTTCTCTCTTCCCCATGGCCATTTTCCATATGGGGAATCGACATGATTGGCTTGATCGAACCTAAGGCTTCAAACGGACATCGGTTCATCCTGGTAGCCATTAACTATTTCACCAAGTGGGTCAAAGCAGCATCATACGCTAATGTAACCCGACAAGTGGTGGTCCGATTTATCAAAAACTATATCATCTGCCGTTATGGTGTTCCAAGCCAGATTATTACTGATAATGGATCTAACTTGAACAACAAGATGATGAAGGAGTTGTGCGCTGAGTTCAAGATCGAACACCATAACTCATCTCCCTACCGACCCAAGATGAACAGAGCGGTAGAAGTGGCTAACAAGAACATCAAGAAGATCGTTCAAAATATGGTTGTAACCTACAAAGATTTCCATGAGATGCTACCCTTTGCTCTTCACGGTTATCGGACATCTGTCCGCACTTCAACATGGGCAACCCCTTTCTCTCTAGTGTATGGCATGGAAGCAGTGCTCCCCATAGAAGTAGAGATCCCGTCAATCCGAGTATTGATGGAAGCTAAGCTCACTAAAGCTGAATGGTGTCAAAGCCGACACGATGAACTGAATCTGATCGAGGAGAAGCGAATCACGGCACTATGCCATGGTCAATTGTATCAACAGAAAATGAAGAGGGCGTTTGGCAAAAAGGTCCGACCTCGTGTTTTCAGAAAAAGAGACCTCGTGCTCAAGAAGATCCAGTCATTTCTCACTGATTCGCGAGGTAAATGGACTTCGAATTATGATGGCCCCTATGTGGTCACGAAAGCTTTCTCAGGCGGCGCCTTGAGACTTGCAACCATGGACGAAGAGGAATTTGCCTACCCCACGAATGTTGATGTAGTCAAGAAATACTTCGCCTAAACTAAAAAAAACGTCTCGGTGGATTGAAAACCCGAAAGGGCGGTCCAGGCAAAAGTTAGAGACATAAAAAAAAATCATCCCGGTGGATTGGAAACATCAAAGTACAATCCAGGCAAAAATTAGGGATAATGGCAAGTAACTATGTTCAATAGAGGCAAGTCCCTCAGTAGCAGCAGTTACATCTTCTGCCAGAAAACTCCAGTCAAGGTCATCTTCGACAGAAGCTCAGGATGTCCTGAATTCAAAGTTGGTAGAAGGATAATGGTCGTTATGTTTCAATGTAGCCCTTTTCCCTGTAAATTACCATTTTCTAACTTTGTAAATACTCTTTGGAATCACGCGTTTGGCTGATCTCCATCTTATCAATAAAATTTGAGCCCTTGTGCTTTTGTTTGTAATTCTTATTTGTTTTAGCTTTACAAAATGGCGTTTTAACATGATTAACGATTCTTGAAATAAAACAAAAATGAATTTACTTGTTAAAACTTTCTCTGCTTTTAAATTAAAGATGACAATTTCTTTTGACTGTTGAACATCAGAAGAACATCGGTCGCTTCTCCAGAGGTAATCGAACCTCAAAGTACATAATCAAAGTACTCCTTCTAACCCAGTACGCCTGAATGAAGGGATCAACTGTGTCAGAGACCTTGTTTCGTCTGACACGCCTCGGCCGAGTTCTCATCTCCTAAGCCCGACCAACTTAGCTCCCAACAGGGACTATCTCAATTGTACTTCTTCACCCCGCGATGGCCGAGTATCCAGTCGTGTTCACCTGTCAGTTTGTATGTCGCGTCAGTTTTGTCAGCATAAACATACATGCATCATTGCATTATTGATTTACATTCACATTTCATATTGTATCGCTATCACTCTAGTCGGCCTTGTCCCCTAGTGATAAAAGTCCTCTCAATCGAGTTGTCAACCCTTTCCTCGTCAGGAAGTGTTACATCTGAACATTCTCTCTCCTCCAGTTTTATTTCTGGATTGAAGTTGGGTCCTCGACCACTTTGATTACTTGAACCTCTGAAAGACCAGAGAGCCCTTAGTTAACATCACTCTTCGCCATTGAAGATGATATCCTTGTTTTCCCGGATTAAAGAAAATCCCGAGAGAAAGCCTCCTAAATCAGAGATTCGGCAGTACGGCAGTTTTTCTCCGAAAAAACCACGGATGAAAAGGTCATCGGCACCTCAAAATTGGATCACATCATATGGCATTTCTCCGAGAAGATCTCCGAGAAAAGTATGATGTAAAGGCCCCAAACGAATGCAGTCTCTCAAGGGACTCGTATTCCCCAAGTAGAGTCAACAAATGGCATCTCCAACAGAGAAGTTTGTACACCTCTACAACTCAGACGACTGGGTTCCCCAGCAAGTCTGACATCGAAACTTTTTCCACTCAAATGGCATCTCCCCAGGAAAATTCGGCAAGAAGTTTGAAGGAAAGCCGCTACGAATAGCGTCCCTTGTCAGTAAAGTTTATTGACGAAAGAAACTAAGACCAGTTCCTCGGTAGGAAATCAGGATCGAGGGGAAGTTTACATCAGAAACTAAGACCAGTTCCTTGGTAGGAAACCAGGATCGAGGGGAAGTTTATTTTAGAAACTGAGAGCAGTTCCTTGGCTGAAGACCAAGATCGAGGGGAAGTTTACCTTTTCTAAGCATCATTGCTTAGCTAAAGAAGATGAATGCGTAAGCTACCATTCATAACCACCATCAAAATTTCGGGTATTCCGATATTTAATCCTCTTGCACCCCGAATGCCCGAATACCTTCGTCATTCACACCTTCGTGTCCAAGAAGATTAAATAGGGGCATTTGTCATACCCCAAATTTTGACCACTAAGATTTCCCATCATTTTGAAAAGCATCATCACAATATGGAGGAACCATCATACTTCATCAGTCTCCCCAAAGATGGGTGAGCATTCACTACAATCAAAATTAGGGTTTCAAGCCCTCTCTGAGTGCTTAGACAAAGGATCAATAAAGGAATGACATGATTTTCAACTTGTCTAACCTCTCAAACATCCACAATGGATCAAAAGTACTCCCACTTCAAGGATTAAGCACAAGGCTGCTCCCTTCTAGGTGTATCAAGTCTCAAGATCGACAGTGTCACCAAGTTAGGGTTTTTGTCGACCAGGGCCTCCAGATGGAAAATTTTCATCTGGGCACAAGCCAATGATCCAAAACCTAACCTAATATACTCCATGGAACCTCATGGACCCAATCATCAAGTCAATTTTGCCTCAGGGGATGCATTCATAAAAAATTAGGAATTAGGGTTTCTTGACCTAATTCACCCCTAAGTTGACTTTTAGGGCAAATCATGAGCCAAGACCTCAAGAGAAGGTTTGAGGGTCTCTAATGAACTATATTGATCCATTTGCAACAATGGATTAATCCAAGAAGCTTGAGCAACAAGTCTCAATTTCATCTGCACCACAGTTAGGGTTTTAAGGAAAAAGTCAACTGTAACTTTGACTTTTGACCAGGACATGCTCCCAAGCCCTATGACATGCATCAATATACCCTATGACACCCATGGAACATGTCCATCAAGTTTGATTCAGGTCAAGGACATGATTTCCTGAAGAATTGCACAGTTTGGAATTCATCTGATAAAAAGTCAACTGTGCACAAAAGTCAACTTTGACTTTTTGAGATTTTTCACCAAAATGGATTTTTAACCCTAAAATGATGTTAATGTATGATTTGAATCATCATTCATCAAGAAAAATCAAGAAAACTTGGGTAACTTGTAAAAGGGGTAACCATAAAAAACTTAGAAAATTTTCTAAGTTAAAAATAAAGTGGCTAGGGTACCAACTTTGGAGGGTCATAACTCCTAAACCACAAAGCCATTTTCTCCCATCCAAGGCTTGATTTGTAGATCTCATTGCCCTCTACAAAAACTTCAACTAGACCTAATTTCAATTCATTGTGGATTTTGAGTTATGGAGTGATCAAAATCAAGAAAAGTCACTTTGTTCCAACACTTAGTGAAAATTTCACTAAGTCAGATTTTACCCTACTTTTTGCCAAATGTAGGGGGATTTTTCACTTGGATTCAAAAGAGATCAAAATTAAATATGTTCAAACAGTTGTTGTATCATGTAAGGGCTTTCCAAAATGACCAAGAACATTACCAAATTCAATTTGAGTCATGAGATATGACATTGGAAAGTTGCCTTGCTGAAATCTGCCAAGGCAAGGCAGAATTTGCATTTTTGTTCGATTTGCCAAAATCAATCAAATCCAAATGCTCCTATCCACTTGGTCACCTCTGAGGATTGAATCTAAAGGGGACAACCACTGAGCCAAGCCTCCAAAGTCTTTGGAACAAGAAATAGCATGTTGAACCTAGAATGGCCAAAATAGGGACAAGACTCCAATTTTGGATTGGAGCATTCAATGGAAGCATCAAGGTGGCATGGACTGAGCCATTTGCAACTGAATTCAGTCAAGACTTATCCAAGACCAAGGGAACCACAGCCCTGTGCCCTAACCTCTAGTCAATGGCTAGAGGAGACTTGCATTTCCATTGGCCAACATTGAACAAACACCTGCTGCAGTTGCCATTCACTGTGGATCCCAAAACAAACTTGCTCTACTATAAATAGAGCTTAATTGTGATCAGTTTAAGTACACCAAAGCCATCAAACAGATGCTTTCCTCAAAACCTCTTTCTCTTGGCAAAAATGCCTTCTTTAGCAAGGCAACTTTGAGTTTTTGAGCTTGAGAGCTTTTTCATCACAATCAATCACACACACACCTCATATATATCATATGTAAGTTGTGCAAACTATCACAAGTGACCTGTAATCACAAAATCACAAAGTCACCTCTCAAAACCTCAAAATAGGTTTTGTTTGCATTTTTCAATCCATGTCTTGATTCAGTCACTTTCCAAACCAGATAAAACCTCAAACACACTCCAAATATCATCCTTGAACTGTCCCAAATGGTTCCCCTCATCTGGAACACCATTTGAGAGAGTTGCTATTTTGGTCACTTTTAACCCCTTTTGCAAGAAAGGGACTGTTTGTGTTTTTGCAGGTACCAGTCAATTCCAATCATCCTAAAAGCTTCTAAGGGATCATTTGAGTGTGTCTAAAGCATCAAATCATTTATGGAACAAGAGGTTTGACAGATTGCACAAAAGCTCCAAAATCTCAAAAAAGAGGTAAGCCTCATAACTTGGAATCTTTCAAACATGCAATGCTTTGAAGTCCATTGATCATAAACATCTCATACATGTTGTATATGTTGTGTTTGAGCTAATTCACCATGTAATCCATGCTTGTACCAAGTTGTAGCATAGAAAATGCATTTATAGGTCATTTTCAAAACCACTATCGGGTTTTGAGGAGGGAGTGTGATCTGAAAAAACTACCACCACCATTGGATTACTTATGAAATTCTGGTCCAGATGCATATAAAATTTGTCTCAAACCATTAAGAATTGAGAAAGTTATGACCTTCACGTTTCTGAGCCAAAACTTGCCAAAACTTGCCTTGGGCCAGGCCTAAAACCAAGTCATGCCTTGTATATTTGTTGTTTTGTTTCAAACAATGGATGTATCACCACCCCAGTGGTAAGGCGGGCGCCTTGTAACCTTGAGGTCTTGGGTTCAAACCCCACCCATGCCATTTTGTGTTTTTTTCACATTTTGCCATTTTTCCAATATTTTCATGGTTTATTAATTAATTGGAAAATTAATAACTCTTTCAATTTTAACTATTTTTTATTGGTTCTTTTTGCAAAAAATCACAAAAATGTTGAAATATTTTATTCCACAAAAAAATTGAATTTATATTATTTATTTAATATAATTAGTATTTTTGTGAATAAATTCATTTTTATTTGTTTTTAAACATTTTAAAATAAATATTCATCTTGAAAAATCAAGACCAAATGAGTTTTAATATCTCTTGTGATTTATACCTCATTTTTCAAACCTTAAACAAAAATCACAAGTGGTTTATTCAAACCTATTTGGTATTTTTCATTGATTTTCTTTAAATATTTACTTTTAAAGAATAAAATTAGGGTTTCTTTGATTTTCACTCAAACAAATCATTGTCAAACACTCATGGGCCTCTAATAGAGTGTAAGACCCAATCCTTTTTTGACCAAACCATTTTTGGGCCTCAGTGTATTGTATAAGTCCCGATACCGTCAAAAACAAACGGCGCGATCGTCGCCCTTTTGAAAAAGAACCTTTTGGGCCTCTCCTCGAGCTATAAGACCCATTTAAAACTTTTTGGGCCTCTAATAGAGTGTAAGACCCAACCCCCCTTTTAACCAAAATCACTTTGGGCCTCAGATATTGTATAAGCCCCTCTGCGTTAAAAGAAAACCTCGGCGCGATCGCCATTTCAAACGGAAAAATCATCTGGGCCTATCCTCGTGTTATAAGCCCCACTCTTTTTCTTTTAACCTTTTGGGCCTCTTGAGAGAGTGTAAGACCCATCCCTTTGTACAGAAAACACTTTTTGGGCCACAGTCACTTGTATAAGTCCCTCTGTACAAATTCAAACAGTGCGCTCACTGATAAAACCCTGGGCCTCTCCTTGAGCTGTAAGCCCCAAATATTTCTTTTTCAAAGCACTTTCTCCTTTGATTTTGAATATACCGTTGTTTTCAATCTTTCTTTGTTGAACAACAAACCAAACAACATGAAAGCTCTACAACCGAGTAAGTGGTTATTGCTTTCATTTACTGCTTTCATATAGATATAACTGTATTGTGGGGCTGTTTCACTGTAAGTCTTCTTTCATAAACTCATATCAACTGTGTAATAATAGTATAGATATTTAGAGTTTCCCCGGCAACTACGTCTAGAACTAGCTGACGCCGTTTCGTTTATTCGTAGAAATAGACAACTAGATCCCCAATAGGATCACCAGATACAGTCTTCTCTTCGGCTGTCCTCATTAGGAATTGTCAAGAAACTCTACTCCCAGAGATGAATGTATTCTCCGTGAATGGCATCTTTGAGTTTCTTCCGAATTCTCGAACTTCCCTGACTTGATCTATTCCTTGTGAATAGCTTGCCTTGAATTTCTCAGGGTTTGGGGACCCACGGGCTTCTTAAAAGCATCGGCCTCCTCTTGGGCATCGTACAAGGACCCACATGCTTCCTAAAAGCCACCGCCTCCTCTTGGGCTTAGTACAAGGACCGATCGGCTTCTTAGAAGTATTCACAGCCTCCTCTTAGGCTTCGTATAATGATCTCTTCCTCCGGGAATAATAGCCTCCTCTTGGGCATCGTACAAGGACCCGTCGACTTCTTAAAAGTTTCCAGCCTCCTCTTGGGCTTCATACAAATTATCCCGATGACCTCCTAGAGGTATAGGAACAGAAATTAGTCATCTGCATAGAACAATCCTTTCAAAGAGTCTACTACTA
Organism: Lathyrus tuberosus; assembly: GCA_022829125.1. Taxonomy (NCBI): domain Eukaryota; kingdom Viridiplantae; phylum Streptophyta; class Magnoliopsida; order Fabales; family Fabaceae; genus Lathyrus; species Lathyrus tuberosus. Next base: position 4,827,976 of record JALAZF010000403.1, on the reverse strand, counting down.
TTTCTCAAAGCACAGTACAAAAGATGACACTCTAGATTTGGACAGTCTAATCTCCTTGAGTCTCAAAGACATTCTCAAGTGACCCCTTTGTTAAATAGGAAGAAAACCCGTAGACTCGGACAGTCTCAATACCCTTCGGATTTCCCACTTCCTTAAAGAACAGGAATAACCCGGATCCACGAATCAAATCCTCGAGTACAGCATTGCTCATATAAGAACTGATTTGATCTCTACTGGACCTGTCACTTAACTGAACAGTGGCCATAGCCTCCTCTTAGGCTTTGTATAAAGATCCTTCTCCCGTGAAGTTAGCCTCTCTCTTGGGCTTTGTACAATGATTCTCCCCAGCGGGGTCAAACAACGTTTAGCCTCTTTCTCGGGCTTTGTACGAGACACATAAGAGACTCCCTCGTTGAGTCAATCACCCTTTAGCCTCCATCTCGGGCTTTGTACAAGATACAAAAACTCTCTTGTTAAGTCAAGTAGCCTCCATCTCGGGCTTTATACGAGATACCAAAAGACTCCATCGTCGAGTCAAAACCTTTTAGCCTCTCTCTCGGGCTTTGTACGAGACACATATTAGCCTCCTCTTAGGCTTTGTATAAGAAAACCACTAGTTGATCCAATCAACCTTTTAGCATCAAAACTGTGCCTCGTTCGCAGTACACAAACATTAACAACTCCTTCCCCTCCATCTAACTGCTATAAGCGGCAAGCCTCTGGATCATCTACATCCATGCCCATGTCCTTCTTTTAGTGTGAGAAATTCCTAAGGAAAGATGGCATTACTCTACACTGAGTTAAAGTCTTCTCCTTCAGGTTGAAATCCCCTATAAAGGAAATTATGGCATTGCCGGATTCACAAATTCCGGTTAAAGTAATTCTCCTTTATAAATAGTCGTAACAGACAAACCCCTATTTAGAGATGACAAATTCTCTCTAAGGTCAACACTTTTAGCTTCACATCTTGGGCTTCGAACAAGATACAAATAAACCTTTTAGCTTCACATCTTAGGCTTCGAACAAGATACAAATAGACTCTTCAGCTTCACATCTTGGGCTTTGAACAAGATACAAAATACCTTTCGCTTCCTGTCTTGGGCTTTGAACAAGACACCAAAACAACCATTTCCTCCCATAGAATAGGAGGAACTACGAACGCTCTGATTTCCCTGTTTCGGTAAACGGGAATACGTAGGCATAAGATTGAAAGAAAAATCTTAGCGAGCACACTAAACATAAACCCAAAATCCCATACTTTCATATATATCCGTCCTAACATCTCAACCAATAGCCTAAAGCACCCCTCGTCAACAAAAAAACCTAGGACAAACCCCGAATCTTTGTAGCATCAGTAAACCAACAGTTTTGACTGTTTAATCTCAGTATGCAAGCAGGGTTAATTGGAGACATCTATTTCCCTTCCTTCATCAGCTTTAATAGGATAAAAAATGAATCGAACTGTAGTAATAGAGCGATCGTGCTTCGCAACCACATCCAAAAATCACTCGCTACACCTCTCTCTCGGGCTTTGTACAAGACACATATTAGCCTCCTCTTAGGCTTTGTATAAGAAAACCACTGGTTGGTCCAATCAACCTTTTAGCATCAAAGTTGTGCCTCGTTCACAGTACACAAACTTCAACAACTCTTTCCCCTTCATCTAATTGTTGTAAGCGGCAAGCCTCTGGATCATCTACATCCATGCCAATGTCCCTTTTTTAGTATGAGAAATTCCTAAGGAAAGATGGCATTGGTTTAAACTGAGTTAAAGTCTTCTCCTTCAGTTTAAAATCCCCTATAAAGGAAATTATGGCATTGTCGGATTCACAAATCCCGGTTAAAGTAATCCTCTTTTACAGTCAATCACCCAACAGTTGTGACAAACAGACCCCTTTAGAGATGAAAAATTCTCTCTAAGGTCAACACTTTTAGCTTCACATCTTGGGCTTTGAACAAGATACAAACTACTTTTCGCTTCACGTCTTGGGCTTTGAACAAGACACCAAAACAACCATTTCCTCCCATAGAATAGGAGGAACTACGATCGCTCTGATTTCCCTGTTTCGGTAAACGGGAATACGTAGGCATAAGATTGAAAGAAAAAATCTTAGCGAGCACACTAAACAAAAACCCAAAATCCTATACTCTCATACATTCGTCTTAACATCCTAACCGATAGCCTAAAGCACCCCTTGTCAACAAAATAACCTAGGAGAAACCCCGAATCTTTGTAGCATCTGTAAACCAACAGTTTTGACTGTTTAATCTCAGTATGCAAGCAGGGTTAATTGGAGACATCTATTTCCCTTCCTTCATCAGCTTTAATAGGATAAAAAATGAATCGAGCTGTAGTACCAGAGTGATCGTGCTTCGCAACCACATCCAAAAATCACTCGCTACAGAAAAATGGCGACTCTGCTGGGGAGAATTACAGGTCTCTTTAGGGATCTTGTTCTTTTTTTTGTCCCCTAGGTAGAAACCTTGACGTCATTAGGATCTTAGGTCAAAACACCGTTAATTTGGAATGAAACCACTGGATGGTAATTCCGTCGGGGAACCCATTTTCTGTCAGGAACTTAGGATTCATAGCTTTAAAGGTCTAGGATGATTAGGACAAATATATATATACTGCTTTTCCTAATTGCTATACGTGTTTATTTTTCTGCTAATGGGAATGCGTGTGATGCCGCATGTGGAAAGATTGAGTATACACTTAAGATAAGTGATGGCGACGAGGTCGACCATCAACCTCAGTGGAGGCTGACCAATGCAACCCATTCTCTCACCTAGACAATGGGCCGATTGTGATGTCTGAGAAGCTGAGGAGCCAAACCCTTTTGTAGTGCGGAAACTATCAAGAATAGTTGTTATGCGATACTACCCTCATTTGAGGTTGGTGATCTATTCTCGGTGAATGGCACTTACTTTAAGATCGCTATACAACTCGCTGGCGATCCGCTTGTTGTTTTGCTTTCCTGGGAGGAGCTGATGATAATGAGTACAGGTACAAAAATCACCCTAGTATAAACCTTTGGGGATGGGTAGAGCCTTGACTTCATGACAACGACCCTTTGACCCCATGTTTTCCTATGTTTTTGTGTGCTGCATTCATGCATTCATCTAAAAAACATTAAAACAAGAAAAAATTTCTCTTCTAGTCTTTCTGTTTTTCAAATTAAACTAAGACTGTGATTGCAAATATCAGAGAAAAGGATTGCGCTAATGGATTTCGGTAGAAGGAGAACCCATAGGTATACCTTTAAGGTTCCAAAGCTAGAGGATTTGAGAAGGTTAGCGAGGATGATCACTAACCCTGAGGCTTTCAGAGTCATGCACGGAGGTCTGCTACCACTGTTAAGAGTCCATGTGATTGAGGGAATCATGGATGCACTCATTCAGTTTTATGATCCAGTTTATCACTGTTTCACATTCCCGGATTACCAGCTCGCACCAACGCTGAAGGAGTATTCTCATCTGATTGATCTACACATCACTGATCGAGCTCCATTTTCTGGACTGGAGGAAATTCCAAAGAATCAGACCATTGCAAGAGCAATTCATTTGGACGAGTCTGAGGTTAGGACTCACCTAACCACTAAGGGTGGCATCCAAGGTTTGCCAACCCAGTTCTTGACAAAGAAGGCCCTGTATTTTGTCAGTATAGGAAACGTGACTGCTTTTGAAAGCGTCTTTGTCTTGCTCACCTACGGCTTATTTTTGTTTCCCAACATCAATAATTTCGTCGATATCAACTCCATTAAGGTTTTTCTCATTGGAAACCCTGTGCTGACTTTGCTCGCAGATGCGTATCATTCTGTACATTTGGGAAATTTGTACAGCGGAGGGGAGATCACATGCTGTGTACCTTTGCTTTACAAATGGTTTATCTCCCACTTGCCCAAGTCTGCTGCTTTTTGGGATTGCAAGAGTGCCTTACGTTGGTCGCAGAAGATCATGTCTCTTACCAACTCTGATATAGATTGGTGTAATAGGATCTATGATGGAATTAGAATCATTGATCATTGTGGAAACTTCCCCAATGTACCCCTCATAGGAACTAAAGGAGGAATCAACTATCATCCGGTGTTGGTTCGCCGTCAGTTTGGATACCCGATGAGACACGTCCAACGGGGTGTTCATCGGGAAGGTCTTTTCTTCAAGGAAGGAGAAAACGACAGAGCACTAAAGATGGAAATAGTGCACGCTTGGAAACACGTTCATAAGAAAGGACAAGAGTCTCTAGGAAAACCGGACTGTGTCTCGATGGAGCCTTATCTCCATTGGGTACAAACTAGAGCTCTCAAATTAAAAATGCCTTATCCTCGTTACGGAATTCTTCCGCCAAGGGAATCTGTCATGTATTTCATGACTGAAACTGAAAAGCTTCAGGTTACTCTCAACAAAGTTCAAAAGGAGAGAAGGTCTTGGAAGAACAAGTACCGCACCCTCGACATAGAGTGCATCAAAATACAGCAATTACTAAAAGAAAAGGATGCTCTGATTGAAATTTTGGAGCAACATGCTGTAGAGAATCAAGATGACCAAAGGAATTTGCTCGCTCCTTTCACTTGGCAAAGGAATGACAACCCGACAACGGCCCAAGAGCCCCGGTCAAAGAAAAGGAAAGTACCAGAATCAGCACCCGAGTTCTCTCGGGACCCATTAGCTTAGGTTTCTATTTCTGCACCTTGTAATCTACTGTATTTCCATTTCTGTAATCCTTTGAATTTCAATAAAAAGGGGTTTCCCCACTGTTTGATATTTGCAATCTAATTGTCGAAGTTTATTTTGATTAAACCAAAAAACAATTAATATAATCATTGCATTCATCATTCTCACATCACGTATTCTTCTTCCCTGCGAATCTCACGTTTGTATCTTGATTCTAGAGTCAAACTGTCTCATTCGTACAATACTCGGGCCAATCGTCAGAAAAAGATGGATAATCTTGAGGAAGAAAACAGAGAGTTGAAGAAGGAGATTGACGCTCTGAGAGAGGATATGAGAAATCTTCGTAACGACATGCAAGCCATGGCAGAAGCTCAGCTACAAAGAACCGTGATCTCAAAGATCACCTCGATGCCCATAGTGGAGAAGTATGATCCTAGGTATCAAATCCCGAAAGATCGTCCTTGGGGCATGCCTGTTAACTATATCCCGGAAGGATATGTTCCGCCGATCACTGAAGATCAGGGAATCATAACAGAAGCCGCTGGGCCTGAAGGTTACAAACTTCGGGAAAACGAAGATGCCAGGGGCATACTGAAGACTCCTGAAGGTTACAAACTTCGGGAAATGCCAAGATTTACTGCCGTAGTCACGGTACCACCCCCAGTGGTGCACACTGTCCCGAAAGGACAGATTCCACAGATACCTTCTGGTAAAAAGGAAACCATGTTCGACCGAATGGATGAGTTCCAGGAATAGTTCTTGGAAATGCAGACTGAACTGCAAGCCATTCGCGGTCAGGATCTATTTGGAAAGGACGCCGCAGACCTTTGTCTAGTCCCCAATGTGAAAGTTCCGCACAAGTTCCAAGTGCTCGACTTTGAAAAGTACAAGGGTAACTCTTGCCCTCAGAGCCATCTGGTGATGTACGCTCGGCGGATGTCAGCTCAAACGGAGAATCAGGACCTACTGATTCACTACTTCTAGGATAGTATAACCGGTGCCGCACTCAAATGGTACATGGGTTTAAACCGTGCCACGATCAGCACATTCAGAGATCTTGGCACTGCCTTCGTCCAACAATACAAATACAATTTGGACATGGCACCCGACAGAGATCAACTCAGATCGATGTCGCAAAAGGACAAGGAAACCTTTAAGGAGTATGCTCAAAGGTGGTGTAAGATTGTCGCTCAAATTTGTCCACCTCTTGAGGAAAAAGATATGACAAAGATCTTCTTAAAAACCTTAAGCTCATTTTACTAAGAAAAAAGAGCAAGATATTGGGAATATCTCTCTCGGAAAGCAAAGGCGACGTTATCAACCGGTAGCAGCTGTAACTCCTGCTATCAGCACCGCGTCTACGTATCAACCTCAGGTTGCGCAAAGCCAACCTGATCAGCAAAGGACACAACAGTCTCTTCAGCAGGCTCGTCTTCAATATAAAAACAACCGTACAACACGACCATCAGGGTTTGATCCTATACCCATGTTTTACGCAGAACTATTTCCGTTACTACTAACTAAGGGGAACATTCAGACTAAATCTCCTCTTACAGTACCGGAAAATCCGCCTTTCTGGTTTAAGGTGGATCAAACTTGCCCTTATCATCAAGGAGGTCCAAGGAATAACATTGAGAATTGTCTCAATTTCAAATCCGACGTGCAAAACTTGTTAGGAGCGGGGTCTTATCCTTCAAGGATACAAATCCTAATGTTCTTACGAACCCGCTGCCTCAACACGAGAAGGCTGCAGTCAATTTGATAGAAGGAGAGACTAATGATGTCTATCAAATTCACGATGTACTCTTGTTGAATACCAATCTGGTCAAGATGCATTGTAGACAGAGTGGATATGGCCATGTGCCACCTCATAATTATCATCAGTGTGATATCTGCTCTAAAGACAACCAGGGATGTTCTGTGGTGCAAGCAGCTCTACAGGAACAAATGGATCTCGGATGGATCCAAGAGCACCGAGTTCGTGGAGTTAACATGGTCTACACGAATTCTAACGTCATTCAAAACCATGACATCCGTGCGATGAATGTCAACTTGGTGGCGATGCACTCAAGGAAAAGCCAGTATCATAATCTGCCGCGGCACGATTACAGTTCTTGTCTGACTTGCTCGGTAAATAAACAGGGTTGCTCTTTTGTACAAGAAGCCCTTCAGCGTCAAATGGATCTTGGATGGATCCAGGACTACCATGATAGGAATTCATATCAAATCAACATGGTTTAGATCTTCGATATTCGCGTGATGAATACCAACCTGGTAGAGTTACATGCTGAGCAGATCCGACTCGGATTCTTAATATCACACGACTATCAAAGCTGTAAAGCGGGTTGCGAAAACGATCGAGGTTGTACCCTTGTCCAGGAGGCACTTCAGCACTTGTTAAATCACTGGTGGATGCCAATTTATATGGATGAAGATACTCAGCAAATTAGTATCAGTAATAGAAACCCCACTCGGCGTCAGAGTCAGGATGTCCGATCTGCGGAAGCTAACCTAGTGAGGTTACATTGTATTCAAAGTGGGCGTGGCCAGGTGCCACCACACAATTATGACCTTTGTAGCGTCTGTTCGGAAAGTAACCAAGGGTGTTACCTTGTGAGAGCAGCTCTTCAGGGTCAGGTGGATCGTGGAGAGATTCGTCCATATCCGGGTTCTGGACCCATCAACTGGACGCCGGACTACCTTGCCGATCAAGTTGAGGATGTTGTCACGATCGTTGGTCATCATATGACCAGGGATGTTTTTGCCATCATCCCTCTACTTGACGAATCTAAAGTTCCCAACCGGGAATGGATCGAGATTACTTACGATGGTCAGAAAAATCAGAGGGCTCCCGTAGTCATCTATCTGCCGGGATCACTACCATATGAATCAGCTAAGGCAATCCCTTACAAATACGGTGCAACGACAATTGAAAATGGAAAGGAAATTCCATTACCCTCCGTTATGAATATTGCAGACATCAGTCGTGTAACACGGAGTGGTAGAATCTTCAACCGAGGGGTTGGGGAAGCTAACAAAGAAAAGGAACTTCAGACGGAAACTCCTGATCTACCAGTCGGTCAATCCAGTAATCCCGACCTTTCGAAAAATAATGATGAGATGCTGAAGCTCATCCAAAGGAGTGAATACAACATTGTCGATCAACTGTTACAAACTCCTTCAAAGATCTCGATATTATCATTATTACTCAGTTCAGAAGCCCATAGGGAGGCTCTACAGAAATTCTTGGAGCAAGCTTTTGTGGAACAGGATGTAATGATTAGACAGTTCGATAGTATTGTCTCTAACATCACTTTCTGCAACAATTTGGGATTTAGTGATGAGGAATTACCTGAAGAGGGTCGTCGTCATAACATGGCGCTCAATATCACAGTTAATTGCCAGGACGATGCTTTAGCCAGCGTATTGGTAGACACAGGGTCAGCCCTGAATGTTATGCCGAAGTCCACTTTGATGCAATTATCATTCAAAGGCCCTCCGATGAGAATCAGCGAGGTCGTCGTCAAAGCGTTCGACGGATCCAGAAAAGCAGTTATCGGCGAAGTTGATCTTCCTATAACTATCGGTCCTCATACTTTCCAAGTCACTTTCCAGGTCATGGACATCTGGGCAACGTATAGTTGTTTATTAGGAAGACCTTGGATACATCAGGCTGGGGCGGTTACTTCCACCCTCCACCAAAAGCTAAAGTTCGTCCAGAACGGCCAACTCATCACAGTCTGCGGGGTGCAGGTCTTGCTGGTGAGTAACTTGTCATCATCTGCTGGTATAAAACCCGAGGAGGTTATTAGAACTCAGTTCCAAGCACTGTCGGTGAGCAAGAACAATCAGTTCAAAGAAGGAACTTCCATTTCTTCATACAACGATGCTATCAAAGCGGTCGAGAGTACCGATACGACAGGATGGGGACAGCTTGTCATTCCTACTGGCAATACAACAAAGAAGGGTCTTGGTTTTTCTACAACCTGTACCCAGACAGCTGCCAACGATGAAAGTCTTCATCCCCTTCAAAACTTCTTCCACAGTGGAGGTTTCCTTCACCCAGTGTCTCAAGCAGTACATGCTATCAATGAGGAAGATCCCTCTGACACAGATGAAGAATGGAAGTCCTACCTTAATGGGGACGGTTATATGTCTCAGGAAGAGGTGCCTATACCATTTTGCTATCCCGCACAGAGTCCGAGATTTATACCACGGTCAAATGTCGAAATGATCTATGGAGATTGTGATCCGGAAGGATGCCGTGCTCCGCCAAACTCATTAGAGGAGGACACTCTGATGAAAGACAATTTTGACTACACTTACTATGGCCCAATGGATGGTCTGCCAATGTGGCAGCCCTACCCAGGAAACTTGGGGCAAGAGAGTCAGCCGGACAATGAAAATCAGCTGACCATCATTGAACAGAATACCTGTGTCCCCACCATGTCATGGGATCAACACTCAGGTCATTCAGAAATTACTCAACATGAAGATGAATTCACAATGTTTTCAGGACTTGAATTCATCAAATATGCTTTTCCCGAGGTCAACGTCATCGAGAGAGATGACTCCTCCAGTTCCAAAGAAGTTTGGGACACCTTGGGACAACTGAGTGGAAAATACGACTATATGGTCAGGTACACCACTCCCAAAAGCTCTCGTATCAGGCTCGAAGATATCCAGCCTACTGGATGGGGAGATACAGCTGAGAGCACAAATACTATGCAAAATATAACTGAGGAATTCTCCTACGACAATTCTGTCTGGGAGACAGATTCCAATGATCATGCTCCACCAGAAATCAGCGTCATTTCTGAAGACAAATCAAGGAAGGTGCCAGACTTTGTGATTCACCGAGGAGTTCGCCGCCAATGGGTTGTTGTTGATGCTCCGAAGGTCGTTCGTCAGTCAAAGTAATTGCCATCTTTAACCTTTCACCCTGCCCAGGTGAAACAGATGTTTTGATAGGGCTCGCTTTCTGTAAATTTTCCCTCTTCGCTTAGCCCAAAGCGACAGAGTTTTGTTTTATAGGGCTGTAGTTTCAAGAATCGACTTGTTCATTAATAAAATAATGTCGTTCTGTAATTTCCGCATTAATCGTTGTTTTCTTTTTTTTGCTTTTTCAGAAAATGGTAATCCTAAAAAACAATTCAATAATAAAAACAAGTAGTAATAAAAATAAAACACTGCGCACACTTGCATTTTCTCTATCTCTTCTAAACACGAATCATCACGTCATGCAGATTGCTTGTTTTAAACCCCGTTGAAACATACGATCCGATGCCTTCTGCCAACTTTGAGTTCCCGATATTCGAGGCTGACGAAGAAAATGAAGACGAAATTCCAGAAGAGATCTCTCGACTACTCAGACAAAAGGAAAGGTCCATTGAACCTCATAAAGAACCATTGGAAACGGTAAACTTGGGTTCAGAACAAGAGAGAAAAGAAATCAGGATTGGGGCACTTCTCAGTCCAACTGCCAAAGAGAGTTTGATAAAGCTTCTCAAAGAATTCCCCGATGTATTTGCTTGGTCCTATCAGGACATGCCAGGGTTGGATACCAGCATCGTGGAACATCACTTACCGTTGAGATCGGAATGTCCACCAGTAAAGCAGAGGTTGAGACGGACTCACCCGGACATGGCCGTCAAAATCAAAGAGGAGGTACAGAAACAGATTGATGCGGGTTTCCTCGCCACGTCAGAATATCCTCAATGGTTAGCCAATATCGTACCTGTTCCGAAAAAGGATGGAAAGGTCAGAATGTGTGTCGACTACCGAGATCTGAACAAGGCTAGTCCAAAGGACGACTTTCCTTTACCACACATTGACATGCTGGTAGACAGTACAGCAAAGTTCAAAGTCTTCTCCTTCATGGATGGATTCTCGGGCTATAATCAGATCAAAATGGCGCCGAAAGACATGGAGAAAACTTTGTTTATTACCCCATGGGGTACCTTTTGTTACAAGGTGATGTCGTTCGGTTAAAGAACGTCGGGGCAACCTATAAAAGGGCCATGACAACTCTTTTTCATAACATGATACACAAAGAGATCGAGGTATATGTCGATGATATGATTGCAAAATCTAAGACAGAAGAGGAGCATGTGACCCACCTGTCAAAACTATTCGAGTGTTTGCGAAGGTACAAACTCCACTTGAATCCCAACAAGTGCACCTTCGGTGTCCGTTCAGGGAAATTACTAGGGTTCATCGTCAGCCAGAAAGGAATTGAGGTTGATCCTGACAAGGTCAAGGCCATTCAAGAAATTCCTTCTCCGAAAACTGAAAAACAAGTCAGAGGATTCCTGGGACGTTTGAACTACATCTCCAGATTCATATTCCTTATGACCGCGACATGTGCGCCGATTTTCAAGTTACTCAAAAAGAACCGGGACTGCGTTTGGACAGAAGATTGCCAAACCGCCTTCGACGGTATCAAGGAATATCTGTTGAATCCTCCGATTCTATCACCTTCAGTGGAAGGAAGACCACTGATCATCTACCTCACAGTCTTGGAAGGCTCAATTGGGTGTGTACTTGGCAAACAAGATGAAACCAAACGGAAAGAGTCTGCCATTTACTATTTGAGCAAGAAATTCACCGACTGCGAAACTCGGTACACAATGCTTGAGAAAACTTGTTGCGCTTTGGCTTGGGCAGCCAAACGTCTTCGCCAATACATGATTCGTCATACTACTTGGTTAATCTCCGAAATGGATCCAATCAAGCACGTCTTCGAAAAACCTGCTCTCACGGGAAGGATTGCCCGTTGGCAGGTGCTGTTATCAGAATATGACATAGAGTACCACGCTCAGAAAGCCGTTAAGGGAAGTATTTTAGCCGATCATTTGGCTTATCAACCAATTGACAATCAAGAATCAATCGGGTTTGACTTCCCAGACGAAGATGTCATGTATCTAAAAATGAAAGATTGCGATGAACCGTTACCTAGTGAAGGGCCAGAACCAGGTTCCCAATGGGGACTTGTCTTTGACGGAGCAGTTAATCATTATGGAAACGGAATTGGGGCAATCATTGTTACCCCTCAGGGTACCCACATTCCTTTCACTGCCAGACTTACATTCAAATGTACAAACAACGAGGTCGAATACGAAGCTTGTATTATGGGTCTCGAAGAAGCAATTAATTTAAGGATCAAAAAATTGGACGTATACGGCGATTCAGCCTTGGTTATCAATCAGATAAAAGGAGATTAGAACACATACCAATCAGGATTGATTCCTTACAAAGACTACGCAAGAAGGTTGCTACCTTTCTTCAATAGAGTTAAGTTTCATCATATCCCTCGTGAGGAGAATCACATGGCTGATGCATTAGCCACTCTCTTCCATGATTAGTGTAGGTCAATGGAACGACTTACCTAAGATCGACATAATGCGCCTTGAAAGGCCCGCTTACATCTTCACGATTGAAGCAGTCATAGACGACAAACCTTGGTATCATGATATCAAATGCTTCCTTCAGAAACAAGAGTACCCACCTAGGGCACTAAGAAAAGACAGGAAAACCCTCAGAAGATTGGCTGCAAACTTCTTCCTGAGCGGTGACACTCTCTATAAGAAAAATTTTGACATGGTCTTGCTCCGATGCATAGACAGACCAGAAGTAGACATGCTTATGAAAGAAATTCATGAAGGATCCTTTGGCACTCATGCCAACGGACACACAATGGCGAGAAAAATTCTAAGAGCAGGGTACTACTGGTTGACAATGGAATCCGACTGCTACAAGTACATGAGGAGGTGTCACAAATGTCAGATATACTCCGACAAAATTCATGTACCGCCATCACATCTCAAAGTTCTTTCTTCCCCGTGGCCTTTTTCCATATGGGGAATCGACATGATTGGCTTGATTGAACCTAAGGTTTCAAACGGACATCGGTTCATCCTGGTAGCCATTGACTATTTCACCAAGTGGGTCGAAGCAGCGTCATTCGCCAATGTAACCCGACAAGTGGTGGTCCGATTTATCAAAAACAATATCATCTTCCGTTATGGTGTTCCAACTGAGATCATTACTGACAATGGATCTAACTTGAACAACAAGATGATGAAGGAGTTATGCGCAGAGTTTAAGATTGAACATCATAACTCATCTCCCTACCGACCCAAGATGAACGGAGCGGTAGAAGAGGCCAATAAGAACATCAAGAAGATTGTTCAAAAGATGGTTGTAACCTACAAAGACTGGCACGAGATGCTACCCTTTGCTCTTCACGGTTATCGCACATCTGTCCGCACTTCAACAGGGGCAACCCCTTTCTCTCTAGTGTATGGGATAGAAGCAGTGCTCCCCATAGAAGTAGAGATCCCGTCAATCCGAGTATTGATGGAAGCTAAGCTCACCGAAGCTGAATGGTGTCAAAGTCGACACGACGAACTGAATCTGATCGAGGAGAAGCGAATCACGACACTATGCCATGGTCAGCTGTATCAACAGAGAATGAAAAAGGCGTTCGACAAAAAGGTTCGACCCCGTGTCTTCAAGAAAGGAGACCTTGTGCTCAAAAAGATACAATCATTTCTCACTGACTCCCGGGGCAAGTGGACTCCGAATTATGATGGCCCCTACGTGGTCACGAAAGCTTTCTCAGGCGGCGCCTTGAGACTTGTAACCATGGACGGAGAGGAATTTGCCTACCCCACAAATGTTGATGTAGTCAAGAAATACTTCGCCTAAAAAAACATCTCGGTGGATTGAAAACCCGAAAGGGCGGTCCAGGAAAAATTTAGAGACAAAATAAAAAAAAATCATCCCGGTGGATAGGAAACATCACAGTACAATCCAGGCAAAAATTAGGGATAATGGCAAGTAACTATGTTCAACAGAGGCAGGTCCCTCAGCAGCAGTTACACCATCCATCGGAGGAAAACTCCAATCAAGGTCATCTTCGACAGAAGCTCAGGATGCCCCGAATTCAAAGTTGGTAGAAGGATAGTGGTCGTTATGTTTCAACGTAGCCCTTTTCCCTGTAAATTACCGTTTTCTAACTTTGTAAATACTCAATGGAATCACGCGTTTGGCTGATCTCCATTTTATCAATAAAATTTGAGCCCTTGTGCTTTTGTTTGTAATTCTTATTTGTTTTAGCTTTACAGAACGACGTTGTTAACATGATTAACGATTCTTGAAATAAAACAAAAATGAATTTACTTGTTAAAACTTTTTCTGCTTTTTAATAAAGACGGCAATTTCTTTTTACTGTTGAACATCAGAAGAACTTTGGTCGCTTCTCCAGAAGTAATCGAACCTCAAAGTACGGAATCAAAGTACTCCTTCTACGCCAGTACGCCTGAATGAAGGGATCAACTGTGTCAGAGACCTTGTTTCGTCTAACACGCTTCGGCCGAGTTCTCATCTCCTAAGCCCGATCAACATAGCTCCCAACAGGGACTATCTCTCCTAAGAAAGGAAGAATTGCTATCTTTAACCAGCGGTACTTCTTCGCCCTGCAATGGCCGAGTATCCAGTCGTGTTCATCTTTTAGTTTGTATGTCGCGTCAGTTTTGTCAGCATATACATACATGCATCATGCATTATTGATTTACATTCACAGTCATATTGCATCACTATCACTCTAGTTGGTCTTGTCCCCTAGTGATAAAAGTCCTCTCAATCGAGTTGTCGGCCCTTTCCTCATCAGGAAGTGTTACGTCTGAACAATCTCCCTCCTCCAGTTTTATTTCTGGATTGAAGTTGGGTCCTCGACCACTTTGATAACTTGAACCTCTGCAAGACCATAGAGCCCTCAGTTAAAATCACTCTTCGCCATTGAAGATGATATCCTTGTTTTCCCGGATTAAAGAAAATCCTGAGAGAAAGCCTCCTAAATCGGAGATTCGGCAGTACGGCAGTTTTTCTCTGAAAAACCCACTGATGAAAAGGTCATCGGCACCTCAAAATTGGATCACATCATATGGCATTTCTCTGAGAAGATCTCCGAGAAAAGTATGATGTAAAGACCCCGAACGAAAGCAGTCTCTCAAGAGACTCATTTTCCCCAGTAGATTTAACAAATGGCGTCTCCAAACAGAGAAGTTTGTGCACCTCTACAACTCAGACGACTGGGTTCCCCAGGAAGTCTGACATCAAAACTTTTTCCACTCAAATAGCATCTCCCCAGGAAAATTCGGCGAGAAGTTTGAAGGAAAGCCGCTACGAATAGCGTCCCTTGTCAGTAAAGTTTATTAATGAAAGAAACTAAGACCAGTTCCTTGGTAGGAAACCAGGATCGAGGGGAAGTTTACATCAGAAACTAAGACCAGTTCCTTGGTAGGAAACCAGGATCGAGGGGAAGTTTACATCAGAAACTAAGACCAGTTCCTTGGTAGGAAACCAGGATCGAGGGGAAGTTTACATTAGAAACTTAGACCAGTTCCTTGGTAGGAAACCAGGATCAAGGGGAAGTTTACATCAGAAACTGTGACCAGTTCCTTAGCTGAAGACCAAGATCGAGGGGAAGTTTACCTTTTCTAAGCATCATTGCTTAGCAAAAGAAGAAGAATGCATGAATTACCATTCATAGACGCCGTCAAAATTTCGGGTATTCCGATATTTAATCCTCTTGCACCCCGAATGCCCGAATACCTTCGTCATTCACACCTTCGTGTCCAAGAAGATTAAATAGGGGCATCTGTCATACCCCAAATTTTGACCACTTAGATTTCCCATCATTGTGCAAATCATCATCATAATATGGATGTACCTTCATACCTCATCAATCTCCTCAAGGATTGTTGAGCATTCACTACCATCAAGAATTAGGGTTTTAAGCCCTCTCAGAGTTCTTAGACAAAGGATCAATCAAGGAATGACATAATCTTCAACTTGTCTAACCTCTCAAGCATCCACAATGGATCAAAAGGACTTCCACTTCAAGGATCAAGCACAAGGCTGCTCCCTTCTAGGTGGATCAAGTCTCAAGATCGACAGTGTCACCAAATTAGGGTTTTGGTCGACCAGGGCCTCCAAATGGAAAATTTTCATCTGGGCACAAGCCAATGATCCAAAACATAACCTAATATACTTCATGGGACCTCATGGACCCAATCATCAAGTCAATTTTGCCTCAGGGGATGCATTCATCAAAAATCAGGAATTAGGGTTTCTTGACCTAATTCACCCTAAGCAGACTTTTAGGGCAAATCATGAGCCAAGACCTCAAGAGAGGGTTTTAAGGTCTCTAATGAACTATATTGATCCATTTGGAACAATGGATTAATCCAAGAAGCTTGAGCAACAAGTCTCAATTTCATCTGCACGACAATTAGGGTTTCGCGAGGAAAGTCAACTGTAACTTTGACTTTTGACCAGGACATGCTCCCAAGCCCTAAGACATGATTCAATATACCCTATGACACCCATGGAACATGTCCATCAAGTTTGATTTAGGTCAAGGACATGATTTCATGAAGAATTGCACAGTTTGGAATTCATCTGATAAAAAGTCAACTGTGCACAAAAGTCAACTTTGACTTTTTGAGATTTTTCACCAAAATGGATTTTTAACCCTAAAATGATGTTAGTGTATGATTTGAATCATCATTCATCAAGAAAAATCAAAGAAAGTGGGATAACTTGTAAAAGGGGTAACCATAAAAACTTAGAAAAAATTCTAAGTTATGGAAAAAGTGACACTAATGTGCCAACTTTGGAGGACCATAACTCCTAAACCACAAGGCCATTGTTCCCCATTCAAAGCTTGATTTGTAGATCTCATTGCCCTCTACAAAAGCTTCATACTGACCTATGTCTAAATTCCTCATGGATTTTGAGTTATGGAGTGATCAAAATCAAGAAAAGTCACTTTGTTCCAACACTTAGTGAAAATTTCACTAAGTCAGATTTTACCCTACTTTTTGCCAAATGTAGGGGGATTTTTCACTTGGATTCAAAAGAGATCAAAACCAAACATGTTCAAACAGTTGTTGTATCATGTAAGGGCTTTCCAAAATGACCAAGAACATTACCAAATTCAATTTGAGTCATGAGATATAACATTGGCAAGTTGCCTTGTTGAAATCTGTCAAGGCAAGGCTGATTTTGCATTTTTGCTCGATTTTCCAAAATCAGCCAAATCCAAATGCTCCTATCCACTTGGACACCTCTGAGGATTGAATCTAAAGGGGACAATCACTGAGCCAAGCCTCCAAAGTCTTTGGAACAAGAAATAGCATGTTGGACCTAGAATTGCCAAAATAGGGACAAGACTCTAATTTTGGATTGGAGCATTCAATGGAAGCATCAAGGTGGCATGGACTGAGCCATTCTCAATTGAATTCAGTCAAGACTTATCCAAGACCAAGGGAACCAACAGCCTGTGCTCTAACCCGTAGGTGAGCAAGACAAAGATGCTTTCAAAAGCAGTCACGTTTCCTATACTGGAAAAATACAGGGCCTTCTTTGTCAAGAACTGGGCTGGCAAACCTTGGATGTCACCCTTAGCGGTCATGTGAGTCCTTACCTCAGACTCATCCAAATGAATTGCTCTTGCAATGGTCTGATTCTTTGGAATTTCTTCCAGTCCAGAAAATGGAGCTCGATCAGTAATGTGTAGATCAATCAGATGAGAATACTCCTTCAGCGTTGGTGCTAGCTGGTAATCCGGGAATGTGAAACAGTGATAAACTGGATCATAAAACTGAATGAGCGCATCCATGATTCCCTCAATCACATGGACTCTTAACAGTGGTAACAGACCTCCGTGCTTGGCTCTGAAAGCCTCTTGGTTTGTGATCATCCTCGCCAAACCTCTTAAATCCTCCAGCTTTGGAACCTTGAAGGTGTACGTATGAGTTCTCCTTCTACCGAAATCCATTAGTGCAATCCTTTTCTCTGATATTTGCAATCACAGTCTTAGTTTAATTTGAAAAACAGAGAGACTAGAAGAGAAATTTTTTTTGAATATTTTAATGTTTTTTTAAATGAATGCATGAATGCAGCACACAAAAACATAGAAAAAACATGGGGTCAAAGGGTCGTTGTCATGAAGTCAAGGCTCTACCCATCCCCAAAGGTTTATACTAGGGTGATTTTTGTACCTGTACTCATTATCATCAGCTCCTCCTAGGAAAGCAAAACAACAAGCGGATCGCCAGCGAGTTGTAGAGCAATCTTAGAGTAAGTTCCATTCACCGAGAATAGATCACCAGCCTCAAATGAGGGTAGTATCGCGTAACAACTATTCCTGATAGTTTCCACACTACAAAAGGGTTTGGCTCCTCAGCTTCTCAGACATCACAATCGGCCCATTGTCTAGGTGAGAGAATGAGTTGCATTGGTCAGCCTCCACTGAGGTTGATGGTCGACCTCGTCACCATCACTTATCTTAAGTGTATACTCAATCTTTCCACATGCGGCATCACACGCATTCCCATTAGCAGAAAAATAAACACGTATAGCAATTAGGAAAAGCAGTATATGTATTTGTCCTAAACATCCTAGACCTTTAAAGCTATGAATCCTAAGTTCCTGACAGAAAATGGGTTCCTCGGCGGAAGACCCAATCTGTGGTTTTCACACAAGAGATGAAAAGAAAGAAGAAAAACAGAGAGTCGGCCCCATGGTGGGCGCCATTTTTCTGTAGCGAGCGATTTTGGACGCGGTTCTTAAGCGTTGGTCACTCTCACTGCGGTTGAGTTTACTACAGGTCGATTCATTTTTTATCCTATTAAAGCTGATGAAGGAAGGGAAATAGATGTCTCCAATTAACCCTGCTTGCATACTGAGTTTAAACAGCGGTCTGTTAGGTTACGGATGCGATCAATATGGTGGGGGCCTTTGTATTGGTTATTTGTATTTTCGCCAATACTGATTTCTCTCTGGGATTTTGTTAGGATACTGCTCCAGATTATGATATATGGGAGTATGGGAGTATGGGATTTAGGGTTTTTGTTTAGTGTGCTCGCTAAGATTTTTCCTTTCAATCTTATGCCTACGTATTCCCATTTACCGAAATAGGGAAATCAGAACGTTCGTAGTTCCTCCTATTCTATGGGAGGAAATGGGTGTTTTGGTGTCTTGTTCAAAGCCCAAGACATGAAGCGAAAGGTGGTTTGTATCTTGTTCAAAGCCCAAGATGTGAAGCTGAAGAGTCTATTTGTATCTTGTTCAAAGCCCAAGATATGAAGCTAAAAGGGTGTTGACTTTAGAGAGAATTTGTCATCTCTAAAGAGGGGGTTGTATGTCACAACTGTTTATAAAGGAGAATTACTTTAACCGAGATATGTGAATCCGGCAATGCCATAATTTCCTTTATAGGAGATTTTTAACCTGAAGGAGAAGACTTTAACTCAGTGTAGAGCAATGCTATCTTTCCTTAGGAATTTCTCATACTAAAAGAGGGGCATTGGCATGGATATAGATGATCCAGAGACTTGCCGCTTACAACGATTAGATGAAGGGGAAGGAGTTGTTGATGTTTGTGTACTGTGAACGAGGCACAACTTTGATGCTAAAAGGTTGATTGGATCAACCAGTGGTTTTCTTATACAAATCCTAAGAGGAGGCTATTATGTGTCTCGTACAAAGCCAGAGAGAGAGGCTAAAAGGTTTTGACTCGACGAGGGAATCTTTTGATATCTCGTATAAAGCCCGAGATGGAGGCTACTTGACTTAACAAGAGAGTTTTTTGTATCTCGTACGAAGCCCGAGATGGAGGCTAAAGGGTGAGTGACTCAACGAGGGAGTCTCTTATGTGTCTCGTACAAAGCCCGAGAGAGAGGCTAAAAGTTGTTTGACTCCGCTGGGGAGAATAATTGTATAAAGCCCAAGAGAGAGGCTATTGTAACTGGAGAAGGATCATTATACAAAGCCTAAGAGGAGGCTATGGTTACTGTTTCAGTTGAGTGACAGGTCCAGTATGATGATTTTGAAAGAGAAAATCAGTTCTTATATGAGCAACACTGTACTCAAGGATTTGACTCAAGGATCCGGGTTATTCCTATTCTTTAAGGAAGTGGGAAATCCAAAAGGGTATTGAGACTGTCCGAGTCTACGGGGTTCCTTCCTATTCTTGAAGGGTGCTTGAGAATGTCTTTGAGACTCAAGGAAATTAGACTGTCCAAGTCTAGAGTTTCATCTTTTGTACTATGCTTTGAGAAATAATAGTAGACTCTTTGAAAGGAATGTTCTATGAAGATGACTAAGTTCTGTTCCTATACCTCTAGGAGGTCGTCGGGACAATTTGTACGAAGCCCAAGAGGAGGCTGGAAACTTTTAATAAGCCGACGGGTCCTTGTATGAAGCCCAAGAGGAGGCTATTATTCCCGGAGGAAGAGATCATTATACGAAGCCTAAGAGGAGGCTGTGAATACTTCTAAGAAGCCGAGAGGTCCTTGTACTAAGCCCAAGAGGAGGCGGGGTTGCTTTTAGGAAGCCTGTGGGTCCTTGTACGATGCCCAAGAGGAGGCCGATGCTTTTAAGAAGCCGATGGGTCCCCAAACCCCGAAAAATTCAAGGCAAGCTATTCACTAGGAATAGATCAAGTCAGGAAAGTTCGAGAATTTGGAAGAAACTCAAAGATGCCATTCACGGAGAATACATTCATCTCTGGGAGTAGAGTTTCTTGACAATTCCTAATGAGGACAGTCGAAGAGAAGACTGTATCTGGTGATCCTATGGGGGATCTAGTTGTCTATTTCTATGAAACGAAACGGCGTCACCTAGTTCTAGACGTAGTTGTCGGGGAAACTTTAAATATCTATACTATTATTACACAGTTGATATGAGTTTATGAAAGAAGACTTACAGCGAAACAGCCCCACAATACAGTTATATGTATATGAAAGCGGTAAATGAAAGCAATAACCACTTACTCGGTTGTAGAGCTTCCATGCTGTTTGATTAGTTGTTCAACAAAGAAAGATTGAAAACAACAGTATATTCAAAATTAAAGGAGAAAGTGCTTTGAAAAAGAAAGATTTGGGGCTTACAGCTCAATGAGAGGCCCAGGGTTTTATCAGTGAGCGCACTGTTTGAATTTTGTACAGAGGGATGGGTCTTACACTCTCTCAAGAGGCCCAAAAAGTTTTAAAGAAAAAGAGTGGGGCTTATAACACGAGGGTAGACCCAAAATGTTTTGGTTAAAAGGGGGTTGGGTCTTACAGTTTATTAGAGGCCCAAAAAGTTTTGAATGGGTCTTATAGCTCAAGGAGAGGCCCAGTTGATTTTTTTCAAAAGGCAACGATCGTGCCGTTTGTTTTTGACGGTATCGGGACTTATACAATACACTGAGGCCCAAAAATGATTTGGTCAAAAAAGATTGGGTCTTACACTCTATTAGAGGCCCAAAAGATTTTGAAAATGATTTATGAGGGTTGAAAGTCAAAGAAACCCTAATTTTAATCTTTAAAAGTAAATATTTTAAAGAAAATCAATGAAAAACACCAAATAGGTTTGAATAAACCACTTGTGATTTTTGTTTAAGGTTTGAAAAATGAGGTATAAATCACAAGAGGTATTTAAACTCATTAGGTCTTGATTTTCAAAGTAAATATTCACTTTTAAAATGTTTAAAAAACAATTAAAAATGAATTTATTCATAAAAATACTAATTATATTAAATAAATAATATAAATCTAATTTTTTGTGGAATAAAATATTTCAACATTTTTATGATTTTTTGCAAAAAGAATCAGGAAAAAATAATTAAAATTGAGTGAGTTATTAATTTTTCAAATCATTAACAAAATAATATGAAAAATAAGAAAATAGGAAAAAGTGATAAAAAAAAAAGGTCTGGGGCGAGGGGGATTCGAACCTCAGACCTTTCGCTCGCAAGTACACACAAACCAGTTGATCAACCACTGGGGCGCAATGCCAATTCATTAACAACATGGCAAGTGAAAAATATATATCAACTAGTTGGATTTTCTGAAAATGGCGCCATGACCATCTTCTTCCTCAAGCTCTGATGCGTGAAGCCCTCTATCTCACTCATCTCTCAACCATTTGACATGATTCAAACACCAAACTCATGCGTTTTTTCATAAGGAAGAAGATGGCAATACCCAATTTCATTCATTTTCAGTGTATAACAAATTATATCATTGTGGCCGTATGAACCCTAATTTTGCAAAAGCAATCGTGCAGACATGATTATGAGTCCTATGATCAAATTTTCTGAGGGAAAACAATCAACACATGATGGCAAGCAATTGGCAAAATATCATGCGAGGAAATATGCATGGATCATGGAGTTGGAGTTTTTAGGCTTACCTTGATGCAAGCTGAAATGGAACTCTGCACAAACTTTGTTCCAGTTGTGAATTAATGATCCCTAGAGCTTCAATGGATGTTATGGAGTGTGTTGCAAGCTTTGGATCACTTTGAAACTCTTTGGATCAAGCTGGAGACCTCCACCTGCATAATTGAGGCATAATGGCTTGGTTGAAGGGTGATTTTGAGCCTGAGGTGTTACAGTCAGTGTTTAAGTGTTTGGACACCTCAAATACATCATATGTGATGTGTTTGAGCAATTGGAATTGATTGCTTAAGGCTACAACTCAAAACCCGATAGTGGTTACTCAAAAACCAAGAAACTTGAGGGTTAAGGAAGAATGAGAGAAAGCAGTGCTGTAACTGGCTTTGGTGTGAGTTGAATGATCCATTAGAACCTCTATTTATAGGTGATCAACTTTTGTCTTGGAGGAATAGTGAATGACTGCTGGATCAGATCACATTCGCATGGATTGGCTTGGAGGATTTCTTCTCAAGCAAGGCAAACTAGCCACCCCCAAGAGCAGGGCTATGCCTTGACCAAGATCACATTCTTCAGATGTTTTTATTGTTGTTTAATCAGAGAACTTGACTGAGTAGAGTGGCTTTGTTGAAAATGCACTATTCCACATTAATGCCCTTTGAATTCAAGGTAAAATGTGCCAAAGTGGATGAATTTCAAGTTGGAATATTCCTTGGCTTTTTGACTCAGCCCTATCAGTTGGATCAGTTGGATCAGTTGGTTCATGATCAGGTTGAAGGCATGTAGCATAGTGATCATTTTTTTTGACTCAGAAATCATGGATGGCACAAAACTCCCAAACTGATTTTTCATGGCAGCCTTGACATTGTGTGTTGTGGCAGCCATAATTCTTGGCACAAGTGGATTGGTTTCATGCTATTGAGTTGCTTGGATTCTTGGCAACATTTGCAACAACATTGATGTTTATCTTTGGAACTGATTCAGCTTGTAATTGTGTGAAAAAACCTCACAAGTTTTGGTGTTTCCAACAAAATCTGTCTTGGACAGAATTTTTTCTAAGTGTTGGAAAAGTGGTACTTTCATGTTTTCAGCCATTTTGGCTCACTCATAGCTCAAAATCCACAATGAATTGGAGTTAGGTCTAGTTGAAGCTTTTGTAGAGGGCAATGAGATCTACAAATCAAGCCTTGGATGAGAGAAAAATGGCTTTGTGGTTTAGGAGTTATGACCCTCCAAAGTTGGTACCCTAGCCACTTTATTTTTAACTTAGAAAATTTTCTAAGTTTTTATGGTTACCCCTTTTACAAGTTATCCAACTTTTCTTGATTTTTCTTGATGAATGATGATTCAAATCATACAGTAACATCATTTTAGGGTTAAAAATCCATTTTTATGAAAAATCTCAAAAAGTCAAAGTTGACTTTTGTGCACAGTTGACTTTTTATCAGATGAATTCTAAACTGAGCAATTCTTCAGGAAATCATGTCCTTAACCTAAATCAAACTTGATGGACATGTTCCATGGGTGGTATAAAGTGTATTGAATCATGTCTTAGGGCTTGAGAGCATGTCTTGGTCAAAAGTCAAAGTTACAGTTGACTTTTCCCGCGAAACCCTAACTTTGGTTCAGATGAAATTGAAACTTGTTGCTCAAGCTTCTTGGATTAATCCATTGTTCCAAATGGATCAATATGGTTCATTAAAGACCCTCAAATCCTCTCTTGAGGTCTTGGCCCACGATTTGTCCCAGAAGTCAACTTAGGGGTGAATTAGGTCAAGAAACCCTAATTCCTGATTTTTGCTGAATGCATCCCCTGAGGCAAAATTGAGTTGATGATTGTGTCCATGAAGTTCCATGGAGTATATTAGGTTATGTTTTGGATCATTGGCTTGTGCCCAGATGAAATATTTCCATCTGGAGGCCCTGGTCGACCAAAACTCTAATTTGGTGACACTGTCGATCTTGAGACTTGATCCACCTAGAAGGGAGCAGCTTTGTGCTTAATCCTTGGAGTGGGAGTCCTTTTGATCCATTGTGGATGTTTGAGAGGTTATACAAGTTGAAGATCATGTCATTTCTTGATTGATCCTTTGCCTAAGAGCTCTCAGAGGGCTTGAAACCCTAATTTTAATTGTAGTGGATGCTCACCCATCTTTGGGGAGACTGATGAAATATAATGGTTCCTCCATATTGTGATGATGATTTTCACAATGATGGGAAATCTTAGTGGTCAAAATTTGGGGTATGACAGACACCTCTGAGGATTGAATCTAAAGGGGACAATCACTGAGCCAAGCCTCTAAAGTCTTTGGAACAAGAAATAGCATGTTGGACCTAGAATTGCCAAAATAGGGACAAGACTCCAATTTTGGATTAGAGCATTCAATGGAAGCATCAAGGTGGCATGGACTGAGCCATTCTCAATTGAATTCAGTCAAGACTTATCCAAGACCAAGGGAACCAGCAGCCTGTGCCCTAACCTCTAGTCAATGGCTAGAGGAGCTTGGATTTTCATTTGCCAACATTGGCCAAACCTACTCAGCAGTTGCCATTCACTATTCCTTGCAAAACAAACTTGCTATACTATAAATAGAGCTCAATTGTGATCAGTTTGAGTACACCAAAGCCATCAAACAGATGCTTTCCTCAGAAGCTCTTCTTTCACTCCAATTTTGCCTTCTAAGGCAAGTCACTATCGGGTTTTGAGTTTGAGAGCTTTTCCAATCAAACCAATCACTCACACACCTCACATACATCATATAGAAGTGATCCAAACACTCACATAACATCTGGAACACAGATTTCACAAAATCACCAGCCAATTGCTCAAGTTTTTGACAGTTTTGCAGTTGAGGTACCATCTTCAGCTCCAAACCATTTCAATCCATTCCAAACATTCATACACACTCCATGGCACCTAGGGAAGCTATCCAGATCATTGGAACCTAGCTGTAACACCTCCAACACAAATCACGATCACCAGCTGCAAGTGGTAAGCATGAGCTCTTCTAACTCTATGATCCATGCAATTTTTGCTGCACAATAATTTGGCCATATGTTCATAATCATGCATGGAATGTTTCCCCTCAATTAATTGCACTGTTTGAATCGTGTATCAAAAACTTAGCCTTCATGCAGAAATTAGGGTTCTTGAGGATTTTTCGTGATTTCTTGTTATATGTTTAATTTAAATGAAATTAAATACCATAGACATGATCGTGAGGTTGAAACGAGTTGATTGGTATGTGGATTGCATGATATGATTAAGTATTCAGTGAGATTGGAGAGAAAATGCAAATCTGGGCAAACCCAGAACACGCGCGTGTTCTTGGCGCCATTTTTTGAAAATTCAAATATATGAATTTTGTGGATTTTATTTAATTGATTCAAAAATTAATTTCTCTCTGAGTTTTAATGATTTTGAGTTGATTCTATTTTTAATAATTCACAAAAATGTTAAAATATTTTATTTTCCCAAAAAATCCCAAAAATATTATTTATTTTGTATAATTGATATTTTTGCAAAGAATTAATGTTTTAATTGTTTTTAACATTTAAAATATTTTTTCCACCTTGATTTTGCAACTTTTAATGATTTCTAATTATTTTGTAGGTCAATACTTAATTTTTGAAGCATTAATCCAAGATCACAATTTGTTTTTCCTATGTTAAACAATTTTGATCATTTTAATTGAATTTGTATTCAATTAAAACACATTTTTGAAAACAAATTAGGGTTTTTGGATTAATTCAACCCTCATAAATCATTTTCAAAACACTTTGGGCCTCTAATAGAGTGTAAGACCCAATCCTTTTTTTTGACCAAATCATTTTTGGGCCTCAGTGTATTGTATAAGTCCCGATACTGTCAAAAAACAAACGGCGCGATCGTCGCCTTTTGAAAAACAACCTACTGGGCCTACCCTCGAGTAGTAAGACCCATTTCTTTTCTTAAAACTCTTTGGGCCTCTATTAGAGTGTAAGACCCAACCCTCTTGTACAGAAAACTTTTTGGGCCTCATTCGTTGTATAAGTCCCACTGTACATTTTCGAATAAACGACGCGATCGTCGCCAGTTTAAAATTAACCAACTGGGCCTACCCTCGAGTAGTAAGACCTATTCAAATTTTTTGGGCCTCTAATAGAGTGTAAAACCCAACCCCCTTTTAACCAAAATCATTTGGGCCTCAGATATTGTATAAGCCCCTTCGCGTTAAAAGAAAATCTCGGCGCGATCGCCATTTTTAAGGAAAAGTCAACTGGGCCTACCCTCGTGTTATAAGCCCCACTCTTTTTCTTTAAACCTTTTGGGCCTCTTGAGAGAGTGTAAGACCTATCCCTTTGTACAGAAAACCTTTTTGGGCCTCAGTCACTTGTATAAGTCCCTCTGTACAAATTCAAACAGTGCGCTCACTGATAAAACCCTGGGCCTCTCCTTGAGCTGTAAGCCCCAAATCTTTCTTTTTCAAAGTTCTTTCTCCTTTGATTTTGAATATACTGTTATTTTCAATCTTTCTTTGTTGAACAACTAACCAAACAGCATGGAAGCTCTACAACCGAGTAAGTGGTTATTGCTTTCATTTACCGCTTTCATATACATATAACTGTATTGTGGGGCTGTTTCACTGTAAGTCTTCTTTCATAAACTCATATCAACTGTGTAATAATAGTATAGATATTTCGAGTTTCCCCGGCAACTACGTCTAGAACTAGGTGATTCCGTTTCGTTTATTCGTAGAAATAGACAACTAGATCCCCAATAGGATCACCAGATACAGTCTTCTCTTCGGCTGTCCTCATTAGGAATTGTCAAGAAACTCTACTCCCAGAGATGAATGTATTCTCCGTGAATGGCATCTTTGAGTTTCTTCCAAATTCTCGAACTTTCCTGACTTGATCTATTCCTTGTGAATAGCTTGCCTTGAATTTCTCGGGGTTTGGGGACCCACGGGCTTCTTAAAAGCATCGGCCTCCTCTTGGGCATCATACAAGGACCCACAGGCTTCCTAAAAGCAACCCCGCCTCCTCTTGGGATTAGTACAAGGACCCGTCGACTTTTTAGAAGTATTCACAACTTCCTCTTAGGCTTCGTATAAATGATCTCTTCCTCCGGGAATGATAGCCTCCTTTTGGGCTTAGTACAAGGACTCGTCGGCTTCTTAAAAGCTTCCAGCCTCCTCTTGGGCTTCGTACAAATTGTCCCGACGACCTCCTAGAGGTATAGGAACAGAAATTAGTCATCTGCATAGAACAGTCATTTCAAAGAGTCTACTACTGTTTCTCAAAGCATGGTACAAAAGATGAAACTCTAGACACGGACAGTCTAATCTCCTTGAGTTTTCCAGACATTCTCAAGTGACTCCTTTGTTAAATAGGAAGAAAACCCGTAGACTTGGACAGTCTCAATACCCTTCGGATTTCCCAATTCCTTAAACAACAGGAATAGCTCGGATCCTCGAATCAAATCCTCGAGTACAGTGTTGCTCATATAAGAACTGATTTTCTCTTTAAATCAGCATACTGGACCTGTCACTTAAGTGAAACAGTAACCATAGCCTCCTCTTAGGCTTTGTATAATGATCCTTCTCCAGTTACAATAGCCTCTCTCTTGGGCTTTATACAATGATTCTCCCCAGCGGAGTCAAACAACGTTTAGCCTCTCTCTCGGGCTTTGTACGAGACACGTAAAGAGACTCCCTCATTGAGTCAATCACCCTTTCGCCTCCATCTCGGGCTTTATACGAGATACAAAAAGGTTCTTATTGAGCCAAACAAATTTTAGCCTCCATCTCGGGCTTCGTACGAGATACAAAAAACTCTCTTGTTAAGTCAAGTAGCATTCATCTCGGGCTTTATACGAGATACCAAAAGACTCCATCGTCGAGTCAAAACCTTTTAGCCTCTCTATCGGGCTTTGTACGAGACACATATTAGCCTCCTCTTAGGCTTTGTATAAGAAAACCACTGGTTGGTCCAATCAACCTTTTAGCATCAAAGTTGTGCCTCGTTCACAATACACAAACTTCAACAACTCTTTCCCCTTCATCTAATTGCTGTAAGCGGCAAGCCTCTGGATCATCTACATCCATGCCAATGTCCCTCTTTTAGTATGAGAAATTCCTAAGGAAAGATGGCATTGCTCTAAACTGAGTTAAAGTCTTCTCCTTCAGGTTAAAATACCCTATAAAGGAAATTATGGCATTGTCAGATTCACAAATCCCGGTTAAAGTAATCCTCCTTTACAGTCAGTCACCCAACAGTTGTGACAAACAGACCCCTTTAGAGATGACAAATTCTCTCTAAGGTCAACACTTTTAGCTTCACATCTTGGGCTTTGAACAAGATACAAACTACCTTTCGCTTCACGTCTTGGGCTTTGAACAAGACACCAAAACAACCATTTCCTCCCATAGAATAGGAGGAACTACGATCGCTCTGATTTCCCTGTTTCGGTAAACGGGAATACGTAGGCATAAGATTGAAAGAAAAAATCTTAGCGAGCACACTAAACAAAAACCCAAAATCCCATACTCTCAAACATTCGTCCTAACATCCTAACCGATAGCCTAAAGCACCCCTTGTCAACAAAATAACCTAGGAGAAACCCCGAATCTTTGTAGCATCTGTAAACCAACAGTTTTGACTGTTTAATCTCAGTATGCAAGCAGGGTTAATTAGAGACATCTATTTCCCTTCCTTCATCAGCTTTAATAGGATAAAAAATGAATCGAGCTGTAGTACCAGAGTGATCGTGCTTCGCAACCACATCCAAAAATCACTCGCTACACTATACACTACAAAACTAATCGAAAAAACCATTGCAGACCCAAGAATAAAGGAGCCATGGAGAAAACATTACCACCACTCAAAGCCTTGCCACACAACCCAGACGGATACCAAAAACATCAATGAACACGAAAACTATTATGATTAGTGAATACAGCCATGGCAGGGGAAATCATAAGCATGTAAAGAGAGGAAGTGAAGAGGGATTAATGGAAAAACACACTTAGTGTATTGATGATAGATGGAAGTGATTATATACAAGAGTAATTTAGTTACTTGATACACAAGAAAGTTAACAAACTTAACTAACTATAACTAACTAACTAACTCTACTAATCATTTATCATCTGTTAGGCCCCCACAAGTTGGAATTTGATAAATGTTGAGCAAATTCAACTTGGACTTGAGAGATTGAAAAGGTTTAGGGAGGAGAGGCTTGGTAAAAAAATTAGCAAGTTGGTTATGTGAGGCTACTGGAAGAAACTTCATCATGCCAGCTTTGTATTTTTCTCAAACAATATGACAATCCATGTCAAGATGTTTGGTTCTTTCATGGAATACTGGATTTGCAGCTATGTGAAGAGCACTTTGACTGTCACAAAATAGAATTGGAGTTTGTGTGCATTTGATGGACATATCTCGAAGCAAATATAGTATCCATTGGAGTTCACAAGTGGCAGCAGCTAAGGCTCGATACTCTGCTTCAGAAGATGATCGAGAGACAGTTGTTTGCTTCTTGGTACGCCATGAAATGAGAGATTTGCCTAGATAAAAACAAGAACCAGAGACTGATCTCCTTGTATCAACACAACCAACCCAGTCTGCATCAGAAAAGCCAGTTACTTGGAGGGATAAACTGCGAGGAAAGAATAATCATTGGCCTGGACATTGCTTCAAGTATCTGAGAACACGACAAGCTGCATTGTAGTGTTGAATAGATGGTTTGGAAAGAAATTGGTTAAGATGTTGGGTGATGAAGGTAATGTCAGGTCTTGTAGTGTTGAGATAGATTAACCTGCCAACAAGTCTCCTGTAGGAAGGGAGGACTGTTATCATGGCACAACTTAATGGAAGGATCAGATGGTGTAGTGGCTGACTTAGATCCTAGAAGACCTGAATCACTGAGGAGATAGAGACAATATTTGCATTGGCAAATGAAAATACCTTGTTTGGAATGGGAAACTTACAAACCTAAAAAGTATTTAAGAACTCCAAGGTCCTTTATCCTGAAATTCTGATGCAGTATGTCTTTTATGGATTGGAATTCTTGCAAGGAGTCACCTGCCAGGATAACATCATCAACATATACGAGAAGAATAGTGAATGTAGAGTGTGTTTTCTTGACAAACATCGAGTGGTCAGATGTTGCTTGTATATATCCATGATGAACAAGAAGGGAAGTTAACTTCTCAAACCATTGGGCTGTGACTTAGGATTTAAGGTACTGAAGTATTCCCAATTGTGAATGACAGAAGGAGATTGGCTATGATAGGGAAGGATATGTTCATGATGTGTAACATTTATGGATATGAATATAGTATAGGAATGCAGATCAAGTAGGATAGAGCCTTTGTAACCTACTGCATAACCAAGAAAAAGAGATTTTCTGGCTCTAGTGTCAAGTTTAGTTCAACGATTGGTTAAGGTTGAGGCATAACATAAAGAGCCAAATACTTTAATTTGGTTGATATTAGGTGGTGTGTTGTGAAGCATATGGTAAGGTGATTGGTTATGAAGCAGAGGTGTATTAATTCTATTTATAATGAAAGCACCATAACTGACAGCATAAGACCAGTAGGATTTTGGTAGGTTAGAGTGGTCAAGTAAAGCTCTACCTACATTGAGAAGATGTTGGTGCTTTCTTTCAACTCTAGCATTTTGTTGGGGGGACTCTACACAAGATCTTTGGTGGACAATCCCTTTTGAGGCATAAAACTGAGGGATCAAAAACTCAGGTCCATTATCTAACCTGATATACTTTGGACAAGTGTGAAATTGGTTTTCTATTAAAACAATGAACTGTTTGACATGATTAGAAACTTATGATTTTGTTTTGAGTAGAATGATCCAAGTCAATCTACTATAATTCTCAACAACTGTTAAAAAATATTTATGATTGTGAATAGAATTGGTGGAGATGGGACCCCATATGTCAAAATGAAGCATTTCAAAATTTTGGGAAGTTTTAGAATGACTCAATGTATATGGAAGTTTCTTGTGTCTAGCATAGTGACAGACATCACAAACAGCTTTATTATCATTGAAAATAGAAGGGTACTTTTGGGACATTTTTTAGAGTCTATCATGAGATAAGTGACCCAACCTAAAATGCCAAATGGCTTGTTGAGGGATCACTTTACAATTATTGGGAAAAGTGTTAGGTACAGAAACGTTGGAAAGGGAAATACTAGAAGTGGTGGTGGGAATTGATGTAGCTTCTGCAGTAAGGCATCCATGATCTTTTATGAGTCTGTACAACCCTTCAACTTGATTAGCCAAACTAATCATCTTCTTGGTGTTCACATCCTGAATAAAACATTTATTATCAGAAAACTGAAATGTACAATTTAGAGATTGACATAATTTGGAGACAGATAAAAGATTTAGGGAATATTCAGGGGTGTACAAAACATTGGACAGATATAAATTAGGTGAAAACTGATTGTGCCTGCATGTTGTTCGCCTTGAAATTCAGCAAACAACCTCCGGTCTTCTAATTTGTGAAATTAGTTTACTAACAGGACTGACCACTCAAATCCTAGGACACAGTGCGTTTAGAAATGTTGACAATTTGAGTAAAACTCTAACTTTTTCATCATTGTTTTATTATTGTTTTCACAGTTGGTACTTTTTCTACTAAAAATAAATAGGACTTGGAATTGGTAAATCACCGATGAAAGGAAAGTAATGTGACAAGAATAAAATTTGCGGAATCTTAAAGAGTATTGCAAACAAACTTAAATTTCATAAAGAATTGCAAGTAATAAACTAGTGTTTTTCTCAAACGTACATTGTTTCCATAGTGACTCGTTTCCCTCACACGGGTCAAATCTAATCACTAAGACTCCCTATTTATATACAATCGAAATAACTACCCATAACAGCTATTCCTCCTAATGGCGACAAATGGCAATCTGCATGCATTTGTCAGCTAGATGCATTCCACGCGCCCAATTTCAAAATGAAACTCCCTCCTAAATTTGAATTTCAAATATCTGTCGAACGAGGCCTATTACTCCTCTGTCGAAATATTCATAATACTTAGAAAAATCTTCCAATGCTTTCCCATCAGAAATGCCTTCCTATCGAAATGTCCTGGCGAATTTCTGAATCTGCTCTTGAACAATTATCTTGGCGTCGAAATTAGCAACCTACAAATTGCCCCCCAGAAAATGCATTTTCGATAAAGGGAGAAAAGCATTTTTTGCCAATGCAATTCGACGCCATCAATAATTCGACAAGTGACTGTTCATATGACTAGGCGTTGGTGACGTCAGAGTCATCATGGCACTTTTCTCAAACGTCTCTTCAGCCCACATTTTTAAGATCTTCCATCATCACTACTCTAGTCCCTAACAGATCATGGGTCAAAACTTAACTGCCACCGTCTGAAACCATCCACTTCATAACCTCCATGTGTCCCACAATCTTTTCATTATTTTTCCATTAAAAAATTTCTGAATTCCAACCGCTTCAATCTTTCTTCCTATAAATAAGTTGGAAAACTTTATTTTGCACTTTTCACGCTTCCTCTTTTTAAACAAAAACTCTCTTCAACTTCATCTTCTTCATTTCTCTGCATTTTCTTCTGTAAATCAACCATGGCATCCTCCACTGCTCCCCAAATCACAAGTAAAGATTCCAAAAATCCAAAAACTTACTACCTGCCCACAAGATCCTTGGGCCAAAGGTGGTGGGGAACCAACAGTACGCGCCCGAGCCTCCTAATGAGAAAGAAAAAAGGTGCATTTACGAATCCCAGGTACTTATTCCTATTTTGATCTCTGGCAAATCACATGCTATGTTAGGGCCTTTGCCTGATTTAAAATTAGATCCGGTGAAGGTAAAAGAATTTTTCCCAGCCTATCACCATTATAAACCCATAGCTAATGGGGTCAAACCTAGAACTGAAAAAGAAAAGGCCATAGACGAGAAATCCACTGTTGATGGTCAAGGCTCACCCTCTGAAGAACCCATAAGTTTAGAATACCTGAACCATGCTAGAATTTTCAGATCTTGTCCCTTGTCGAAAGATCCTTCTGACTATTTAGCCTGGCTGGCGAAGATCGAAAAAGTTAAAGCTGGCTTTTGGAAAGACATATGTATTTTCGACTTAATTCAACTGTCGAAAGTAGGACCAGGTTATTGTCTAAATATGCTCTTGGCTTCCCTCTACTTCTGGGACGGGTAGGCTGCCATCACTGGCCTCAGCCCTTTAAGAGTAGACTATGACCCCAACGTGTTATCTGAAGATTCTATAGGATTCGACACAAACAAAACCACCTTCACAGCTTACATTGCCAATTATCATGATCAAGAGACTAAGGAAGTTTCTGATCAGGAACATGTAGCTTTTCTGGCCCTATGGCTGTCTAGATGTGTCTTTTGCTCCAGGTCACTCCAAGTAGCCAAACGTTACATTACTATGGCTAATCAGCTTCATGCTGGGCGTCGATTATGCTTGAGTAAAATGATCTTAGACAATCTTTACGAATCTCTGGGCGAAGGTGTTACTTTCCTGAAGACCATCAAGAATAAAGGCAACCTTCTTTTGTCAGGACCGTTTTGGCTTCTGCAATTATGGCTAAATGCCACTTTTTAAACCTCTCTCCCTATCAAAACTACTATGAATGAGGACTCCTTGAGGGACAGGAGGGTCGAAGGGACTAGATTGGTGCAATTGATAGCCACTAACGAAGG
Organism: Lathyrus tuberosus; assembly: GCA_022829125.1. Lineage (NCBI taxonomy): Eukaryota > Viridiplantae > Streptophyta > Magnoliopsida > Fabales > Fabaceae > Lathyrus > Lathyrus tuberosus. The sequence continues at coordinate 4,794,366 of JALAZF010000403.1, read as the reverse complement.
ACTAAGCCTCCAACAAGCCTTTACTAGCTACGTCATGATGTTCGCCAAACGCTACAACTTTACTCCCAGTATGGCCCCTTTCGCCAACAGGGTGATTGGACCAGAATGGTTCACCAGAAAACTGCCTGTGGAGTTGAAGACTGAAGAAGATGACTTCCTCAATGTCTGAGAATCCTTCCTGACACCTAGACTTCTAGCTTCCAGAATTATCCTTGGGAAATCAAAGATCTCTTTGGTTGCTTACCAGCCCAACTTTGTCTCTCGACAGTTTGGGTTAATTCAGATACAACCTAAACCCGTCTTTTCCAGAAAAGGTTCTCTCATTCACTACAACATGTTTCACAATGAAGATAAATGCTTAGAATTATTGGAGAAGTATTCTAACCTGGTCGAGATTCAACCAGTGGTCTTTCGACCATCCTTCCTTTGTACTCAGGAATTCGACGAATGATGGAAAGATTACTACACCACCCAGTTTTTTGACGTGCCTTCCTTCAACACTCGTCTAACTAAAGCTTTTACACTTGTGCAGGATAAGACCAAAAAAGATATTTCGACACACGTCAAGGAAATCCAAGCATTCCAGAGATACTTTGAAACTGCCTATAGGCCCAATGAACTTAGTCGAACCATAAGCGAAGCAACAGTTACTTTGAAACACAAATTTACCAGAAAATTGGATGAGTTAAAACTACCTGCGTATGTTTGACCAGAACAACGTTATGAGGTATCCTTTAACCTTTATCCACCAAAATTTCCTCCTCTATCATCTGCTGAATTTGGCGTGGCTTTTAGCCCTCCATTTCCAGATTGGTTTACTTGTGGGGATTCTATGAAACTTCTTCACTAAGAATACCAAAAACATGTTAAGCGAGTGGTTTTGACTAAGTACACCTTGGACTATTTCAAAGGCCACCTTCATATTGGCATAGAACATGTTTGCATGGAAACTCCTATATATGAAGGTGTGGAATGGGAAGATGTTCGACCCACGCACGTATATGTTAATTTATGTTTAAACCTTTTCTTCCTTTCTTTTCCAGCCATCAAAATTACGACCAAGAAGTCAGCTACTGGCGAAGCGTCAACCGCAGGAGATGCAGAAACCCAAAAAGATACTACCAAGACACCTTTGGCGAAGGTATTATTTTGCTTTACTTTAGGTCAATATATATTCTCTTATTTTCTGAAATAATAATAAAATCTCTTTTGTTCCACGGGGAAGTCGAAGACCTCCATCGATGCCAAATAAAAGAAAGGAGAAAGAACCTGAAGTCAAAGTTGTTGACACCGATGATGGCGACGAATCACCAGACCAAGTGAAGCCTTCAAGGAAGAAAAAGAAAATGACCAAATCTCAAAAACAAAAACCTCCTGCTTCCAAAACATTGGAAAAAACCCTCCTCAAAAATCCTGACGAGAAAATTACCCCTGCTCCAGCAGAAAGCGAAAGTTCTAGTCTTAAGACTAAGATTCCCAAAGCATGGTTTTTTTTTCTCTTTTTTTTTTATAGTTCGACTCTGAAAGGCAGTTTCCTTATGATACCTTTATTAATTCATTTATCTTCTAGGTCCTTGTCGATACTCACGGGCATCCTATGGTCCAAGTTCTCCCAAAGACTAGCAGTGATCCTACCTACAAGCCAACCAGCGTCTCCAAACCTTCTCCTAAGGATTCGACAAAAAAATCAGCCACTGAAGTGAATCAGTCCACTACTGTCTCTAAACAAATTCAAGACGTAGTGGAAGAAGAAACTGGTCCTGAGGCTGACGTCTTAGTCGACATTGGCGGGGACACTGTGATGGCTACTGCAGCGCCCACAATAGATAATGATCCTGAAGACCATTCCCCCCTCAACTTACAAAGTGCTGACGAAGAGAAGGATGAGGAGGTTGAAACTGATGGCGAAGAGGAGGAAGAGAAAGTAGACGAAGAGCCAACAACTCCCACAGCTGCTACGGATGAAGAAGGAGAAAGCGACAAGAAAGACCTTGGTGAACCAAACAAAGCTGCTTCAACCGCTACAACTTCGACCCGACTCTCTCAAGAGGAACTTGAGAATCTGAAGGTGAAAAGACCATTTAAATATCTAAAGGCTATGCTTAGTTCCCGCTATAATTTTGCTGATACTACCGTCAGTAGTTCGACCACCTCAGGAACTACATCTGACGCCAAATCCATGGACGAAGCGCTGACCCATATTCGACAAAAAATCCTCAACATCGATTTATTTCAACTTTTAGAGAATGACTCATCTGCTCACTTCGGCCTAAAAAAGATCTTAAAGCAAATTAATGTTCTGGAGGCTCTTCCTGAAGTTACTGATGTTGTTCTGGACCTGACTACTCTAATAGATCTTGTAGTGGCAGACTTTAACCGGCTTCGAGATTACTCCAAGAAGCTCAAAAATAAGACAGAAACCCAACTTGCTGAGTGGGATGCTGCTTCAAGTTCGTCCAACAAAGTAACTGAACTGGAAAAAGCTTCTGAGCAAAACAAGAAAGAAGCAACTTTGTGTGGTGAAAACATCCTCAAGTGGAAGAAATAAATTATTGTTCTTCAAAACAAAATTTCTCAGGCGGAGAAGCTCCAAGAAGAACTGCAACAAATCAGTCAAGAGGAAATAACTAAAGAGCTTGAAGTTGGGGTGCACCATGTTAATAGGGCTCGAAAACTTGGTGAGGAAATCGGGGAGCTTTCGAATGGCAAGGCCCTTTGCGAGCGTCGTCTTCAAATTCAGAAATCCAAATTTGAAAAGCTGAAAGAATCTTTCCCCGTTTAAATATCTGTAATTTTTTATTTGGCCTTTTTAAGGCCTTTTTGTAACGACATTTGAGCTATTTTATTTGGCGAAAAGAATTTCAATCCACCATGTTGCTTGTTTTTCTATGCATGACTATTCGACTGCTATCTTTACTTATTGTAATGTGGGCTTGTATTTTTTCAAATATTTCCCGTTTATTTTTAATATTCGCTTATCTTTATCCAATTCTTCGACTTCATAAGCGCCATTGGAAAATACTTGTGTGATTTGAAAAGGTCCTTCCCATTTAGGGGACCATTTTCCCATAAGTCTATCTTTTCGATCCATAGGAAGAATAACTTTCCAAACGAGATCACCAATTGAAAAAGCTTTATTTTTTACCTTTTTATTGTAAGATTTTTCTACTCTTTCTTTTTACCTTTTCAATAAATCTAGCGCTTTTAACCTTTCTTCATCCAAATCAACTAACTCATCTATCATCATGTTCCAATATAAATCTGATGGAATCTCATGATGTCTTTGAATTCGGGTCGATTGCAAATATATCTCAACTGGCAAGATTGCGTCATGGCCATACGTTAGTCGAAAAGGGGTTGCACTTGTGGCTTCCTTAGGGGATGTTCGACAAGCCCACAGAATTTGATCCAAAGTCTTGTGCCAATTTTTAGGCTTTCTTCCTACATGCTTCTTTATCAAACTGATTATGACTTTGTTTGCTGCTTTGACATGTCCATTGGCCTGAGCGTAATAAGGAGTTGATGTAAGAAGCTTGAACCCCATTTCCTTCGCAAATGCTTGCATATTCTTACCAGTGAACACAGATCCATGATCTGTGGTTATTGTTTCTGGGATTCCAAACCTATAAATGATGTGTTTCTGGATAAATTTAATTACTGCTTCCTGATCTACATTCACCAAAGGTATGGCTTCGATCCACTTTGTAAAATAATCGACCCCAACCAAAATATATTTTTGGCTTTTTGAAGACGCCGGTCGAATTTCCCCAATTAAGTCTAAAGCCCAACCTCTAAATGGCCATGGCTTTATTATAGAATGTAATTCGCTTGCAGGAACATGTGGTATCCCTACGTGTACCTGGAATTCTTGGCAACCTTTGGCAAATTCGACACAATCCTTTAACATAGTTGGCCAATATACTCCTTGCCGGAATAATAGTCATTTCATCTTATGCCCAGCTTGATGTGCACCACATGCCCCGCTGTGTACATTTGACAAAGCTATGTATGCCTCAGATTCACCCAAACACTTAAGTAATATCCCTTCGGGAGTTTTCTTAAACAGTTCATTCCCCAAAATCACATAACTCAAAGCTCGATACCTGATTTTTCGTTCGACTGGTCCTGTTGGATTTTGCAGGTACTCTATTATAGGCTTTCTCCAATCTCCATTTATTGAATCGTCTATGTTAAAAATTTCAAAATTTTCTTCGTCAGCGTATCCTAGCTTTATTGTCTCCAGATCCGATGGGGATAACCTAGTTGACACGACTCTTCCTCTAACTTCAATGGCTTCCTGCAACTTTTCCTTCGACACTTTGTATCCAGAAGCTATCTGCGCTAAATCGTTTGCCTCTTGGTTTTCTATTCGAGGAATATGTCGAACTGTAACCACATCGAACTTCTTCAGAAGTCGATTAGCTATTACGAAGTACATGATCAAATTTCCTTTGACACACTTATACTCCTTCTTTATTTGCTTTACTACCAACTCATAATCTCCCATTATTTTGACTCTAGTTGCCCCCAATTCCAATAAAATTTCAAGTCCTGCTATTAAGGCTTCGTATTTAGCTTCATTATTTGAACACAGTCCTTTGACTTTATACTTGAATTTTGTTGGAATTCTTTTAGGAGAAATAATCAAAACTCCTACACCAGTTCCATTCTTATGACTAGAACCGTCGAAATATAACTTCCAAGGCTCTATTTCGACATAGTCCACAGGCTCTTCATTTATGGCATGGTCGACTATGAAATCAGCTATCACTTGTCCTTTGACAGCTTTTAATGGTAAGTATGTCAAGTAATATTCAGTTAATGCCAAAGCCCATTTTCCAATTCGACTATGCAAAATAGGTTTAGATAACATATGTTTTATTACGTCGAAATGGGAAGAAACATAAACATCAACTGGTTTTATATAGTGCTTTAACTTCATACATGAAAAGTATACACATAAACACAACTTTTCGATCACACTATATCTAGTTTCTGCATCATTTAAGACTCTACTGAGGTAATAAATGGCTCTTTCGGCACCATTTTTATCCTCTTGGGCTAACATACTCCCTAATGTCTTATCTGACGCATCTATGTACAGCCTCATACTTCTACTTCTACAAGGTGACATCAAAATAGGGGGATGCGTTAAGTACTCCTTGATTTTGTCGAAGGCATCTTGTTGCTCTTGACCCCATGCGAAGTTTTCCTTTTTTAGTCGAAGTAGAGGAGAGAAAGCTTGCGTCTTCCCACTAAGGTTGGAGATGAACCTTCTAAGAAAATTGATCTTCCCAAGTAAAGACTGCAGTTCCTTCTTTGTTGATGGCGCTTTCGCCTCCATTATTGCTTTGGCCTTGTTTTGGTTTATTTCGATCCTCTTCTTGTGGACCACAAAGCCTAGGAAGTCTCCCACCTGCACACCAAACGCACATTTGAGAGGATTCATTTTTAGACCATACTTCCTCATCCTTTCAAAGGACTGTCGAAGGTGGTCAATGTGACTTTCTCCTGAAATAGACTTAATAACAATGTCATCAATATAAATCTGCATAAAAGTTTCAATGAAATCATGAAAAATCGAATTCATGGCTTGCTGATATGTTGCTCCAGCATTCTTCAAGCCGAAAGGCATTACCACCCATTCCTAGGTGCCTAAGGCTCCGGGGCATCGAAACGCCGTTTTTGGAACATCTTCTTCAGCAATAAAAATTTGGTTATAGCCAGAGTACCCATAAAGCATACTGAGGTACTCATGGCCTGCGGCAGAATCGACAAGCATTTCCGCCACTGGCATAGGATACTCATCCTTTGGGGTAGCTGGATTTAAGTCTCGAAAATCAATGCATACCCTTAACTTGCCATTTTTCTTTATTACTGGAACTATGTTAGCAATCCATTCGACATACCTGGTCGTACGGATGAATTTACATTTGAAAAGCCTTTCAACTTCCTCTTTGATCTTCGACAGGATCTCTAGGGCAAAACGCATTGGGGTTTGCTTCACTGGCTTCCTCCCAGGCATTATGGGCAGCTGCAATTCGACCAAGCTCCTATCCAGGCCAGGCATTTCGTCATAGTCCCACGCAAAGCAATCTCTAAACTCTTTCAGCAGCTGGACTATTTCGACTTTGAAATAGGGATCAACTTTTGCACTTATGTAAGTTGGCCTTTTTTCTGCCCCCAATCCCAAGTCAATTTCTTCAAGCGGGTCCTGCGCCACCATCTTCATATCTGTTGACAATGGATCCTTCTAAAAACCCAGAGGCTCATTGTCGTAAATGGCATGAAGCCTTTGATTCTGCCATTCGCCCAATTCTCTATCGAACGGATTTTCGTCAAAATCCTTGTGAGGATATTGTTGGTCGCCTTCGACCTGATTGTCTTTGACATCCATGTACTTCACTTCGGCCTCTAGAGCTGCTTTGAGTTTGTTCTCGGCTACATAAGCCACGATCTTTTCGAGCACTAGTGACTCACTCATTTTCACTGAACTCGCTACCCCAGCCAGTTGGATGTATGTGTGCAGTGCCGAAGATGTAATTCGCCTCACCAACCACCTCCTTATCCCATTGGAACCCGTGTGTGGGATGGAGGTATAGCAAACAGAAAGCATTATCAGTTGTCGTCATGTCGAATGTGGCTGGACTGCAAGGAGAAATGTGGGCCAAGTTCCTGTCGAAACTTCGGCGATCAACGTGGTTTACATCAGCTAGAAAATAGCTCTGATCAGCCTTTATGTTCTCCATTATTCCATCAGCGTGCCAGATTGTTATCCTCTAATGCATTGACGAAGGGACGACACCTATACCGTGTATCTATTCTCTCCCTAAAAGGAGATTGTAATTTGCCTTCGAAGCTATCACCATGAACATCGTTGGCCTAGTAATTGTTCCGACTGTCAAATCCACCTGTATCACACCTATTGTTGTTCTTACTTTTCCCTCATAATTCGACAAAACCATGTTGTGGGACTTGGTATCTGAATCGTCTTTGCCAATATTTTTCAGCATGTAGTGTGGCATCAGATTTACTGCCGCTCCTCCACCGACTAGGATCTTGTTTACCCCCACATTTCCTACCTTTCCTTTTATGAATAGAGGTTTAAGGTGGCTTCGCATGGAGTCGTCTGGCCTTTCAAAAAACGCGTTCTGCTCTTCGACACATCCGTTATTCATTATATAGTAACACACTGGTCTGTGCCTTGTGGTTTCACTTTCCATGACTTCCTCTTCCTCTTCGACCTCCATCACCTGATCGTACTCCCTAGGGAGCACTGAGACTATGTTACACATGACATCGAAGGATGCCTCTGATTCTGATTTGAAGTCATCAGTCATTTTGTCATCTCTGTTTGTATCTTCTTTCGACGACACTTGCTCAGGTACAGTATGTTGTTCATTTTCTATGGACTCTTCTCTCTGACTCACAGTTTGGATGTGGCTGCTAGTTTCTGCCTTACTTTTTTCTGCAGCCTCTTTCTCCGCCTTCTTTCGCCTTTGAAACCTCCTCCATTGAGATTTCGACATTAGGTTCTTACCCTTATAATTCTCTGAAGGGTAAGGCATTCTCCTAGGCTTCTCGTTTTCTTTTTTCCCTGTCAAAGAGGAGCCCCTTTGCACCTCAAAGTCCTTTCATTTCTTCTGACCCTGAGCCTGGCGAATTGGTTGAACCCACTTATCGTCTGGGGCTTTGTTTGTGGGTTTGAAGGTGTTTGGATACCTTCCTCCCAGCATTTTCTTATTCTGATCTCCCCTTCTAGGGTCAAATCTCTCCTTTCTTGAAGATGGTACTTCCCCCCAATTTCCTTTCCTTTTAGCCCTCTCAACTCCTTCCAAGTTTTCTGCTGCCTTCTTGTCGAAAACAGCACTGCAGCGAGGGTATAACATCACCTCAGATCTTTTCTTCTGGCATCTCTGAATAAACTCTACCAAGTTCTCTTCTTCTTTTGGGTATGCCATCTTTTAATACTCTTCTCGTCGACGCTCCTCGTTGATTTGCACCGGGACTTTCTGGGATACTTCCACCATGTTCACATTGGTGGTTGGCTCAGTCGCAATTTTTAACTTGTTCATTCTCATGATGAGGCCTTCGTCAACCTCATGTCTCTTCTTAACTAGGTCGAAACCTTCATGATCACCCCCTGTGCGAATCTTCAAAGGTAAGCCTTTGACATCATGTTGGCAGCAAAACTCGACCGCTTTCTCCTTGGGGTCTTCCATTATCCGTCGAAGAATCCCTACAGCAACTGGTTTGCAGGAACCTTCAGAAGTCCCCCTGTTGGTTTGGGTGAAGCCATCAGCAGCTTCATCTTTGACATTGTCGAAAACCTCTGCAATTTCCGTATTACCGTTATTGAGGCCCTCAGTGGCCTTGTTGTTGATGTCACTGAAACCTTCAGTAGCTTCATTATTGATGCAGTTTTCTATGATTCCTTCATCAAGGTGTTCAGTAACCTTGATCATCACTGACTGATTTATGAAGTCATTGGAGACCTCTCCGACATCACTTTCATCAGTGGGGATCACAGTGATCTCCACCATATTCACATTGTTGTCGAAACCTTTAGTGGCCTCGAACATCTCAAAGCTGTAGTCAAAACCCTATTCAGCCTCCACCATATTCATTGTGAATGGTTCAACATAATGGGCTTCTGCCACCTGCATTGGGTTAGAATCAATTTTCATCTACGACTTTGATTTGTCGCCGAATTTGAACCTTCCATCGCGAATTGCATTTTGCACCAAATCCCTAAAAAGGAAACATTGAGACGTTTTATGACCCAAGAAATTATGGTACTTACAAAAACCTCTCTTCTTTTGTTGTTCTAAAGGAGGCACTTTAGTACCAGGTGGCACTATCAGTTGATTGTCCTTAACTAATAAATCGAATATTTCGTCACACTTGGTAACGTCGAACGTATAAGTCCTTTAGGGGAACTTATCATTCTTTTCAGACTCGACTGGGTCCTTTCCGTTCGACGGAGCCAAAACTTTACAAGCATATGGCGGACCCTGTTTCAGTTCTGCCAAATCAATTTCCTGTTCGTCGAAATTTGATGATTCACTTTCGTCCTCATCTTGACACACTCCGACATAAGCCACACTCTCTTTTTTATTCTTATTTGCTCTAGCTTTTTCAGCCCTTAGCCGTTCGACCTGTCTAACTCTATCAGCCAATTGGGCCATGTCCCTCAAATATTGTGTGTCTAATTTCTTTCGGATCGAATAATCAAGGCCACCTGCGGCCATTTAGACCAACTCATGTTTAGGCACTTGTGTGAAACATCTTGCTTTGAGCAACCTAAACCTATTCAAGTAATCATCAATCGGCTCAGAGAATTTTCTCTTGACGCTAGCCAATTCCTTCAAACTTATCTTCGTTTGTCCCATATAGAACTGTTCATGGAACAATCTCTTCAACTGGGTCCATGTATGGACCGAACCTGCAGGCAAAGATGTAAACCAAGTAAAATCATTTTTTGTCAGAGAACTCGGAAAATATTTTATCTTCAAGTTCTCGTTGTGCGTTATTTCGCCAGCTTCGATCAAGTAACGGGCCACATGTTCGACTGTCGATTCACTCGTGTCTCCTGAAAACTTAGTGAACTTGGGGACTTTCCATCTTGGGGGTAAATCTTCCTGCAATATATATTCAGATAATGGTGATGTGTAACTAGGCCTCTGTAGTCCTACATTTACCCCAATTCGAGCCATTATTCTTTCGACCATGTCTGCTAGTGTTGGTGTTTTGGTTAAGAGGCAGCAAATTTGTTTGTTGGAGCAAACTAATCAGTTGAGCCATTTGATCTTGAGTAATGCTAGCACTTGGATTGTTTATAGAGGCTTCTTCATCAGTATGCACCACTGGTTGCGTATCACCATGAGATGAATTAGAAACATTTGCTGAACTCTGTCTTTTTATGAAATTTGGGGGAAAGCCATGCTTGCGATAACATACATCAATAGTATGGCCAGACCTGTGACAAAATGTGCACAATCTACTATCTTTCTTATTGTTAGATGAAACACCATAGGAGTTATAATTTTTACTACGATCAGCCAATTTCCTTGAATCATAAGCATTAACAAGAATATTGGCTTCATTTACATTAGATGCAGGATCAGTTTTGGAAAGTAAAAACACAATGTTACTTTCTTCTTATATCATCATAGAGTAGACTTTGTTAATAGATGGAAGATGATCCATTAACAGAACCTGTGTTTTAATAACATAAAACTTGTCATTCAAGCCAGTTAGAAACTGAATGATTTGATCTTCGAGGCGAAAATCTCTTGCACTTTGCATGGCTTCGCAGCGACATTGTTGAGCACATGTACAACTTAGAATTGGCCTGTGAGAATTCAGCTCTTCCCATAAACCACGTAGCTCAGTGAAATAATCAAGAACAGAATTGGTACCTTGTTTGAGATTGTTGATCTCAGCACGTAAATTGGAAACACGAATCCGATCAGCTTTTGCAAAACGTTCTTTGAGATCATTCCAAGCATCAAGAGCATTCTCCAAGAACACGATTGTTTGAGCAATGGCAGGGCTGACTGAATTAAGAATCCATGAGTAAACTAGGCAGTTGCAACGCTCCCCTGCAGAACGATTAAGGCCGTTAACAAAAGGAACACCAATTGAGCCATTAATGAAAGAAATCTTGTTGGCTCCAAGAGCTCTTTCCATGGATCTTGACCAAGAAATATAATTGGAACCGTTTAAATGAGGAGTAATGCTGACAGAGTTAGGGCCTTCGCTTGGATGGACGTAATAGGCGGAATCAACATCATCATTGGTGATGCGATTTGCAGTTGGATCAATGCGTGGCGGCATGATCTGATCGAAGAAGAAAATAGAACAAGAGTTGCAGGATGAAGAGAAGAGAAGAAATCAACAAGAGTTGATATGCAAGAAACGCGGAAGAGTGGAAGTGTGGATCGAAGACGATGATACCATATTATGATTAGTGAATTACTGCCATGGCAGTGGAAAACATAAGCATGTAAAGCGAGAAAGTGAATAGGGATTAATGGAAAAAACACACTTAGTGTATTGATGATAGATGGAAGTGATTATATACAAGAGTGAGTTAGTTACTTGATACACAAGAAAGTTAACAAACTTAACTGAGTATAACTAACTAACTAACTCTACTAATCATTTATCATCTGTTAAAAACCAATCCAACGAAAAAGCCACTGTCTGCTTTCAAGAAAAAACACCAAAAACGACCATTGCCCCCACCAACTAAAATTGCACCAGAAATAATGAATCCATCCTAACACCATGGTAAGACCTTGTTGGTATGCCACATATGCCAATGATCACTATGCCCACACAGAACACCACCACTGACAAAAGCAGCTAAGCAACAAAACAAAACTGAACCACCAAAGGACACCAAAAGACGCGAGCAGGATGCAAAACCGAGAGAATATACTGCGAGAGATGCATGAATCCAAGATCCTGGCAACACCACTACAGCCAATTATTAATGTCTTTGATAAAAAAACTAATGATGTCAGGTGTCAATGAATTAATGACTTATTTAACAAATAATTGTTTTTTTTTTAAATTTGAGTGATATGTAGAATCGGGAAATTTTACGTTTGGAGCACTAATTTGATAAGATTAGAAGGATAAAATTAGAAGTGAGATACTTAGATGTTGTACCATATATGAATTTGGTACTGTTTACCTATAAAATAATAACACGTCAGACTGAACTCTGGAATTGTAAAAAACATTTGTTAAAGAAATAAAAAAAAGTGATATTAAAATTATTTTCTTTTTTTTAAGTTTATGTGTTATTATCTGATAGGAAAAGAATAACAACTTTAGACATAGTCTGCACCTAAATCTAGTCTAAATTAAAATTATGTTTAAACATTTTAGAAAGATATTATAAAAGTCAAATATATTTGTTGAATATTAATTAATGGTGGTTGGAATTAGATAAAACAAATTCACATTTGACACTAAATTTAAAAATGAGTCAAGGTAAAAAAATCAATTTAAACAATTTTAATGGATTCTTTCGAGATTTTCTTATTAAATTCTCAGCTATTTCTAAAACTGTCTCTACTTTTATTATCAATACAAAATTAAAAATGTTCATATTTTTCTGAAATTTTATATTTTTTCCATATTGTTTTTAACTGATTATCTCTTGAAATTCTGAAATTGAATATTTTCAAAATTTAAATTTTTATTTTAAATTATTTAAAAACTGAAACTTTTAGTTTTTTCGGAATGTATTATTTATAGCAAACTCAAAATTAGAGTTTGTCAAAAAAAAAAGTATCCTCCACAAATCATATCTTACCCCTAACAATATTTAAAATCTTTTAGTAGTTAAAATGTGGATTTCATATGTTTAGTTGGGGAGTACGAGTATGATTTAAGGAGTAAGAAAGATCAATTTTTACATGTGGACTTTAAAGTAGTGTATGTTTTGATTTGAGGAGTATGATTTGAGTCTTTTGCCTTATCACAAGGACTTAATCCACTAATCATTAAAATGATTATAACCATAATGGATACCTTTCATCTCCTTCTTGAGAATTTTGGCATTCACTCGCCTCTTAAGGAATCATCCTCCAAACTGTTCAACAATGACCTGACCCTCTCAAGCATTCTGGTCTTTACTCGACCGCTCAAGGAATCAACCTCCAAGCTGTTCAACAACGACCTGGCCCTCTCAAGCATTATGTTCTTCACTCGACCGCTCAAGGAACATTACCTTTTTCAAGGATTTTCTTGTGCACTATATATGCTTCTTACAAGCTGATTACATGAATGAAGTACAATAACACCTAAGTGTTTCTAGCAAGATATTAGCAACAATTCCTTACTTTCTAATACAGAAACTATCTAAAGAATGAATCTCTAAGAGATTATAAAGCATACTAGTTATGTATTGCTTAAAATCTTTCTTATAAGCACTACGACTTCTTATCATGAGCTTTACGCTTCTTTCTGATGTACTCCTTTCTTGAGTAGATAATGCTTCTTCCAGCTTAACTATAAAGATCAACTAAGTTACTATGCTTCACTTATAGATGTTTCACTTGATAAGTTTCACATAGGTTTAGCATGTTGCATCTTTGTGCATTCTTCATAATTCTGCTTCAGGTTCTTCTTCATTGAGCATTCTTCATTGATGTCTCACTTAAGTAGTTTCATATGGTGTTAGCATGATCATCGTTTGTGCACACTTGTAATAGCAGCTTCATCTTTGCTTGCTACATCTTGATTGTTTGTTGTGTTGAATAATAATCATTTGTATGAACAGCAACCAACAACCTTTTTATCTTTCTCTCTTTGTGAATAGTGGCTACTTCAAGCAATAAGCCATGAGCAACATTTCTTCAAGCTTCCAAGTCTTCAATTTATAGAGCAGAGAGAATAGATCCGTTGAGGGGCATTCTTGGAAACATATTCCAACAGCAATATCCCAACGTTCACATGAAGGAATGGTCAACATCACTGTACAAAAAGCTGCTCTTGCGCCACCTTTTTGAGGTAGAGGTTACAAAGTTTTAGTACTATTATATTCATCTCAAAACCATTCTGATCTTCAGTCTTTTAGCATCTTTAGAGGCTTCAGATATTAACTTGATGAAATGTGTTGTAGAAGAGTCATTCTTTGTGTAATATTCAGAAACCCAGTCTTCATAATTCTAAGATCTTTGTTCAGCAGAATCTTTCTGGAGAATCTTCAGCACTCGTTCTTTTAGAAGTATTATCTTCAGAGTCTTCAGAACCTATCCCTTCAGAACCTTGTCTTCAGAGTCTTCAGATTTCATTAAGCACGTTCTTTGTCTTCAGAGTCTTCATCACTTCGTCCAATCAGAACCTTGTCTTAAGAAACTCTTCAGAACTTGATCTTCATAAATTGTGTCTTCAGAATCTTCAGAACCATGTTCACCTGAACCACGTCTTCAGAATCTTCAGAACTTGTAACATTAGAAGTGCTTAGAAAGTCTTGTAGACCTTTCTTATAAAGTCTTAATTAGAATGTTCAGAACTAACGTTCATTCAAACCATTGTATTAGAAACATTCATAAGTCTTGACTTTATCTTGTACACACATATGTTTTCTTCCAGAGTGTTGATAACAGAGTCTGATGACGTCACACGCCTTTTTATCAGAGTTAGAATCATAATGACAATAGCCACACAGTAGACAGAAACCATATCTTATAGAATTGTTCTCTTAGATAATATGTGCAATTATCATCAAAACTCAAAGGCCAGATGTAGAACCAAATCTTGTTCTTACAATCTCCCCCTTTTTGATGATGACAAACAATGCATTTTGATAGAGCAATTCGTATAGGGTATTCACCATAAATCCACACAAAAATGATTTTGAAGTATAATAATTTCAATAGAGAAGGATTACCTCTCAATGACGTCTCATCAGAATCTGACTAGAATTGGTTGGTCTTTACCTCAGAGCCAAACTTGCTATCAGAATACTGTAGACGTATCAGAACCTGATTTATCTTATCAGACTTGATGTCTTGCATTATATATCAAAAACCGGTAGATACTTTCTTAGATTCCACGCATCATGTATCAAAACCAAATCTTCAATATCTTAGCACAGATCACCAACAGGTGCACATATCCTCATGTCATTCGATGGTTCAGAAACCGAATATTTTCTTTTATGACCATGACTTGATTTCATCTCCTAAGAATTCACATTATTTTAATGCTGGAGTCTAGATACCATTTGAGGTTTGGATACCATTGAATTTTAGATACCAATTGAATCATCCTTTCAGAAAGTTAACAACTTCTAACAAGTTTTGGGTATCAGCGCGAAATTCATGGACATCTCTTGTTTCTGATAACTTAGTGGTCAACACCTGATATTAATATATTATCAAATCAAGGTTGTTTGGTATTCTTATTTCTTGTGTATGCCTTCTGATTATTATATCTTCTCATCTCTTGTACAATTGCTTCTAATATAATCTTCTTGATTATTGACTTCTGATATCTTACAAATTGTGTATTCTGATATATCATAGCTTCTGATATGTCTTGTCTTCTGTCTTCTGATAACCTGTTCTAACATACAGTGAACTTTTGCAAAGTTCCTGATCAATTCTCAAACATATGGTTAGAAGTAAAACATATTCAATTACTTTTAGGATGAGATTTTTTAGATTGGATATCAAAATCATATACCAATTTCTCCCCCTTTGTCAGAAATAAAAAAGGTATTGAAAGGAAATTGACAAAGAAATAAAGATTATTGTGAAGACAGAAAAAGAAATTTCATTAATATTGATATTGGTTACATAATATTAAAATAGCCATAAGACAGTGGTAAGGAACATGAAGAAACTGAAGCTAAAGGAAATGACACAATCAGCAAACAAGATTACACAAACCACGGACAAAAAGAAGCTATCAAAACTCGCAAGGCCTAACAACAACTACTATTGTCCGACACATCAAAGCTACACCTAAAAATCCACCAACTTATCAACCCTTTCACACCGCACCTTAGCTGCATTTTCTGGTCCAAGCCTCTTGGCTAACCCAACAATCTCAGCCTTAAAGAAAAGTTCAGACAAAATCCTTCCAAATGGAATATAGGATTTATGCCGACTTCTGGAGATATCAACCGTATTCTTCAAATGATTGAAAATGGTTTGAGGCAAGGTTGATCCGAACATTTTCCATTATAAAGTAGATAAAGAGTTTGTCATCATGTGACAGAACATTTTTGTCTACTCCCCTTGGTCAAAAACTGGACAACAGAAGTTGAAACCAGGCTTTAGCTATGGGCAAGAGTCCTTCAGGATCATTTGGTTTGAATTTTTGAAAGGAGTTGTAATGGATGACGAAAATTTTTTCAACAAAGTTGTAGTTGAGATGAAATTCTTCCACAGTAGTACCAGTTTGATAGCATCCTATGGCTTCGACAATGGAGATAGGAGTTATAATGAAAGGAATCTCAAAAACAGAGGACACAACAGAGTTATCATCTTCACCAACCCGTGCAAACTTCCAAAACTCCTTCACAAGGTTTGGATAAACGGGTCCATGCAGAATGGCATAGTATTTATACTATCCTTGAATTCGCATACTCAAAGTTAGGTTAAGACCAGCTTCTTTGAGAACTGGAAGATTTGGATGAATTTCTGGGATAACTTCTAAAATGTCTTCGTTACCACAAAAAGTTTTGAAAGACATGGTGACACAACTAGGGTAAGAAGGATAGGATGAAGAAAAGTAAGAGATAAAGAAAGGTTTAAGGAAAGATGATAAAAATAGAGAAAAGGTAGATACTAATTATAAAGAAGAGTAAAGATGATAATGACAATCAGTTTCGAGACATGCAAAACAATTAATGATTTATCTAAAAATAGAGACTGCTGTTATTTCCAAAACGGTTGATAAATTAAAATGATAGATTAATACACCTAATAAAAGATAAGAGTAAGAGACCAATATAGACACTAGGTTCAGGGAGAAACAGAGAAGACACTCAAAAGGGATGAGTTCAGGACATCTGACAAAAGGTAAGGTGAAATGATTTTAATTACCTGTATCAAAGATATTCTCATTACCCGAGTTATCCCATCAAATACTATGAGTGATATACAAAAGTTTTGTTAACATATCAACCCTTTGTATCATAATGACTAATAAATGCATCATGCTCTTTAATTTCCAATGGTTAAAAGCATTTACCGATAGCCATGCGTTCAATTCAGATTACTTATGAAATAAGAAGGCTTCACTAGTCAAAAAGTCTCATATCTCAGTAGTAGAGCAAATTTTACTGAGCCATAGAAATTTAATTTTCTATTCTAGGAAGTTATATTTAGAGATAGCTCTTTTCATTCTTGATGTTGAACTAAGTTCACATGCGAAATGAAAACAAGTCTAATTTCAGTAACGAAATTTTGAAAAAGATATTACCCCTAGCAAGGATTTTATCTTAAAGATTTTAGAAACTGAATTCCTTCTGATATAGTCTCTTAAACCATATTTCTCTAGAATATAAGAATAGATTTCTAAACTTTTTAAAAATAAATAGTAAAGGTTAGAAATACATTACTCAATACTTCTGTAGATTCCCAACTTCTAATGTAGAGACTTCTTCAGAATCACCACGCATTGGCTTATACAGTTGATGACATTGTTGACAAGCACTTCTAGGCAGACCACTGGAACCTTTTTCTCCTTTCATCGTTTGTCTTCTTTCTGCTGCAATTTTCAGAAAAGTCTTTGAGTGTTGTGTAGAAACATGATCATCTTCATGACTTCTTGATCTTCCATTCTGAGGGGTGAGAACATCTCTTCTGATGTTGGTTTCATCTTTGATCGTTGGAGAAGAACCAAGTTCTATCTCTAGTCTTCACCTTAGAATCATCCATCTTCTATCTTCAAGAAAGATCAGAAAACGACTTCTTCAAGAAGGCTCATTTCCAGAAGGTCAAACGTTTCTCAGCTTAAACATAAACTTTTAAGCAGTTATGTGCTAAAGAAACTTGTTGGAATCTTCTTGCATCATCATAATTCAATCTTTGAACAGATGCTAATCTTCACCAGATGCAGATATCATCATGATCATCAAACCAAGACATGTTTCTTTTGAGGTTTGAATATAGATCTTGCTCTTACTGGTTTGGTCTTATGAACCAGAAGAAGTTCATCAGAAAGTGACAACTTATGTCTTTCCTTTCTTAGGGAGTGTGAACTGTGATGGTTTCTGATTGAGCATCTTCTGATTTCCACATTCTGATTTTCATCAATGACTTCATTTAGAGAAGATTGCTTCTGGCTTTGTATTCTTCAACTAAGCTTTAATTTCTGACTTCCAAGCTGATTATCAAATCTGACATTGATTTGATTTCTGATGAAGGTACTTCAGTAGCCTTTGGATATTCAAAGCAATCTAACTAATATGCATCAGAACAGATTCAAATCATATTCTATTCAGAATAAACATGCTAGATGCTTCCTAAAAATTCTTTGTCATGATGATTTCTCATATATCATGATTTAAGCCCTTTCTTTTCCAGGCTTGTTCTATCTTCAATTATTTGTATCTGATAGTGAAGAACTAGAACATCAGAATCTTCTTTTCATTCGATAGCTTCTTAAGCCCAGACTTTCACTCAGTCACATGAGTCCAGAAAGTACTGAACACAGAAGGATACATTTATGTATCAGAAGCTTCTAAAAAGAAACTTTGGATAACATTCTGACAAGCTTGAGTTTGTTCAACTGAGATGCCATTCTCAAGCTAAAAACTTACTTGTCTTATGTCAAGCCATTTCTTTTCATGAACACACATACGTCAAGAACTTAGAAAATTGATCTTGCATGTGTTGTTCTTCCAAACTTCTGACAGCTTGATAATCTTTTTTTCTAATTACTTCACAAATCTGCGAAGTTTCTAAAGCAGGTTGTCAGAATCCTGATAGCCATATCCAATGCTCATCTGCAGTAGAATTAGTTTCTTTAGAATAAGAAACTGCTTTATCTTCTGGAGAGATCTTCTGTATGCTTGATCAGTTGCCATAAGCTTCTATTTACTTAGCAAGCTTCTGATCATCTTCTTCAAGAATCTTGACAAAGAAATCATCATTCTGAATCTTAAATTCTGCAGTCATGATTTAAAATCCTGATAACAAGATTTGTAATATCTTCAGCATACTTTATCTTGAAGTGTTCATGCTTCAAAATCATGACTCAAGCATTTTCTCTTCTTCACAAGAAAGAGTTCCTAATGAGCAAAACCACATCCTTTACTTAATCTCCTGCCACCATTAAAAAAAAGAACAACCTATAAGACTCGTCATTGTTTCTCTTCCACATCCACTCAAAAACACTTCGCAACTCATTTCATATTATCTCACCATATCAAACTCTCATTCCTCTTTTTCAAACAATACCATCACACTTCTTCTACCATTCCTCTATCGTTGCGTACAACTCATAACCACGCCTACCGCTGTTCATTTTGTTCACGCTGAAGACAGCCACGAAATCCACAACTCCGACTGTCGGCGAACCACATATATCCCACCTTCAGCTCCGCCAACGGTTTCCTCACTTTCTTTCATTGCCGGCAACCACTAAGTCGACATCATCCGTTGTTTGGCCTTTCGGTAATCTATTTCGCATCTCGTATTTTGTTTTTGATGTGTTGTTAATTTATGTGTGGTAGTGATTTCTCAATTCGATTTGTTGTTCTATGGGATTCCTTTGTTGTTTGGAGGATGAAACTTTTTATTTTTGCTTCTGAGAGAAAAGACACGAGAGAGAAGAGTTTAATTTAGAAAGGGGTGAACATGTAATGGTGTGAGGGGTCTCACGTGAGGCTGAGTCCTTTTTTATT
Source organism: Lathyrus tuberosus (assembly GCA_022829125.1). Lineage (NCBI taxonomy): Eukaryota > Viridiplantae > Streptophyta > Magnoliopsida > Fabales > Fabaceae > Lathyrus > Lathyrus tuberosus. The sequence goes on along the minus strand of JALAZF010000403.1, from coordinate 4,774,982 downwards.
TTTTATTTTTTATTTCAATTTTTTTCATCATTTCCTTTATTGTAAATTACGGGCTTCTAAGCCCACTTGGTTATGATTTCTTGCACCCTATACATTGCTGAATCACTCCCTGGCTCATTTTCATCTTCATTTATTTTATTTCCTTTTAATATTATTTTTTGTTTAATTATTTTTCTTTAGTGCTTTGTTAAATATTAAAAATGTCAAAAAAATAATGATGTATTAATTATTAATTAATTTAAATATTTTTATTTAATATTGATTAATTAAAATTATTAATTAATCTTATTAAATATTTATATTTAAGTTCATTAATAATTTTCTTTTGTTGCCCAATTCAGTTTTGCGTCTTATTTGTTTCCCAGCTTTGAGTTCGCTACCCTCGATTAATTCTTGACGCTCGCCTTGTGTTTGAAGTTGTTATTCGTTATGAGCCTTGCTTGAAACCATGATACTTTGCCTTGTGAACTTGTGTTAACCACCTAGAAATGATAAAGATCAAAATAGATTATGAAAAATATAAGAGAGGACAAATGAACAAGACAAAGGATCGTCAAAGCTTATGGAACGAGAACCGAAACAAGTGAAAGGGAAAGAAAGATTATGTAAGGACTTGAAACGTAACCTGAAGGGAATATCTTGTATATAGTTGAGCGAGGTAGGAAGATCTAGAATCTAAATTATAGGAAGGTAGGCAGATGAAAATCAACATATGTGTCATACCCTAAATTTTGACCAATGATTTGCAGTCATCTGGTCTTCTCAATGACCTAAAAAGTCAAAGAGAGGCTAGTTTGACTTTTTACTTTAGCTACTGTTTTGGGCATGATCAATTGGGATTTAATGCTTGTTAGGGGTATTGTTTAGATGGTGCGGGTCTCTAACACATATAAGTGTAGGTTTTTGGGAGTATTAGTACTTCTAGGCTCATTTTAGAATTAATTAGGTATAAGGGGGTATTTTCAGGATTAATATAATTTAACTATTATTATTAATTAATCTGTTTCTTTATATTGAGATTATTTAAGCTATTAGGTTTTCTTAATTTAATTATTAAATTTATTAATTTTAATAGTATTATTTGGGGGATTGGGTTTTAATCAGATTATTAAGTCGGGTTATACTAGTTTATTAGGATTATTGTTAAGGGAGGGTAAAGTTATTGTTAGAATTAATATCTTAAATATTTTTGTTAAATATTTTAAGAGGATTTCTTATTATTAATATTAGAGTTAACTCATTTATTAGATTATTATAATTTAGTAAGAGTTTTTAAAAAAGTCTATTAGGGGTTGGTTTTATTCACTATTTTTTTTAGGGGGAAAGGGAAGGCCGAAGCCCAAAAGAGAGAAGAAACTACACAAAGATATGCCTAGGAATGGCCTCACCGGCCAAATCCTTCTCTAATAATGAGACCACAAAGGAGGGACATCTTTGATAAACACATAAGCCTTGAGTAAGCGATAATCCTTTCCTAGCCATAGCATCAACACAACCATTAGTTTCTCTGTAGACATGGGAGAGAGATATTCTGCTGTGTTGTTTAAGATAATCTCTTATCTTGGTAATCAACTTCCTGCCCGAATTATTTCCAGTTCTATTAGTAAGGATGTCGTTAACCACTTTTTTTTCATCCACATCAACATCGATACTAAAGAATCCCATACTAATAGCAAGTTTCAAGCCTTCATAGATCCCCCACAACTCCGCCGTATAGTTATCACAAGCTCCAATATATTTTGAAAAACCATTCAACCATTCTCCATCGCTACCTCGAATTATGCCTCCACAACTAGCCAACCCATTCTTATCTTGGGCACCATCGGTATTGAGCTTAATTCTACCTATCCTAGGAGGCTCCCACTTAAGATACTTCACATCCCTTTGATGATTTCTATTGGAACTCAAACCCATCTCCGCCACCTTATATTCATGGTTAAGCATCTGAATGTGAGCGCCCATATTCATGGGTCTAACATAGTTATCATCATGAATTTCTTTGTTATGCCACACCCAAAGATTATGGCACGCTTGCGCCCAAAAAACTACCCAATCCTCTTCCTCACTCCAGGTCATATTCATACTCATGTTATTATGAATCCACTGATGGAGAGTACCTGCAAAAAAAGAAACTCGTTTGTTAGTATGAACTTCCGCTAACCATATAGGCATGGCTCATGGACAATCTCGAAGGACATGAAGAGCGTCCTCTTCCACATCTCCACATAAACGACACATAGCACTCCCATTGCCGAATCTTGCTTTCTTATCATTAGTAAGCAATTCGTCATGCATGAGAAGCCAGATAAATGTCCTGGTTCATTGTTGCGCCTTGATATTCCATATGTTGTGCCATCCATCTTTATTATTATTAACTGGAACATCATCCATGGAGGCATAGATATCCCGGACATTAATGCCGTTACTGCTTTCACCCATGTACACAATCTCATCAGGTCCATCATTTTGGCTAGGAGGAACCATGCTCATCATACGAGCTTTAATATTATCAGGCAACCAATCCTACATATCATTCAAATTCCAGTTTCCGTTGTCAGCCACTAAATCACACACGCGAGCTTGTTGGAAGTTCATCGAAATCTGGATGTTAAGGTCAGCAATTCGAATGTTAGGAGCCAACCAAATATCAATGTTATTTAGTAGGTTTTATTCACTATTGAATTAGAGTAATTTAGTAGGATTATTATAATTATAAGTATTAACATTATTAGCCATAATTATTATCATTAATACCAATTAAGATTAATTATAACATTGAAATTAGGGGAAGGGTCGGCGGTTATTAATCAGAATTTTTATTAATTATTTATTCGAATTATATTAATTAATATTAGATGATTTTTATTAATTTAATAATTTATTATTTTTGGACAAAATGGTTGACCCACGTAGAATCCCAATTCCCTCATCAGAAACCCTAATTTACTCTTATCTTCAAGGCAAATAGATTAAATTTGGGAAAAAAAATAATGCAATCAAATATCTTTATTGAAATTAGAAGATACAATACAGTTACAATGCATTACAATTTGAAATCCAAATCTAAAAATTACACAATCAGATTAAGGTATAATGAATCAAATCAAATAATACAATCAAATTACATCAGAAATTTCCTAAAACAATCTAATCTAGCTTTATTTTCTAACCTAATTCTAACCCTATATAAAACAGAATTTCAGAAGAAGAAAAAAACCCTAAACAAAGATAATTGTCGCCCAACGATTTCCACAACCTCACTAAAGCTCTAAAAAAACTATAGAGAATTAGGGTTTAGAATCAGAACCCTAATCCCTCTGAGCTTGGACACCACCATCTTAGTACCTCCAAAGAAAAGCAAGAGAGCGATTAGAGAGAAAACCAGAAGAAAAAGTAAGGAACAGAGAAAGAATGGAATATGCACGCAGCTTAATCGGTCACGACTTGGAGAGGTAGGGTTTCTTTTTACTTTGAAACCAAATATATGATTGCTTGATGGTGCTTAATTTGTTTCTATTGCTGTTTGATTTGGTTATTTTGGGGTGTTTGGGGTTGTTTCTGGGTACGAATTAGGGTTAGGGTTCTTTTACTTAGGGTTAGGGTTCTTATGGTTTGGGATTAGGGTTCATTTGTGTGGGGTAGGGTTCATGGGGTTTATAGGGTTCATGAGGAACCCAGGCTAGGGTTCTTGGTTAAGAGGGTTCTGGGTTAAGATGAACATCGGTTGAAGATCACGGTTGAACTTCAACCAGAGATCTAGGGAACACGATGGTTTGGGCGGTGGTAGTGAAGAAGAGGGGTGGCTAGCGAAGGAGAGAGAGAGAGAGAGAGAGAGAGAGAGAGAGAGAGAGAGAGAGAGAGAGAGAGAGAGAGAGAGAGAGAGAGATAACGAAGTAAGCGAGAAAGAGATAGAGAGAGAGATATGAGGAGTAGAGAGAGAAAATGAGATGTTAAAAATGAGATGTTGAGGAGAAAGTTGGTTTAAATACTCCCTCTATGATTGCTAGGATGTGTGCCAAGTGGCACTTGGAGAGAGTCTGATCAGTTAATTATCTCAGTCAATTGATGATCAGGTGAATGCATATGAACCATAGACCCTCGTTTACTCTTCATCCAGAGTGTACGACGTGATTACTATGACTGGTAGGCATGATAAGTGACTGAGATTATAGGCCATAAGAGCCTTAGGATTAAGATCAGACGCTCGTGGGTAAGTCTAACGTCAACCTTCCCCCTGTGCACCCTTATTCACGTAACAGGTTCATATTTACTTTGGGCTTTTCTTTTTCGCTATTAACACCCCTTCATGCAAGCCCAATTGCTATGGCAGTATAAAATGCACCCCCTAGGAGATTGTTTAATTTATTTTGTTTTATTATGAAAGCACATTTGGTTTGATAGAATTTTGGTAAAATAATTCTAATGATAAAGATGAAGAAATCTGGCCTGAACAAAGATGTCGAAGAAGATGTCTTAACCTGAAGACATGACATCCTGAAGTACTGCACTAATTTAGCAAGTGTTAAATCTGTAACAAATCTGCCAAGAGTTAATACGCATGGAACAAGGACCAAAGATAGAAAGCCCAAGATTGCTGAAGACTATAAAAGAAGACTTAGACCTAGGATTTCATATGCCTTTTGTAACCTAGTACTCTTGTGTAAGAAACAAGGGTTTAGGGTTTTGAGAGTCGTTGGCTCTCTAGGTTGTAAGTCTCCCTTTGTACCAGTTGATGCATTGTGGCAGATATAGGTGTCACACAGATCCATAAGCCTTGAGGTATTGGATTGTGTATTGTTATTGGATGAAGCTTTTAAGCAAATTCGAGTTATCTTGTTTGTCAAGAAAGCTTGACAAATTTTTGTATTGACAGTGATGATGTAGAAATCACAGTTGGTGATTAAGGAAAGTGAGTGGGGTATCTCATATCAGAGTTGTATATGTTAGAGTTTAGCTTTGGTAAAGATGTTCATTGGGTAATATTTAGGATAAAGTTGTAAACGGGGGAGTTTAGCTTTGTAACAGTTCTACAGATAGTGAAGTCTTTTTCCTAGATTGGTATCCCCCAGATGTAGGTGAGTTGCACCGAACTGGGTTAACAATTGTTGTGTTCTTTATCATTCTGCAGATTTACGTTTTCTGTTAGGGTTCATGATAAACATGTTGGATCAGATGTCGTGACATCTGTGATTCTGCAGTTCTGATATTCAAGGTATCAGTCTACTGTTGCGTCTCTGTGTTTAAATGATTATGTAGCACAATGTCTTGACAAGTGTTAGGACATCTGCTGTCTGCATATGCCAGAATTTCAATTGGTATCAGAGCAGGCATCCTGTCTGGTTTTGGATGAGATCTTTGGGAGATACTTTCTGGCGTTTAAACAAGGAGGAGTTTTGAAGATCAGATCAATCAACTCAGACATACTCAAGGGTATTAATGGATGAGATGGATGTTCTGGATCGAAGGTTACAACCTAGAGGTTGTTCATGTTGCTGAGGAGGTTCTACAATAACTGCAGGAGAAGTGGCTAGTTCTCTTGTTGGGGTGTCTTATAAGATGTTCTGACATCTTATTAGGGCAAGCAGGATCTGTTCCTTGGTGGTTCCGCTGCATGTGTTTCTGATGGAAGAGCTCTAGAATTATGGGATTCTGGAGTTGTTACTAAAGACAGTTGGTGGAAGATCTCAATCGTCGGCCTCTATATGTGAAGATATCTGCATTCTTTTATTTCAAAGTCTGGAGCGATGGAATGAAGGGAGTTGTTGGTAGATATCTGGTATGGTGACTTGGTACTTGGAAGCTTGGTTTCTTGGTGCAGTTGGAGTCAGTTGAAGAGGAGAGGAGTTGAGTTTAAGCTTATCAAGTTCTTGCTCTGGGAGTTTGATAAATTATTGATCGGCTGGTGATGTGTCTGCAAGCGCACGGATTTATCGAAGTAATATAAAAGATTGTCGAACCCACAAAGACCAATGTCAACCTACCGTAATCTATCATCGCTTTGTAAAGCTAAGGCTAATGATAATTGATAAAAGGGAAACTAAAACTAAAACTAAAATAAAACTAAGAAAATATGATAATAAAGAGAGGCCGGAATATGGATTCCGCGCTCCTAAAGGACTTTGTAGAATTCGGGTACTAATTACAACTATAACTCAGTTCCGTATAATATACCGACTTAAAAACTCCGCCTCACGCTCTCGCGGTATTAACTAAAGTCATGTTCCCTAATCCCGAGATTTTTCTCTCGCTCGCCCGGTAACTAGGAAATATATTTTGAAAGCCAATAATATCCTAAACATATCTAAAGCGCTCTCGCTGTATTTGGACATGTTGCCTAATTTCCACTATCCGGTTCGACCCCCACGCCCTCGCAGTTCCGGCTCTAACCTTAATTAATTTCTCACTCTCGTGACAAAATCGTGTTAAATAACCTTTCACTCTCGTGACAAAGCTATTTAAATTAGACTTGGAAATTAAAACCAAAACAGAATCTTAATCATAAGTTCGCACCTATTATTTTCTACCGAGTCCCGTCGGAACGACGGTCCTCACATACCGGACTCTAAACTATTTAGCCGAACATGGAATTAAATGAAAACAACATAAACATGGTAAATATAATCAATGACAGCATGCTTAAACAATTGTGAAATGCAATAACAATAATAATAATAATAATAATAAAGCGGTAAAATAAAGAACCTGTAAATACGAGAAAATAAATGGAGACTTGTATTAAACGAAACTGGAAATAACTTCAATAAAATGATGGCAAGATTGTTGATCCAAGCAGCTACACAGATTACAGGCCTAAAAACTAATGAGGGAGTAATTCCTCGATGTGAGAAAATACTCCTTTTACAATTGTAATTTTCTGCCTAAAACTACGAACAGCGCTTTCGCGCACAAAACTTGGATACATTTAATGGAGGTTTTCGATTGTATTTATAGTGGACTTGGATGCGGACGATTCGTCTTCAGTGGCGTGAAAAACGGATTCGTTGAAGACTGGATTTTGTGACTGAACGTGCAGTTTTGTGGAGAGAAAGAAGGAGAGATTAGAGAATAAATCTCCTGGGGAATAGGTGGCTTGCGCCACCTCCCCTCTCTCACAACCTAGTGGCTGTCACCACTTTGTTTAGGTGGTGGGCGCCACCTCCCATGTGGCTTACGCCACATTGTGTGATGGTGGGCCCCACCCCTTTATTTTCTTAATTTTTCTTTTCTTCTTTTTTCCTTATAACTTTTCGTCTTATAACTTTATTTCTTTTCTTTTAATTCTTCTTCAAGTCTTCATTAATTCTTCATTAAATCTTCACTTTCCGATTAATTCTGATCTGACTCGAGTACCTGAAAAACATAAATAAATGCGGGTAATATAAACCATAAATCAAAGAAAATAAACAAAACGAAACTAAATTGCATGCAAACCGGGTCTAAAAATACGATACATTTACGTGTTATCAACACCCCCACACTTAAACTTTTGCTTGTCCTCAAGCAAACCATGACTCATAAGAGAAACAGTGCATACAGGTACTCATCCTGTGCTACCAACTGCACCTCGGTTAGGTTTGTGTCGATAGGTACTTGCTCACACACTTAGGATATCGTGACAACACAATTCCGCATTTACGTTAATCAACCTCCCTCCTATACAAACCAATTTGAATCATGTCCTTATACCCAAGCCTAACTCACTCATCCTTATTTTATCCCTTTTCGCTCTTGCGCAATCACATTAAGCCCGTTATCCTTTCACACTCATGGTAGGATAGCCTGTTAGTGACTATGATCTCATCATTTTTTTTCCTTTTGCACATTGGTTTAAATATCAATAAAATAAAGAAGTTTGCACCGTTGGGCTAAATGATCGGGTGAGGATCACCTAACTTATAAGGAGCATTTCTTTTCATCCATTCATCATTTTTTTCTTTTCTTAATTTACCTTTTAAGCCTGAGATCATACACTTATTTGCATCGGCTTCCTACTTAGTGCGTGCTTAGGATGGTGCTGACTGCTAAATAAACTAATTAGGGACAACTAAAGGGGTGTGAACTTACGGCTATGGTATAACAAGTACTCAAATTGATTTCCATAATTGGGAGGCTCACGGTGTTAGAACGATACCGATCTTGCGGAATTTTCCCAAGTCTCTCAATTTAACCTCAATTTCGTTTGTAACCTAAGATTTTCAAAAGAAACCCCTGTTTTTAACTCAAAAATTTTCAAAATATTTGGTATGGCTTATGAGAATGGAGAAATCGATAAGCAACATAAAATCACGCATAAAGACTCGACATCACATGCAAAGACGCAACGAAACATTAAAACATAATTTTTTTTAAAATCATGCTAGAAAACAGTAAATCTAACTAGAAAGCGGTAAATGTTCCTCCCCCACACTTAAACCAAACATTGTCCTCAATGTTTTGATAAAAGGTGAAAAAGGAAAGATAGAACCTGTATGAGTGCCACGCCAAATTCGCTCTAATTCTTCCCATGTTGTCCCTGTCGTCGCTAGCCACTTCTACTCCGGCGTCTTGTACTACGAGTTATCTGAATTTTCTGAAACTCCACTTTACTGAAGCCGCTCATCATACTATTTGTTTCCGAAGGAAGTACCTGCAAAAAAATGTTAGAAAAATACGGTGCGGTTTATGCAGGTGGAACCTGTCCATGCGAAAGGACAAGGAGGAGGCGAGTTACGAATGGGAGAGATATGCCCTCTCCTATCATACTTATCATCGGTGTCACCACCAGCAGCGACATTCGTAGGAATGTGCGTGGGCACCAACTCATCTTAAGGGATTGTCATCTAGAGATTGTTCGCCTAAATGTAGCTGAGACGTGTCAAGCGATACAATTCTTTATTTTCTGCAAACACAAACAATAAAAGGAAAACATTAAATTAAAAGCTCGTGGGTTGCCTCCCACGCAGGGCTTTGTTTAATGTCGATAGCTCGACGGTTAGGAGTGTTAATCTTCGGTTTCCATGGCCATTTATCAAGCCATCTCACATATCCCTCACCTTTTATTTTCTTCCTTCTATAGGGTGGTTCGTTCTTTTGAACTTGTGGTGGTGGTTCTGGATCTATCCTAAGTATTAGCTTTTCAAGTTTGGGCTTAGTTATTTCATCCATCACCTCAAAGTCTAACCTTACCCTTTTAGCAGTAATGATATCCCTAGTTTCATGGTCCTCGAATTTTCTCTTTTTATTTAGGACCTCAAACGAAGGTGCATTAGCATGGACATTTTCCAATGCCTTCACATACATTTCGGATTGGGAGTCTACAAACCTATGCGGGAAAGGAATCGGTGGGGTATAGGGATGAGGAATAATAATATGTGCTTCCTTCTCTACCTCTTTGACGACCTCCCTTTCGGGTGATGTCGTTGAATTTTTCTTAATCTCTACTTTTTCCTCACCAGAGCTCTCTTCAACCTCATTATCACTCTCCTCAACCTCATTATCACTCTTCTTAGGATTTTCGATTTGTCTTTCACTACTGGTCACTACAACATCCACATGCTCCTCAAGGGAGGGTCCTATAGGTGTTTGGGCAAGAAGGGAGATTTGAGTCTCCAATGCCTTAGTGTGAGTCACGAGGGACCCGACCATAGTGTTTATCTTCCTAAGGGTTTCATAAGTTTGGAGATGTTATTTTCTAAACTATTCATTCTGGATAGTTTGTGCCTCCACAAAGCGCTCCATCATAGATTCTAGCCTAGAATTAGTTGTTGATTCAATGAAATCCTCCATTAATGTTTCGATGTTGGAATTAACGGATTCCTGTTGTTCCTCAAAATATTGGGAGTGGTAATCATAGGGAAAATTTGGGTGAGGTTCCTCAGAATACTGGGAGTCTTGCGGTTGGTAATCGTAGAGAAAATTTGGGTGCGGATCCTCAAAATTTTGGGAGTAGTCATCGTAGAGGAAATTTGGGTGATACATAGTAATTTAGAGATAAGAGTGCCTTAGTCTATATGGTGCAACAACGGAATAACAATATTGACTGATGGTCCCCGGCAACGGCGCCAAAAAATTGATGCGTCCGCAAGCGCACGGATTTATCGAAGTAATATAAAAGAATGTCGAACCCACAGAGATCAATGTCAACCTACCGTAATCTATCGTCGCTTTGTAAAGCTAAGGCTAATGATAATTGATAAAAGGGAAACTAAAACTAAAACTAAGAAAATATGATAATAAAGAGAGGTTGGCATATGGATTCTGCGTTCCTAAAGGACTTTGTAGAATTCGGGTACTAATTATAACTATAACTCAGTTCCGTAGAATATACCGACTTAAAGACTCCGCCTCACGCTCTCGCGGTATTAACTAAAGTCATGTTCCATAATCCCGAGATTTTGCTCTCGCTCGCTCGGTAACTAGGAAATATATTTTGAAAGCCAATAATATCCTAAACGTATCTAAAGCGCTCTCGCTGTATTTAGATATGTTGCCTAATTTCCATTATCCGGTTCGACCCCCACGCTCTCGCAATGCCTACTCTAACCTTAATTAATTTCTCACTCTCGTGACAAAATCTTGTTAAATAACCTCTCACTCTCGTGACAAAGCTATTTAAATTAGACTTTGAAATTAAAACCAAAACAAAATCTTAATCATAAGTTCGCACCTATTATTTTCTACCGAGTCCCGTCGGAACGCGGTCCTCACATACCAGACTCTAAACTATTTAGCCGAACATAGAATTAAATGAAAACAACATAAACATGGTAAATATAATCAATGACAGTATGCTTAAACAATTGTGAAATGCAATAACAATAATAATAATAATAATAATAATAATAATAATAATAATAATAATAATAATAATAATAAAGCGGTAAAATAAAGAACTTGTAAATACGAGAAAATAAATGGAGACTTATATTAAGTGAAACTGGAAATAACTTCAATAAAATGATGGCAAGATTGTTGATCCAAGCAGTTACACATATTACAGGCCTAAAAACTAATGAGGGTGTAATTCCTCGATGTGAGAAAATACTCCTTTTACAATTGTAATTTTCTGCCTAAAACTACGAACAACGCTTTCGCGCACAAAACTTGGATCCCTTTAATGGAGGTTTTTTATTATATTTATAGTGGATTTGGATGCGGATGATTCGGCTTCAATGGCGTGAAAAGTGGATTCGTTGAAGACTGGATTTTGTGACTGAACGTGCAGTTTCGTGGAGAGAAAGAAGGAGAGATTGGGGAATAAATCTCCTGGGGAATAGGGGGCTTGCGCCACCTCCCCTCTCTCACAACCTAGTGGCTGGCGCCACTTTGTTTAGGTGGTGGGCGCCACCTCCCATGTGGCTTGCGCCACATTGTGTGATGGTGGGCCCCATCCCTTTATTTTCTTAATTTTACTTTTCTTCTTTCTCCTTATAACTTTTCTTCTTATAACTTTTCTTCTTTCTTTTAATTCTTCTTCAAGTCTTCATTAATTCTTCATTAAATCTTCACTTTCCGATTAATTCTGGTCCGACTCGAGTACTTGAAAAACATAAATAAATGCGGGTAATATAAAGCATAAATTAAAGAAGATAAATAAAACGAAACTAAATTGCATGCAAACCGGGTCTAAAAATACGATACATTTACGTGTTATCAGCTAGGTTGTCAAAGATACTTGAGAATTCTCTCAAGTCCACTCATAAATGCGTCTATGTCGTCCATCTGGAGTCTTCTAGTTATTCTTCTGACTAGAAGGTGTTTCTTTGAAAAACAATCTGAAGAAAGTGGAGGTGATTTATTTTCACCATCCAAAAACAGCAAGAAATGATTCATCTCTCTTTACCCTAAGGGTGGATCTAATCTGATTAGAGCGTTCAAAATTGTTAAGGTAAATAAGGTTCGATCAGATAGAATCTTAGTTACTTGAGTCAAGGGTGGCAGCCTTGGTATCTCAACACTGTTTGTCAAAGAAGATACTTGCAAAAGATTGAATACTTGATAAGTGTTCATGAAGTGATCTGGTGGAGCTCAGCTACAGTAGTGAAGAAGGGTTATTGGACAAGGATTTAAGATCAATTGCTATTTGTAGAGTTCACAAGTATTTAATTGATTATCATTGATAGTCAAGATTGCTGATGTTCAACAAGATGTTGGAACATCTCATCATTGGAGTTTGTGCAGAATCATGGGAGGGGTACTACATACGCTTTAGCATCTGTTTTGATCTTAGGTGGTGACCTAAGAATGGGCTTCAGTCGGGTGTGACAAAAGCATGTGTTCTCTGGAGAGTTTCCTGGCAAGAAACTGGTCTGGACTTTGATGCTTTTAAAGATGAAGATGAAGACATCATAATCTTGATGGTTACTGCTTGGATCAATTTATTTCTGATCTAGGTACTTGGGAGCATGAGATTTTGCTCAGTTTGAAGGTCAAAGTTAAGTGGCAGTTATCTCTGACATTCTAGAAACTGCTCTACTAAGGAAAGTGGCATTCTTTGGTATGGCTATGGTGTAGTCTAGGTTTACTTTATCTTCTGAAGATTCAGACATGGTATGTGTGAAGTCTTTGGAGTTTCAAAGCAGGATGGAGGTTGTCTACTCAAACGTGGTTGTTGAATCAAGTCTATGAGAGCATGAAACTCTTGTTCTGCAAAGGGATAAGGTTCTTCTAAGTGGCAGAAGGAGGAGCTAAATTCAACAGTTGGATGTCGTATCAAAATGTTTTGACATCTAGCTTAACATCAGAGTCTCAGCTGGTGATGTGGCACATCAGCTTAAGATAGGGTGATCTACAGGAGAATGGAAGTTATGGATGCTTCAAAAAGGTCTATCTCATGCAGTTTGTAGGAGCTGTGGATGGGAAGATGTTACTGTCATACCTCAAATTTTGACCACTAAGATTTCCCATCATTGTGAAAATCATCATCACAATATGGAGGAACCATCATACTTCATCAGTCTCCCCAAAGATGGGTGAGCATTCACTACAATCAAAATTAGGATTTCAAGCCCTCTCAGAGCCTTAGACAAAAGATCAATCAAGGAATGACTTGATCTTTAACTTGTCTAGCCTCTAAAATATCCACAATGGATCAAAAGGACTCCCACTTCAAGGATCAAGCACAAGGCTGCTTCCTTCTACGTGGATTAAGTCTCAAGATCGACAGTGTCACCAAATTAGGGTTTTGGTCGACCAGGGCCTCCAGATGGAAAATTTTCATCTGGGCACAAGCCAATGATCCAAAACCTAACCTAATATACTCCATGGAACCTCATGGACCCAATCATCAAGTCAATTTTGCCTCAAGGGATGCATACATCAAAAATCAGGAATTAGGGTTTCTTGACCTAATTCACCCCTAAGTTGACTTTTGGGACAAACCATGAGCCAAGACCTCAAGAGAGGGTTTGAGGGTCTCTAATGCACTATATTGATCCATTTGGAACAATGGATTAATCTAAGAAGCTTGAGCAACAAGTCTCAATTTCATCTGCACCACAATTAGGGTTTCGCGAGGAAAGTCAACTGTAACTTTGACTTTTGACCAGGACATGCTCCCAAACCCTAAGACATGATTAAATATACCCTATAACACCCATGGAACATGTCCATCAAGTTTGATTTAGGTCAAGGACATGATTTCCTGAAGAATTGCACAGTTTGGAATTCATTTGATAAAAAGTCAACTGTGCACAAAAGTCAACTTTGACTTTTTGAGATTTTTCACCAAAATAGATTTTTAACCCTAAAATGATGTTAATGTATGATTTGAATCATCATTCATCAAGAAAAATCAAGAAAAGTGGGATAACTTGTAAAAGGGGTAACCATAAAAACTTAGAAAATTTTCTAAGTTAAAAATAAAGTGACAAGGACACCAACTTTGGAGGATCATAACTCCTAAACCACAAAGCCATTTTTTTTCATCCAAAGATGGATTTGTAGCCCTCATTACCCTCTACAAAAACTTCAACTAGACCTAAGTCCAATTCATTAAGGATTTTGAGTTAGTGAGTGATCAAAATGGCTGAAAAGTGAAAATGTCACTTTTTCCAACACTTAGTGAAATTTTCACTAAGTCAGAATCTACCTTCACTTTTTGCCAAATGTAGAGGGATTTTTCACTTGGATTCAAAAGAGATCAAAACCAAATATGTTCAAACAGTTGTTATATCATGTAAGGGCTTTCCAAAATGGTCAAGAGCATTACCAAATTCAACTTACACCATGAGATATGACATTGGCAAGTTGCCTTGCTGAAATCTGTCAAAGGCAAGGCAGAATTTGCAATTTTGCTCGATTTGCCAAAATCAGCCAAATTCAAATGCTCCTATCCACTTGGACACATCTGAGGATTGAATCTAAAGGGGACAATCACTGAGCCAAGCCTCCAAAGTCCATGGAACAAGAAATAGCATGTTGAACCTAGAATGGCCAAAATAGGGACAAGACTCCAATTTTGGATTGAAGCATTCAATGGAAGCATCAAGGTGGCATGGACTGAGCCATTCTCATCTGAAATCAGTCAAGACTTATCCAAGACCAAGGGAACCAAAGCTCTGTGCCCTAACCTCTAGTCAATGTCTAGAGGAGACTTGGATTTTCATTTGCCAACATTGGCCAAACCTACTTACCAGTTGCCATTCACTATTCCTTGCAAAACAAACTTGCTCTACTATAAATAGAGCTCAATTGTGATCAGTTTGAGTACACCAAAGCCATCTAACAGATGCTTTCCTCAAAATCTCTTTCTCTTGGCAAAAATGCCTTTCTTAGCAAGGTAGCTATCGGGTTTTGAGTTTGAGAGCTTTTCCAATCAAACCAATCACTCACACACCTCACATACATCATATAGAAGTGATCCAAACACTCACATAACATCTGGAACACTGATTTCACAAAATCACCAGCCAATTACTCAAGTTCTTGACAGTTTTGCAGTTGAGGTGCCATCTTCAACTCCAAACCATTTCAATCCATTCCAAGCACTCAGACACATCACTTGGTACCTAGGGAAGCTATCCACATCATTGGAACCTAGCTGTAACACCTCTAACACAAATCACGATCACCAACTGCAAGTGGTAAGCATGAGCTCTTCTAACTCTATGATCCATGCAATTTTTGCTGCACAATAATTTGGCCATATGTTCATAATCATGCATGGAATGTTTTCCCTCAATTAATTGCATTGTTTGAATCGTGTATCAAAAATCCTGGCCTTCATGCAGAAATTAGGGTTCTTGAGGATTTTTCAAGATTTCTTGTTATGTATTTAATTTAAATGAAATTAATGGACATAGACATGATCGTGAGGTTGAGACAAGCATAATGATATATGGATTGCATGTTATAATCAAGTATTCAGGGAGATTGGATAGAAAATACAAATCAGCCAAACCCAGAACACGCGCGTGTTCTTCAGCTGTTCTTGGCGCCTTTTTTGAATTTTCAAATATTTGAATTTTGTAATTTTTGTTTAATTGATTCAAAAATTAATTTCTCTCTGAGTTTTAATGATTTTGAGTTGATTCTTTTTTTAATAATTCAGAAAAATGTTAAAATGTTTTATTTTCCCAAAAAATCAAAAAAAAATTATTTATTTCATATAATTGATATTTTTGCAAAGAATTAATATTTTAATTGTTTTTGACATTTTAAATATTTTTTCCACATTGATTTTGCAACTTTTAATGCTTTCTAATTATTTTGTAGGTCAATACTTAATTTTTGAAGCATTAATCCAAGATCACAATTTGTTTTCCATATGTTAAACAATTTTGATCATTTTAATTGAATTTTTATTCAATTAAATACATCTTTGAAAACAAATTAGGTTTTTTGGATTAATTCAACCCTCATAAATCATTTTCAAAACACTTTTGGGCCTCTAATAGAGTGTAAGACCCAATCCTTTTTTGACCAAACCATTTTTGGGCCTCAGTGCATTGTATAAGTCCCGATACCGTCAAAAATAAACGGCGCGATCGTCACCTTTTGAAAAATAACCTTTTGGGCCTCTCCTCGAGCTATAAGACCCATTCAAAACTTTTGGGCCTCTAATAGAGTGTAAGACCCAACCCCCTTTTAACCAAACATTTTGGGCCTCACTTATTGTATAAGTCCCTCCGCGTTAAAAGAAAACCTCTGCGCGATCGCCATTTTTAAACGGAAAAATCATTTGGGCCTACCCTCGTGTTATAAGCCCCACTCTTTTTCTTTAAACTTTTTTGGGCCTCTTGAAAGAGTGTAAGACCCATCCCTTTGTACAGAAAAACATTTTGGGCCTCAGTCACTTGTATAAGTCCCTCTGTACAAATTCAAACAGTGCGCTCACTGATAAAACCCTGGGCCTCTCCTTGAGCTGTAAGCCCCAAATCTTTCTTTTTCAAAGCACTTTCTCTTTTTATTTTGAATATATTGTTGTTTTCAATCTTTCTTTGTTGGACAACTAACCAAACAGCATGGAAGCTCTACAACCGAGTAAGTGGTCATTGCTTTCATTTACCGCTTTCATATACATATAACTGTATTGTGGGGCTGTTTCACTGTAAGTCTTCTTTCATAAACTCATATCAACTGTGTAATAATAGTATAGATATTTTGAGTTTCCCCGGCAACTACGTCTAGAACTAGGTGACGCCGTTTCGTTTATTCTTTGAAATAGACAACTAGATCCCCAATAGGATCACCAGATACAGTCTTCTCTTCGGCTGTCCTCATTAGGAATTGTCAAGAAACTCTATTCCCAGAGATGAATGTATTCTCCGTGAATGGCATCTTTGAGTTTCTTCCAAATTCTCGAACTTTCCTGACTTGATCTATTCCTTGTGAATAGCTTGCCTTGAATTTCTCGGGGTTTGGGGACCCACGGGCTTCTTAAAAGTATCGGCCTCCTCTTGGGCATCGTACAAGGACCCACAGGCTTCCTAAAAGCAACCTCGCCTCCTCTTGGGCTTAGTACAAGGACCCTACGGCTTCTTAGAAGTATTCACAGCCTCCTCTTAGGCTTCGTATAATGATCTCTTCCTCCGGGAATGATAGCCTCCTCTTGGGCTTCGTACAAGGACCCGTCGGCTTCTTAAAAGTTTCCAGCCTCCTCTTGGGCTTCGTACAAATTGTCCCGACGACCTCCTAGAGGTATAGGAACAGAACTTAATCATCTGCATAGAACAGTCCTTTCATAGAGTCTACTACTGTTTCTCAAAGCATAGTACAAAAGATGAAACTCTAGACTTGGACAGTCTAATTTCCTTGAGTCTCAAAGACATTCTCAAGTGACCCCTTCGTTAAATAGGAAGGAAACCCGTAGACTCGGACAGTCTCAATACCCTTCGAATTTCTCGATTCCTTAAAGAACAGGAATAACCTGGATCCTTGGATCAAATCCTTGAGTACAACATTGCTCATATAAGAACTGATTTTCTCTTTTAAAATCAATATACTGGACCTGTCACTTAAACTGAAACAGTAACCACAACCTCCTCTTGGGCTTTGTACAAAGATTCTCCCCAGTAGAGTCGAACAACGTTTAGCCTCTCTCTCGGACTTTGTACGAGACACATAAAAGATTCCCTCGTTGAGTCAATCACCCTTTAGCCTCCATCTCAGGCTTTATACGAGATACAAAAAGGTTCTTACTGAGCCAAACGAATTTTAGCCTCCATCTCGGGCTTTATACGAGATACCAAAAGATTCCCTCGTTGAGTCAAAAACCTTTTAGCCTCTCTCTCGGGCTTTGTACGAGACAGATATTAGCCTCCTCTTAGGCTTTATATAAGAAAACCACTGGTTAATCCAATTAACCTTTTAGCATCAAAGTTGTGCCTCGTTCACAGTATATAAACTTCAACAACTCCTTCCCCTCCATCTAACTGCTGTAAGCGGCAAGCCTCTGGATCATCTACATCCATGCCAATGTCCCTCTTTTAGCATGAGAAATTCCTAAGGAAAGATAGCATTGCTCTACACTGAGTTAAAGTCTTCTCCTTCAGGTTAAAATCTCGATAAAGGAAATTATGGCATTACCGGATTCACAAATCCCGGTTAAAGTAATTCTCCTTTATAACCAGTCACCCAACAGTTGTGACAGACAAACCCTTCTTTAGAGATGACAAATTCTCTCTAAAGTTGAGACCTTTTAGCTTCATATCTTGGGCTTTGAACAAGATACAAATCACCTTTCGCTTCATGTCTTGGGCTTTGAACAAGACACCAAAACACCCATTTCCTCCCATAGAATAGGAGGAACTACGAACGCTCTGATTTCCCTGTTTCGGTAAACGGGAATACGTAGGCATAAGATTGAAAGAAAAATCTTAGCGAGCACACTAAACAAAAAAACCCAAATCCCATACTCTCACATCAAAAAGCATCAGTCCTAACATCCTAATCCTTGTTCCCCGCCAGAAACCTTCTGTCTAGATAAAAAGAAAGAAACTGTATTGGCGAAAATACAAATAACCAGTACAAAGGCCCCCCACATTGATAGCATCCGTAACCTAAGAGACCGCTGTTTAAACTCAGTATGCAAAGCAAGGTTAATTGGAGACATCTATTTCCCTTTCTTCATCAGCTCACAATAGGATAAAAAATTAATCGACCTGTAGTTTAAGCTCAAACCGCAGAGAGCGACCAACGCTTAAGAACCGCGTCCAAAATCGCTCACTACAGAAAAATGGCGCCCACCGTGGGGCCGTTCAAAGTTAGATCTAGGTACGGTCTTCCTTTTCATCTCTTGAGTGAATACCACAGATTGGGGCTTCCGCCGGGGAACCCAATTTCTGTCAGGAACTTAAGATTCATAGCTTTAAAGGTCTAGGATGATTAGGACAAATATATATACCACTTTTCCTAAATGCTATACGTGTTTATTTTTCTGCTAATGGGAATGCGGGTGATGCCGTATGTGGAAAGATTGATTATACACTTAAGATAAGTGATGGCGACGGGGTCGACCATCAACCTCAGTGGAGGCTGACCAACGCAACCCATTCTCTCACCTAGACAATGGGCTGGTTGTTAAGTCTGAGGAGCTGAGGAGTCAAACCCTTTCGTAGTGCGGAAACTATCAGAAATAGTTGTTACGCGATACTACCCTCATTTGAGGCTGGTGATCTATTCTCGGTGAATGGCACTTACTCTAAGATCGCTCTACAACTCGCTGCTGATCCGCTTGTTGTTTTGCTTTCCTGGGAGGAGCTGAGGATAATGAGTACAGGTACAAAAATCACCCTAGTATAAACCTTTGGGGGATGGGTAGAGCCTTGACTTCATGACAACGACCCTTTGACCCCATGTTTTTTCTATGTTTTTGTGTGCTGCATTCATGCATTCATTTAAAAAACATTAAAACATTAAAAAAAATCTTCTCTTCTAGTCTCTCTGTTTTTCAAATTAAACTAAGACTGTGATTGCAAATATCAGAGAAAGGAATTGCACTAATGGATTTCGGCAGAAGGAGAACTCATACGTACACCTTCAAGGTTCCAAAACTAGAGGATTTGAGAAGGTTAGCAAGGATGATCACTAACCCAGAGGCTTTCAGAGCCAAGCACGGAGGTTTGCTACCACTGTTAAGAGTCCATGTGATTGAGGGAATCATGGATGCGCTCATTCAGTTTTATGATCCAGTTTATCACTGTTTCACATTCCCGGATTACCAGCTAGCACCAACGCTGGAGGAGTATTCTCATCTGATCGATTTACACATCACAGATCGAGCTCCATTTTTTGGACTGGAAGAAACTCCAAAGAATCAGACCATTGCAAGAGCAATTCATTTGGACGAGTCTGAGGTTAGGACTCACCTAACTACTAAGGGTGGCATCCAAGGTTTGCCAGCCCAGTTCTTGGCAAAGAAAGCCCGGTATTTCGCCAGTATAGGAAGCGTGACTGCTTTTGAAAGCATCTTTGTCTTGCTCACCTACGGGTTATTTTTGTTTCCCAACATCAATAACTTCGTCGATATCAACTCCATTAAGGTTTTTCTCATTGGAAACCCTGTGCCGACTTTGCTCGCAGATGCGTATCATTCTGTACACTTGGGAAATTTGTACAGCGGAGGGGAGATCACATGTTGTGTACCTCTGCTTTACAAATGGTTTATCTCTCACTTGCCCAAGTCTGCTACTTTTTGGGATTGCAAGAGTGCCTTACGTTGGTCGCAAAAGATCATGTCTCTTACCAACTCTGATATAGATTGGTGCAATAGGATTTATGAGGGAATCAAAATTATTGACCGTTGTGGAAACTTCCCCAACGTACCCCTCATAGGAACTAAAGTAGGAATCAACTACCATCCGGTATTGGTTCGCCGTCAATTTGGATACCCGATGAGACACATCCCACTGGGTGTTCATCTGGAAGGTCTTTTCTTCAAGGAATGAGAAAACGACAGAGCACTAAAGATGGAAATAATGCATGCTTGGAAGCATGTTCATAAGAAAGGACGAGAGTCTCTAGGAAAATCGGACTGTGTCTCGGTGGAGCCTTATCTCCATTGGGTACAAACTAGAGCTCTCAAGCTAAAAATGCCTTATGCTCGTTACAGAATTCTTCCGCCGAAGGAATCTGTCATGTACTTCATGACGGAAACTGAAAAGCTTCAGGTTACTCTCAACAAAGTTCAACGGGAGAGAAGGTCTTGGAAGAACAAGTACCGCACCCTCGACGTAGAGTGCATCAAAATACAGCAATTACTGAAAGAAAAAGATGCTCTGATTGAAATTTTGGAGCAGCATGCTGTAGAGAATCAAGATGACCAAAGGAATTTGCTCGCTCCTTTCACTTGGCAAAGGAATGACAACCCGACAACAGCCCAAGAGCCCCGGTCAAAGAAAAGGAAGATACCAGAATCAGCACCCGATTTCTCTTCAGAGAGGACTCGGGACCCATTAGCTTAGGTTTCTGTTTCTGCACTTTGTAATCTACTGTAGTTCCGTTTCTGTAAACCTTTGAATTCAATAAAAAGGGGTTTCCCCACCGTTTGATATTTGCAATCTAATTGTCGAAGTTTATTTTTATTAAACCAAAAAACAATTAATATAATCATTGTATTCATCATTCTCACATCGCGTATTCTTCTTACCTACGAATCTCACGTTTGTGTCTCGGTTCTAGATTCAAACTGTCTCATTCGTATAATACTCGGGCCAATCGTCAGAAAAAGATGGATGATCTTGAGGAAGAAAACAGAGAGTTGAAGGAAGAGATCGACGCTTTGAGAGAGGATATGAGAAAGCTTCGTAACGACATGCAAGCCATGGCGGAAGCTCGGCTACAACGAACTGTGATCTCAGAGATCACCTCAACGCCCATAGTAGAGAAGTATGATCCTAGGTATCAGATGCCGAAAGATCATCCCTGGGGCATGCCTGTTAACTATATCCCGGAAGGATATGTTCCGCCGATCACTGAGGATCAGGGAATCACAACAGAAGCCGCTGGGCCTGAAGGTTACAAACTTCGGGAAAGCGAAGATGCCAGGGGCATACTGAAGACTCCTGAAGGTTACAAACTTCGGGAGACGCCAAGACTCACTACCGTAGTTACGGTACCACCCCCTGTGGTGCACACTATCCCGGAAGGGTAGATTCCACAGACACCTTCTGGTAAGAAGGAAACTATGTTTGACAGAATGGAGGAATTCCAGGAGCAGTTCTTGGAAATGCAGAAGGAGCTGCAAGCCATTCGCGGTCCGGATCTATTTGGAAAGGACGCCGCAGACCTTTGTCTGGTCCCAAATGTGAAAGTCCCGCACAAATTCCAAGTGCCTGACTTTGAAAAGTACAAGGGTAACTCTTGCCCTCAGAGCCATCTGGTGATGTACGCTCGGCGAATGTCAGCTCAGACGGAGAATCAGGACCTACTGATTCACTACTTCCAGGATAGTTTAACCGGTGCCGCACTCAAATGGTACATGGGTTTAAACCGTGCCACGATCAGCACATTCAGAGATCTTGGCACTGCCTTCGTCCAACAATACAAATACAATTTGGACATGGCACCCGACAGAGATCAACTCAGATCGATGTCGCAAAAGGACAAGGAAACCTTTAAGGAGTATGCTCAAAGGTTGCGTGAAATTTCCGCTCAAATTTGTGCACCTCTGGAGGAAAAAGAGATGACAAAGATTTTCTTAAAGACCTTAAGCTCATTTTACTATGACCGAATGGTTGCCAGTGCGCCCAGTGACTTCACCGAAATGGTCGGCAACGTCTTGAGGAAGCCATCCGAAAAGGACGTTTGGTAAAAGACGATGGATCGGCGAGCGGTACCAAAAAATACGGTGGTGCACTCCCTATGAAAAAAGAGGAAGATATTGGGAATATCTCTCTCGGAAAGCAAAGGCGACGTTATCAATCGGTAGCAGCTGTAACTCCTGCTATCAACCCTACGTCTATTCCTACGTATCAACCTCAGGTTGCGCAAAGCCAACCTGACCAACAAAGGACACAACAGCCTCTTCAGCAGGCTCGTCCTCCATATAACAACAACCGTACAACACGGCCACCAGGATTTGATCCTATACCCGTAACGTACGCAGAGCTGTTTCCATTACTACTGGCTAAGGGGCACATTCATACTAAATCTCCTCTTACAGTACCGAAAAATCTGCCTTTTTGGTTTAAGGTGGATCAGACATGCCCTTATCATCAAGGAGGTCCAGGGCATAACATAGAGACTTGTCTCAATTTCAAGTCCGGCCTGCAAAAACTTGTTAGGAGCGGGGTCTTATCCTTCAAGGATACAAATCCTAATGTTCTCACAAATCCGCTGCCTCAACACGAGAAGGCTGCAGTCAATTTGATAGAAGGAGAGACTAACGATGTCTATCAAATTCACGATGTACTCTTGTTGAAAACCAATCTGGTCAAGATGCATTGTAGACATAGTGGATATGACCATGTGCCACCTCATAACTATCATCAGTGTGATATCTGCTCTAAAGACAATCAAGGATGTTCTGTAGTGCAAGCAGCTCTACAGGAACAAATGGATCTCGGATGGATCTAAGAGCACCGAGTTCGTGGAGTTAACATGGTTTACACGAATTCCAACGTTATTCAGAACCATGATATCTGTGTGATGAATGCCAACTTGGTGGCAATGTACTCAAGGCAAAGCCAGTATCATAATCTACCGCGGCACGATTAAAGTTCCTGTCTGATTTGCTCGGTAAACAAACAGGGATGCTCTTTCATACAGGAGGCCCTCCAGCGTCAGATGGATCTTGGATGGATCCAAGACTACCATGATAGGAATCCCTATCAGATTAATATGGTTCAGATCTTCGATATTTGCGTGATGAATACCAACCTGGTAGAGTTACATGCTGAGCAGGTCCGGCTCGGATTCTTAATGTCACATGACTATCAAAGCTGTAAAGCGGGTTGCGAAAACGATCGAGGTTGTACCCTTATCCATGAGGCACTTCAGCACTTGTTAAATCACTGGTGGATGCCAATTTATATGGATGAAGATACTCAACAGATTAGTATCAATAACAGAAACCCCACTCGGCGTCAGAGTCAGGATGTTCGATCTGTGGAAGCTAAACTAGTGAGGTTACATTGTATTCAAAGTGGGCGTGGCCAGGTGCCACCGCATAACTATGAACGTTGCGGCGTCTATTTGGAAAGTAACCAAGGGTGTTACTTTGTGAGAGCAGCTCTTCAGGGTCAGGTAGATCGTGGAGAGATTCGCCCGTATCCGGGTTCTGGACCCATCAACTGGACGCCGAACTACCTTGCCGAGCAAGTTGAGGATGTTGTCACGATCTCTAGTCATCACAGGACCAGGGATATTTTGCCATTATCCCTCTACTTAACGAATCTAAAGTTCCCAACCGGGAACGAATCGAGATCACTTATGATGGTCAGAAAAATCAGAAGGTTCCCATAATCATCTATCTACCGGGACCACTACCGTATGAATCAGCTAAGGCTATCCCTTACAAATACGGTGCAACGATAATTGAAAATGGAAAGGAAATTCCATTACCCTCCGTCATGAATATTGCAGACATCAGTCGTGTAACACGGAGCGGTCGAATCTTCAACCGAGGAGTTGGAGAACTTAACAAAGAAAAGGAACTTCAGACGGAAGTTCCCGATCCACCAGTCGGTCAATCCAGTAATCCCGACCTTTCGAAAAATGATGATGAGATGCGGAAGCTCATCCAAAGGAGTGAATACAACATTGTTGATCAACTATTACAGACTCCTTCAAAGATCTCGGTATTATCACTGTTACTCAGTTCAGAAGCCTACAGGGAGGCTCTACAGAAAGTCTTGGAGCAAGCCTTTGTAGAACAAGATGTAACCATCAGACAGTTCGATAGCATTGTCTCTAACATCACTTCCTGCAATAATGTGGGATTTAGTGATGAGGAATTACCTGAAGAGGGTCGCCGTCATAACATGGCGCTCAATATCACAGTTAACTGCCAGGACGATGCTTTAGCCAGCGTACTGGTAGACACAGGGTCATCCCTGAATGTTATGCCGAAGTCCACTTTGATACAATTATCATTCAAAGGCCCTCCGATGAGAATCAGCGAGGTCGTCGTCAAAGCGTTCGACGGATCCAGAATAATAGTTATCGGCGAAGTTGATCTTCCCATAACTATCGGTCCTCACACTTTCCAAGTCACTTTCCAGGTCATGGACATCCGGGCAACGTACAGTTGTTTATTAGGAAGACCTTGGATACATCAGGCTGGAGCGGTCACTTCGACCCTCCACCAAAAGCTAAAATTCGTCAAGGACGATCAACTTGTCACAGTTTATGGGGAACAAGCCTTGCTTGTAAGCAACTTGTCATCATCTACTGGTATAGAACCCGAGGAGGTTATTGGAACGCAGTTCCAAGCACTGTCGATGAGCGAGAACAATCAGTTCAGGGGAGGAACCTCGATTTCCTCATACAAAGATGCTATCAAAGCAGTCGAGAGTACCGATACAATAGGATGGGGACAGCTTGTCGTTCCTACTGACAATAAAACAAAGAAGGGTCTTGGTTTTTCCGCAACCTGTACCCAGACAGCTGCCAGCGATGAAAGTCTTCATCCCCTTCAAAATTTCTTCCACAGTGGAGGTTTCCTTCACCCAGTGTCTCAAGCAGTATATGCTATTAATGAGGAAGATCCCTCTGACACAGATGAAGAATGGAAGTCCTATCTTAATGAGGACGGTTATATGTCTCAGGAAGAGGTACCTATGCCTTTTTGCTTTCCCACAGAAAGTCCGAGATTTATACCACGGCTAGACATCGAAATGATATACGGAGATTGTGATCCAAAAGGATGCCGTGCTCCACCAAATTCATTAGAGGAGGACACTCTGATGAAAGACAACTTTGACCACAATTACTATGGCCCAATGGATGGTCTGCCAATGTGGCAACCTTATCCAGGAAACTTGGGGCAAGAGAATCAGCCGAGTAATGAAAATCAGCTGAGCATCATTGAACAGAATACCTGTGTACCCACCATGTCATGGGATCAACACTCAGGTCATTCGAAAACTACTCAACATGAAGATGAATTCGCAACGTTTGCAGGACTTGAATTCATCAACTATGCTTTTCCCGAGGTCAACGTCATCGAGAGAGATGACTCCTCCAGTTCCAAAGAAGTTTGCGACACTCTGGGACAACCGAGTGGAAAATATGACTATATGGTCAAGTACACCGCTCCCGAAATCTCTCGTATCAGGCTCGAAGATATCCAGCCTACTGGATGGGGAGATACAGCTGAGAGCACAAATACTATGCAAAATGCAACTGAGGAATTCTCCTACGACAATTCTGCTTGAGAGACAGATTCCAATGATCCCGATCCACCAGAAATCAGAGTCATTTCTGAAGACAAATCAAGGAAGGTGCCAGACTTTGTGAATCACCGAGGAGTTCGCCGCCAATGGGTTGCTGTCGAGGTTCCGAAGATCGTTCACCAGTCAAAGTAATTGCCATCTTTAACCTTTCACCCTACCCAGGTGAAACAGATGTTTTGATAGGGCTCGCTTTCTGTAAATATCCCTCTTCGCTTCGCCCAAAGCGATAGAGTTTTGTTTTATAGGGTTGTAGTTTCAAGAATCGACTTGTTCATTAATAAAATAACGTCGTTCTGTAATTTTCGAATTAATTGTTGTTTTCTCTTTTTGTTTTTTCAGAAAATGGTAATCCTAAAAAATAATTCAATAATAAAAACAAGCAGTAAAAAAAATATACACTGCACACACTTGCATTTTCCTCTATCTCTTCTAAACACGAATCATCACGTCATGCAGATTGCTTGTTTTAAACCCCGTTGAAACATACGATCCGATGCCTTCTCCCAACTTTGAGTTCCCGGTATTTGGGGCTGAAGAAGAAGTTGACAACGAAATTCCAGAAGAGATCTCCCGACTACTCAGACAAGAGGAAAGGTCCATTGAACCTCATAAAGAGCCGTTGGAAACGGTAAACTTGGGTTCAGAAAAAGAGAGAAAAGAAATCAGGATTGGGGCACTGCTCAGTCCAAATGCCAAAGAGAGTTTGATAAAGCTTATCAGAGAATTCCCCGATGTATTCGCTTGGTCCTATCAGGATATGCCAGGGTTGGATACCAGCATCGTGGAACATCACTTACCGTTGAGATCGAAATGTCCGCCAGTGAAGTAAAGGTTGAGACGCACTCACCCGGACATGGCCATCAAAATCAAAGAGGAGGTACAGAAACAGATTGATGCGGGTTTCCTCGCCACGTCAGAATATCCTCAATGGTTAGCCAATATCGTACCTGTTCCGAAAAAGGATGGAAAGGTCAGAATGTGTGTCGACTACCGAGATCTGAACAAGGCAAGTCCAAAGGACGACTTTCCTTTACCACACATTGACATGCTGGTGGACAATACAACAAAATTCAAAGTCTTCTCCTTCATGGATGGATTCTCGGGCTATAACCAGATCAAAATGGCGCCGAAAGACATGGAGAAAACTTCGTTCATTACCCCATGGGGTACCTTTTGTTACAAGGTAATTCCGTTCGGTTTGAAGAACGTCGGGGCAACCTATCAAAGGGCCATGACTACTCTGTTTCATGACATGATACACAAAGAAATCGAAGTGTATGTCGATGATATGATTGCAAAATCAAAAACAGAGAGTGAGCACATTGAACATCTGTCAAAATTGTTCGAACGTCTAAGAAAATTCAAGCTCCGCTTGAATCCCAACAAGTGCACCTTCGGTGTCCGTTCAGGGAAACTATTAGGGTTCATCGTCAGCCAGAAAAGAATTGAGGTTGATCCTGACAAGGTCAAGGCCATTCAGGAAATGCCTTCTCCGAAAACTGAAAAACAAGTCAGAGGATTCCGGGGACGGTTGAACTACATCTCCAGATTCATATTCCTTATGACCGCCACGTGTGCGCCGATTTTCAAATTATTGAAAAAGAACCAGGATTGCATTTGGTCAGAAGATTGCCAAACCGCCTTCGACAGTATTAAGGAATATCTATTGAATCCTCCGATTCTATCACCTCCAGTGGAAGGAAGACCACTGATCATTTACCTCACAGTTCTGGAGGACTCAATGGGATGTGTACTTGGCCAACAAGACGAAACCAAAAGGAAAGAGTCTGCCATTTATTATCTAAGCAAGAAATTCACCGACTGTGAAACTCGGTACACGATGCTTGAGAAAACTTGTTGCGCTTTGGCTTGGGCAGCCAAACGTCTTCGCCAATACATGATTCGTCATACTACTTGGTTGGTCTCCGAAATGGATCCAATCAAGTACGTATTCGAAAAACCTGCTCTCACGGGAAGAATTGCCCGTTGGCAGATGCTGTTATCAGAGTATGACATAGAGTACCACGGTCAGAAAGCCGTTAAAGGAAGTATTTTAGCTGATCATTTGGCTCATCAACCGATTGACGATCAAGAACCAATCGGGTTTGACTTCCCAGACGAAGATGTCATGTATCTAAAAATGAAAGATTGCGATGAACTGTTACCCAGTGAAGGGCCAGAACCAGGTTCCCAATGGGGACTTATCTTTGACGGAGCAGTTAATCATTACGGAAATGGAATTGGGGCAATCATTGTTACCCCTCAGGGTACCCACATTCCTTTCACTGCTAGACTTACGTTCAAATGTACGAACAACGAGGCCGAATACGAAGCTTGTATCATAGGTCTCGAAGAAGCAATTGATTTAAGGATAAAAAACTTGGACGTATATGGCGACTCAACTCTGGTTATCAATCAGATAAAAGGAGATTGGAACACATACCAATCAGGATTGATTCTTACAAAGACTATGCAAGAAGGTTGTTACCCTTCTTCAACAGAGTTGAGTTTCATCACATCCCTCGTGAGGAGAATCACATAGCTGATGCATTAGCCATTCTCTCTTCCATGATTAGTGTAGGTCAATGGAACGACCTACCTAAGATCGACATAATGCGCCTTGAAAGTCCCGCTTACATCTTCACGATTGAAGCAGTCATAGACGATAGACCTTGGTATCACGATATCAAATGCTTTCTTCAGAAACAAGAGTACCCATCTGGGGCACTCAGAAAAGACAGGAAAACCCTCAGAAGATTGGCTGGAAACTTCTTCCTGAGCGGTGACACTCTCTATAAGAGAAATTTTGACATGGTCTTGCTCCGATGCGTCGACAGACCAAAAGCAGAAATGATGATGAAAGAAATTCATGAAGGGTCCTTTGGCACTCATGCCAACGGACATACAATGGCGAGAAAATTTTTGAGAGCAGGGTACTACTGGTTGACCATGGAATCCGACTACTACAAGTACATGAGGAGGTGTTACAAGTGTCAGATATACTCCGACAAAATTCATGTACCGCCATCACATCTCAAAGTTCTTTCTTCCCCATGGCCATTTTCCATATGGGGAATCGACATGATCGGCATGATTGAACCTAAGGCTTCAAACGGACATCGGTTCATCCTAGTAGCCATCGACTATTTCACCAAGTGGGTCGAAGCAGCGTCATTCGCCAATGTAACCCGGCAAGTGGTGGTCCGATTTATCAAAAACAATATCATCTACCGTTATGGAGTTCCAAGCGAGATCATTACTGATAATGGATCTAACTTGAACAACAAGATGATGAGAGAGTTGTGTGCAGAGTTCAAAATCGAACACCATAATTCGTCTCCCTACCGACCCAAGATGAACGGAGCGGTAGAAGCGGCTAACAAGAACATCAAGAAGATCGTTCAGAAGATGGTTGTAACCTACAAAGACTGGTACGAGATGTTACCCTTTGCTCTTCACGGTTATCGCACATCTGTCCGCACTTCAAAAGGGGCAACCCCTTTCTCTCTAGTGTATGGCGTGGAAGTAGTGCTCCCCATAGAAGTAGAGATCCCGTCAATCTGAGTATTGATGGAAGCCAAGCTCACCGAAGCTGAATGGTGTCAAAGCCGACACGACGAACTGAATCTGATCGAAGAAAAGAGAATCACGGCACTATGCCATGGTCAGTTGTATCAACAGAGAATGAAGAAGGCGTTCGACAAAAAGGTTCGACCTCGCATCTTCAGGAAAGGAGACCTCGTGCTCAAGAAGATACAGTCATTTCTCACTGATTCGCGAGGTAAATGGACTCCGAATTATGATGGCCCCTATGTGGTCACGAAAGCTTTCTCAGGCGGTGCCTTGAGACTTGCAACCATGGACGGAGAGGAATTTTCCTACCCCACAAATGTTGATGTAGTCAAGAAATACTTCGCCTAAACTAAAAAAAAAACGTCTCGGTGGATTGAAAACCCGAAAGGGCGGTCCAGGCAAAAGTTAGAGACAGAGAAAAAAATCATCCCGATGGATTGGAAACATCACAGTACAATCCAAGCAAAAGTTAGGGATAGTGGCAAGTAACTATGTTCAACAGAGGCAAGTCCCTCAGCAGCAGCAGTTACACCATCCATCAGAGGAAAACTCTAGTCAAGGTCATCTTCGACAGAAGCTCAGGATGCCCCGAATTCAAAGTTGGTAGAAGGATAGTGGTTGTTATGTTTCAACGTAGCCCTTTTCCCTGTAAATTACCATTTTTAAACTTTGTATATACTCTTTAGAATCATGCGTTTGGCTGATCTCCATCTCATCAATAAAATTTGAGCCCTTGTGCTTTTGTTTGTAATTCTTATTTGTTTTAGCTTTACAGAACGACGTTGTTAACATGATTAACGATTCTTGAAATAAAACAAAAATGAATTTATCTATTAAAACTTTTTCTGCTTTTAAAATAAAGTCGGCAATTTCTTTTGACTGTTGAACATCAAAGGAACATCGGTCGCTTCTCCAGAAGTAAGCGAACTTCAAAGTGCAGAATAAAAGTACTCCTTCTAGGCCTAGTACGCCTGAATGAAGGGATCGACTGTGTCAGAGACCTTGTTTCGTCTGACACACCTCAGCCGAGTTCTTATCTCCTAATCCCGATCAACATAGCTCCCAACAGGGACTATCTCTCCTAAGAAAGGCAGAATTGCTATCTTGAACCAGCGGTACTTCTTCGCCCTGCAATGGCCGAGTATCCAGTCGTGTTCATCTTTTAGTTTATATGTTGTGTCAGTTTTGTCAGCATATACATACAGGCATCATGCATTATTGATTTACATCCACAGTCATATTGCATCGCTATCACTCTAGTCGGTCTTGTCCCCTAGTGATAGAAGTTCTCTCAATCAAGTTGTCAGTTCTTGCCTCGTCAGGAAACGCTGAGTTTGAACCATCTCGCCTCCAGTGTATCTCTGGATTAGAATCGGCACTCGACCACTTTGATAACTTGAACCTCTGAAAAACCAGAGAAGCCCTCAGTTAACATCACTCTTCGCCATTGAAGATGATATCCTTGCTTTCCCGGATTAAGGAAAATCCACAGAGAAAGCCTCGTAATCAGAGATTCGGCAGCATGCCAGTTTCGCTCCGAAGAGGACACTGATGAAAAGGTCATCGGCACCTCAAAATTGGATCACATCATATGGCATTTCTCCGAGAAGATCTCCGAGAAAAGTATGATGTAAAGACCCCAAACAAATGCAGTCTCTCAAGGGACTCGCATTCCCCGAGTAGAGTCAACAAATGGCATCTCCAACAGAGAAGTTTATACACCTCTACAACTCAGACGGTTGGGTTCCCCAGCAAGTCTGACATCAAAACTTTTTCCGTCAAATGGCATCTCCCCAGGAAAATTCGGCGAGAAGTTTAAAGGAAAGCCGCTACGAATAGCGTCCCTTGTCAGTCAAGTTTATTGACAAAAGAAACTTAGACCAGTTCCTTGGTAGGAAACCAGGATCGAGGGGAGGTTTATTACAAAAGAAACTAAGACCAGTTCCTATGTAGGAAACCAGGATCGAGGGGAAGTTTACCTTTTCTAAGCATCATTGCTTAGTAAAAGAAGATAAATGCGTAAGCTACCATTCATAACCACCATCAAAATTTCGGGTATTCCGATATTTAATCCTCTTGCACCCCGAATGCCCGAATAACTTCGTCATTCACACCTTCGTGTCCAAGAAGATTAAATAGGGGCATCTGTCATACCCCAAATTTTGACCACTAAGATTTCCCATCATTGTGAAAATCACCATCACAATATGGAGGAACCATCATACTTCATCAGTCTCCCCAAAGATGGGTGAGCATTCACTACAATCAAAATTAGGGTTTCAAGCCCTCTCAGAGCCTTAGACAAAAGATCAATCAAGGAATGACTTGATCTTTAACTTGTCTAGCCTCTAAAATATCCATAATGGATCAAAAGGACTCCCACTTCAAGGATCAAGCACAAGGCTGCTTCCTTCTACGTGGATTAAGTCTCAAGATCGACAGTGTCACCAAATTAGGGTTTTGGTCGACCAGGGCCTCCAGATGGAAATTTTTCATCTGGGCACAAGCCAATGATCCAAAACCTAACCTAATATACTCCATGGAACCTTATGGACCCAATCATCAAGTCAATTTTGCCTCAAGGGATGCATACATTAAAAATCAGGAATTAGGGTTTCTTGACCTAATTCACCCCTAAGTTGACTTTTAGGACAAACCATGAGCCAAGACCTCAAGATAGGGTTTGAGGGTCTCTAATGTACTATATTGATCCATTTGGAACAATGGATTAATCCAAGAAGCTTGAGAAACAAGTCTCAATTTCATCTGCACCACAATTAGGGTTTTGCGAGGAAAGTCAACTGTAACTTTGACTTTTGACCAGGACATGCTCCCAAACCCTAAGACATGATTCAATATACCCTATAACACCCATGGAACATGACCATCAAGTTTGATTTAGGTCAAGGACATGATTTCCTAAAGAATTGCACAGTTTGGAATTCATCTGATAAAAAGTCAACTGTGCACAAAAGTCAACTTTGACTTTTTGAGATTTTTCACCAAAATGGATTTTTAACCCTAAAATGATGTTAATGTATGATTTGAATCATCATTCATCAACAAAAATCAAGAAAAGTGGGATAACTTGTAAAAGGGGTAACCATAAAAACTTAGAAAATTTTCTAAGTTAAAAATAAAGTGACAAGGGCACCAACTTTGGAGGATCATAACTCCTAAACCACAAAGCCATTTTTTTTCATCCAAAGATGGATTTGTAGCCCTCATTACCCTCTACAAAAACTTCAACTAGACCTAAGTCCAATTCATTAAGGATTTTGAGTTAGTGAGTGATCAAAATGGTTGAAAAGTGAAAATGTCACTTTTTCCAACACTTGGTGAAATTTTCACTAAGTCAGAATCTACCTTCACTTTTTGCCAAATGTAGAGGGATTTTTCACTTGGATTCAAAAGAGATCAAAACCAAATATGTTCAAACAGTTGTTGTATCATGTAAGGGCTTTCCAAAATGGTCAAGAGCATTACCAAATTCAACTGACACCATGAGATATGACATTGGCAAGTTGCCTTGCTGAAATCTGTCAAAGGCAAGGCAGAATTTGCAATTTTGCTCGATTTGCCAAAATCAGCCAAATTCAAATGCTCCTATCCACTTGGACACATTTGAGGATTGAATCTAAATGGGACAATCACTGAGCCAAGCCTCCAAAGTCCATGGAACAAGAAATAGCATGTTGAACCTAGAATGGCCAAAATAGGGACAAGACTCCAAATTTGGATTGAAGCATTCAATGGAAGCATCAAGGTGGCATGGACTGAGCCATTCTCATCTGAAATCAGTCAAGACTTATCCAAGACCAAGGGAACCAAAGCTCTGTGCCCTAACCTCTAGTCAATGGCTAGAGGAGACTTGGATTTTCATTGCCAACATTGGCCAAACCTACTTACCAGTTGCCATTCACTATTCCTTGCAAAACAAACTTGCTTTACTATAAATAGAGCTCAATTATGATCAGTTTGAGTACACCAAAGCCATCTAACAGATGCTTTCCTCAAAATTTCTTTCTCTTGGCAAAAATGCCTTTCTTAGCAAGGTAGCTATCGGGTTTTGAGTTTGAGAGCTTTTCCAATCAAACCAATCACTCACACACCTCACATACATCATATAGAAGTGATCCAAACACTCACATAACATCTGGAACACTGATTTCACAAAATCACCAGCCAATTACTCAAGTTCTTGACAGTTTTGCAGTTGAGGTGCCATCTTCAACTCCAAACCATTTCAATCCATTCCAAGCACTCAGACACATCACTTGGTACCTAGGGAAGCTATCCACATCATTGGAACCTAGCTGTAACACCTCCAACACAAATCACGATCACCAGCTGCAAATGGTAAGCATGAGCTCTTCTAACTCTATGATCCATGCAATTTTTGTTGCACAATAATTTGGCCATATGTTCATAATCATTCATGGAATGTTTTCCCTCAATTAATTGCATTGTTTGAATCGTGTATCAAAAATCCTGGCCTTCATGCAGAAATTAGGGTTCTTGAGGATTTTTCATGATTTCTTGTTATGTATTTAATTTAAATGAAATTAATGGACATAAACATGATCGTGAGGTTGAGACAAGCATAATGATATATGGATTGCATGTTATAATCAAGTATTCAGGGAGATTGGATAGAAAATGAAAATCAGCTAAACCCAGAACACGCACGTGTTCTTCAGCTGTTCTTGGCGCCTTTTTTGAATTTTCAAATATTTGAATTTTGTGATTTTTGTTTAATTGATTCAAAAATTAATTTCTCTCTGAGTTTTAATGATTTTGAGTTGATTCTTTTTTTAATAATTCACAAAAATGTTAAAATATTTTATTTTCCCAAAAAATCCCAAAAATATTATTTATTTCATATAATTGATATTTTTGCAAAGAATTAATATTTTAATTGTTTTTGACATTTTAAATATTTTTTCCACATTGATTTTGCAACTTTTAATGCTTTCTAATTATTTTGTAGGTCAATACTTAATTTTTGAAGCATTAATCCAAGATCACAATTTGTTTTCCATATGTTAAACAATTTTGATCATTTTAATTGAATTTTTATTCAATTAAATACATTTTTGAAAACAAATTAGGGTTTTTGGATTAATTCAACCCTCATAAATCATTTTCAAAACACTTTTGGGCCTCTAATAGAGTGTAAGACCCAATCCTTTTTTGACCAAACCATTTTTGGGCCTCAGTGCATTGTATAAGTCCCGATACCGTAAAAAACAAATGGCGCGATCGTCGCCTTTTGAAAAATAACCTTTTGGGCCTCTCCTCGAGCTATAAGACCCATTCAAAATTTTTGGGCCTCTAATAGAGTGTAAGACCCAACCCCCTTTTAACCAAACATTTTGGGTCTCACTTATTGTATAAGTCCCTCCGCGTTAAAAGAAAACCTCGGCGCGATCGCCATTTTTAAACGGAAAAATCATCTGGGCCTACCCTCGTGTTATAAGCCCCACTCTTTTTCTTTAAACTTTTTTGGGCCTCTTGAAAGAGTGTAAGACCCATCCCTTTGTACAGAAAAACATTTTTGGCCTCAGTCACTTG
Organism: Lathyrus tuberosus; assembly: GCA_022829125.1. NCBI lineage: Eukaryota > Viridiplantae > Streptophyta > Magnoliopsida > Fabales > Fabaceae > Lathyrus > Lathyrus tuberosus. The sequence continues at coordinate 4,740,021 of JALAZF010000403.1, read as the reverse complement.
TATAAGTCCCTCTGTACAAATTCAAACAGTGCGCTCACTGATAAAACCCTGGGTCTCTCCTTGAGCTGTAAGCCCCAAATCTTTCTTTTTCAAAGCACTTTCTCCTTTGATTTTGAATATACTGTTGTTTTCAATCTTTCTTTGTTGGACAACTAACCAAACAGCATGGAAGCTCTACAACCGAGTAAGTGGTTATTGCTTTCATTTACCGCTTTCATATACATATAACTGTATTGTGGGGCTGTTTCACTGTAAGTCTTCTTTCATAAACTCATATCAACTGTGTAATAATAGTATAGATATTTCGAGTTTCCCCGGCAACTACGTCTAGAACTAGGTGACGTCGTTTCGTTTATTCTTAGAAATAGACAACTAGATCCCCAATAGGATCACCAGATACAGTATTCTCTTCGGCTGTCCTCATTAGGAATTGTCAAGAAACTCTATTCCCAAAGATGAATGTATTCTCCGTGAATGGCATCTTTGAGTTTCTTCCAAATTCTCGAACTTTCCTGACTTGATCTATTCCTTGTGAATAGCTTGCCTTGAATTTCTCTGGGATTGGGGACCCACAGGCTTCTTAAAAGCATCGGCCTCCTCTTGGGCATCGTACAAGGACCCACAGGCTTCCTAAAAGCAACCCCGCCTCCTCTTGGGCTTAGTACAAGGACCCTACGGCTTCTTAGAAGTATTCACAACCTCCTCTTAGGCTTCGTATAATGATCTCTTCCTCCGGGAATGATAGCCTCCTCTTGGGCTTCGTACAAGGACCCGTCGGCTTCTTAAAAGTTTCCAGCCTCCTCTTGGGCTTCGTACAAATTGTCCCGACGACCTCCTAGAGGTATAGGAACAGAACTTAATCATCTGCATAGAACAATCCTTTCATAGAGTCTACTACTGTTTCTCAAAGCATAGTACAAAAGATGAAACTCTAGACTTAGACAGTCTAATTTCCTTGAGTCTCAAAGACATTCTCAAGTGACCCCTTCGTTAAATAGGAAGGAAACCCGTAGACTCGGACAGTCTCAATACCCTTCAGATTTCTCGATTCCTTAAAGAACAGGAATAACCTGGATCCTTGGATCAAATCCTTGAGTACAACATTGCTCATATAAGAACTGATTTTCTCTTTTAAAATCAGTATACTGGACCTGTCACTTAAACTGAAACAGTAACCACAGCCTCCTCTTGGGCTTTGTACAAAGATTCTCCCCAGTGGAGTCGAACAACGTTTAACCTCTCTCTCGGGCTTTGTACGAGACACATAAAAGATTCCCTCGTTGAGTCAATCACCCTTTAGCCTCCATCTCGGGCTTTATACGAGATACAAAAAGGTTCTTACTGAGCCAAACGAATTTTAGCCTCCATCTCGGGCTTTATACGAGATACCAAAAGATTCCCTCGTTGAGTCAAAAACCTTTTAGCCTCTCTCTCGGGCTTTGTACGAGACACATATTAGCCTCCTTTTAGGTTTTATATAAGAAAACCACTGGTTAATCCAATTAACCTTTTAACATCAAAGTTGTGCCTCGTTCACAGTATACAAACATCAACAACTCCTTCCCCTCCATCTAACTACTGTAAGCGGCAAGCCTCTGGATCATCTACATCCATGCCAATGTCCCTCTTTTAGAATGAGAAATTCCTAAGGAAAGATAGCATTGCTCTACACTGAGTTAAAGTCTTCTCCTTCAGGTTAAAATCCCGATAAAGGAAATTATGGCATTACCGGATTCACAAATCCCGGTTAAAGTAATTCTCCTTTATAACCAGTCACCCAACAGTTGTGACAGACAAACCCTTCTTTAGAGATGACAAATTCTCTCTAAAGTTGAAACCTTTTAGCTTCATATCTTGGGCTTTGAACAAGATACAAATCACCTTTCGCTTCATGTCTTGGGCTTTGAACAAGACACCAAAACACCCATTTCCTCCCATAGAATAGGAGGAACTATGAACGCTCTGATTTCCCTGTTTCGGTAAACGGGAATACGTAGGCATAAGATTGAAAGAAAAATCTTAGCGAGCACACTAAACAAAAAACCCAAATCCCATACTCTCACATCAAAAAGCATCGGTCCTAACATTCTAATCCTTGTTCCCCACCAGAAACCTTCTGTCTAGATAAAAAGAAAGAAACTGTATTGGCGAAAATACAAATAACCAGTACAAAGGCCCCCCCCCCACATTGATAGCATCCATAACCTAACAGACCGCTGTTTAAACTCAGTATGCAAAGCAGGGTTAATTGGATACATCTATTTCCCTTCCTTCACCAGCTCACAATAGGATAAAAAATGAATCGACCTGTAGTTTAAGCTCAAACCGCAGAGAGTGACCAGCGCTTAAGAACCGCGTCCAAAATCGCTCGCTACAGTTACATGTCTAGATGCTTAGTGGATCCAAGATGTCTTGCCATGGTGCAAGTAGTTCATGTGACTTAAAGATATGATTTCATTGGTAGATCAGTTTATCTTGTGGGAGTTCTGAAGAAGAGTGAGATCAATCAAAATGTGGCATTTGGTTGGTTTCATAGTGTGCATTCAAGTAGGATGCTTGAAATTGATTGCTCTTGTGCAGAAGAGTAGTTAGTTGAAAATGTAAGGAGGATCTGGTTCTCTTGAAGCTTGTGGCAGAAGTTCTCAGTTTATGGAAGATTACCTCTTTTGGTGGATGAGAGTTTATTTCTCTCTGGGTTTCTGAAGTTCTCTTTGTTCAAGATGGTGGCGCAGTGTTGTGCTGATAGTAAGTCCAGTGGTGGAGCATATCAAGAACCATGGTGTGTGGTGTCTATGATGTGTGAAGGATGTCCTCACTGATGTTAGAACATTTTTGGGTTAGTTATCCTTGGAAGAGGATTTCAAGTTCTGTGAGGAACTGGTTACCTGCATCGTTTCTAAGAAGTATCTACCTTGTCATATGGGAGAATAATGGAGTAGGAGAACTATCTTGGAAGTCTGATGTAAGGGTTTTGGGAAGACTGAAGTGGATCATGTGTTGGTTGCATGAAGGTCTGGATTCTGATGCGTTCAGAAGTGGATATTCACCAGAAAATCAGAAGTATTCCAGGTTATCATACGGGAGAATGATGAAGGAATGACTGTCTTGAATTATGGGGTGTCTATCTCAGTTGCTGGCCTTGGTAAGGTCAGTGGAAAATCTTGTGAAAGGGATATTGCCCCTTGCTGCAAGTCATGCTAGCAGTGGATCAGTTTGGCAGCTATGAAGTTCTGGAGCATGTATATGATATCTGACATCGTTATAACAAACTAAGGGGCCCTGTGCGTCTCTTTTAGGAATGTGAAGCATTCCGATTCAATTGGGTTGTGTCTCAGGGAACAAGAAGGTCTATACATGAGAATTCAGAAGAAATTCGTGTGGTGTATGGATAGTTTCTGGATGAGAGGGATCAATGGAGCTTTGATCTCAATCTAAGAGTTTGTTATGGTTGGATGGTGATCCTAATATTTCCTCACGGGTAGCATGATGGCGTTCATGTGTGAGTGATTATTGGTTCTTGTCAGAAGAAGCAATAAGAGGGTTGATGATTGTGTTCAGCAGGTAGTTTGGACTAAGGGTGCGCTCTTGAAGACATGAAAATGTGTCTTATGTTTTCCATTCATTAGCTTAGTGTTCAATGGAGGAGCACTGGTTATCTTAGATAGGGGGAATTGCTCCTTGATCTAAGATGTATTACTGCGAGGGTGAAATTGAAGCTCTAGTTTGTATTGTACGTCAAGCAAGCTGTGATTATGTGTCTATCCTGGGAGGATGAGATGTCGAGAAGGATGTCTTGACATATTTGTATTGTTGCAAGTTGGGGGAGACTTGGCAATGCAAGTTACATGGTTCTTATTGGATTCTTAAGAATCATTGGTTGAGTCTGGAGAAATTTATTTTTCTCTGCAGACTGTGAAGATATTAGTCAATACAGAAGCTTTCTTTGGTGGACAATGTCTGACATGATGTTAGGACAAGTGGTAAAAGTAACTGGTCTTGTGGTCGGTGGATAATATGCGTGCTTATTACTTCTGGACGGTTTTTTCAAAGAAGAAACAGTTAAAGCACTGTTGGTCGGTACGGATTGGTTTCTGATGAAGTTACAACATTAGATTAATGACCTCATTGAATTGACCATTGTTATTGTCAATAGGTCGTTACACTCGAAGAAAAATTCTTGGGTATTTAAGGGAGTTCTTAGAGCAGTTTGTCTCAGACTGTGTTTTCTTTGTGGTGTATTCAAAATGTCTTTTGTTCAAATCTGGATTAGTATTGGTTGGGTATGGGAATGTCTTGGTTACCTTTGTCAATTTTTGGCTAAAAAGGGGGAGTGTGAGTCTCAGATACACGGGATGTGTGTGTTGTTCGTGCAGTTGCTTTGCAAGAACATTGAACAAGGTGTTGGCTTTATCATCTTGTTTTTCCTCTTGTGTCTTGTGACTTGAGTTAAAGATCAAGTTGTGTCTTGTGACCTGAGTTACATGCTTTATATACTCAGATTCACGAAGTCTACAACTGATCTCTGGAGGGGGAATGTGTTTGAAAATAGTGTCCAGGGTTCTGGTGTTTCAGACTTTCTTCTTATCTCCTTAGGAGTCTCAACTCCTGGACCTTTCTCAACTTCACTCACCCTAGGAAGATGAAGGTTGTGTTATCTTCCTCCTCATGTACACTAACATGAATCCAACATGCTCAATATTCCAATCATAACCGCCATTCAAACTAAAAGGTGTTTTAGCCAAAATTTGTTAAAAAGGGGAGATTGAAAGCACCTTTGGTTTGACAGAATTTTGGTAAAACAATTCTAATGATAAAGATGAAGAAATCTGGCCTGAACAAAGATGTCAAAGAAGATGTCTTAACCTGAAGACATGACATCCTGAAGTACTGCACTGATTTAGCAAGTGTTAAATTTGTAACAAATCTGCCAAGAGTTAATGCGCATGGATCAAGGACCAAAGATAGAAAGCCCAAGATTGCTGAAGACTATAAAAGAAGACTTAGACCTAGGATTTCATATGCCTTTTGTAACCTAGTTCTGTTGTGTAAGAAACAAGGGTTTAGGGTTTTGAGAGTCGTTGGCTCTCTAGGTTGTAAGTCTCCCTTTGTATCAGTTGATGCATTGTGGCAGATATAGGTGTCACACAGATCCATAAGCCTTGAGATATTGGATTGTGTATTGTTCTTGGATGAAGCTTTTAAGCAAATTCGAGTTAGCTTGTTTGTCAAGAAAGCTTGACAAATTTCTGTATTGACAGGGATGATGTAAAAATCACAGTTGGTGATTAAGGGAAGTGAGTGGGGTATCTCATATCAGAGTTGTAAACGTTAGAGTTTACCTTTGGTAAAGATGTTCATTGGGTAGTATTTAGGATAAAGTTGTAAACGGGGGAGTTTAGCTTTGTAACAGTTCTACAGATAGTGAAGTCTTCTTCCTGGATTAGTATCCCCCAGATGTAGGTGAGTTGCACCGAACTTGGTTAACAAGTGCTGTGTTCTTTATCATTCTGCAGATTTACGTTTTCTGTTGGGGTTCATGATAAACATGTTGGATCAGATGTCGTGACATCTGTGATTGTGATTCTGCAGCTCTGATATTCAAGGTATCATTCTGCTGTTGCGCCTCTGTGTTTTAATGAATATGTAGCACAATGTCTTGACAAGTGTTAGGACATCTACTGTCTGCATATGCCAGAATTTCATATTATTTTGTTAATTAAATTAATAATTATAATTAGGGTTTAATTTGGGATAATTAGGGTTAATTTAGGTTATCAGGGTTTTGAATAATTAATTTGTTAGATTTTAGATTTTATTTATTTAAATTATTTAGTTAAATAATTTAGGTTATTTAGGTAAGCCTACCCCTGTGCACCCTTATTCACGTAACAGACTCATATTTGCTTTGGGCTTTTCTTTTTAGCTATTAACACCCCTTCATGCAAGCCTAATTGCTATGGCAGTATAAAATGCACCCCCTATAGATTGATTAATTTATTTTGTTTTATTATTTTGTTAATTAAATTAATAATTATAATTGGGGTTTAATTTGGGATCATTAGGGTTAATTTAGGTTATTGGGGTTTTGAATAATTAATTTGTTAAATTTTAGATTTTATTTATTTAAATTATTTAGTTAAGTAATTTAGGTTATTTAGTTAAGCCTAAATGATAATTTTGGGTTTATTCTAATTAAAATTCTAATTTCCAATTTTAAGGTTATCATAATAGTTCAATAACAAATGTGGGCTTGTTTAATTTAGTTAATTTTATAATCAAATAATTTAAGCATTTAGGTTTTTTTTAATTAATAAAAAGGGTTTATTCAATTAATTTTATTTAATAAAAAAAAGTTTTATTTAACAAAAAGGGTTTGTTTATTTAACTTTTATGGTGAAAGGGTTTACTTAATTAATTATTTCATAAAGGGGATTGTATTTATGGTTTATTTAATTTCTATATTATTAAAGTTTTATCTAATTAATTTTTATAATTAATGAAAGAGGGGTTTATTTGAAATGAAGGATTTTCTTTAAATATTTGATTAATATAATTGCTTTTTATAATTAATAAAAAGTTTTCATTCTATGATGAAAGGGTTTTATTTAAATAATTAAGAAAAAAGGGTTTTATTTACAATTAAGTAAAGGGCTATTTAAATTAAGTTCATAATAAATAAAAAGGTTTTTATTATTTAATTATTTTTATGATTAAAGGGTTATTTATTTAATCCTATGATTAATTGGGATTTTATTTAATTTATTCTATGACTAATAGAGTGGGAACTATCTTAATTATTTTATAATTTGTAAAATTGGGGTTTAACATGATTAATCTAATTGGGGTTATTTAACTTATTTAGGGCCCGTTTGTTTTGGCTTTTTTTAAAAATGATTTTTATAGTGTAACATAATTTTCTGAAAAACAAAATTTACAAAGAAACTTTTCATAAAAGCTTCAACTGAAAATTTGATTTGAATAGTTATTCTTAAAATGTTATTTTAGGTATTTCATCATTTTATCGAAATTTTTTTTTGGATATCAAAATTTCAAAAAATCACTTAATTTTGAAGCTATTTCAAATAGCTTTTCATAAAAATCATTTTTGAAATACAACTTTTTGAAAAAATTGTGATTTTGACTATGTTTTTATCTTCAATAATGTATATTTATGTTATAGAATGTCAAAATTAGCCTTTTAATTTATAAAAAACAAATTAAAAAAAATTATAATATTTTGAAAAACATTTTTGTAGAATCCATTCTCAAAAATACAAAGAAAAAATTTATTTTTTTTAAAGCTGAAACAAACTGGCTCTTAATCTTATGATTGGAATTAAGACCTTAACTTATAAGATGGTTGAAGATTTAAGGATTATTTAAAACATTGGATTAAAGGGCGTGAGATTACTTTGCTAGGGTTTAAGGTCTAAGTTGCAAAGGCAATTAGTTGGGTCAATAACTTATTAATCTTTTGGTTTTTGATAAATATTAGGGATACATGGAATTAGGGGATAGACGTGGGTTTAAGTGGGATAAGCTATGGGATAGAAAGGGATAAAAACTTTGGGATAGAACTCTTAGAATCCAAGAGTATAAACATAGGGCTAGGGATAAAAGTTTTATAATGTAAATGTTATATTATTTTTATAATCAAATTTAAAGGGATATTTTTGCAATCTCAAAGGGATAAAGGGATAAAAAGAAATCCAATGATCGCGACTGTTAAATAGTAATTCGGGGGGTGTTTTTATCGTATCCACAGAGATTGTGTGATATTTTGATGCTTGCCGTTCAATAGTCGAAACGTTTTAAGTAAGGGGTTTTCAAATTGTTCTTGGTTTTGTAACATCAATTTTGGTAGCAAAGAAGTAAACTATAACAAAGATGTTGTAAGTTTTATAAAAGCATGTCAAGATTAGATTTCGCTAATCCTTTTCATAAATATCCGATTAATCAAGCATATGAACTTAGTTCCGATCAATACAATAGCGTATCCTCTCGAATAAGTTTATGTCTAAAGCAAATTCGTGAGTATCGTTGTTTAAATCGTTAGATGATGTCTCACGCTAACAATCGAAACAACAACCGTTAAGACAATACAAAGCGAATATTAAACCCCAAATCCATGTCTAGAGTTTGGTTTTTAAGAGATGAAGATATTAGGTCAAGATTTGGAAAATCTATGTCTAGAGTGATTCAAACCACAAATACATCATTAAGAACAAACAACTTCATCATATATTGATAATCAACCTTGTTCATATACAAAAGATCAAAAGAAATACATATAAGCAAGATTAACTACCTCTAATCTTAACACAAGAGGTGTTTAGCTACGCATTTTCATGGTAGCTTGGATAACAAGTTTCAAGAGGAGATGAAAGAGCATCCGCGTTGAATAATCGAGATCGGATGTGACTTCAACTTCTCTATGTGAAAAATCAGTCTTGGATGATCAAAACTCGGAAAAGTATGTTTTGGTGTGAAAATATCAAGTTATGATCTCAAGAAAATGTAAAAAACACTTTATAGTATACTTGGGATCTGATACATTCGCACTGCGAATGATCCATTCGCCTAGCGAATGAAGAAAATGGCACCTTAAGTGCCTTCTGAAAGTTAAACCGCCCTTGGCTGTCATCGTAAGTTCGCAAAGCGAATAATTCATTCGCAAAGCGAACCACTCGCCAAAACATTCGCAAAGCGAATTTTGGGTCCTTTTGCCACTACCCTACTCTCTGAGAGCTTCGCCAGAGTTCGCAAAGCGAACTTTCGTTGGGGACTTCGCCATGGTTCGCAAAGCGGACCAGCTGTTGTTTTCCTCTTACTTTGGCAGCTTGCATCAATTCTTTGTGTCTTCTTTCTTTGATCAATTAGTGCACTTTCCTGGTCAATAGCACACAAATTACAAGCACCAAAGGTATAAATATAATGCATGAAGAACAACAATAATTCACTATAAAAATCCACAATTAAGACATGAAAGTAATGAAAAATGCCAAGTATCAAATACAAATATATAACATGTTTGACATCTAACAACTCTCCCCAACTAAGTCTTTGTTTGTACTCAAGCAAAGTATGCCTCTTATTGAAAACAAGAGGATTTGCTCTAGTATTTGATTCCGTCCAAGAAAGGATAAACGACTCAAATAAACAACAATTGTAACAAAGCACAATTACACAATCCTAGAATCGACAATGGAAAAGAACTTGATTCTTAAAACAAATCTCAGACAATGTTTCTAAAAACAACTAAACCATCATGCTTATGTCACTCTAACACTCCTCTTCGAAAAAGGATTGGAGGAAATTAACGCGTTTGCAACCGCGGGGCAATTTCGCTCAAATGACAAATGAAGCAAATACTAAGCAATTCATACAATATCTAATCGATCGCAAGAAATTATGGAAACAAAAGATCACTAAGGGCTTTTATCGGTTGTAACTTGGCCGGGGTTAAAAACAAGGGACATATGTACACGGCCATTGAAACTAGAAAGGGTAAAGACTATGAAGAGCATTCTTTTTCAAAATTTTCAATCTTGTTCAATCCTTATTTCTTTCTTTCACAATGCATTCTCTTCTTTTGATTTTCTTTTCTTTTTGTTCTTTTTCGTTCTTTTCTTCTTTTTTTTTCTTTTCAAATTCTTTGTCTTAGAATGCATTGTATCACCAAATCCTTTTTCTCTTTTCAAAACAAACCATTCTCCCCATCTTCAACATTGCCATAATCTTAGCTTAAATGCCCTTCAAAACGGGTTAAAATCGGGTTCATGATTCAAACAAAAATTTCATTTCGGCTCAAAAGAGGTTTCAAATACGCGCACACTCACAAGGTGACTTGAAGTGTTTTTGGAATGGTGGTTATACTCAAAGTGCACAAACATTGCCTTGATCATTTCTATGTTTCCATAATTTCAAAACAACAAGCAAGATAAAGCATGAATTATAAGTATACAACAACATTCATCATCAATCCAAAGCATTTAGTATAACATGGAGGTTTCTCACTTTTGTGGTTTTTGGACCTAAATGACACAAGCAATCAAATAGAGTTGTAACAAGAAACAACATTTTCATTTGTACAAAGGCAAAAAAGTTCTAATTCATTCTAAATTCTATAACTAGGTAACTATGTACCTGTAGCGAGCGATTTTGGACGCGGTTCTTAAGCGCTGGTCGCTCTCTGCGGTTTGAGCTTTGACTACAGGTCGATTCATTTTTTATCCTATTGTGAGCTGAATAAGGAAGGGAAATAGATGTCTCCAATTAACCCTGCTTTGCATACTGAGTTTAAACAGCAGTCTGTTAGGTTACGAATGCTATCAATGTGGGGGGGCCTTTGTACTGGTTATTTGTATTTTCGCCAGTACGGTTTTCTTTCTTTCTAGGACCTTCTAGCGGGGAACAAGGGTTAGGATGTTAGGACTGATGCTTTTGAATTACTGCTTTTGATTGATGGAGATATGGGATTTGGGTTTTTTGTTGATTGCGCTCGCTAAGATCTTTTCTTTCGATCTTATGCCTACGTATTCCCGTTTACCGAAATAGGGAAATCAGAGCGTTCGTAGTTCCTCCTATTCTATGGGAGGAAATGGGTGTTTTGGTGTCTTGTTCAAAGCCCAAGACGTGAAGCTAAAGGGTAGTTTGTATCTTGTTCAAAGCCCAAGATGTGAAGCTGAAAAGTCTATTTGTGTCTTGTTCAAAGCCCAAGACGTGAAGCTGAAAGACCTCGGCTTTAGAGAGAATTTGTCATCTCTAAAGAAGGGTTTGTCTGTCACAACTGTTGGGTGCCTGGTTATAAAGGGAGGATTACTTTAACCGGGATACGCGGATCCTAGCAATGCCATAATTTCCTTTAAAGGGGATTTTAACCTGAAGGAGAAGACTTTAACTCAGTGTAGAGCAATGCTATCTTTCCTTAGGAATTTCTCATGCTAAAAGAGGGACAGTGGCGTGGATGTAAATAATCCAGAGGCTTGCCGCTTACAGCGATTAGATGAAGGGGAAAGGAGTTGTTGATGTTTGTGTACTGTGAATGAGGCACAACTTTGATGCTAAATGGTTGATTGGATCAACCAATGGTTTTCTTATACAAAGCCTAAGAGGAGGCTAGTATGTGTCTCGTACGAAGCCCGAGAGAGAGGCGAGAAGGTTTTAACTTGACGATGAAGTCTTTTGGTGTTTCGTATAAAGCCCGAGAGAGAGGCTAAAAGGGGTTGATCCTACAAGAGGTTCTTTTATACTCAACAAGAGAGTGTTTTTGTATCTCGTACGAAGCCCGGGATAAAGGCTAAAAGGTGATTGACTCAACAAGAGAGTGTTTTTGTATCTCGTACGAAGCCCGAGATGGAGGCTAAAGGTTTGACTCAACGAGGGAGTCTTTGTATCTCGTACGAAGCCCGAGATGGAGGTGAAAGGGGTGATTGACTCAACGAGGGAGTCTCTTATGTATCTCGTACAAAGCCCGAGAGAGAGGCTAAACGTTGTTTGACTCCACTGGGGAGGATTTTGGTATCTCGTACGAAGCCCGAGATGGAGGCTAAACGTTTGCTTCGCTGGGAAGAATCATTGAATAAAGCCCAAGAGGAGGCTATGACAACTGTTTCAGTTAAGTGACAGGTCCAGTATACTGATTTTAAAGAGAAAATCAGTTCTTATATGAGCAACACTGTACTCAGGGATTTGATTTGAGGATCAGGGATATTTCCTTCTCTTTGAGGAAACGGGAAATCCAAAGGGTATTGAGACTGTCCGAGTCTGCGGGTTTCCTTCCTATTTAACGAAGGGGTCACTTAAGAATGTCTTTGAGACTCAAGGAGATTAGACCGTCCAAGTCTAGAGTTTTATCTTTTATACTATGCTTTGAGAAACAGTAGTAGACTCTATGAAATGACTGTTCTATGAAGGTGACTAGGTTCTGTTCCTATACCTCTAGGAGGTCGTCGGGACAATTTGTACGAAGCCCAAGAGGAGGTTGGAAACTTTTAAGAAGCCGACGGGTCCTTGTACTAAGCCCAAGAGGAGGCTATCATTCCCGGAGGAAGAGATTATTATACGAAGCCTAAGAGGAGGCTGTGAATACTTCTAAGAAGCCGTAGGGTCCTTGTACAAAGCCCAAGAGGAGGCTGGGTTGCTTTTAGGAAGCCTGTGGGTCCTTGTACGATGCCCAAGAGGAGGCTGATGCTTTTAAGAAGCCCGTGGGTCCCCAAACCCCGAGAAATTCAAGGCAAGCTATTCACAAGGAATAGATCAAGTCAGGAAAGTTCGAGAATTTGGAAGAAACTCAAAGATGCCGTTCACGGAGAAGACATTCATCTTGGGGAGTAGAGCTTCTTGACAATTCCTAATGAGGACAGCCGAAGAGAAGACTGTATCTGGTGATCCTATTGGGGATCTAGTTCAGTTTATTTCTAAGAGTGACAGTCTGAGAAAGGGTTCGAAAAGAATCTGCCTTTCACATCTCCATATTGTTTAACCCCAAGAGGAGGGAAGACTGTGTCTGGTAATCCTATGTGGATCTAGTTTTGACTGCTTAAGAGTGATTGAAACGGCTTTGCCTAGTGCTAGACGTAGTTGCCGGGGAAACTCTAAATATCTATACTATTATTACACAGTTGATATGAGTTTATGAAAGAAGACTTACAGCGAAACAGCCCCACAATACAATTATATATATATATGAGTTTGTGAAAGGAGACTTACAGTGAAACAGCCCCACAATACAGTTATATACATATGAAAGCGGTAAATGAAAGCGGGTAAACACTTACTCGGTTGTAGAGCTTCCATGCTGTTTGGTTAGTTGTTCAACAAAGAAAGATTGAAAACAACAGTATATTCAAAATCAAAGGAGAAAGTGCTTTGAAAAAGAAAGATTTGGGGCTTACAGCTCAAGGAGAGGCCCAGGGTTTAATCAGTGAGCGCACTGTTGAATTTGTACAGAGGGGCTTATACAAGTGACTGAGGCCCAAGAAAGGTTTTCTGTATAAAGGGATGGGTCTTACACTCTATTAGAGGCCCAAGTGAGTTTTAAGAAAAGAAATGGGTCTTACTACTCGAGGGTAGGCCCAATGGTTAATTTTAAAAAGGCGACGGTCGCGCCGAGGTTTTGTAAACACTGTGGGACTTATACAAGTGACTGAGGCCCAAAATTTTGGTATTTACAAAGGGATTGGGTCTTACACTCTATTAGAGGCCCAAAGAGTTTAAAGAAAAGAAATGGGGCTTACAACACGAGGGGAGGCCCATAGTCTTTATTTTCAAGATGCATATTCACTTTTAAAATGCTTAAAAAACAATTAAAAATGAATTTATTCACAAAAATACCAACTATAATAAATAATATAAATTTGATTTTTTTGTAGAATAAAATATTTTACTATTTTTGTGATTTTTCAGAAAAAGAACCAATAAAAAATAAGCAAAATTGAGGGAGTTATTAATTTTCCAAATTATTAAAAAATAATATGAAAAATGAGAAAATACAAAAAAAGAGGGGTTGGGTCTTACACTCCATTAGAGGCCCAAAGTGTATTTTTGTACAAAAGATGGGGCTTACAACTCAGGGAGAGGCCCAAAATATTTTCAGTTTGAAAATGGCGATCGCGCCGAGATTTTTAACGTATCGGGACTTATACAATAGCTGAGGCCCAAAATTGTTTCGTTAAAAAAGGGTTGGGTCTTACACTCTAATAGAGGCCCAAGTGTTAAAAAATGAAAAGAAATGGGACTTACAGCTCAAAGAGAAGCCCAGTTGATTTTCGTTTGAAAATGGCGATCGCGCCAATGTTTTCTTTTAACGCAGAGGGACTTATACAATAAGTGAGGCCCAAAATTATTTTGGTTAAAAGGGGATTGGGTCTTACACTCTAATAGAGACCCAAAAGTTTTGAATGAGTCTTATAGCTCGAGGAGAGGCCCAAGGTTATTTCTTAAAAAGGCGACGATCGCGCCGTTTGTTTTTGACGGTATCGGGGCTTATACAATGAATGAGGCCCAAAAATGATTTGGTCAAAAAAGGATTGAGTCTTACACTCTATTAGAGGCCCAAGTGTTTAAAAAAGATTTGTTAGGGTGAAAATCAAAGAAAACCCCAATTTTATTTTTTAGGCATTTTTTCAAAAAAAATTAAGTAAAAAATGATAAAAATATCAAATAAAATCATTAAATAATGATTAAAGTTTATGAAAAAAAATATTTTATCAACATAAATATTTAAAATCATTTTGGTTTTAAAAATCAAGAAAAAAAAATCATTTTAAAAGCATTTAAAACAATTTAAAACACTATTTTTAAATATATTAAAAATAATATATTTTTTTTATTTTTTTGGATTAAAATATTATGGGGTATGAATTGGAAAATGATGATTTTTTGCTATGTGAAAAAAATTGGTTGAGTTTTGAAAATAAAAAGTAAGAAAAAGAGAAATGATATCAAAATATCATCTCCGACATTTTTTTTTGGGTAAAAACGAGTACCGAAACTTTAATTTTCAACACGTTTTTATCAAATTTCAAACACTCATAACTCTCTCAATTTTTATCGGAATCAAAATCCGGAAATACCTGCCTGACCGATTTTTCGCAAGGAATCCGATAGTATTATTCACGCGCACGGAATATCGACGCACAAAACGCAGAAAAAACTGCTATCGATTAAAAAATACCGTTCCGCGCCGAATTTCCAACACGCGTAACTCTCTCGATTTTTATCGGAATCAAAATCCGGAAGTACCTACCTGACCAATTTTTCGCAAGGAATCCGATGGTATTACTCACGTACGCGGAAAATCGACGTATAAAACGCAGAAATTAAAAAACTAAAACTGTTATCGATTAAAAACATCGTTCCGCGTTGAATTTCAAACACGCGTAACTCTCTCGATTTTTAACCGAATCAAGATCCGCAAAAGCCTATCCTGACCGATTTTTCTCAAGGAATCCAATGGTATCGCACACGTACGCCGAAACTCAACGTACAAAACGCAGCGATAAAAAAACCAGAGCTGCTGTCGTTTAAAACATCGTTCCGCGTAAAATTTCCAACGCGCGTAACTCTCTAGATTTTTAACCGAATCAAGATCCGCAAAAGCCTATCCTGACCGATTTTTTGCAAGGAATCCAATGGTATCGCTCACGCACGCCGAAACTCAACGTACAAAACGCAGCGATAAAAAAACCAGAGTTGCTGCGTGTAAAAACATCGTTTCGCGTAAAATTTCCAACGCGCGTAACTCTCTCGATTTTTAACCGAATCAAGATCCGCAAGAGCCTATCCTGACCGATTTTTCGCGAGGAATCCAATGGTATCACTCACGCACGCCGAAACTCAACGTACAAAACGCAGCGATAAAAAAACCAGAGCTACTGCGTTGTTAAAAACATCGTTTCGCGTAAAATTTCCAACGCGCGTAATTCTCTCGATTTTTAACCGAATCAAGATCCGCAAGAGCCTATCTTGACCGATTTTTCGCAAGGAATCCAATGGTATCACTCACGCACACGGAAAATCGACACACAAAATGCAAAAATTAAAAAATAAAAACTGCTATCGTTGTTTTCGACGCCGTTTCGCGTAAAATTTCCAATGCGCGTAACTCTCTCAATTTTCATCGGAATTGAAATCCGTAAAAACCTAACTTGACCGATTTTTGGCAAGGAATCCAATGGTATTATTCACGCACTCGGAAACTTACTGTACAAAGCAAAAAAACAGAACCGCTATCGTTAATTCGACGCCGTTTCGCGTAAAATTTCCAACGCGCGTAACTCTCTCAATTTTCATCGGAATTAAAATCCATAAAAACCTATCTTGACCGATTTTTCGCAAGGAATCCAATGATATTATTCACGCACTCGGAAACTCACTGTACAAAGCGAAAAAAACAGAACCGCTATCGTTAATTCGACGCCGTTTCGCGTAAAATTTCCAACGCGCGTAACTCTCTCAATTTTCATCGGAATTGAAATCCGTAAAAACCTATCTTGACCGATTTTTCGCAAGGAATCCAATGGTGTTACTCATGCAAACTAAAACTTAATGTATAGAACACACCAATGAAAACAAGACAGAACTGTACATGGTTTCAAAACAACCAAAATTCCACATAAAAACATGTCAAAATGCAAACTGTGGGAGAATCACAACATACACATTAAGGACTACATTTTTAACTCAAGAATTGTTCAATATGATGCATGTATGTGGACAACAAAGGAAAGCATGATTCAAAGAATTCAAGTTGTGAATTTTACCTCTTTTTTGGAGATTTTGGGCAACCTTCCAAGTGCTTTGTTCCAGAAATGATTTGATGCTTTGGACAACCTCAAATGACCTCTTAGAAGCTTTTAGGATGGTTGGAATCGGTTGGAAACCTCTGGAGCAAGTTTGTGCACTTTCTCGCGAAATGGTCAAAAACGGCCAAAATGTCAACTCTCTCAAATGGTGTTCCAGATGTGTGGCACCATTTGGGATAGTTCAAGGATGATATTTAGAGTGTGTTTGAGGTTTTATCTGGCTTGGAAAGTGACTGAATCAAGACATGGCTTGAAAAATGCAAAAAAGTGTCATTTTGAGGTTTTGAGAGGTGACTTTGTGATGTTGTGATTACAGGTCACTTTTGATGGTTTGCACAGCTTACATATGATATATATGAGGTGTGTGTTTGATTAGTTTGAGTGGAATTGCTCTCTAGCTCAAAAACTCATAATTTCCTTACTAATGAAGGCATTTTGGAGTGAAAGAGAGAATTTGAGGAAAGCATCTGTTTGATGGCTTTGGTGTACTCAAACTGAGCACAAATGAGCTCTATTTATAGTAGAACAAGTTTGTTTTGGGATCCACAGTGAATGGCAACTGCAGCAGGTGTTTGTTCCATGTTGGCCAATGGAAATGCAAGTCTCCTCTAGCCATTGACTAGAGGTTAGGGCACAGGCTGTTGGTTCCCTTGGTCTTGGATAAGTCTTGACTAATTTCAGATGAGAATGGCTCAGTACATGCCACCTCTAAGCATCCATTAAATGCTCCAAACCAAAATTGGAGTTTTGTCCCTCTTTTAGGGATTTCTAGGCTTTGGCATGCTTTTCTTTGTTCCTTGGACTTGGGAGGTTCATGGATCAGATCATCCCACTTGGATTTGATCCTTATATGTGTCCAAACTGATGACAAGGCTTGAAAATTCGTGTGGCACAAAAAATGTGCAAATCTGCCTTGTAAAATTCAGCTTCAGCAAGGCCTTTTGTAAGATCCATAACTCCTTGCTCGAGTATGCTACATGGACGTTCTAGGACTTTTCGGAAAGCTTAGATGACGTACTTCAACTTTGATGTTTAACATTAGACCTGGTTCAACTTGGATCATGGAGAAAAACAGCCTTGAAGTTGGGACATTGTGCTGAAAAATGTCAATTTTAACTTTTTAGCCATTTTGATCCAAGCATAACTCAAAATCCTTAATGAATTGGACTTAGGTCTAGTTGAAGTTTTTGTAGAGGGTAATGAGGGCTACAAATCATGCTTTGGATGGAGAAAAATGGCTTTGTGGTTTAGGAGTTATGATCCTCCAAAGTTGGTATCCTTGCCACTTTTTTTCATAACTTAGAAAAATTTCTAAGTTTTTATGGTTACCCCTTTTACAAGTTATCCCACTTTCTTTGATTTTTCTTGATGAATGATGATTCCAATCACACATTAACATCATTTTAGGGTTAAAAAACCATTTTTATGAAAAATCTCAAAAAGTCAAAGTTTGACTTTTGTGCACAGTTGACTTTTTATCAGATGAATTCCAAACTATGCGATTCTTCAGGAAATCATGTCCTTGACCTAAATCAAAATTGATGGACATGTTCCATGGGTGTTATAGGATGTATTTAATCGTGTCCCACGGCTTGGGAGCATGTCCTGGTCAAAAGTCCAAGCTACAGTTGACTTTTCCCGCGAAACCCCAACTGTGGTTCAGATGAAATTGAAACTTGTTACTCAAGCTTCTTGGGTCAATCCATTGTTGCAAATGGATCAACGTGGTATGTTGGAGACCCTCAAATCATGTCTTGAGGTCTTGGCTCATGATTTGTCCCAAAAGTCAACTTAGGGGTGAATTAGGTCAAGAAACCCTAATTCCTGATTTTTGATGTATGCATCCCCTGAGGCTAAATTGACTTGATGATGGGGTTTATGATGTTTCATGGAGCATTTTAGGTTATGCTTTGAAGCATTGGCTCATGCCCAGAGGAAAATTTCCATCTGGAGGCCCTAGTCGACCAAACCCTAATTTGGTGACACTGGCGATCCTGAGGCTTGATCCACCTAGAAGGGAGCAAACTTGTGCTTAATCCTTGAAGTGGGAGTCCTCTTGATCCATTGTGGATGTTTGAGAGGCTAGACAAGTTGAAGATCATGTCATTCCTTGATTGACCATTTGTCTAAGAGCTCTGCGAGGGCTTGAAACCCTAAATCCTGTTTGTAGTGAATGCTCACCCACCTTTGGGGAGACTAATGAGGTACAAAGGTACATCCATATTGTGCTGATGATTTGCACAATGATGGGAAATCTTAGTGGTCAAAATTTGGGGTATGACAGTACCTTGCCAACAAAATCGTGCTTAAATTATATCATTGCCATCCAATCTTGGAAGAATCTTCTTTGATGCACAATCAACACCAACCTAAGTTTCTTCCCCAAAACATCCAAAAGTTGGAAATATTAACTTCCACAAGCATACCAACATAAACAATAAAAAGCAAATTAATAGTTTAAGAGTTGAACATTCGTAAACTGAAGAATTCAACTCTTAATAACAATAATTAACACAAAAGCATACCAACAATTTAAGAGTTGAGCATTCGTAAACTGAAGAACTCAACTCTTAATAACAATAATTAAAACCGAAATATTAGTAAAATTAAAAACAGAAAAATTTACTGAAAAAAAATATTACTAATAATAATAATAATAATAATGTACTGGTGTGAACACACCTACAAAGTCAAAAGTACCACCAAAGGGTACAAGTACAACAATATCCAACATAATCCAACAAAGTGGACAGAGTACATCAATAAAAACTGAAATAAAAAGCAAAATACAAGAAAACTTCACTTTGATGCTCAAAGGAAGTACAAAATCATCACAACAAAAAACCAGTCCTCCTCGGACTCTGAAGCATACACCTCGACCTCCTCATCCTCTAAGCCAGATCCAGAACCAGATACCTCAACATCAACACCATCACCTTCCTCATCAGCATCATCATCAGCATCAGCTATGTCCTCTCCCCCTCCAAATACTGGTCTGGCCTCAGGTCAACCAGCATGTTCAAGGAACTGCTCCCTTGTCTTCATCATATGCTCAGTGGCGGGATCGCAAATCTGTAGCTGCAATACCTGCTGGAGTCATGTAAATCAGTCATGGCACGCCAAGAAGCCGCCATCCACTCCCAGTTATACTGGCATATCTCCTGCTGATAAGGGTAAAAACTCTGAGACCCAGAACCAGAAGCGTCACCACCCCTTGTGTTGGCCTCAGCACCAGCACTCGATGTCCCACCCCTTGTCCCCTTAGGCTTGCAAAACTTGTCGACATAACGATCCTCGATCGCAGAAGGAATAGTGACCTGGTGGCGTGTGGGAATATCAACCCCAGCACCCGCACACAAAGACACGATGAGGCAGGGAAAAACAAGAGGGGCATTCTTCCGAGAAGCGAAACCACCAAGGCCACTCTCCACAATTGCCCTTATCTCATCGGCAATAATATGGGCCACATCTATCTGCACGTTAGTCAAAATACTGTGGAAAAGGTGAGCTAGTGGTATAGGGAAGGTAGACGAATAGGACTTCGGCTTGATGTTAGTTATCACCAAAAGCAATATAAGCTGAGCCAAAGGTTGCATGTCCTCACGCCGGTACCTAATAGCAACCCCAGATGGGTTGAGTCCAACAGTTTTTCCCTGTCGAAGGAGATCTCTAGTCATTTGTGGAATATCTCGGTGAAAGTGCAGGTCCCTATGGTAATCATATATCTCGCTAGCTCTTAAAAGCAGAGGACTTCCAAGAACAATACTAATTGCTCTATGGTCAAATCTCACAACCTTCCTCCCAACGAAGGTTGTCCAACTAAACTGCTCGCCATCATCAAGAAAGGCATTCACATAAAATTCTCGGACAAGCTCAACATTGTAGCTATCAATTGGAGTTATCAGTCGTCCCCATTTTTTTTCTTCCAAAAGTGCAGCCACAGACCGATAGCTCCCTCGGTCACTCAAGTTAAACCTCTTTTCTGCCAAGATGGTTTTTTTCCAATGTAAGATACCTTGCTGCTTGTTTGGCACCCCTAAAGTGAGTGTCGTCAAACTGGATTGGCACTTGTCGCGATGTGGTTGTCTTTCGCTTCTTAGCGGGAGTGATCTTTGGACCTATCTGCATAAATCAGCAAATAAAACAACACAAGTAGCAACACAGGTCATTAGAATTGGTAGCCAAAACAAAACCACAACTGAAACAACATAAAAAAATTCAGAGTTCTGATATGTTCGCTCCAGAGTTCGCAAAGCGAAGGCTAGCGAACATTCGCTCCAGATTCGCAAAGCGAAGGTCTGGCGAATGCTCGCCCAGGTTCGCAAGGCGAACTGAACAGCGAACCCGCGAAAATTCAGAAAAACAACAGCAGCCAACAAGTCCAACATTAGAGACCCTTTTACAAAATCATTCTAATCTAAGGTTTGTACAAAATTCAACATGCATCAGCATCCAAACTTCAAAACAGAAGTGAAAACCCTAGAGTCCAAAAATGTCTCTAATGTGTAATCTACAACCCTAACCACAATGTCTAACAGAAATTAGCAAGAAAAAAATATTAAAACATGAGCTTGTAATTGAAATTGGGAAACTTGGTGAAATTTGAGGAACAGTTCACGTGAAAGATTGAGTTCTTGAGAGATTGAGTTGTTTTGTTTGAATGAGAGAGGCAAGAGTGGGAGTAGGGTTTTCCCCCTCACGTTCAGAAAATGATACGGGTCTTGGGCCCAAGTATTGGCCCACCCAAAAAAAATTAAAACCCTTTTTAAACTGAGGTGGCAGCAAACACACTTCCCCTGTCTCGCTGAGTTCGCAAAGTGAACTGGCTGGCGAATGCTCGCCCCAGGTTCACAAAGCGAACGCCAGCGAACATGACAGGTTTTGAAAAAAAAAATTCTGCACTGCTGCCACTTCCTAAACCACTATAAACATCAAACATCATTAAAATAGCAAATAAAGCAATAAATACTTACAGTGTTGGGGTGCCTCCCAACAAGCGCTTGTTTAACGTCAGCTAAGCTCGATGGTCAAATGCAACCTCAAGGATCGCAAAACGGCACAATGGAGGGATTCCGCTCGAAATCACCACCTAGATAAATCTTCAATGTCTGACATTTTACAGTCCAACTCTCATTTGACTTTGTGTCTTCAATGACTATTGCCCCAAATTGGTTGAGCTCACAAATCTGGAATGGACCAGACCACTTAGATTTCAATTTAATAGGGAACAATTTTAATCGAGAATTGAAAAGTAGGACCAACTATGAAATTCTGGCCTATGTAGACAGCAGATGTCCTAACACATGTCAAGACATTGTGCTACATAATCATTTAAACTCAGAGGCGCAACAGCAGACTGATACCTTGAATATCAGAACTGCACACTCACAGATGTCACAACATCTGATCCAAAATGTTTTTCATGAACCCTAACAGAAAATGTAAATCTGCATAATGATAAAGAACACAGTAATTGTTAACCCAGTTCGGTGCAACTCACCTACATCTGGGGGATACCAATCCAGGAAGAAGACTCCACTATCTGTAAACTGTTACAAAGTTAAACTCCCCCGTTTACAACTTCGTACCTAACATATACCCAATGAACATCTTTACCAAGGTTAAACTCAAACGTTTACAACCCTGATATGAGTTACCCCACTCACTTCCCTTAATCACCAACTGTGATTTCTACATCATCCCTATCAATACAGAAATCTGTCAAGCATACTTGACAAACAAGCTAACTCGGATTTGTTTAAAAGCTTCATCCAAGAACAATACACAATCCAATACCTCAAGGCTTATGGATCTGTACGACACCTATATCTACCACAGTGTATCAACTGATACAAAGGGAGACTTACAAGAGAAACCTGCGACTCTCAAACCTAACCCTACTTCACAAAATAGGATTCCTAAGTCTATGTCGTCTTCTCTCACTTTTCTGTCTTGGTCTTGGTCTTCTTTTATAGTTTTCTGCTGGGTTGGGCTTCATATCTTTGATCCTTGATCCACTGCCAATCGCCTTGAATCTTGGAACAGATTTAAAACCAAAACTTGCTGTAACAGTCATGATGTCGAATCTTCATGTTGTGACATTTTACTTGACATCTTTATTCTGGGGCTGAAAACCTCCATGTTGAAACATCTTTCACAACATTTATATTTTACCAAAATTTATACAAAATACTCAGAGCATTCAATCTCCCCCTTTTTGAAAAATTTTGGTTAAAACATCCTTTCAACCTGATGGTGCATGTAGTGGAAAAGTACTTGAAGCAAGTGCTAAGGAAGAGGAAGAAGATAAGATCTAGTTACCCTCTTCATTCCCTTGTGATGCCGGATACATAGAGGATGTAACTCAGATCACAAGACACAACTTGCTCCCTAACTCTGATCACAAGACACAAATATGCATATACCAAGAATGTCGAGGCATCCTTTGAGGCATTTTGCAAATCAGCACAAGACACTTACACCATACACATCTCAGCAGTAACAAGCCATTCTCCCCTTTTTTAGCCAAAAATTGACAAAAATGGCCCATGCACATCCAGACCAAAATAATGCTTACCCACATACAAACAAAACACATTTTATCTTACTCTAAGTAAGATGTTCTAGCTCGATCTTCCTTAAATATGAAGAAGTTATGTGAGTAGAGCAAATCCAAACAAAAGACTAGTCAAGGAGTGCAATAACTGCTGGTCAAGTTAGTTTCGAAAGATTCCACCTTTTCTGACTTGTCTTTGAGCCTACTTCTGAACAGTGTTCTGATGCCTATCCTGCATTTGTCAGGTTTATGGTCCCCACCGCTAGGATTTTCTTAGTCCAAATTTAGTAGCAAAGAATACAACAGAATTTGTTTGCCCTTCCTCTCCATTCGCAGAAAACCAATTTCTCCCAGTTAGCTCCCAATAGATTTCTGTATTGATCAATAATTTCACAATTTTATGATTACAATCTACAAAGAAAAATAAATTCTCCCAGACTCAATCAATGATTCTTAAGCATCCAATAAGAACCATTTAACATGCACTGCCAAGTTTCCCATAACTTGCAACAATACAACAATGTCAAGACATCCTCTTTGACATCTCAGCTTGCTTGACGCACAAATATAAACTGGAACTTCAACTGCATCCTTACAGTAATTCATCTTAGATCAAGAGGCATCTCCCCTTATCTAAGGTAACCAGTGCTCCTCCACAGAACACTTAAGCTAATGAATGGAAAACATAAGACGCATCTTCAGGTCTTCAAGAGCGCACCCTTAGTTCAACTTACCAGCTGAACACAATCATCAACTCTCTTATTGCTTCCTCTGACAAGAAACAATAATCACTCACACATGATCACCATCATGCTACCCGTGAGGAAATGTATACCAACCATAACAAACTCTTGGCTTGAGATCAAAGTCCCATTGATCCCCCCATCCTGCAACCATCTACACACCACACGAACTCCTCTTGAATTCTCATGTATAGACCTCTAGCTGCTTGAGGCACAAACCAATTGAATTAGAATGCTTCACATTCCACAAAGATACGCACATAGCCCCTTAGTTTGTTATAACGATGTCAGCTATCGTATGCATGCTCCAAAACTTCACAGCTGCTAAACTGATCCACTACTAGCATGGCTTGCAACCAGGGCAACATCCCCTTCGCAAGATTTTCCATTGATCTTACCCAGCTAGCAATAGAGATAGACACCCCACAATCCAAGACAATCATTCCTTATCATTCTCCCGTATGATAACCTGGAATACTTCTCATTTTCTGGTGAATATCCATTTCTGAACGCATCAGAATCCAGACCTTCATGCAATTAATATATAATCCACTTCAGTCTTCCAAAACCTTACATCAGACCTCCAAGACAGTTCTTCTACTCCATCATTCTCCCATATGACAATGTAGATACTTCTTAGACACGATGCAAGTAACCAGTTCATCACAGAACCTAAAATCCTTCACCAAGGATAACTAACCCAAAGATGTTCTAACATCAGTTAGGAAATCTTCCACACATCACAGACACCACACACCATGGATATTGACATGCTCCACCACTGGACTTACTATCAGCATAGTAATCTACACTGAAGATATTCACACAACACTGCACCACCAGCTTGAACAAAGAAAACTTCAGAAACCCAGAGAGAAATAAACTCTCATCCACCAAAAGAAGGTATGCTTCCATCCTCAACCCAGAACTTCTGCCACAAGCTCCCAGAGAACCAGAACCTCCTTACAATTTCAACTAACTACTCTTCTGTACAAGAGCAATCAGTTTCAAGCATCCTGCTTGAATGCACATTGTGAAACCAAACAAATGCCACTTTTTGATTGACCTCACTCTTCTTCAGAACTCCCACAAGATACACTGACCCACTAATGAAATCAGACCTTCAAGTCACATGAACTACATGCCCCATAGCAAGACATCTTGGATCCACCAAGCCTCTTAGTCATGTAACATCTTCCCATCCACAACTCCCGCAAACTGCATAAGATAGACCTTTTTGAAGCATCCATAACTTCCATTCTCCTGCAGATCACCTTATCTTAAGCTGATGTGCCACATCACCAGCTGAGACTTCTGATGTTGAGCTAGATGTCAGAACATTTTGATATGACATCTAACTATTGAATTTAGCTCCTCCTTCTGCCACTTAGAAGAGCCTTCTCCCTTCGTAGAACAAGAGTTCCATGCTCTCATAGACTTGATTCAACAACCAAGTTTGAGTAGACAACCTCCATGCTGCTTTATAACTCCAAAGACTTCAAACCTGCCACGTCTGAATCTTCAAAAAATAAGTAGTCCAAGACTACCCCATAGCCATATCAAAGAATGCCACTTTCCTTAGTAGAGCCGTTAGTAGAAAGCCAGAGATAACTGCCACTTATCCTCGACCTTCACAAATAGAGCAAGATCCATGCTCCAAAGCACCTAGATCATAAATAAAATGATCCAAGCTGTAACCATCAAGATTATGATGTCTTCATCTTCATTTTCAACAGCATCAAAGTCCAGACTAGTTTCTTGCCAGGAAACTCTCCAGAGAACACATGCTTCTGTCACACCCGACTGAAGCCACTTCTTAGGTCACCACGTAAGACTAAAACAGATGCTAAAGCATATGCAGTACCCCTCCCATGATTCTGCACAAACTATAATGATGAGATGTTCTGACATCTTGTTGAACATCAGCAATATTGACTTTCACGGATAATCAATTAAATACTTGTGGATTCCACAAATAGCAATTGATCTTAAATCCTTGTCTAATAACCCTTCTTCACTGCTGTAGCTGAGCTCCACCAGATCATGTCACGAATACTTATAAAGTATTCAATATTTTTGCAAGTATCTTCTTCAAGGACAATGTTGAGATACCAAGACTGCCACCCTTGACTCAAGTAACTAAGACTTTCTCTGAACAAATCTTATTTACCTCAACAATTCTTCAATCAGATTGGATCCACTCTTAGGGTCAAGAGAGATGAGTCCTTCCTTGCTGTTTATGGATGGTGAAAATAAATCACCTCCACTTTCTTCAGATTGTGTTTCAAAGAAACACCTTCTAGTCAGAAGAGTAACTAGAAGACTCCAGATACATGACATAGATGCCTTTATGAGTGGACTTTATAGAATTCTCAAGTATCTTTGACAACCTAGCCGACCAATAATTTATCAACCTCCTAGAACAAGAACCTGATAAACTTAACCCAACTCCTCTCCTCTTCAACTGACTTCAACTGTACCAAGAAACCAAGCTTCCAAGTACCAAGTCATCATACCAGATATCTAACCACAACTCCCTTTACTCCATCACTCCCGACTTTGGAATAAAAGAATGCAGATATCTTCAAATATAGAGGCCGACGATTAAGACCTTCCACCAACTGTCTTCAATAACAACTCCAGAATCCCATAATTCTAGAGCTCTTCAATCAGAAACACATGCAGCGGAACCACCAAGGAACAGATCCTGCTTGCCCTAATAAGATGTCACAACATCCTATAAGACACAACCACAAGATAACTAGCCACTTCTCCTGTAGTTGTTGTAGAATCTCCTCAGCAACATGAACAACCTCTGGGTTGCTCCCTTCGATCCAGAACATCCATCTCATCCATTAATACCCTTGAGTATGTCTGAGTTGATTGATCTGATCTCCAAACTCCTCCTTGTTTAAATGCCAGAAAATATCTCCCAAATATCTCATCCAGAACCAGACAGGATGCCTACTCTGATACCAATTGAAATTCTGGCCTATACAGACAACAGATGTCTTAACACATGTCAAGACATTGTGCTACATAATCATTTAAACTCAGAGGCGCAACAACATACTGATACCTTGAATATCAGAACTGAACACTCACAGATATCACGACATCTGATCCAACATGTTTATCATGAACCCTAACAGAAAATGTAAATCTGCAGAATGATAAAGAACACAGTAATTGTTAACCCAGTTCGGTGCAACTCACCTACATCTGGGGGATACCAATCCAGGAAGAAGACTTCACTATCTGTAGACTGTTACAAAGTTAAACTCCCCCGTTTACAACTTCATACCTAACATCTACCCAATGAACTTCTTTACCAAGGTTAAACTCAAACGTTTACAACCCTGATATGAGATACCCCACTCACTTCCCTTAATCACCAAATATGATTTCTACATCATCCCTATCAATACAGAAATCTGTCAAGCATACTTGACAAACAAGCTAACTCGGATTTTCTTAAAAGCTTCATCCAAGAACAATACACAATCCAATACCTCAAGGCTTATGGATCTGTGTGACACCTATATCTACCACAGTGTATCAACTGATACAAAGGGAGACTAATAAGAGAAACATGCGACTCTCAAACCTAACCTTACTTCACAAAATAGGATTCCTAAGTCTATGTCGTCTTCTCTCACTTTTCTGTCCTGGTCTTGGTCTTCTTTTATAGTTTTCTGCTGGGTTGGGCTTCATATCTTTGATCCTTGATCCACTATTAATCGCCTTGAATCTTGGAACAGATTTAAAACCAAAACCTGCTGTAACAGTCATGATGTCGAATCTTCATGTTGTGACATTTTACTTGACATCTTTGTTCTAGGGCTGAAAACCTCCATGTTGAAACATCTTTCACAACATTTATGTTTTACCAAAATTTATACAAAATACTCAGAGCTTTCAAACTTCCCTACTTCAAACTGTTTGGCCATTATCTTTTTGTCATGGTAAGTTTTGACTCGATCTTTATACAGCTTGTTAGAATCATACGCTTGGAGGCGCAATTCCTCCATTTCATGCAATTGTATATTTCTTCTTTCTTCGCTTAAAGTTGGATCAAAATTTAGAAATTTCAAGGCCCAAAATGCCTTATGTTCCAACTCCACCGGTAAATGACAATTCTTACCATAGACCAATTTAAAAGGCGTGAGACCAATCAGAGCTCTAAAAGCTGTTCGATAGGCCTACAAAGCATCGTCTAGCTTATTTGACCAATCCTTTCTTGAGGATGACACCGTTTTTTCTAAAATTCTTTTAGTTTCCCGGTTTGATACCTCCGCTTGCCTATTGGCTTGTGGATGATATGGTGTTGCAACTTTGTGTTTTACACCATATTGCTCCAAGGCTTTTTCAAGCTGAGTGTTGTAAAAGTGGAATCCTCTGTCACTTATCAACACCCGCGGAGTACCAAATCGAGAAATTTTTTTTTTTTAAATTTTATCATAGTTTTTCCGTCCGCTTTAGCACATGCTATTGCCTTTACCCATTTGGATACGTAATCAACTGCGACCAAAATATACTCATTGGAAAACGATGATGGAAAATGTCCAACAAAGTCGATTCCCCAACAGTCGAACACTTCAATTTCCAACATGTTTTGTAAAGGCATTTCATGCCTTTTTGCAATTCCACCACTCCTTTGACACTTGTCACAACTTTGTGCATGCGAATGTGCATCTTTGAATAAAGAAGGTCAATAAAAGCCCGATTGAAGGACTTTCGTTGCCGTTCTTATTCCGTTAAAATGTCCTCCATAAGGAGAGTTGTGACAATGCCAAAGTATGCTAGTGGCTTCATCTTTTGACACACATCTTCTCAAAAGGTTATCGACACCAAGCTTAAACAAATATGGTTCATCCTAAACAAAAGACTTGGCGTCCGATAAAAAATTCTTTTTTTGATGGTGAGTTAGACCATCCGGTATTAATCCGGTGACTTTGTGATTAGCCGTCTCGGCGAACCATGGTCTAACTTGCACCATATACAACTTTTCGTCCGGAAATTCCTCCTTGACCTCTAATTCCTTTTTGGTCACTTCAACATTTACAAGGCGGGAGAAGTGATCCGCCACCAAATTCTCAGATCCTTTCTTGTCACAAATTTTTAAATCAAATTCTTGTAACAAGAGGATCCAACGAATTAGCCTTTGTTTTGAATCTGGCTTGGTGATCAAATACTTAATCGCCGTGTGATCCGTGTAAACAACTACTCGAGACCCAATTAAATAAGAACGAAATTTCTCCAATGCATACAATATCGCAAGCAACTCTTTTTCAGTTATTGCATAGTTTACTTGAGCTTCATTCAAGACTTTGCTCGCGTAGTGTATAGCATGAAAAATTTTGTTTTCCGTTGACCCAAAACCGCACCCACCGCATAATCGCTCGCATCACACGTGAGTTCAAAATCCATTTTCCAATTGGGTGCGATGATTATGGGTGAGGTAGTCAAACTTTGTTTTAAAGAATTAAAAGCGACCATGCAAGACTCATCAAAATCAAAAGACTTATTTTTGTTGAGCAAATTGCTCAAAGGCTTTGCTATCTTCACGAAATCCTTGATAAACCTCCGATAAAATCCCGCATGTCCGAGGAAACTCCTTATACCTTTTACATTCAATGGTGATGGCAATTTCTCAATAACATCCACCTTGGCTTGATCGACTTCAAGGCCCTTTGAAGAAACTTTGTGGCTAAGCACAATTCCTTCAGTCACCATGAAGTTACATTTTTCCCAATTGAGTACCAAGTTGGTTTCCACGCACCGTTCCAAAACCGCATCCAAATTTTTCAAACAAATATCAAACGATTGCCCAAAAACCGAGAAGTCATCCATAAAAACCTCAATTTTCTTTTCAATCAAATCTGAGAATATTGCTTGCATACACCTTTGAAAAGTCGCCGGTGCATTACACAACCCAAACGACATCCTCCTATAAGCGAAGATTCCAAAAGGGCATGTAAAAGCAGTTTTTTCATGGTCCTCCGGGTTCATAATTATTTGGTTGTAACCCGAATAACCGTCTAAAAAACAGTAGAATTGTTGACCGGAAAGTCGTTCAAGCATTTGATCCATGAACGGGATAGGGAAATGATCTTTTCTCGTAGCTTGGTTAAGCCTACGGTAATCTATGCACATTCTCCACCCGGTTACGGTTCTCGTTGGGATTAACTCATTTTTATCGTTTCGGATAACCGTCAATCCGCCTTTTTTCGGCACCACTTATACCGGACTAACCCATGGGCTATCAGAATGGGATAAATCATTCCGGCATCTAACATTTTTACCAATTCCTTCCTAACCACCTCTTTCATGGTGGGATTTAAGCGGCGTTACGGTTGAGCGACCGGTTTGAAATCTTCTTCCATGAATATTCGATGCATACAATAAGAGGGACTCATTCCTTTTAGATTGAAAAGAGTCCATCCCATTGCCTCTTGATTCTTCTTCAAAACACACATTAATTTTTTCTCCTCCACTGTGGTTAGCTCCGTGCTTATTATCACTGGTTTATGCCCCTCGTCATCAAGAAAAACATACTTAAGATGAGACGGCAACAACTTCAATTCAAGCTTAATTTCCTCATTGTTTTCTTTTTTCAAAATTTCCACCCTTTCTTTCAAAGGAGGAATTTCATCCAATTCTTCTAGCTATCGCAAACACTTTTTGATCTCTTTTTCTTCGGCTTCATCGATACTTTGAAGAGCATTTGTGAGAACTTTTTGCAAAGGGGTTGGAACTTGTAATTGCTCCTTTACTTCTTCAATCGCCTTCTCCATTTCATCTATTCTAAAACAATCGCCTTTATCCTTTTTGTGCTTCATGGCTTCAAATAGATTGAAACAAACCTCCTCATCTCAAACCTCCTAATAAGACCGTCGTCCATATCAATTTCCATTCTAGCAGTTTTCATAAACGGTCTTCCAAGAATCAATGGAGCGTCTTCATCTTCCTCCATTTCAATCACCACAAAGTCGATAGGAAATAAGAATTTGTCCACTTTAACCAATTCATCTTCCGCTACACCGTGAGGATGGGTAGTGGATTTATCGGCAAGTTGCAATGTCATTTGAGTGGTTCTCAATTCCAACTGTCCCAACCTTTTCACAATAGACAAAGGTATCAAATTGATACTAGAGCCCAAATCAATCAACCCGTTGCCAACATAGATATTTCCTATTGTAACCGGCAAAGTGACTCGTCCCAGATCACTTTCTTTCCTCAGGAGAGTACGTTGAATGATAGAGCTACAACTAGCATCAACCATGATAGTCTCTTGATCCGTATACCTCTTCTTTTTTTGTGAGAATATCCTTAATAAATTTTGCATATTCCGACATTTTCTCCAAAGCCTCGGAAAATGGAATGTTTATTTGCAATTGTTTGAAAA
Organism: Lathyrus tuberosus; assembly: GCA_022829125.1. NCBI lineage: Eukaryota > Viridiplantae > Streptophyta > Magnoliopsida > Fabales > Fabaceae > Lathyrus > Lathyrus tuberosus. The sequence goes on along the minus strand of JALAZF010000403.1, from coordinate 4,709,007 downwards.
TATCCATAAATCGAGCATAGTGCCTCACACTATCTTTCTTTGACGGAGCATGAGGATCTGGCAAATGTTGGATTGGAATAGTACTCAACGGTTCCTTCCCCTTCCTAGTATTTTTCAATTTTTCTTCTCTCTTTCTTTTTTCTTCTTCCTCACTTTTTTTTCATTTCATTTTCAACTAAATCTCCCTCAACATTTTTTTCTACTTCAATCTCATCACTATCTTTTTCTTTTTCAACTACTTCCTCCTCCTTCACTACAACTTCACCTATGCCCATGTAAATCTCTCTTCCACTTCTTGTTAGAATAGCCTTACAATGCTCTTTTCGATTTGGTTGAGTATTCGCCGTAAAAGTTCCTTTGTGTTGGTCGGCAAATTGTTTTGATAATTGTCTGACTTGCGTCTCAAGATTCTTTATGGCCGCATCAGTATTCTTCTGATTTGACATTGACATTTGCATAAATTGCGTGAGAGTGTCCTCCATCTTGGTATTTCCACTTGGAACTTGTGAAGGTTGTGTGTAATTTTGGTATTGTTGACGATTTGAAGGTCCGGCTTCTTGAGGTCTCCACGGTTGTTGATAACCTTGATTACCTCTAGGTTGGTAACCTTGGTTGCCTTGTTGGTAAGGTGGTCGAGGTTGGTATTCTTGATTTTGGTTTCCCGCATAATTGACCTCTTCCACTACCGGAGGACAATACCCGGTATGGTGATCTCCTCTACAAAGCTCACAACTCGCTATTATTTGGTTTTTGTTGGGAACTTCATGCATCTCTTTTATTTGTTGTGGAAGTTTTGCCATTTGTTGTGTCAACAACTCCACTTGTTGTGATAACAATTTGTTTTGTGCAAGAATTGCGTCATTAGTTCCCAACTCAAGCACTCCCGCTTTCTTTTGCGAAGGGCCACGGTTATGGTGCCCCTGATGGTCGTTTAAAGCCATCTTGTAAATGATGGCAATGGCTTCTTCGGCACTTTTGCTCATTAAGGATCTACCCGCGGTGGCATCCAACAATGTTTTATGCACCAATTGAAGACCGTTTCTAAAAATGTGAACTTGAGTAAGCTCATCGAAACCATGCCCTTTACACTTTCTCAACATGGATTTGAATCTCTCCAAAGCTTCGTTGAGAGATTCATTTCCACCCTGAGTGAAAACTGCAATTGTTGTTTTAGCCTCCATGAAACGATTGTGTGGGAAAAATCTTTCCAAAAACGTTTCCTCAAGTACGTTCCAGTCCGTCATGATTGCCGTAGATTGGTCAAGATATCATTCCTTGGCCTTCCCAATGAGGGAATGCGGGAATAGTCTCTTAAACAGTGATTCTTCTTCAGCTTCGGGTGCACCAGTTGCTCCCGCAATCTTATAGAACTTAGTCAAGTGTGTAAAAGGATCCCCGTGATCCATACCAATGAAAGGATTCTGATATAGAAGTGAGAGGATACCAGTTTTCATTTCTGAATGCCGACCGTTCTGAGCATTGCGCGAAAATTGTGCAGTGTGTCTCGGACTATTTGTACAAGGTCTTGAAGCAGGTGGTGGTGGTGGTGGTGGAGCAGCCATAGTTGGCGGTAACTATGGTATTTGCGTCGAAGTTGAACTTTCGTCTCGCTCTCGTCTTTCTTTGGCAAGTTGCCTCATCCGCCTTGTTCTGCTATTTAATTTACACACAGTTCTTTCGATTTCAGGATCAAAAAGAAGTTGGTCTGCAGGTAACTTCCCTCGCATAAAACGGAGTCTGCACACTAAACCAAACAAATCAACAGGCTCAAGAAAAAGTTAAACAAGCTTAAAACACAACAACTATTGCAATGCTTGCAATATCAAAAAACAATCCCCGGCAACGACGTCATTTTGTTGAATAGTAATTCGGGGGGTGTTTTTATCGTATCCACAGGGATTGTGTGATATTTTGATGCTTGCCGTTCAATAGTCGAAACGTTTTAAGTAAGGGGTTTTCAAATTGTTCTTGGTTTTGTAACATCAATTTTGGTAGGAAAGAAGTAAACTATAACAAAGATGTCGTAAGTTTTATAAAAGCATGTCAAAATTAGATTTCGCTAATCCTTTTCATACATATCCGATTAATCAAGCATATGAACTTAGTTCCGATCAATACAATCGTGTATCCTCTCGAACAATCGAAACAACAACTGTTAAGATCAATACAAAGTGAATATTAAACCCTAAATTTATGTCTAGAGTTTAATTTTTAAGAGATGAAGATATTAGGTTAAGATTTGGAAAATCTATGTCTAGAGTGATTCAAACCACAAATACATCATTAAGAACAAACAACTTCATCATATATTGATCATCAACCTTATTCATATACAAAAGATAAAAAGAAATACATATAAGCAAGATTAACTACCTCTAATCTTAACACAAGAGGTGTTTAGCTACACATTTTCATGGTAGCTTGGATAACAAGTTTCAAGAGGAGATGAAAGAGCATCCGCGTCGAATAATCGAGATCGGATGTGACTTCAGCTTCTCTATGTGAAAAATCACTCTTGGATTATCAAAACTCAGAAAAGTATGTTTTGGTGTGAAAATATCAAGTTATGATCCCAAGAAAATGTAAAAATACTTTATAGTATACTTGGGATCTGATGCATTCGCACTGCGAATGATCCATTCGCCTAGCGAATGAAGAAAATGGCACCTTAAGTGCCTTCTGAAAGTTAAACCGCCCTTGGCTGTCATCGTGAGTTCGGAAAGCGAACAATTCATTCGCAAAGCGAACCACTCGCCAAAACATTCGCAAAGAGAATTTTGGGTCCTTTTGCCACTGCCCTACTCGCTGAGAGCTTCGCCAGAGTTTGCAAAGCGAACTTTCGCTGGGGACTTCGCCATGGTTCGCAAAGCGAAACAACTGTTGTTTTCCTCTTTCTTTGGCAGCTTGCATCAATTCTTTATGTCTTCTTTCTTTGATCAATTAGTGCACTTTCCTGCACAATAGCACACAAATTACAAGCACCAAAGGTATAAATATAATGCATGAAGAACAACAACAATTCACTACAAAAATCCACAATTAAGACATGAAAGTAATGAAAAATGCCAAGTATCAAATACAAATATATAACATGTTTGACATCTAACAGCGACCTTAAGAGTCTATCGGATAATCTAACTGCAAGTATACAGTCTATCACGTAGTTTTAAGAGATATCGAACCCACAGGGACTAATAATCAATCTACCGTTATCGATTGATGCTATGTAAAGTTAAGGCTAATGATTAAAAAGATTCAGACTGAAATAGGAACGTAATTTACTAAAGGTTTGGAAATAATAATAAAGAGAGGCCAGAATATGGATTCCATGTTCCTCCAGGACTCTGTAGATTTTAGGCACTAAATGCAGCTAGACTATGTTCTGTAGAAAATATTAATTTAAAGACTCTGTCTCACACTCTCTTAAGCTATTGACTAAAGTCACACTCCCTAACCATGAGATTTTGCTCTCGCTCGCTCATTTTAATTAGAAAGCATATTTTGAAATCAATTAGATTCTAATCGATACCTAAAGCGCTCTCGCTGTTTTTAGGATCGATGCCTAGTTTCCACTATCCGGTTCAATCCTCACACTCTCGCGCTATCGACTCGATCCTTAGTTTGCTTTTCAGTCTCGTGACAAAACATTAAGTCTTACAATTGTAAACTAAAACCAAAACAGAATTTTACTATAATTTCACGCCTATTATTTTCTACTGAGTCCCGTCGGTAACGACGGTCCTCATACGCCGGTCTCAAACACGTTTAGCCAGACATTGTTTCGAATAAGAACAACATAAATGCAGTATTTAAAATTAAAGACAACATATTAATAAGTAGAAAAATGCGATAACAATAATAAAATTAAAGCGATAAAAAAACTTGTAAAGTAGAAGTAAAAGAAGAACTTGAAGAAACAATAAAACTTTCGATTAATGCCGGCAACCTTGTTGTTAATCCAAGCCTACAAGAAATAACAAGAACAGAATTTGTGACAATCCCTCGATGTGAGTTATTGTCACTTTTACAAGTAATTTTTCTGCCTAAATCTAGAAAATAAATTCGACAGAGCTTCCACACGACTTGGATGCTCAGAAATGTGGAGAAGCAGCCTATATAGAGAGGTCTAATGAGCATGGTAACTGCTTCTAACGTGCAAAGAAGTTGAGAAGAAACGGGAAAGTGGGAAGAGGGAGTCCAAAATTGACTGCACGTTTTCTGCTACTGCATCATAATGGTGAACGCCATTAGGCCAATGGCGAACGCCATTTGGTCATTCATTAAATGACGTGGACATGGTACATGGCGGACGCCATTAGGGTAATGACAAACGCCATGCATCAGAAAATCCATTTTCTGCATTTTCTTCTGCTTTTCTGCTCCTTTTCTGAGTTCTTCGCGGAATTGCTCCAACACTTATTAAAGCATGAAAAGCGAACAAAACATGACTTAAAAGCGATAAAACAAACTAAAATAACAACGAATAACATGCATTATGAGCCTAAAAACATGATATGTTTTCACGTTATCATCCAACTCACTTAAACTGTAAGTTCTCTTCCCTTGTGTATGAGGCATTTTTTAAAACGAATCTTCCTCCACCCCCATTGTGTGAGGATATTTTCAAGGGATAAAATCAACCAACCAACAAAATAAGGGATGCGAACTACGAAAAATCTGATCCTTCAAACTTGAGGGCACGTAGGCATAGGGTATTAAACCCTAACGAGTACAATAATAATAAAAAACTTAGGGATCCCCTCTTATATTTAAGTCATTTTCTTTATATAATAATAGGAATTTTGTAAATAAATAAAAACAATCAAGTATTCAAGTAACAAACAAACATACCCTAGAATTTAAGGAGGATCCTATTAGATACAATAGAGGTGAGAGGTGCCTAACGCCTTCCTCCCGCCTAACCGACTCCTGAACTTAGCGTCTCACCCTTAAAATTTAGGTTTTATCATTATTTCCCTGTCTCTTATGACGAATAAAGGATGATAGTGACTCTGTCATTTTGCTGGTCGCCTCAATATGCATTCACCTCAAAATTACAACGACACTCGAGTGTACTTGATCACCCTAAATGACACTGTTGTGCCCTTCCCTAAGGGTCTAAGCCACGTGTAGAAGCAATCTCGTGAAATAATTCAGTGACAAGACTGGCATTTAATACGCCTGTTCCCACTCACCAAGCCTTTTGAACTTCTACCAACAAGTAGTTTGTCATGAATATTACGTTTGAGGATGAAAGTGACCCGGTAATCTCAAATCTTCACACTACTATGCAGTGAAAAAAAACATGGGGAAATTGTTTCAAGCCGTTCTTAAGCCCAATTATGAGAAAGCCTAATCCATTTGTGTGAACGTTAGGTTGCTAAAGATCGACTGGTCCTCCAATTAAGAGACTGACACCCAATCATCACCCTCAAATTATTCCCCCGTCAGATCTAATCAAAAGGTCCTCTACATTCCTCACTTGATAGTGCGGGTGGTTCAACTTATTCTCACACTCATACTACTTCTCATTCAATCGTTGATTTGGACGTTAGAATGTTAACCATACAGATCCATCTCGCTCTACGTACCGGAAGCTCACTCCACCATGCCTGAGTCTATTTCACTCCATCATCAACATATTTCTCATTCTTGAATGGAATATAATGTATCACCAAGAAGAAAATGTGATTCTGAAGTGCAACACACACAAACAACTTCTCTCTTTCTCTTCTATGTATGTGTTTAGTTCTAACAAATACATGGCCAACGAATAACTGATAATTCCAATATCATATTTTTCTCACTATGAATAATAACATGAAAAAACAAAATATCTTGTAAGAACATAAAGAGGCCGTTATTATAATCTCACCAAAACAATTATTGCTAAAATTCTCTTTTACATTTTTTCTCTCAAAAAGATTTTTACAATGTTACTATTAATGAAATATAGTGACTTTTATAGACAATAAAAAAAATAGTAAAAAAAAGATACAATTAAAGGAAAAATTTTATGTTTTGTTTTTCTATAATTCTTATAAAAACTCTTGTGTTTACTTTAATTTATATTTATTATTTTATTATTTCCTCTCCTAAAAAAACATATATTTGTGGATAAATTAAGTTAGCCATGTTAAAGCAGTGAATAAACTTCATCTACCCACAATAAAGATTTAAAGTTTCACGATTAGGGGATTTCCAGTGGAAGGTCGGATTTGTCCTCGCAAGACGAGGTTGAACCAAACTAGCCAAGATGTGTGGGAATCAACACACTATCCACTCAAATGGAAAGATAGAATTGATCTTAGTCTTTTGAACAAATTGTTGAACATTGAAAAAATCGTTTCAAGAACATATCTTAAATCAACCTCTAACAACCTTAACCCTTGCCTGTCTTCCAACCCATAGTAGCTAATAAAACTGGCTAGTTACTCATGGGGTCACAAAACTTATTACACTAGGTTTTACCCGTCACAATTTTGAAGAGGTCCCCAATAGTAAATGGTCCTGATACTCATGTGCCCCATGAGTCCCACGTGAATATGCATGCTGCAGAGCAAACAGAATGTGTAGGCAACTTTCGGGCCGTGAAATCGTTTTCAAGTTTGCGGGCCAACATCTCTATATTTGCATCACACAGCAACACCCTTTTCTATACTTGTCCCGTATAATATACGTCATGAAATTAAAGAATGTGCTACATAAGAAAAGAATTTCACATAGTTTACCATGTTACATAGTTTTTCTTAATTTATCTTTAGGTTCCAACATTTAGATAATATTTATGATGCGGTTGTTCGGTTGATGTTGGTGTGTACATTCTGGAAAATTACATTGGTCGAAATTAGAGCATGGCTGAAAAACATGGTCTGGTTACTCCGAATGGTTTCACTCTTAAGCACTTAGCCTTTAGGCCTCATGCTTGGCGGGGCTGTGTAGATCCTGGGAATTAGTGATTAACCTCAAGGTTGGCAATCGGGTTATAGTCGAGTCGTGCATGGCCCATTTCAAAGTTTAGGAGCGACATAGGCCGCCTCAAAGTCGAGATATCCAAAACAAGCATTTATGTGCATTTATCACATGATGACAGCGGGTCCAAACATATCTCATTAGCGCAAGTCCTAAGCTTGATAATCGTTTAAAACCTTATTGGCATAGACTAACCTTTCCTTGGGATATTTCATAGATTCAGAACTTCCAAAAGGGAAAGTAGAGTTGTGGTTGTCCTTAAAAATCCAAAAAGGAGAATCCACTAAAATGGCAGTCAATGCAGACATATTAATGAAAAAATTAAGAAACTAAACTACATTGATTATCTGAGATGATAGCTACAAATGCAACTACTTAGATGATACAATGATAAATATAAGATCTTACGAGGAGGATCCTCACCAATTATTACACCAACTTCTCTAGATGCGACTTCTGATTCTACATAAGGTTTTTCTTAGACAACATTTATAGGTAAAACATGTTAGGTTTGCCTTAGGGATTGTTTTTCGGTTGATCGGACATATGAGAACTATGTTCTTGAGACAATGTGTATTCCCAGTCTTTTAGAAAATACATTGGAGATGAAGATATAACTGCTGGTGCTTTTGTAGTTCCTAGATAAACCTTGAACTACTCGCATTCCTAACATAAGAGCCCCAAGCCCTCTGGATTTCACTTAAGATCCATGTATATACTTTCCTTTTAGGCAAACAAGGGTTTCAATTTGTTTTCCAATTTGGTAGACTCTTATATAGATCATCTTTTTCAAAATCTGGCCATCTTCACTTTATCGGCTATCATTGAGGCCTTCGAATCAAACCATCTCATATCCACGCCAATTATGGCCTCACCACTTCAAGAAAATATTTTTTCTTGATATCTTCTTATCATTGAAAGAAAGATTATTTATCTTATGTTGTGATGCAGTACATCATCCTGTTTAGTCAAGTATAAAATTTGCGTCTTATCTAGATCACATGAAACTATGTCATGTTGCTCTTTGAAGCTTCAGTGAATTGTGATATTTAAAATTCGTGATTAATTTTATACTTGTATCGATTAAGATCGTATTAGTAATTTTATTGAGCGAATTATTTGCTGAGGAAATAATATAAAGAAAGTAAATTGCAGAAATGAAAAAGATAGGGCAAAAGAGATTGCACCAGAGGTTTATACAAGTTTGACCGAGTGTTGGCCTAGTCCTGTTCCCAAGAGGTCTTTTTGAGATTTTGACTATAAACTTTGAGCTTTTGAAGGTGATTCCCACGAACCTTATATGATCTTGATATTTTTACAGGATTATTCCCAACCAATGCTAACGTACTGTTCATAACATAGCAATGTAGGTGGGATTTATGGCTTATCTCAATAACCAAAACAAAGCTTTTTCTGTCAAAACATAAGAAACCGACCACAAAGATTTTATGACATATTTATCTCATGAACTAAACTTGATATCTTAAGAGAATCACACCCTTAAGAAATTAAACAACCTTCAAGGACACTTATAAAAATATCTTCCTCGCAAGCAAAGCTTCACTTACAATCACTAAGGAAATATAAAGCGAACAAAAATATTTCCTAGAGAGAGATAGAGAGAGAAATAGAGAAATTATAGAGATAAATCGGACCCATGATCATATAACTTTACCCCTCGGTTTTTCATTAACCGAGGTGTTAAGTGGCAACTTTTCATGTCACCGTTCGTTACATCGGCTTGGTATCCGACGTTACATCTCTTTCACGTGCGACGTTGTAAGCATTATTTGCAGTAGTGTAGTTATTTTGTAATAGATTCTAAAAGCTTTTCTCTAAGGGGAATATCCTATGAATATGCTTTCATCAGCTCTTGCGTCAAATTTTCCAAGGTTATCTTTCCCGTTGTTAAGGATAAAGCTTTTGCACCCAAAGACATGTAGGTGGGAGATATTTGGATTTCTTCCTTTGTATAGTTCATAGGGCGTATTCTTTAGAAATGGTCGTATTAGGACACAATTCATAACATAGCAAGTAGTATTCATAGCATTAGCCTAGAGATATTTAGGTAGATTGGTCTCATTGAGCACCGCCCTTACAAGCTCTAGTAGAGATCTATTTTTCCTCTCTACTACCCTATTTTTTGGGAAGTTCTTGGAGTATAAAAGTTGCCCCAAATACCATTCTCGTTACAAAAAAATTTGAATTCCTCATTTTGTAATTCTTCGTCATAATCACTTCATATCGATGTGATGCTTACTTCTTCTTTTGTTCTGGATAACCTTGGCTAGTTTTCGAAAGGCAGCAAACGCGTCTCTTTTCTGAGATAAGAATTTTGACCATGAATACTGATAGTACTCATCCACAGATACAAGGGTGTAGACGTTTTCATCTAGACTTACGTTTATGGATGGGCCAAAGAGGTCCACGTTAAGCAGAAGCAAGGGTCGGTCAGTAGAAACTATATTTTTATTTTAAAAGAGGCTTTTACTTGCTTCCCTTTTTGGCACACATCACATGATTTATTCTTTTCAAAGTGTAAGTTTGGAAGGCCATCTACAAGATCCTTGTGAACCAACTTGTTCAAGTGATCCATGTGAATGTGAGCTATTCTCCTTTGTTGTAGCCAAGATTCATCGTTGTTACTTGGGAGACATACATCATTTGAAAGAATTTTATTTAAATTCACTCTGTAGGTATTTCCACTTCTTGAGCTAATAAATAAAGTTTCATTTGATTTTGGTTTTATGACCTTGCAACCAGAAGAATTAAATGTTACGTTGCTACCTTTGTCGCAAAGTTGACTTATACTGAAAAAAAATTATGCTTAAGTCCTTTTACAAAGAGAAATTCCCCAAACTTTGGAATTGGGGACTTAGCGATGGTGAAAAGACCTAGAATTTTTCCCTTATTATTATCACCATATGAGAAAAATCCTCCTTCTTTGAGAAAGAATGTTGAGAATAAAGTATTGTCACCAGTCATATGTTTTAAACAACCACTGTTAAGATACCATTTAGTGTTGAAACTATAAAGCATTCTTGCAGAGAAAAAGTTAGTTCTTAACTTTAGGTACCCATATCATCTTGAATCCTTGTTTGTTTGTTTCATAAAAAGTTTTCTTTCTTGTCTTAGAGATATAGGCATTTTCAGAGTTATATGATACTTTACCTTTGTGTTCACAGTGTTTCTTATGGAAGTATAAAAGGGGGTGTACTTCTTTGATTTCATAGCTTTTCTTAATGAAACAGAACATAACAATGTGACCTTTTTATTGCATTAGCTGCATTTTAAGGTTTTATAGTGAGATGTGGTTTTGGTCTTACATATGTTCTCAAATTTTTTACTATTGTTCTTGGGACTATAACCTAACCCAGATTTGTTGTAGGAAACTCCTTGATTTACTAATAGGACTTCTAAATTGTCTCTTCCTTTGTCGCAGCTATCTGTTGAATGCAGAATAGGGCAAGCAGCAAAAATATTTATTTTCGAAAGAATTCCCTCCGGGATTTATGTCGTGTCCACAGAGATCGGTTCGAGGGAAAGAATGTCGTTCGACAATCTCTCGCGTTTATGAGTTTGGATTAAAATGGGTTTAAATTAAATAACAGAAAAGTAAATAAGAACATAAAAAGTATACATTCTTCGGAGAAAAGAAACTTATCAATCATACATATAATCCACTCGTCACAAACATAAATTTATCGATCATTTTCACTATACTACAATACTCGTCAAAATCATCCAGTATCGCTCACAACAGTGTCCATCTCTGACACACTGAGTTGAGAGAGCAACTGTATCACTCTCTTCGTCACTCTCGCGCACGAAGCCTCGAAATACGGAAGGCATTAAGTTCTGACACCATAAATATTATCATCTAAATCTGTCTCTAGCATCTAGACAATAGATATCCATCCCTAATCAAGATTCGTGATGTTTATCTCTAACACAACACAAATCCAAACATAAATGCAAAAAGATCAAGGAGAGATCGATAATGATTTGTAAAGTAAATTTTATACAATATTATGATCAACAAAGATACATATGTTCATAGTAACTATACAACACCCAACAAAGAAGAAAGACATAAAGAAAATCAGAAATGAACCAAACACTTCACGGATTGTCAGAGCCGATCGATGAGAAATCCACCTCGGATCATCCACATGCAAGCTTCCATGATGTTTTCTAAGCTAATCCACTGAAAAAATGATGTTTGATACATTGGGAACAAAATTTACCCAACCATCCCTAAAAAATTGTGTTTTTATGCCTTAAATGGTGTTTCTGTCTAGGCAAATTCGCCTGGCGAAATTCTGGTTCGCCTGGCGAATGAAATACGGCTTATTCTGGACTTTTTTTCCACGTTTCTGGTTGTTTGACTCGCCACAGATTCGCCTGGCGAGCAATGAGGCGAATTTGACAGAACAACAAAAAATCCTGCACTGTTTTATTCGTAACTTTTGAACCGTAACTCCGTTTTTTCGCCCGGTTTGAAGCGCTGAAAAGCTTATTCAATGCTCCATACAACAATGGCAAGATATACTTGATTGAATACCTGCAAAAATGAGAGTAAATAAATTAAACTCATTGATATTTACACGATACGCAATGTATACACTAAAACGTAAAGTAAACGTATTTACAAACAAAACGGGGTTTATTTCGTACGATATTAACAAAAAGTATCGATAAGTGCAACAAAACTTATATACAAAAATAGCTACAATTGCACTTATCAAACTCTCCCCCAACTTACATAATTGTTTGTCCTCAAACAAAGCCAACAACTCAAAGAACACAAAGTGACAACCAAAGAATCACAAATCAACAGGTTTTGAAAATCGGACAAATGAATGGTTCAAATGAAAAATTATACACACAAAGTAAATACTTACCACTAAACTACAACGATAACATAGTCACAAAACAAATGCAAAATGCAAAAATCACGCCAAACATCCTAAAACAACACAAGTTCAAAAGTGAATCACACCTAGCAAAAACAATCATCGGTAGATGAAAAACACTAAATGAGGGACTTTTCACTCACACAACAATCTTGCAAACAAAAGATTAAATTATGCAACCATCCAACAATTCACATTGAACATACAAAGGCATGATTCACAAGGACTTTTCAAGGTTGTAGCGTGGTCGGGTAAACAAACAAGAGGCAATTTCTAAAGGTAATTGAAACAAAAACTTGCCTAAAACCTAAGGGAATGATTTACTCACAAAAGTTCAAACAACAAATTCCAATCAACTTCTTCTTTCATCCCAAGTGTTACACAAAACACAATACTTATTTAGCACAATTATTTTGAACTCTTTTTGTTTCCTTTCTCAAGGATTTTCTTTTCTTTCTTTTTCACTTTTTTTTTCTTTGTCATATTTTTCTATTTTTTCTTTTCTTTTTCTTTCCTCATAGAATCCAACCAATGAGTAAACAACCATTCTCTCCCCCAACTTGAATTCAACCACATCATCATGTAAATACTCCCTACTTTTGAAGGCAAGACAAAAATTCATACAACAACACAAAGTTAAGGGTTCAAGAAAAAAACAAAATCCACTAAAAAATAAGTGAACTAAACACTCATAGAAAAGCATTAAGGTTTAATAAAACATGGATCAAAAAGCTCAAAAGGGCTACGAATGATCACACGCTCACAAGGTGAATGACTATTTGGTTAGGTAGTTGTGCTCAAAATGAAACAAAATTGCCTTGATCATTTTCATGCATTCATATAATCAACACAAACAAAAGATTAAACATAATAAAATCCAGTTAGAACAAGAAAGTTGGTACTCCGTGCATATATGAACAATAGAAGGCTTCCTCACAAAAAGGGTGGGAACTAAAGTGATTCACACATGAACAAGTATACAAAAGAATGAATGGCATGGAAGTTTGTAAAAAGCCTAAGTATCATGAATATGCTAAAGTCTAGAAAGCGATAAACACATACCTTGGACGTGCACAATACTTAACAATATCATTACCATACATCCGCAAGTTGAAACGATCAAACTTGGAACATCACCAAAAGTTCCTCAAGCTACTCAAAACAAGCTCAAAAGCCAAACACACAAACTATTAATATACACAAACTAAAAACCGGCAAAAAATTGTCTAAACAAATTTAAAAGTGGAGATTTGAAATTTAAGAGCTGGTCCGATCTAAATTTGTTTAGACAATTGCACCATACTACCTAAACTAAACAACAACAAAAGAAAATAAAACATGCTTGTTTACGTCCACTACGCCAAACAAGATATTAGACAGCGCTTTTTTAGGCCTTAGACAGCGCTTAAAAGCGCTGCTTAAGGTAGCGCTGTCGTAGGTAAAGACAGCGCTTTTTATTTATGAAAAAGCGCTCCTCTAAAGTATACATTAGAGGGCGCTTTTTCAAGAAAAAGCGCTGTCTAATGTATGCCTATAATTTTAGTTATCAATTTTTCTATAACTTTAGAGGGCGCTTTTTAGGAAAAACGCTTTCTAAAAAGCGCATGTCTAATGTATGCCTATATTTTTAGTTATCAATTTTTCTATACCTTTAGAGGGTGCTTTTTAGGAAAAGCGCTTTCTGTTGTGAACTATAGACAACACTTTTTCTAGAAGGCGCTGTCTTTTCTCTACGTATAATTTTAATGATTTTTTTTTTAAATCTCATTTTAACCATTTTTTTTATGCAGAAACCTGTATAATTCAAGCCATTTCAATAAACCTGTATATTACACATTTCCATTAACAATTTCTAGTATGGTTCATTAACCATTTCCACTAATCCCATAAATCACATAAACCACATAAAACTAATATCTGTGCTATACTATCCCATTCACAAACCATTCACAAAACTATACTATCCCATAAAATAAACCATTCACAAAACTATACATTCACATAATCCCATAAATCACATAAATAACATAAACCATTCACAAAACTATACTATCCCATAAAATAAACCATTCACAAAACTATACATTCACATAATCCCATAATCCTATACCTTATATATATATGATTCTTTTTTCAATAAGGTATTCGCACAATTCCTCCTTAATTTCTTGCAATTTATCCTTCGTGTAATGAGAACACGCGTATTCATCAAAGTACTACATAACAAAACAAAATATGCATGATTTAGTTAAAAATAATAAATTATATGACATATCCGATAAATATTAAAATAAATCCTAAGTTATAAATCCATGCATACCGTAATAGGAATCTCTAATCGATCCATTTGAAGGATTTCTCTCATAAACCTCTAAACGAAATACCCGCAGTCTATGCCATTACGCTGATGAGGGCATTACACATAGACAAACAAATAAGAATTAATATATAGTTGTTTTGTGTTATCAAGTAGCATCACTAATAAGCAACATTGTGAAAATTAATATACCTCCACTTTGACCCATGTAACGTTGGTTGCTTTAGCCCGTGCTACTCGAGATTCTCTTTGTGCTCGGTATACGAGTATTGCTCTATAAAAGAAAAACGTAAATTTAGAACAATCTCACAGAAATAATTAAATATACAAATACACACGAATATTTCGAACAATCTCACTTACGTATCAACCACGTCCTTCATATCCTGATATGTTGACCAATCAGTATCCAATGAATTCAGATAATAGACCACTTCTCTTGTAGGATTAATGGCAACCAACAACCAGTGTCCACTGTAAAATATAACAAAAGTTTAGATGGATAATTTCTACGCAAAAGATATAAATTAAAGATTAGAATGAAATTAGAATGAAAATCTTACCCGTTTCCAGTATTATACGGTAAAAGAAACAAACTTTCTGTCTTGCTGGCCATAAATCTCTCAGTTAAGTGGTCTCTTACTGAAAGTGCATTCATACCAATTGCCGGTGCATTGACAAGGGTGCAAGAGAAGAAACGGGATCTATTTGACAATTCCGTCCCCCGCATCAATTTTTCATACAAGCACCTTAAATAAAAACATAATAAACAGTAGACTATTTTCATTGAAATGTGTAAATCAATTGTTCAACTAAATAAATAATAGATTGATCGAAGTACCAGATGTATGAATGCATAACACCGATGCCTAATTTAATATGCTTGAAAATCTGCTCCATGTCCTCTCTTCCGATTATCTCGGAATGAGGAAAACCAAAAACACCTTCGTCCATCTCTATTTGACGAATAGCACCATTCATCAAATCTGACATTGCCATAAGTGTTTCTAGACACGACTGAAAGCGAGGAGGAGCTCTTTTTGCCTGCACGGTCCTAGTAGGAGCTTTTTTCTTGCTGGCCTGTTGTGAAGCTTGAGTAGGAACCTAACAATCATATAAGTTAGGTAAAGTAGAAAATCATGAAACTTTTGAATTCGGATAATAGAATAACACTTAAAATGTACCTCTCTTTGTGATTCAACAGACTCGTTTTGCCGCAAAACCCCTTTATTCTTAGCTGCGGGTTTTGTAGGAGTCTAAGATTACCATGTAAAAAAAATGTAAGTAATGGTTTAGAATGATTTTCATAATCGTTCAGATTTGACATTTGAATACTAAAAGATTCGTAATGGTTTTCAACATACCTCATCATTTATGGAAATGAGGTCTAACGGCCATGCAACAAACGAACCTATTGCATCTCACAGCAATGTAACCTCTGAAACCGAGTCAGGTATGGGTAGTACAGCATCCGTATCTAAAGCGATATCAACCGACACTTTCAGATGTCCATGAGGGAGCGGTTGATGGTGAAGTAACTCTCCCACATGGTTATGCACTTTTCCCTTGCCAACCATGCGATAAGTCGGTAACGACAAATACAGCTGGCAAGATAAAATGCCCTGAAGCAATAATAAATATGTAACTGTTAATGTGTATAAAGGTCAATTAAAATAAATGTGTTAATTTAATTAAAATAAATATGTGCTAATTACCTCGGGAATTTTATTTTGACAATTGATACTAGCTTTGTCGCTAGCATCGTATGAAGACAACATTGAACCGTTAGGCTCAATTAGTTGGTTCTCATCACTCCAATGTACATCAAACTTGATCCCTTTATCTCTAACACGGATGATTGACTTCATAATAGTTATTCCACGTTTTATTTCACTTTCTACATTCAAAGGTTCATTCTGAGCTTCATTTTCATCATGTGTCTCGTGTGTGTCGTCCTGGTTACTAGCCATTTGACCTGTAAAAAAGAAAAAAAAAACAAAAATTAAATGACAAATATAAAAATACATAATCCATAATCCATTGAATGATATAGGAACTAATTTATAAAAGCATACAATATCATCACGAGACCAGCAATGTCAAATATGGATAGCGAAAAATAGCTGATTGATAAAATTCCGCTACACAATAGTGCTACAGCGTCGCTATAGGAACTATTTGACAACATTTTATACTAAATAGTGTTACATAAAACAATAGCAGTTTGTCCAAATTCCATTGTGCAAAGCAGTACAAATTTATAGGTCTTTTACTCATTCTGCCTATAAATAAACAAACAATACCGACAAAATAGAAGTTTCGAACGTTTGTCGGATTGGCCTATGACAAAATAGAAGCTTCAAACATATTTCAGATTTGCGGTTGACAAAAGAAACATTAACTTAAAAACAGCAAAGAGACTCACTTAAATTACATTCAAGCAAAAAAATATGCAGTAACTTCATTTCATTTCAGAAAACCAATCAAAAGCATAGGAAATTGAAGACATAATGTTGTGCAAGTTAACGATGATAGCATTAATTTCAAAGCTACATGAATATAAAAGAACTAGGTATCAAAGAAAATGAAGAGAATGGTTTGCAGAAAACGTGAATGGGATTAACAGCAAGATATAGTTTTGTGAATACTATCCCATAAAACAACAACAGCAAGAACGACCTAACTATTGGACGTTTTCTTCACGACGGCAACAGCAAGAATGACCTAACAACAACAACAATGACGACAACAATGTAAGAAACAACAACGTACCTCTTCTTTGTTTTCGTCTTCTTCTTCACGACGGCAATGGACGATGGCAATGGAAATGGCAAGGTTTTCTTCACGACGGCAATGGATGACGGCAATGGACGACGGCAATGGCAAGAATGAACGAAAGCAAGGGTTTCAGCAGAAAGAAACGGTCGAGAGCAGAAAATGAAAAGAAGTTTCTGAAAATGATATGAAATGTGTTTTATATTTTAATTCATAAATGACCTTAGAGGGCGCTTTTCAAAAAGCGCTTTCTTAAGTGCTACCTATAAGAGCGATTTCCTTAGAAATCGCTTTCTAAAGTGAGGAGAATTTAAGACCTATAGTAGCGCTTTCTGAAAGCGCATTCTAAGGTTAACCTATAAGAGCGCTTTTTTAAAGCGCTTTCTAAGGTAAAACCTATAGCAGCGCTTTTCAAAAAGCGCTTTCTAAGGTGGCTTCCATTTAGGGCATTTAACAGCGCTTTTAAAAAGCGCTTTCTAAAGGCTGTCTTTTACAACACTTTTTTTCGCGAAATTTTTTAAAGACCTATAGCAGCGCTTTGTACAAAAAGCGATGTCTTTGGTGCGATGCGAAAAGCCAATTTTGGCGTAGTGGTCGTAAGCTCGACGCCTTTACAATGCTTAGCTAGTAACTTCCTTCCTTCATGCCATAGTGATGCCTCACCGCGCAAACCAAAAGCAAGTGCCCTAACCAAACACTTAAACCAACGTTACGAGAACAAAATGTATATAACACTTGAACAAACATAATGGAAACAGACAATATATACGATATATACAAAACTCAAAAACAAAGAAACTATCGCAATGCGATTCAATATCAAAACCACTCCCCGGCAACGACGCCATTTTGTTGATTGCAGAATAGGGCAAGCAGCAAAAATATTTATTTTCGGAAGAATTCCCTCCGGGATTTATGTCGTGTCCACAAAGATCGGTTCAAGGGAAAGAATGCCGTTCGACAATCTCTCGCGTTTATGAGTTTGGATTAAAATGGGTTTAAAGTAAATAACAGAAAAGTAAATAAGAACATAAAAAGTATACATTCTTCGGAGAAGAGAAACTTATCAAGCATACATATAATCCATTTGTCACAAACATAAATTTATCGATCATTTTCACTATACTACAATACTCGTCAAAATCATCCAGTATCACTCACAACAGTGTCCATCTCTGGAACACTGAGTTGAGAGAGCAACCGTATCATTCTCTTCGTCACTCTCGCGAACGAAGCCTCGAAATACGGAAGGCATTAAGTCCCGACACCATAAAGATTATCATCTAAATCTGTCTATAGCATCTAGACAATAGATATCCATCCCTAATCAAGATTTGTGATGTTTATCTCAAACACAACACAAATCCAAACATAAATGCAAAAAGATCAAGGGCGACATCGATAATGATTTGTAAAGCAGATTTTATACAATATTATGATCAACAAAGATACATATGTTCATAGTAACTATACAACACCCAACAAAGAAGAAAGACATGAAGAAAATCATAAAAGAACCAAACACTTCACGGATTGTCAGAGCCGATCGATGAGAAATCCACCTCGGATCATCCACATGCAAGCTTCCATGATGTTTTCTAAGCTAATCCACTGAAAAAATGATGTTTGATGCATTGGGAACAAAATTTACCCAACCATCCCTAAAAAATTGTGTTTTTATGCCTTAAATGGTGTTTCTGTCCAGGCAAATTCGCCTGGTGAAATTCTGGTTCGCCTGGCGAATCAAAGGCGGCTTATTCTGGACTTTTTTCCACGTTTCTGGTTGTCTGACTCGCCACAGATTCTCCTGGCGAGCATGAGGCGAATTTGACAGAACAACAAAAAATCCTGCACTGTTTTATTCGTAACTTTTGAACCTTAACTCTATTTTTCGCCCGGTTTGAAGCGCTGGAAAGCTTATTCAATGCTCTATACAACAATGGCAAGATATCCTTGATTGAATACTTGCAAAAATGAGATAAAATCAATTAAACTCATTGATATTTACACGATACGCAATATATACACTAAAACGTAAAGTAAACGTATTTACAAACAAAGCGGAGTTTATTCGTATGATATTAACAAAAAGTATTGATAAGTGCAATAAAACTTATATACAAAAATAGCTACAATTTGCACTTATCACTATCACACTTATCAGGTTCGTCATATTCATTTGAATCGTAAAAGTTTTGGATTAAGCCTTTTTGTTTTTCTCTAAGGAGTTATATTTCCTTTTCAAGGGTTTTATTTTTAGATTAAAGAGCAGAGATGGTGTCATTAGATGTGGAAATAATTTGCTTTAGTTTATTTGTTTCCTTTGTTAATATTTTTATATATTCTAAATAAACCTTGATAAGAGAAGTGAGAGGTTACCTCATCATCTTGATGATTTTCCATTATACAAATCTTATATTTTTCATCTTCATCATCCAAGGATTCATATCATTGTCTTCCCATGTGACATCCTCTTTCTTTTTCTTATGAGTTTTACTGAAATTTTTATTTGCTTTCTTGAACAGGGGACGACATGGTTTGATATGTACTTTCTTTCCACAATTGTAACATGTTGGAACGAATGATACTTTTTCTTCATCCTTTTCTTGCTCTTTCTTTTTCTCATTCTCCACAAATTTCTTGAAGTTCTTAACTATGAAAGTCATGTCACCATCGAAGTCAAATTCTTTAGCTTTAAGTGTTAGACTCTTGTTTTTCTTTTCTACTTCTTCATCTATGGAAAGTCATTTGAGTTCCATTTCATATTCCTACAATTTACCCAAGAGAGTGTGTGTGTCCATAGTCGCCAAATCCTTTGATTCATAAATCGTAATGACTTTAGGCATATAAGAATTTTTATGACTAATTCCTCATTTGAGAATATTTTTCACCAGAGTTTTCAAATGACTCAAGATATGGGTAAATGGTGTTTGCATTTGACTTATGTTCTCTTCATATTTCATTCATAAAAGTTCATACTCATGGGCTAATGTGTTCAACCTTACCCTCTTTGCCTCAGCGGTACCTCCATGGATAATTTAGACGATGTCCTACATTTCTTTAGCACTTTTGCAGTGAGAAACTTGCAAGAATTCATCAAGACTGAGAGCGATAGTGGTGATATTATTTGCTTTCAAACCACATTGCACATTCTCTTTATCTTCTTTGGATCAATCCTTTTTAGGTTTATCTACTACGACACCGTTAACTTCATGTGTAGGGACAAATGTTCCTTCTTTCACAACCTTCCAAATACCACAAATTGTGCCTTCTATGAAAAAAGTTACTTTCTCTTTCAACAAATAATACCCTTCTCTGTTGAAGGATGTGGGTTTGTTTTATGAATAAATTGAAGACATTTTTTGTTCTGAGATGATAAGTCCTTAACAGGAGTTAGGTTCTGATTGCACTTGTTGGACAAGTGACTTCAAGCTTAAGAGGGGGTGAATTGTGGTATTTAAAATTCGTGATTAATTTTATACTTTTCTCAATTGTAGTGAAAATAAGATAAAGAAAGTAAATTGAAGAAATTAGAAGGATAGAGTTAGAGAGAATGCACAATATATTTATATAGGTTTGGCCAAACATTGGCTTAGTCCTGTCCCCCAAGAGATTTTCTTGAGAATTTGACTAAAAACTTTTAGCTTTGGAAGGATATGCACATGAACCTTATTATAATCTAATCTTGAGATTTTTACAGACTTATCCCCAACTAATGATAACTTTTAACCCAAGCTAAGCTAATGAACCGTTTAGACATTTAGGGCTTATCTTAATAACCAAAACAAAGCTTTTTTCGGAAAAACTTAAGAAACCAACACATAGTGTTTTGACAAGTTTATCTCATGAACCAAAATCAATCTCTTAAGAGCATTTCATTCTTAATAATTTAAATGACCAGCACAACCACTTACAAAAATATATTCCTCACAAGTAAAGCTTCACTTACAAGAACTAAGGCAATAAAAAGTGAAACATAATTATTTTCTAGAGAGAGAGAGATTCCAAGGAAATAGTAAAACATTGGAAAATGGTGTGTTTTGAGGAGGAAGTGTGCCTCCCTTATATAGTAGTTGGAAAAACCATAAATGAAATTAATCCATGGGCCAAATGAATGAGTCAATCGATTGGCACAAAGCTCCAATCGATTTGCCAACTCATTTTTAATCGATTGGTAAGCCCAAATAGGAAATTTTGGATAAAGAGTTGTTGCAAGTCATTAATGTGTTGTCCTTATTATTTAGGTAATCAATTAGTACTCTTCCAATTGTTTGCTTTAATGCCTAATCCATCGGATGGCTGAGAAAATTCTTTCCAATTCGATTTGTTAGTTCATAAATAGTTTGGAAAAGGTTGGGACAAGTTTTTAATCACTTTGTTCTCACTTAGAAAACATCTTGAAAAATATTTCAAGTGTGTGTGAGTTTTCTTAGTATTTCTAATCCACTTTCTCACTTTTATGATACTCGGGTCACATAAAAGACAGATAGACAGACATTACGAGCTTTCACATTATATTTGAGGCTTCAAGATTTTTACTAGTTTGCTTCTTATTATATAAGCTCTTCGATCGTGAATCTCTTTTTTTATGAGGCATGAAATGGTTCTTTGGATAGATCACCAACACCAATGTTTAAAGTTATTTCCAATTATCGTAGTGAGAATCGGAGACCATAGCTATTGAGTTAGATAGGCTTCACAAATCTTAATATATCACCACCGATCTTTAATTTAACCAAGGGAAGGGGAGAAGAAAGAATAACCAATAAACATGCAATGCAAAGACAAAGCAATAAAGAGATATAAGGTTCGGGGGTTGGTTATACTAAGGGAAGTGTCATACCCCAAATTTTGACCACTAATATTTCTCATCATTGGGTAAATCATCATCACAATATGGATGAATCATTATGCCTCATCAATCTCTCCAAAGATGGGTGAGCATCCACTACAATCAGACTTAGGGTTTCAAGCCCTCTCAGAGCTCTTAGACAAAGGATCAATCAAGGAATGACATGATCTTCAACTTGTCTAAACCTCTCAAACATCCACAATGGATCAAGAGGACTCCCACAACAAGAATCAAGCACAAGGTTGCAGCATTCTGAGTGGATCAAGCCTCAAGATCGCCAGTGTCACCAAATTAGGGTTTTGGTCAACCAGGGCCTCCAGATGGAAATTGTCCTCTGGGCATGAGCCAATGCTTCAAATCATATCCTAAGATACTCCGTGGGACCTCATGGACCCAATCATCAAGTCAATTTAGCCTCAGGGGATGCATTCACTAAAAATCAGGAATTAGGGTTTCTTAACCTAATTCACCCCTAAGTTGAGTTTTGGGACAAATCATGAGCCAAGACCTCAAGAGAGGATTTGAGGGTCTCTAATACACCACATTGATGCATTTGCAACAATGGATTGGTCCAAGAAGCTTGATTCCCAAGTTTCAAGTTCATCAAAACCACATTTAGGGTTTCGCGGAAAAAGTCAATTGTACCTTTGACTTTTGACCCAGGCATGCTCCCAAACCTTGGGACATTTTTCAATACACCCTATAACACCTATAAAATCAATCCATAAAGTTTTATTTAGGTTAAGGACTTGATTTCATAGACTATCACACAGTTTGGAATTCATCTGACAAAAAGTCAACTGTGCACAAAAGTCAACTTTGACTTTTTGAGATTTTTCACAATTATGGTTCTTTGACCCTAAAATGATGTTAATGTGTGATTGGGATCATCATTCATCAAGAAAAATCAAGAAAAGTGGGATAACTTGTAAAAGGGGTAACCATAAAAACTTAGAAATTTTCTAAGTTATGAAACAAAGTGGCTAGGGTACCAACTTTGGAGGATCATAACTCCTAAACCACAAGGCCATTTTTCCCCATTCAAAGCTGGATTTGTAGCTCTCATGGCCCTCTACAAAAGCTTCAACTACACCTCATTCCAATTTGTAGTACCCTAAATTTTGACCGGTGATTTTTCGTCTTTCAGGATTTTTTTTGCGCTATCGGGGGTGTCATTTGGATGTCATTGGGCCACGGAAATCAGTAGCCTTTTAGGCCAATTTTTTTTTCTTAATGTTTAATTTTGGGATTTGGGATTTTATTTATTTTTTAGGGTCAAATTATTTTTAAGGAATTGTTGGAATAATACTATTTTGGGCTAAGGGTTAATTTTAGTAATATTAAGGACTTTTATCATTGGTGTCATTTATCTATCAATTTCGTTTGAATTTTATTATTAAAGTTAAGAGAATGATATTTGTTTAGGGATTAAATCAGTGTTTTTTAGTATAATTATTATTTAAGGCTTTTAATTAAAATATTCAGCTTTTTAGGTATTTCATTAAGTTTGTTAATAGGGAGATTGAGGTTATAATCAGGATTATAATTAAAACTATTATTTTAGGGAACATTATTAATCCGGAAAATTATTAGTGGCATTATTTTTACTTTTTATTATCAATAATTAGGGAGAGGGTCGGTTTTCAATTATATCCAGAGTGTTTTAATTTGAGTTTAAGAATAAGATTTTGGGGAGTTTTAAAAATAGTCATTAGTATTGTATTATTTTAATTATTAGATTTTTATTGGATTTTTATTATTTGTTTTTATTTCGGTCAAACACGTTGACCCAAGTGGGCCGTCCCCTTCCTCAAGTGAGAAACCCTAATTGTGCGTAGGAATTGAAAATCAGATCAAGCGAAATCGTTTCTCATTAATGTTTCAATCCAATTACGTAATGAAATCAAATCAGATCCCAGAATTACAATTTGTATCAATTAAACCCTAATTCTAATTACAGATAAAATCAAATCAAAACAGATAAAATCAGATTACATCAAAAATTTCTAAACTGAATCTAATCAAACTTAATGTCTAAAACCTAAATCTAAACTATATAAACTAAGAGTTGAATCCAGAAAAAGGGAGGAAAACCCTAAGAAAAAATCTGCAGCTGCGCTTCCACACCCATCACTCAAAGCTCGCGATTTTCTTAGATAGGGACTTAGGGTTCATCATTAGAACCCTAATTTCTCAGGGCTCGAACCCACTTGCGAACAAAGGAAAAGAGAGGGATTAGAAACTAAATCGGAAAAAGGAAAGGATATAATATTACAAAAAGAATCACGACAACGGACGGTAACCCCACTTAGCTTTTATTTTTTATGTTTGATTTGAATCGCTTGCATGTTTGGTTTTGTTATGAGGTTCTGGAAATTTGGGGATTAGGGCTCATATGAACCCTAGGGTTCATTGTTAGGGTTCTTTATCCTAGGGTTAGGGTTCTTACGAACCCTAAGGCTCCTGGGTTTAGAAGGGTTAGGGTTCTTCACGTTTGGTGTTTCTGGGTTGGGTTTTTGAAAGGGTAGGGTTAGGGTTCTTTGTAAGAACCCTAGGGTTCATCTGGAGAATCCAGAAAGTGATGAAGGTTGAAGATCCGGTGGAAGCTTGGTCGGTTTCTGGTTTTTCTACGGTGGTTTAAGGGTGTTCGGTGGTGGTCGAAAGTGTTTGGGTGGTGACCAGTGGTGAAGGCGTAGAGAGAAGGGAGAGAACGGGGGAGGAGAAGAGAGATGGACGAGAGATTAGAGAGAGAAAGAGAAATGAAAAATGAATTTTTCTGAAGAGCTGAAGTTTAAATACTCTTTCCTTGGACCCTCTGATGCGCGCCAAGTGGCTTCACTTGAGCCATCCAAATTCGTTTGACCATTGTGGTCAATGGTATTCCCTCCCCGCTCGTACACCATAGGCCAGGCTTGACTCATCATTTGAGCCATTAGACGATATGACTTTGGAAAGGTATACAGATCTGACGCTTTGGATTCAATCAGTCATGGTACGTTAGATCAATCTAACGGACAGATTTCTGTCCACTTTTTCGTTTTTTTGGTTTTTTCTGAAATAGTGTTGGCCATTGGGCTTTACGCCCAATTCTTTTGACACCCTCAAAATGGCCCATCTGCTATTCTTGAAAGAGTTATACACCCTCTGGTAATCAATTTAATTATTTAAATTATTTTACATAATTTAATTTAATTATTAATTGGGTTTTATGTTTAATTAGGAGATTTTAAAAAAATAGGAATTTAGGATAAAATTGAGGGTTTAGGGATTATTTAGGGATTTTTGTTTTTTATCTTATTTTGTTAAACTTATTTTTATCTCTTTTATTAAAAAAATCACAATTGAATCAATTCCTTGATTTAAGTTGTGAAAAATATTTTTTATTTAATTTGTTAATTTAGGTTTTTTTTTTGTTCTTATATTATTTAATTTAAATTCTTAATTTTCATTTAAATGTGGTGGTAATTAAGTTTTTTATAACTTATGTAAATAAAATTTTATAAAGGATTTGTTTTTTTTAGGAAATTTGTTTTTTTAAAAAAAGGATAAATATGGGATTGTGATAAAAAAATAAATTATTCTTGGGATATAAATATTGTTTTTAGGAACTATTTGGAATTCGGGCATTATTTTGGATTAATTTTGCTTTTGTCATAATGAATTATTTGACCATTTTTAGTATTAAGAAATTGGTGTTTAAAAGGTTGTTTAAGGGATTTTTTTTTCAAAGGATTCAAATAAAGGGACAAAGCTCTTGGTCCGAGAGCCTAAATAAAGGATGAGATAAGGGATAAAACTCTTGATATCCGAGAGTATAAATAAAAGGATTAAGGGATAAAGCTCTTGGTCCGAGAGCCTAAATAACGGATAGGGGATAAGGATTTAGGGATAGCACTCTTGATATCCGAGAGTATAAATAAAAGGATTAAGGGATAAAACTCTTCCTCCGAGAGTCTAAATAATGGATAGGGATTTAAGGGATTTAAGGGATAGAACTCCTCATCTAGGAGTATAAACACTAGATTTAAGGGATAGAACTCTTTATCCAAGAGTATAAATAGTGGATTGGGTTTAGGATTAGGAATGGGTTTTGGATTAGGTTTTGGGATTAGGACTAGGGGGTAGGAATAGGGGAGGTGAACTACGGTTACTCTGATCCTTCAAATTGAAGGTACGTAGGCATAGGGTTGTAAACCCTAGCGAGTGTAATTATAAAAAACTTAGGATTTTTTTTGTAAATAAATAATTTAGACAAACAAACTAGCATACCCTAAAATCTAAGGAGGATCCCATTGAGTACAATGGAAGTAAGGGGTGCCTAACACCTTCCCCTCACTTAACTGACTCCCGAACCTTAGGAATCTCTACCTTTAGGGCTAGGACTTTAGGTTTATCATTATTTTCCCTTAAAAAAAATGATGGCGACTCGAATATTTTTGCCGGCCGCGACAGCTGGCGACTCTGTTGGGGATTCCTTCCTAGAGAGAGTCCTTCCTAGCCTTAGGATTTAGGGATTTGTTTGTCTTGGATGTTTTATTTTGTTTTTATTTTATTGTTATGTATTTTTTTTATTTATTTCATATTTTTTTTATTTATTTAACCCTTTGTTTTTATTTTGTCATTATACAAGGGATTGGGGCAAAAAAAAAAGGAGTGAAGCTAAAACCCAAAGCTTAGAGGATAACCCTAGAACATAAAGTGGAATGGAAATGTTTTTGGGGGGGATGCGACATCCCCAACAATGCATTGATGCCACACTCAGAGTAGAACCTTCCAAAGTCGTCCTCACGAAAGGGCTATCCCCTGACGTAGTGGAATGATTTGGATGTGGTCCCTGACTCTGAGAACCTTTAACCTATCCCACACCAATTCATGGAGACCCTATGTATTCAACCCTCAAGGGCTGTTACTAGGCTCCTACCCCAAATGAGACTTATCCCGAAGGATTACCGTAGGAAGGCTTACTCCTTCTCAGGGTAAAACAAGGGTATAGTCTGAACATTTTGGGGTCGTTATGCCGTCCAAATTTGTATAACCTACACGTGAGGGGATTGGGTAGTCTTAACTTAGATCCAGCTTGTTCTAGGGAGGCCCACCTTACTAAGGGCATGCTTACACATTACCTTTACCCTAATCAAGATATCATTTGCATTCATCATCCTCATATTTTTTTTTTTTTTTTGCATTCACAGGAATCTTAAAATTATTCAATAAAAAGGGATTAAATCAAAGGACAATGGAATTTGGGAAAAAGAAAACTCTCCCAATTAAAGTAAGGACATCAGACATAAAGGGCCTAAAGACTTATGATGCTGAGTTACCTAAGGAAAGAAGGAAGCCTATAATTCGTAGGTATGGAGATATACTGGATCTTGTTCTCATTCCTATGCAAGAGGAGGGCCTAACTGCCTTGGCCTAGTTTTATGATCCTGAGTTAAGGTGCTTCCAATTCAAGGACTTCCAAATAGCTCCCACCCTGGAAGAAGTTCGAAGGATACTTGACCTCCCTAAAAGCAATAAAGGTCCATTCAAAGCATTGGGGTATAGTCCTTCATTGAAAGAAATGGCAAGTTGTCTTTATATTCGAGAAGAAGACCTACAAGCTCATCTGAAAACTAAAGATGACTTCGAAGGGTTTCCTAAATGGTTCTTAGAAAATAAAGCTAGTCATTTCGCGGCTCGCAAAAATTGGGTAGCCCAAGACGCCATCATGGTATTACTTATCTTTGGGTTGGTCCTATTCCCAAGTGTTCCAAACTTCGTAGATATCGCCGCTGTCAATCTATTTTTGGCGGTGACTCTTGGAGAAGAAGACTCATCAACGGCTCTCCTTGCGGATATATACTTTACTCTTCATTGCAAATTTAAGAAGAAGGGAGGGGCTATGCTATGTTGCCCTCAATTACTGTACAAGTGGTTATGCTCCCATCTAGTGAGGGACATAAGGGATATGAGACAAATGAAAGCTAATGATTGGTCCCAATATCTGGCATCCCTCGTTGGTAATGACATCCTATGGTTCCCTCAAATACTCCAAAGAGATGATGTGATCTTAAGTTGTGGAGACTTTCCAAATGTACCCTTAAATGGTTCAAGAGGGTGCATAAGTTATAACCCTATTTTGGCAATGAGGCAGCTAGGGCATCCCTTGGCCTATAAGCCAGAGGATAGGTTGCTAAAAGGTTTCATCTTGCAAGGTGTCAATGGAGATCATCCCGACGTCTTAAAAATTGCTCAAGCTTGGAGACAAAATATAAAAGGGAAGAGTAGTTTGAAAAGACCAAGAGAAGAGTCAAGAGTCCCATATCTACAATGGATGGAAGAAAGAGTAAGGATAGTAAAGGTGCCCTTTACTCTGGATCATCCTGTTAATCCAAGGGTTCCCCCACCTGCCGCAATCTCCATGGAGGAAAGTGAAAGACTCAAACAGACTATTGCATAATTACAAAAAGAAAAAGAAGAGTGGGAAGGCAAATATTACCAAGCCACTGGAGAAAGTAGTCAGTTAAGAAGGAGTCTCGATGAAGTTATGGAGCAATCAAAGATCAATAAGGGGATAGCTCAGATGGAGGAAGAGAAGAAGGAACAAGCTTATGCCGACCTTCAAGTTGTGAGTTCACGCCTCAAAGACCACAAAGAGCAACTAGATAGAGCCTGGTGTCAAAAGGACGAGTGGAGAGACATTTGGATGACGTCAACGCAAAGAGAATTCAAAGAGGGATATGACAGGCGTATCCACCACCTTGAAGCTGAAGTCCAAAGCTTATCTAGTGCTCTTCTCGAGAGCAAAAGACAAACCCTAGATGCAACTGTACAATTGAGATCAGCCGAAGGATGGTTAGAAACTCAAGAGGAGAACCAGGAACTTAGAAGGTTATATGGGGAGCTTCAGGATTCTTACGAAGATCTAAGGGCATGGGCCATTTATGTTGAAGAACATAACCAGCAGCTAGAGCAAACTACTAGGGAGGATCTAGAGATCATGGCAAAGTTACGAGAGGACGAGGCATATTATCGAGAAAGGTATCTGAAGTTGGTATTGCTATCCAATGATCTCATCCACGAGATCCCTCGAAGTTTAAAGGAGGCTGAGTACATGGCTGATATCTTCAAGCCAGTCAAAGAGATTACTGATTTCCTTACACTTTGTCGTGAGATGGTAGAGGATTTTAGGGCTAGGATTAGGAGGAGGATTTAGCTTTTCTATGTAATGGCATCTTACGTTTGCTTTTTGTTACGAATAATTTAAGGGTTTATCCCTAATTTGGTTTTCCTTATGTAATAAATGGGGCTTCGACCCTAACACTTTCTTTCCATTAATAAAAGTATTTGCTTTCCATTATCCTAGGCTTTAATCTTAATAAATGAAAAGTTTAAGATTCCTGAAATAAAAATAATTTTTGCATACTCATACATTCATGCATGCATAGCATAATTCAAAAAATAAACATCAAACGGAAATCACCTTTTGATATCTTCTCTCAGAATCTTCGCAACAATTTGACTTCTCGACCCAACACCCGTGCGCACCAGAAGAAGGCTATGGAACAAATGAAGCTGAACCACGCTGCTCTGAAAGGAGATATGGATGTTGTCAAGGGAAATGTGGAGGAAATGAAGGACAAGATCGATCAGCTGACTCGAGCTATTTAGAATATGATCGCAAGAGACACCGAGGCTACAAACCGAAGGAATGTCCCTACCCCTCCTCCCCAATATGAAGATAGCAATCCTCTTTTGGGATTTGTGGCTGACTTGGAGCGTGAGGCTTTAGAGGCTAGTAAAGGGAAGGCTAACACTCAACCTCCTATAGGGTCTGTTCCTCCACCCGAGCAGAATAGAGAATCACAACCCATACAGATACCTGTCACTCGTGAGGTCTCTGATGACTGGCACCTCCAATATGGAGAGGAAGGCTCAAGGCAAGTAGGTCGTGAAACCAAACTAGCTGCCATGGAAGGAAAAAAGGAGGATGAAAAGTATAAGATAATTGAGGAACAGTTAAGGGCTGTGGAAGGATCCAAGATCTTTGGGATTGATGCCTTGGAAATGTGTTTGGTACCCGACGTGGTCGTGCCTCCTAAGTTTAAGGCGCCTACCTTCGAGATGTACAAAGGGGTTAGCTGTCCCAAAAATCACATTCGGATGTTTTCTCGAAAGATGGGAGCACACGCTAAGGATGAAAAGCTGATGATGCATGTTTTCCAAGACAGTCTTAGTGGGGCATCCTTGGACTGGTACATGCAACTGAAAAGGACCTACATCAAGAACTGGGATGATTTGGCAAGTGCCTTCATAAGGCAATACCAATATAATGTAGACATGGCCCTAATCGCATGCAATTGCAAAACATGTCTCAGAAAAGGGATGAATCTTTTAAGGAGTATGCCCAAAGATGGAGGGAGCTAGCATCTCGTGTGCAACCTCCATTGCGGGAAAACGAGCTAGTAGATACATTCATGGGAACTCTGCAAGGATTATACTATGAAAAGATGATTGGATCGGTCTTAACAGGATTTGCGGATTTGGTTATCATTGGGGAAAGGATCGAGAATGGATTAAAAAGTGGAAAGATTGGAACACCGTCTTCCAATCAACATAACGACAAAAGGTACTCCGGAAACCGTTCGAAGAAGGAGGCCAATGCCATTTCTGCTGATAGGTATACTCAAGTGCCTTATAACCCTTACGTGGCAGCCACGGCCTCTGGCCAAGCATCTCCTACGCTCCAGATCCAACAGCCAAGGGCCCCACCCCCTCAAAATCAGCAACAGCAGAAGCATCCCCGAAGGGAACAAAGGAGGCCATGGAAGGACTTTGACCCTATACCCACTACATATACTCAAATCCTGCCAATGTTAATCCAAAAGGGATTGGTAGAAATCAAGCTGTTAGGGCCCCCTCCTACGCCTCTTCCTCGAGGGTACGACGCTAATGCTAGATGTGATTACCATGCTGGATCACCAGGGCACACGACTGGAAAATGTTTGGCTCTCAAAATTAGGGTG
This sequence comes from Lathyrus tuberosus, assembly GCA_022829125.1. Lineage (NCBI taxonomy): Eukaryota > Viridiplantae > Streptophyta > Magnoliopsida > Fabales > Fabaceae > Lathyrus > Lathyrus tuberosus. The sequence continues at coordinate 4,678,167 of JALAZF010000403.1, read as the reverse complement.
CAAGATTTGCTGGATCAGAAGGTTATTAACTTCAGTTATGACACTCCAAATGTAGGAGATAACCCTTTCCCAGGGCACGCTGGACCAACTGTTAACTCCATTGAGGGACTAGGAGAGGATGTCATAATTAGAGGGGTGGGGCAAGTAAGGATCCCTATGACGAAAGTGAGGGAAACATTAATTGGGTACGAGGAGTTTGAAAGGCTGCACGGTGACTGTGAGAATTGCGCGATTGATCCCAATAGCTGTAAGAAGATGAAGGAGGTCCTCCAACAACTAATGGACCAAGGGATAGTATAGATTGGGTACTTAAGGAATATGAATGAGGTGGCTGCCTTAAACTCCCAGGGGCAAGTACCTCCTGAGATTCCATACCAGAAAAGAGGAGTCACGTCTCCTATTCAAATACCAGTCCCAAGGCCTACTCAAGTGCCTATTCAAATACCAGTTCCCAGGCAGGCACAGGCGCCCATCCAAATACCAGTTTCAAGGCCTACACAGGTTCCTATTCAGATAACAATTCAGGTGCCTGCACGAACATCAATTCAAATACCTATTCCTGCGCCAATCAAAGCTACGGTACCTGCAACATCAGAAGGTCCTATCACGTTCCATGTACCAACGCCGTTTCCATATGAAAGCTCCAAGACTGTACCCTGGAAATATGACATCACTGCGTCAGTGGGAGGAAAGACTATAGTGCCGTCACCAGCAGTTACTAACATAGCTGGTATTGGAGGAATGACACGTAGTGGAAGGGTATACTCGTCAGAACAACCCAAAAAGGATATCCCTGAAAGCTCAAAGGGGAAAGAGACCACAAGTACAGGCGAGGGGCCGTCCAAGAAGGGCATATCTCAAGAAGATGCCGAGGAATTTTTAAGAATCATAAAGAAAAGTGATTATAGGGTTGTGGACCAACTAAATCAAACACCATCCAAGATCTCTATTCTATCCTTGTTGTTATGCTCGGAGGCACATAGGGAATCCCTGCTAAAGGTCCTAAATGAAGCCCATGTCACTAAAGACATATCAGTAATTCAATTCGACGAGGTAGTCTCCAATATTGCCGCCAACACCTGCCTGGGTTTCAGTAGTGAAGAATTACCTCCCGAGGGGCAAGCACATAACAAGGCCTTACACATATCAGTCAAATGTCAGGACACTATTCTTTCAAGAGTGCTGGTAGATACAGGGTCTGCTCTAAATGTCATGCCTAAGGATACCCTTATGAAATTAACATCTGTAAGGACCTTTATGAAGACCAGTTCCCTGATTGTCAGGGCGTTCGACTTTTCAAAAAGAATGGTAATTGGGGAAGTGGACATACCTACAGTGGTGGGATCACATACCTTCATGATCACTTTCTAAGTCATGGACATTAATCCCTCCTACACTTGTCTTCTAGGACGACCATGGATTCATGTTGCGGGCGCAGTTACTTCCACACTTCATCAAAAGTTGAAGTTCATATCTGGGGACAATCTGATAATCATTGATGGGGAGGAAGACATGTTCGTCAGCCATCTCTCATCATTCAGATACATAGAAGTGGATGGGGAAACATTTGAAATACCGTTCCAAGCTTTGGAGGTTGCAATGGTCAGTCGTAAGCAAGTCGTTAGATAGGAGGAAAGGCCAAAAAGGATCACAGACTTGATCCAGAATGGGGATACTAGAGGTTGGGGCAAAGTGATAGAGATACATGAGAAGAAGGATCAATTTGGGCTGGGTTACAAACCAGCTAATAAAGGGGTTCAAAAGTCTCAACAAATGATATTTCCTCCACTTGAAGAAACTTTCCATAGTGTCGGATTCAGAGACGAAGATCAAGTGACTGCAATTGAAGAGGAAAATAGAGGGATACCAGATTGGGTGCGCCATTGCTCACTAGACACAGTTCTCAACAATTGGAGAGCAATCGAGATTCCTGAGATGATTTCTATTTCAAAGTAATTTACTTTTCTAAAAAACAAACAATAAGTCCTTTGCTATGCCCAAGGCAAATGGACAAGCTTTGTAGGGCCACCTTTTGTTTCTTTGAATTATTTTAATAATAAAATCGCATTTTGTTCTCAATTAAGATCTTTTTCTTTCTTAGTTATTCCTTTTTTCCAAATGGCAATGCACTTTCTTTTCAGTACTTTCATTTGCACCAATTCAAAAAATAATAAGCATAAAAATCTCCCTCATGCAGATTTAAAAATGAACCTATTGAAAACAACACCGCTATAATCCCTTACAACTTCGACTTCCCGATTAACCAAGCGGAAGAGGGTGATGGGGACGATTGTGAACTCCCTGAAGAGTTAGCCAGACTATTAAAGCAAGAGGACAAAGTGATACAACCTCATCAGGAACTAGTGGATGTGATCAATCTGGGAACTGAAGAGGACAAAAGGGAGGTTAAAGTTGGCATTTCCTTAGACAAGGATGTAAAGGAGAAGTTGATCGAGTTACTACAAGAGTATGTGGACGTGTTCGCTTGGTCTTACCAAGATATGCCTGGTCTGGACACAGATATTGTGGAACATAAGCTACCGCTTAAACCCGAATGCCCACCAGTCAAACAAAAGTTAAGGAGGACTAGACCAGATATGACTCTCAAAATCAAGGAAGAGGTTAAAAAGCAGTTTGACGCAGGGTTCTTAGCCGCAGTGAAGTATCCAGAATGGGTAGCCAATATTGTGCCTGTACCAAAGAAGGATGGGAATGTCAGAATGTGTGTAGACTACCGAGATCTCAATAGAGCAAGTCCTAAAGACGATTTCCCATTACCTCACATTGATGTATTGGTGGATAACACGGCTCAATTTATGGTATTCTCATTTATGGATGGGTTTTTTGGATATAATCAGATCAAGATGGCTCCATCCGATATGGAAAAGACTACCTTTATTACCCCTTGGGGGACCTTCTGTTACAAGGTGATGCCCTTCGGATTAAAGAATGCAGGGGCAACTTATCAAAGGGCAATGGTCACTCTCTTTCATGACATGATGCACAAGGAAATAGAGGTTTACTTTGATGATATGATCGCTAAATCACAAACCGAGGAAGAGCACATAGTCAATTTACGGAAGTTGTTTGAACGGCTCAGGAAGTTCAAGCTACGACTAAATCCTGCGAAGTGTACTTTTGGGGTCAGATCTGGGAAGTTGTTGGGGTTCATAGTCAGTCAAAGAGGTATAGAAGTTGATCCGGACAAAGTGAAGGCCATCCAAGAAATGCCAGCACCGAAAACAGAAAAAGAAGTGTGTGGGTTCCTAGGAAGATTAAATTACATCGCCAGGTTCATCTCCCACCTTACTGCTACTTGTGAACCAATCTTCAAGCTGTTGAGGAAGGGTCAAAGCCTCGAGTGGGGTGAAAACTGTCAAAAGGCTTTCGATCGAATCAAGGAATATTTATAAGAGCCACCCATATTGGTACCACCCGTACCTGGAAGACCACTCATAATGTACCTAACGGTACTTGACAATTCGATGGGCTGTGTACTCGGACAACAAGACGATACAGGAAGAAAAGGGCACACAATATATTACTTAAGTAAGAAATTCACGGATTGTGAATCCAGGTACTCACTCTTGGAGAAGACCTGTTGCGCTCTTGTATGGGCCGCCCGACGATTAAGACAATACATGGTGTGCCATACAACTTTCTTAATATCAAGAATGGACCCCATCAAGTATATATTCGAGAAGCCTGCAGTGACTGGGAGAGTAGCTCAGTGGCAGATGTTACTAACTGAGTATGACATCCAGTATGTTACCCAAAAAGCCATATAAGGAAGTGTGTTAGCCGATCATCTCGCTCATCAGCCAGTGGATGACTATCAACCTATGCAATTTGACTTCCCCGACGAGGAGGTGATGGCTGTAAGAGACGATGATATTCCATATTCTTACGAAGGACCTAAGCCCGGATCTCGACGGAAGCTTATATTCGATGGAGCCTCAAATGCAGAAGTACATGGGGTAGGAGCTGTTATAACTTCTCCAACGGGATTTCACATACCCTTCACTGCAAGAATATGCTTCACATGTACTAACAATCTGGCGGAATACGAGGTGTGTATCTTGGGAATTAACGAAGCCATCAACCTCGGAATCAAGATCCTAGAGGTATATGGGGATTCTGCTCTCGTCATCAATCAAGTCAAAGGAGAGTGTAGAACACTTAATCCCAAGCTGACTCGATACCGAGATTGTGTCTGGAAAAGGATAGAGTACTTTGATGAGATCACCTTCCATCACATCCCCAGAGATGAGAATCAACTGGCAGATGCTTTGGCAACCTTGGCATCCATGTTCAAAGTCAAATGGTATAACGAAGCACCGGCTATAAGGATTAATCGCCTAGACGAACCATCGTATTGTACAGCAGTGGAGGCTGAAGTAGATAATAAACTATTGTTTTACGATATCAAACAGTTCCTCCAGAAACAAGAATATCCTGCAAATGCCTCAAATGGGGATAAGAAAACACTTAGAAGGCTGGCGGCCCAGTTTTTCCTTGATGGAGAGGTACTATATAAAAGGAATCATGACATGGTGTTACTCCGGTATTTAGATAGGCATGAACAGGACATGCTCATCAGAGAAATACACGAAGGATCCTTCGGAACTCGTGCAAATGGGCATATTATGGCTAAGAAGATTCTCTGAGTAGGGTACTACTGGATGACTATGGAGTCCGACTGCTTTAAATATGTCAAGAAGTGCCACAAATATCAAATCTACGCGGATAAAATTCATGTGCCGCCAACTCTTCTGAACGTCTTAACTGCCCCGTGGCCTTTCTCTATGTGGGGGATAGACATAATAGGGATGATCGAGCCAAAGGCATCAAATGGACACCGGTTTATTCTAGTTGCTATCGACTACTTCACCAAATGGGTAGAAGTTGCTTCCTACGCTAATGTGACAAGACAAGTAATTGCATGGTTCATCAAGAAAGAGATAATTTGTCGCTATGGAGTTTCTAACAAGATCATCACGGATAATGGGATCAATCTAAATAACAAAGTAATGGACGAGCTATGCGAGAGTTTCAAAATCGATCACCATAACTCGTCACCTTATTGCCCAAAGATGAATGGCGCGGTAGAAGCAGCCAATAAGAACATAAAAAAAATTATTCAGAAAATGGTGAAGACCTACAAGGATTGGCACGAAATGCTCCCTTTCGCACTACATGGCTACAGAACCTCAGTTCGTACTTCGACAGGAGCTACGCCTTTTTCCTTGGTATATGGAACAGAAGCGGTACTCCCTATTGAAGTGGAAATTCCTTCACTTAGGGTCATAATGGAGACCAAGCTGGAAGAAGAGGAATAGGTACAAAATAGACTTGATCAACTGAACCTCATAGAGGAGAAGCGCATGGTCGCTGTATGTCATGGTCAGCTATATCAGCGGAGACTCAAGAAGGCATTCGATAAGAAAGTTCGTCCTCGCCTATTTGAGGAAGGAGACCTGGTATTAAGGAAGGTGCTACCCATCTATAAAGATCCTCGTGGCAAATGGGCCCCAAACTATGAAGGACCATATGTTGTAAAGAGCGCCTTCTCTGGTGGAGCTTTAATGTTGACTACTATGGATGGAGCGGATTTACCGCGCCCGGTAAATTCCGATTCAGTAAAAAAATACTATGCCTAGAAAAAGAGGAGTTGCCATTTTTCTTATAAATTTGTGGTAACTCCTCCTTATGAGGATTACTTTCCTCATGTACTATTGCCTGTTTATGGGCCATTGTTCAATAAATATAATTTTCGTTCTTTGCTTTCTAATTACTCCGCTTGATTATGAAGTGTCGATTAATTATAGAATAATGCTTTGAAACATTGGGCAAAAAATTAAAAGCTTTCGAAAAAGGAAAAGAGAAAGGTATTTTACTTCGATTTGGAGATAGGAAAGGAATCGTATTTCTTCCAAGTTGAACACAAGGTCTACATGTCAATAGACATAATTTAATCATTATGGAAGTTTCTCTATAAAGAATAATACTCATCTCCAGGTAGTAAGAGCATGAGACTTGTTATAATCATCAAAGGAGTCAAAGGTTCAAGGGTCGGGAAGTTGGAATATTGCAAGAGGATGTGGTTTCCATAAATACATGCGTCACATATCATAAAAGAGGCGTTAGCCCAAATAATGCATCATGCATAAAAGCATACATACTTTTAAACATGCATACATGGCATAGGGATTATAGCTTACGCTCAGGGATAAAGGGGTTCAATCCGGTATTTTGTCAAGGGTCTATTACCAGGGATTTTAGGATATCAACTTAAGCACCTATCGGGTTTGGCGGTCAAAATTAGGGTCCTTCTTGTATTTAATCGTCTCCTCCTCAAAAGGGGGAAGGCTCATCGACATCATCCTTTTGATTCGAAGACGATTAAATAGGGGCAGCTGTAGTAACCTAAATTTTGACCGGTGATTTTTCGTCTTTCAGGATTTTTTTTGCGCTATCGGGGGTGTCATTTGGATGTCATTGGGCCACGAAGATCAGTAGCCTTTTAGGCTCATTTTTTTTTCTTAATGTTTAATTTTGGGATTTGGGATTTTATTTATTTTTGAGGGTCAAATTATTTTTAAGGAATTGTTGGAATAATACTATTTTGGGCTAAGGGTTAATTTTAGTAAGAAATATTAAAGACTTTTATCATTGGTGCATTTATCTATCAATTTCGTTTGAATTTTATTATTAAAGTTAAGAGAAGGATACTTGTTTAGGGATTAAATCAGTGTTTTTAGTATAATTATTATTTAAGGCTTTTAATTAAAATATTCAGCTTTTTAGGTATTTCATTAAGTTTGTTAATAGGGAGATTGAGGTTATAATCAGGATTATAATTAAAACTATTATTTTAGGGAACATTATTAATCCGGAAAATTATTAGTGGCATTATTTTTACTTTTTATTATCAATAATTAGGGAGAGGGTCGGTTTTCAATTATATCCAGAGTGTTTTAATTTGAGTTTAATAATAAGATTTTGGGGGGTTTTAAAAATAGTCATTAGTATTGTATTATTTTAATTATTAGATTTTTATTGGATTTTTATTATTTGTTTTTATTTCGGTCAAACACGTTGACCCAAGTGGGCCGTCCCCTTCCTCAAGTGAGAAACCCTAATTGTGCGTAGGAATTGAAAACCAGATCAAGCGAAATCGTTTCTCATTAATGTTTCAATCCAATTACGTAATGAAATCAAATCAGATCCCAGAATTACAATTTGTATCAATTAAACCCTATTTCTAATTACAGATAAAATCAAATCAAAACAGATAAAATCAGATTACATCAAAAATTTCTAAACTGAATCTAATCAAACTTAATTTCTAAAACCTAAATCTAAACTATATAAACTAAGAGTTGAATCCAGAAAAAGGGAGGAAAACCCAAAAAAAAATCTGCAGCTGCGCTTCCACACCCATCACTCAAAGCTCATGATTTTCTTAGATAGGGACTTAGGGTTCATCATTAGAACCTTAATTTCTCTGAGCTCGAACCCACCTGCGAACAAAGGAAAAGAGAGGGATTAGAAACTAAATCGGAAAAAGGAAAGGATATAATATTACGAAAAGAATCACGACAACGGACGGTAACCCCACTTAGCTTTTATTTTTGATGTTTGATTTGAATCGCTTGCATGTTTGGTTTTGTTATGAGGTTCTGGAAATTTGGGGATTAGGACACATATGAACCCTAGGGTTCATTGTTAGGGTTCTTCGTCCTAGGGTTAGGGTTCTTACACCCTAAGGCTCCTGGGTTTAGAAGGGTTAGGGTTCATCTTCAAAGGGTTAGGGTTCTTCACGTTTGGTGTTTCTGGGTTAGGTTTTTGAAAGGGTAGGGTTAGGGTTCTTTGTAAGATCCCTAGGGTTCATCTGGAGAATCCAGAAAATGATGAAGGGTTGAAGATCCGGTGGAAACTTGGTCGGTTTCTGGTTTTTTTACGGTGGTTTGAGGGTGTTCGGTGGTGGTCGGAAGTGTTTGGGTGGTGGCCGGCGGTGAAGGCGTAGAGAGAAGGGAGAGAACGGGGGAGGAGAAGAGAGATGAACGAGAGATTAGAGAGAGAAATAGAAATGAAAAATGAATTTTTCTGAAGAGCTGAAGTTTAAATACTCTTTCCTTGGACCCTCAGATGCGCGCCAAGTGGCTTCACTTGAGCCATCCAAATTTGTTTGACCGTTGTGGTCAATGGTATTCCCTCCCCGCGCGTACACCATAGGTCAGGCTTGACTCATCATCTGAGCCATTAGACGATATGACTTTGGAAAGGTATACAGATCTGACGCTTTGGATTCAATCAGTCATGGTACGCTGGATCAATCTAACAGTCTTAAAGAAATCTGGGGAGAATACGTTAGACCAATTCAACGGACAGATTTCTGTCCACGTTTTCGTTTTTTTGGTTTTTTCTGAAATAGTGTTGGCCATTGGGCTTTACGCCCAATTCTTTTGACACCCCCAAAATGGCCCATCTGCTATTCTTGAAAGAGTTATACACCCCCTGGTAATCAATTTAATTATTTAAATTATTTTACATAATTTAATTTAATTATTAATTGGGTTTTATGTTTAATTAGGAGATTTTAAAAAAATTGGAATTTAGGATAAAATTGAGGGTTTAGGGATTATTTTGGGATTTTTGTTTTTTATCTTATTTTGTTAAACTTATTTTTATCTCTTTTATTAAAAAAATCACAATTGAATCAATTCCTTGATTTAAGTTGTGAAAAATATTTTTTATTTAATTTGTTAATTTAGGTTTTTTTTTTCTTATATTACTTAATTTAAATTCTTAATTTTCATTTAAATGTGGTGGTAATTAAGTTTTTTATAACTTATGTAAATAAAATTTTATAAAGGATTTGTTTTTTTTAGGAAAGTTGTTTTTTTAAAAAAAGGATAAATATGGGATTGTGATAAAAAAAAAATTATTCTTGGGATATAAATATTGTTTTTAGGAACTATTTGGAATTCGGGCATTATTTTGGATTAATTTTGCTTTTGTCATAATGAATTATTTGACCCTTTTTAGTATTTAGAAATTGGTTTTTAAAAGGTTGTTTAAGGGATTTTTTTTTCAAAGGATTCAAATAAACAGACAAAGCTCTTGGTCCGAGAGCCTAAATAAAGGATGGGATAAGGGATAAAACTCTTGATATCCGAGAGTATAAATAAAAGGATTAAGGGATAAAGCTCTTGGTCCGAGAGCCTAAATAACGGATAGGGGATAAGGATTTAGGGATAGCACTCTTGATATCCGAGAGTATAAATAAAAGGATTAAGGGATAAAACTCTTCCTCCGAGAGTCTAAATAATGGATAGGGATTTAAGGGATAAAACTCCTCATCTAGGAGTATAAACACTAGATTTAAGGGATAGAACTCTTTATCCAATAGTTTAAATAGTGGATTGGGTTTAGGATTAGGAATGGGTTTGGGATTAGGTTTTGGGATTAGGATTAGGGGGTAGGAATAGGGGAGGTGAACTACGGTTACTCTGATCCTTCAAATTGAAGGTACGTAGGCATAGGGTTGTAAACCTTAGCGAGTGTAATTATAAAAAACTTAGGATTTTTTTTGTAAATAAATAATTTAGACAAACAAACTAGCATACCCTAAAATCTAAGGAGGATCCCATTGAGTACAATGGAAGTAAGGGGTGCCTAACACCTTCCCCTCACTTAACTGACTCCCGAACCTTAGGAATCTCTACCTTTAGGGCTAGGACTTTAGGTTTATCATTATTTTCCCTTAAAAAAATGATGGCGACTCGAATATTTTTGCCGGCCGCGACACAATTCATCATGGATTCTGAGTTATGGAATGATCAAAATGACTGAAAACATGAAATGCCACTTTTTCCAACACTTAGTGAAATTTTTACTAAGTCAGAATCTGTCTTGCTTTTTTTCCAAAAGTAGGGGGATTTTTCACTTGGATCCAAAAAGTATCAAGACCAACTATGATCACACACATGTTGTATCATGTGAGGGCTTTCCAAAATGGCCAAGAACTCCATGAAACTCCACGTAAGCCATGAGATATGACCATGCCATTATGCCTTGCTGCAAACTGTCATGGCAAGGCAGATTTGAGGATTTTGCTCGATTTGTTCAAATTTAGCAAAGGGCAAGCAAATCTATCCATCTGAACACCTCAAGGGGGGACCAAGGAGGGACAAACACTGATCTATCAGCCTCCCAAGTCTTTGGAATCAAAAATAGCATGCCAAACCTAAAAACGCCTAAAAGAGGGACAAGACTCCAATTTTGGTTTGGAGCATTTAATGGATGCACCAAGGTGGCATGGACTGAGCCATTTACAACTGAATTCAGTCAAGACTTATCCAAGACCAAGGGAACCAACAGCCTGTACCCTAACCTCTAGTCAATGGCTAGAGGAGACTTGGCTTCCCATTGATCAACATTGGTCAAACCTCTGTTGCAGTTGCCATTCACTATTGCAGCCAAAACAAACTTGCTCTACTATAAATAGAGCTCATTTGTGCTCAATTTAAGTACACCAAAGCACTAGAACACTTGCTTTCCTCAAAATCTCTTTCTCTAGGCAAAAATGCCTTCTTTAGCAAGGTAACTCTGATTTGAAAAATTAATAACTCCCTCAATTTTAATTATTTTTTATTGGTTCTTTTTGCAAAAAATCACAAAAATGTTAGAATAGTTTATTCCACAAAAAAATCAAGTTTATATTATTTATTTAATATAATTGGTATTTTTGTGAATAAATTTATTTTTAATTGTTTTTAAACATTTAAAAGTGAATATTTATTTTGAAAATTAAAACCAAATGAGTTCTAAATCATCTTGTGATTAAAACCTCATTTTTCAAACCTTAAACAAAAATCACAAGTGGTTTATTCAAACTCATTTGGTATTTTTATCATTTTATTGATTTTCTTTGAATATTTACTTTTAAAGAAAAACAAAATTAGGGTTTCTTTGATTTCAACCCTCCTCAATCATTTTCAAAACTCTTTGGGCCTCTTAGTAGAGTGTAAGACCCAACCCTTTGTAAATACAAACCCTTTGTTGGGCCTCAGATGTTGTATAAGTCCCGTTGTATTTTCAAAATTACGGCGGGATCGTCGCCTTTTAAAAACAGAACCCCGGGCCTCTCCTTGAGCTGTAAGCCCCACCACTTGTGCAAAAATAGTTTGGGCCTCTAATAGAGTGTAAGACCCAATCCCCTTTTAACCAAAACATTTTTGGGCCTCAGATATTGTATAAACCCCTATGCGTTAAAAGAAGAATCTCGGTGTGATCGCCAGTTTAAAACTTGGGCCTACCCTCGTGTTATAAGCCCCATTTCTTTTCAAACTCTTTGGGCCTCTAAAAAGGTTTTAAGACCCAACACCCTTGTACATAAAAACTTTGTGGGCCTCACTTATTGTATAAGTCCCTCTGTACAGTTTTCAAAACCACGGTGCAATCATCGTTAAAACTTGGGCCTTTCCCCGAGCTGTAAGCCCCAACAACTTGTCAAAACACTTTCTCCTTTGATTTTGAATATAATATTGTTATCAAAGTTTTCTTTGTTGAACAACTAACCAAACAGCATGGAAGCTCTACAACGGGTAAGTGTTTATCCGCTTTCATTTATCGCTTTCATATGTATATAACTGTATTGTGGGGTTGTTTTACTGTAAGTCTTCTTTCACAAACTTTTATATACTTGTCCAATATCCACTGTATAATACTAGTATAGTTATTTAGAGTTTTCCCCAGCAACTACGTCTAGCACTAGGTAAAGCCCTGTTGGTCACTCTTAAATACAAACAAAACTAGATCCCATAGGATTTCCTGATACAGTCTTCCCTCCTCTTGGGGTTAAACAATATGGAGATGTGTAAGGCAGCATTCTCGGTGAACCCTTTCTCAGACTATCACTCTTAGAAATTGTCAAAGAAACTCTACTCCCCAGAGTTGATCTATTCTCCTTAAATAGCATCTCTTGAGTTTCTTCCAAATTCTCGGACTTTCTTGGCTTGATCTATTCTCTGTGAATAGCATGTCTTGAACTTCTCGGGGTTTGGGGACCCACAGGCTTCCTAAAAGCATCCCCGCCTCCTCTTGGGCATCGTACAAGGACCCTTCGGCTTCTTAGAAGTTCTCATGCTTTCTCTTGGGCTTAATACAAGGACCCTGACGACCTCTTAAAGGTATAAGACAGAACTTAGTCATCCTTTGCTAGAGCAGTCTTTCCAGTGTCAAACCTCTGTTATTTAGGGTTGATACTCATCCCTTAATGCCCGTGCCTCCTCTTGGGCATTGTACAAAAGATAAAACTCTAGACTTGGACAGTCTAAGACCCTTGAGTCTCAAAGACATTCTCAAGTTCCCTTCAAACATAGGCAGAAACCTGATCTCTCTCATGAGAGTTCCTCGCACTTGGACTCGCTTCCGAATCTCCAGAATCCACAACGATAAGACAGCCTCCTCTTGCACTTTGTACAAATGATTCTCCCCAGCAGCGCTAACCTTTTCAGACTCTCTTGTTGAGTCAGTCTCCCTTTTAGCCTCCGTCTTGGGCTTGGTGCAAGACATATAAAACCCACTCTCTTGTTGAGTATAAAAGACTCTCTTGTTGAGCCAATCAACTTTTAGCCTCCATCTTAGGCTTCATACAAGACACATATCAAAATATTCTCTTGTTGAGTCTAAAAGACTCTCTTGTTGAGTCAGTCTCTTTTTAGCCTCCATCTCGGGCTTTGTACGAGATACCAAAATCACTCTCTTGTTGAGTATAAAAGACTCTCTTGTTGAGTCAGTCTCCTTTTAGCCCCCATCTCGAGCTTCGTACGAGATACCACAAACACTCTCTTGTTGAGTATAAAAGACTCTCTTGTTGAGTCAACCACCTTTTAGCCTCCATCTCGGGCTTTGTACGAGATACCAAAAACACTCTCTTGTTGAGTATAAAAGACTCTCTTGTTGAGTCAATCACCTTTTAGCCTCCGTCTTGGGCTTTGTACAAGACATATAAAAACACTCTCTTGTTGATTATAAAAGACTCTCTTGTTGAATCAAAACCTTTTAGCCTCCGTCTTGGGCTTCGTACAAGACACATAAAAAGCACTCCCTTGTTGAGTCAGTCACTTGTTAGTACTCTCTTGTTGAGTCAACCCTTTTAGCCTCTATCTCGGGCTTCGTACGAGACAACAAATAAAAGGCACCCTCTTGTTGGGTCAACAACCTCCTCTTAAGCTTTGTATAAGGAAACCTCGGTTGAGTCAATTAACCTTTTAGCATCAAACCTTTGTTTTTCTCACAGCATACAAACATCAACAACTCCTTTTCCCCCATCTAGTTCCTGTAAGCGGCAAGCCTCTGGATTATTTACATCCACACCACTGTCCCTCTTTTAGCATGAGAAATTCCTAAGGAAAAATGGCATTGCTCTACACTGAGTTAAAGTCTTCTCCTCCAGGTTAAAAATCCCCTATAAAGGAAATTATGGCATTGCTGGATTCACATATCCCTGTTAAAGTAATCCTCCGTTATAATCAGTCACCCAACAATTGTGATAAACAGACCAAATGTTCCCTTTTAGAGATGACAAGTTCTCTCTCTCTCTCTAACCCTTTAGCTTCACATCTTGGGCTTTGAACAAGATACAAACCACCTTTAGCTTCACGTCTTGGGCTTTGAACAAGACACCAAAATAACCTTTTTCTTCCCATAGAATAGGAGGAACTACGATCGCTCGGATTTCCCAGTTTCGTTAAACGGGAATACGTAGGCATAAGATTGCAAAAATCTTAGCGAGCATACTAATCAAAGACCCAAATCCAGTACCCCCATATATCAACCCAAAAGCACCAAGTCTTAACATCCTATCAAAAACCTCGCAAATGATCCATACATGTTGATCCTTAACAAAATAAACCGAAGAAGGACCCTCGTTTTAATCGCATATGTAACCTAACAAACCGCTGTTCAAACTCAGTATGCAAGCAGGGTTAATTGGAGACATCTATTTCCCTTCCTTAATCAGCTCAACAGGATAAAAAATGAATCAAACTGTAGTTCCCAAGCGATTGTGACTCAGGATCACAAAAATCGCGCTACAGAAAAAATGGCGCCCACCGCGGGGCCTCTCTTTTCTGTTTCTTACAATCTTCGATGGAAACCTAAAGTTCTCGAGATGCCACAAAAATGGAGACTCTGCTGGGGAGCCATTGTTTGTATAGGATCATAAGACTAGAGGTCTAGGATGATTAGGACAAATATATATATATATACTGCTTTTCCTAATTGATATTTGTGTTTATTTTTCTACTAATGGGAATGTGTGTGATGCCGCATGTGGAAAGATTGAGTATTGTAGCGAGCGATTTTGGACGCGGTTCTTAAGCGCTGGTCGCTCTCTGCGGTTGAGCTTAAAACTACAGGTCGATTCATTTTTTATCCTATTGTGAGCTGAATAAGGAAGGGAAATAGATGTCTCCAATTAACCCTGCTTGTATACTGAGTTTAAACAGCGGTCTGTTAGGTTACGGATGCTATCAATGTGGGGGGCCTTTGTACTGGTTATTCGTATTTCGCCAATACGGTTCTTTCTTTCTTTTTTCTTGGCAAAGGGTTTCTGGCGGGGAATAAGGATTAGGATGTTAGGACTGATGCTTTTGAATTACTGCTTTTAATTGATGGAGATATGGGATTTGGGTTTTTTGTTGATTGCGCTCGCTAAGATCTTTTCTTTCGATCTTATGCCTACGTATTCCCGTTTACCGAAACAGGGAAATCAGAGCGTTCGTAGTTCCTCCTATTCTATGGGAGGAAATTGGTTTTTGGTGTCTTGTTCAAAGCCCAAGACGTGAAGCGAAAGGTGATTTGTATCTTGTTCAAAGCCCAAGATGTGAAGCTAAAAGACCTCGACTTTAGAGAGAATTTGTCATCTCTAAAGAGGGGAGAAGGAGAATTACTTTAACTGGGATACACGGATCCGAGCAATGCCATAATTTCCGAAGAAAGGGTTTTAACCTGAAGGAGAAGACTTTAACTCAGTGTAGAGCAATGCCATCTTTCCTTAGGAATTTCTCATGCTAAAAGAGGGACAGTGGCATGGATATAGATGATCCAGAGGCTTGCCGCTTACAGCGATTAGATGAAGGGACAAGAGTTGTTGATGTTTGTGTACTGTGAACGAGGCACAGCTTTGATGCTAAAAGGTCGATTGGATCAACCAGTGGTTTTCTTATACAAAGCCTAAGAGGAGGCTAATTTCCGCTAGGAAAATCATTATACAAAGCCTAAGAGGAGGCTATTTTGTGTCTTGTACAAAGCCCGAGATAGAGGCTAAAGGTTTTTGACCCAGTGGGGCATATCGTTATACAAAGCCTAAGAGAAGGCTAAAAGGGTGATTGACTCAACGAGGGAATCTTTTGTGTCTCATACAAAGCCTGAGAGAGAGGCTAAAAGGTTGTTTTGACTCCATTGGGGAGAATTTTGGTATCTCGTACGAAGCCCGAGATGGAGGCTATTGTAACTGTTTCAGTTGAGTGACAGATCCAATATACTGATTTAAAAGAGAAAATTAGTTCTTATATGAGCAACACTGTACTCAGGGATTTGATTTGAGGATCAGGGATATTTCCTTTTCTTTGAGGAAACGGGAAATCCAAAGGGTATTGAGACTATCCGAGTCTGCGGGTTTCCTTCCTATTTAACGAAGGGTGCTTGAGAATGTCTTTGAGACTCAAGGAAGTTAGACTGTCCAAGTCTAGAGTTTTATCTTTTGTACTATGCTTTGAGAAACAGTAGTAGACTCTATGAAAGGACTGTTCTATGAGGATGACTAGGTTCTGTTCCTATACCTCTAGGAGGTCGTCGGGACAATTTGTACGAAGCCCAAGAGGGGGCTAGAATCTTTTAAGAAGCCGACGGGTCCTTGTACGAAGCCCAAGAGGAGGCTATCATTCCCGGAGGAAGAGATCATTATACGAAGCCTAAGAGGAGGCTGTGAATACTTCTAAGAAGCCGTAGGGTCCTTGAATAATGCCCAAGAGGAGGCCGGGTTACTTATAGGAAGCCTGTGGGTCCTAGTACGATGCCCAAGAGGAGGCCGATGCTTTTAAGAAGCCCGTGGGTCCCAAACCAAAGAAAAGTTCAAGAAAACTCTTTTAAAGATAAAACCACAGGTAAACGCGTGAGGTTTACTATCCAGCAACTTTTATCTTTTCAAGAGAGTTTGAACAGTTCGGAGGTTTGAAG
Source organism: Lathyrus tuberosus (assembly GCA_022829125.1). Classification (NCBI taxonomy): domain Eukaryota; kingdom Viridiplantae; phylum Streptophyta; class Magnoliopsida; order Fabales; family Fabaceae; genus Lathyrus; species Lathyrus tuberosus. Next base: position 4,661,916 of record JALAZF010000403.1, on the reverse strand, counting down.
AAATTCAAGAGAAGTTTCACCGAGAATAATTCATCTCTGGGGAATAGAATTTCTTGACGATTCCTAAGGAGGACAGCCGAAGAGAAGACTGTATCTGGTGCTCCTATTGGGGATCTAGGCGTCTATTTCTACGAATAAGTGAAACGGCGTCACCTAGTTCTAGACGTAATTGCCTGGGAAACTCTAAATATCTATACTATTATTACACAGTAGATATGAGTTTATGAAAGGAGACTTACAGTGAGCAGCCCCACAATACAGTTTATAATATGAAAGCAGTAAATGAAAGCGATAACCACTTACTCGGTTGTAGTGCTTCCATGCTGTTTGGTTAGTTGTTCAACAAAGAAAGATTGAAAATAACAATATATTCAAAATCAAAGGAGAAAGTGCTTTGAAAAAGAAAGATTTGGGGCTTACAGCTCAAGGAGAGGCCCAGGGTTTTATCAGTGAGCGCACTGTTTGAATTTGTACAGAGGGACTTATACAAGTGACTGGGGCCCAAAAAGGTTTTCTGTACAAAGGGATGGGTCTTACACTCTCTCAAGAGGCCCAAAAAGGTTTAAAGAAAAAGAGTGGGGCTTATAACACGAGGGTAGGCCCAAATGATTTTTCGTTTAAAAATGGCGATCGCGCCGAGGTTTTCTTTTAACGCAGAGGGACTTATACAATAAGTGAGGCCCAAAAATGTTTTGGTTAAAAGGGAGATTGGGTCTTACACTCTAATAGAGGCCCAAAAAGGTTTTGAATGGGTCTTATAGCTCAAGGAGAGGCCCAGATGATTTTTGAAAAGGCGACGATCGCACCGTTTGTTTTTTGACGGTATCGGGACTTATACAATATTTGAGGCCCAAAGATGATTTGGTCAAAAAAAGGATTGGGTCTTACACTCTAATAGAGGCCCAAAAGTTTTGAAAATGATTTATGAGGGTTGAATTAATCCAAAACCCTAATTTGTTTTCAAAATGTATTTAATTGAATAAAAATTCAATTAAAAATGATCAAAATTGTTTAACATGTGAAAAACAAATTATGATATTGGATTAATGCTTCAAAAATCAAGTATTGACCTACAAAATAATTAGAAAGCATTAAAAGTTGCAAAATCAATGTAGAAAAAATATTTAAAATGCCAAAAACAATCAAAATATTAATTCTTTACAAAAATATCAATTATATGAAATAAATAATATTTTTGGGATTTTTTTATAAAATAAAATATTTTAACATTTTTGTGAATTATTAAAAAAAGAATCAACTCAAAATCATTAAAACTCAGAGAGAAATTAATTTTTGAATCAATTAAACAAAATCACAAAATTCAAATATTCAAATATATGAAAATGGCGCCAAGAACAACACCAAGAACACGCGCGTTTTTTCAGTTTGCCCAGATTTGCATTTTCCATCCAATCTCACTGAATACGTAATTATAACATGCAATCCACATATCATTATGCTCGCCTCAACCTCACGATCATGTCTATGTACTTTAATTTCATTTAAATTAAACATACAACAAGAAATCACGAAGAGACCTCAAGAACCCTAATTTCTGCATGAAGGCTAGGATTTTTGATACACGATTCAAACAATGCAATTAATTGAGGGAAAACATTCCATGCATGATTATGAACATATGGCCAAATTATTGTGCGAGGAAATATGCATAGATTGAGAGATGACCAAGTATGTGCTTACCTCCAAGTCGTGACAGCAAGAGCAGATGTGATTTTGAGTTGGAGGTGTTACAGATGAGTGGTGATGATCTGGACAGCTTCCCTACACCATATGGAGTGTGTTTGAACACTTGGATTGAATTGAAATGGACTGGATCAGTTTATGGCATCTCAGCTGCAACTTCACTTCAAACTTGTGTGAATGGCAAGTGATTTTGTGAAATTGATGTTCCAGATGTTATGTGAGTGTTTGATCAGCTCATATGTGATGTATGTGAGGTGTGTGAGTGATTGGTTTGTGCAGAATTGCTCTCAAACTCAAAACCCGATAGCTACCTTGCTAAGAAAGGCATTTTTGCCAAGAGAAAGAGATTTTGAGGAAAGCATCTGTTAGATGGCTTTGGTGTACTCAAACTGACCACAATTGAGCTCTATTTATAGTAGAGCAAGTTTGTTTTGCAAGGAATAGTGCATGGCAGCTGGTAAGTAGGTTTCCTCAATGTTGGCCAATGGAAATGAAAGTCTCCTCTAGCCATTGACTAGAGGTTAGGGCACAGAGCTTTGGTCCCCTTGGTCTTGGATAAGTCTTGACTGATTTCAGATGAGAATGGCTCAGTCCATGCCACCTTGATGGTTCCATTGAATGCCTCATTCCAAATTTGAAGTCTTGTCCCTATTTTGGCAACTCTAGGTTCAACATGCTATTCTTTGTTCCTTGGACCTTGGAGGCTTGGCTCAGTGATTGTCCCCTTTGGATTCAATCCTCTGAGGTGCCCAAGTGAATTAGAGCAATTGCAATTGGCTGATTTTGGAAAATCGAGCCAAAATGCAAATTCTGCCTTGCCTTGACAGATTTCAGCAAGGCAACTTGCCAATGTTGTATCTCATGATGTAGGTTGAATTTGGAAATGTTCTTGGCCATTTTGGAAAGCCCTAACATGATACAACAACTGTTTGAACAAGTTTGGTTTTGATCTCTTTTGATTCCAAGTGAAAAATCCCCCTACATTTGGCAAAAAGTGAAGGCAAATCTGACTTAGTGAAAATTTCACTAAGTGTTGGAAAAAGTGACTTTTTCACTTTTCAGCCACTTTGATCACTCCATAACTCAAAATCCTTAATGAATTGGAATGACTTGTAGTTGAAGTTTTTGTAGGTGATAGTGAGGGCTACAAATCCATCTTTGGATGAGAAAAAATGGCCTTGTGGTTTAGGAGTTATGGTCCTCCAAAGTTGGTACCTTTGCCACTTTATTTTTAACTTAGTAAATTTTCTAAGTTTTATGGTTACCCCTTTTACAAGTTATCTCACTTTTCTTGATTTTTCTTGATGAATGATGATTCAAATCATACATTAACATCATTTTAGGGTTAAAAATCCATTTTGGTGAAAAATCTCAAAAAGTCAAAGTTGACTTTTGTGCACAGTTGACTTTTTATCAGATGAATTCCAAACTGTGCAATTCTTCAGGAAATCATGTCCTTGACCTAAATCAAACTTGATGGACATGTTCCATGGGTGTCATAGGGTATATTCAATCATGTAGTAGGGTTTGGGAGCATGTCTTGGTCAAAAGTCAAAGTTACAGTTGACTTTTCCCTTAAAACCCTAATTGTGGTGCAGATGAAAATGAAACTTGTTGCTCAAGGTTCTTGGATCAATCCATTGTTCCAAATGGATCAATATGGTGTATTAAAGACCCTCAAATCATATCTTGAGGTCTTGGCTCATGGTTTGTCCCAAAAGTCAACTTAGGGGTGAATTAGGTCAAGAAACCCTAATTCCTGATTTTTGATGTATGCATCCCCTGAGGCAAAATTGACTTGATGCATGGGTTCATGAGGTTCCATGAAGTATATTAGGTCATGTTTTGGATCATTGCGTTGTGCCCAGATGAAAATTTTCATCTGGAGGCCCTGGTCGACCAAAACCCTAATTTGGTGACACTGTCGATCTTGAGACTTGATCCACCTAGAAGGGAGCAGCCTTGTGCTTAATCCTTGAAGTGGGAGCCCTTTTTTGATCCATTTTGGATATTTGAGAGATTAGACAAGCTGAAGATCATGTCATTTCTTGATTGATCCTTTGTCTAAAGCTCAGAGAGGGCTTGAAACCCTAATTTTGATTGTATTGGATGTTCACCCATCTTTGGGGAGACTGATGAAGCATAAAGGTACATCCATATTGTGATGATGATTTTCACAATGATGGGAAATCTAAGTGGTCAAAATTTGGGGTATTACAGATGCCCCTATTTAATCTTCTTGGACCCGAAGGTGTGAATGACGAAGGGATTCGGGCATTCGGGGTGCAAGAGGATTAAATATCGGAATACTCGAAATTTTGATGGTGATTATGAATGGTAGCTTACGCATTCATCTTCTTTAGCTAAGCGATGATGCTTAGAAAAGGTAAACTTCCCCTCGATCCTGGCCTTCAGCCAAGGAACTGGTCTCAATTTTCTGATTTAAACTTCCCCTCGATCCTGGTTTCTTACCAAGGAACTGGTCTTAGTTTCTGATTTAAACTTCCCCTCGATCCTGGTTTCCTACCAAGAACTGGTCTTAGTTTCTGATTTAAACTTCCCCTCGATCCTGGTTTCTTACCAAGGAACTGGTCTTAGTTTCTGATTTAAACTTCCCCTCGATCCTGGTTCCTACCAAGAACTGGTCTTAGTTTCTTTTGTCAACAAACTTTCTTAACAGGGGACGCTATTCGTAGCGGCTTTCCTCAAACTTCTCGCCGAATTTTCCTGGGGAGATGCCATTTGAGTGGAAAAAGTTTTGATGTCAGACTTGCTGGGGAACCCAGTCGTCTGAATTGTAGAGTTGTACAAATTTCTCTGTTGGAGACGCCATCTGGCGATTCTACTGGGGAAAGCGAGTCTCTTGAGAGACTGTTTTCGTTTGGGATCTTTCATCATACTTTCCTCGGGATCTTTCCGGAGAAACGCCATATGATGGGGTCCAATTTTGAGGTGCCGATGACCTTTTCATCAACGACTTTTCGGAGAAATACTGATGTACTGCCGAATCTCTGATCACGAGGCTTTCTCTGTGGATTTTCCTTAATCTGGGAAAGCGAGGATATCATCTTCAATGGCGAAGAGTGACATTTGTTGAAGGTTCTCTGATCTTTCAGAGGTTCAAGTTATCAAAGTGGCCAAGTGCCGACTCTGATCTAAAGATACACTGGTGGCGAGATTGTGTAGACGCAACACTTCCTGACGAGGAAAGAACTGACAAACTCGATTGAGAAAACTGTTTATCACTAGGGGACAAGACCGACTCAAGTGATAGTGATGCAATACGAAATGCGAACGCAAATAAAATGCATGAAGTATGTATGTATATGCTGACAAAACAGACGCGACATACAGACTAATGGATGAACACAATTGGATACTCGGCCATCGCGGGGCGAAGAAGTACCGTTGATTCAAAATAGCAATTCCACCTTGCTTAGGAGAGATAGTCCACGCGGGGAGCTATGTCGATCGGGCTTAGGAGATAAGAACTCGGCCGAGGCGTGTCAGACGAAACAAGGTCTCTGACACAGTTGATCCCTTCATTCAGGCATACTGGCTTAGAAGGAGTACTTTGATTCTGCACTTTGAAATTCGCTTACTTCGGGAGAAGCAATCGATGTTCTTCTGATGTTCAACAATCAAAAGAAATGCCATCTTTAATTTAAAAGCAGAAAAAGTTTTAACAAGTAAATTCATTTTTGTTTTATTTCAAGAATCGCTGATTAAGTTTAAACAACGTAGTTCTGTAAAGCTAAAGCAAGTTAAGAATTACAAACAAAAGCACAAAGGCTCAAATTTTATTGATAAGATGGAGATCAGCCAAACGCGTGATTCCAAAGAGTATATACAAAGTTAGAAAATGGTAATTTACAGGGAAAAGGGCTACGTTGAAACATAACGACCACTATCCTTCTACCAACTTTGAATTCGGGGCATCCTAAGTTTCCGTCGAAGATGACCTTTGACTGGAGATTTCCTTCGATAGATGATGCTGTAACTGCTGCTGCTGAGGGACTTGCCTCTGTTGAACATAGTTACTTGCCATTATCCCTAATTTTTGCCTGGATTGTACTATGAGATTTCCAATCCATCGGGATGATTCTTTTTTTTTTCATGTCTCTAACTTTTGCCTGGACCGCCCTTTCGGGTTTTCAATCCACCGAGACGTTTTTTTTTTAGTTTAGGCGAAGTATTTCTTGACTACATCAACATTCATGGGGTAGGCAAATTCCTCTCCGTCCATGGTTGCAAGTCTCAAGGCGCCGCCTGAGAAAGCTTTCGTGACCACATAGGGGCCATCATAATTTGGGGTCCATTTGCCCCGAGAGTCAGTGAGAAATGATTGTATCTTCTTGAGCACGAGGTCTCCTTTTCTGAAAATACGAGGTCGGACTTTTTTGTCGAACGCCCTTTTCATTCTCTGTTGATACAACTGACCGTGGCATAGTGTCGTGATTCTCTTCTCTTCGATCAGGTTCAGTTCGTCGTGTCAACTTCGACACCATTCAGCTTCGGTGAGCTGAGCTTCCATCAATACCCTGATTGACGGGATCTCTACTTCTATGGGAAGCACTGCCTCCATGCCATATACTAGAGAGAAAGGGGTTGCCCCTGTTGAAGTACGGACAGATGTGCGATAACCATGAAGAGCAAAGGGTAGCATCTCGTGCCAGTCTTTATAGGTTACAACCATCTTTTGAACGATCTTCTTGATGTTCTTGTTAGCCGCTTCTACCGCTCCGTTCATCTTGGGTCGGTAGGGAGATGAGTTATGGTGTTCAATCTTGAACTCTGCACACAACTCTTTCATCATCTTATTGTTCAAGTTAGATCCATTATCAGTAATGATCTCGCTTGGAACACCATAACGGCAGATGATATTGTTTTTGATAAATCGGACCACCACTTGTCGGGTTACATTGGCGAATGACGCTGCTTCGACCCACTTGGTGAAGTAGTCAATGGCTACAAGGATGAACCGATGTCCGTTTGAAGCCTTGGGCTCAATCATACCAATCATGTCGATTCCCCATATGGAAAATGGCCACGGGGAAGAAAGAACTTTGAGATGTGATGGCGGTACATGAATTTTGTCGGAGTATATCTGACACTTGTGACACCTCCTCATGTACTTGTAGCAGTCGGATTCCATTGTCAACCAATAATACCCGGCCCTGAGAATTTTTCTCGCCATTGTGTGTCCGTTGGCATGAGTGCCAAAGGATCCTTCATGAATTTCTTTCATGAACATGTCTGCTTCTGGTCTGTCGACGCATCGGAGCAAAACCATGTCAAAATTTCTCTTATAAAAAGTGTCACCGCTCAGGAAGAAGTTTCCAGCCAATCTTCTGAGGGTTTTCCTGTCTTTTCTGAGTGCCCTAGATGGGTACTCATGTTTCTGAAGGAAGCATTTGATATCGTGATACCAAGGTCTGTCGTCTATGACTGCTTCAATCGCGAAGATGTAAGCGGGCCATTCAAGGTGTATTATGTCGATCTTAGGTATGTCATTCCATCGACCTACACTAATCATGGAAGAGAGAGTGGCTAATGCGTCAGCCATGTGATTCTCATCACGAGGGATGTGATGAAAGTCGACTCTGTTGAAGAAGGGTAACAACTTTCTTGCATAGTCTTTGTAAGGAATCAATCCTGATTGGTATGTGTTCCAATCTCCTTTTATCTAATTGATAACCAAGGCTGAATTGCCGTATACGTCCAAGTTTTTTATCCTTAAATCAATCGCTTCTTCGAGACCCATAATACATGCTTCGTATTCGGCCTTGTTGTTCGTACATTTGAACGTAAGTCGAGCGGTGAAAGGAATGTGGGAACCCTGAGGGGTAACAATGATTGCCCCAATTCCGTTTCCATAATGATTGACTGCTCCGTCAAAGATTAGTCCCCACTGGGAACCTGGTTCTGGCCCTTCACTGGGTAGCGGTTCATCGCAATCTTTCATTTTTAGATACATGACATCTTCGTCTGGGAAGTCAAACCCGATTGATTCTTGATCGTCAATCGGTTGATGAGCCAAATAATCGGCTAAAATACTTCCCTTAACGGCTTTCTGAGCATGGTACTCTATGTCATATTCAGATAGTAACATCTGCCAACGGGCAATCCTTCCCGTGAGAGCAGGTTTTTCGAAAACGTACTTGATTGGATCCATTTCGGAGACCAACCAAGTAGTATGACGAATCATGTACTGGCGAAGACGTTTGGCTACCCAAGCCAAAGCGCAACAAGTTTTCTCAAGCATCATGTACCGAGTCTCACAGTCGGTGAATTTCTTGCTTAGATAGTAAATGGCAGACTCTTTCCGTTTAGTTTCGTCTTGTTGGCCAAGTACACATCCCATTGAGTCCTCTAGGACTGTGAGGTAAATGATCAGTGGTATTCCTTCCACTGGAGGTGATAGAATCGGAGGATTCAATAGATATTCCTTGATACTGTCGAAGGCAGTTTGGCAGTCTTCTGACCAAACGCAATCCTGGTTCTTTTTCAATAACTTGAAAATCGGCGCGCATGTCGCGGTCATAAGGAATATGAATCTGGAGATGTAGTTCAAACGTCCCAGGAATCCTCTGACTTGTTTTTCAGTTTTCGGAGAAGGCATTTCTTGAATGGCCTTGACCGTGTCAGGATCAACCTCAATCCCTTTCTGGCTGACGATGAACCCTAGTAGTTTCCCTGAACGGACACCGAAGGTGCACTTGTTGGGATTCAAGCAGAGCTTGAATTTTCTTAGACGTTCGAACAATTTTGACAGATGTTCAACGTGCTCGTCCTCTGTTCTTGATTTTGCAATCAAATCATCGACATATACCTCGATTTCCTTATGTATCATGTCATGAAACAGAGTAGTCATGGCCCTTTGATAGGTTGCCCCGACATTCTTCAAACCGAACGGCATTACCTTGTAACAAAAGGTACCCCATGGGGTAATGAACGAAGTTTTCTCCATGTCTTTCAGCGCCATTTTGATCTGGTTATAGCCCGAGAATCCATCCATGAAGGAGAATACTTTGAACTTTGATGTGCTGTCAACCAGCATGTCAATGTGTGGTAAAGGAAAGTCGTCCTTTGGACTTGCCTTGTTCAGATCTCTGTAATCAACACACATTCTGACCCTTCCGTCCTTTTTGGGAACGGGTACGATGTTGGCTAACCATTGAGGATATTCAGATGTAGCGAGGAAACCCGCGTCGATCTGTTTCTGTACCTCCTCTTTGATTTTGATGGCCATGTCCGGGTGAGTGCGTCTCAACCTTTGCTTTACTGGCGGACATTCCGATCTCAACGGTAAGTGATGTTCCACGATGCTGGTATCCAACCCTGGCATATCCTGATAGGACCAAGCGAATACATCGGGGAATTCTTTGAGAAGCTTTATCAAACTTTCTTTGACAGTTGGACTGAGCAGTGCTCCGATCCTGATTTCTTTTCTTTCTTTTTCTGAACCCAAGTTTACCGTTTCCAACGGTTCTTTGTGAGGTTCCATGGACCTTTCCTCTTGTCTGAGTAGTCGGGAGATCTCTTCTGGAATTTCGTTGTCATTTTCTTCTTCAGCCTCGAATAACGGGAACTCAAAGTTGGAAGAAGGCATCGGATCGTATGTTTCAACGGGGTATAAAACAAGCAATCTGCATGACGTGATGATTCGTGTTTAGAAGAGATAGAGAAAATGCAAGTGTGTGCAGTGTTTTGATTTAACTGCTTGTTTTTATTATTGAATGTTTTTTTTAGGATTACCATTTTCTGAAAAAGCAAAAAGAGAAAACAGCAATTAATGCGGAAATTACAGAACGACGTTATTTTATTAATGAACAAGTCGAATCTTGAAACTACAGCCCTATAAAACAAAACTCTGTCGCTTTGGGCAAAGCGAAGAGGGAAATTTACAGAAAGCGAGCCCTATCAAAACATTCGTTTCACCTGGGCAGGGTGAAAGGTTAAAGATGGCAATTACTTTGACTAACGAACGACCTTCGGAACCTCGACGGCAACCCATTGGCGGCGAGCTCCTCGGTGAATCACAAAGTCTGGAACCTTCCTTGATTTGTCTTCAGAAATGACGTTGATTTCTGGTGGAGCAGGATCATTGGAATCTGTCTCCCAGGCAGAATTGTCGTAGGAGGATTCCTCTGTTGCATTTTGCATAGCATTGGTGCTCTCAGCTGTATCTCCCCATCCAGTTGACTGGATATCTTCGAGCCTGATACGAGAGCTTTCGGGAGTAGTGTACTTGACCATATAGTCGTATTTTCCACTCGGTTGTCCCAAGGTGTCCCAAACTTCTTTGGAACTGGAGAAGTCATCCCTCTCGATGACGTTGACCTCAGGAAAAGCATAGTTGATGAATTCTAGTCCTGCAAACGTTGCGAATTCATCTTCATGTTGAGTAGTTTCCGAATGACCTGAGTGTTGATCCCATGACATGGTGGGGACACAGGTATTCTGTTCAATGACGCTCAGCTGAGCTTCATTACTCGGCTGACTTTCTTGCCCCAAGTTTCCTGGGTAAGGCTGCCACATTGGCAGACCATCCATCGGGCCATAGTAATTGTGGTCAAAGTTGTCTTTCATCAGAGTGTCTTCCTCTAATGAATTTGGCGGAGCACAGCATCCTTCCGGGTCACAATCTCCGTAGATCATTTCGACATCTGATCTTGGTATAAATCTCGGACTTTCTGTAGGAAAGCAAAAAGGCATAGGCCCCTCTTCCTGAGACATATAGCCGTCCTTGTTAAGGTAGGACTTCCATTCTTCATCTGTGTCAGAGGGATCTTCCTCATTGATAGCATAAACTGTCTGAGACACTGGGTGAAGAAAACCTCCACTGTGGAAGAAGTTTTGAAGGGGATGAAGACTTTCATCATTGGCGGCTGTCTGAGTACAGGTCGCAGAAAAACCAAGACCCTTCTTTATTTTATTATCAGTAGGAATGACAAGCCGTCCCCATCCTGTCGTATCGGTACTCTCGACCGCTTTGATAGCATCTTTGTATGAAGAAATTGAAGTTCCTTCTTTGAATTGATCGTTCTTGCTCACCGATAGTGCTTGGAACTGAGTTCCAATAACCTCCTCGGGTTCCACACAAGTAGATGATGATAAGTTACTCACGAGCAAGGCTTGTTCCCCACAAACCGTGACAAGTTGATCGTTCTGGACGAACTTTAGCTTTTGGTGGAGGGTCAAAGTGACCGCTCCAGCCTGATGTATCCAAGGTCTTCCTAATAAACAACTATACGTTGCCCGGATGTCCATGACCTGGAAAGTGATTTGGAAAGTGTGAGGACCAATAGTTATGGGAAGATCAACTTCGCCGATAACTGTTTTTCTGGATCCGTCGAATGCTTTGACGACGACCTCGCTGACTCTCATCGGAGGGCCCTTGAATGATAATTGCGTCAAAGTGGACTTCGGCATAATATTCAGGGCTGACCCTGTGTCTACCAGTACATTGGCTAAAGCATCGCCCTGGCAGTTAACTGTAATGTTGAGCGCCATGTTATGACGACGACCCTCTTCAGGTAATTCCTCATCACTAAATCCCAAATTATTGCAGGAAGTGATGTTAGAGACAATGCTATCGAATTGTCTGATTGTTACATCCTGTTCCACAAAGGCTTGCTCCAAGACTTTCTGTAGAGCCTCTTTGTGTGCTTCTGAACTGAGTAACAGTGATAATACTGAGATCTTTGAAGGAGTCTGTAACAGTTGATCAACAATGTTATATTCACTCCTTTGGATGAGCTTTAGCATCTCATCTTTGTCTTTTGAAAAGTCGGGATTACCAGATTGACTGACTGGTGGATCAGGAATTTCTGCCTGAAGTTCCTTTTCTTTGTTGGATTCTCCAACCCCTCGGTTGAAGATTCGACCGCTCCGTGTTACACGACTGATGTCTGTAATATTCATGACGGAGGGTAATGGAATTTCCTTTCCATTCTCGATTATTGTTGCACCGTATTTGTAAGGGATCGCCTTAGCTGATTCATACGATAATGGCCCCGGTAGATAGATGACTATGGGAACCTTCTGATTTTTCTGACCATCATAAGTAACCTTGATCCGTTCCCGGTTGGGAACTCTAGATTCGTCAAGTAGAGGGATGATGGCAAAAACATCCCTGGTCCTGTGATGACCAGAGATCGTGACAACATCCTCAACCTGATCGGCAAGGTAGTTCGGCGACCAAATGATGGGTCCTGAACCTGGATATGGACGAATTTCTCCATGATCGACCTGACCCTGAAGAGCTGCTCTCACAAGGTAACACCCTTGGTTACTTTCCGAACAGACGCTACAACTGTCATAGTTGTGTGGTGGCACCTGGCCACGCCCACTTTGAATGCAATGCAACCTCACTAGGTTATCTTCCATTGATCGGACATCCTAACTTTGACGACGAGTAGGATTCCTGTTATTGATACTAATCTGTTGAGTATCTTCGTCCATATAGATTGGCATCCACCAATGATTTAACAAGTGCTGAAGTGCCTCCTGGACAAGGGTACAACCTCGATCATTTTCACAACCTGTTTTACAGTTTTGATAGTCATGTGATATTAAGAATCCAAGTCGGACCTGCTCAGCATGTAACTCTACCAGGTTGGTATTCATCACGCGAATGTCAAAGATCTGAACCATATTGATTTGATAGGAGTTCCTATCATGGTAGTCTTGGATCCATCCAAGATCCATCTGACGCTGGAGGGCCTCTTGTATGAAAGAGCATCCCTGTTTGTTTACCGAGCAAATCAGGCAGGAACTGTAATCGTGCCGCGGCAGATTATGATACTGGCTTTGCCTTGAGTGCATCGCCACCAAGTTGATATTCATCACACGGATGTCGTGGTTTTGAATGACGTTGGAATTCGTAGAGACCATGTTAACTCCACGAACTCGGTGCTCTTGGATCCATCCGAGATCTATCTGTTCCTGCAGAGCTGCTTGCACCACAGAACATCCTTGGTTATCTTTAGAGCAGATATCACACTGGTGACAGTTATGAGGTGGCACATGGCCATATCCACTCTGTCTACAATGCATCTTGACCAGATTGGTCCCCAATAAGAGTACATCGTGAATTTGATAGACATTGTTAGTCTCTTTCTCAATCAGATTGACTGCAGCTTTCTCGTGTTGAGGCAGCGGGTTCGTAAGAATATTAGGATTCGTATCTTTGAAAGATAAGAGCCCGCTCCTAACAAGCTTTTGCACGTCGGATTTGAAATTGAGGCAAGTCTCAATGTTATGTCCTGAACCTCCTTGATGATAAGGGCATGTTTGATCCACCTTAAACCAGAAAGGCGGATTTTCTGGAACTGAAAGGGGAGACTTAGTCTGGATGTGCCCCTTGGCTAGCAGTAACGGAAACAGCTCTGCGTACGTTACGGGTATAGGATCAAATCCTGTGGCCGTGTTGTACGGTTGTTGTTATATGGAGGACGAGCCTGCTGAAGAGGCTGTTGTGTCCTTTGTTGGTCAGGTTGGCTCTGCGCAACCTGAGGTTGATACGTAGGAACAGGCGCGGGGCCGATAGCAGGAGTAACAGCTGCTACTGGCTGATAACGTCGCCTTTGCTTTCCGAGAGAGATATTCCCAATATCTTGCTCTTTTTTCTTAGAGAGAGATATTCCCGATATCTTGCTCTTTTCCCAATATCCAGTGTCTTTTACCAAACGTCCTTCTCGGACGGCTTCTTCAAGACGTACACCCATGCCGACCATTTCGGTGAAATCACTGGGTGCACTGGCAATCATTCGGTCATAGTAAAATGAGCTTAAGGTCTTTAAGAAGATTTTTGTCATCTCTTTTTCCTCAAGAGGTGGACAAATTTGAGCGGCAATTTCACGCCACCTTTGAGCATACTCCTTAAAGGTTTCCTTTTCCTTTTGCGACATTGATCTGAGTTGATCTCTGTCGGGTGCCATGTCCAAATTGTATTTGTATTGTTGGACGAAAGTAGTACCAAGATCTCTGAATGTACTGATCGTAGTACGGTTTAAACCCATGTACCATTTGAGTGCGGCACCGGTTAAACTATCCTGGAAGTAGTGAATTAGTAGGTCCTGATTCTCCGTGTGAGCTGACATCCGCCGAGCGTACATCACCAGATGGCTCTGAGGGCAAGAGTTACCCTTGTATTTTTCAAAGTCGGGCACTTGGAACTTGTGCGGGACTTTCACATTTGGGACCAAGCAGAGGTCTGCGGGGTCCTTTCCAAATAGATCCTGACCGCGAATGGCTTGCAGCTCTTTCTGCATTTCCAAGAACTACTCCTGGAATTCCTCCATTCTGTCAAACATAGTTTCCTTCTTACCAGAAGGTGTTGGTGGAATCTGTCCTTCCGGGACAGTGTGCACCACAGGGGGTGGTACCGTGACTACGGCAGTAAGTCTTGGCGTTTCCCGAAGTTTGTAACCTTCAGGAGTCTTGAGTATGCCCCTGGCATCTTCGCTTTCCCGAAGTTTGTAACCTTCAGGCCCAGCGGCTTCTGTTGCGATTCCCTGATCTTCAGTGATCGACGGAACATATCCTTCCAGGATATAGTTAACAGGCATACCCCAAGGACGATCTTTTGGTATCTGATACCTACGATCATACTTTTCTATGATGGGCGTTGAGGTGATCTCTGAGATCACAGTTCTTTGTAGCTGAGCTTCTGCCATGGCTTGCATGTCGTTACGAAGCTTTCTCATATCCTCTCTCAGAGCGTCGATCTCTTCTTTCAACTCTATGTTTTCTTCCTCAAGATCATCCATCTTTTTCTGACGATTGGCCCGAGTATTATACGAATGAGACAGTTTGACTCTAGAATCGAGACACAAACGTGAGATTCGTAGGTAAGGAGAATACGCGATGTGAGAATGATGAATGCAATGATTATATTAATTATTTTTAGGTTTAATTAAAATAAACTTCGACAATTAGATTGCAAATATCAAACAGTGGGGAAATCCCTTTTTATTGAAATTCAAAGGATTACAGAAATGGAAATATAGTAGATTACAAAGTGCAGAAACAGAAACCTAAACTAATGGGTCCCGAGTCCTCTCTGAGGAGAAACCGGGTGCTGACTCTGGTACTTTCCTTTTCTTTGACCGGGGCGCTTGGGCCGTTGTCGGGTTGTCATTCCTTTGCCAAGTGAAAGGAGTGAGCAAATTCCTTTGGTCGTCTTGATTCTCTACAGCATGCTGCTCCAAAATTTCAATCAGAGCATCTTTCTCTTTCAATAATTGCTGTATTTGGATACACTCTACGTCGAGGGTGCGGTACTTGTTCTTCCAAGACCTTCTTTCCTTTTGAACTTTGTTGAGAGTAACCTGAAGCCTTTCAGTTTTCGTCATGAAGTACATGACAATTTCCCTCGGCGAAAGAATTCCGTAACGAGGATAAGGCATCTTTAGCTTGAGAGCTCTAGTTTGTACCCAATGGAGATAAGGCTCCATCGAGACACAGTCCGGTTTTCCCATAGACTCTCGTCCTTTCTTATGAACATGTTTCCAAGCTTGCACTATTTCCATCTTTAGTGCTCTGTCGTTTTCTCCTTCTTTGAAGAAAAGACCTTCCAGATGAACACCCAGTGGGATGTGTCTCATCGGGTATCCAAATTGACGAAGAACTAATATCGGATGATAGTTGATTCCTCCTTTAGTTCCTATGAGGGGTACGCTGGGGAAGTTTCCACAACGGTCAATGATTCTGATTCCCTCATAAATCCTATTACACCAATCTATATCAGAGTTGGTGAGGGGCATGATCTTCTGCGACCAACGTAAGACACTCTTGCAATCCCAAAAAGCGGAAGACTTGGGCAAGTGAGAGATAAACCACTTGTAAAGCAAAGGTACACAGCATGTGATCTCCCCTCCGATGTACAAATTTCCTAAGTGTACAGAATGATACGCATCTGCGAGCAAAGTCGGCACAGGGTTTCCAATGAGAAAAACCTTAATAGCGTTGATATCGACGAAGTTATTGATGTTGGGAAACAAAAATAACCCGTAGGTAAGCAAGACAAAGATGCTTTCAAAAGCAGTCCATTCCCTATACTAGCGAAGTACAGAGCTTTCTTGGTCAAGAACTGGGCTGGCAAACCTTGGATGCCACCCTTAGTAATCATGTGAGTCCTGACCTCAGACTCGTCCAAATGAATTGCTCTTGCAATAGTCTGATTCTTTGGAATTTCTTCCAGTCCAGAAAATGGAGCTCGATCTGTGATATGTAAATCAGTCAGATGAGAATACTCCTCCAGCGTTGGTGCCAGCTGGTAATTCGGGAATGTGAAACAATGATAAACCGGATCGTAGAACTGAATGAGCGCGTCCATGATCCCCTTAATCACATGGATTCTTAACAGTGGTAGCAAACCACCGTGCTTGGCTCTGAAAGCCTCTGGGTTAACGATCATCCTCACTAACTTTCTCAAATCCCCTAGTTTTGGAACCTTGAAGGTATACTGGTGAGTTCTCCTTCTACCGAAATCCATTAATGCAATCCTTTTCTCTGATATTTGCAATCACAGTCTTAGTTTAATTTGAAAAACAGAGAGACTAGAAGAGAAATTTTTTTTGAATGTTTTAATGTTTTATTAAATGAATGCATGAATGCAGCACACAAAAACATAGAAAAAACATGGGGTCAGAGGGTCGTTGTCATGAAGTCAAGGCTCTACCCATCCCCAAAGGTTTATACTAGGGTGATTTTTGTACCTGTACTCATTATCATCAGCTCCTCCCAGGAAGACAGACAACAAGCGGATCGCCAGCGAGTTGTGTGCAATCTTAGAGTAAGTGCTATTCACCGAGAATAGATCACCAGCCTCAAATGAGGGTAGTATCGCGTAACAGCTATTTCCGATAGCTTCCGCACTACGAAAAAGGTTGGCTTTTCTTAAGTGTATACTCAATCTCACCACATGCGGCATCACACGCATTCCCAGTAGCAGAAAAATAAACATGTATAGCAATTAGGAAAAGCAGTATATATATTTGTCCTAATCATCCTAGACTTATAAAGCTATGAATCTTAAGTTCCTGACAGAAATGGGTTCCCCGGCGGAAGCCCCAATCTGTGGTTCCCTGCCTAAGAGATGGACCAGCATAGGTCAATCTTTCTCTTCGGTAGAGTTCCCATTTTCCGTAGAAAACGGGGATGATGCCCTAAGGCAAAAAGATCTTGGCAAAGACTCCCCAGCAGAGTTGCCATTTTACAAGGAAAACAGACAGAAATAAAAATAGGCCCCACGGTGGGCGCCACTTTTCTGTAGCGAGCGATTTTGGACGCGGTTCTTAAGCGCTGGTCGCTCTCTGCGGTTGAGCTTAAAACTACAGGTCGATTCATTTTTTATCCTATTGTGAGCTGAATAAGGAAGGGAAATAGATGTCTCCAATTAACCCTGCTTGCATACTGAGTTTAAACAGCGGTCTGTTAGGTTACAGATGCTATCAATGTGGGGGGCCTTTGTACTGGTTATTCGTATTTCGCCAATACGGTTCTTTCTTTCTTTTTTCTTGGCAAAGGGTTTCTGGCGGGGAATAAGGATTAGGATGTTAGGACTGATGCTTTTGAATTACTGCTTTTAATTGATGGAGATATGGGATTTGGGTTTTTTGTTGATTGCGCTCGCTAAGATCTTTTCTTTCGATCTTATGCCTACGTATTCCCGTTTACCGAAACAGGGAAATCAGAGCGTTCGTAGTTCCTCCTATTCTATGGGAGGAAATTGGTTTTTGGTGTCTTGTTCAAAGCCCAAGACGTGAAGCGAAAGGTGATTTGTATCTTGTTCAAAGCCCAAGATGTGAAGCTAAAAGACCTCGACTTTAGAGAGAATTTGTCATCTCTAAAGAGGGGAGAAGGAGAATTACTTTAACTGGGATACACGGATCCGAGCAATGCCATAATTTCCGAAGAAAGGGTTTTAACCTGAAGGAGAAGACTTTAACTCAGTGTAGAGCAATGCCATCTTTCCTTAGGAATTTCTCATGCTAAAAGAGGGACAGTGGCATGGATATAGATGATCCAGAGGCTTGCCGCTTACAGCGATTAGATGAAGGGACAAGAGTTGTTGATGTTTGTGTACTGTGAACGAGGCACAGCTTTGATGCTAAAAGGTCGATTGGATCAACCAGTGGTTTTCTTATACAAAGCCTAAGAGGAGGCTAATTTCCGCTAGGAAAATCATTATACAAAGCCTAAGAGGAGGCTATTTTGTGTCTTGTACAAAGCCCGAGAGAGAGGCTAAAGGTTTTTGACCCAGTGGGGCATATCGTTATACAAAGCCTAAGAGAAGGCTAAAAGGGTGATTGACTCAACGAGGGAATCTTTTGTGTCTCATACAAAGCCTGAGAGAGAGGCTAAAAGGTTGTTTTGACTCCATTGGGGAGAATTTTGGTATCTCGTACGAAGCCCGAGATGGAGGCTATTGTAACTGTTTCAGTTGAGTGACAGATCCAATATACTGATTTAAAAGAGAAAATTAGTTCTTATATGAGCAACACTGTACTCAGGGATTTGATTTGAGGATCAGGGATATTTCCTTTTCTTTGAGGAAACGGGAAATCCAAAGGGTATTGAGACTATCCGAGTCTGCGGGTTTCCTTCCTATTTAACGAAGGGTGCTTGAGAATGTCTTTGAGACTCAAGGAAGTTAGACTGTCCAAGTCTAGAGTTTTATCTTTTGTACTATGCTTCGAGAAACAGTAGTAGACTCTATGAAAGGACTGTTCTATGAGGATGACTAGGTTCTGTTCCTATACCTCTAGGAGGTCGTCGGGACAATTTGTACGAAGCCCAAGAGGAGGCTGGAATCTTTTAAGAAGCCAACGGGTCCTTGTACGAAGCCCAAGAGGAGGCTATCATTCCCGGAGGAAGAGATCATTATACGAAGCCTAAGAGGAGGCTGTGAATACTTCTAAGAAGCCGTAGGGTCCTTGAATAATGCCCAAGAGGAGGCCGGGTTGCTTATAGGAAGCCTGTGGGTCCTAGTACGATGCCCAAGAGGAGGCCGATGCTTTTAAGAAGCCCGTGGGTCCCAAACCAAAGAAAAGTTCAAGAAAACTCTTTTAAAGATAAAACCACAGGTAAACGCGCGAGGTTTACTATCCAGCAACTTTTATCTTTTCAAGAGAGTTTGAACAGTTCGGAGGTTTGAAGAAATTCAAGAGAAGTTTCACCGAGAATAATTCATCTCTGGGGAATAGAATTTCTTGACGATTCCTAAGGAGGACAGCCGAAGAGAAGACTGTATCTGGTGCTCCTATTGGGGATCTAGGCGTCTATTTCTACGAATAAGTGAAACGGCGTCACCTAGTTCTAGACGTAATTGCCTGGGAAACTCTAAATATCTATACTATTATTACACAGTAGATATGAGTTTATGAAAGGAGACTTACAGTGAGCAGCCCCACAATACAGTTTATAATATGAAAGCAGTAAATGAAAGCGATAACCACTTACTCGGTTGTAGTGCTTCCATGCTGTTTGGTTAGTTGTTCAACAAAGAAAGATTGAAAATAACAATATATTCAAAATCAAAGGAGAAAGTGCTTTGAAAAAGAAAGATTTGGGGCTTACAGCTCAAGGAAAGGCCCAGGGTTTTATCAGTGAGCGCACTGTTTGAATTTGTACAGAGGGACTTATACAAGTGACTGGGGCCCAAAAAGGTTTTCTGTACAAAGGGATGGGTCTTACACTCTCTCAAGAGGCCCAAAAAGGTTTAAAGAAAAAGAGTGGGGCTTATAACACGAGGGTAGGCCCAAATGATTTTTCGTTTAAAAATGGCGATCGCGCCGAGGTTTTCTTTTAACGCAGAGGGACTTATACAATAAGTGAGGCCCAAAAATGTTTTGGTTAAAAGGGAGATTGGGTCTTACACTCTAATAGAGGCCCAAAAAGGTTTTGAATGGGTCTTATAGCTCAAGGAGAGGCCCAGATGATTTTTGAAAAGGCGACGATCGCGCCGTTTGTTTTTTGACGGTATCGGGACTTATACAATAAGTGAGGCCCAAAGATGATTTGGTCAAAAAAAGGATTGGTTCTTACACTCTAATAGAGGCCCAAAAGTTTTGAAAATGATTTATGAGGGTTGAATTAATCCAAAACCCTAATTTGTTTTCAAAATGTATTTAATTGAATAAAAATTCAATTAAAAATGATCAAAATTGTTTAACATGTGAAAAACAAATTATGATATTGGATTAATGCTTCAAAAATCAAGTATTGACCTACAAAATAATTAGAAAGCATTAAAAGTTGCAAAATCAATGTAGAAAAAATATTTAAAATGCCAAAAACAATCAAAATATTAATTCTTTACAAAAATATCAATTATATGAAATAAATAATATTTTTGGGATTTTTTGATAAAATAAAATATTTTAACATTTTTGTGAATTATTAAAAAAAGAATCAACTCAAAATCATTAAAACTCAGAGAGAAATTAATTTTTGAATCAATTAAACAAAATCACAAAATTCAAATATTCAAATATATGAAAATGGCGCCAAGAACAACACCAAGAACACGCGCGTTTTTTCAGTTTGCCCAGATTTGCATTTTCCATCCAATCTCACTGAATACGTAATTATAACATGCAATCCACATATCATTATGCTCGCCTCAACCTCACGATCATGTCTATGTACTTTAATTTCATTTAAATTAAACATACAACAAGAAATCACGAAGAGACCTCAAGAATCCTAATTTCTGCATGAAGGCTAGGATTTTTGATACACGATTCAAACAATGCAATTAATTGAGGGAAAATATTCCATGCATGATTATGAACATATGGCCAAATTATTGTGCGAGGAAATATGCATAGATTGAGAGATGACCAAGTATGTGCTTACCTCCAAGTCGTGACAGCAAGAGCAGATGTGATTTTGAGTTGGAGGTGTTACAGATGAGTGGTGATGATCTGGACAGCTTCCCTACACCATATGGAGTGTGTTTGAATACTTGGATTGAATTGAAATGGACTGGATCAGTTTATGGCATCTCAGCTGCAACTTCACTTCAAACTTGTGTGGATGGCAAGTGATTTTGTGAAATTGATGTTCCAGATGTTATGTGAGTGTTTGATCAGCTCATATGTGATGTATGTGAGGTGTGTGAGTGATTGGTTTGTGCAGAATTGCTCTCAAACTCAAAACCCGATAGCTACCTTGCTAAGAAAGGCATTTTTGCCAAGAGAAAGAGATTTTGAGGAAAGCGTCTGTTAGATGGCTTTGGTGTACTCAAACTGACCACATTGAGTTCTATTTATAGTAGAGCAAGTTTGTTTTGCAAGGAATAGTGCATGGCAGCTGGTAAGTAGGTTTCCTCAATGTTGGCCAATGGAAATGAAAGTCTCCTCTAGCCATTGACTAGAGGTTAGGGCACAGAGCTTTGGTCCCCTTGGTCTTGGATAAGTCTTGACTGATTTCAGATGAGAATGGCTCAGTCCATGCCACCTTGATGGTTCCATTGAATGCCTCATTCCAAATTTGAAGTCTTGTCCCTATTTTGGCAACTCTAGGTTCAACATGTTATTCTTTGTTCCTTGGACCTTGGAGGCTTGGCTCAGTGATTGTCCCCTTTGGATTCAATCCTCTGAGGTGTCCAAGTGGATTAGAGCAATTGCAATTGGCTGATTTTGGCAAATCGAGCCAAAATGCAAATTCTGCCTTGCCTTGACAGATTTCAGCAAGGCAACTTGCCAATGTTGTATCTCATGATGTAGGTTGAATTTGGCAATGTTCTTGGCCATTTTGGAAAGCCTTAACATGATACAACAACTGTTTGAACAAGTTTGGTTTTGATCTCTTTTGATTCCAAGTGAAAAATCCCCCTACATTTGGCAAAAAGTGAAGGCAAATCTGACTTAGTGAAAATTTCACTAAGTGTTGGAAAAAGTGACTTTTTCACTTTTCAGCCACTTTGATCACTCCATAACTCAAAATCCTTAATGAATTGGAATGACTTGTAGTTGAAGTTTTTGTAGGTGATAGTGAGGGCTTCAAATCCATCTTTGAATGAGAAAAAATGGCCTTGTGGTTTAGGAGTTATGGTCCTCCAAAGTTGGTACCTTTGCCACTTTATTTTTAACTTAGAAAATTTTCTAAGTTTTATGGTTACCCCTTTTACAAGTTATCTCACTTTTCTTGATTTTTCTTGATGAATGATGATTCAAATCATACATTAACATCATTTTAGGGTTAAAAATCCATTTTGGTGAAAAATCTCAAAAAGTCAAAGTTGACTTTTGTGCACAGTTGACTTTTTATCAGATGAATTCCAAACTGTGCAATTCTTCAGGAAATCATGTCCTTGACCTAAATCAAACTTGATGGACATGTTCCATGGGTGTCATAGGGTATATTCAATCATGTATTAGGGTTTGGGAGCATGTCTTGGTCAAAAGTCAAAGTTACAGTTGACTTTTCCCTTAAAACCCTAATTGTGGTGTAGATGAAAATGAAACTTGTTGCTCAAGCTTCTTGGATCAATCCATTGTTCCAAATGGATCAATATGGTGTATTAGAGACCCTCAAATCATCTCTTGAGGTCTTGGCTCATGGTTTGTCCCAAAAGTCAACTTAGGGGTGAATTAGGTCAAGAAACCCTAATTCCTGATTTTTGATGTATGCATCCCCTGAGGCAAAATTGACTTGATGCATGGGTTCATGAGGTTCCATGAAGTATATTAGGTCATGTTTTGGATCATTGCCTTGTGCCCAGATGAAAATTTTCATCTGGAGGCCCTGGTCGACCAAAACCCTAATTTGGTGACACTGTCGATCTTGAGACTTGATCCACCTAGAAGGGAGCAGCCTTGTGCTTAATCCTTGAAGTAGGAGTCCTTTTTTGATCCATTGTGGATATTTGAGAGATTAGACAAACTGAAGATCATGTCATTTCTTGATTGATCCTTTGTCTAAAGCTCAGAGAGGGCTTGAAACCCTAATTTTGATTGTATTGGATGCTCACCCATCTTTGGGGAGACTGATGAAGCATAAAGGTACATCCATATTGTGATGATGATTTTCACAATGATGGGAAATCTAAGTGGTCAAAATTTGGGGTATTACAAGTATACACCTAAGATAGGTGATGGCAATATGGGTAATCTTACTAGGAGTGAATTCCAGCTAAGAGTTCCCGGTCGACCATCAAACTCAGTGGAGACTCCCTTTGCAGATACATTGCCTATACAGCTTCGGTTGTTGAAAGTAGTGTGGTCGACTGGGTTATCTGAGAAGCTGAGGTTTTTAGTAGGCTGAAACCATTTTGTAGTGCGGAAGTTATCGGAAATAGTTGTCACACGATACTACCCTCATTTGAGATCACTCTAGGATACATCAGCTCGCTGGCGATCCGTTTGCTGTTGTTATCCTAAGAGGGGTCAATGATTTTGCGGACAGGTATAAAAAATCACCAGTATAAACCTTTGGGGGGGGGGTAGAGCCTTGACTTCATGACACCGACCCTTTGACCCCTTGTTTTTTCTATGTTTTTGTGTGTTGCATTCATACATTCATTTAAAAAAACATTAAAACAAAGAAAAACCTTCTCTTCTAGTCTCTCTTTTTCAAATTAA
Organism: Lathyrus tuberosus; assembly: GCA_022829125.1. Lineage (NCBI taxonomy): Eukaryota > Viridiplantae > Streptophyta > Magnoliopsida > Fabales > Fabaceae > Lathyrus > Lathyrus tuberosus. Next base: position 4,638,613 of record JALAZF010000403.1, on the reverse strand, counting down.
ACTAAGACAATGATTGCAAATGTCATGGAAAAGAGATTGCACTAATGGATTTCAGTAGAAGGAAAACTCATAAGTACACCTTCAAGGTTCCAAAACTAGAGGATTTAAGAAGTCTGGCGAGGATGATAACCAATCACGAGGCTTTTAGAGTCAAGTACGGAGGACTGCTGTCCTTGTTAAGGATCCATGTAATTGAAGAAATCCTGTCCACACTAATCCAGTTCTACGATCCGGTCTATCACTGCTTCACATTCCCGGATTATCAGCTAGCACCAACGCTGGAAGAATACTCTCACCTGACTGATTTACATATTACTGATCACGCTCCCTTTTCTGGACTGGAAGAAATTCCAAAGGATCAGACTATTGCAAGAGCAATTTATTTGGACGAGTCAGAAGTCAGGACTCACATGACCACTAAGGGTGGAATTCAGGGTTTGCCATCCCAGTTCTTAACAAAGAAACCTCTATACTTTGCTAGTATAGGGAACGTGGCCGCTTTCGAGAGCATCTTTGTTTTGCTCACCTACGGGTTATTTTTGTTTCCCAACATCGATAACTTTGTAGATATCAACGCCATTAAGATTTTTCTGATTGGCAACCCTGTACCGACCTTACTCGCGGATGCGTATCATTCGGTACACTTAAGGAATTTATACAGCGAAGGAATGATCACGTGATGTGTACCCCTGCTTTACAAATGGTTCACTTCCCATTAGCCAAAGTCTACTGCATTTTGAGATTATAAGAATACTTTACGTTGGTCGCAGAGAATCATGTCTCTTACCAACTCTGACATCGATTAGTACAATCGAATCTATGACGGGGTCAGAATCATTGACCGTTGTGGAAATTTCCCAAATGTACCCCTTATAGGAACTAAGGGAGGAATCAATTATCATCCGGTTTTAGTTCGTCGTCAATTTGGATACCCAATGAGGCATGTCCCGCAGAGTGCTCATCTGGAAGGTCTTTTCTTCAAGGAAGGAGAAAATGACAGGGCACTAAAGACAGAAATAGTGCATGCCTGGAAACACGTTCATAGAAAAGGACGAGAGTCTCTGGGAAAACTAGACTGCGTCTCGGTGGAGCCTTATCTCCATTGGGTACAAACTAGAGCTCTCAAGCTGAGGATGCCTTACCCTCGTTAGGAAGTTCTTCCATTAAGGGACTCTGCCCTTTATTTTATGTCTGAGACGGAAAAGCTTCAGATTACTCTCAGCAAAGTTTAGCAGGAGAAGAGGTCTTGGAGGAACAAGTACCGTATTCTCAATGTAGAGTGCAAGAAATTACAGCAATTGTTAAAAGAAAAGGATGCTCTGATTGAGATTTTAGAGCAACATGCTGTAGAGAATCAGGATGACCAAAGGAACTTGCTCGCTTCTTTTGCTTGGCAAAGGAATGACAACCCGACAACGGACGAAGAGCCCCGGTCAAAGAAAAGGAAAGCACCAGAACCAACACCTGAGCTCTCCTCAGAGAGGACTCAGGATCCATTAGCTTAGATTTCCTTTTTCAGTACTTTGTAATCTACTGTATTTCCATTTCTGAAATCCTTTGAATTCAATAAAACGGGGTTTCCTCACTGTTTGATATTTGCAATCTAATCATCAAAGTTTACTTTGAATAAACAAAAGCATATAATTAATATAATCATTGCATATCATTCATCAATCTCGCATAACGCATTCTTCTTACCTACGAATCTCACGTTTGCGTATCGATTCTAGAGTCAAAGTGTCTCATTCGTATAATACTCGGGCCAATCGTCAGAAAAAGATGGATGATCTCGAGGAAGAGAACAGAGAGTTGAGGGAAGAGATCGACACTCTGAAAGAAGATCTGAGAAAGCTTCATAACGACATGCAAGCTCTAGCAGAAGCTCAGATGCAACAACAAAGGACTGTGATATCAGAGATCACATCGACGCCCATAGTGGAAAAGTCTGATCCTAGGTACAAAATGCCGAATGATCATCCCTGGGGCATACCTATTAACTATATCCCGGAAGGATATATTCCACCGATCATGGAAGATCCGAAAACTTCAGTAGGAGCCGCCGCTGGGCCTGAAGGTTACAAACTTCGGGAAAGCGAAGATGCCAGGGGCATGACAATAACTCCTGAAGGTTACAAACTTCGGGAGACACCAAGAGTCACTGCCATAATGACTGTACCACCACCCGTGGTACACACTGTCCCGGAAGGACAGATTCCACAAATACCCTTTGGGGGAAACGATAGTATGTTCGACAGAATGAATGAGTTCCAAGAACAATTCCTGGAAATGCATAAGGAACTGCAAGCCATTCGTGGTCAGGATTTATTTGGAAAGGACGCCGCAGACCTTTGTTTGGTCCCCAATGTGCAAGTTCTGCACAAGTTCAAAGTGCCTGATTTTGAAAAGTACAAGGGTAACTCTTGCCCTCAAAGTCACTTAGTGATGTACGCTCGGCGAATGTCAGCTCAGACAAAGAACCAGGAGCTACTGATTCACTACTTTCAGGATAGTTTAACCGGTGCCGCACTCAAGTGGTACATGGGTTTTAACCGCACTAAGATCGCTACTTTCAGAGATCTTGGTGTTGCCTTCGTTCAACAATATAAGTACAATTTGGACATGGCACCAGACAGAGATCAACTCAGATTGATGTCACAAAAGGATAAGGAAACCTTTAAAGAGTACGCTCAGAGATGGAGTGAAATTTCCGCCCAGATTTGTCCACCTCTTGAGGAAAAAGAGATGACAAAGATCTTCTTAAAAACCTTGAGCTCATTTTACTACGACAAAATGGTTGCCAGTGCTCCCAGTGACTTCACCTAGATGGTGGGCATGTGAGTTCGTCTTGAGGAAGCCGTCAGAGAAGGACGTTTAGTTAAAGATGCTGGATCATCAAGTAATACAAAAAGATACGGTGGTACTCTCCCTAAGTAAAAAGAGCAGGATATTGGGAATATCTCTCTCAGAAAGCAAAGGCGACGTTACCAACCAGTAGCAGCTGTAACTCCTGCTATTAACCCTGCGCCTGTTCCTACGTATCAACCTCAGGTTGCGCAGAGCCAACCTAATCAACAACAATATCAGCAATGGACACAACAACCTCTTCAGCAGGCCCGTCCTCCGTACAACAACAACCGTACAACACGACCACCAGGGTTCAAACCTATACCAATGTTGTACGCAGAACTGTTTCAGTTATTACTGATCAAGGGGCATGTCCAAACCAAGTCTCCTCTTACAGTACCGAAAAATCCGCCTTTTTGGTTCAAAGCGGATCAGACCTGTCCTTACCATCAAAGGGGTTAGGGCATAACATAGAGAACTGTCTCAGTTTCAAATCCAACATACAAAAGCTTGTTAGGAGCGGGGTCTTGTCTTTCAAAGATACGAATCCAAATGTTCTCGCGAACCCGTTGCCTCAACACGAGAAAGCTGCAGTCAATTTGATAGAGGGAGAGTCCAATGACAGCTATCAAATTCACGATGTACTCTTATTGAGGACCAACTTGGTCAAGATGCATCGCAGACAGAGTGGATATGACCATGTGCCACCTCATAATTTTCATCAGTGTGATATCTGCTCTAAGAACAATCAAGGATGTTCTGTGGTGCAGTCAGCTCTATAGGAACAATTGGATCTCGGATGGATCCAAGAGCACTGAATTCGCGGGGTCAACATGACTTATACGAATTCCAACATCATTCAGAGCCACGACATCTGTGCGATGAATGTCAACTTGGTGGCAATGAACTCAAGGCAAAGCCAGTATCATAATCTGCCGCGGCACGATTACAGTTCCTGTCTGACTTGCTCGGTAAACAAACAGGGATGTTCTTTTATACAAGAGGCCCTCCAGCGTCAGATGGATCTTGGATGGATCCAGGACTACCATGATAAAAATCTTTATCAAATCAACATGATTCAGATCTTTGATATTCGTTTAATGAATACCAGCTTGGTGGAGTTACACGCCAAGCAGGTCCAACTCGGTTTTCTCACTTCACGTGATTATCTGAGCTGTACAGTATGCCGTGACAATAACCAAGGATGTGCTCTCGTTCAAAGAACTTTGCAACACTTGTTGAACCACTGGTGGCTTCCGATCTATATGGATGAAGACACGCAACAAATCAATGTGGTTAACGGGAACCCTACTCGGCATCAAAGTCGGGATGTTCGATCAACGGAAACAGATCTAGTAAGGTTGCATGCATTCAAAGTGGACGTGGCCAGGTGCCACCACATAATTAGGAGCGTTGTAGAGCCTGCTCGGAAAATAACCAAGGATGCTACCTCGTGCGAGCAGCCCTTCAAAGTCAGTTGGACCGCAAAGAGATTCAACAATATTCAGTTTTGGGGTCTATCAACTGGACGCCAGACTACTTCGCTGATCAAATTAAATATGTTGTTGTAATCTCTGATCATGAAAGGGCCAAAGATGTTTGTACCATCATCCCTCTACTTGACGAATCAAAGGTTCTTACCTAGGAACTGATTGAAGTTACCTACGACAGTCAAAGAAATCAGAAGGCTCCTGTAGTTATCTATCTACCAGGACCAGTGCCGTATGAATCCGATAAGGCGATCCCTTATAAATACGGTACCACAACAGTTGAGAATGGGAAAGAAATTTCATTACCCTCCGTCGTGAATATTGCAGACATCAGTCGAGTAACACGGAGAGGTAGAGTCTTCAACGGACGAGTTGGAGAACCCAGTAGAGAAAAGGAACCTCTAACAGAAGTTCCTAATCCACAGTCAGTCAATCTAGTGATCCCGACCTTTCAAAAAACAATGATGAGATGCTAAAGCTCATCCAAAGGAGTGACTACAACATTGTTGATCAGCTGTTACAAACTACTTCAAAGATCTCTGTGCTATCACTTTTACTCAGTTCCGAAGCCCACAGAGAGGCTCTACAGAAAGTATTAGAGCAGGCCATTATGGAACAGGATGTGTCAATACGACAGTTCGATAGCATCATCTCTAACATCACTTCCTGCAACAACTTAGGATTCAGTGATGAGGATATTCCAGAAGAGGGAAAAAGTCACAACATGGCGCTCAATATCACAGTTAACTGCCAGGACGATGCTTTAGCCAGTGTACTGGTAGACACAGGATCGACCATCAACATTATGCCAAAGTTCACTTTAATGCGACTTTCATTCAAAGCATCCCCGATGAGGGGCAGTGAGGTCATCGTCAAAGCCTTTGATGGATATCGGAAAGCAGTTATCGGCGAAGTCGACCTTCTCATAACTATCGGTCCTCACACTTTCCAAGTCACTTTCCAGGTCATGGATATCCGGACAACATACAGTTGCTTATTAGGAAGACCTTGGATACACCAGGCTGGGGCAGTCACTTCGACACTGCACCAGAAACTGAAGTTCGTTAAGAATGATCAACTCATCACAGTCTGTGGAGAACAAGCCTTGCTCGTGAGTAACCTTTCATTATCTACTTGTGTAGAACCCGAGGAGGTTGTTAGAACGCAGTTCCAGGCACTTTCGGTGAGCAATGAGAATCAATCAGAGAAAGGAACCTCGATTTCCTCGTATAAAGATGCTCTCGAAGTGATCAAAAGTAACAACACGAAGGGATGGGGACAGCTTGTCATTCCTACTGATAACAAAACAAAGAAGGGTCTTGGTTTTTCTGCAACCTGTACCCAGACAGCTGCTAACGATGAAAGTATTCATCCCATTTAGGACTTCTTCCACAGTGGAGGTTTCCTTCACCCAATATCTCAAGCAGTTCATACCATCAATGAGGGAGATTCCTCCGATACCGATGAGGTATGGAAGTCCTATCTTAATGAGGACGGCTATATGTCTCAGGAAGAGGTGCCTATGCCATTTTGCTATCCCGCACAGAGTCCAAGATTTATACCGAGGTCAGACGTCAAAATGATATATGGAGATTGTGATCCGGAAGGATGTCGTGCTCCACCAAACTCATTAGAAGAAGACACTCTAATGAAAGACAACTTTGACCACGACTACTATGGCCCAGTGGATGGCCTGCCTATCTGGCATCCGTACCCAGGAAACTCAGAGCAAGAAAATCAGCCGAATAATGAAAATCAGCTGAGCATCATTGAACAGAATACTTGGGTCCCCACTATGTCATGGGATCAACACTCAGGTCATTCGGAAAATATCCAGCACGACGATGAATTTTCAAAATTTACAGGACTAGAGTTCATGAACTATGTCTTTCCCGAGGTCAATGTCATCGAGAGAGATGACTCCTCCAGTCCCAAAGAAGTATGGGACACCTTGGGACAACCGAGTGGTAAATACGACTTCATGGTCAAATACACCGCTCCTGAAAGCTCTCGCATCAGGCTCGAAGACATTCAGCCAACTGGGTGGGGAGATCCATCTGAGAGCACAAATACTCTGCAAAATACAACTGAGGAATCCTCATACGACAACTCTGCCTGGGAGACAGATTCCAATGATCCTGCTCCACTAGAAATCAGCGTTATTTCTGAAGACAAATCAAGGAAGGTACCTGACTTTGTAATTCACCGAGGAGTTCGCCGCCAATGGGTTGTTGGCGATGTTCCGAAGATTGTTCATAAGTCAAAGTAATTGCCTTCTTTAACCTTTCATCCTGCCAAAAGCGACAGAGTTTTGTTTTATAGGGTTGTAGATTCAAGAATCGACTTGTTCATAAATAAAATAACGTCGTTATGTAATTTCCGCATTAATTGCTGTTTTCTCTTTTCATATTTTCAGAAAATGGTAATCCTAAAAAAAAATTCAATAATAAAAACAAGCAGTTTTCAGAAAAAACACTACACACACTCTTGCATTTTCTCTATCTCTTCTAAACACGAATCATCGCGTCATGCAGATTGCTTGTTTTAAACCCCGTTGAAACATACGATCCAATGCCTTCTCCCAACTTTGAATTCCCAGTATTTGGGGTTGAAGAAGAAGTTGACAACGAAATTCCAGAAGAGATCTCCCAACTACTCAAACAGGAGGAAAGGTTCATTGAACCTCACAAAGAACCGTTGGAAACGGTAAACTTAGGTTCGGAAAAAGAGAGAAAAGAGGTCAGGATTGGGGCATTGCTCAGTCCAACTGCCAAAGAGGGTTTGACAAAGCTTCTCAAAGAGTTTCCCGATGTATTCGTTTGGTCCTATCAGGACATGCCAGGGTTGGATACCAGCATCGTGGAACATCATCTACCGTTAAGGTTAGAATATCCGCCAGTAAAAAAATGGTTGAGACGGACTCACCCGGACATGGCCATCAAAATCAAGGAGGAAGTGCAGAAACAGATTGACGCGGGTTTCCTCGCCACGTCAGAATATCCTCAATGGTTAGCCAACATCGTACCCATCCCGAAAAAGGACGGAAAGGTCAGAATGTGTGTGGATTACAGGGATCTAAACAAGGCAAGTCCAAAGGACGACTTTCCTTTACCGCACATTGACATGCTGGTTGACAGTACAACAAAGTTCAAAATTTTCTCTTTCATGGATGGATTCTCGGGCTATAATCAGATAAAAATGGGGTACTTTTTGTTACAAGGTAATGTCGTTCGGTTTGAAGAACGGCGGGGCAACCTATCAAAGAGCCATGACTACTCTGTTCATGACATGATACACAAGGAAATCGAGGTATATATCGATGATATGATTGCTAAATCTAGAACAGAGGAGGAACATGTGACCCACCTGTCAAAAGTATTCGAGCGGTTAAGAAAGTACAAACTCCGCTTGAATCCCAATAAGTGCACATTCGGGGTCCGTTCAAGGAAACTTTTAGGGTTCATCGTCAGCCAGAAAGGAATTGAGGTTCATCCTGACAAGGTCAAGGCCATTCAAGAAATTCCTTCTCCGAAAACTGAAAAACAAGTCAGAGGATTCCTGGGACGGTTGAACTACATCTCCAGATTCATATTCCTCATGACCGCGACATGTGCGCCAATTTTCAAATTACTCAAAAAGAACCATGATTGCGTTTGGACAGAAGACTGTCAAACCGCCTTCGACAATATCAAGGAATATCTGTTGACCCCACCTATCCTGTTACCTCCAGTGGAAGAAAGACCACTGATCATCTACCTCACGGTCCTAGACGACTCAATGGGTTGTGTACTTGGCCAACAAGACGAAACAAAAAGGAAAGAGTCTGTCATCTACTATTTGAGCAAGAAATTCACTGAGTGTGAAACTCGGTACACTATGCTTGAGAAAACTTGATGTGCTATGGCTTGGGCAGCCAGACGTCTCATAAATGGATCCAATCAAGTATGTATTTGAAAAACCTGCTCTCACGGGAAGAATCGCCTGTTGGCACATGTTGTTATCAGAATACGACATCGAATACCATGCTCAGAAAGCCGTCAAAGGGAGTATTTTAGCCGATCATTTGGCTCATCAACCGATTAACGATCAGTAATCAATCGGGTTTGACTTCCCAAACGAAGATGTCATGTATTTAAAGATGAAAGATTGCGATGAACCGCTATCCAGTGAAGGGCCAGAACCAGGTTCCCAATGGGGACTTATCTTTGATGGAGCCGTCAATCATTATGGAAATGGAATTGGGGAAATCATCATAACACCTCAGGGTACCCACATTCCTTTCATTGCCAGACTTACGTTCAAGTGCACGAACAACTAGGCCGAATACGAAGCTTGTATCATGGGTCTCGAGGAAGCGATCGATTTGAGAATCAAAAACTTGGATGTTTATGGTGACTCAGCCCTGGTTATCAATCAGATCAAAGGAGATTGGAACACATACCAATCAGGACTGATTCCTTACAAGGATTATGCAAGAAGGTTGCTACCCTTCTTTAACAGAATCGAGTTTCATCATATCCCTCGTGAAGAGAATCACATGGCTGATGCATTAGCCACTCTCTCTTCCATGATTAGTGTAGGTCAATGGAACGACCTACCTAAGATCGACATAATGCCCCTTGAAAGGCCCGGTTACATCTTCGGGATTGAGGCAGTCATAGACGACAAACCTTGGTATCACGATATCAAATGCTTCCTTCAGAAACAAGAGTATCCACCTGGGGCATTCAGGAAAGACAAAAAGACCCTTAGAAGGCTGGCTGGCAGCTTCTTTCTGAGCGGTGATACACTTTATAAGAGAAATTTTGACATGGTATTGCTTCTATGTATAGACAATCAGAAGCAAACATGCTGATATAAGAGATTCACGAAGGATCCTTTGGCACTCATGCCAACGGACACACAATGGCGAGAAAAATTCTGAGAGCAGGGTACTACTGGTTGACCATGGAATCCGACTGCTACAAGTACATGAGGGAGTGTCTCAAGTGTCAGATATACGCTGACAAAGTCCATGTACCGCCAACGTATCTCAAAGTTCTCTCTTCCCCATGGCCTTTTTCCATATGGGGAATCGACGTGATTGGCATGATTGAACCCAAGGCTTCAAACGGACATTGGTTCATTCTGGTAGCCATTGATTACTTCACCAAGTGGGTCGAAGCAGCGTCATACGCCAATGTAACCCGACAAGTGGTGGTCTGATTTATCAAAAACAATCTCATATGTCGTTATGGTGTTTCGAACCAGATCATTCCTGATAATGGATCTAACTTGAACAATAAGATGATTAAAGAGTTGTGCGCTAATTTCAAGATCGAACACCATAACTCATCTCCCTACTGAACCAAGATGAACGGGGCGGTAGAAGCGGCTAACAAGAACATCAAGAAGATCGTTCAGAAGATGGTTATAAACTACAAAGATTGGCACTAGATGCTACCCTTTGCTCTGCACGGTTATCGAACATCTGTCCGTACTTCAACAGGGACAACCCCTTTCTCTCTAGTATATGGCATGGAGGCAGTGCTTCACATAGAAGTAGAGATCCCATCAATCCAGGTATTGATGGAAGCTGAGCTAACAGAGGCTGAATGGTGTCAAAGTCGACACGACGAACTAAATCTGATGGAAGAAAAGAGAATAACGGCACTATGCCATGGTCAGTTGTATCAATAAAGAATGAAGAGGGCGTTTGACAAAAAGTTCCGACATCGCGTCTTCAGGAAAGGAGACCTTGTGCTCAAGAAGATACAATCATTTCTCACTGATTCCCGGGGCAAATGGACCCCGGATTATGACAGCCCCTATGTGGTCAAGAAAGCTTTCTCAGGCGGTGCCTTGAGACTTGCAACCATGGATGGAGAAGAATTTGCCTACCCCACGAATGTTGACGTGGTCAAGAAATACTTCGCCTAACTAAAAAAACGTCTCGGTGGATTGAAAACCCGAAAAGGCAGTCCAGGAAAAAATTAGAGACATGATCAAAAATCATCCTGGTGGATTAGAAACATCAAAGTACAATCCAGGCAAAAATTAGGGATTGATGGCAAGTAACTACGTCAAACAGGGGTAAATTCCCCAGTAGCAGTCATGCCATCCATCAGACAACTCCAGTCAAGGTCATCTTCGGCAGAAGCTCAGGATGCCCAGAATTCAAAGTTGGTAGAAGGATAACGGTCGTTATGTTTCAATGTAGCCCTGTTCCCTTAAAATTACCATTTTCTAACTTTGTAAATACTCCATGGAATCACGCCTTTGGCTGATTTCCATCCTATCAATAAAAGTTTAGCCCTTGTGCTTTTGTTTGCAATTCTTATTTGTTTTAGCTTTATAGAACGACATTTTAACATGATCAACGATTCTTGAAACGAAACAAAAATGAATTTACTTGTTAAAACTTTTTCTGCTTTAAAATAAAGATGGCAATTCTTTTGACTGTTGAACATCGAAAGAACATCGATCGCTTCTCCAAAAGTAATCGAGCTTCAAAGTGTAGAATCAAAGTACTCCTTCTAAACCAGTGCGCCTGAATGAAGGATCAGCTGTATCAGATGCAACTTTCCCATCTGATACCCCCGACAGAGTTCTTACCTCCTAAGCCCGACCAACACAGTTCCCCAACAGGGATTATCTCTCCTAAGCAAGGCAGAATTGCTACTTTTGGACCAGCGATACCTCTTCGTCCCCCGTAGTGGCCGAGTATCCAGTCGTGTTCATCCGTCAGTTTGTATGTCGCGTCAGTTTTGTTAGCATATACATACATACATCATGCATTATTGATTTGCATTCACATTCATATTGCATCACTATCACTCCAGTCGGTCTGATCCCCTAGTGATAACCGTCCTCCCAATCGAGTTGTCAGCCCTTTCCTCGTCAGGAAGTGTTGCGTCTGAACAATCTCTCTCCTCCAGTTTATTTCTAGGATGAAGTTGGTCCTCGACCACTTTGATAACTTGAACCTCTGAAAAAACCAGAGAACCTTCGACAAACGTCACTCTTCATCATGGAAGATGATATCTTTACTTTCCCGGATTAAGGAAAATCCCCAAAGAAAGCGTCACAACTGAAGACTCTCAGCAACACATTGATTTTTCTCTCCAAGAGAGTCAATGTTAATGAAGTCATCAGCACCTCAAAATTGGAAGACATTGTATGGCATTTCTCCGAGAAGATCTTGGGGAAAAGTACGATGTTATATCCAAGCGGAAGCAGTCTCTCAAGAGACTCGTTTTCCCCAGTGGAGTCGACAAATGGCGTCTCCAACAGAGAAGTTTGAACACCTCTACAACTCAGACGAATGGGTTCCCCAGCAAGTCTGACATCAAAAGCTTTTTCCATCAAATGGCATCTCCCCAGGAAAATTCGGCGAGAAGTTTGAGGAAAACCGCTACATATAGCGTCCCTTGTCAATAAAGTTTATTGACAAAAGAAACTAAGACCAGTTCCTTGGTAGGAAACCAGGATCGAGGGAAAGTTTACATCAGAAGTTGAGACCAGTTCCTTGGTAGGAAACCAGGATCGAGGGGAAGTTTATATCAGAAACTTAGACCAGTTCCTTGGTAGGAAACCAGGATCGAGGGGAAGTTTATATCAGAAACTGAGACCAGTTCTTTGGTAGGAAACCAGGATCGAGGGGAAGTTTATATCAGAAACTGAGACCAGTTCCTTGGTAGGAAACCAAGATCGAGGGGAAGTTTATATCAGAAACTAAGACCAGTTCCGTGGCAGGAAACCAGGATCGAGGGGAAGTTTACATCAGAAACTAAGACCAGTTCCTTGGTAGGAAACCAAGATCGAGGGGAAGTTTGTATCAGAAACTGAGACCAGTTCCTTGGTAGGAAACTAGGATCGAGGGGAATTTTACCTTTTCTAAGCATCATTGCTTAGCAAAAGAAGTTGAATGCGTAAGCCACCATTCATAACCACCGTCAAAATTTCGCGTATTCCGATATTTAATCCTCTTGCACCCCGAATGCCCGAATACCTTCGCCATTCACACCTTCGGGTCCACGAAGATTAAATAGGGACATCTGTCATACCCCAAATTTTGACCACTAAGATTTACCATCATTGGTCAAATCATCATCACAATATGGATGAATCATTATGCCTCATCAATCTCTCCAAAGATGGGTGAGCATCCACTACAATCAGACTTAGGGTTTCAAGCCCTCTCAGAGCTCTTAGACAAAGGATCAATCAAGGAATGACATGATCTTCAACTTGTCTAAACCTATCAAACATCCATAATGGATCAAGAGGACTCCCACAACAAGAATCAAGCACAAGGTTGCAGCATTCTGAGTGGATCAAGCCTCAAGATCGCCAGTGTCACCAAATTAGGGTTTTGGTCGACCAGGGCCTCCAGATGGAAATTGTCCTCTGGACATGAGCCAATGCTTCAAAGCATATCCTAAGATACTCCATGGGACCTCATGGACCCAATCATCAAGTCAATTTAGGCTGAGGGGATGCATTCACTAAAAATCAGGAATTAGGGTTTCTTGACCTAATTCACCCCTAAGTTGACTTTTGGGACAAATCATGAGCCAAGACCTCAAGAGAGGATTTGAGGGTCTCTAATACACCACATTGATCCATTTGCAACAATGGATTGGTCCAAGAAGCTTGATTCCCAAGTTTCAAGTTCATCAGAACCACATTTAGGGTTTCGTGGAAAAAGTCAATTGTACCTTTGAATTTTGACCAAGACATGCTCCCAAACCTTGGGACATGATTTAATACACCCTATAACACCTATGAAATCAATCCATCAAGTTTGATTTAGGTCAAGGACTTGATTTCATAGAGGATCGCACAGTTTGGAATTCATCTGACAAAAAGTCAACTGTGCACAAAAGTCAACTTTGACTTTTTGAGATTTTTCACATGTATGGTTCTTTGACCCTAAAATGATGTTAATGTGTGATTGGGATAATCATTCATCAAGAAAAATCAAGAAAAGTGGGATAACTTGTAAAAGGGGGAACCATAAAAACTTAGAAATTTTCTAAGTTATGGAACAAAGTGCTAGGGTACCAACTTTGGAGGATCATAACTCCTAAACCACAAGGCCATTTTTCCCCATTCAAAGCTGGATTTGTAGCTCTCATGGCCCTCTACAAAAGCATCAACTACACCTCATTCCAATTCATCATGGATTTTGAGTTATAGAAAGATCAAAATGGCTGAAAACATGAAATGCCACTTTTTCCAACACTTAGTGAAATTTTCACTAAGTCAGAATCTGTCTTGCTTTTTTTCCAAAAGTAGGGGGATTTTTCACTTGGATCCAAAAAGTATTAAGACAAACTATGATCACACACATGTTGTATCATGTGAGGGCTTTCCAAAATGGCCAAGAACTCCATGAAACTCCACTTAAGCCATGAGATATGACCATGGCAATATGCCTTGCTGCAAACTGTCATGGCAAGGCAGATTTGGGGATTTTGCTCGATTTGCTTAAATTTTGCAAAGGGCAAGAAAATCTATCCATCTGAACACCTCAAGGGGGGGGGGGGGACCAAGGAGGGACAAACACTGATCCATCAGCCTCCCAAGTCTTTGGAACCAAAAATAGCATGCCAAACCTAGAAATGCCTAAAAGAGGGACAAGACTCCAATTTTGGTTTGGAGCATTTAATGGATGCACCAAGGTGGCATGGACTGAGCCATTTACAACTGAATTCAGTCAAGACTTATCCAAGACCAAGGGAACCAACAGCCTGTGCCCTAACCTCTAGTCAATGGCTAGAGGAGACTTGGCTTCCCATTGATCAACATTGGCCAAACCTCTGCTGCAGTTGCCATTCACTATTGCAGCCAAAACAAACTTGCTCTACTATAAATAGAGCTTATTTGTGCTCAGTTTAAGTACACCAAAGCACTACAACACTTGCTTTCCTCAAAATCTCTTTCTCTAGGCAAAAATGCCTTCTTTAGCAAGTTAACTATGAGTTTTTGAGTTAGAGAGCAATTTCACCACAACTCATGATCCAAACACATCCAATATGTCATATCTAAGCTGTCCAAACACTCACAAGTGACCTGTAATACCAAAATCTCAAAGTCCCCTCCCAAAACCTCAAAATAGAGCCTTTTTGCATTCTTCAAGCCATGTCTTGATTCAGTCACTTTCCAAACCAGATAAAACCTCAAACACACTCCAAATATCATCCTTGAACTGTCCTAAATGGTTTCACACGTCTGGAATACCATTTGAGAGAGTTGTTATTTTGGCCACTTTTGCCCCTTTTGCAAGAAAGGGCCAGTTTCCATTCCTGAGGTTTCCAGCTGGTTCCAACCACTCTAAAAGATTCTAAGGGATCATTTGAGATTGTCCAAAGCATCAAAACATTTCTGGAACAAAGCACTTGGCAGATAGCCCAAAAGCTCCAAAGTATCACAACTTGAACTCTCTGAAATATGCCTTGCTTTGAGGTCCACTGATCATGCATCTCTTATACATGTTATATGTGTTGTGTTTGCACCAATTTATCATGTAATTCATACCTGTACCAAGAGGTAGCACAGAAAATGTAAAACATGGCCTATTTCAAAACCACTATCGGGTTTTGAGGAGGATTTATTTTCTGAAAAAACCACCACCACCATTGTATTCCTTGTGAAATTCTAGGCCAGATACATATAAATTTTGTCTCCATCCATGGAGAAATGAGAAAGTTATGACCTTCACGTTTCTGACCAAAATCTTGCCTTTCCTTGCCTTGGCCAGGCCTAGAAAACAAGGCAAGCCTTGTATATTTGTGGTTTTGATTCAATCAACGGATGTATCACCACCCCAATGGCAAGGCGCGCGCCCTGTACACAAGAGGTCTGGGGTTCGAATCCCCCTCTCCCCAGATCCTCTTTTTACTATTTTTTTCACTTTTTATTATTTTTCTTATTATTTTTAATGATTTGAAAAATTAATAACTCCCTCAATTTTAATTATTTTTTATTGGTTCTTTTTGCAAAAAAATCACAAAAATGTTAGAATATATTATTCCACAAAAAATCAAGTTTATATTATTTATTTAATATAATTGGTATTTTTGTGAATAAATTCATTTTTAATTGTTTTTAAACATTTAAAAGTGAATATTTATTTTGAAAATCAAAACCAAATGAGTTCTAAATCATCTTGTGATTAAAACCTCATTTTTCAAACCTTAAACAAAAATCACAAGTGGTTTATTCAAACTCATTTGGTATTTTTATCATTTTATTGATTTTCTTTGAATATTTACTTTTAAAGAAAAACAAAATTAGGGTTTTTTTTATTTCAACCCTCATCAATCACTTTCAAAACTCTTTGGGCCTCTTAGTAGAGTGTAAGACCCAACCCTTTGTAAATACAAACCCTTTGTTGGGCCTCAGATGTTGTATAAGTCCCGTTGTATTTTCAAAATTACGGCGCGATCGTCGCCTTTTAAAAACAGAACCCTGGGCCTCTCCTTGAGCTGTAAGCCCCACCACTTGTGCAAAAACAGTTTGGGCCAATAGAGTGTAAGACCCAATCCCCTTTTAACCAAAACCTTTTTGGGCCTCAGATATTGTATAAGCCCCTCTGCGTTAAAAGAAGAATCTCGGTACGATAGTCAGTTTAAAACTTGGGCCTACCCTCTTGTTATAAGCCCCATTTCTTTTCAAACTCTTTGGGCCTCTAATAGAGTGTAAGACCCAACCCCCCTTGTACATAAAAAAACTTTGTGGGCCTCACTTATTGTATAAGTCCCTCTGTACAGTTTTCAAAACCACGGTGCAATCATCGTTAAAACTTGGGCCTCTCCCCGAGCTGTAAGCCCCAACAACTTGTCAAAGCACTTTCTCCTTTGATTTTGAATATAATATTGTTATCAAAGTTTTCTTTGTTGAACAACTAACCAAACAGCATGGAAGCTCTACAACGGGTAAGTGTTTATCCGCTTTCATTTATCGCTTTCATATATATATATAACTGTATTGTGGGGCTGTTTCACTGTAAGTCTTCTTTCACAAACTTTTATATACTTGTCCAATATCCACTGTATAATACTAGTATAGTTATTTAGAGTTTTCCACGGCAACTACGTCTAGCACTAGGTAAAGCCCTGTTGGTCACTCTTAAATACAAACAAAACTAGATCTCATAGGATTTCCAGATACAGTCTTCCCTCCTCTTGGGGTTAAACACTATGGAGACGTGAAAGGCAGCATTCTCGGTGAACCCTTTCTCAGACTATCACTCTTAGAAATTGTCAAAGAAACTCTACTCCCCAGAGGTGATCTATTCTCCTTGAATAGCATCTCTTGAGTTTCTTCCAAATTCTCGGACTTTCCTGGCTTGATCTATTATCTGTGAATAGCATGTCTTGAACTTCTCGGGGTTTGGGGACCCACAGGCTTCCTAAAAGCATCCCTGCCTCCTCTTGGGCGTCGTACAAGGACCCTTCGGCTTCTTAGAAGTTCGCATGCCTTCTCTTGGGCTTAATACAAGGAGCCTGACGACCTCTTAAAGGTATAAGACAGAACTTAGTCATCCTTTGCTAGAGTAGTCTTTCCAGTGTCAAACCTCTGGCTACTTTAGGGTTGATACTCATCCCTTAATGCTCGTGCCTCCTCTTGGGCATTGTACAAAAGATAAAACTCTAGACTTGGACAGTCTAAGATCCTTGAGTCTCAAAGACATTCTCAAGTTCCCTTCAAACATAGGCAGAAACCCGGTCTCTCTCATGAGAGTTCCTCGCACTTGGACTCGCTTTCGGATCTCCAGAACCCACAGCGATAAGACAACCTCCTTTTGGGCTTTGAACAAATGATTCTCCCCAGCGACGCTAACCTTTTCAGACTCTCTTGTTGAGTCAGTCTCCCTTTTAGCCTCCGTCTTGGGCTTGGTTCAAGACATATAAAACCCACTCTCTTGTTGAGTATAAAAGACTCTCTTGTTGAGTCAATCAACTTTTAGCCTCCGTCTTGGGCTTCATACAAGACACATATCAAAAGACTCTCTTGTTGAGTATAAAAGACTCTCTTGTTGAGTCAGTCTCTTTTTAGCCTCCATCTCGGGCTTTGTACGAGATACCAAAATCACTCTCTTGTTGAGTATAAAAGACTCTCTTGTTGAGTTAGTCTCCTTTTAGCCCCCATCTCGGGCTTCGTACCAGATACCACAAACACTCTCTTGTTGAGTATAAAAGACTCTCTTGTTGAGTCAACCACCTTTTAGCCTCCATCTCGGGCTTTGTACGAGATACCAAAAACACTCTCTTGTTGAGTATAAAAGACTCTCTTGTTGAGTCAATCACCTTTTAGCCTCCGTCTTGGGCTTTGTACAAGACATATAAAAACACTCTCTTGTTGAGTATAAAAGACTCTCTTGTTGAGTCAAAACCTTTTAGCCTCCGTCTTGGGCTTCGTACAAGACACATAAAAAGCACTCTCTTGTTGAGTCAGTCACTTGTTAGTACTCTCTTGTTGAGTCAACCATTTTAGCCTCTATCTCGGGCTTCGTACGAGACAACAAATAAAAGGCACCCTCTTGTTGGGTCAACAGCCTTCTCTTAGGCTTTGTATAAGGAAACCTCGGTTGAGTCAATTAACCTTTTAGCATCAAACCTGTGTCTTGCTCACAGCATACAAACATCAACAACTCCTTTTCCCCCATCTAATTGCTGTAAGCGGCAAGCCTCTGGATTATTTACATCCACGCCACAGTCCCTCTTTTAGCATGAGAAATTCCTAAGAAAAGATGGCATTTCTCTACACTGAGTTAAAGTCTTCTCCTCCAGGTTAAAAATCCCCTATAAAGGAAATTATGGGATTGCTAGATTCACATATCCTAGTTAAAGTAATCCTCCTTTATAATCAGTCACCCAACAATTGTGATAAACAGACCAAATGTCCCCCTTTAGAGATAACAAATTCTCTCTCTTTCTCTCTAACCCTTTAGCTTCACATCTTGGGCTTTGAACAAGATACAAACCACCTTTAGCTTCACGTCTTGGGCTTTGAACAAGACACCAAAACAACCTTTTTTCTCCCATAGAATAGAAGGAACTACGATCGCTCTGATTTCCCTGTTTCATTAAACGGGAATACATAGGCATAAGATTGCAAAAATCTTAGCGAGCATACTAATCAAAGACCCAAATCCAGTACCCCCATATATCAACCCAAAAGCACCAAGTCTTAACATCCTATCAAAAACCTCGCAAATGATCCAGACATGTTGATCCTTAACAAAATAAACCGAAGAAGGACCCACATCTTAATCGCATATGTAACCTAACAGACCGCTGTTCAAACTCAGTATGCAAGCAGGGTTAATTGGAGACATCTATTTCCCTTCCTTAATCAGCTCAATAGGATAAAAAATGAATCGAACTGTAGTACCCAAGAGATCGTGACTCAAGACCACAAAAATCGCACTACAGGAAGATATTAGCACCCTAAGTATCTATAGTATCCTATAGGAACCTCTTGTTGTATTTTTGTTATGGCTATAGTTGTTTGCTATTTGGGAATGATTGGGGAGATGAGAAGAGAAGTGTTTTATATTGTTTTTGTGTTTGGCAAGACACAGAGTCTTGTGAGTACGTACCAATAAAAGATCAAAATCTCATAGTTCGGGGTATAAATTGAAAAGGGTTTGTTAAGGTGGATTTTAATGAAGAAAAGACAAGTTGTCATCTTAAGGAGAATACTCAACGTTGTTATACCCCAAATTTTGACCACCCATTGATAAAACCCAACTGTGTTTTCACTTCGTGACATCCGCATATCATATCACCTATTTTTGTCATGTATATTGTTTGAATTTTCAGTCGAGATATACCCGCTGAAATCTCTGTCTTTTTTGGTTAATTATGCAAAAAATCGATGAACGGACGTGTTTTTCGATTAAACTTGCAAATGTCCGTTATTCATCAATCTTTCGCACGATTTAATCGATTTCTCATTTTTATTTTATTTTTACATATATAAAATAAAAATTTATATAAAAAAAAAATAAAAAATAATATAATATATATATATATATATATATATATATATATATATATATATATATATATATATTTGTTTTTTTTGTCTTTTTATTTTTATATATTTTTAATATGTATATATTATATATATATATATATATATATATATATATATATATATATATATATATATATATATATATATTATTTTTAAAATTCATATATTTTGTTTTTTTATATATATTTTGTTTCTTTTTTATGAATTTTTGTTTTTTTATATATTTTGTTCTAAAAAAACTTTTGTTTTTAATACAATTTTGTTTTTATATTATTCTATTATATAGATATTTAAGTTAGTTTAAAAATTAAGTTAGCTTAAAAACAAAGTTAGCTTAATTTTTAAGCTTGTTATCTTGTTCTCCAAGCAATTTTTTTCCTATAAATAGCATAGACATTTTCACATAATTCTCACACCAAAACAATTTCTTCACATTGTTTTCTCAATTCTCTCCCACATATATTTCTCTCTTTCATTATTTATTTTTAATTTTCTTATTTCTAGTTTTAATTAAGTTAATAAATATTTAAAAATGTAAAAAAATATTGTTTAATTATTAATTAATTTAGATATTTTTATTTAATATTGATTAATTAAATTATTAATTAATCTTATTAAATATTAATATTTAAATTAATTGATAATTCTTCTTGTGGCCCATTTTTTCTTTTTAATACAACTTTATTTATTTTTTAGTTTAGTTAATCTTGATTAAATATTCTAAAACATGTTAATAATTTCTAAGTTATTAAATTTGCTTTAATTAATTTGTAATTAATCATTTAATTGTTTAAATTGTTTTATTCAATTATTTGGTAATTCATTCTTAGGATTATTTTCAAGTAAAACTTCTGTAAATAATTAATTAAATGATTTGTTACTTGTATCGTTTATTCACTAAGCGATTCAATCCTAACCACTTGATAAGAGTTAGGGAATTTCTCTAAGATCTCTGGTTTTCTCACTACAAGAAAAAAGGAGATTTACGACACTTGAGTTGCGACAGTTATCACAAAACCGTCCTTATTCCTGGACTGCGACGGTTGTCACGACAGTTAGGGGCAACTGTCGCAGATTTTTTGCGACAGTTATCACAAAACCGTCCTAATTCCTGGACTGCGACAGTTAGGGACCGGACTGCGACAGTTTTCACGACAGTTATCACAAACACGTCCTTATTATGTTTTTTTACTTAACTTTTTATTTTGTAAAATAATTTTTTTGATTGAGCACTAAATGAAAAGGAAAATTTGTTCCCCCTAATTCATAAAAATTTCTTATCGACTCCTCAACGGGAAATTCATTCCCTCTGAAATAATCAAAAATTCCTCAATCAGTTTTTAAGTCGGTTGACATGTTATCTGACTTAACAAATAACATGGTAGCAATTTTATAATTAATTTTAACTTTCTTAGGTCAGTCATATGGTACTTGATCTAAGAGGTATTTTATTTTAAAAACTAATAGTCTTCAATTAAAATCAAATTAAGTATAACACTTTTGTATTTTTTACTTAATTGAGTCTGTCTTTTAGTATTCTAAATAAAAGTTAAATAACACTCAGATTTCACAAGTTGATAAAAAAACTTGAATCTTCCATCATTTTTACTTCTTTTTTATATATCTTCAAGTTTTATACAAAAACAGAACACCCATTTACTATTTTAATTTTTTATTCTAAATTCAGCCTAACCACCAACCAAAAAATAAAATAAAATTAAAAAAATTCACTTAAAACCATCTTTTACTTTTTGTTTTTCATTCTCGAGCAATCTCCACCATCGTTTCTATGCCTTTTCCCTTCCGGGAAGATTGATCACTTCGTCTGGGGTAGGCGGGTCTACCAGCTACAACCATGAAGCTAAGGTCATCGTGTTGGAAGGTCTTCTTCCAAGGATGAAGCTTGACTCGGGTAGGGACTGCTAAGTCCGCTACTTTTGTGTGAGTATTCTACCCTTATTTCGATTGATTGTTCATTTCTCAAAGGTTAGGGATTGTTTTTTTTTGCTTCCACTTATACACATTTGTGTGAGTATTCTACCCTTGTTTCGATTGATTATTGAGAAATATCCAAATTTGTAAACCCTAACATTAATATTTTAGTTCTAATTTGAGATCTAGCTTTGATTCTATACAAGAATTTATGTTTAGAATTATTTATCTTGTATTAAACAATTTGAAATTCTGGTACAGATGTGTGATGTCTTGTGCAATGTCACAACATCGCAATCTGCAGAACAAGGCAATAATAGAAACAGTACATGAACACAATCAATTGTTCACCCAGTTCGGTTCAACCAACCTACATCTGGGGGCATACCAAGCCAGGAAGGAAGTCCACTATTAGTAGTATCAAATTACAGACTAAAATCACCAGTTGACAATCTACCTAATTCAATCACTACCCAATGACCCTTCTACCTAAGTCCTCCCTAGGTAAGAGACTCCATCTCACTTCCAATCATCTCGATGATGTCTAGCAGTCAACTACACCGTCACTGCATCAACAGCTTGACTCCTTAAACTTTTCTATTACATAGACTTTGGAAGACACACTTCCATGACAATACCTAGACATGACCCTCATGACTAAGACCAATACTTAGAGTTGCTTAACAGCTTCCTCCAAGAACAATACATCTCTTACCTACAGGCTTCGAGATAATCTTAGTGACCATCTCACACCCCAAGTGGTTCACTAGACAAAGCCCTAAGGTTCTACATCTTGGACCCGTGCTCATTCTAGGTTACAAGCACTCTATTTATAATATCATCCCAGCTGAATTTGGGCTTTCAATCATATCATATCAGCTGTAACAAATCTGACCATATCTTCAAATAAATCTTCATTTATTAGATCATAATCTTCTCCATATCTTTATGCTTTAGATTCGTAACAATCTGATCTTCATAACAGATTGTAACAGAATATATATCTCCCTTGATTTTTGCCTGCATTCTCTGAATCTCTTTAGCAGAAAATCTCAAACACACCAAAACCACGTGCAGCCCTAAACACATTAAAGTCTGATGTTCTGGTATAGTGATGTTACGACATCGCATGTGACATCACTCTTCAGCACTTTAATTCTTCAACAGCGAACCAGAATGTTAGTTAAAACATACCTATACTGTTAGACGCTCATGTTGTAACATCAACCATGACAACACATTGTTTTAACAAAATTACAGCCAATTACAAGAACTTACAATCTCCCCCTTTGGCTAATTTTGGCTAAAACATATACATAGATATTACAACTCAGATTACAGCAGTAATTACAATCCTACACTACTGTTGGGTGTTATCTGATCCTAACAGTGTACTGCATTCATGGGGAATCCTCTTCTGACGGATGTTAGGACATCACCATACGACATCAGCTCCAGGCAGCACATCAGGAGGTGCACATGAGGAAGAAGATATCCAATACTCCCCCTTAATACAACACATTTCTTTTTCCTTTCAACTCAGACCCGGAGAGGATGTAGAAGACTCCTCCAGAAAAGAAATGCTTGTCTAGACATCAAAGACCAATGGTGGCATAAGAGACTTATGCACACCTAAATTGATCAGACGCCCCCAGTCGACCTATGGCATAAGATGAAACTTAAGACGTGCCAATCTGCCAACTCATGTAACTCAGAACACAAGTCACAACTGTGTTCATAACTCAGGACACAAGTCACAAAGACTCAACACCAACTGTGGCTGAGACCTCATTCTGCAACAGCTGAGACTGCAGACTTCAGGCAAAACATCTGTGCAAACCATTTAGTCCATCTCTCACTTTTCTCCCCCTTTTTAGCCACAAATTGGCAAAGGAAGCCCTCACAAAACCAGATCCAAGAAGTACTCACCCAAAGGCACACAAAAGCCATAAGACTTATGAACCAAGAACCCTCACGAGTTGAAGGAGAGAAGAATTGCCCCTATATATATCAGATCAGTTACTTAGGAATTAACGAGCTTTGAATATTTCAAAGTTCTTGGTCAAGGAAACGCTATTTTAGGAACTAAAAACTCCATCCAAATTCAATGTCTTCCTTCCAAAACAGTCTTGACCAGATTTATTGTTTCCTAACTGATATATACCATAAATTGTGCCAAAACAGTTCCATGCAGAGTCGGATCCACGTGTTGCACCTCACCATCCAAAATAATTCCTTGTTTAGCCCAAGAGAAACATGTCCTATCCCATGTTCTGACATCTCATCAGACATTGTTTGCTGATTCACAGCACAACCAATCCAAGACTTCACAGTAGATTCCAAGACACAACCAATATCAATCACATCCAAAACTTCACAAGGCTAAACTCCTCCTAAAGGCAGGAACCGGCTGTACAAACATGCGCACTCCCCCTCAATCCTAGAGCCTTCTTAGTCAACACACATTGGCTATCTCTCCCTCCTTGTAGCCACAATAGGACAACCAAGTACACACAATTCCAAAGACAACCTCTCAAACATCCAACCACCATACTCACACAATGAGGTAGATGTACACTACTGGTTCAATCAGGTCAAAATTGTCATGTCCACACCAACATGTCATAACATGTTGTCTGACATTATATCCAGTCTTCTTGATCAGCATGCAGTCTTCAGAAACATCAGCAATAACTTCCTCTCAACATCTGAACCATATCAGACAAGGTCACACACCTACACACCTAGGCTAACTCTCCACAAGCTTGAACACCCTGCAAGCTTCACACTATGTGCACCTTTGCAGCAGAAACCATAGCCAAGTACCCCAATGCATTTGCCCACTACTTCACATATCTGCTGAACCTCTTGGTTAGTTCACTTCACATGCTAGGCTGATCAACTTCTCTCCAGCAGGACTTGACCAAAAGGCTAAATCTCCTTCACAGGCATTTCTTCACTGAAACAATAGGTGAATAACCCTTTTCAGACTCTCAAGCAATCAATCCTGATCTACTTCAGTCTTCTCTACATACTCCATCTAAGGCAGACCTTCTACTTCATCATTCTCCCGTATGACTATGTAGACGCTCCTTAGGCATAATGTAGGCACCAAGCTCGTGACCCAGAGCATAATCATCCTTCACCAAGGATATCCAAAATAATGTCCCAACATAAGTTAGAACGCCTGCCACACACCAAAACATCATCACCATGATTCTTGATATGCTCCACCAACTGGACTTACTCTAGTAAAGTAATCCAAAGAACTAGAGAGTAACCTCTCATCCACCTTCAAGAAGAATAATCTCCTTGAGTCTTCAACCCATCACCCTTCTGCCCAAGAGTAACTTGTTCCAAGACAAACCTCAATAATAACCAGCTGCCACTCTCTGATTATTTTGATTCCTCGACTCCACTTCTGAGATCAACCACATGCCTCAGTTTGGTCACCTCATTCACGAATCCTCATATGAAACCAGTCAAATGCCACATTTTGACCTTTTTCACGTTTGTCAGAACTCTCACAAAGGTATCTACCAAGGAAACTTGATCTTCAAGTCACATGATCCACTTGCTCAAAAGCAAACCCACTTAGACTCCCTAAGCCATGGTCATGTACCATCTTCTCCTTCCTGCAGCTCCTGCAACCTGCCATGAGAACGATCTTTTTAAAGCCCCCTATCATTCCTGTAGATCATCCTATCATTAGCTGATGTGCCACATCACCAGCTGAGACTCCTAATGTTGAGCAAGAAGTCAGAACATCTAACTGTTGAATTCAGCTCAACCTTCTGCCACTCAGAAGAACCTCCTCCCTTTGCAGAAACAGATTTCCATGCTCTCATAGGCTTGATTCAATAATCAAGTTTGAGTAGACAACCTCCATCCTGCTTAGAAACTCCAAAGACTTCAAACCTACCACATTTGAATCTTCAGAAAATAAGTAGTCCAGGACTACCCCATAGCTATACCAAAGAATGCCACTTCCCTTAGTAGAGCCGTCAGTAGAAAGCCAAAGATAACTGCCACTTATCCTAGACCTTCACAACCAGAGCAACCACCCTGCTCCAAACCACTTAGATCAGAAATAAATTGATCCAAGCTGAAACCCACAAGACTATGATGTCTTCATATCTTTTAGCCTTAAACACATCAGCTTGTCAACATTCCTCAATAATTCAAACTTATCCCAGATAATTTGGATGATGCTCCAAGCACACAGTCACCAATCAACCCCACCAGATGATACATTCTCACACCACAAAGAGAAATAACCAGCCACATAGAGAAAAATAAATTCTCAATACTTCTGCAGTCCTGCACTTGTACCTCAGACATATACATAGTCTCCCGTCAATGTATATTGTCATTAGTTGAAGACAGACAAAAACTCAACATTTGATCTGGTCTGAAACTTGAGGCCCTAGCTGATCCCTCTTCTGCTAATCCACATCACTGATCACTATCTTTCTTTGGCTGAAATGATGTGTCAACATCAGTTCTGACATCAGTCTTCATCACATTAAACACTTCTACAATGGATTTGGAGACTCCGACCATATTAATCCACACATATCTCATGTAGGGGACACATGAGAACATATCAACATCTGATCAACTTCCAAGATTAGACCAACAAAACTGCAGTAACTTGCATACCACACTCTTCCAAAATCTTCTTCTTATAAGCACAAGGTTCAGACCTTTGTCAACTTAAGAGTGATAACTACCATCCTTCTGCATCTAAAGCCATACCATAGACACTCTGCTACTTCCAATCCTTTAAGCCTCAAAGCTGGAAGAGTTCACTCCATACGACTAATGCAGACACCAATTAACCCCAGGCTGATTTACACTGCTATTGAACACAAACTCTAGGATGCACTTTCCCTATAATATTGTCCTCAGACTGTTTAGCTCAAGCTTACTACCTTTTATATGAACAGCATCTCACAAATTGTTCAACTTTACAGCTTCAGTGATCCTTCAAAATAGCTACAGTCTAACAGGTCTTTGACTCAGCATTTACCATTAAACTGCTGATGTGTAGCGCGATGTCGAGACATTAGAATGGACATATTAAGCTCAGCTCCTTTCTTGATAAAACTTCCTCCAGTTCATAATCAGAACCAAATATCTTATCATAACCAGGAAGATCCTTCTAGTTAGGCCACCATGACTAAGCTTAAGAGATAACTTATCAAGATCTTCACTCCCGCATGAAAGATTTGACAGTGATACTCTTTTGTTTTGGCTCCACCCTCTTCTTTTACCATCAAGAAACTAGATAAGGAAGGAATCACTATTCAGATTGGTCTTCAAAGCCTTCCATGTCATACAGTCTTTAAACATCTACTCGCTTATCCAATGAGTGACACTATATTGATCATCTCTTGACCAATGTACATATCTAAGACATGTTCTTGAAGGAACCTTCTTAGACACACAACCCAGATGCCTCATCTTCCAAGCCAGGAGTAGGTTCCAAACAGATGTGATCAATACACATATGTTTAGCCCCCAAGCATCTGTTATGCTGACAGGATACTGCATAATCTGCTGGTTTTATGTTCTAACATCAGGTAGGACATAAGTTCTCTTCACAGAAACACACCAAAAAATCCTTTAACACAGCCCAGGGAATGACCATGTAGGGTTGAAGGCAAGAATAGATGGCTTCTAACTTTCTTCAGATCTCTTTTCAACAAGCTCATACAAGAGTTCCTTTATGAGTGGACTTGGGATAAACCACAAGTATCTTAGGCAACTCTAGTTGAAGATATCCTCAAGTATCACCACACCATGTGATACATCTTCAGAGGAGAACACATAACCATCAGGAATTTTCCATCAGATATATATATATACGCAGCGGAACACATACCAGAAAACTCCTCTATATCCTTCAGGCACAACATAATAAACACAACACTTCATGTGCACTAGATCAACATAGGATTCAACCTACAAGGCAGCTTATCACCAAAGCTACACGCCTGATAACTCCAATCTCCACTTCTATGAGCTGACCAAGTCCATAACTATCTTCCTTGCTCACGGACCAGAAAGTATCTTCCCTAGATCTCATTCAGAAACAGACAGGATGCCTGCTCTGATACCAATTGAAATTCTGGTACAGATGTGTGATGTCTTGTGCAATGTCACAACATCGCAATCTGCTGAACAAGTCAATAATAGAAACAGTACATGAACACAATCAATTGTTCACCCAGTTCGGTTTAACCAACCTACATCTGGGGGCATACCAAGCCAGGAAGGAAGTCCACTATTAGTAGTATCAAATTACAGACTCAACACACCAGTTGACAATCTACCTAATTCAATCACTACCCAATGACCCTTCTACCTAAGTCCTCCCTAGGTAAGAGACTCCATCTCACTTCCAATCATCTCGATGATGTCTAGCAGTCAACTACACCGTCACTGCATCAACAACTTGACTCCTTAAACTTTTCTATTACATAGACTTTGGAAGACACACTTCCATGACAATACCTAGACATGACCCTCATGACTAAGACCAATACTTAGAGTTGCTTAACAGCTTCCTCCAAGAACAATACAACTCTTACCTACAGGCTTCGAGATAACCTTAGTGACCATCTCACACCCCGAGTGGTTCACTAGACAAAGCCCTAAGGTTCTACATCTTGGACCCGTGCTCATTCTAGGTTACAAGCACTCTATTTATAATATCATCCCAGCTGAATTTGGGCCTTCAATCATATCATATCAGCTGTAACAAATCTGATCATATCTTCAAATAAATCTTCATTTATTAGATCAGAATCTTCTCCATATCTTTATGCTTTAGATTCGTAACAATCTGATCTTCATAACAGATTGTAACAGAATATATATCTCCCTTGATTTTCGCCTGCATTCTCTGAATCTCTTTAGCAGAAAATCTCAAACACACCAGAACCACGTGCAGCCCTAAACACATTAAAGTCTGATGTTCTGGTATAGTGATGTTACGACATCGCATGTGACATCACTCTTCAGCACTTTAATTCTTCAACAGCGAACCAAAATGTTAGTTAAAACATACCTATACTGTTAGACGCTCATGTTGTAACATCAACCATGACAACACATTGTTTTAACAAAATTACAGCCAATTACAAGAACTTACACAATTGATTTAAGTATCTAGGACTATTGGTTTCGATTACGCAGGAGTTGTTGGTGAAGGAAGGATGAGAAGTTTAGAGAAGAAAAATGAGATTACAAAATAACTTTGTTTTAAAGCCTTGGTGACAAGCTATGTAGCCTTAATAGAATGCCTCGTTGGTTCACAAGTTTACAGACTAATAATGTATATTAGTCATTAGTCATGTTAATTACAGCATTATGTTGCACAAGTTACAAAGCCTGTTATTAAAAGGCAGGATTTTGCACTTGTGAGACTCTCTGTGCAACTTATTTAACTAAACACAAGTTAAGGTTAATGTTGGATGTTTGGTTTTGAGACATGGCCTGAGATGACGAAGAACGACACTTGTTATACAAACATGTTAAAAGCTTTTGTTATGACACTTCTGGTTTTGCAGCAAGTTATTTATTATTGGAAGTTTTCAATTCTTGAATCTTGCTCTAACCACCAAGATAACCTTTAATGAACAGGCTTGTGGATCGAGAGAGGAAGTGAGGTACCTATTATGGATCAGATTATATAGGGCGCAGATAGTCGTGTGATTTCTCATGAATTTGGAAAAAGACATACGTTTCAATTACACTATTGCTCGGATTGTGAAACTTTTAATTGTTGAGGTCTATTGAACCCACACAACAGCCTGTATTTTCTACTATTTGGCTACTACACTACCTGAATCACAAGACGGTTACACATGGATAGGAAGTTTGAAAATGGGTGACTATAGTTATTCAAAGTTCAGAGAAGTTGATCATTATCTCGCTTCTGCTTTGTCTTTTACCTGACGCGGGAGTTCTTATATGATACTTTGGGGATCATTATCTCGCTTCTAGAAGCTTGAGAAGAGGCATTAGACCTTGATCCAATAGGTAAGTTTTCTTGAACTCATTATCCATTTTTTAATTCAAACGATGCTTTTCCCTGTATATTTTCAATTGCCATGATATCACGATGTTCATCCGTGTATACTTTATCACATGATGTTTTTCCATGTATGTATATCTCTGATTCTACGATGCTTTGCCGTGAAGTTTCTGTTTATTTTACACGATGTTTTGCGGTGTATATGCTTTTTTCCGCCACGATGTTTTGCCGTGTATATTTTATCACATGATGTTTTTCCATATATTCAGTTTCACACACGATGTTTTGCCGTGTATATGCTTTTATTCTCCGGATATTTTTCCGTGTATATTTTATCTGTCACGATGCTTTGCTATGTATTCATTTATTCCACGATGCTCTGCCGTGAATGTCTGTATCTCTGTTTATTTATTACGCGATGTTTTGCCACGTATACCTGTTATTTGTCATTTCACGATATTTTTCCGTGTGTTTTCTATTTATTTTCACTATGATGTTTCGCCACGTATATCTTTTATTTATCTCGCGATGCTTTGCCGCGTATCTTTGTCCGCTGATTACATGATGTTGTTCCGTGTATTTCAGTTGATTTTTATTGTCTGATTACCATGATGTTTTTCCATGTGTATTCCGTAACTTTTTGTCTGTTTAATCTGTTACACGATGCTTTGCCGTGTATTTATTTATTCCGTGATGTTTTGCCACGTATGCATGCTCCCTTAGGATCTCTTAGTTCAAATTTAATTTTCGATTAGGTTTGAAATAAGATAGACAGTAGGATATTCAACCAAGTGTGATAACTTTAGGTTAAATTTCTCCTCTCGCCGCCGTGCGATTTAAACTTTATTTTCTGCAGTTCGTGCCCCTTAGGGGCGAACTACGACCGCTCTGATTTCTCAAGATCCCGTTTGAGAATATGTAGGCATAAGACTGCAAAGACTTAGCGAGCGACCTTTTTATTTTTTATCTCTTTCAAATCCGACGTTTTCCCGTATATTTTCAACCTTTTCCTTTTTTTCATCGTCTCTTTACATCCGATGTTTTCCCAGATATTTATATCGTTTCTTTTCAAAAACAATTTTCCTTGTGATTTAAATTCAAATACATATTTGTTATCAAAACTTTCTTTAATTTCTTTGTTGAACAACTAACAAAACAGCATGGAAGCTCTACAACGGGTAAGTGTTTATTCGCTTTCTTTTATATGCTTTCATATATGTAACTGTATTGTGGGAAGCTGTGCATGGTTAGTCTTCTTTCATACTCCTTTAAATACTTGTTATATATCAACTGTATATATACTAGTATAGTTATTAAGAGTTTTCCCCGACAACTATGTCTAGAACTAGGTAAAGCCCTGTTGGTCACTCTTTAAATACAAACAAAACTAGATCCCCATAGGATTTCCAGATATAGTCTTCCCTTCTCTTGGGGTTAATCAATATGGAACAAAGAGAAAAGCAGTATTCTCGGTGAACCTTTTCTCAGACTGTCACCCCTAGAAATTGTCAAAGAAATTCTACTCCCCAGAGTTGATCTATTCTTCGTGAATAGCATCTTTTGAGTTTCTTCCAAATACTCGAACTTTCCTGGAATGATCTCTTCTCTGTGAATTGCATTTCTTGAACTTCTCTTGGTTTGGGGACCCACAGGCTTCCTAAAAGCATCCCCGTCTCCTCTTGGGCGTTGTACAAGGACCCTTCGGCTTCTTAAAGGTTCTCATGCCTTCTCTTGGGCTTAGTACAAGGACCCGACGACCTCTTAAAGGTATAGGAACAGAATCTAGTCATCCTTTGCTAAAGCAGTCTTTCTAGAGTCAAAACATCAAACCAATTAAGGGTTGACCCTCATCCCTTAAAACACCTGCCTCCTTTTGGGCATCGTACAAAGATAAACCCAGTAGACTCGGACAGTCTCATTTCCTCCTGGATTTCAAAGAACCCTTTTTATCTCCTTAAATACAGGAAAAACCTTTTCCTCTTTTTTTGACATCCGACGCTTTCCAGGATATTACTTTTCTTTACATCCGACGCTTTTCCGGATATTCCTTCTATTTTCATCCGACGTTTTTTTTTCCGGATATTCATATCTCAATCTTTAATCTTTTCACCCTTTCAATCAATTCCCACAAACACCCCTTTAGCTTCAATCTTGGGCTTTGAACAAGACACAAATACAACCTTTTAGCTTCAATCTTGGGCTTTGAACAAGACACCAAATATCTTTTTCCTCCCATAGAATAGGAGGAACTACGATTGCTCTGATTTCCCTGTTTTCTTTAACGGGAATACGTAGGCATAAGATTGCGAAATCTTAGCGAGCACATAAAACAAAAAAAAACCTTAGGTCCAGTACTTTACCAAAAACATCAAAAAATCCAAAAACAAAAAAAATATATTTTCAACATCTCTCGACATTCCCAAAGGAGAAACTTTCCCATTTACGAAAAATAAACACCAGTAAGTAGAAAACAGTAGAACAGTAGGAAAATTGCTAACAACCCATGGATAACCATGTATAGGATGGGTAGTTGACAAAATCCCCATTGTATAATCTGACCCCGAACTCCCCAATCTCTTAGAATTTGTTAAAGAAAACATTTGCGTGCAAGGTTAGTTTGAGATAACTTCCCTTTCCTTTCCAGCTTCATAGGATAAATAAAAAATCAGAAAGTAGCACCCAATCCCATCCGCAGGCGGTTGTGGGCGGTCACGAAAACCGCGCTACAAACGTATCCACCACAAACATGTGGAAGAAGGATATTTGCTTCACATTGAGAGAATGGCTCCAACTTGGATATAAAATCAACAAATATGCCACATACCTCTCTCAAGTTGAAAAGAATCAACATCTTTCTAAATAATGTCATGGGGTAGGAGATTTATATATCAACTAAGGATGACTAATGTCTAATCTATTTGAAAAGGTTTTAAATGGAAAAGCCAAATGGCAAAGGTTTTGAATAGGATTTGTGTCTTTTAGTCTTATGAAAAAAAGTTTGAATATGCTTAAGATGCATGGAAGCAATTATTAAGAAAAGAGTTTAAAATGTCAATGACCTAAGGTCAAGGTTTCTATTGAAAGAGATTTTAAGTTTGAATAGAGGGAAACCTAATTTAATCATCTAAAGTTGAATCAACCTAATGGAAACCTCCTAAAAGGTAACAATCTCAGAGATAACAAGGATCAAGCAAGTTGTGTACAAGAAAATAAAGATGCATATGCAAATATGAGATGAAGTCAACAATAAGTCCCCCCTTGGATTAGGCAATACTAAACAAAGTAGACATGTATATACAAACATTTAACAAGGAAAACAAGTATGAGAAATATGGTGTATAAACACAACTCATGGACATATGACCAAACAAAGGACAACTTTAAAACATAGCACAAGTATGGACTAAAATGAATCAACAAACATGCACAAGTTAACATTCATATGAACAAGAGACATGGATCCATCAATTGTCAAGGCAAGTTGAACAAAACACATTAATACATGGACAAAGGTATACTTATAACATGACCTAAACAAAGATAAAATTAACATGACATTAAGGTCAAACACATCATCATCACCACAATATTATCATACAAGACAACATTGATCATGTGAACAAAGAATAAGACATGATTTGGGTAAGAGTTTGGTCAAGCAAGCAATCAACAAAACCTAGTTCATTGAACGATTTAGATCAAAGTATGAATGTCACAAGTAAGAATAATTTTTAAAGTACTTAACAAATGACAAATAAAAAAGAAATACATCCATAAGTACATTACCTTGCAAATGATTAAGAGGTGAATTTCTAGATAATAACAAAAATATTTTCTTTATGATTTTTAAGGTTTACATTAGAATAAAAGAAATAATTAATACTAGTTAATATTATTTAAAAAATGTTTAATGTAAACAAAAATAAATAAGTGTAAATAAAATAATAAAAATATTTTTTAAGTATTTAAATGGTGTATTAAAACAAAATAAAAAGATTAAAAAACGAAATAAAAAAATTGGAAGGAAAGAAAATATATAAAACAAGTGATACAAAAGAAGATGGGGGAATGGCCAGGTTCGAACCCACGCCCTATGATTCACTTTACAAAACCAACTAACCACTGGGCCAGGCTAGTGGCCTTGTCAAAATGTGTGCATTAATAAAATATACATAAAACAACGTCTTGAAAAATGAAAACGCACGAAGCTGGTCATCTTCAACCTCAAGAACATCCAAAATTTAAAAATGTGATTTCATGATTCAGGAATCAAACATGGCAAATAGATACATCATCTCACTCGGAATTTGACAAGGAATCGAAATATGCATTCACATTTTATTTATTTTGCCTACAACTCAAGAATGTCAGATGTTTCCATAGAAACCCTAATTCTTCTAACAAAAATTAAATGTCATGTTTGCACAATCAATCAACACTAGCTTAGGGTTTTTGATCCTCACATTATAACAAACAAAATGGCAACTCACATGAATGTAAATGATGCTTGTATCACAAAATTTGTAAAGTAAAAGCTTACCTATTGGAGAGTGTCCAATGCACCTTCAAAGCTGCTCCAGATGAAAGATGATGATGTCTTTAGCTCCAATGAACTCCCAGAAAGGTGTTAGGATGCTCAACTTACCTTGAAGTTCCCTTAGTTACTCTGTTCAAACCAACTTGCAAATGAAGAAATATGAAAAAGGATTTTGATGATGGAGGTGTTACAAGTCAGGTTTAATGATTTGGAAAGGTTCTATGATGCATTTGGAAAGTGTTTGAGGTGTTTGAACGGAATGGAAAGACAAGAGCAAAGAGATTCGAAGCTTTGGCTCCTTGGTCAACAATGGTAGCCAATGAAGGTTGACTTCTGGTTTGAAATGGGGTGAAGTGTTTTGGTGAGTTTTCAGCAAGTCATGTGAGGTATTTGTGATGTGTTTGAGTGAAAGGATTGAGTGTTTAAGGACTGTAATGGGTTTTGGCAGTTTCGGTTTTGTGATGAAATGAAAAACACTTTGAAAATGCTTCAATGTGTGCTTGGTTTTTATGCTGAGATTAGGAGGCTCTTGGTGTGTGTTTTGCATCTGATATGGTAGTCCTTTTATAATGAAATGGTTTAGAAAAAGATCAATGGATGGTATCATTACTTGGTGGATATTAATCAAAGTCATAAAGTTGGACAATCAAGTACAAAAGTGGTTTTTACTTTCCTAGCTCCTAAGTTGACATTGCTTCACAATTTTTCATGGGTTGCACAAGTTGTACAAGTTGGTTCTGGTCCAGATCAAGCTTTCCTTGAATCATGGAAAGTGGTTGGTGATCAAAAGGTACTTTTATGCAATGTCCAAATTTATGTCAAGATAGCACATTGGACCAAGGTTATCTATGGTGAAAGAAGATCAATTGTGGCAGAATTTGGTATCATTGTTGAGATATCATTGAGAGGAATAAGTTCCTGGTTGATCACTTTATGAAAAGGAGCTTGCAAAGTGGCCAAAAACCTCATCCAATTCGTGCCCAAAAAACCGGTTTGGACTTAGGCAGATTTTGGTTCATTTTGAACTAGATTGATCATGGAGAAATCCCAACTTTGGTCAATCATAACTTTCAATTGGTGAAGGCTTTTGGATCTATTTTTTTCACCAAAATGAAGTATGAAATATGTTCTTTAATTGCAGCCATCAAGCATCAAAAGAGGTGGCTTGAATTATTCACTAGGAATCCTCAAAGTCATGTACTTGACCATGCCGAAAACTTAGAAAAATTTCTAAGTGTTTTAGATTTTCAAACAACGTGAAATCCCCACTTTGAGCATCAATAACTTCCAATCCAAGAAGGCTTTTGGCTTGAAATTCTCAACAATTTTTAGTATCAAATAACATCTTTCAAAGTGGTTTTGAAGTGCTTTCATTGGATGCTTGAGGAAGAAGTTACACTCTTGGAAAGTAGGTCATTTGGCCATGAAGATTTGTACTTAGAAAATTTTCAAAAACCCTAATTTTCTCAAATCTTGATTTTTGAATGATTTATTTGATTGATCATGATCAAACTCAATCAACTTCCATATTTTCATGATCCTTGACTTGTGGAGTCCATATTTGACAAAAAATCTCAAAAGTCAAACTTTGACTTTGATCAGCAGCTGACTTTTCTCAGTTGAACTAGAATTCTTCAATCATCAACGAATCAAGCTTTTTGAACCAATCCAAACATATAAATGGACTAAGATGATGTACTTGAGGCCTTTAAACCATGACTTGCGGTGTGAGATCATGCCTTGCTCAAAAAGTCAACTCAGGGTTGATTTTGGTTAAAACCCTAATTTGATGTATCAGATGACTTTGAGCTTGTTGAACTTGAGTCTATGAAACTTTGCATTTGATTGTTGATTTAAGGAGACTTTTGATCATGTTGAAAGATTGAGGATCACACAAGTTTTTGATTAGTCAACTTCTTGAACTTTTGGTGCCAAAACCCTAATTTGTGATCAAAGCAAATTAAGACATATACTTTTGTGTTTTCAAAGGCGTTAGTAATGTATAAAATACACACATGAGATGATTGATGTTATGCCAAAATTATGCAAATGAGGTGGAATCTTAGGGTTAAAAATTAGGGTGTGACACCAATGACTTTAAACATCGTTGTCATCATCAAAACTACATATATATCTTCAACGTTATTTATAACATTGTATCTATAAGCACATAGATCCATAATATATGAGGACTCTCTAAATATAAGTTCCTTGAAGGAAGTGATGTCATTAATTGACGTGGAGGTCTTCCTTTGAAGCCTTGCATTTATCCTTCCCAAATCCTCTTGGACAAAGAAAGGAACCATTGGGTGGAAATCATCAGCAGTGAAGTACTTATCCATCTCATATTCATAACCTTTCAAAAAATGGGAGGTTATTTTGATTGAAGAGAATGTGCAGAGGTATGATAACTTGGGAGACTTGGCTCTGATCCTCAATAGAAAGAGTATGGGTAATAGCGGGAGAGCAAACGACTTGAAGCATGAAAAAAATAAGTGTTTATCGTTAAACAAATATGAATAAATATCAAGTTATTCATTCAATATAATTATTCAACCTACTCAAAGGATTAAGGCCAAAGTATTGGTGATATCGGTGCAAATACTTTGGAAGGATTTTATTGGGAAAAGATGGATTTCCCCAAAAGGAAGTGAATGCAAGAAACAAAGAAAAACTATTTTACGAAAGGGAACTATGATTGTTTCTAAATGACAATACCTTTGATATATGGACTTCCTTAGTCGATATGGTCGTTGTATCAGTTGCCTCCCATTAGAATGGGAGGGATCATTGATAGGAACACTACTATTTATTGGCTTATTTCAAAATAGAGGAATCTCATATTCAACTTCTTTTTTTTTTCATCTTCTAGGTTAATTTGAATAGGTTCTTTGTGTTAAATGAATGAAAATGAAACAAAGTAAGAGTAAAAAAATTACTAACAAACAAAATGCGTCAAGAAGAAAATGCTAATATAACATTTTTTTATCAAGTGTGGGCTTAACACTTAGCTTACTAGCAGGCCACTAGTTGGTATATCGCTTGAAAAGATGTAAAAAAAACCTTATCTCAAAAGCATGTACTTTGAACTATTTTAGAATAGACAACTTGAGGACAACCTCGTTGTCCCTAAAATCCACATTCGATCAAGGGACCAAAAATTCATATTAAAGTGGCATGTATTGTAGAAGCCTAAACTTCCTCAGAACACAGGGATGGTTGTAATACTCGGCTGAGGTTTGATTGTTACTGCTTCCATATTTTAACCACACTAGAGGTCCATAGTCATATGGATTATGACTCAGTTTTCTTTCACATCACTTTGGGCTAGGGGACACATGTCCGCCTCTTCTAGGTGAATGGCGCATGATGGGATGCGAGGTTTTAGAAAAGACGGGTGCCCATTAAGTTGGACCATAAAGTAAGTATACTTGCTTACTAAATACTAATTGAGGCGACAGTACAATATAGTAGATGAAATAGAATCAAATCCTCTCTCCGTCTCATAAAAAATGTCTTACTTGAGCAATACGCGGTTCTTAAGAAAATGATTAGATATATTAGTTTTAATGAAAAAACAAATATCATTTACTAGAATATCCTTATTAAATATAATTAATAGAGTTGTTGTATAAAGTAAAAGCTAGTCAATAGGGGTATAGTAGTGGAAAAATAATAATAAATGATATATTGATAATGTAAATGGACAATTATTTTAAAACAAAGAAAAAATGCAAATGAGATACTTTTTATGAGACGGAGGGAGTATTTCCAAAAGACAATTCCATCTTTGAAGAAGAATTTTGGTCAAACTTCATCTTCTTCAAAATTTCAAGGAAGTATAAGCGGGGGCGAAAATTGAAGGAATCAGGTGGGATCACTCATGATTTTGATATATTTTCTTATTACATTCCACTTTTATTTTGTGATTCCGTTTTGAAAAAATTTGAAATATATTTGTAGAAAAGTCATTTCATGAATGCACATAAAATATTTTTAAAAGAAAGGAAATCAATTATGGCCCATATGAATTGACAACATTGTTTCCTAACCGTTTGCCTTTTGTTTTGGAAACACTCCAAAATATTTTTTCTTGAACGTTGTTTAAAAGGTATAAATGTTATGATAGGGCATACAAACTTTCAAATTTACACAAAAGAGATATTAGGTAATTTTCCTTCTAAAAAAACAGACTATTAGGTCTCTTGGAGTATACAAGAAAAAAAAATTGAGAGCTTCGTTTAGAGCTACAAAGTATATCTTGCTTCTAAGAAGCTTTTATTCATATGGCCAAGATTACCACAATATGAATGCTTAATGTGATTGCATCTATTTATTAGTGACAAATGTCTCAAATTGACGTAAATATTAAAATGTGAACTTCATGAGGAAGTCTATACAGCTCTCCTTAAGATGTTTCTCGTAATCTTAGAAAAGTGTGCAATTTGGAAAAAAAAAAAAAACATCTTTATGGTTAGTCTGAAACAAGCTGAACTTTGATTTTAGAAGTTATGTATTGTGATCTCATCTCTTGTTTAGTGTTCTAGTGATCATGATTATGTCTTATTTATCGGGTCCACTTACCATGGTCACATTATACTTTTGGTATGATTATTACTTGTAATAATGTTTGTGAAATTAACGAGTTAGAGTTAAAGTTACAATTAGCCAAACACCTTTAGATCAAGATCTCTGGCACTTTTCGCTACTTCCTTGAGAATAAAATTTCCTACCAAGCAAAATAATATATATATATTACCATAATTATCCTTACTTTTAGGATTTATTAGCATTTATTATGCTTTTGATCTTTCTTCTTGCTTGAATTCATTTAACTTTTGCACATTTTTCTTATTTTGATGTCCATTTTTTTATTATATATTTTACGAATCGTAGTAAAGAGTCAAAGTTATAAATTGTGGATGTGGTCATTGTCACGTGTCTAGCGGCTTTTGAATAAGACTTGCTTTAAATATATATAGTTGAGAGATTTTTAAAGTTGTGATTTTCTAATACATGTAAAAAATTTGAATTTGGTGTTTTAAATTTTAGATTTTGACAGGGAGAATTGAAAGAACACTGTTGAAATGATCTAATACGGTTTCTAAAGAGTAGTGTGTGTAGCATTCTCATCCGTAGGACTGTTCGAAAAGAAAGGATGTAAAATTTGAGACAGATAAATGAAGAGAATGAGAGAGGATGATATTATTGGTGGAAAATAAGGGAGGTTGAAGAAATTGTGCACTCTCATAGCTTTAAAAAATGTGATACTCAGTTTTATCTACAAACTCCTGTGTATACTTTCATCAACTTTGTTAAGTGTCATTGGAAAAATAATATATAATGGCAAACTCAAAAGCAATAGGAAATAGATACCACCTTAAATTATAGAGACAGGGAGAGATAGATAGAGAGAGGTGAATATTAATGAATATTTATGTTGGAAACATTGTGCATAAAATTTCATAATTATAATTTAATTGAATTAGAATCTCAGAAATAAAGTTTAACTAAATCGTAATTTATTTTTAAGTCTAAGATAGAAATGAATACATATCACATTTAATTTAATGGTAGATACAAATATTATTAACACACATTTAGACTACACACATTTATTTTGATATTACTTTTAATTAATCAAATTTTTTATAAATAATATTATTTTAAATAGGATATATCAAATCGAGTAAATCATTCTGGTTTTCATTTTACTTTTATAATTTCTTTCATGTGCTCACTAAAAAAAGCAAATAGTATATATTATAAAGTTTATTATACAAATAATTTAAATTAAAATTAAATTTAAATAAAATATCCTGTTATATTTTAATGCGCGTGCATACTAAAAAAAACGGATAAACGGGCATAACAGTATCTGTTTAGACGCTAGTGTGTATAGTAATATTTGGTCTTAGATTTTAATTTTTCAACAACCTCCTCCTCACCACAAAATATTAGGGAAATAGATTAAATGACTGAGATTTCAGAAATTTTGTGATTTTAGTTGTTTTTAATGATAGAGAAAATGGGAACAAAAGAAAAATGTGTATATTATTCCAGAAGAAAAATGTTTATAATATTCAAAGGCCTTAAGTTTTTATCTTTATCGTTACCTTGATATTTTACACAACTATACCCTACATCCACAAATATCTTTAAACAATCCCCACACATTATTTTGTTTTCATTCTAAATATGCAATAAAAATCTCAATATCTCCCTCCTTAAATTTCTGAAGAGAATCTTAATGACACTTCTTCTTTCACACAACATTTTTATTACCAAACATACTGTTCAAACTTCCTAAATATCTTCTAGAAACTCCATAAAAGTTGCTCTAATTTCATTTTTTTCCAAGTTAAGATAAATATGATGCCAAAACAGTAGATGAAAATTTCAAAAACCATTTCAAAAACATAGTAAAAACAACAGAAAAGAGAAAATAAACAAAAAATAATAAGGAAATGCAGAAGGAAAATAAAGAGAAATATTTTCCAACAGATTTTTACAAACAGTGCCTAGATTTTTTTAAGAATGTAGCACCAGTTCCTGGGACTGCACATCCATAAACTTGTTGAGTTTCTCTAACTCCGTCCATAAACTTGTTAACATGAGGATCTTGGTACTGAAATGTTGAATAATGATTCTGCATAAACAGAAGAATAACTAGTCACTATTATAAGATCTTAATAACTATATAATAAAATAATATTTTTTGACAAATATCTAGTAACTGTTAAAGGGTGTAGAGCAAGTTAAACCTTACAGAAACCATTTGGTGGGAATGAAGCATTAAGAAAATCTTCAAAACAGTAACCAGGTATTGTTTCAATCAAGTACTCAGAAATGCTGCTTGTTGAAACTGAACCAGTGTCACTGGCCATGTTGTCTTCAAACTTGCTAGAAGAACTCGCATTTTCATTGGAATACCGAGAGGCGTTACTGGTGATGGATGATGAATCTGTGTCCAAAGAATTGCTTGAAAGCTTCACACCAGATAGAAGAAACCTGTTGTGTTTCTGTGTATGCTCATTTGCTCTATGGATTGGAACGTCACATTCTCTGCATAGAATTGCTCTATCTTCTTGGCAAAATAGATATCCACGCCTCTCCTGCAACAACAACAACACACAATATTTTTGATTCAACTAGTAAAATATTCGTGCATACGCAGAGGTTTAGTGATTCATAGTTGATATATAATGTCGATATTATAAAGATTATGCGACCACCACGATTTGACTCACGATATCATGGTTTTTGATGTTATCACAGACAACCATGGTTTAAGTCCGACATCATGGTTTTTGATGTTACCACAACCATGTCCACAACCCGACCACAATTAAGGTTGCATCCGTCACATCTTATATAGATTCTTTAAATTAAATACTTTGTCTGATTACGGTTATAAACAAATATTTTATATTTAGATTCATCGAATAACTGATATATTTTGACTCAAAAATAGACCAGATACATCATCTATTCACTAAATCTGGAAAAAAAAATTTTCCTTATAATAGTGACATTGTGAACTGTTATTTAAAACAATGATAATGAGTATAGTTATTGATATTCATACTTGACAGATATCACAAAGAGGGTAGTCTTTGGAGTTGAGATGAACAAGAGAGAAACGAGTATGTTTGGTAGCAAGTTTGTTAGCATGGTGGATAGTAAAATCACATCCATGGCAAAGAGCAGCTTCATCTGAAGGACAAAACATAGAAGCCTCAGCTTTCTCACAAACATCACATTGGATCTTCATCTTTTGGTAGCAGCAACAACTAGACAGTTTTGTGTGCTTTGATTGCTTATGTTGTTTTGTGTTTGTGTTTTGTCTTCACAACAACTCTCCTTTATTTACTTTAACTTTAAGGAGAAGGAGCTTTGTTGAAATGGGGTAAGGGAAAGTAAAAGAAAAGAGACAAAAGAATTATGGGCATATTTGGCATAAGGGTCCAGAAACATCGGCTCCCACTTGGCTCAACCTCAGTGGTTGTATTGTATTAAGTGATTTCTGACTTTGAGAGAAACGGTTAATAACTCATATATGAATGAATGAATCAAAGTCTATTTCATAGATACACTATATCTATCTCTAGTCATTTTTCTCTCTCTTTGAGACTTTGCAAGTTGGCTATTATTAATATTGGTAGTATTCTATTCTATTGCACATTAGCTATCACTCTCAGTCTGAGTGTTTCTGAATTTTGTACTGCTTTATCTGACTCACTTTATTCATTCACAAGCCTCGTTAGTTTTGAATTTGATCTAACTTATTTGGATAATCACTTTTTTACTATTCTAAGTACTAAAATAAATAAATAAATGTAAAATAAAAAAGGTACTAAAATAAATGACACTCTATGAGGAATAAATTCTCTGTCATTACTAAAATAAATTACTCTCTGAGCAAACCAGAGAAATGATAGGAACAGACACAAGTGTTGCCACTTGTTAATCAAAGCTTCTTTCTTCCCTTCTTCAAGCTTCCATTATTTATTTAATGGATTTAAAATTTCATGGACAAAACATTTTTAAAAAAATATTTTTTCTAGAATATTATCTTTTTTCTTTGTGTAAGATTTTAAAAGACTACCTAGATAGATAAACTTTGGATTTTTTTTTTAAATAAGCATGTTATTAAAAAAAAATCTCAAAAAAACATAACTTTCAAAACAATTACTAAAATGACGTGTTTTGCAGAAAAATTAATCTAGTGGCGCCATATGGTATGGCGCCCCAGACAAAAAAATTTAGAAAAATTGCCACAAGCCATTCCAAATGGTGACTCAGTAGAAAAGGGTTGCTTTAATTTTCAGGGGAGGCGCCATACCATATGACACCTCAGGTCAAGTCTCTTTTTTTTAAAGCGTTTTAAATGTTATTTTTTTAATTTATAATAAAAAAAATTTAAATGGGTATACAGTGCCTATAAATAAGAGTTCACCCTCATTTGTTATTACACAACACTTCTCGCCAATACCCTAATCTCTCATCTTCCCTCGCCAATATTCTAATCTCTCCCTTCCCACCATGTATGAGTGGTTAAATCGCCATCCATCGTCATCATCATCAACACCGGAGGAACCGCTTCCAACATTTCCACTGATGAAAAGAAATACCCTAGTTGTATTCTCAACAACAAAGCCTCCGATGAAGGTCCTACTCTGGAACACGCAGACATTGGAGCATTTGCATAGGAAACTTTATCGCTAGCTAGAAGGAGAATTTGAGGCAGGTGAAAAGATCTGCTTGTCAGAAGGCCTTTGACAGCATCAAAGAATATCTACTTGAGCCTCTTATCCTGATCTCTTCAGTGGAAGGAAGACCTTTGATCATATACTTAACAGTATTGGAAGATTTCATGGGTTGTATGCTTGGACAGCAAGATGAAACTAAGAAAAAGGAACACGACATTTATTACTTGAGTAAGAAATTCACGGACTGTGAATCTCGTTACACTGTGCTTGAAAAAAATTGTTGTGTTTTGGCTTGGGCTGCTAAACGTCTCTGACAATACATGATTTGTCATACTACTTGGTTGATCTCCAAAACTGGCCCAATCAAATATATCTTTGAAAATCCCGCCTTAACTAGAAGGATTGCTCGCTGGCAGATGTTGTTGTCAGAGTATGATATTGAACACCATGCTCAAAAAGCTGTCAAGGGAAGCATTCTAGCTGATCATTTAGCTTACCAACCAATTGATGACTATGAATATGTTGAATTTGACTTCCCTGATGAGGATGTTATGTACCTAAATATGAAAGACTGCAATGAGTTGTTACCAAACGAAGGGCCAGAGCCAGGATCCCGATGGGGATTAATATTCGACGGAGCTGTTAACACATATGGAAACGAGATTGGGGCAATTATTGTTACACCTCAAGGTACCCATATTCCTTTCACCGCAAGATTGATATTCAAATGCACCAATAATGAATCTGAATATGAAGCATGTATCATGGGACTTGAAGAAGCCATTAATTTAAGGATCAAAATTCTAGATGTATATGGAGACTCAGCTTTGGTCATAAATCAGATCAAAGGTGAATGGGAAGCTCGTCAACCCAGATTTATTCCTTACAAAGACTATAGAAGAAGGCTGCTACCTTTCTTCAATAAAGTTAAGTTTCATCAGATTCCTCGTGAAGAAAATAACATGGTTGATGCACTGGCTACATTATCCTCCATGATTATTGTAAATCAATGGAATGATGTACCTAGAATTGATGTTATGCGCCTTGACAGGCCTACTCATGTATTTAGTGTGGAAGAGATTGTTGATGATAAACCATGGTACCATGATATCAAATGCTTCCTTCAAAACCAAGAATACCCGCTTGAAACATTAAAGAAAGATAAGAAGACTCTCAGGAGGTTGGTTGACAACTTCTTCCTGAATGATGATGTGTTGTACAAAAGAAACTTCGACATGGTCTTGCTCAGATGCGTGGATAGACACGAAGCAGACATGTTAATGGAAGAAATTAATGAAGGCTCTTTTGGTACTCATGCCAATGGGCAAGCAATGGCAAGGAGAATGTTAAGAGCAGGATACTATTGGCTGTCAATGGAATCTGATTGCTGCAAATACGTGAGGAGGTGTAATAAATGTCAGATTTATGCCGACAAAATTCATATACCATCGTCTCTTCTCAATATTCTCTCCTTTCCATGGACCTTCTCCATGTGGAGAATTGACATGATTGGCAGGATTGAACCCAAAGCTTCCAACGGACATCGGTT
Organism: Lathyrus tuberosus; assembly: GCA_022829125.1. Classification (NCBI taxonomy): domain Eukaryota; kingdom Viridiplantae; phylum Streptophyta; class Magnoliopsida; order Fabales; family Fabaceae; genus Lathyrus; species Lathyrus tuberosus. Next base: position 4,593,975 of record JALAZF010000403.1, on the reverse strand, counting down.
CATCCTAGTGGTCATTGATTACTTCACCAAATGGGTTGAAGCAGCATCGTATGCCAAAGTAACCAGGCAAGTGGTGGTCTGTTTTATCAAGAATAATCTAATCTTCCGTTATGGTGTTCCAAGTAAGATCATTACTGAAAACGGATCGAACTTGAATAACAAAATGATGAAGGAATTATGTGTTGAATTCAAGATTGAACACCATAACTCTTCTCCCTACCGACCTAAGATGAATGGGGATGTTGAAGCAGCTAATAAAAATATCAAGAAAATCATCTAGAAGATGGTGGTGACCTACAAGCATTGGCATGAAATGCTCTAATTTTCCCTTCATGGATATCGTACATCTGTTTGTACTTCAACATGGGAAACCCATTTCTCTTTGGTATATGGCATGGAAGTTGTGCTCCCCATAGAGGTGGAAATTCCATCAATGAGAGTCTTGATGGAAGCTAAGTTGACAGAGGTTTAATGGTGTCAAAGCAGATACGATGAGTTGAATTTGATTGAAGAAAAGAGAATGATGAATTTATGTCATGGTCAACTATATCAACGAAGAATGAAGAAGGCTTTTGACAAGAAGGTTCGACCTCGTGTATTTAGAGAAGGTGACCTTGTGCTTAAGAAAATTCAATCATTTCTTACTGATTCTTAGGGGAAATGGACTCTTAATTTTGACGGGTTATATGTTGTTAAGAAAGCCTTCTCAGATGGTGCTTTAATGCTTACGATTATGGATGGTGAGGAATTCACTCGTCATACGAACGTCGATACAGTCAAGAAATAATTTTCCTAACAAAAGAAAAAAAAAGCGTCTCGATGGAGTGAAAATGAATTTTTAATATGACATCCAGAGTCACCCAGGCGGTGCTTTCATAAATGATGTTCCTTCCAACAAGAAACACCCAGAATCACCACTTGATATCACATGACAAACTTTATGATCATAGAGTGAGAGAGTACCAGGATCACGTCCTTGTACCATAACTAACAAACTCTTGGATTGAGACAAAAATCACCATTGATCCCTCTCATCCAGAAATCATTCATACCCTGTACAAATCCACCTTGAGTTTTACAGCCATAGATATCCTTTTTCCTTGAGAATAAATCCAATTGAATCTGGAATGCTTCACATTCCTCAAAGAGGCATATAGAATCTCCTAGTTTATTAGCTAGCCCAGATGTCCTTCACACTTGAAAGACATCACATACATGCTCCAGAAATCCTCAGCTTACTTGCTTCACAAGCGCCAAACTGATTCACTTCTTTCTAGAGTTACTTGCAGTAGAATAAACCACTTCTCCACAAGCATTCTGACCTTAGCAAGAGTCAGATTACTAGATAGACACCCTATGATCCATGACAGTCTTCACTTCATCATTCTCCCGTATGACAAGTTAAAACACTTCTAATTCAACTAGCGAATATCAGCTTCCACAATCTGAACTTCAAGTCCAGACAATATGATGATGTTCTAACATCAGTTAGGACATCCTGATCATATCACAGACACCAAAAACTATGGTTCTTGACACAACAACAACTGTACTTACCATCTGTATAGTAACCCATCTGAAGATCTTCAGAGAACACAGCTCCTACCAACTTAATCATTAAGAACATCAGTCAAACAGTAGAGAGAAATAAACTCTCTAACTCCCACCAAATCTAGCTTCCTAAGAGAAGATCCCTTCAACTCTCAACAAGCCAAGAGCAAGAATGATCGTCTGACACTGACGGATAAATTTGCAAGCATACAGTTGATCGTGTAGTCTTAAAAAGGTTGTCGAACCCACAGGGAATGATAATCAAACTAATGTTATCCAAGGTTGTTGTGCAAAGCTATGGCTATATATTAACAGGAACTTAACAAAAGCCATACTTCCTAATCCCAAGATTTTGCTCTCGCTCGCCCAGTAACTAAGAAATACACTTTGAAAGCCAATAGTATCCTAAACAATATCTAAATTACTCTCGCTGTATTTAGATATGATGCCTAATTCCCACTATCCGGTTCACTCCTCACGCTCTCGCGGTCTCGGCTTAAACCTTAACTTATTCCTCACTCTCGTGTCGAAATAAGAAACACTACAATTGGGAATTAAAACTAAAATGACATATAATCATAGTTTCGTACCTATTATTCCTACCTATTATTTCTACGGAATCCCGCTGGATACGACGGTCCTCATACGACGTCCTCAATTTTTTTAGTCAAACATAATTAATCCTAAGTCTAACATATTAAAACATACATTGCCTAAAACTAGCATATTAAGTAAATTCAAGTGGCAATTATACTAAAAATGCAGTAAAATAATAGAACCTGTAAATTGTGGTAAAATAAATGGAACTGGAACGAAAATGGCGGTACGCTTAAATTAATACTCTAAGCATTCAGTACAGTACAATGAAAATAGAAACAAAGTTGCAACAATCCCTCGATGTGAGTTATTGTTGCTTTTAATGGTAAATATATGCCTACAATTCTAATGAAAAAAACGGAAGAGCTTCCACGCACTTCGATCCCCCGATGACTGCTCATAGAGGTCCTTTTTATAGAGAAAATATGGCTCAGCTGCCTCTGGTTCGAAAATCCAAGAATGGAGGGAAAAGGAGTTATTAAAACTCCTCAAAACTGCCAAAAACTGATTCTGCAGTGAAAACTGCATACAGCGCATGTACGGCGATCGCCATTATGGGCATGGCAAATGCCATGCTCTCTTTTCAATAGGGGCGACCTTCAGGAGGGGATGGCGAACACCATATCAGCATAAATGGTTGAATCTTGCTATTTTGCTGCATTCTCTTTTTCTTTCACTTCTTTTCTTGATTTCTTCTAGGATTTCGACGAGTGCACCTGCAAACATAAAACACAATAAAAACATAGTAAATGTAATAAGACTCAATAAAAACATGGACTAAAAGTGCGCATAGTGAGCCTAAAAATACGATACAAATTCATGTTATCAAACACTCCCCACACTAAGACCATTGCTTGTCCTCAAGCAAACTCCCAACAAAATTAAAATAGTAAGTGCAATGTCTCACTCATAGGAACGAAGAAAAACACTCAAGGCACAAGGTTGCTAGGCTAATGCTAAATAGATAGGTACTAAATAGTAAAAACAAGGATACCGTAATGACAGATTTCCACATTTGCGGACAAAGACTCCCTTCCTATGCAATACCAATTCAAATCACGACATTATAACTCGACCTGCATTCTTCATTCTATTTCACCTATTTTTCATTCTCGCGCAATCACATTAAGCTCATTATCCTTTGTACTTACATGGTAAGCGAACTTGTTTGTGTTATATGATCTCAACATTCAATTTTTTTTCTTTTTCGCACATTATGTTTTCTTTTGCTTACGAATTTCAAGAATCCGAACCTTTAGGCTAAATTGTCGGGTGAGGACCACCTAACTTAGCGGGAACATGTCTTTCATTCGCTTTTTCTATAAAAATCACATTATTTAAATTTTTGAGATCAACACATATTTGCATCGGTTCGTTACTTAGTTTATACGCAAGGATGGTGCTGACTGCTAGTATAAACTAATCAAGAGGCTACATCTAAGAAACTAGGAATAAGGTCATGACATAATGTCTATTTAAATCAATATCACATACTTAGGGAGTCTAAGGTGTAGGAACGGTACCGATATTTACAAAACTTTCCCAAGTCCATCTAACATAGCCTAACAATGAAAAATAACCTATACACAAAGTGTCATGCCATTGAATCAGGATAAACAAAAAAAATTTCGTTGGGGGTCAAAATTAAGGGAGTTTTCAAACAGGTAGAAAAATTAGCATATAGTAGGACTCAATAGCGCATATGACTCGATAAATTAAACAAATTGAAAAGTAAAAAAAAAAAATCTTGAAAACATAAATAACAGGAAAGGAAATAAAACGGTAAAGCCCCTCCCCCACACTTGAACTAAACATTGTCCTCAATGTTTTAGTACAAGACAAAAGAAGGAGTGATAAAACCTGGTGAAAGAGTCAAGGATGGTGTCCACGGCCTCTACCTCTATTATGGCCTGCTCTACCCCACTCGGACTGTGGTACATGTCTGATGAAATCTCTCAGATATGTCATCTCAATGCACACTCCATTCATCTGCTTTATCAGGTCACCCATATCATGTTGAGTCCTCTCTATAAAATCTTGTTGTTGCTGGCTAATCTAGTCAACAACTACTCTCAGCTCCTCCTGTTGTCTCTCATGCTGCGAAGTAGAAGATCACGCTCGGCCTCCATGTCGTTCCAATGCCTAAGCTCGGACAAAATATCATCCAGTGAACTCTGGATGGCGACGTAATCATACTCCTCCGGGGGATGGTGTGTACCTGTAAAAGGGTCAGTAGAAAAATGTGCAATGTATGAACGGGTGCTAGGTCCGGGTGTACCAGTAACATGGGAACGAGTGTGGGTCTGTGGCATGGTATGCCCCATAACATCATGGTAATGTCTCGCAACTCTCTCTTGCTCAAGATCAGGGGCCTCGGTATTAAATATCCATTTAGTGCTAACACGCACGTTAATGCGGTCGGAACAGGGTAATGTGACTCCTCTAACCTCTCTGTTGCCAATCATCAAGTGATATTTGCCATTAGGTAAATTCTTAACAAGGCGCATGGCATAACAATGGTATAGATCAGCAAAGAGAGCGGCTAAAGGCTCAAGAGGCTCCAACTCAGTGTGCAATCCTAAAGCTAAGGATATTGAGGTAATGATCCCTCTGACACAAATAGAACCGCCTACTCTACCGCTGGCAGACTGGAGGTGTGCAAGCAAGAATGGAGTCGGGTAAACCTTGGTTTCAGAAAGTGCACAGTGGATGAAGAATAAATCTTTAGAATTTATATTCCCATTGTTCTCCCGACCAAAAATAGTGTTAGCTAAGATACGGTGGAAATATCTAATGGCGGGGTTGTATTATCGGTGATTTGGTGCCAACAGTCGAGAGCACTAGATTGCCATTCACTCTCTATAGGTGCTTGCGTAGCATACTCCGGACCACTAGGAAAACTAAAGATAGTGCCTATTTTCTCAAAGGTCAGAGAGTAATCGGTGTTAAATATCCTAAAATCTACGGAACCATTAGTGCGGGACAAGTCCATGGAATGACGGTAAGAGCTTAAAAACTCGCATGTTAGCCTAATGTAAGTGGGACTACTCATAGAACATAATTGTGACATACCTAAGTTAGTAAGCATCCAGTCGATTTTATCATAGAGACCCAAGGTCTGGATAGCAGCAGTATCTAGATACCGAGTTGCGACGATTGCTCTTTTTTGCAATTTGAGGAAGTTGGTGCGTTGGCTCTGACCAATGACTCCTTCTAGAAAGGTAATGCCCGTGTAGTCGATATCAGAAGCGACTCTTGGAGGCATCTTGACAGAATAATGGTGAAGGAATGAAAGGGTTTATGAGTGAAGATTGTGAGAGAATGTGAGTGATGGTAATGAGAAGAATGAGAGATGGTTGATGAATTTATAGAGAAAAAGGGTGGAATCTAGATGGTTGGTGGTTATGAGAGGTTAATGAGGGTAGTTGGAAGGGGTTTTGGAAGTTTAAAAATTGATTTGAGTGGTTATTCTAGGGAAAACGCGCAAGATTTGAATTTTGTGCAGGAATTTCAGGTTCAGACCTAATGGCGAACGCCATGTGTTACGAATGAAAAAATTCAAAAATTCAAACTGATGGCAAACGCCATCAGCATAATGGCGAACGCCATTATACTAATTCGTGGATTTTTTCGCTGCCAGTAGAATCAGAAGAAAAATCTGTTTGGTTATTTTTTTGGTTTTATCCTACTGCTAGTAAGAAAATTAGGCACCTAAGGCCATTAGCAAACTAAGAAAATTGCAAAATTACTAAGGATAGACAACACACAATTTACGAAAAGGGAAAATATGCATTAAGGGGAAAAAACAACAGTATGAACATAATTCTTTGTCGGCATACCGACAGCACAACAATGGAAATGAAAGAACAAATAGTACAAGAATTCGAAATACTTATACGATGAAACAAATCCTATTCTAAGAAAGCAGAGAAATAAGTACAACTGTGGAACTATCCATTATGACGCCTCATCTGAGGTTCAGCGGGACGCCGGAATGAGTAAACAATTTGGAACAGATGATCGAATTGCTCATGCACCACATCCATGAATCCTAAGAAATCCACAAAAAGAGAAGTCATCTCTCCTAAAAGGAAATCCACTTTGGATTGAAGAGTATGAATTTCAGCGACAATATCGATAGGCGGAACAACCGGCTAAATAACTGAGCCATGAGTAACAACATCAGGCATATCGGCTTCCAAATTTTCATAAGCTTGTGGAGAATCAGGAGGAGTCAGGGACTCGTTCTGGCCTTCCAAGTCATAACGCCAATTGTCTCTGTTATGTACACTGGTCTTTTCATGATTTGGCAAAGTAAAATGGTGGACAACAGCATTGTCAATTAATAATTCAAACTCAACCGGGCCAAGGTTTGCAATAATCCCACGGTTAAAACAGAAGTTGATGTCCATGGGGCGAAGACCACCAAAAACATGAGTACGGTTCAAATGATACCGCAACCCAATAGCATCATCGATCATGGTAATCAAGCCTCTAATTATAATAGGTTCTAAAGGGTCATGGGAAATCTTAGCAAAGTTAGCTAGCAAGAGTAATAATAATAATAATAATGATAATAACATAAAAATGAGTATGCAATAAAATTAATAACTAATACAAGTTAAAATTTGAAAATAGTAATAAAACAATAACGACCTAAGATCGTGGGCTGCCTCCCACAGAGCGCTTCGTTTAGTGTCGGGAGCTCGACATTGATCTAGAAAGAAATGTCATTCATTTGGAGGAGCGGGCAGCTCTTCCAACTTATAACTAGTGAAGAATTCCTTGTTCTCTACGGTATGGTAGTGCTTAAGTCGCTGCCCGTTCACAATGAACGTTTCATTTGTCTTTCCTCGAATTTCTATTGCTCCACTTTGGAAAGCTTTCACAACCTCGAAGGGACCAGACCATCGGGAACGTAACTTTCCCGGGAACAGCTTCAGTCGAGAGTTAAGAGAATAACTATATCTCCTTCATTGAGCTCTCTCCTTGCGATCTGTTTATCGTGCCATTTCTTGGTTCTCTACTTATATATTCGGGCATTTTCGTAGGCATCAAGTCTAAGTTCTTCAAGTTCATGGATATCTAAAATTATTTTCTCCTCTGCTGCTGTGTAGTTCATGTTTAGGGTCTTAATGACCCAATAAGCTTTATGCTCTAGTTCTACAGACAGGTGGCATGATTTGCCATAAACCATTTTAAACAGAGTAGTTCCTATTGGGGTCTTGTAAGCTGTCCTATAAGCCCACAGAGCCTCATGAAGTTTAGTAGATCAATCCTTCCTGGAAGATGCAACGGTTTTTTCTAAGATTTGTTTGATATCCCTATTTGACACCTCGACTTGTCCAATGATTTGAGGTGATGTCATACCCCAAATTTTGACCACCAAGATTTCCCATCATTGTGAGAATCATTACCACAATATGGATTTACCATCATACCTCATCAATCTCCTCAAGGATTGTCGAGCATCCACTACAATCAAGAATTAGGGTTTTAAGCCCTCTCAGAGCACTTAGACAAAGGATCAATCAAGAAATGACATGATCTTCAACTTGTATAACCTCTCAAACACCCATAAAGGATCAAGAGGACTCCCATATCATGAATCAAGCACAAAGTTGCAACATTCCAAGTGGATCAAGCTTCAAGATCGCCAATGTCACCAAATTAGGGTTTTGGTCTACCAAGGCCTCTTGATGGAAATTTTCCTCTAGGCATGAGCCAATGCTTCAAAGCACAACCCAAGATACTCTAAGGGACCTCATGGACCTATTCATCATTTCAATTTAGCCTCAGGGGATGCATTCATAAAAAAATCATGAGTTAGGGTTTCTTGACCTAATTCATGTCGAAGTTGACTTTTGGAGCAAAGCATGAGCCAAGACCTCAAGACATGATTTGAGGGCCTCAAATACACTACATTGATCCATTTACAACAATGGATTGATCCAGGAAGCTTGATTCACAAGTTTCAATTTCATCTGGACCACAATTAGGGTTTTGAAGAAAAAGTCAACTGTTCCTTTGACTTTTGACCAAGACATGCTCCCAAACCTTGGGACATGATCCAAGACACCCTAAAACACCTATGGAATCCATCCATTAGGTTTGAATTGGGTCAAGAACTTGATTGCACAAATAATCACACAGTTTGGATTTCATTTGACAAAAAGTCAACTGTGCCCAAAATCAAGTTTGACTTTTTTGAATTTTTCACAAATATGGTCCCCCTAAGTCAAAAACAATGTTAATGTATGATTTTGATCATCATTAATTAAGAAAAATCAAGAAAAGTGAGGTTTCTTGCAAAAGGGGCAACCTTAGAAAACTTAAATTTTTCTAAGTTATGGAACAAAAATGGTTTTTACCCAACTTTACAAGGTCATAACTCCTAAACCACTAGGCCTTTTCCTCCCATTCAAAGCTCAAATGAAATTCCATCTGACATACTTCAAAAATTCCAACTACAAGAGATTCAAAATCCTCATGGATTTTGAGTTATGGATTGATAAAAATCACAAAAAGTGAAAATGGCCACTTTTTCCAACACTTGGTGAAAATTTCAATAAGTCAGAATTTGTCTTACTTTTTCCAAAATGTAGAGGCATTTTTCACTTTGATCTAAGCTAAACCAAGACCAACTTTGAACATCAAAGTTGAAGTATGCCATGAGGGCTTTCCAATAAGTACCAGATCATCTCCAAATTTAATTTAAGTAGGGAGTTCCAACCCTTGGAACATGGCATCAAAGACTGATTTTGTTCAAGGCAGATTATAGGTCATTTGCTCGATTTGGCCAAATCAGATGATTACAAGCCTTGTCATCCATTTGGACACCTCAAGGGATAACTTTAAAGGAAAAGTATCTGATCCACAAGCCTTCCAAGTCCAAGGATCTACATGTAGCTATGCCACCCTAAAAAGGCTAAAAAGCTCAAAGACTCCAATTTTGTTTCAAAGCATTCATTGGATACATCAAGGTGGCATGGACTGAAGCAAACCTAACTGAATGAGTCAAGCCTTATCCCTGCAACAGAAGACCATAGGCATGTGCTCTAATCTCAAGTCAATGATCATGGAAGACTAGAATTCCTTTATGCAACCATTGGCCACAAACCTGTACCAACTTCCATTCACTATTGATGCCAAAACAAACTTGCTCTACTATAAATAGAGCTCATTCGTGGTTAGTTTAAGTACACCAAAGCACTACAACACTTGCTTTCCTCAAAATCTCTCTCATTTTGCAAAAACGCCTTCTTTTGCAAGTCACCACTGAGTTTTCGAGTTAGAGAGCAATTCCACCACAGCTCATGATCCAAACACATCCAATGTATCATATATAAGTTGTTTAAAAACTCATCCTTGATCTGAAACACCAAAATCAAAACGTCAATCTCCAAAACCTCAAATTTTGACTTTTTTGCATTTTTCAAGCCATATCTTGATTCAGTCACTTTCAAAACAAAACAAAGTCTCAAACACACTCCAAATATCATCCTCAAACTGTCCCAATTGGTTTCCCTCATCTGGAACACCATTTGAGAGAGTTACCATCTTGGTCACTTTTGCCACTTTTGCAAGAAAGAGCCAATACTTGTTCCTGAGGATTCCAACTGATTTTGATCATTCTAAAAGCTTCTAAGGGGTCAATCAAGAGTGTCTAAATTATTGGATTACTTCTGGCACAAGGATCTTGACAGATAGCACAAGGAGCTTTAAGAGGTAAGTGCATCACAACTTGAACTCTCTAAATCATGCATTGCTTTGATGTCCATTGATCATGGACATCTCATATATATCTGTCGCACCCTAATTTTTGACCCTAAGATCCCTTTTCTTTTTGCATAGCATATTAGGTTTATCATTCGTGCATAACTAACCGTTTTATCTAGTCTTGTTTGTTTGTTTCATTTATGAGTATAGGTGCTGCTGCAGAAGGCTCAAAGACTTGAAGGTTGTGTTGTGTGTGTGTTTATGGAGGCTCCCTGGTCCTTGCAAGATGTGTGTGGATTCCTGTGAGTTTGTGCCCTCACCCTTTTGATCCCTAAACCACTACCAAGTCTTTTCTCCCTCAAGATTCCTCAATTTCCCCGCAAATATTAAGTCCTTATACCCTCTGATATGGAATGTGCCACCCTAAATATTGGTCATTGATTGTGTGGTAAAGTTATATTATAAGATGGCATCCTCCTCCCTCTGTAAGCTCTTCAAGGTTAAGAAGTATGTATGCTCTGTGTTTTAAATAATGGTCCATCAGGGAAAGTTCAATTCATAAGGAATTAGAAGTTTGGAATTCAGAGTATAAACTCAAGGCTATTTGTTGTCACAAGTTTACAAGATCAGTTTTGAAGTCCTATATCACTCCTGTGACCCTATTCCCATATGATTCTAGTATGAGGCTCGTACCTTCCATTTCAAATAAAATGTTTGGGTATTCGTCAAGCAAATTTGAAAATCTTTTGGAAATTAAAATGATCAGGATACTTTGACCATGACTAAAGTTTGGAAGCCTCACAATTCCTTAAGTTCTTGATTGTCGCCATTCAGAGGTGAATGCCACTATATCATGCTTGGCTAGGAATCTTAATCTGTGTCACTACATCAAACTATTACAAAGGCCTATATTTTGTATTTTCTAAAAACTCATAGAATACGTGAATGTTGTTTACAAATGCAAACCCATGTTGAAATCCAAGTTATCTTTACAAGGCAAGTCCCATTTGGAAATGTAATTTGATTTAAGGCCTTTTGATTTTAAATCCCACGAATGGTTTGGCCCATAAGGCATGGCAAAGTTGGATTCATTTATTTTAATGGTAGATTCAAGTGGGTTTTATAAGAGATGAATTAAATACAAGACCCAAGAACATGTCTACAAGAATGATGTCACGTTTGTTTCAAATTACAAGCTCACAAAAGTCACACTACAGGGTGTTTCTCCATAAAGCTCATGCTAATTTCTAAAGGTTTCTACTGTATTTACAAGCATTTACAAAGGCATGAAGGGTTGTCAGGAAACTAAGCATAAAACATGACTTCGTTCTTCTCAAACCAAAGCACATCCGGGATGAGAAGGTGAAGGTTCTTCAATCCATACTCCCCGTCAAAACCATAAGATAAAAGAATGTATGTCAAAATTTACGTGACTCATTCATACATATATTATTTTCTATGATTCAAATACAAAGCCACTAAACCTAACCATAATCATCACCATAACCATTCAAAAGGAAGAATTGCCTATAAAGTGCTATAGGGAGTCTTCTGTCGCGCTCAAGGATCTCATGTACTCGCCTGCGGATCTCAATTGCGTGCATAATCACAATGGCCCTAGAGGATCCAAAAATTGGAGCTTACAAATGAGCCTAATACTCACTCAGTTGGGGATGCTCCTAAACATGACCATCGCTTAGGCAGTGAGTTTCTTGAGCACTCCAACAAGTTTCGCCGTAAACCAGCTTATCACCAGAGTTCAATGCTTGAACAACCTGCCAATTAAATCAATACAGTGAGCCTAATGCCTATTTAGGTCCTACGGATATATAAAGAGAAATAGAGGAAGACGACTACCAGTAGCTATGCTGCACCCCAAAGCTGATCTTCATTCATCGAGCCATTCTTAGAACTATTACAAACGGGAACATGCTTCTGTCATCATGGGAGAGTAAAATAAGACTATATCCAAAACACAATAAGCATAATAATATGGAATTGGAGAGCGCCCTTAAAGCGTGAAGGTAAATTCAGAATCACAACCACCTCTATTGCTTGAAATCTGTCACTACTCAGCAGGTTCAGTCCAGGAATGAAAGGCCTCGCAAATCGGTCCAAAGACAAGGATTTTGGCCTGAAGGCACACTGACTTGGAGATCGGTGCACAAAAAGAAGAAAAACAAGACAAAATTAACATTTGAGAAGAAGGATAATAAGAAGTGTACATATTGAAAGATCCCATGGCATTCTGCAAGAGCGAAGTGGAAGCACCATATTGAAAGGCAATCCTTGATAAGAGAGTTGTAAACCTTGGAGGACTTTTTTTCCCTTAAATTTACTTTGGATTCCATGGCTTGCTTTCGCATCTGTAGAAGGTCGCATTCGTCGCACGGACTGCATGAAAATCAATGAGAATTGCAGTTTGTTACATGAATTTTTCAAGATGGTAGCATTATACATGTTGATGATAGATTATGAATATGCGGATCGTGTTCGAAGAACTTACCGATAGAAGTAGCAATGCTATGATCATGTGATAGAAAGGCCATGCTTAATCATCTTGCTCTAGTATCTGTACCTAGGAAAAAGACTGGTGGTTAAATTTGGTCACATAGCTCTTAAACTTAAAGAAACTCGTGTGGACATTACTTACTGTTATAAGCTTATTCTTTTGACACTAAGACAGAGGTTTAGAAAATTGCCGTCATCAATGACGCTCATCACATCCAAGTACCATCACCAAGTGGAATTCCAGGTGCCAGGACGTGGGCCCATGTAACATTGACTTTGGTTTTTCCTGCATTTAAGACAGCAGCAATTCAAATTAAAGCAGGGCCAAACGTATCAAGAGCATTTAACCCAAAAGTAAAGCAAGAACGATACTTATCAAATCATCACCAAATCAGCATCAATTATTGTTCCAACATAATTCAAATAGCTTCCAAAACAATGCTCCAAACATCATCAAAAGCCATTCTTTTCTTTCCAAACCAAGTGGACACGTTTAGATATTACCGTTTCTTTCCAAAATAGTTTTCAACATGCTGAGGCAATTGTGGCAAGAATTTAATGGCATGGAACAATCACAATTATAAATAATCACACGCAGCAGGCAGTAAAAAAAACCCCACAATCATCAATCCTTCCAAGAGTCATCAAAATAATATACAAGAAATTCACCATACCAACAAACCTTCACGTATCCATACATCAACCAAATTCACAAACCATCCACAAAACCACCAAAATCGCAGACAACTTTCAGACGAGGGGAGATACATAACATTCACACCGAAATAACCGAGACATTCTTCAGAGCATACAATATTACAAGATTCACACATACAAAAATCTCACACATCAAAACAGAGACAACACCAGGGCATAATACACACAAAACACACAAAAATCAAAGCGACAACGTAGCAGTGAAATACACACACACATCCTGCTAACAGAGCAAATCAACAATGGAAACACACACGGTCAGAGAAAGAAGATGAGGACTTATCTGTAAGCGAAGCTTCTTGAAGGCCTCGATTATTTCTCCTCACACCCCATCTCCGGTGGCCATTTCTTCTTTTCGCTTTACACTAATTTTTTGTAATTGTAATATCTGAATTATAGTGGATTGGGGTTGGGACTGTTGGGGGCTAGGGTTTATTGTTGCTTTTTGTTTGATTTAGCGAGTGAGGATCGAGAGAGATAGAGAGATCGAAGAAGATGAGAGCAGCGAGACGACGACGAGAGGTTGAAGACGATCTAGGGTTTCCTGACCCTTTGAGAGAGACGAGAGAAGAGAGATAGGGATCGTGAGAGGGATGTTTGGTCACCTTCCTTTTTCCTTTTGTTTTGCACAATAATCACATGTACACTACACACACCACACACCGCCTTACATCCTCGATTCTCATCCATCCGATCACAACTATCACACATCACACGGTCATGAGTTGAGCCCTACGATAAATCCTCTTTTCCCTTTAAGCGCACCAGATCCCTCCGTTTTTTTAATAATCAACCCATTTTATTAATAAATTCATAATAATCAAATTTGTTTTTTTTATTAAACATAACCACCTTTTTTAAAAAATAAAAATCTTTTTTTTATTTAATACCTTGTTTAATAATAAGCAACAACCTTTAATAAAACTTTTAGAAAACAATCTTTAACATAACAACTTTTAAAAATATGAAAAACCTTTTGCTAAATATTAAAATTAACTAATAAACCTCTTTCGTAAAGATATTAGTTTTAAAATTAAAAAATACTTAATAAAACTTTTCTTAATAACTAATAATATTTTTAAATTTTGTTAATACTAAATCAAATCACTTTTAGTAAAGTTTTTTCTCTTTTGACATTAGATTTAATTTTTTTAAAGTCCTCAACGCTTTTTTTCTTTAAAACTAAGAATAATAGGTTAAGATTATAACCAATAAGTAGCTCCCTAAAACTAGCATTTTCATAATAAATCTTAAAATTAAATTAACTCTTTTTCTCAATAAATCATCCCCCGATTAGAAATCTCTCGCGCCCGAGTGTACGCTTGCGTGTTTATCTTGATGTATGCTTATTATTATTTTTGTTCAAACCCTTTTCAAAATATAAAAAAACTCTCGATCCAACGTCGAGTCCATTTTCCACCCATATAAGTCGATCGCCTTCGGGCATCGCATTCAAACACTAGACACAAGTCTAGCATCGCTTTGCTAGCACCCTCGCCTAAATAACATAATTAACCACATAAAATATCCAAGGGAAAATCCCATGCATGATAACCATGTTATTGTGCGTGGTGCATATCATTTGCATTTCATAATCGACACCTTAAGATAAGTCAATTAGATAACTTAGGATAGATTTCCTAGGTTAGTCCCCCCTTAATTTTGATTTTTTAAATCAAACTTTAGCCCACCTAATTCTGCACACAAGAGAATTAGATGTTAATCATCTCAAAGAAAGGGACATACAATCCCATACCCCACAAAAATTCAAACATTTTCAAAAAACTGTGGTGGTTTTCTTAAGATGATGACTCATCTTCTCTCCTAAACCTTTAAAACATTTTAGTGTCCTTAATAAGGAACTACAAGTGCTCTGATTCCCTCCTGACAGGATATGTAGGCACAAGATGCGATATCTTGTCAAGTGCACTTAGGAATAAAAATAATAAATCACCTACCCTTAAACCCTTAGCAAAACAGATAACAAATAACATAATAAAATCAAGAGGTTCCTGTAGAGTACTACAGATATCTAGGATGCTAACACCTTCCCTAGGTATAACCAACCCCCGAACTTAGAATCTTAGTGCATTTGCATTGCATTGTGGGTATTCGGTTTTTTTCCCTTCCCTTGGATAAAATCAAAGACCGGTGGTGACATTAAAAATGCGATCCTAGTTAACAAATAACTATGGTATCCAATTTTCACCGCGACAGAAATGGCGACTTATCTGGGGACTCTCATAAGAGGGTTCCCCCTAACTTGATTAATTATGTTTTGTTATATATTTGTTATCTGTTATGTTTGCTTGGGTACTTAGTGTGGTGAGACAAAGTCCCACACCCGGACTAAGTGAAATTAAGATAGGAAAACGGTGCGACTTCAATGATACTTTGAGGGAGTCGATTCCTGAAAAAGTAAATTGAGACTTCACCACTCAGTCTAGGCCCTCTCGAATAAAATATTTGTCCAACGAGTTCATTCGTGAAGACGATATGGTTTCGATCTAAAGGCCCTCGGGACTGGGGACCGTAGTTACCTTTAACCCAACTTGGCCTATTAGGGCGTAGTGCGGGGACTATGCGGGAGTCTATTTCTGCGATAGTTGCTATACGATACTACACTCAGACGAGATTCTCTTGAGAATATTATTGACTACCAAGTGATCTGGAAAATCGATAATATCCGAAAGATGGATTGTAGACTCTGGGAAATTTGTAGAACCCGTTCGGCAGGTACATTTGAAACTATAGTACACTCCTATGGGATGGGTAGACCTTGGCTCCATGCTGTGACCTTTCAAACCTAGGACCTTTTGTCTGTTTGATTGCTTGTGTGTGCTTTGTGTTTTGTGTGTTTGCATCCCTGCATTCATTAGCATCATTTCATAAAGTTTCATGGAACTTAGCCTTGTTTGTAAACATCATAGGGATATCATGGACTCTAGAAAATAAATAAAAATAATAAAAACGTTGAAGTACCTTTACAAGAGTCATAACCTGGACGATCTAAGGAGACCGGAGACCTTGCTGACAAATAAAGAAAGGTTCAAGACCTTATATGGGGAAGCCCTTATTGATAAGGAAATACTATCTACTCTACTCCAGTCCATCACTATTGGTGACAACTCTTGAAGAATATTCTCAGCTAATGGAGTTACTTATTCAAGACAAGAATCCATTTACTATCTTCAGTAAATGTCCGAGCTAATATGACAACAAAAGGAGAAATTTTGGAAAGAAGTTACTCTAGTCCTTAATTGGAAGAAGAAGTCAAACGAAGACCGTTGGAAGGGTCTCCTTAGATCCATCATTACTAGCTTTTATTTAGCTTTTCCGTTATGACTCTTGGAAAGTGTACCGACGCGTTGTAAACAATTTTGTAATAAATCAATCTTTTAGTATTCCGATACTAATAGTTGTAACCGTTTTAATAATAAAAAAACGAGTCTTTTGATATTCCTTGATGATTATAAATAGATGAGTTCCATGAATCTTGCTACATTCGCATTGCATCTTTAGCATTGCATCCTTTTTGCATACGTCTTTTCTCTCCCTCAGCTTATTCAGTCTTCTATCTTCGTGTTGCTCAGCTGATCTTCTGGCATTCGCATCGAACTTGAAGTAGTTAATGGGGATAATGGATAGAACACAAAATATGGATCCCATGTCAAGCTTCAGAGTGATGACTAATCCGACGTTTAGTTTTTCTTCTGACAACGACGCTCTACAAGCGGATGTTCCTACTCGATCTCATCCTGTGCAAGATAACCTGGATGGTTAAGTTAACGAAAGAGATTCCCGCTTTCTTAGGTATATGCCAAATTCCCAGAACATCCGTCCTGTGACGATCCTAGATTAGGAGAAATTGAAAAAGGATTTCATGACCTCCAAGAGCAATTGAAGATGTTGAAAGGACCTAACACATCTGGTCTTAAGGCTCCTGACTTGTGTCTAGTTCCAGGCGTGGTTATTCCACCGAAGTTCAAAATGCCCGTCTTTGAAGTATACAAGGGTGTTAGTTGTCCAAGGTACCATTTGACAATGTTTTGTCGAAAGATGACTACTTATGCAGACAATGACAAGCTGATGATGCATTGCTTTCAAGAAAGTTTATCTGGGGCATCCTTGATATGGTATATGAAGCTAGAAAGGAACCATATTTGGTCTTGGGAAGACTTAGCTAACGCTTTTGTGAAGCAATACAATTACAATTTGGACATGGCTCCAGACAGTGATCAATTGATGACCATGAGTCAGAAAGACAACGAGTCCTTCAGGGAATATGCACAACGGTGGAAAGAATTGGCAGCCCAAGTTCGGCCACCACTTCAAGAGAAGGAGTTGGCCAAGATGTTTCTAAAGACACTGCCAGGCTCTTATTATGTCAGAATGATAGGCGTTGTGCCATTAGAGTTCCCTAAAATTGTGGAAGTCGGAGTAAACATCGAGAACGCATTCAAAAGTGGGAAAATTAAAGATGTCTCGAATAGACAAGCTAATGAAGAAAAGTCTGTTAGTGTTTCCCAAGAAGAAAGGAGTGTTGAAGTTAATGCAATTTTGGGCTCTCCTCAGACTTTGCAAGCTCCAGTTCCGGTGCCTTATCACAAACGTCGGTTTGCAGCGCCTGTTCAGTGCCCGCAATCACTACCTCATGGATGTCCGTACAAACGACAAAGGTTGACTCATCAGGATCAACGTCAGAATCGACAAGTTCGGAACCTGAATCACCAGAATCAGCGTCAAGATCAGCAGATACCCCTGAATAATCCAGAAGAAAAGACTCATTGGTTTGACCTAATCCCAATGACTTACAGTCAACTGTGGTCTTACTTTTGCCGAAACTCAGTAATGGCACCCAGAAAGACCAGAACCATGAAATCCCACCCTCCTTGGTTCAATCCAGATACCAGTTGTGCATTTCATGACGGAGTGTTGGGGCATTCGATTGAAGACTGTAAAGTTTTCCAAGAAAAGGTCCAAGAAATGATCGACAATAAAGTGTTGACCTTCAGGAGAGGAATCCCAGTTATAAATGGAACACCTTTATACTGAGAGATGTGAATACTCAAGAAGTCCTTTCAAGCTAGTGGGATCAAGAGCAGAGTTCACTCCCAAGGCCATTAAGTTGTTTATTCATTTGCTCGCATTTGTTGTTATTTCTTTGATTATAAGCATGTTTTGCGTGTAAGAACTTGTTATTTTGAATAATTGATGCAATAAATAATGTTTGTCTTGAAGAAACCCATTCGTTTCACTCATTTTAAACGTTCTTTCTATTTTATAATGCCAATACTACTCTAATCTCTTGCTTTGGCAGAGAATTGGAAGGAGGATGATGAAATCAAACGCAAGATCTCGTATTGTATGCTTTTGAATAAAACTATGTTGGTGATATAAGGCATTGTTTCAAGATCCTAAACACCGAAGTTATAAGGAGACAAACCCTCGTTAACCCCTTTTGAACCTTTGAAGTATGAGTTTTCTTCTTCTAAATAAAAAAAAACACCCTCATTCTTAACATGGGGCAATGTAATTTTCAAAAAAAAATGGAGTAAAATATCACGAAGATTGGGTGGGCACAAACAAACTTTGAGCCTTATATCATTTGGTTCTTAAACCGTGAACCAATCCATAATACAACCCTTAAAAGTCCTAATTGAAGCAAGGTTTATTTCAAAAGCATACTCATTGAGATATCGTTTCCTGACTCCTATGAGCTATGCTCAAAAATTTGCGTTGGCATTATAAAATCGGTAATTCAACCACCAAAACTTTTTTTTAATAAAATTTTCAAGACAAACATACGTTGCATTATCAGTTTCAGAATTAACATTTTCCTGCTTGCTAGCATTGCTTGACATCATAGAAGCTAGCATACGAGCATCAACGATGAGCTAGATCTTTTGAGATTTGAAACTCAGATGAGTAAATGGCGAATCATTTCAAAGTGATGACTATATCCAGGGGCACGATACCTGAAGACTTTACTGAGCAAGGGCAAGTTTGAAGACTCAGAACACCATCAATCTGGGGCAGTTACATCGAGATTTGGTAAATCTCTCAAAAAATTTGAAGAATCGGTTACAGAACACAGTCAATTCGGGCCAGTTACGTCGAGATTTGACGAATCTCTCCAAGAGTTTGAAGACATTGGAACAACTGGATGCCAAGTTTTCTGTAAAATCCTCTTGGAATGACTTCTTCTCATAAACCAAGTGATCTGGAGCATTTCAAGAAGTGAAGATTATTTTCATCCGTTTATAGCAACTGTTGATCAAAATGGCGACTACCATACTGGTCATCAATGTAGGGTTACATCAGTCTCACGACATTATTCACCCATGACCTCAAAGGGTTTCTATCCCAGGTAATGTGATGACTCCCCAGTAGGTCTTCGATCCCGGTAGTCACGACTATTCCCCGGTAAATCGCCACTTCAAGAGGTCATGGCACATTTGACGCAAGATTTCTCCAGTCGCCAACCTAAGAATCCTCAATGAATTTCCTGAATTTCAAGCTTCCCCAGCGAAGCGAGTGTTTATTTCACTCCTCATTGGACTTTCTCACTATCTTAATCTTCACCAGTGAAGGCGGATGTTTATTTCATCCTCTCGAAGTTTTTATCTCTGACACTTCCAACTACTATTGATCCAAGTTTCCCCGATGAAGTGGATATTTATTTTATCCAGTTACAACTTTCTTTCAGACTACGTCAGTTTGCAGTGGATATTTATTTTATCCCCTATGAAGTCTTTTTGATCATGAGTTTGATTCGTTCCCAGTGAATCTTCCTCATTCCCAATAGAATCCAAGGTTCATCTTGACAATCCTAAGTGAAGTCACGATGTTCATCCCAAGTGGAGTGCTCTCTTTTCCCCAGAGAAAGTTCGAAGTTGTGGAGTGGGACTTGTTTCTATATATGGCTTTCCATTCATCCCCAGTGATGCTTCTTATCTTGCGAAGATTGGCCGAGTATCCGTATCGAGATGCTTGTTTTCGTCTCTAGTTTGCTTCTTGTTTTGTTTTGTCAGCATAAGCATAAGCATGGCATTCTTTCATGTAGATTAATGGCATGTGCGCATTTTGCATCCTGTTTTTTTGTGTGTTGCTTGTTTTGTTCTTTCACTTTGGTTGTGTTTATCCCCAAGTGACTGGGTTTTTTGTCTGCTCCCTCCAAGTAGAGTCATCAGCCCTAGGCAGAAAAAGCATATACTTTCTAATTCCCCACTGAGTTCGATCCTCGTGGAAGATGGTTGCTTTAGTTTTCTTTTCCATTTTGGATAAAGATAAACCCGTTGAGCTCAATCCTCAATGGATAGAGTCTCGTTTGACCGTTTCCTTCCAGTTATTCCCTGGATCGAACTTTGGCCCTTGACAATCCCAAATTTTGGATATTTCTGGGCTTTTGAACCTAGACTAAGCGTGCATTTATTTTGCACTTTGTTTCCCCAAGAAGAGTTTATTTGAAGATCTCTATGGAAGACAGGAAATTATTTCTCCAGCAGTTATTTCAACATTTTCAAGGGATTTACGCCCAGACAACAAGTGGTAGCTCTTTATTTGAGCTCAGTGCTCTACCTGGATGATAAATGGCAGTCTCCTCAGGACAGTTTGTATATCCCCGGTGAAGTGGTCAAGATTATCAGCTTATTCTCCAGAGAAAGTTATTGAAGACCTTCCAGGTGTTTCTCTTTATTTGAGAATCCTTTTTGCAAGAATTTTATTACTTCAACGAATTTTCGACTACAACAATATTACTTCACAGTGGTATTCTCCCCAGTGAGTCCACAATTCAATTTGCTTCCATCAAACGGCATCTCTTCGAGATGTTTGGTGAAGATTCAGCTGGTCTTTCTCTTTATTTGAGAAGACATGTTTACAAGTCAGCCGACCCACATCTCTTTTGAAGATCCCCGGTGAAGCTTCCAGGATCTCGGCAGTAGATTCCCTGGTTTACATTAAACTTCGACAAACAGTCGTTTATTTTCCTGGTTATTCTCGGCAGTAGATTTCCAGAAGGCCTCGGCAGTAGGTATTTCCCTGGTTATTCTCGGCAGTAGATTTCCAGAGGACCTCGGCAGTAGGTATTTCCCTGGTTATTCTCGGCAGTAGATTTCCAGGGGACCTCGGCAGTAGGTATTTCCCTGGTTATTCTCGGCAGTAGATTTCTAGAAGACCTCGGCAGTAGGTATTTCCCTGGTTATTCTCAGCAGTAGATTTCCAGAGGACCTCGGCAGTAGGTATTTCCCTGGTTATTCTCGGCAGTAGATTTCCAGAAGACCTCGGCAGTAGCTATTTCCCTGGTTATTCTCGGCAGTAGATTTCCAAAAGACCTCGGCAGTAGGTATTTCCCTGGTTATTCTCGGCAATAGATCTCCAGCAGACTTCGACAAATAGTTGTTTTTTTTGTGTTTTGGTCAGATGCCTCGCTTAGGCTACCGTGGTGGTAGTAGGTCATCTTTCCTTTTGTGTTTACCTCGCTTAGGCTATCATATGCTTTATTATAGATAACACACCTTTCTTTTGGGTCGGACACCTATGCTTAGGCTACCGTGTTTGGTAGTAGGGGATCTCTCTTCCCTAGTTTATTACCTCTGCTTAGGCTATCATGTGTGATAGTAGGTAATATACGCCATTTTATTTTAACTGGGTACCCTCGCGTAGGCTACCAGTTGTTGGTATTCAGTTTTCCTTTTCCTTTCAAGTTTCTTACCACGCGCTTATACTACCTTGGGATTGTCAGTTAGTAGTCTCTTCCCCCTAGTGGAGTTAGATCTTCCCCGTGGAGTCTTGTCTCGCTGAGTCATCCTCGTCGGGTCTTTCTTTCTTTATGTTTCAACCTCGGTTATCCCCTGTAACATTATTCCTCACAGGATCCTGGTCTTGCATTTCATACCATATCATGTGCATTTGGCGGCATCTTAGGGCCAAAAATTTTGTGCATGTTTGTATTTAAGTCCCTCCTATCTCGTCGAGACGAAGATTCCGATCTCCCTACCTCCGAATAGGAGAAACTTAAATAGGGGCATCTGTCGCACCCTAATTTTTGACCCTAAGATCCCTTTTCTTTTTGCATAGCATATTAGGTTTATCATTCGTGCATAACCAATCGTTTTATCTAGTCTTGTTTGTTTGTTTCATTTATGAGTATAGGTGCTGCTGCAGAAGGCTCAAAGACTTGAAGGTTGTGTTGTGTGTGTGTTTATGGAGGCTCCCTGGTCCTTGCAAGATGTGTGTGGATTCCTGTGAGTTTTTGCCCTCACCCTTTTGATCCCTAAACCACTACCAAGTCTTTTCTCCCTCAAGATTCCTCAATTTCCCCGCAAATATTAAGTCCTTATACCCTCTGATATGGAATGTGCCACCCTAAATACTGGTCATTGATTGTGTGGTAAAGTTATATTATAAGATGGCATCTTCCTCCCTCTGTAAGATCTTCAAGGTTAAGAAGTATCTATGCTCTGTGTTTTAAATAATGGTTCATCAGGGAAAGTTCAATTCAGAAGGAATTAGAAGTTTGGAATTCAGAGTATAAACTCAAGTCTATTTGTTGTCACAAGTTTACAAGATCAGTTTTGAAGTCCTACATCACTCCTGTGACCCTATTCCCATATGATTCTAGTATGAGGCTCGTACCTTCCGTTTCAAATAAAATGTTTGGGTATTCGTCAACCAAATTTGAAGATCTTTTGGAAATTAAAATGATCTGGATACTTTGACCATTACTAAAGTTTGGAAGCCTCACAATTCCTTAAGTTCTTGATTGTCGCCATTCAGAGGTGAATGCCACTATATAATGCTTGGCTAGGAATCTTAATCTGTGTCACTACATCAAACTATTACAAAGGCCTATATTTTGTATTTTCTAAAAACTCATAGAAATATGTGAATGTTGTTTACAAATGCAAACCCATGTTGAAATCCAAGTTATCTTTACAAGGAAAGTCCCATTTGGAAATGTAATTTGATTTAAGGCCTTTTGATTTTAAATCCCAAGAATGGTTTGGCCCAAAAGGCATGGCAAAGTTGGATTCATTTATTTTAATGGTAGATTCAAGTGGGTTTTATAAGAGATGAATTAAATACAAGACCCAAGAACACGTCTACAAGAATGATGTCATATTTGTTTTAAATTACAAGCTCACAAAAGTCACACTACAGGGTGTTTCTCCATAAAGCTCATGCTAATTTCTAAAGGTTTCTACTGTATTTACAAGCATTTACAAAGGCATGAAGGGTTGTCAGGAAACTAAGCATAAAACATGACTTCGTTCTTCTCAAACCCAAGCACATCCGGGATGAGAAGGTGAAGGTTCTTCAATCCATACTCCCCGTCAAAACCATAAGATAAAAGAATGTATGTCGACATTTACGTGACTCATTCATACATATATTATTTTCTATGATTCAAATACAAAGCCACTCACCCTAACCATAATCATCACCATAACCATTCAAAAGGAAGAATTGCCTATAAAGTGCTATAGGGAGTCTTCTGTCGCGCTCAAGGATCTCATGTACTCGCTTGCGGATCTCAATTGCCTGCATAATCACAATGGCCCTAGAGGATCCAAAAATTGGAGCTTACAAATGAGCCTAATACTCACTCAGTTGGGGATGCTCCTAAACGTGACCATCGCTTAGGCAGTGAGTTTCTTGAGCACTCCAACGAGTTTCGCCGTAAACCAGCTTATCACCAGAGTTCAATGCCTGAACAACCTGCCAATTAAATCAATACAGTGAGCCTAATTCCTATTTAGGTCCTGCGGATATATAAAGAGAAATAGAGGAAGCCGACTACCAGTAGCTATGCTGCACCCCAAAGCTGATCTTCATTCATCGAGCCATTCTTAGAACTATTACAAACGGGAACATGCTTCTGTCATCATGGGAGAGTAAAATAAGACTATATCCAAAACACAATAAGCATAATAATATGGAATTGGAGAGCGCCCTTAAAGCGTGAAGGTAAATTCAGAATCACAACCACCTCTATTGCTTGAAATCTGTCACTACTCAACATGTTCAGTCCAGGAATGAAACGCCTCGCAAATCGATCCAAAGACAAGGATTTTGGCCTGAAGGCACACTGACTTGGAGATCGGTGCATGAAAAGAAGAAAAACAAGACAAAATTAACATTTGAGAAGAAGGATAATAAGAAGTGTACATATTGAAAGATCCCATGGTATTCTGCAAGAGCGAAGTGGAAGTACCATATTGAAAGGAAATCGTTGACAAGAGAGTTGTAAACCTTGGAGTACTTTTTTTCCCTTAAATTTACTTTGGATTCCATGGCTTACTTTCGCATCTGTAGAAGGTCGCATTCGTCGCACGGACTGCATGAAAATCAACGAGAATTGCAGTTTGTTACATGAATTTTTCAGGATGGTAGCATTATACATGTTGATGATAGATTATGAATATGCGGATCGTGTTCGAAGAACTTACCGATAAAAGTAGCAACGCTATGATCATGTGATAGAAAGGCCATGCTTAATCATCTTGCTCTAGTATCTGTACCTAGGAAAAATACTGGTGGTTAAATTTGGTCACATAGCTCTTAAACTTAAAGAAACTCGTGTGGACATTACTTACTGTTATAAGCTTATTCTTTTGACACTAAGATAGAGGTTTAGAAAACTGCCGTCATCAATGAAACTCATCACATCCAAGTACCATCACCAAGTGGATTTCCAGCTGCCAGGACGTGGGCCCATGTAACATTGACTTTGGTTTTTCCTGCATTTAAGACAGCAATAATTCAAATTAAAGCAGGGCTAAACGTATCAAGAGAATTTAACCTAAAAGTAAAGCAAGAACGGTACTTATCAAATCATCACCAAATCAGCATCAATTATTGTTCCAACATAATTCAAATAGCTTCCAAAACAATGCTCCAAACATCATCAAAAGCCATTCTTTTCTTTCCAAACCAAGAGGTCACGTTTAGATATTACCGTTTCTTTCCAAAATAGTTTTCAACATGCTGAGGCAATTGTGGCAAGAATTTAATGGCATGGAACAATCACAATTATAAATAATCACACGCAGCAGGCAGTGAAAAAAAACCCACAATCATCTATCCTTCCAAGATTCATCCAAACAATATCAAAGAAATTCACCATACCAACAAACCTTCACGTATTCGTACATCAACCAAATTCACAAACCATCCACAAAACCACCAAAATTGCAGACAACTTTCAGACGAGGGGAGATACATAACATTCACACCGAAATAACCGAGACATTCTTCAGAGCATACAATATTACAAGATTCACACATACAAAAATCTCACACATCAAAACAGAGACAACACCAGGGCATAATACACACAAAACACACAAAAATCAAAGCGACAACGTAGCAGTGAAATACACACACACATCCTGCTAACAGAGCAAATCAACAATGGAAACACACACGGTCAGAGAAAGAAGATGAGGACTTATCTGTGAGCGAAGCTTCTTGAAGGCCTCGATTATTTCTCCTCACATCCCATCTCCGGCGGCCATTTCTTCTTTTCGCTTTACACTAATTTGTTGTAATTGTAATATCTGAATTATAGTGGATTGGGGTTGGGACTATTGGGGGCTAGGGTTTATTGTTGCTTTTTGTTTGATTTAGCGAGTAAGGATCGAGAGAGATAGAGAGATCGGAGAAGACGAGAGTAGCGAGACGACGGCGAGAGGTTGAAGACGATCTAGGGTTTCCTGACCCTTTGAGAGAGACGAGAGAAGAGAGATAGGGATCGTGAGAGGGACGTTTGGTCACCTTCCTTTTTCCTTTTTTTTTGCACAATAATCACATGTACACTACACACACCACACACCGCCTTACATCCTCGATTCTCATCCATCCGATCACAACTATCACACATCACACGGTCATGAGTTGAGCCCTACGATAGACCCTCTTTTCCCTTTAAGCGCACCAGATCCCTCCGTTTTTTTAATAATCAACCCATTTTATTAATAAATTCATAATAATCAAATTTGTTTTTTTATTAAACATAACCACCTTTTTTAAAAAATAAAAATCTTTTTTTTTATTTAATACCTTGTTTAATAATAAGCAACAACCTTTAATAAAACTTGTAGAAAACAATCTTTAACATAACAACTTTTAAAAATATGAAAAACCTTTTGCTAAATATTTAAATTAACTATTAAACCTCTTTCGTAAAGATATTAGTTTTAAAATTAAAAAAATACTTAATAAAACTTTTCTTAATAACTAATAATATTTTTAAATTTTGTTAATACTAAATCAAATCACTTTTAGTAAAGTTTTTTCTCTTTTGACATTAGATTTAATTTTTTTTAAAGTCCTCAACGCTTTTTTTTCTTTAAAACTAAGAATAATATGTTAAGATTATAACCAATAAGTAGCTCCCTAAAACTAGCATTTTCATAATAAATCTTAAAATTAAATCAACTCTTTTTCTCAATAAATCATCCCCCGATTAGAAATCTCTCGCGCCCGAGTGTACGCTTGCGTGTTTATCTTGATGTATGCTTGTTATTATTTCTGTTCAAACCCTTTTCAAAATATAAAAAAACTCTCGATCCAACGTCGAGTCCATTTTCCACCCATAAAAGTCGATCGCCTTCGGGCATCGCATTCAACCTTTTGGTCACTAGACACAAGTCTAGCATCACTTTGCTAGCACCCTCGCCTGAATAACATAATTAACCGCATAAAATATCCAAGTGAAAATCCCATGCATGATAACCATGTTATTGTGCATGGTGCATATCATTTGCATTTCATAATCGACACCTTAAGATAAGTCAACTAGATAACTTAGGATAGATTTCCTAGGTTAGTCCCCCCTTAATTTTGATTTTTTAAATCAAACTTTAGCCCACCTAATTCTCCACATAAGAGAATTAGATGTTAATCATCTCAAAGAAAGGGACATACAATCCCATACCCCACAAAAATTCAAACATTTTCAAAAAACTGTGGTGGTTTTCTTAAGATGATGACTCATCTTCTCTTCTAAACCTTTAAAACATTTTAGTATCCTTAATAAGGAACTATAAGTGCTCTGATTCCCTCCTGACAGGATATGTAGGCACAAGATGCGATATCTTGTCGAGCGCACTTAGGAATAAAAATAATAAATCACCTACCCTTAAATCCTTAGCAAAACAGATAACAAATAACATAATAAAATCAAGAGGTTCCTGTAGAGTACTACAGATATCTAG
The DNA here is from genome assembly GCA_022829125.1 of Lathyrus tuberosus. Taxonomy (NCBI): domain Eukaryota; kingdom Viridiplantae; phylum Streptophyta; class Magnoliopsida; order Fabales; family Fabaceae; genus Lathyrus; species Lathyrus tuberosus. The sequence continues at coordinate 4,566,658 of JALAZF010000403.1, read as the reverse complement.
GATGCTAACACCTTCCCTAGGTATAACCAACCCCCGAACTTAGAATCTTAGTGCATTTGCATTGCATTGTGGGTATTCGGTTTTTTCTCCCTTCCCTTGGATAAAATCAAAGACCGGTGGTGACATTAAAAATGCGATCCTAGTTAACAAATAACTATGGTATCCAATTTTCACCGCGACAATATCATATATGTTGTGTTTGAACCAATTTGCCATGCTATTGTTGTCTGTATGATGAGATAGCAAAGAACATGCAAATCTAGGCCTATTTTGAAACCACTATCGGGTTTTAAAATAGGGACATTTTTAGAAAAATCTAAAAGCACCATTGGATTCCTCATGAAATTCTAGCCAGGATCCATCTAAATTTTGTCAAAATCCATGGAGAAATGAGGAAGTTAGACCCTTCATGAAAGAGGCAAAAATCAGGCCATGCCTTGGGCAAGGGCCAGGCCATGGCACCTTGGCCAGGCCTGAAATCCAATTCACCCATATATGTTGATGGGGTGGTTTTGATACACGGATGTATCACCACCCCAGTGGTAGCGTGCATGTGTGTTTGGTTAGGAGGTCGTGGGTTCAAGACCCACCTAGACCATTTTGCCATTTTCTCCTATTTTGCTTTTTTTCACATTTTCATGGTTTTTATTAATTAATTCCTAAATTAATTTCTCTCTCAATTTTAATTATTTTTTATTCTACAAAAATTTCACAAAAATATTATTTATTTCACATATTTGGTATTTTTGTAAAGAATTATATTTTATTTGTTTTTAGGCATTTGAAAATATTTCTTTCTCTTGATTTTACAAATTCAAATGATTTTCAAATCATTCAATGAATTAAAAATGATTTTTCAAACACTTATCCAAGATCACAACTTATTTCTCACACATGTTTGGTAATTTTGATCATTTTAAGTGGTTTTTATTCAAATTAAAATGCATTTTTCAATCAAATTAGGGTTTTGATTATTTTCACTCTCACAAACATATTTAAAAAATACTTTGAGCCTCTAATAGTGTGTAAGACCCATCCCTTGTCACACACAAACTTTTTTGGGCCTCAATCATTGTTTAAGACCCGATACGATTTTCAAAACAACGGTGCGATCACTGTTTTTCATCTGGGCCTCTCCCTGAGTTATAAGTCTCATTCTCTCTTCTTTTTCAAAACACTTTGGGCCTCTTGATAGAGTGTAATACTCATCCCTTATAAATAAAAATATTTTTGGGCCTCAGTCATTGTATAAGTCCCAATACGTTAAAAAACCGCGGCGCGATCGTCGCCTTTTTAAACAAAAACCATCTCGGCCTACCCTTGTATTGTAAGTCCCATTCATTTTTCTTCTTTTCTAACATAATCTGGGACTCTAATAGAGTGTAATACCCACCCCTTTGTACAGAAAACATTTTTGGGCCTCAGTCATTGTATAAGTCCTGATAAAATTTTCAGATCAACGGTACGATTACTGTTTTTCATCTGGGCCTCTCCTTGAGTATAAGCCCCAATCTTCTTTTCAAAACAATTTTCCCTTTTGATTTAGATTCAAATCCATAGTTGTTATCAAAAATTTCTTTAATTTCTTGAACAACTAGCCATACAGCTGTTACAATGGAAGCTTGCTCACCTGTAACTTTTAAAACAACTTTCTTTTACATACTTGTATATATATATATATATATCTTGCTTAGAGTTTTCTCTGGCAAAACCAGTGGTCACTCTTTCAACACATTCAAAACTAGTTCCCCATAGGAATTTCCAGATACAGTCTTGCCTCCTCTTGGGCTTAAACAATATGGAACAGAGAAAGGAATTATTCCCGGTGAAACTTTTCTCAAGACTGTCACTACTAGAAATTTTTCAAAGAAATTCATTCCCCCAGAGAGGATTAATTCCCAGTGAAACCTCTCTTGAATTTCTTCAAAACATAGAACTGTTCACTAAAGAAAAGATTATTCCCGTTGAAACTTTTCTTGAGCTTTTCTTAGGTTTGGACCCACAGGCTTCCTAAAAGCATCCCCAGCCTCCTCTTGGGTTTGTACAAGGACCCTTAGGCTTCTTAGAAGTTCTCATGCCTTCTCTTGGGCTTAGTACAAGGACGCAAAGACCTCTTACAGGTATAGGACAGAACCTAGTCATCCTTTGTTAGAGCAGTCTTTCCAAAGAGTCAAAAACTTGGACAATTTAGGGTTGATTCTCATCCGTTAAAACACCAGCCTCCTCTTGGGCATTATACAAAGATAAACCTTCTCATACCAGTAGACTTGGACAGTCTCATCTCCTCTTGGATCTCAAATAAACCCTTAAGTTTCCCAAAAGCACAGGATAAACCCTGATCACCTCATCAATCACCAGCAGAGTTAAAACCTCCATAGGTTTTAGAACTCAATCTTTAAACTCCCACTTTGATTTTCCCCGGCTAGGGTCAAATCACTATCAATAAACCTTTATTAAAACCTCAAGGCATCTGATATTTCAAATCTTCTGTAATCCTCAGCAAGAGTTGATTCCTCAATCTGGACCTGCCTTTGGATCTCAATAATCCTCAACAGAAGCTAGCCTCCTCTTAGGCTTTATATAAAGATCTTTCCTCACTCTCTTGTTGAGTCAATCACTTTCTAGCCTCCTCTTAGGCTTTGTATAAAGATCTTTCCTCACTCTCTTGTTGAGTCAATCACTTTCTAGCCTCCACTTAGGCTTTATATAAAGATCGTTCCTAACTCTTTTGTTGAGTCAATCATTTCCAGCCTCCTCTTAGGCTTTGCATAATGATCATCCCTCACCACCTTTTCAGCCTCAATCTTGGGCTTTGTACAAGACAGATAAAAACACTCTCTTGTTGAGTCGGTCTCTTTTCAGCCTCAATCTTGGGCTTTGTATAAGACACCCATAAATATCTTCAGCTGAGTCAGTCAAATATCCTTTAGCCTCAATCTTGGGCTTTGTACAAGACACATATAAAATCTCCCTAAGTAGAGTCAATCCTTTTTTCAGCCTCAGTCTTGGGCTTTGTACAAGACAAATCATACTCTCTAGCAAAGCCAATCTTCTTTCAGCCACAATCTTGGGCTTTGTACAAGACAGATAAAACCTCTCACCAGTAGAGTCAATTTCCCATTTTAGCCTCAATCTTGGGCTTTGTACAAGTCACATACAAATATTCTCCAGTGGAGTCAAAAACCCTCTTTTAGCCTCAATCTTGGGCTTTCTACAAGACGGACAAAATATTTCCCTGGAGGAGTCAATTCCTTCCAGCCTCCTCTTAGGCTTTGTATAATAATATCCCCAAAAGAGTCACTCTCTCTTTCAGCCTCAATCTTGGGCTTTATACAAGACAGATAATAAACTCCCAAGTGGATTCAATCAACCTTTTAGCTTCAACCTTGGGCTTTAATCAAGGCACAAAAAAATCAACATCCTCTCAGAGGAAATCAAAAACTCTATGTAGGAAGACATTTCTCTGTACATCACACATCCAAACAGACAATCAAAACAAAACCCTAATCCCAGATAACTTCTATAAGTGGCACACTTGTTGATTAAAAAATCCTAGTTGTAGTCCATCTCTTATCCTGGCAAGCCTCTGGATTATTTACATCCAAGCCAATGTCCCTCTCTTAGCATGAAAGACTCCTAAGGAAAAAAAGCATTACTCTACACTGAGTTAAAGTTTTCTCCTTCAGGACAACCACCCTCATAAAGGAAATTATGGCATTGCTGGATTCACATATCCCAGTTAAAGTAATTCTCCTTTATAATCAGTCACCCAACAGTTGTGATAAACAGACGAGATATCTCCCTTTAGAGATGAAAAATTCTCTCGCAGTCAAACCTTTTAGCTTCAATCTTGGGCTTTAAACAAGACATAAATACCCTTTAGCTTCAATATTGGGCTTTGGACAAGACACAAATAACCTTTTAGCTTCAATCTTGGGCTTTGAATAAGACACCAAACATCTTTACCTCCCAAAGAATAGGAGGAACTGCGATTTCTTTGATTTTCGTGTTTTCTTTAACGGGAATATGTAGGCATAAGATTGCGAAATCTTAGCGAGCACACCAATCAAAAACCTTAGGTCCAGTTCCTCACCAAAAACACCGAAAAACCCGAAATCAACAAAAACTCTCTCAATCAAACATTCCCAAAGGAGAAACTTTCCCTAACCCTAAACAGATAGACACTAGTAAATAGAAAACAGTATAGAAATTGCTAATGACCTGTGGATAATAACATATAGGATGGGTAATTGACAACTCCCCAATGTATAACCTGACCCCGAACTCCCCAATCTCTTAGCATTTGTTCAGTAAAACATTTGCGTGCAAGGTTAGTTTTAGATAACTTCCCTTTCCTTTCCAGCTTCATAGGATAAATAAGAAATCAGAAAGTAGCACCTAATCCCTACCATTGCGGTGAGGAAAAACCAAATGGCGATAAGGTGGTCGCGTCACCGACAATAATCGCACGCTACAGGTTATAGGGTGTTGTTACTCGGTGTCGGACTACATATTTAGGCAATAGCTTCCCAAAGGCGTTTGAAATGAAATGGGAGCCGCCATCGCTAATGACAACTCTTAGCACACCGAACCTAGGAAAGGTTATGTTTTTAAAGAGCTTAACCACCACTCGTGCATCATTCGTAGGAGAAGCTATTGCCTCGATCCATTTTGATACGTAATCGACTGCAACGAGTATGTACTTATTACCAAAACAAGACGGAAAGGGTCCCATGAAATCTATACCCCATACGTCAAAGACTTCCACTTCTAAGATCCTTTTCTGTGGCATCTCATCGTGTCTAGAGATGTTCCCAGTGCGTTGACACCGGTCGCAATTTAAAACAGAGATGTGGACATCCTTCTAAAGATTTGGCTAAAAGAGACCAGATTGTAAGATCTTCACATATGTTTTTGAAGTACTCATATGACCGCCATAGGGTGCATCATGACAATGAGATATGACATCAACTACTTCCGATTCAGGGTCACATCGACGAAATATTCCATCGGCGCGTCTCTTGAAAAGCAAGGGTTCATCCCAATAGTAGTGTTTAAGATCATGGAAAAACTTTTTATTTTGTTGGTATGTCAAGTCTGGTGGAAGCACCCCAACTTCTAGGTAGTTGACAAAATCAGCGTACCACAGCAGTTTGGTCTTGGTGCAAATTGATTCTACTACTTCATTAGTTTCTACGTTAGTAAACATCAAAGAATATTCGACTGTCTCGCTTTCGCTTTCTAACTGGGCTACTAGTCTATCATAAGGGAATTCGTCATTAATAGGCACTTCTTCGGGTCTCAGATCCTCAATCCTAGAGAGATGATCTGCCACTACGTTTTCGGTGCCTTTCTTATCCTTGCTTTCCAAGTAAAACTCTTGCAAAAGAAAAATCCATCTTAAGAGTCTTGGTTTGGCATCTTTCTTAGTCAACAGGTATCTAATTGCGGCATGATCGGTATGGACAATAATTTTTGCCCCTACTAGGTAGGAACAAAATTTATCTAAAGCGAACACAACTGCAAGGAGTTCCTTTTCGGTGGTGGCGTAGTTCATCTGTGCATTGTCCAAGGTTCTACTTGTATAGTAAATAGCATGAAGCTTCTTATCTTTTCTTTGTCCTAGGACAGCACCTACAGCGTAGTCACTAGCGTCACACATGATTTCAAATGGTATACTTCAATCAGGTGGTTGCATAATGGGTGTCGTAATAAGAGCGTTTTAAAGGTGTTTGAATGCTTTCAAGAAATCCTCATCAAAGATGAATTCGACATCTTTCATCATTAGCTCAGTTAGCGATTTTGTGATTTTAGAGATATCTTTAATGAATCATCGGTAAACTCCGGCGTGTCCTAAGAAACTGCGAATTTCTCTAACGGTTTTGGGAGGTTGAAGATTTTCTATAATTTCTATTTTTGCTTTATCTACTTCAATACCTCTATCGGATACTACATGTCCAAGAAATATTCCTTGCCTTACCATGAAATGGCATTTCTCCCAATTAAGTACTAGGTTTACTTTAACGCATTGTTCAAGTACCATCTCAAGGTTTGATAAACAATTTTTGAAACTTCCCCCACATACAGAGAAATCGTCCATAAATACTTCCATTATGTCGTCTATGAAATCAGCAAAGATTGACATCATGCATCTTTAAAACATTGCGGGAGCGTTACACAATCCAAACGGCATCCGTCGATAGGCAAATATACCATAGGGACAGGTGAACATAGTTTTTTCTTGTTCATCAAGATGAATAGGAATTTGAAAGAATCCTGAGTATCCATCAAGATAACAAAAATGAGGGTGTTTAGCTAGCCGTTCAAGTATTTGGTTTATGAAAGGTAAAGGAAAGTGGTCTTTACGAGTGGCTTTATTTAGCTTCCTATAGTCTATACACATTCTCCATCCAGTTTGAATTCGCTTTGCTACAGATTCGCCTTTCTCGTTGCTAACAACTGTAACACCTTCCTTCTTCGGCACGACATGCACTGAGCTTACCCAATTACTGTCAGATATCGGGTATATAATTCCTGCTTCTAATAGTTTTTGTACCTCCTTCTTGACTACATCACTCAAGATGGGATTTAATCTTCTATGATGCTCTCTAGAGTTTTATAGTCCTTCTCTAACATAATGTCATGCGTACATATAGAAGGAATTATTCCTTTTAGATTTGAGATGTTCTACCTAAAGTCGTAGGATACTTTCTTAAGACATGTAACAGTTTTTCGGTCTCTATTTGTCCTAAGTCGGCATTGACTATTACTGGTCGCTCAAGCTCAGTGTCTAGGAATTTATACCTTAAGTCTTTGGGTAGTGTTTTGAGTTTTATAGAAGGTTTCTTTGGGCATGGCATTGGATCAGGTGTTAATGCTAGACATTCTTTTAGACTGTCATCTTCGTATGGCTCGCGCCAATTATCATCTTCAAATATTGGAGGTGCTGGAATCTTTAGTACTTTAGTGTACTTAGTTGGTTCCTTCTCCATTTCTCTAACGTATTCGTCAATGACATCTAGGAAATAGCATGAATCGTCTATAGCTGGAGCTTTTAGGAATTGGGCCAAAATAAATTCAACTTTCTCTTCCCTAACTTCAAAAGTTAGTTTTCCTTTCTTAACATCGATGATGGCTCCGACTGTTGCTAAAAACGGTCTTCCTAAAATAATGGGTATGTTTAAATCTTCCTTAATGTCCATTATCACAAAATCAGTAGGAATATAGACCTGACCTATACGAACGGGTACGTTATCTAGCATACCAACAGGATATTTCAGAGAACGGTCCGCTAGTTGCAATGACATTTTTGTCGGCATTAGTTCCCCTAAGTCGAGTTTCTTGTTTGAGGATAAGGGCATCAAGCTAACATTGGCTCCTAAATCGCATAACGCTTTGTCTATGATAGATTTTCCGATCACGCAAGGTATGAGAAAATTTCATGGATGTTTCATTTTAGGAGGCATGTTGTTTTGAATTATAGCGCTACACTCACCAGTGAGCATAACGCTTTCATTATCCTCGAGCCTTTTCTTATTTGACAGGATCTCTTTGAGAAATTTTGCATATGAAGGCATTTGCGTAATCACTTCTGTGAAAGGTATGGTTATGTTCAGTTGTTTTAGAAGTTCTACGAATTTCTTAAATTATCCTTCATTTTTGGATTTGGCAAATCTTTAAGGATAAGGTATAGGTGGTTTGTATGGTGGCGGAGGCACGTAGGGCGTTTCTTTCTCTGCGGCCTCTTCGCATTTATCTTCCTTATCGCTGGTTGGTTCTCTTACTTTTTCAGTTCCCTTTGATGAGTTTTGGTGCATGGCTGAATTTTGGAATCTCGGGTCAACTGGTCCATCGTATTCTGTTCTGCTTCACAATGTGATAGCATTAGCGTGACCTTTTGGATTTGGTTGTGCTTGGCTAGGAAATGTTTCAGCGGGGGCTGCTACAGTTGATTGTTGTTGGGCTACTTAAGAAATTTGAGTTTATAACATTTTGTTGTGAGTAGCCATAGCATCAAGTTTACTTGACAATTGTTTCATCAATTCACTCGTATGAGCATTTTGATTTATGAATTCTTTGTTTGGTTGACCTTGAGCGTTCATAAAGTTTTCCATCATGATTTCTAGATTTGATTTTCTAGATGGTTGTGGAGCAGATGGCAGTCCTTTTTTGGTAACCAGGTGGAATAGTAGGTGCTGGATTTGGTGGCTGTAAAGCATTGTTATTCTTGTATGAAAAATTCAGGTGATTTCTCCAGCCAGGATTGTAAGTGTTTGAATATGGGTTTCCTTGAGCATAATTCACTTAGTCGGTAGGAGTACCAGCCAATACCTGACATTCAGCATTAGTGTGCCCAGGGGTTCCGCATATTTCACAATTGGGTGTAACTGCAGCTACGGTAGCTACGGGTGGTGCTATTGCTAAACTTTCGATCTTATGTGTAAGTGCATCCATTTTAGCATTAACACGGTCTAAACCGTTAACTTAGTACATTCCTACTTTTGGAGTTGACTTCTTTACACCAGTGTAACGCCCCAGTTTTGATCGTTTTATTTAATCGAGTCGATTTAATTATTTTGAGTATTATATTATTTTTACTTATGACTTTGGTGTGATAATATGTTGTTTTGCATTGTTATTATATTTTATCGCGTTTTGGGAACGTTTGCGGGACAATTGAAAGTAAGGGTATTTTAGTCTTTTCCTAATAATTTACTAAGTTAGAAAAGAAAGAAAATAGAAATATAAGGGGAAGAGAGAAAATAGAGAGAAAGAAATAGAAAGAAGGAAAGAGAAGAGAAGGGAAAAAGAGAGAAAAGAAGAAAAAGCTTGGAAATCAAAGAAAAACAACTTCTAGGAATCGATTTAATCGGGTAAGGGTGCGAAACTCGATTATTGTATGATTGTGTATGATTATGTATGTGTTTGCTTGGATGTTTCTTACCTTTCCATGGTTTTTGAGGTTTAGGTCGAAAACGATAAAATGATTAGGAATCGATGTTTTTACGGTCGAAAATCGATATAATTTGAGTTGTATGATTACCATGTGTTTATGAATCATTGCTGGTAATTGTTTTGCTGTTGGAATTGATTTGGAATGAAAAAAGAGGTTTTTGGGGGTTTTGGAATAGTGTAACCCGTAACAGCATTTTTCTGGTCCTGGTTCGATTCGCCAGGCGAATTGGGAATTCGCCAGGCGGATTAGGACTCGCCACTCGTTCGCCAGGCGAAGTGCTGGCGAAGGGTGATTCGCCAGGCGAAATCGTAAGTCGCCAGGCGAATTTGGAATGACAGAAATGGGGTAGCTTCTGTAACTCTTGGGGTTTTTCTAATTTGGTGACTCGCCACTAGCTCGCCAGACGAAGTGCTGGCGAATGGTGATTGGCCAGGCGAAGTGCTGGCGAAAGAGGTTTGGCCAGGCGAATTCTGAAGTGGCCAGGCGAATCTGGCTGTTTCTCAATAAATTCTTTTCTTTAAAAATGCATAACTTTTGATCCGTAACTCGGATCGGGACATTCTTTATATCGTTGGAAAGCTTATGAAATGTACTTTCTTATGATGATAATTTTGGAATTGTTAGCCGATTAAATAAAGTCGAGAATTTGGGAATAGTGTCATTTATCGACTTTTGTCGTTTTAAATGTGTATATTGGTTGTGTAACATACAATGTGGCATTGATATTAATGTGTAGGCCTTGTATGATGTGGGTGTAAGGACGAGGTTCCTCTGTGCAAGTTACCCCACTGTTGCATATCGTTGTTGAGCAGGTGTTGATTGTTTTAATTTCAAGTATAATGTGACATGCTTCTTTTATGCCATGCTTTGTAATTACGCTTTGATGAAATTTTTAATATATGCCTAAATGATTAATATGTGTTTATTTGGGGGTATAGAAAGGGGTGTTACATTAAGTGGTATCAGAGCCAGTGTTGAGTCAGTTTGTGTCTGTCTTGTTGTTGTTGTTGGTTGAACTGTTGTTTAACCGTGTTGTCGTTGTTGAGAATGATCAGAATATGGCTGGTAGGAACGACAATGTTATTGCTGCTGCTATGGAGTCTATGGCTAGAGTTGTGCAAGGTGCAGCGAACGTGAATGCGAACGATGAGTTTAGAAAGAATCAACCGCCGGTCTTCAAGGGAAGATTTGATCCGGATGGTGCTCAGATATGGTTGAAGGAAATTGAAAGGATTTTCCGAGTTATGGGCTGTGCGGAAGAGAACAAGGTAAGGTTAGGAACTCACATGCTGAAGGAAGAAGCCGAGGATTGGTGGGTCGGTATGCGTCAAATTCTTGAGATTGATGAAGAGGGAATTACTTGGGATTTGTTTCGTACTGAGTTTCTAAGGAAGTATTACCCTGAACATGTTAAGGGAAAGAAGGAGATGGAATTCCTAGAACTAAAGCAAGGTAGTATGTCCGTTGTGGACTATACTGCGAAGTTTGTGGAATTGGTACAATTTCATCCTCACTATGCGGCGATTACTGCTGAGTTTTCCAGATGTGTGAAGTACGAGAATGGTCTACGCCCTGAGATTAAGCAAGCCATTGGTTATCAGAGGATAAGAAGGTTTCCCGACTTGGTGGAATGTAGTAGAATCTTCGAGGAAGATAGCAAAGCTCGTTCTGCTCACTACAAGAGTATGAATGAGAGAAAAGGGAAACAACAAGCTCGTGGTGGTCCTTATGTGACACCCGTTGATAAGTACAAGCATAAGAGTAACTTTGAGAAGAAGTCGAGTGGAGGGGGTGCTAGTACTCCGAAATGTTTCAAATGTGGAGAGATTGGTCATAAATCATTGGAATGCAGGAAGACTCTTGAGAAGTGTTCCAACTGTGGAGGCTTGGGGCATGCTGTCGCCGATTGTAAAAGGAACAGGGTGAAGTGTTACAATTGCGGGGAATCAGGTCACATTAGTACTAATTGTGCTAAGCCGAAACAAGCTCAAGCGGGCGGAAAAATGTTTGCATTGGCGGGCACGGATACTACTGATGCGGATTGTTAGACTTCAGGTACTTGTCTTATTAATGGTAGGCCTTTAGTTGCTATTGTTATTATCGGAGTGACTCATTCGTTTATTTCACATGAGTGAGTGAAGCGTTTGAATTTGTTGTTTATTCCTTAGTACCTGATGGGTGTGTGAAACACCGTCAGTACTTTTTGGTTTTCCTGTTCGGTGGTCAGCAGGTGTTAGGATGAGATAAGTGGGGGAGAAGCTGGTACTTCTCCGTGTTTCCTCGGGTGTGGGGCATTAAGTCGGTGTGTTGTGGATTGTGAGATCGTAAGTGTTATTTGGACAGAGTAGTTTCCAGTTTCAGGAAGGATACAGAGGTAAACTTTATGTCGACTAAGGATTTGTGCCTTAGGTAGTTTTGTGCACGGGATGCAAGAAAGGCTATTATAGTTTAGTGAAGATGGTTTATGCCCCATCATAGTTGTCGGCTGTCTATTGACAAATTGAGGAACTGATCACCCTTAATCTATAGTTGATAGCAGACGGGAATTGTGTTGGATGGGATAGACGTATCTTTCCGGCTTTAATAGTGAAATGGAATACATTGTTCGGAATTAATGAAGGATTATGGATTGATTTTGATGAGTTGATGAAGATTTTCATATTTGAAGACGAGGCAGATTAGAAGTTTTAATATGTTGGGAAGCGAAGAATTCATGAAAGGATTAGTGCTATTGTGGAGTTGGAATTGGTTACGGTTGTGTTGTGTTGGTAATATGTTCGATTGGTGAATCATAGCATAGATATGTGAACAAAGAGGTTGTTCTTGTGGATATGTAGGAGTTCGTGAACGATGTTGTGTCATGGAACTTCCTATCCTTGTTTGTGTTGTTGCCTCGTCTCCATTGAATTGGTTCGAGTGGGAGTGGTTAATTCCTGTGTGAGGAATTAGTGTTGTGTTACCTACGACGATGGTAACGATCTTGTTGTGTTTCAGTTCAAGAGTGAACCTGTAAGTCGTGTTTGTGTATTCTTTGAGTTGCGAGTCGGTCGTCAAGTGTGACGCCCCCAATCTACACCCCCAATAAACATGCATTTAAAGCAATAAAAGAAAATTCATAATTTGATCAGAGTATATTTAAAAACATGGCATAGACGGGAGAATCACATCAAATTGAAACCAAACAATTCATACAACACCTGCCCATACATATATGCAACAGTCGGGTAGCAATCAACAGAGGAAACTTCGTTCCTTACACCCACATTTTCAGAAATTAGAATTAAAGCGGAAAATCTAAAATCTGATTGACATATATACATGTATCATGTAAAAAGTTTGTCATACACCAAGTTGTACATGTACAAAACAAAATATACATAGTACACAATAAACACAAACGGCCACCCTAGCTACCCGGTGTCACATATCAGAGCCGACCGATAAAAAGGGTGAAGACACAAAGCTTCACCAAAGACCTCCAGCAACTCTAATCTGCAATGCCTCATAGAGCATTATAAAACGAGCAGAAGGGTGAGAAAAACAACCATAATATAAATGCATATAATTATATATATCAACATAAAAATACACATATCAAATTTCCTCACCACAATGATCACATGCCTACACATAAAGCATATACAGATTATATTCACATAATCCCACATCACACATCATGCATATGTTTATATACAAAACATATCATTCATAATTCAATGCATTTAACACAAATGCACAACAATTCACAATTGCTATCACAAGCTCAAACACACAATGTCTCACACATAATCACCAAATCATGATTTTCCACATATAACCAATGCAATCACAATTCATGCAGATGCAAAGAGACCGACACAACGACTCTCTATGCAAATGCAAATGCGGTACCGACTCCAGGATTTCATATCCCATCACTAGTTCACTCAGGAACTCTGCTGGAACCATCGCTCGTTACATCACTGTAACTCCCCGTCGGGCCTACGATGTTCACCCACCGCTCACACCTCCACCAAGAGAGGCTCACGATGTTTATGGATCGCTCACACCTCCATCAAGAGAGGCTCACGACCCGATCGCTCACACCTCCACCAAGAGAGGCTCACGATCGTCCATAACCATCACTCACACCTCCACCAAGAGAGGCTCACGACGTTATAGCGGATTCTCCACCGGAACCGCCGTCCCACAGGACGCAACAATGATGCGTATCATGATGCTTGACATACAAGGACTCATGACAACCAATGCATCTTTACACATATATGCAGTCACAAACATGCATATATAACCATATACAACACATTGCATTTATTTGCCTTTCGGCCACAATTCATCACCACAACATGTCATCACATGCATTCACATCATATAACATCATACAAGTCATACGATATCCATTTTCAAAGCACATTACATAATACACATCAATTATGCACACTTATAACGACAAAAGTCGACAATCGACACTATTCACCTTTTCCGACATAATTAAATCGGCCAACAATCTCAAAAACCCATTTTTATAAGAAAGAACATTTCATAAGCTTCCCAACGGTATAAAGAACGTCCCGATCCGAGTTACGGATCAAAAGCTACGGAATTTAGAAAACAGATAAAATTTTGAAGTCCCAGACCGCGCTGAGCGGCCTCTCGAGCGCGCTGAGCGGGCTCGCTACTGCCTGGTGAGGTTACATTTTTTCAAAAGCGCGCTGAGCGGGCACCTGCGCGCTGAGCGGGCTCTGCGATTTTCAGAAAAATTCCTCTTCGCAAATCCACCCCAAAAATCCCATTTTTCGCCCAAATTCAATTCTAACAGCAAAACAAACATCAACGATTATTCATACACATATTGTGATCATACAACACAGTTTATATCGATTTCCGACCGTGAAAACCTCGATTTCTACTCGTTTATCTCATTCCGACCTATATTTGAAAAACCAACAAAACTTCCACACAAACATACATAATCATACGCAAAAATAGTATAATCGAGTTTCGCACCCTTACCCGATAAATTCACGTTTGAAAAGTCGGTTGAATCGGTTCCTAAATCACAAGTTTTTTCCTCTTTTTCTTCTCCTCTTTCTCTTCTCTTTTCTTTCTTCTTCTCTTTCCTTTCTTCTTCTCTTTCTATTCTTTTCTTTTTACTTTTTCTCTCTTTCTATTTCTATTTATTCTTAACTTACAAAATAAATCAAAATGCCCAAAATACCCCTACACTCAAATATCTCGCAAATGTTCCCAAAACGCGATAAAATATCACAACATTGAAAAATAACATAATTTCAGTTAAAAGTCGAAAATAAAATAATATAATAATAAAATAATAAAAAACGACTCACTTAAATAAAAATACTAAAACTGGCAAAACTGGGGCGTTACAACTCTCCCCCACTTAGAAATTTTCGTCCTCGAAAATATAACCGATCCCAACGACTCCAGACACGGCCCTCGCATCTGACCAATCAAACATTAGACCAACCAAAAGCACACCACAATCAACACAACTGACAAACCACCTCGCTAACAGCAGATACAACAACGACACGACAACGACGACAACAACAACGACAAGATGCAAAGCCCATACAATGCACTTGACGACCAACTCACAATTCAAGGAAAACCACGATACCAACACACAGGTTCACTCTAGAACCGAAACACAACAAGATCATTACCCTACCATAGGTAACACTCCCTTAATTCCCCACAAAGGAATTAGCCACTCGCACTCGAACCAACACGATGGAAACGAGGCAACAACACCAACAAGAACCTGAAGTTCCACGACGCCACAAGGTCTCAACAACATCAACAAAACCAGAATACCAACACCCTTATCGCACAACCTTATTATATCAAGGCTAGGATTCACCAATCGTACATACAACCAAACCATCCACCTACTTAGTATCCCCTGAATACCATTCAAACCTTTTCACCTAACACTTCCATTCTGAAACGTCCATTGATCTCATCATTCCTACAGATTTCCAATGTTCAACCTAAGAACTCTTACAAGTCAGACACGCATATACGAAATGTGCCACATCACGCTTCCGCTGCGCACTTTGATGACCCGTAACCATCCAAACTACCAATCTCACGTCCAAAGTCTAACTCTTTCGCATACTCACCAAACCCCTGTTCATTTTTAATATTTCCATTCTCACACTCTTCTGTGTTATCTCACACACCAGACACAAGCCTCTGGACTGCTCAAATAACTCAAATTCTCTGACCATTAAAACAGATATACATAGAAATTTCCGACTTAACTCCTCTGATACAACAATAACTCTTCACAAATGATAATCCAAGTCAAATTCATAACTCATCACAATTCCAACCATTCTCGTTGTCTCTATCCCTTCAGACCAAACCAGTATTCGATATTCTTGTAATTACCAAACACTTCGAATCTAGAATCATAAAGATAATACTTCCAATATAATCCAACATAATACCACCAACTACACTCATCAAGATGCATCCCGAACAATCGACTTCACCTTTGCAAGTCAACTGAAGTAACGAAAACACTAATCTTGGAAAAGCCTTCCATACCCTTCGATAATAACCAACAAAATCCAACAAATTTCTAATTACCTTTAACTAACTTCGAAGCCTCTACTCAAACCATCACTACGCTTATCAAACATTCCAATAATTGTAATTCTAATCAAACTCAACCAATACCATACCCTTTACTTAATCCTGAAAGTAAACACTTATTCTCAATCGTCACTCTATACCACTGTCCGTACTCCACACAAAATTCCTGCTCTTGACAATCCAAATTCCATCCTATTACAACAACCAACCAAAAAGGAACTATCCAAGAATTTCAAATCGTTTGCAATTCGTCACAATTCAAAACTTAAGCTATGCAAAACACAACCGCAAGTTCCCATACTACTCACTTAGCAACTATATCCTCGACCGTTCACTGTTGTCCAACTAAGTTCACACTCTACTCTCTGAGAACAACCCTTAGTAATACCCAATCATTATACCTCAGAGACATTCCCACTTAATCCACATACTCAAACCTCTAATCCGTCTCATCTTCTGATATAAGAATCCTCATCGACTCAACAACACAATTATTTCCTTAAATTTCAAGTAATCCATTCCGCACCACTATCAACGCCGGAAAGACACGTCCATCCCATCCAACATAATTCCCGTCTGCTATCAACAAGAGATTAAGGGTGATCAGTTCCTCAATTTGTCAATAGACAGCCGACAACCATGATGAGGCATAAACCGTCTCCATCAACTATAATAGCATTTCTTACATCCTATACACAAAACTACCTAAGGCACAATTCCTTAGTTGACATAATCCTTACCTCCTCATCCCTTCTTGAACTAGAAACCATACTTATAACCTTGCAATACATAACACATTGAGCCAGCGCCCTACACCTGACACAACATGGAGAAGTACCAGCTTCTCCCCCACTTATCTCATTCTAATCCTTCCAACTGTAAACACACTAATTCCATCCCAAGCCTTTACCACAAATGCTCAAAGAACAATTTAAACAAACCAGAGAAGTAGTTACAGACCCCTATGCAGAAACATCGATAACCATCTTACTACCCCAAGAAAACAACAACAAATTCAAACACTTCACGCACTCACACGAAATAAACGAATGAGTCGTCCCAATATCAATAATAGCAATTAAAGGCATACTATTAATAAACAAGTACCTTGAGTCAAACGATCCGCACTAGTAGTCTCATCTCCTGCCAATGCAACAACCTTCCTACCAGTCTGAGCTCTCTTCGATTTCGTACACCCCGTACTGATATGACCTGTTTCACCGCAGTTGAAACACTTCACCCCAATTCTCCTACAATCAACTGCGACATGTCCCGAACCTCCACACTTGGAACATTTCAGTTTATTCCTCCTACAATCCATCTGACGATGTCCTACGTCCCCACACTTGTAACACTTACTGTAACACCTCGGAGGACTAGACATTCCTCCCCCACTACGAGACTGTTGTTTTCCTTTCCTGTCATTCACATTCTTATAGGGAGTAGCACGCACCTTACGATTCTCTTCGTAACTCCTACAACTGTCCACCAAATCAGAAAACCTTCTAATCCTTTGATAACCGATTGCCCGTTTAATCTCCGGACGCAATCCGTTCTCATACTTCACACACTTAGAAAATTCAGCAGTCGCTTCCGGATAATGAGGATAGAACTGCACAAGTTCCACAAACCTTGCAGTGTAGTCAACCATAGACATATTGCCTTGTTTTAGTTCCAAAAACTCAATCTCTTTCTTTTCCTTCACACCCTCCGGATAATACCTCCTCCGAAACTCTCGACCAAATAATTCCCAAGTAACCTCTTCCTCATCCACTTCCAACACTTGGCGCAAACTAACCCACCAATCAGCCGCTTCTTCTTCCAGCATGTGAGTACCCAGTCTCACCTTATCCTCTTCAGCATAATCTGTCACATGGAAGATTCTTTCAACCTCCTCAAACCAAAATTGTGCACCATCAGGATCATATCTTCCCTTGAAGATAAGCGGTTCACTCATCCCTAACTCATTATTAACCGCAACATTCGGTACACCCTGCACAGCCCGAGCCATATTCTGTTCATTTCCAATAACAGCAACTATGGTTAAACAGACAGCTCACCGAACCACAAAGACCAACAAGGACTGACACAAACTGACACGGACTGGCTCTGATACCACTTAATGTGACGCCCCCAATCTACACCCCCAATAAACATGCATTTAAAGCAATAAAAGAAAATTCAAAATTTGATCAGAGTATATTTAAAAACATGGCATAGACGGGAGAATCACATCAAATTGAAACCAAATAATTCATACAACACCTGCCCATACAGATATGCAACAGTGGGGTAGCAATCAACAGAGGAAACTTCGTTCCTTACACCCACATTTTTAGAAATTAGAATTAAAGCGGAAAATCTAAAATCTGATTAACATATATACATGTATCATGTAAAAAGTTTGTCATACACCAAGTTGTACATGTACAAAACAAAATATACATAGTACACAATAAACACAAACGACCACCCTAGCTACCCAGTGTCACATATCAGAGCCGACCGACAAAAAGGGTGAAGACACAAAGCTTCACCAAAGACCTCCAGTAACTCTAATCTGCAATGCCTCATAGAGCATTATAAAACAAGCAGAAGGGTGAGAAAAACAACCATAATATAAATGCATATAATTATATATATCAACATAAAAATACACATATCAAATTTCCTCACCACAATGATCACATGCCTACACATAAAGCATATACAGATTATATTCACATAATCCCACATCACACATCATGCATATGTTTATATACAAAACATATCATTCATAATTCAATGCATTTAACACAAATGCACAACAATTCACAATTGCTATCACAAGCTCAAACACACAATGTCTCACACATAATCACCAAATCATGATTTTCCACATATAACCAATGCAATCACAATTCATGCAGATGCAAAGAGACCGACACAACGACTCTCTATGCAAATGCAAATGCGGTACCGACTCCAGGATTTCATATCCCATCACTAGTTCACTCAGGAACTCTGCTGGAACCATCGCTCGTTACATCACTGTAACTCCCCGTCGGGCCTACGATGTTCACCCACCGCTCACACCTCCACCAAGAGAGGCTCACGATGTTTATGGATCGCTCACACCTCCACCAAGAGAGGCTCACGACCCGATCGCTCACACCTCCACCAAGAGAGGCTCACGATCGTCCATAACCATCGCTCACACCTCCACCAAGAGAGGCTCACGACGTTATAGCGGATTCTCCACCGGAACCGCCGTCCCACAGGACACAACAATGATGCGTATCATGATGCTTGACATACAAGGACTCATGACAACCAATGCATCTTTACACATATATGCAGTCACAAACATGCATATATAACCATATACAACACATTGCATTTATTTGCCTTTCGGCCACAATTCATCACCACAACATGTCATCACATCCATTCACATCATATAACATCATACAAGTCATACGATATCCATTTTCAAAGCACATTACATAATACACATCAATTATGCACACTTATAACGACAAAAGTCGACAATCGACACTATTCACCTTTTCCGACATAATTAAATCGGCCAACAATCTCAAAAACCCATTTTTATAAGAAAGAACATTTCATAAGCTTCCCAACGGTATAAAGAACGTCCCGATCCGAGTTACTGATCAAAAGCTACGGAATTTAGAAAACAGATAAAATTTTGAAGTCCCAGACCGCGCTGAGCGGCCTCTCGAGCACGCTGAGCGGGCTCGCTACTGCCTGGTGAGGTTACATTTTTTCAAAAGCGCGCTGAGCGGGCACCTGCGCGCTGAGCGGGCTCTGCGATTTTCAGAAAAATTCCTCTTCGCAAATCCACCCCAAAAATCCCATTTTTCGCCCAAATTCAATTCTAACAGCAAAACAAACATCAACGATTATTCATACACACATTGTGATCATACAACACAGTTTATATCGATTTCCGCCCGTGAAAACCTCGATTTCTACTCGTTTATCTCATTTCGACCTATATTTGAAAAACCAACAAAACTTCCACACAAACATACATAATCATACGCAAAAATAGTATAATCGAGTTTCGCACCCTTACCCGATAAATTCACGTTTGAAAAGTCGGTTGAATCGGTTCCTAAATCACAAGTTTTTTCCTCTTTTTCTTCTCCTCTTTCTCTTCTCTTTTCTTTCTTCTTCTCTTTCCTTTCTTCTTCTCTTTCTATTCTTTTCTTTTTACTTTTTCTCTCTTTCTATTTCTATTTATTCTTAACTTACAAAATAAATCAAAATGCCCAAAATACCCCTACACTCAAATATCTCGCAAATGTTCCCAAAACGCGATAAAATATCACAACATTGAAAAATAACATAATTTTAGTTAAAAGTCGAAAATAAAATAATATAATAATAAAATAATAAAAAACGACTCACTTAAATAAAAATACTAAAACTGGCAAAACTGGGGCGTTACAACTCTCCCCCACTTAGAAATTTTCGTCCTCGAAAATATAACCGATCCCAACGACTCCAGACACGGCCCTCGCATCCGACCAATCAAACATTAGACCAACCAAAAGCACACCACAATCAACACAACTGACAAACCACCTCGCTAACAGCAGATACAACAACGACACGACAACGACGACAACAACAACGACAAGATGCAAAGCCCATACAATGCACTTGACGACCAACTCACAATTCAAACGAAACCACGATACCAACACACAGGTTCACTCTAGAACCGAAACACAACAAGATCGTTACCCTACCATAGGTAACACTCCCTTAATTCCCCACAAAGGAATTAGCCACTCGCACTCGAACCAACACGATGGAAACGAGGCAACAACACCAACAAGAACCTGAAGTTCCACGACACCACAAGGTCTCAACAACATCAACAAAACCAGAATACCAACACCCTTGTCGCACAACCTTATTATATCAAGGCTAGGATTCACCAATCGTACATACAACCAAACCATCCACCTACTTAGTATCCCCTGAATACCATTCAAACCTTTTCACCTAACACTTCCATTCTGAAACGTCCATTGATCTCATCATTCCTACAGATTTCCAATGTTCAACCTAAGAACTCTTACAAGTCAGACACGCATATACGAAATGTGCCACATCACGCTTCCGCTGCGCACTCTGATGACCCGTAACCATCCAAACTACCAATCTCACGTCCAAAGTCTAACTCTTTCGCATACTCACCAAACCCCTGTTCATTTTTAATATTTCCATTCTCACACTCTTCTGTGTTATCTCACACACCAGACACAAGCCTCTGGACTGCTCAAATAACTCAAATTCTCTGACCATTAAAACAGATATACATAGAAATTTCCGACTTAACTCCTCTGATACAACAATAACTCTTCACAAATGATAATCCAAGTCAAATTCATAACTCATCACAATTCCAACCATTCTCGTTGTCTCTATCCCTTCAGACCAAACCAGTATTCGATATTCTTGTAATTACCAAACACTTCGAATCTAGAATCATAAAGATAATACTTCCAATATAATCCAACATAATACCACCAACTACACTCATCAAGATGCATCCCGAACAATCGACTTCACCTTTGCAAGTCAACTGAAGTAACGAAAACACTAATCTTGGAAAAGCCTTCCATACCCTTCGATAATAACCAACAAAATCCAACAAATTTCTAATTACCTTTAACTAACTTCGAAGCCTCTACTCAAACCATCACTACGCTTATCAAACATTCCAACAATTGTAATTCTAATTAAACTCAACCAATACCATACCCTTTACTTAATCCTGAAAGTAAACACTTATTCTCAATCGTCACTCTATACCACTGTCCGTACTCCACACAAAATTCCTGCTCTTGACAATCCAAATTCCATCCTATTACAACAACCAACCAAAAAGGAACTATCCAAGAATTTCAAATCGTTTGCAATTCGTCACAATTCAAAACTTAAGCTATGCAAAACACAACCGCAAGTTCCCATACTACTCACTTAGCAACTATATCCTCGACCGTTCACTGTTGTCCAACTAAGTTCACACTCTACTCTCTGAGAACAACCCTTAGTAATACCCAATCATTATACCTCAGAGACATTCCCACTTAATCCACATACTCAAACCTCTAATCCGTCTCATCTTCTGATATAAGAATCCTCATCGACTCAACAACACAATTATTTCCTTAAATTTCAAGTAATCCATTCCGCACCACTATCAACGCCGGAAAGACACGTCCATCCCATCCAACATAATTCCCGTCTGCTATCAACAAGAGATTAAGGGTGATCAGTTCCTCAATTTGTCAATAGACAGCCGACAACCATGATGAGGCATAAACCGTCTCCATCAACTATAATAGCATTTCTTACATCCTATACACAAAACTACCTAAGGCACAATTCCTTAGTTGACATAATCCTTACCTCCTCATCCCTTCTTGAACTAGAAACCATACTTATAACCTTGCAATACATAACACATTGAGCCAGCGCCCTACACCTGACACAACATGGAGAAGTACCAGCTTCTCCCCCACTTATCTCATTCTAATCCTTCCAACTGTAAACACACTAATTCCATCCCAAGCCTTTACCACAAATGCTCAAAGAACAATTTAAACAAACCAGAGAAGTAGTTACAGACCCCTATGCAGAAACATCGATAACCATCTTACTACCCCAAGAAAACAACAACAAATTCAAACACTTCACGCACTCACACGAAATAAACGAATGAGTCGTCCCAATATCAATAATAGCAATTAAAGGCATACTATTAATAAACAAGTACCTTGAGTCAAACGATCTGCACTAGTAGTCTCATCTCCTGCCAATGCAACAACCTTCCTACCAGTCTGAGCTCTCTTCGATTTCGTACACCCCGTACTGATATGACCTGTTTCACCGCAGTTGAAACACTTCACCCCAATTCTCCTACAATCAACTGCGACATGTCCCGAACCTCCACACTTGGAACATTTCAGTTTATTCCTCCTACAATCCATCTGACGATGTCCTACGTCCCCACACTTGTAACACTTACTGTAACACCTCGGAGGACTAGACATTCCTCCCCCACTACGAGACTGTTGTTTTCCTTTCCTGTCATTCACATTCTCATAGGGAGTAGCACGCACCTTACGATTCTCTTCGTAACTCCTACAACTGTCCACCAAATCAGAAAACCTTCTAATCCTCTGATAACCGATTGCCCGTTTAATCTCCGGACGCAATCCGTTCTCATACTTCACACACTTAGAAAATTCAGCAGTCGCTTCCGGATAATGAGGATAGAACTGCACAAGTTCCACAAACCTTGCAGTGTAGTCAACCATAGACATATTGCCTTGTTTTAGTTCCAAAAACTCAATCTCTTTCTTTTCCTTCACACCCTCCGGATAATACCTCCTCCGAAACTCTCGGCCAAATAATTCCCAAGTAACCTCTTCCTCATCCACTTCCAACACTTGGCGCAAACTAACCCACCAATCAGCCGCTTCTTCTTCCAACATGTGAGTACCCAGTCTCACCTTATCCTCTTCAGCACAATCCGTCACATGGAGGATTCTTTCAACCTCCTCAAACCAAAATTGTGCACCATCAGGATCATATCTTCCCTTGAAGATAAGCGGTTCACTCATCCCTAACTCATTATTACCCGCAACATTCGGTACACCCTGCACAGCCCGAGCCATATTCTGTTCATTTCCAATAACAGCAACTATGGTTAAACAGACAGCTCACCGAACCACAAAGACCAACAAGGACTGACACAAACTGACACGGACTGGCTCTGATACCACTTAATGTGACGCCCCCAATCTACACCCCCAATAAACATGCATTTAAAGCAATAAAAGAAAATTCAAAATTTGATCAGAGTATATTTAAAAACATGGCATAGACGGGAGAATCACATCAAATTGAAACCAAACAATTCATACAACACCTGCCCATACAGATATGCAACAGTGGGGTAGCAATCAACAGAGGAAACTTCGTTCCTTACACCCACATTTTTAGAAATTAGAATTAAAGCGGAAAATCTAAAATCTGATTAACATATATACATGTATCATGTAAAAAGTTTGTCATACACCAAGTTGTACATGTACAAAACAAAATATACATAGTACACAATAAACACAAACGGCCACCCTAGCTACCCAGTGTCACATATCAGAGCCGACCGACAAAAAGGGTGAAGACACAAAGCTTCACCAAAGACCTCCAGTAACTCTAATCTGCAATGCCTCATAGAGCATTATAAAACAAGCAGAAGGGTGAGAAAAACAACCATAATATAAATGCATATAATTATATATATCAACATAAAAATACACATATCAAATTTCCTCACCACAATGATCACATGCCTACACATAAAGCATATACAGATTATATTCACATAATCTCACATCACACATCATGCATATGTTTATATACAAAACATATCATTCATAATTCAATGCATTTAACACAAATGCACAATAATTCACAATTGCTATCACAAGCTCAAACACACAATGTCTCACACATAATCACCAAATCATGATTTTCCACATATAACCAATGCAATCACAATTCATGCAGATGCAAAGAGACCGACACAACGACTCTCTATGCAAATGCAAATGCGGTACCGACTCCAGGATTTCATATCCCATCACTAGTTCACTCAGGAACTCTGCTGGAACCATCGCTCGTTACATCACTGTAACTCCCCGTCGGGCCTACGATGTTCACCCACCGCTCACACCTCCACCAAGAGAGGCTCACGATGTTTATGGATCGCTCACACCTCCACCAAGAGAGGCTCACGACCCGATCGCTCACACCTCCACCAAGAGAGGCTCACGATCGTCCATAACCATCGCTCACACCTCCACCAAGAGAGGCTCACGACGTTATAGCGGATTCTCCACCGGAACCGCCGTCCCACAGGACACAACAATGATGCGTATCATGATGCTTGACATACAAGGACTCATGACAACCAATGCATCTTTACACATATATGCAGTCACAAACATGCATATATAACCATATACAACACATTGCATTTATTTGCCTTTCGGCCACAATTCATCACCACAACATGTCATCACATGCATTCACATCATATAACATCATACAAGTCATACGATATCCATTTTCAAAGCACATTACATAATACACATCAATTATGCACACTTATAACGACAAAAGTCGACAATCGACACTATTCACCTTTTCCGACATAATTAAATCGGCCAACAATCTCAAAAACCCATTTTTATAAGAAAGAACATTTCATAAGCTTCCCAACGGTATAAAGAACGTCCCGATCCGAGTTACTGATCAAAAGCTACGGAATTTAGAAAACAGATAAAATTTTGAAGTCCCAGACCGCGCTGAGCGGCCTCTCGAGCGCGCTGAGCGGGCTCGCTACTTCCTGGTGAGGTTACATTTTTTCAAAAGCGCGCTGAACGGGCACCTGCGCGCTGAGCGGGCTCTGCGATTTTCAGAAAAATTCCTCTTCGCAAATCCACCCCAAAAATCCCATTTTTCGCCCAAATTCAATTCTAACAGCAAAACAAACATCAACGATTATTCATACACACATTATGATCATACAACACAGTTTATATCGATTTCCGACCGTGAAAACCTCGATTTCTACTCGTTTATCTCATTTCGACCTATATTTGAAAAACCAACAAAACTTCCACACAAACATACATAATCATACGCAAAAATAGTATAATCGAGTTTCGCACCCTTACCCGATAAATTCACGTTTGAAAAGTCGGTTGAATCGGTTCCTAAATCACAAGTTTTTTCCTCTTTTTCTTCTCCTCTTTCTCTTTTCTTTTCTTTCTTCTTCTCTTTCCTTTCTTCTTCTCTTTCTATTCTTTTCTTTTTACTTTTTCTCTCTTTCTATTTCTATTTATTCTTAACTTACAAAATAAATCAAAATGCCCAAAATACCCCTACACTCAAATATCTCGCAAATGTTCCCAAAACGCGATAAAATATCACAACATTGAAAAATAACATAATTTCAGATAAAAGTCAAAAATAAAATAATATAATAATAAAATAATAAAGAACGACTCACTTAAATAAAAATACTAAAACTGGCAAAACTGGGGCGTTACATCAAGTGCATTGTATGGGCTTTGCATCTTGTCGTTATTGTCATCGTGGTCGTGTTATCGTGGTTGTTGCTGTTAGCTAGGTGGTTTGTCAGTTGTGTTATTCATGGTGTGCCTTTCATCGGTCTATGTTTGT
This sequence comes from Lathyrus tuberosus, assembly GCA_022829125.1. Classification (NCBI taxonomy): domain Eukaryota; kingdom Viridiplantae; phylum Streptophyta; class Magnoliopsida; order Fabales; family Fabaceae; genus Lathyrus; species Lathyrus tuberosus. The sequence continues at coordinate 4,540,797 of JALAZF010000403.1, read as the reverse complement.
TTGGTCGGATGCGAGGGCCGTGTTTGGAGTTGTTGGGATCGGCTATATTTTCGAGGACGAAAATTTCCAAGTGGGGGAGAGTTGTAACGCCCCAGTTTTGATCGTTTTATTTAATCGAGTCGATTTAATTATTTTGAGTATTATATTATTTTTACTTATGACTTTGGTGTGATAATATGTTGTTTTGCATTGTTATTATATTTTATCGCGTTTTGGGAACGTTTGCGGGACAATTGAGAGTAAGGGTATTTTAGTCTTTTCCTAATAATTTACTAAGTTAGAAAAGAAAGAAAATAGAAATATAAGGGGAAGAGAGAAAATAGAGAGAAAGAAATAGGAAGAAGGAAAGAGAAGAGAAGGGAAAAAGAGAGAAAAGAAGAAAAAGCTTGGAAATCAAAGAAAAACAACTTCTAGGAATCGATTTAATCGGGTAAGGGTGCGAAACTCGATTATTGTATGATTGTGTATGATTATGTATGTGTTTGCTTAGATGTTTCTTGCCTTTCCATGGTTTTTGAGGTTTAGGTCGAAAATGATAAAATGATTAGGAATCGATGTTTTTACGGTCGGAAATCGATATAATTTGCGTTGTATGATTACCATGTGTTAATGAATCATTGCTGGTAATTGTTTTGCTGTTGGAATTGATTTGGAATGAAAAATGAGGTTTTTGGGGGTTTTGGAATAGTGTAACCCGTAACAGCATTTTTCTGGTCCTGGTGCGATTCGCCAGGCGAATTGGGAATTCGCCAGGCGGATTAGGACTCGCCACTCGTTCGCCAGGCGAAGTGCTGGCGAAGGGTGATTCGCCAGGCGAAATCGTAAGTCGCCAGGCGAATTTGGAATGACAGAAATGGGGTAGCTTCTGTAACTCTTGGGGTTTTTCTAATTTGGTGACTCGCCACTAGCTCGCCAGGCGAAGTGCTGGCGAATGGTGATTGGCCAGGCGAAGTGCTGGCGAAAGAGGTTTGGCCAGGCGAATTCTGAAGTGGCCAGGCGAATCTGGCTGTTTCTCAATAAATTCTTTTCTTTAAAAATGCATAACTTTTGATCCGTAACTCGGATCGGGACGTTCTTTATATCGTTGGAAAGCTTATGAAATGTACTTTCTTATGATGATAATTTTGGAATTGTTAGCCGATTAAATAAAGTCGAGAATTTGGGAATAGTGTCATTTACCGACTTTTGTCGTTTTAAATGTGTATATTGGTTGTGTAACATACAATGTGGCATTGATATTAATGTGTAGGCCTTGTATGATGTGGGTGTAAGGACGAAGTTCCTCTGTGCAAGTTATCCCACTGTTGCATATCGTTGTTGAGCAGGTGTTGATTGTTTTAATTTCAAGTATAATGTGACATGCTTCTTTTATGCCATGCTTTGTAATTACACTCTGATGAAATTTTTAATATATGCCTAAATGATTAATATGTTTTTATTTGGGGGTATAGAAGGGGGTGTTACAACCAGCGTGTTCACTTCCTCATTGGAAATGGTTTTGAGCCATAGTCTCGATAAGTTCGTAGGCTTCCTCATACGGTTTATCCATTAGAGCACCGCCAGCTACTGCACTCAGATTCATTTTAGTATTGTACATCAGAGCATTGTAGAAGGTATGGATTATCAGCCATTCTTCAAGTCCATGGTGTGGGCAAAGCCTCATCATGTCATTGTATCTCTCCCAAGCGTCAAAAAGAGATTCGTTATCTTTTTGCTTAAATCCGTTGATTTGAGCTCTTAACATAGATGTCTTGCTTGGTGGGAAATATCAGGCTAAAAAGACTTTCTTCAACTTGTCCCATGTTGTCACTGAGTTGGACGGTAGAGGCTGGAGCCAAGCTCTAGCTCTATCTCTCAAGGAAAATTGAAAGAGTCTTAATCTTATCGCTTCAGGACTGACACCATTTTCTTTCACGGTGTCTATGTATAACACAAATATTGACAAATGTAAATTCAGATCGTCAGTAGCATTGCCTGAAAACTGGTTTTGTTGAGCTGCTGATATCAGCGAAGGTTTCAGTTCGAAATCGTGCCGGTTAATAGTGGGGGTAGCAATGATGTTATGTGGTTCTTCTTGTGATGGAACAACGTAATACTTCAAAAGACGGTTTCTCGGTCCTTCGTGATTGCTTCTGGTTCTGATTCGGGTTCGAATCTGAGTAAGGAATTATAGGGTCTGGAAGATTATATCTAATACGGAATTCATTAATTCAACGTCTTAAATTAATAAAACGCTTGATTTCGTCAATTGGTTGCTCCAACTCTTCGCCTTGTGAGCGAGTTCTTGGCATACAATCAACAATTTAAAATGAAAATAGTTGCCTTAGTCTATATTGTGCAACAAGGGATCACAATATTGACTAAATTACTCCCCGGTAACAGCGCCAAAAACTTGATCGTCTGACACTGACGAATAATTCTACAAGCATACAGTTGATCGTGTAGTCTTAAAAAGGTTGTCGAACCCACGGGGAATGATAATCAAACTAATGTTATCCAAGGTTGTTGTGCAAAGCTAAGGCTATAGGTTAACAGGAACTTAACAGAAAATAAGGGACTCAATTCTAAGTTTTAAAATCAATACTAAAACGAGCCTGAAATATGATTTCCGTGCACCTAAGGGACTTATAGAATACGGATACTAGTTACGACTATATTACCATTTTGTAGAAAATACCGACTTAAAGGCTCTGCCTCACGCTCTTGCGGTCTTAACAAAAGCCATACTTCCTAACCCCAAGATTTTGCTCTCTCTCACCCGGTAACTACGAAATACACTTTGAAAGCCAATAATATCATAGACAATATCTAAAGTGCTCTCGCTGTATTTAGATATGATGCCTAATTCCCACTATCTGGTTCACTTCTCACGCTCTCGAGGGCTCAGCTTAAACCTTAACTTATTCCTCACTCTCGTGTCAAAATAAGAAACACTACAATTGGAAATTAAAACCAAAGTGACATATAATCATAGTTTCATACCTATTATTTCTACGAAGTCCCGCCAGATACGGAGGTCCTCATACGACGGTCTCAATTTGTTTAGTCAGACATAATTAATCCTATGTCTAACATATTAAAACATACATTGCCTAAAACTAGCATGTTAAGTAAATTCAAGTGGCAATTATACTAAAAATGCAGTAAAATAATAGAACCTATAAATTGCGGTAAAATAAATGGAACTGGAACAAAAATGGTGGCACGCTTAAACTAATACTCCAAGAATTTGGTACAGTACAATGAAAATAGAAACAAAGTTGCAACAATCCCTCGATGTGAGTTATTGTTGCTTTTAATGGTAAATATATGCCTACAATTCTAATGAAAAAAATGGCAGAGCTTCCGCGCACTTCGATCCCCCGATGACTGCTCCAAGAGGTCCTTTTTTTAGAGAAAATATGGCTCAACTGCCTCTGGTTCGAAAATCCAAGAATGGAGGGAAAAGGAGTTATTAAAACTCCTCAAAACTGCCAAAAATTGATTCTGCAGTGAAAACTGCATACAACGCCTGTACGGCGATCACCATTATGGCCATGGCGAATGCTATGCTCTCTTTGCTATGGGGGTGACCTTCAGGAGGGGATGGTGAACGCCATATCAGTAGAAATGACAGAATCTTGTTGTCTTGTTGCATTCTCTTTTTCTTTCACTTCTTTTCTTGATTTCTTCCAGGATTTCGACGAGTGCACCTGCAAACACAAAACACAATAAAAACATAGTAAATGCAGTAAGACTCGATAAAAACATGGACTAAAAGTGCACATAGTGAGCCTAAAAATACGATACAAATTCATGTTATCAAAGAACAGCTCCTCCTTTAGTCTTCAAACAACCATCCTTCTGAACAAAGCTGAAATGTTCCAAGAACAAGATGAAACACATATCTTTCTTCCTCCAGATTCCCAAGGGACAGAACACTCTTGGTTCAACCAAGAATCTGGGTCTTCAGAAAATATCCTACTTACTTCAAAGCAAGACATCTTGGATATACTAAGATTATGAAATGTAGCCTCTACTAGCTCCTGCAACTCCCATAAACTGCATAGGCTTTTTGAATCATCCATTTCAATCACATATCAGAAGATCAACTTATCTCAAGATTATGTATCTTCTCTGCAACCAAGTATCTCATAAAGAAGACCCAGATGATAACCTTGATGTCATAATATCTGACATCAATGTCATGACTTCCTTCTGATGAGGCCAAGTCTGTCTGAAACAGTCTTGAACAACTCCCCCTCAGACATACCATCTTGACATACTTCTCCACTTCTACAAAACAAGAGTTCCATGCTCTCATAGAGTTGATTGGCATATCAAGTTTGAGTAGACAACCTCCATCTTGTGTTAATGGTCCACAATCACTATTAAGACCAGACACCTTAAAGAGAATCAGCTTCAAGACCTCATCCTCAGAAGACCCAAACATGCCAATGCTTGATTCTTTAGGAAGGAGTATTCAACAGCTACAAGAAATCCACCTTTCTTCACTTCCATCACCGCCATATTCTAGACAAGTTTCCTTCCATGAAACTTCCTAGTCACATAATGTGCCTCTGCAGATCCACACAGAAGTTTGGTTCCCAGAGCATAAGCTACTCCTCTCTCTTGTCCCAAAGATTCACTCCTTGAATCAACAAGATTTAGCACAATCTCTACTGATGGAATGTTTCAACATTTGGTTGAGCATCATATCCTTGTAGAAGCCCAAACAGATCCAAGGACTAGATACTTGAACATTGATGATGCAACAACTGATGAGACACCTCGACTTCATCTTCCTTGATAATCAACTAAGGATAATTCATTAAATACTTGTGAATATCACAAATAGCAACGAAACTTAAATCCTTATAAGAAAACCTTCCTAGATCATCCACCTGATGTTAGTCCTTGAGCTGTTGCAACGAGAAAAGTTGCACCTCCTGAACTCCAGCAATCTTGAACTTCAAGAGCATGGATAACCAATTAAATACTTGTGCATTACAAAAATAGCAATTAATGTTAAATCCTTGTAAGAAATCCATACATCCAAGAGATATCAACATTGTAGGAATATCAATCAAGTATTCGTTAGTGCAGGTACCTTCCTTGCCAAGAAGAATTTTGAGACATCAAGACTTACACCCTTGACTCATGTTGACTTGGCTGGCACAAACTTATGCATCTTCCTTGAGAAGAAACACTTTAATTGATCTGAAGACGTATTAGCTTGCATGACATGGAAGGTGAAAATAAACCACCCCCAAATTCTTACAGAATGACATTTTTAATATGATCAACGATTCTTGAAACAAAAAATGAATTTTACTTGTCAAATTTTCTTCTGCTTTTAAAATAAAGATGGCAGGTCCTTTTGACTACTGAACACAAGAAGGAACATCGATGGCTTCTCTGGAAGTGATTAAACCTCAAAATACAGAATCAAAGTACTCCTTTTAACCAGTACACCCTGAATGAAGGATCAACTGTTTCAGATGTAATATCCCATCTGACATCCCCGATAGATGTGTTACCTCCGGGAACCGATAATTGGTCTGTTTTCTCTAGTAGGGTCTTCCACTCCTAAACAGGAAAGGATTGCTATCTTGAACCAATGATAATTTTTATCTCCCGCAGTGGCCGAGTATCCAGTCATGTTCATTCACCAGTCTGTATGTCGCGTCTGTTTTGTCATCCTAAACATACATACATCATGCATAATTGATTCATATTCATACACATGTTGCATTAATATAACTTTGGTCATACTTATCCCCAAGTGATAAACTCCTTCTCACCAATAGCATTGTCAGTTCTCCTTTCTAGGAAAAAATTTCGGTCTAAGTTCTTTCCTCGTCCGGAAATGTATCGTCTGAGCAATCTCTCCCCAATTTATTTCTGGATTGGAGGCTGTCCTCGACCACTTTGATAACTTGAACCTCTGAAAAGCAAGAAGGCATTCAATAGACACCTTTGAAACATCACTCTTCGCCATTGAAGATGATACTTTCGCTTTCCCAGATTATGGAAAATTCCCAGAGAAAGCCTCTCGACAGAAGACTCTCGGCAATACATCGGTTTTTCTCCCAAGAAATTCGATGTTAATAAAGTCATCAGCACCTCAAAATTGGATCACATCGCATGGCATTTCTCCGAGAAAAGTCTCGAAGGAAAGTATGATGTAACCTCACCAAGCAAAAGTGGTCTCTCAAGAGACTCGTTTTTTCCAGTAGGTCGACAAATGGCATCTCCCACAGAGAAGTTTGCACTCCTCTATGGTTGAGACAAATGGGTTTCCCCAGCAAGTCTGAAATCAAATCTTTTTCCATCAAATGGCGTCTCCCTGGTAAAAACACAGTGAGAAGTTTTATTAAGATCGCTACAAATAGCATTCCTTGTCGAGGAAGGAACTCGAAAAGAAGAAAACTGAGTCCAGTTCCGTGGCTGAAGACCAGGATCGATATGAATTTTATTTCAAAAAGAAACTGAGATCAATTCTGTGGCTGAAGACCATGGATCAAGGGGGAGTTTATTTCAAAAAGAAACTGATACCAGTTCCGTGGCTGAAGACCAGGATCGAGGGGGAGTTTATTTCAAAAGAAAACTGAGACCAGTTCCGTGGCTGAAGACCAGGATCGAGGCGAAGTTTATTTCAAAAGAAAGCTGAGACCAGTTTCGTGGCAGAAGACCAGGATCGAGGGGAAGTTTTACCTTTTTGATAAGTAACATTACTTAGCAAAAGAAGATGGACGAGCAATCGGCTACCATTCAGAACCACCATCAAAATTTTGAGTATTCTGATATTTAATCCTTTTGTACCCTTAATGTCCGAATATCTTCGCCATTCACACCTTCGGGTCCAAGAAGACTAAATAGGGGCATCTGTCATACCCCAAATTTTGACCACAAGATTTCCCATCATAATGTAAATCATCATCACAATATGGATGTACCTTCATGCCTCACCAATCCTCTCAAAGATTGTTGAGCACTCACTACAATCAAGAATTAGAGTTTTAAGCCCTCTCAAAGTACTCAGGCAAAGGATCAATCAAGAATTCACATGATCTTCAACTTGTATAACCTCTCAAGAATCTATAAAGAATCAAGAGGTCTCCCACATCAAGAATCAAGCACAAGGTTGCAACATTCCAAGTGAATCAAGCCTCAAGATCGTCAGTGTCACCAAATTAGGGTTTTGGTCGACTAAGGCCTCCAGATGAAAATTTTCATCTAGGCATAACATGATTCAAGAAGTTCAAAGGGACCTTATGAGTCCAATCATTAAGTCAAAATAGCCTCAGGGGATGTATTCATCAAAAATCAGGAATTAGGGTATCTTGACCTAATTCACCCCTAAGTTGACTTTTGGAGCAAGACATGAGCCAAGACCTAGGGAAGTGTTTTGAAGACCTCCAATTCATCATATTGATCCATTTACAAGGTTGGATTGATTCAAAGAACTTGGTTCATGAGTAATACAAAGATTCAAGTTCATCTGGGCCAATTAGGGTTTCTTGATAAAAAGTCAACTGTATCTTTGACTTTTGACCAAGACACGATCCCAAACCTTGGGACATGATTCAATATACTCTATAACACCTATGGAATCCATCCATTAGGTTTGAATTGGGTCAAGGACTTGATTGCATAGAGGATCACACAGTTTGAAATTCATCTGACAAAAAGTCAACTGTGCCAAAAAACCAAGTTTGACTTTTTGAATTTCTTGACAAACAAGGTTTCCCTAAGTAAAAAACAATGTTAATTCATGGTTTGGATCATCACCCATCTGTCATACCCCAAATTTTGACCACCAAGATTTCCCATCATTGTGAAGATCATCACCACAATATGGATATACCTTCATGTCTCATCAATCTCCTCAAAGATGGTTGAGCATTCACTACAATCAAGAATTAGGGTTTCCATCCCTCTCAGAGTACTTAGACAAAGGATCAATCAAGAAATGACATGATCTTCAACTTGTCTAACCTCTCAAACACCCATGAGAGATGAAGAGGACACCCACCTCATGAATCAAGCACAAAAGTTGCAACATTCCAAGTGGATCAAGCTTTGAGATCGCCAGTGTCACCAAATTAGGGTTTTGGTCGACCAAGGCCTCCAGATGGAAATTTTCATCTAGGCATGAGCCAATGCTTCAAAGCACAACCCAAAATGCTCCAAGGGACCTCATGGACCCAATCATCAAGTCAATTTAGCCTCAGGGGATGCATTCATAAAAAATCAGGAATTAGGGTTTCTTGACCTAATTCACCCCTAAGTTGACTTTTGATTCAATACATGAGCCAAGACCTCAAGACATGATTTGAGGGCCTCAAATACACTACATTGATCCATTTGCAACAATGGATTGATCTAAGAAGCTTGATTCACAAGTTTCAATTTCATCTGTACCAAAATTAGGGTTTTGAAGGAAAAGTCAACTGTGTCTTTGACTTTTGACCCAGACATGCTCCCAAACCTTGAGACAGGATTCAATACACCCTATAACACCTATGAAATCCATTAATTAGGTTTGATTTAGGTCAAGAACTTGATTTCACAAAGGATCGCACAGTTCGGATTTCATCCGACAAAAAGTCAATTGTGCACAAAATCAAATTTGACTTTTTGGAAAATTTTCACAAATATGGTTCCCCTAAGTCAAAAATAATGTTAATGTATGGTATTGATCATCACTCATTAAGAAAAATCAAGAAAAGTGAGGTTTCTTGCAAAAGGGGCAACCATGAGAAACCAAAAATTTTTTAAGTTATGGAACAAAAATGATTTTGTACCAACTTTGCAAGGTCATAACTCCTAAACCACAAGGCCTTTTTCTCCCATTCAAAGCTCAAATGAAAGTCCATCTGACATACTTTAAAAGTGTCAACTTCAAGAGATTCCAAATCCTCGTGGATTTTGAGTTATGGATTGATCAAAATGACAAAAATGAAGAAAATGACACTTTTCCAAAACTTAGTGAAAATCTGCCTAAGTTACCAGCCTTGGACATCAATGTTCATGAGGATTTTTCAGTTGGATTCAAATAGTTTCAAGACAAACTATGATCACACATGTATTGTATCATATGAGGGCTTTATAAAAAGCACAAGAGCCTCTCATAACTCAATCTGAGCAAGGAGATATGATCCCTTCAAAATCACCATTTCCAACTGTCTTGTACAAGGCAGAATTTGAAATTTTGCTCGATTTGGCAAAATTGGGCAACTCCAAGCCTTGTCATCCATTTGGACACATCAGAGGATAAAATCCAAGGGGAATGATCTGATCCCCAAGCCTCCCAAGTCCAAGAATCTACATATAGCACTACTACAAAACGCTAAAGCAACAACGCCAGGCTTAAAACGCATCCTTTTATGCCGTTGTAATAGGTTAAAATTTTCTCGCCCATGTAAAAGCTGAGTCATTTCATGACGGTTGAATGAAACCACCGTAGTAATAAATAAAATGTATCTAGCTTCAATTCCCTGCAACTACATTTTTTTCATTTTTTAGAGTACATTTAGCGTGTGATAATTAAGTCCATTATTTTAAAAATAAATTGTAAATTATTTTACAACGGTTAAGATGAACAACCGTAGTAATAAATGAAATGTAACAAGCTTCAATTCCCTGCAACACATTTTTTCCTTTTTTTAGGATACATTTAGCGTGTGTCACTTAAGATTCCACGACGGTTTGTTTCTCCAACCGAGATTAAAAGGTTTACTGATAAATTAAAATAAAACTTATTATGTATTTCTTTCATAAGACGCCCTAATCGAACAAGTGAGCCAGAGACGCCCTAACCTTTACCCTCTTCATATCCATTCATTTGGAGCTCAAATATTGCTCAAATAAGGTACTCTTCAACATCTTCATTCCTTTTTTCTTGGTTTATGCTCAAATATTGACTGTCTTCATCATTCATTTGCTTCTTCAGCTTCGAAGTAAGGTTCTCTTCAACATCTTCATTCCTTTTTTCTTGGTTTATGCTCAAATATTGACCGTCTTCATCATTCATGTGCTTCTTCAGCTTCGAAGTAAGGTTCTCTTCAACATCTTCATTCCTTTTTTCTTTGTTCATATTGTATATGCTCAAGTCAGAATGAGATGTTTCATATGCTTTACGTTTAGTATGAGAGTACATCTTCATTGATTTTTCTTTGTTCATATTGTATATGCATATGCTTGAGTTTTTGGATTAGATTTTGATGTGTCATTCACATTATTATACATGTATAAATTTCAGAAGTTGTAATGGATCGTAGTTGGATGAAAGCCAATAGATTAGATCCGGTTTATGAGAACGGAGTTTGTGAATTCCTTGAATACGCTGATAAACATCTTCCTGGCAGTGATGGTATCTTTTATTGTCCTTGTGTTGTTTGTGCTAATATCAAAAAGGGTACAAAGAAAGAAATACACAATCACCTTTGTTGTGATGGTATATGTCAAAATTATATAATATGGACGTGGAATGATGAGGTGGATAATAAGGAAAGTCGGGCGTCACAAAGTCAAAGAGTGGAGGAAGATGAATATATGGAAGATCACCTAGAGGATATGTTCTGTGATATTGGGGAATCTTCTTTTATGAATGCTCATATTTATGATAATTTATGTCGTGATAAAGACACCCCTTTATATAAGGGATGCACAGAGTTCACACGATTGTCGGCGGTGTTAAAGTTGTTTAATATGAAGGCAAAAAATGGATGGTCAGATAAAAGTTTCACGGAATTACTTGAATTGCTACAGTAAATGTTACCAGAAGATAACAAATTGTCGGATCGTTGCTATGAGGCCAAGAAGATATTGTGTCCACTGGGTCTGGAGTATATCAAGATACATGCTTTCCCTAATGATTGCATATTATACCGGAAAGAGTATGAAGACTTGTTTCAATGTCCGAAATGTGGTGTGTTGCATTACAAGCTGAAGGCTAGCAATGGTGATGACAATTATCACTATGACAATGTTAGTAAGAAGCATCCTCCTGCTAAAGTGTTATGGTACTTGCCAATACTTTCACGATTAAAGAGACTTTTTGCTAATTCAAATGACGCAAAGAATCTTAGATGGCATCCAGATGAAAGGATTCGTGATGGAAACATTTGCCATGTAGCTGATTCTTTGCAATGGAAGAAAATTGATTCGTTGTTTCCGGATTTTGGAGTCGAGCCAAGAAATCTTAGGTTGGGCTTGCCACCGATGGAATGAACCCCTTTGGTAATATGAGCACTAATCATACTTCATGGCCTGTTCTTCTCACTATTTACAACCTATCTCCTTGGTTGTGCATGAAGCGCAAGTATATACTGTTAAGTATGATGATTTCTGGACCACGACAACCTGGTAACGACATAGATGTTTATCTTAGTCCATTAATTGATGATTTACGACTCTTGTGGGATGAAGGCGTTGAAGTTGATGATGTATATTCTGGGGAAAAGTTTTATATGCGTGCAATGTTATTTTGCACAATTAACGACTTTCCGGCTTACGGTAACTTGGCGGGATACAGTGTCAAAGGACATAAAGTGTGTCCTATATGTGAAGATGATACTTGTTATCACCAACTTGAGTTTGGAAAAAAGACCGTTTACCTTGGGCATCGAAAATTTCTAAAACCGGGTCATCCTTATCGTAGATTGGGAAAGGTTTTTAATGGAGAGCAAGAGTTTGGTGAGGCTCCTAAACCTTTAACCGGGGATGAAGTTTATCAATGGCAGGAGTACATTAATGTTGTCCTTGGGAAGAGAGAAAAAGAAAAAGGTGGGAGGAGAGACAAAGAAAAAGGTGGGACTAGAGGAAAAGAAAAAGGGGCAGTTGCGAAAAATATATGGAAAAAGAGGTCCATCTTCTTTGATCTTCCATATTGGTCAACTCTTGATGTTAGACATTGTCTTGATGTGATGCACGTGGAGAAAAATGTGTGTGATAGTTTGACTGGCACACTTCTAAACATTCCGGGAAAGACTAAAGATAGTAAGACTTCCCGTCTTGATATGGAGAAGATGGGTATACGAAAACAGTTGGCTCCAATAGAGAAAGGAAAAAGAACTTATCTGCCTCCAGCATATCACACTCTATCTAAAAAGGAAAAGAAGATGTTATGTGAGTGTTTGCAAGGTATTAAAGTTCCGCAAGGTTACTCATCAAACATCAAGAAACTTGTATCAATGAAAGATCTCAAGTTAATTGGTTTAAAATCTCATGATTTTCATGAATTGATGCAACAACTTCTACCAGTGGCTATCCGTGGGATCCTTCCCAAAATGTGAGAGTAACTATAACGAGATTGTGTTTATTCTTCAATGCCATATGTAATAAAGTTCTTGATTTCAAAAAATTGGATAAATTATAAGATGAGGCTGCCATAATCTTGTGTCAATTGGAGATGTATTTTCCGCCATCATTTTTTGACATTATGGTTCACTTACTTGTTCATCTCGTAAGAGAAATCAAAATTTGTGGTCCAGTTTATTTAAGGTGGATGTATCCAATAGAGCGATATATGAAGATCTTTAAAGGACATATGAAGAATCATCACCGATCGGAAGCTTCGATTGTTGAAAGGTACATCACAGAAGAAGCTGTTGAGTCTTTTACAAACTATTTGTCGGATGCAGATTCTATAGGAATTCCAAAGTCTCGTCATGCTGACACATACGGAAGAGGTATTCAAGGTCTAAATGTTAGGTCAATGGCTCGGGATGTAGTTATTCAATCACATTTCTATATATTGAATAATATAGATGAGGTTCAACCTTTCATAGATACTCACAAAATACTTATGAAGAAAAAATATCCCCGAATGAATGACAAGTTGTTGTTGATAGAGCATAACAATAGATTCATGGATTGGTTTAATAAAAGTGTATCTAATGATCCTAGTGCATCCGAGATACTTAGATGGTTGTCGTACGGGCCAAAATTTTGTGTCATTACCTAGAGTGCATACGACATTGGTCATTATAACTTTTATACAAAATCAAAAGATGATCATAGTACAATGCAAAATAGTGGGGTTATGGTTGAAGCCGAATTGATGTATTTCTCTAGGTCGAAAGATAAGAATCTGGTATTGGCAACTACCGCATTTTATGGTGTCATTGATGAGATTTGGGAGATTGATTATGTTATTTTCAAAATGGATTTATTTAAATGCAAGTGGGTTCCCAATAATAGTAATGGTGTAGACATTGATGACTTAGGATTCACCCGGGCCGACCTTGGCAAGCCATCTTTTAATACAGAACCATTCATCATGGCTTCTCAAGCAAAACAAGTTTTCTATGTTTTCGATCCATCGGAAAAATTGGGGAAATGGTCAATCGTTCTCCAAGGAAAATACATTCCTCTTAGTGATGAAAGTCTTGATATTCCGTCCACACCTTCTTACACAACACAAGTTCCTACCTCATATGATGAAGTTGATGGAGATGCCGTGCATGCTATACGACTCGATCATAAAGAAGGCATATGGGAAAATTAACAAGTACGTAATTTATTATTTATTCATAATATATTAATTGTATGTTATAGTTTAGAAGTATTTTTACTAAAAAGTATAATTATTTGAAATCACAGGTACACCAGGCCAGGAGACAAGACACCAGGCCAGGAGACAAGACACCAGGCCAGGAGACAAGACACCAAGAGGCAAGATACCAATACACCAAGTTACAATTATGTGAAGTTATGTAATGTGTGTAAACTGTAATATGGTATATATGATATTTTATTTATGTAGGTTGTTTGTTCTGATAAACTGTAATCTGGTATATGTGATGTTATGAATATGATACGATTAATATTATTATGAAAACTGTATCACAAAATGTGAATTGTATTTTTCTACTGTGCTGAGATATGGAGAACAATAATACAGGTAAAAAAATGGGATTAATTATAAAAGCAGGATGTTATTTGTTAATTTTACAGAAACTTTAACGACGGTTATATTTCCTAACCGTTATAATATCTGGCGCGCTGTCCAGCAAAAAATAAATATCAAAACTGTGCTGCTGAGAATCGAACCGAGGACAATTATATTTATTACAACGGTGTAATGTAAAATCGTTGTGATAGTTAGCGCGCTTTCCTGTTTATTACAACACATACAAGGCCGTCATTGTAATTATCATATATACAACAACAATCTACATAACAACTCCCTCGCCCGCGTCATTATATGTCATTCCCAACCGTTGTTAAATGGGTTTTTCGTAGTAGTGTAGCCATAACAAGCCTAAAAAGGCTAAAAAGTGCAAAAGACTCCAATTTTGTTTCCAAGCATTCAATGGATGCATCAAGGTGGCATGGACTGAGACTTTCCTAACTGAATGAGTCAAGATTCATCTCTGAATCAAAGGACCATAGGCCTGTTCCCAAACCTCAAGTCAATGGCTATAGGAGACTAAAGATTCCCTTGGATCAACATTGGCCAAAGGCCTGTACCATCTGCCACTCACTATTGCTTGCAAAACAAACTTTCTCTACTATAAATAGAGCTCATTTGTGCTCAGTTTAAGTACACCAAAGCACTACAACTGATGCTTTCCTCAAAATCTCTCTTTAGGCCAAAATGCCTTCTTTTGCAAGTCATCTATGAGTTTTTGAGTTAGAGAGCAATTCCACCATAGCTCATGATCCAAACACATTCAATATATCATATCTAAGCTGTCCAAACACTCACCTTTAATCTGAAACACCAAAATCAGAAAGTCAACCTCCAAAACCTCAAAATTTGAATTTTCTGCATTTTTCAAGCCATGTCTTGATTCAGTCACTTCCAAAACCAAACCAGGCCTTAAACACACTCCAAATATCATCTTCAAACTGTCCCAATTGGTTTCCCTCATTTGGAACACCATTTGAGAGAGTTACTATCTTGGTCACTTTTGCCCCTTTTGCAAGAAAGAGCCAATTCTTGTTCCCGAGGATTCCAGCTGGTTTTGATCATCCTAAAAGCTTCTAAGGGATCAATCAAGAGTGTCCAAAGCATTGAATTACTTATGGCACAAGGAATTTGACAGATAGCACAAGGAGCTTCAAGAGGTAAGTGCATCACAACTTGAACTCTCTAAATCATGCATTGCTTTGATGTCCATTGATCATGGACATCTCATACATATCATATGTGTTGTGTTTGAACCAATTTATCATGCTATTATTGCCTGTACCATGAGATAGCATATAACATGCATAATTTGGCCTATTTTGAAATCACTATCAGATTTTAAAATGGAAACATTTTCTGAAAATTCCAAGGGCACCATTGGATTCCTCATGAAATTCTAGGCAGGATACACCTAAATTTTGTCCCAATCCATGGAGAAATGAGAAAGTTAGAGCCTTCATGAAAGAGGCCTAAAATCAGGCTTTGCCTTGGGCAAAGGCCAGGCCATGACGCCTTGGCCAGGCCTAGAAACAAGGCACCCTCATATACACATGGGGTGGTTTTGATACACGGATGTATCACCACCCCAGTGGTAGCGCGCATATGTGTTTAGCCAAAAGGTCGTGGGTTCAAGACCCACCCAGACCATTTTTCCATTTTTTGCTATTTTGCTATTTTTGACATATTTTATGGTTTTTGTTAATTAATTCCAAAATTAATTTCTCCCTCAATTTTAATCATTTTTTATTGGTTCTTTTTTTGAAAATTCCCAAAAATGTTAAAATATTTTATTCCACAAAAATATTATTTATTTCATATATTTAGTATTTTTGTAAAGAATTATGTTTTATTTGTTTTTTAAACATTTAAAAATATTTCTTTCTCTTGATTTTACAAATTCAAATGATTTTCAAACCATTCCATATATGAAGTTTGATTTTTCAAACATTAATCCAAGATCACAACTTATTTTTCACACATGTTTGATATTTTTTATCATTTTAATTGAATTTTTATTTAATTAAAATACATTTAAAAATCAAATTAGGGTTTTGATTATATTCACCCTCACAAATCTTTTTCAAAACACCTTTGGGCCTCTCCTTGAGTTATAAGACCCATCCCTTTGTACAGAAAACCTTTTTGGGCCTCAGTCATTGTATAAGCCCCAGTACAATTTTCAAAACAACGATGCGATCACTGTTATTTCTGGGTCTCTCCTTGAGTATAAGCCCCAATCTTCTTTTCCAATACAACTTTCCCTTTTGATTTAGGTTCAAATTCATAGTTGTTATCAAAACTTTCTTTAAATTCTTGAACAACTAACCATATAGTTGTTACAATGGAAGATTGCTCGCCTGTAAGTTTTAAACAACTTTCTTTTACATACTTATATATATATATATATATATTTGTTTGTGCTGGAAGCTTGCTCACCTGTAAGTCCTCCTACCCTCTTTTACATACAGTATATATTCCATCTGTATATACCTGTATATTATCTGCTTAGAGTTTTCCCCGACAATTAGGTCTAGAACTAGATAATGCCAGTGGTCACTCTTTCAACAGTCAAAACTAGTTCCCTATAGGAATTCCAGATACAGTCTTGCCTCCTCTTGGGCTTATATAATATGGAACAAAGAGAAATGCATTATTCCCGGTGAAACTTTTCTCAGACTGTCACTATTAGAAATTATCAAAGAAATTCATTTCCCCTAGAGAGGATTAATTCCCGGTGAAATCTCTCGTGAATTTCTTCAAACCCTAGAGCTATTCACTAAAGAAAAGATTATTCCCAGTGAAACTTTTCTTGAACTCTTCTTAAGTTTGGACCCACAGGCTTCCTATAAGCATCATCGCCTCCTCTTGGGCTTTGTACAAGGACCCTTCGGCTTCTTAGAAGTTCTCATGCCTTCTCTTGGGCTTAATACAAGGTCCCTAAAGACCTCTTAAAGGTATAATATAGAACCTAGTCATCCTTTGCTAGAGCAGTCTTTCCGAAGAGTCAAAATCTCAGACCAATTTTAGGGTTGACACTCATCCCTTAAAACACCAGCCTCCTCTTGGGCACCATACAAAGATAAACTCTTCCATGCCAGTAGACTTGGACAGTCTAAATCTCCTCTTGGATCTCAAAGACATTCTCAAGTTCCCTACAAACGCAGGAGAAACCCTGGTCATTTAACCAATCTCCTGTAGAGTTGAAACCCTCACAGGATCTAAAACTCAGTCTTTTATCCTAAATTTCCCCAGCTAGGGTCAGCTTATCATCAGTATAAGACTATCCCAAATCAGAATCTCAAGGCATCTGATACCTCAACTCTTCTATAACCCTCAGCAAGAGTTAATTCCCCATTTTGGACCAGCCTCTGGATCTTAATAATCCTCAATAGAATCCAGCCTCCTCTTAGGCTTTGTATAATGACTTTCCTCAGTAGAGTTAGCTTCAAAAACACTCTCTTGTTGAGTCCATCACCTTTTCAGCACTCTATTGTTGAGCCAATCACTTTTTATCACTCTCTTGTTGAGTCAATCACCTTTCCACACTCTCTTGATGAGTCAATGGTACAAAACAAAAACACTCTCTTGTTGAGTCAACCTTTTTAGCCTCAATCTTGGGCTTTGTACAAGACAGATAAAAACACTCTCTAGTTGAGTCAATCATTCTTTTTTCAACCTCAATCTTGGGCTTTGTACAAGACACATATAAATCTCCCTAAGCAGAGTCAATCCTGTTTTTAGCCTCAATCTTGGGCTTTATACAAAACCAACCATACTCTCCAGCAGAGTCAATCTTCTTTCAGCGTCAATCTTGGGATTTGTACAAGACACCTAAAATATCCACAGCTGAGTCAGTCAAATTTCATTTCAGCCTCAATCTTGGGCTTTGTACAAGACAGATAAAACCTCTTACCAATAGAGTCAGTTTCATTTTCTTTGCCTCAACCTTGGGATTTGTACAAGACATATACACATATTCCCCGGTGGAGTCAAAATTCTTCTTTAGCCTCAATCTTGAGCTTTGTACAAGTCAAACAAAATATTTCCTCGGAAAAGTAAACTTTTAGCCTTCTCTTAGGCTTTGTATAATGAATCCCCAAAAGATTCAAATCTCTATTAGCCTTAATGTTGGGCTTTGTACAAGACAGATAAGCATTCTCTTATTGAGTAAGACTTTTCCAGCCTCCTCTTAGGCTTTGTATAAGGACTTCCCCAGTGGAGTCAATCAATCTCTTAGCTTCAACCTTGGGCTTTGATCAAGGCACACAAAAATCAACATCCCCTCAGAGGAAATCAAAAATCTCTCTGTAGGAAGACATTTCTCTGTGTTATCACACATCAAATCAGACATTCAAAACAAACCCTAATCCCAGATAACTGCTATAAGTGGCACACTTGTTGATTAAGAAATCCAAGCTGTCGTCCATCTTTTATCCTGGAAAATCCTCTCCTTTCATCTAATTGCTGTAAGTGGCAAGCCTCTGGATTATTTACATCCACGCCACTGTCCCCCTCTTAGAATGAAAGATTCCTAAGGAAAAATGGCATTGCTCAAACACTGAATTAAAGTTTTCTCCTTCAGGACAAAACCCCTATAAAGGAAATTATGGCATTGGTGGATACACATATCCCAGTTAAAGTAATCCTCCTTTATAAATCAGTCACCCAACAGTTGTGATAAATAGACGAGATATCTCCTTTAGAGATGACAAATTCTCTCTCAATCAAACTTTTAGCTCCAATCGTGGGCTTTGAACAAGACACAAATAACCTTTAGCTTCAATCTTGGGCTTTGAACAAGACACTAAAACATCATCTTTTTCCTCCTATAGAATAAGAGGAACTACGATTGCTCTGATTTCCCTGTTTTCTTTAACGGGAATACGTAGGTATAAGATTGCGAAATCTTAGCGAGCACACTAAACAAAAACCTTAGGTCCAGTACCTTCACTCATCAAAAACCTTGGAAAACCCGAAATTAAACAAAACCCCTCTCTCAAAAACACTCCCAAAGGAGAAACTTTCCCAACCCACAACAAATAAACACCAGTAAGTAGAAAGCAGTAAGGAAAATTGCTAACAACCTGTGGATAACCACATATAGGATGGGTAATTGACAACTCCCCATTGTATAACCTAACCCCGAACTCCCCGAATCTCTTTAAGCATTTGCTCAGTTAAACATTTGCGTGCAAGGTTAGTTTTAGATTGCTTCCCTTTCCTTTCCAGCTTCATAAGATAAATAAGAAATCATAAAGTAGCACCCCACTCCTACCATTGTGGTGAGGAACCCATGGCGATAAGGTGGTCGCGTCACCGACAAAAATTGCACGCTACAGGAAAATGGCGACTCTACTGGGGAGTCATTTTATCTGTCTAGGACTAGGATTAGAATTCCTAAGAGGCCTAGGTTGTTAGAAATTTTCTACATACTATATATATACTGCTTTTCGTACTTGATATCCGTGTTTATTTTTCTATCAATGGGAATGTGAGTGGTGTCGCATGTGGAAAGTATGAGAGAACCCTAAGATAGGTGATGGCATAGACGGGTGGTCTTACAGGGAGTGATTACCGAATAAGCGATCCTGGTAGGCCATCAAATCAGGCGAGGGCCCGTGTGGATACTATGTTGAACGACTAACATCATGAAAATAGACGTTATCCCAGTGCGGCACCCGTGACCCTGAGGATTTAGTAGACATTAACCATATGGCCATTTGGTAGTGTGGTAACTATCGGAAATAGTTGATACGCGATATTACACCCAAATTGAGATTACCCTAGGATGTTACAGCTCGCTCGGGTGAACCAGCTTGCTGTTGTTATCCCAAGGGGGTCAATGATTTTGGGAACCTTTAACCCGTTCTACAGGTACAAAAATTGACCAGAATATAACCTTTATGGATGGGTAGAGCCATGACTACATGCTCGTGACGTTGAACCCTTGAACCCATGTTTTTTCAATGTTTTTGTGTGCTGAATTCATGCATTCATTTAAAAAACTCTTAAACAAAGAAAACATTTTCTCCTTTCTCTTTCTCTTTCTTTTTCAAAATAAACTAAAACAATAATTGAAAATATCAGAAAGAAAGATTATGTTATGGATTTTGGTAGAAGAAAGACACACAAGTTCACCTTCAAGGCTCCAATACTAGGGGATTTAAGAAGGCTTACAAGGATGATTACCAACCCTGATGCTTTCAGAGCTAAGCATGGAGGAGTGATGCATCTGTTAAGGGTCCACGTAGTTGAAGGAATACTGTCTACGTTAATTCAATTTTATGATCAGGTTTATCATTGTCATTCTCAGATTATCAACTGGCACCAACACTAGAGGAGTACTCTCACTTGACTGATTTACCCATCACTGACCAAGCTCCCTTTTCTGAACTGGAAGAAATTCCAAAAGAACAAACCATTGCAAGAGCAATTTATTTGGACGAGTCAGAAGTCAGGACTCACATGACCACTAAGGAAGGAATCCAGGGTTTACCAGCTAAATTCCTGACAGAGAAAGCTCTATACTTTGCCAGTATAGGAAACATAACTGCTTTCAAAGATATCTTTGTTCTACTCACATATCAGTTATTCCTCTTTCCCAACATCGATAACTTCGTCGATACCAATGCCATCAAGATATTTTTGATTGGAAACCCCGTACCAACTCTGCTCGCAAATGCTTATCATTCTGTACACTTAAGGAATTTGTACAGCGGAGGAATGATCACATGCTATGTACCTGTGCTTTACAAATGGTTCACTTCCCATTTACCTAAGTCTGCTGCTTTTTGGGACCGTAAGAGTACTCTACGTTGGTCACAGAGAATCATGTCTCTTACCAACTCTGACATAGATTGGTATAATATGATTTATGAGGGGATATAGATCATCGACAAATGTGGAAATTTCCCCAATGTACCCGTCATAGGAACTAAAGGAGGAATCAACTATCATCCAATTTTAGTTTGCCGTCAACTCGGATACCCGATGAGGAATATCCCATACAATGTTCATCTGGAAGGTCTTTTCTTCAAAGAAGGAGAAAATGAAAGAGCACTAAAGAAGGAAATAATGCATGGCTGGCAACATGTTCACAAGAAAGGAAGAGAGTCTCTAGGAAGACCAGATTGTATCTCCGTGGAACCTTATCTCCACTGGGTACAAACTAGAGCTCTCAAGCTGAGGATGCCTTACCCTCGTCAAGAAGTTCTTCCGTTAAAGGAATCTGTCCTTTATTTTATGTCTGATACGGAAAAACTCCAGGTCGCTCTCAACAAAGTTCAACGGGAGAAAAGTTCTTGGAAAAACAAGTACTGAATCCTCAATGTGGAGTGCACCAAAATCCAGCAACTGTTAAAAGAAAAGGATGCTCTGATTAGGATATTAGAGCAACATGTTGTAGAAAGTCAAGAAGACTGAAGAAATCTGCTCGCTTCTTTTACTTGGCAAAGGACTGATGACCCGACAACGGCTGAAGAGCCCCGGTCAAAGAAAAGGAAAATACCAAAACCAGCATCTGGGTTCTCTTCAGAGATGACTCAGGATCCATGAACTTAGACATTTCCTTTTACAGCACTTTGTAAAATACTATATTTTCCCTTTCTGCAATCTTTCAAATTCAATAAAACAGGGTCTCCACCCTCCACTGTATGATATTTGCAATTTATTTGTTGAAGTTTCTTTTTGATTAAAAAACAAAAAAACATATATCATTGCATATCATTCATCATTCTCATATAACGCGTTCTTCTTATCTTCAAATCTCACGTATGTGTCACGATTCTAGAGGCAAACTGTCTCATTCGTATAATACTTGGGCCAATCGACAAAAGAAATAGTATGATCTCGAGGAAGAAAACAGAGAGCTGAGAGAAGAAGTCGACGCTCTGAAGGAAGATCTGAAAAAATTTCACAATGACATACAATCCCTGGCAGTAGCTCAGAGGCAACAACAAAGGACTGTGATCTCGGAGATCACATCTACGCACGTAGTGGAGACATATGATCCTCGGTACAACATGCCTAAAGATTGCCCCTAGGGCATGCCTATCAACTTCATCCCTGAAGGATATATCCCTTCGGTCACTGAAGACCCAAAAACTGCAGCAGGTACCACTGTGCCTGAAGGTTACAAACTTCGGGAAAGCGAAGATGCGAGAGTGATGACAGCAACACCTGAAGGTTATAAACTTCGAGGCATAGAAGCACCAAGAGTCGCCGCTGTAATGACTATACCACAACAGGTGGTACACACTGTCCCGGAAGGATAGATTCCACAAATAACATCTGGTGGAAACGAAAACATGTACGAAAGAATAAATGAGTTCCATGAGCAATTCCTGGAAATGCAGAAGGAACTGCACGCCATTCGCGGTCAGGATTTATTTGGAAAGGACGTCGTAGATCTTTGTCTAGTCCCTAACGTGAAAATACCGCACAAATTCAAGGTGCCTGACTTTGAAAAATACAAGGGAAACTCTTGCCCTCAAAGTCATTTGGTGATGTATGCTCGAAAGATGTCAACTCAGATAGAAAATCAATAGCTACTGATCCATTATTTCCAAGACAGTTTAACTGGTGCCGCACTCAAATGGTACATGGGTTTAAACCGCACCAAGATCAACACTTTCAGAGATCTTGGCGCAGCTTTTGTTTAGCAGTATAAGTATAACCTGGACATGGCACCAGACAGAGATCTACTCAGAGCAATGTCGCAAAAGGACAAGGAAAATTTTAAGGAATATGCTCAGAGATGGCGTGAAATTGCCGCCCAGATCTGTCCCCCTCTTGAGGAAAAGGAGATGACAAAGATCTTTTTGAAAACCTTAAGCTCATTCTGTCGTACCCTAAATTTTGACCCGTTTTATATGATTTTTAGTGCCACTTTATTTCGAATAAGTAAAACGGCACAATTGGTAAAAAGAAGGGTATAAGGGCTATAAGTGTGAGAGGTTGTGAGTTCAAATCCCACCTTCCTCACTTTTATTGTTTTATTTGTTTTTTCTTTATTACTAACTTTTTCTATTTTATTTTTAATAAATAAAATCTTAAAAATATCATTTTTTAATATTTAATTTTTAATTTTCGTATTTTTATTTAATGCATTTTTAAAAAATATGATTTTTTCATTAAAATCATTATTTTATGAAAAAATCTCAAAAAATCATAAAAAAAAAATCAAATCTTTTTTCATTATCATTAATAAACTCTTTTTTCTCTCTTTATTATTATTTAAATTAATTCTTTATTTATTTAAATTCACCAAGGCATGAATCCATCCAGATTCATTGGCTTGGGCTCTAAGAAATAAATAAAATCAGGTCCAATTAAATCTTTCCTAAACTGATAAATCACATTCAATTTTCTTGACCTAATTTTATCTATAAATTGAGCTTGATTTCCACATTATTTCTCATCCACAATTCATAGAAATACTATCCAAAAGTTGTTGTTCCTCACGTTGAAGAACATCAACACCTAACCCTTACTAACGATTCCTCACCATGAAATGCTTCATCACCTATTTTTCACGTTAAAACTCCTTTGCAGCTCTGCCATACTCACATCTTCATCGCACTCTCTCTCCGACGCCACCGGTTCAGGCCACCATTTACCTTCCCTCGCGATTGATTAAACCCCATGATTTGCTAAGTTTTGTTTGGTTTTTGTTTTAATTTACAGAGTACTATATGTTTGGATGCATTCTGATTGGAGAATGAAGAAGAAGCTTGATGTGTGAGAAAGGGAAACAAGGATGATGAATTTCGATGAGAGAGAATAAACCAAGAAGAAAAGTATTTGTTTTTGCTTCGGTCACTGCGTGAAAATAAAGGTATGTTTGGGGGTTTATTTAAATTTAACATAAAATTTATTGATTTGTTTCTAGCCTTCCTATATTATGTAAAAGAATAAGAAAAGGACGCTGCAACTGACATCCACGTTTTCACCTTAATTTTATTTATTTATTTATATTTATTTATTATTTAAATTCTTATTCAATTGAATCTCTTTTTAGATTAATGGTACCGTGAAAAAATGTCAATAATAAGGGGATCTATTTTTTAAATAGAAAAATACAAAAATTATTAAGTTTTATTAGGATTTTAGTCATTTTTTATTAATTTTAGTTAATTAATAACATACCAAAAACAATAAAGAAAGAACAAAAATCTACCATTTTCATCTCATTAGAGCATATAATTTTGGGGTTTAATTTAATTTATCATATTTATTTAGTTAGTTTTTGTAAAAACAAAACAGCTAGTAATTCTTTCATTCTTACCCAAACTTTAATAAAATCAACAAAAATTACTTCTCATTTAATTTGGGTCCATTGGGCTTTGTTTTACTTAATTAGACTTAACATTAATAGATTATTTTATTTATTAAATATTAAAAATCCCAAAAAATAACAAAAGATTAATTAAGTAGGATTAATTAGTATAGGAATAGGGTTAGATTCTAGATAAAACTTAGGGTTAATTATTCTAAATTAGACATAATTATATTTGGGTTAATATATTTTTAATTTTCTTATTTCATTTAGTTACTTAGGGATAATTTGTTTAACTAATTTTTTATAATTAATTAATTAGGCTCAGATTAATTTACAAAATCAACCTAAGGTTTTGTGTGATCGGGTTCAATTAATATAATATTTTTTAACTGGGGTTAATTCTTTTAATTAGGGTTTAATTCATATAATTGGGATTGTGTTTCTAACTTAATATTAATTTGGGGTTTTATTTAATTAATTAATTTGGGATTTTTATTATTAAATTTAGATTATTTATAATTTTGGGGTTTATATCACTTATTTTATACTTAAAAAAATGGAGGTTTATGATCTTGGACTCATAAAAATAAATAAAAGGATTAAGGGATAAAGCTCTTGGTCCGAGAGCCTAAATAAAGGATGGGATTAGGGATAGCACTCTTGATATCCGAGAGTATAAATAAAAGGATTAAGGGATAAAGCTCTTGGTCCGAGAGCCTAAATAAGGGATAGGGGATAAGGATTTAGGGATAGCACTCTTGATATCCGAGAGTATAAATAAAAGGATTAAGGGATAAAACTCTTCCTCCGAGAGTCTAAATAATGGATAGGGATTTAAGGGATTTAAGGGATAGAACTCCTCATCTAGGAGTATAAACACTAGATTTAAGGGATAGAACTCTTTATCCAAGAGTATAAATAATGGATTGGGTTTTGGATTAGGAATGGGTTTGGGTTTTAGGGTTAGGTTTTAGGATTAGGAATGGGAATAGGATTAGGGGGTAGGAATAGGGGAGGTGAACTACGGTTACTCTGATCCTTCAAATTGAGGGTACGTAGGCATAGGGTTGCAAACCAACCCTAGCGAGTATAATTAATAAAAAACTCAGGTTTTCCTATAACTTAGACAAACAAATATACCCTAAATTCAAAGGTGGATCCCATTGAGTACAATGGAAGTGAGGGGTGCCTAACACCTTCCCTTCACTTAACCGACTCCCGAACCGTAGAAATCTCTACCTTAGGATAAGGATATTTAGGTTTATCATTATTTTCCTTTAAAAAATATGGTGGCGACTCGAATAATTTTTGCTGGCTGCGACAGCTGGCGACTCTGTTGGGGACTCCTTCCTAGCGAGAGTCAATCCTAGCCTTAGGATTTAGGGATTTGTTTGTCTTGGATGTTATTTTGGTTATTTATTTTTATTTCATATATTTATTTATTTAACATTTTGTTTTTTGTATTATCATGCAAGGGATTGGGACATAAAAAAAGGAGTGAAGATAAAACCCAAAGCTTGGAGGATAACCCTAGAACCTAAAGGGGAACGGAAATGTTTTTGCGGGGGACGCAACGTCCCCTAAAATGCATTGATGCCACACTCAGAGTAGATCCTTCCAAAGTCGTCCTCACGAAAGGGCTAGCCCCTGACGTAGTGGAATGATTTGGATGTGGTCTGTGACTCTGAGAACCTTTAACCTACCCCACACCAATCTATGGAGACCCTATGTATTCAACCCTCAAGGGCTGTTACTAGGCTCCTACCCCAAATGAGACTTATCCCGAAGGATTACCGTAGGAAGGCTTGCTTCTTCTCATGGTAAAATAAGGGTATAGTCTGAACATGTTGGGGTCGTTATGCTGTCCAAATTTTCATAACCTACATGTGAGGGATTGGGTAGATAAGCTTTAGATCTAAACCTATTATAGGGAGCCTACCTAGTTAGGGTCATGCTTCCATTTTCACCTTACCCTAACCAAGTAAAAAACAAAAAAAAATCAAAGTGTCCATGTCATCATGCATTTAAAAACTTTTTTTTGCATATATACATTTTTGTGGGGAATTTCAAGATGCATCGTAGGAATATGGGAAAGATGGATTCAAGCAAAAGGGTTACCCTACGCATTAGAGTGCTAAGTGTTGATTTACAAAGTCTCAAGGACCTTTGAGACTTAAGGCCAAATCTGCTCAAAGGATGTTTACACCCAAGTATGGAAGGATCCTCGATCTCTTAGGGATCCCTACGAAGGTAGAGGCCATAATTGCTTTTGCACAACTTTATGATCCGTCTCTATGTGACTTCCTCTTCAAGGATTTTCAACTAGCTCTTACGCTATACTTGGATTTACAAGGAGGAAAAAACTTACAAGGGGCATGGGGGCAAAAAAGGAAAAAATAGCAAAAAATAATAATCAAAAGGAAAAAGAAGGGTCAAGCCTAAGGACTTAGCTGTACCGATTCAAGACCTATTGTCTCTCCACAAGGAGGATAGGAAATGCAAGGGTACTTGGAGGAGTTTAAGAAGGCATTGGGGGCATCCACTTAGTTTACTCCTTCTTAAGTTCAGGAGCTTCCATCTTGGGATTATTGTTTTGGGTTGTTCCCGAGAAATTACTGTTATAAGGTATTTTGGATTTGGGATTGGCTAATGGATTTGGATTTGATATTCTATGTGTATGGGTTTCATCCTTTGGATATATTCATCTATGACTACAAGGGATCTTGGAATTCCCCCCAAATAAAAATTTTAAATTTATTTAGCATACATCATGCATTCAATATAAGGAAAAAAAAGTCATTTTCTTTTCGTCTCAGGCATAACAATCTGACTTCCCGATCTCGCACTCGAGCGTACCAAAGGAAAGCTATGGATCAGATGGAGAAGGATATGGTTACTCTAAGAGGAGAAATGGATACTGTCAAGGTGAACGTGGAAGAAATGAAAAGCCAGATTGATCAACTGACACTTGCCGTCCAGAATTTGATAGCCAGAAGAACCAATTCAAGCCATCAAAGGAAGGTTCCTACTCCTACCTCCCATGTTGAAGACAATAACCCCCTACTAGGGTTTGTCCGTGATCTAGAACGTGGGGAGACTGAAACTACTAAGCACAAAACTGTTGACCAACCTCTCGAGGGAACCGTCTCTCCACCTATTTCCAATGGGGCACCTCATACTATTTACAGACCTACCCCGCGTGAGAACTACACATACGAGGGTGAAAATCCGAGACAAGTGGCCCTCGAAAATAAAGGAACCACTGTTAGGGAAAGGAGAAGGATTGATGATAAGTACAAAGCACTTGAGGAAAGGCTAAAGGTCGTGGAGGGACTCAATGTTCTTGGAGTGGATGCCTTGGAAATGTGTCTGGTGCCCGATGTGGTCATACCTCCTAAGTTTAAGGCACCTAACTTCGAGATGTATAAAGGGGTTAGTTGTCCCAAAAATCACATCCGGATGTTTTCCCGAAATATGGGGGCTCATGCTAAAAATGAAAAGTTGATGATGCATGTTTTCCAAGACAGCCTTAGTGGGGCATCCTTGGATTGGTACATGCAATTGGAAAGGACTTACATCAAGAACTGGGAGGATCTGGCAAGTGCCTTTATAAGGCAATACCAATATAATGTAGACATGGCCCCTGATCGCATACAATTACAAAACATGTCTCAAAAAGGGAGCGAATCTTTTAAGGAGTATGCCCAGAGATGGAGGGAGCTAGCCTCTCGTGTTCAACCTCCGTTGCGGGAAAGCGAGCTAGTGGATACATTCATGGGAACTCTGCAAGGGTTATACTATGAAAGGATGATTGGGGCAGTCTCAACAGGATTCACTGACTTGGTTATCATTGGAGAGAGGATTGAGAACGGTTTAAAGACAGGAAAGATTGGGCAGTCATCCTCCGACCAACATAACAATAAGGGGTACCCCAAAAACAACTCAAAGGAAAATGATGTCAGTGTTATAGACCCTGAATATCCAAATCTGGGAGATAATGCGTTACTGGGGCACATTGGGGCAACAGTCAACGCTATGGAAGGGATGGAAGATGAATTCCTTATTAATAAGGGAGACACAGCAAACAGGGGTAAACAGTGGGAGGTACCTGAGGAGAAGGATTGGTTTGGGCTGGGTTACAAACCGGCTAATGAAGGATTAGAAGATGATTTCCATGGCGCGGGATTTGGAATTTGGGATCATGTGGCCTTAATGGAAGAGGAAGAAAAGAATGCCTAACTCCGACAATTGGAGAGCTATTGGGATTTCTGAGATGATTTTTGTTTCGAAGTAATTTACTTTTTCCTTAAAATAATAATAAGTCCCTTGCTATGCCCAAGGCAAGTGGACAAAGCTTTGTAGGGCCACCTTTTATTTCATGGGATTATTTCTATCAATAAAATTGCATTTTGTTTTCAATCAAGATCTTTTCTTTCATTTTCTGTTTGTTCAAAATGGCAATATACCTTCTTTCAATATTTTCATTTCTAGCACTTCTTTCCAAAAGAGATAATAAAAAATTTTCCTCGTGCAAATTTAAAAATGAACCTATTAAAAATGACACCGCTATAATCTCGAATGACTTCGGATTACCGATTAACCAAGCAGAAGAGGGTGATGAGGACAAGTGTGAGCTTCCCGAAAAATTAGCCAGACTATGGAGGCAAGAGGACGAGGAAATACGACCTCATCAGGAACCGGTGGATGTGATCAATCTAGGAACTGATGAAGATAGGAAAGAGGTCAAAGTCGTGCTTCTCCAGATAAGGATATAAAGGAAAGACTGATCGAGCTATTGCAAGGATACTCTGACGTGTTTGCATGGTCATACCAAGATACGCAAGGACTTGATGCAAGCATCGTCGAGCACAAACCACTACTCAAACTAGAATGCACGCCAATCAAGCAAAAGTTGAGGAAGACTAGATCAGATATGATCCTCCAGACCAGAGAAGAAGTCAAGAAGCAATTCGACTTTTTGTCACAAGGTAACACCTGTTGGGCTAAAGAACGTAGGAGTAACTTATCAATGGACTATGGGGCATAAGGAGATAGAGGTTCATATGGATAATACGATTACCAAGTCACAAAAGGAAGAAGATCACATAGCTAACTTGCAAAAGTTGTTGGATCAGTTAAGGAAATTCAAGTTACGACTAAAGCCCACAAGGTGTACCTATGGAATCGGATCTGGAAAATATCAGGGTCCATGGTCAGTCAAAAGGGAATAAATGACAAAATGAAAGCCATTCAAGGGATGCTAGCTCCAAGGACAAAAAAAGGAAGTTCGTGGATTTTTTGGGAGATTAAGTTATATTACGGGGCCCATCTCACACTTTACAGCTACTTGTGAGCCAATCTTCGAATTACTTAGAAAAGGATCGAATCATTGAATGGAATGAAGATTGTTAAAAGGATTTCGATAGGATCAAGGAATGTTTGCAAAAGTCACCTATATTGGTGCTACCAGTCCCAAGGAGACCACTCATAATGTACTTAACAATACTTGAGAATCCAATGGATTGTGAAACTTCGGGCTTCTATGCAGGACCTGGACCTGGAGCTCGATGGAAACTTCTATTTGCATAAGGATATGGGCTTCAAAGAGGGGCTATCAATCGGAGTGAAATTCATCATTTAGGACCTTAAAGGAAGCTAAACTGGATAAGGCAGAATGGGAGCAAACTAGGCTCGATCAGCTAAACCTCGTATAAGGGAAACGTGTGGCTGTGGGCAGTTATATCAACAGGGAATTAAGAGAGCTTTCGATAAGAAAATCCGTCCTCGCCTACTCGAATGAGGGAGACTTGGTGTTAAGGAAAATATTACTCATCCATAAGGACCCCCACGGCTAATGGACCCCACACTACGAAGGGCCATATGCCGTGAAGAGTGCCTCCTCTGGCGGAGCACTAATATTAACAACGATGGATGAAGCGGATTTACCAGGACCGGTGAACTCGGATTCGGTAAAAAATGTTATGCCTAGAAAAAGAGGATAAAAGCCCGTTAAGTCGAAAACCCTAAAGGGAGACTTAGGCAAAAATTAGGGCGTCCCGGTGGATTGAAAACTCGAAAGAGCAATCCAGGCAAAAATTAGGGACTTGGATAAAAATGATACCCGACAAGTCGAAAACCCTAAAAGGCGACTTAGTCGAAAAAAAATGGTATATTATCCCGGTGGACTAAGACTCTAAAAAGAGCGGTCCAGGTAAAAGTTAGGGATATCCAAAAGGCATATGACTGAAACACTCAAGTCACGCCGTAACAGGAATTCAGAAGGGAGCGATCATTCCAGCCGTCATCGTCAGAAGCGAAGTGTCGTGATCTTGGAGACTTAGGGATATTAGCTGGTGTTACGTTTAATAGGGACATAAATAAATTTGCTTTCTTATTGCCATTTTACATTTTTCTGGATTTACGGTAATATCTCCTTATGGGAATTACCCTCCTTACGTATTAGTGCCCATTTTCGGGCCAATTCTCAATAAAATTTTCTTTTCAAATATATTGCTTTGCCTCATAAATTATTCCTCTTGATTACAAAGTGTCGATTAATTGTGAAATATTGCATTGAAATATCGGGTATAAATAAAAGCTTTGAAAAGGGAAATTGGATTTTACTTCGGTTTTTGGGAATCATCAAAGGGATCATATTCTTCCAAAGCAAGATATAGGGTCTATACACTGACAGGAATATACGTTACAATCTAACCAACATGAGAGATTCTTTAACGGCATGTAGCATATTAAACAGGAATCAAGGGTATCATAGCTTCCTACAATTATCAAACTCTCAAGGGCCAGGGAGTCAGGACGTTATGGAAAGTATTATTTCAGACAAAGAGATGCATTGCATAAAAGAGGCGTTAGCCCAAATAATGCATCATACATAAGAGCACGCATACATGCACTCATATACACAAACATGCATACATGCATAGGGTTCATAATCACCATTAAGGATTTAATTCTCGACTATATTGCGAAAAAAGCACTTTAGTAAAAAAAAAATTGGGATTATTATCTATCAGTGAGTAGGTCTTCACCTTTCACTTAAGCAACTTATCTCACCCACGGAGGGTGTGCCATCAAACATATAAGGGTTATTATTAGGAGTTGTACTAAAGGATTGTCTCAAGAAGGTTTATTAAAAAAGAAAGGGGTTCTACCGGATTATATCTAGCGTACATGGGATTCACAAAAGGGGATTTAACAAATGGATTCTATTTAGGGGTTTTCATCGGAGCATTATCTACTAAGGGTTCATCAGGGATTGTCAGGAAATTTTAAGGGATCTCATCGAAAGGAAATCATCAAGGGGTTTTATCGATAGGTTTTTATTAAAAGGAATGGAGTTTATCAATAGGGTTCAATCAAAAGAGATTTCATTAAGGATTTCATCCGGATTTTTATACAAGGGGTTTTATCAAATGGATTCTATTGAGGGGTTTTCATCCAAAATGAATTTCGTCGGACTTTTATCAAGGGGTTCTATCGGATTTTTATCCAAGGGATTTATCAAGGGGTTCTACCAGTTTTGTCTAAGGGATTTATCAAGGGGTTTTGATCAGGATTTTTAAAAGGGGTTCCATCCAGGGGTTTCATCAAGCGTGAACAGGATATCACTAAAGTTCTATTCCAATAATATGACCGGATGATCATAAGAATCATAGACAAGATCCACCCGAAAGGGTCAAAACGGATTGTCAGGGATTATCTAAGGGGTTCCACCGGGTTTTACAACATCGTCAAGGTTTATTAGGGGTTCCACCGAGAAGCGTTACAGGGGTTCTATCAAATTCAAGATTTCATCAGGGATTCTATAAGGGTTTATTACTACGGAATTGGAAGATTGTCATAATCTTACTTAACCTCTGTACTCAGGGATATTACATAGGGATATTAGGACATTAGCGGAGCACCATAATTGGGTCCACACCTGTCGGACTCCGCGGTCAAAATTTGGGTCCTTCTTGTATTTAATCGTCTCCTCTTCAAAAGAGGAAGACTCATCAATATCCTCTTTCTGGTTCGAAGACGATTAAATAGGGGAAGCTGTCGTACCCTAAAATTTGACCCGTTTTATATGATTTTTAGTGCCACTTTATTTCGAATAAGTAAAACGGCACAATTGGTAAAAAGAGGGGTATAAGGGCTATAAGTGTGAGAGGTTGTGAGTTCAAATCCCACCTTCCTCACTTTTATTGTTTTATTTGTTTTTTCTTTATTACTAACTTTTTCTATTTTATTTTTAATAAATAAAATCTTAAAAATATCATTTTTTAATATTTAATTTTTAATTTTCGTATTTTTATTTAATGCATTTTTAAAAAATATGATTTTTTCATTAAAATCATTATTTTATGAAAAAATCTCAAAAAATCATTAAAAAAAATCAAATCTTTTTTCATTATCATTAATAAACTCTTTTTTCTCTCATTATTATTATTTAAATTAATTCTTTATTTATTTAAATTCACCAAGCCATGAATCCATCCAGATTCATTGGCTTGGGCTCTAAGAAATAAATAAAATCAGGTCCAATTAAATCTTTCCTAAACTGATAAATCACATTCAATTTTCTTGACCTAATTTTATCTATAAATTGAGCTTGATTTCCACATTATTTCTCATCCACAATTCATAGAAATACTATCCAAAAGTTGTTGTTCCTCACGTTGAAGAACATCAACACCTAACCCTTACTAACGATTCCTCACCATGAAATGCTTCATCACCTATTTTTCACGTTAAAACTCCTTTACAGCTCTGCCATACTCACATCTTCATCGCACTCTCTCTCCGACGCCACCGGTTCAAGCCACCATTTACCTTCCCTCGCGATTGATTAAACCCTATGATTTGCTAAGTTTTGTTTGGTTTTTGTTTTAATTTACAGAGTACTATATGTTTGGATGCATTCTGATTGGAGAATGAAGAAGAAGCTTGATGTGTGAGAAAGGGAAACAAGGATGATGAATTTCGATGAGAGAGAATAAACCAAGAAGAAAAGTATTTGTTTTTTCTTCAGTCACTGCGTGAAAATAGAGGTATGTTTGGGGGTTTATTTAAATTTAACATAAAATTTATTGATTTGTTTCTAGCCTTCCTATATTATGTAAAAGAATAAGAAAAGGACGCTGCAACTGACATCCACGTTTTCACTTTATTTATATTTATTTATTATTTAACTTCTTATTCAATTGAATCTCTTTTTAGATTAATGGTACCGTGAAAAAATGTCAATAATAAGGGGATCTATTTTTTAAATAGAAAAATACAAAAATTATTAAGTTTTATTAGGATTTTAGTCATTTTTTATTAATTTTAGTTAATTAATAAAATACCAAAAACAATAAAGAAAGAACAAAAATCTACCATTTTCATCTCATTAGAGCATATAATTTTGGGGTTTAATTTAATTTATCATATTTATTTAGTTAGTTTTTGTAAAAACAAAACAGCTAGTAATTCTTTCATTCTTACCCAAACTTTATTAAAATCAACAAAAATTACATCTCATTTAATTTGGGTCCATGTTAATAAATTATTTTATTTATTAAATATTAAAAATCTCAAAAAATAACAAAAGATTAATTAAGTAGGATTAATTAGTATAGGAATAGGGTTAGATTCTAGATAAAACTTAGGGTTAATTATTCTAAATTAGACATAATTATATTTGGGTTAATATATTTTTAATTTTCTTATTTCATTTAGTTACTTAGGGATAATTTGTTTAACTAATTTTTTATAATTAATTAATTAGGCTCAGATTAATTTACTAAATTAACCTAAGGTTTTGTGTGATCAGGTTCAATTAATATAATATTTTTTAACTGGGGTTAATTCTTTTAATTAGGGTTTAATTCATATAATTGGGATTGTGTTTCTAACTTAATATTAATTTGGGGTTTTATTTAATTAATTAATTAATTAATTTGGGGTTTTTATTATTAAATTTAGATTATTTATAATTTTGGGGTTTATATAACTTATTTTATACTTAAAAAAATGGAGGTTTATGATCTTGGACTCATAAAAATAAATAAAAGGATTAAGGGATAAAGCTCTTAGTCCGAGAGCCTAAATAAAGGATGGGATTAGGGATAGCACTCTTGATATCCGAGAGTATAAATAAAAGGATTAAGGGATAAAGCTCTTGGTCCGAGAGCCTAAATAAGGGATAGGGGATAAGGATTTAGGGATAACACTCTTGATATCCGAGAGTATATTAAGGGATAAAACTCTTCCTCCGAGAGTCTAAATAATGGATAGGGATTTAAGGGATTTAAGGGATAGAACTCCTTATCTAGGAGTATAAACACTAGATTTAAGGGATAAAACTCTTTATCCAAGAGTATAAATAGTGGATTGGGTTTAGGATTAGGAATGGGTTTGGGTTTTAGGGTTAGGTTTTAGGATTAGGAATGGGAATAGGATTAGGGGGTAGGAATAGGGGAGGTGAACTACGGTTACTCTGATCCTTCAAATTGAGGGTACGTAGGCATAGGGTTGCGAACCAACCCTAGCGAGTATAATTAATAAAAAACTCAGGTTTTCCTATAACTTAGACAAACAAATATACCCTAAATTCAAAGGTGGATCCCATTGAGTACAATGGAAGTGAGGGGTACCTAACACCTTCCCTTCACTTAACCGACTCCCGAACCGTAGGAATCTCTACCTTAGGATAAGGATATTTAGGTTTATCATTATTTTCCTTTAAAAAATATGGTGGCGACTCGAATCATTTTTGCCGGCCGCGACACATTCTATTACGACCGAATGGTTGCAAGTGCGCCCAGCGACTTCACTGAAATGGTGAACACGGGAGTACGCCTTGAGGAAGCAGTCCAAGAAGGACGTCTGATCAAAGATGCAGAGCCATCAAGCAGTACCAAAAGATACGGTAATGCTTTCCCAAAGAAAAAAGAGCAAGATATTGGTAATATCTCTCTCGGAAAGCAAAGGCGAAGGTATCAACTAGTAGCAGCAGTAACTCCTGCTATCAACTGTGAGGGCTATGGTCTTTCATCTATTTCGTTTTAATGATGTCAACAAATATGCTGAGTATTAGATTGTAATTTGAGCGGTATCATTTCTCTGTGTCGGGCAAATTGCATCTAGTCATTATTGTTCATGTGTCTAGACATATAGGACCTTGTCTTATCCATAAATATATGTGCACGATCATTATACTGGTGTCTAGTTTGTTTATCTAGGTCCTGGTCAGTTACAATGTGCAAAAAAAAATGCATTTTATGTAAAAATTCAGGTTATGCGCTGACCTGCCACATGCATGAGTCGACGTATGATTACTGGTGCAAGACTTATGAAATAAACGGGAAAGCTCATGATTCTGAGAATGCAGAAATTGCATTCATGCATCGATGCATGATGACCTTGGGTCGACGCATACTGGTCAAATTTTCAATAGTATTTTCCACGGGTCAGTGCACGCCGACCCTCATTAATGTATGTGTCGACTCATAACTTGCCTGAACTGATTTTTTCACTCAAATTTTTTTCTGTTATTTCTGTTATATCTTTTAATGGGTCTTTCTATTCTCTATAAATAGTTTGGTCCTCTCTTTATCCAAAAATAACAAGAAACGTGAAAATGTATACCAATTCTCTCATCACCTTCATCTTCATCATTGAGTAAACAAACAACGACACATAATAATTTTTGTTTGTGTCGCCCATTGCATCGAAGTGATAACATTCAGAATTAGGAAGTGTTTGATCTTCATTTATGGGTTGAGATCTTGGTAGGTGTTTCTTGAATAAAACCTTGGGGTTTTATCCTCCAAGAATCGGCCGAGTGAAGGTAACTGAAGAATGGTGGTTTCTCTCAGTTTAGTAGCGTGGGACGGTGATTTTTGGGGGTTTTTGCACAAACTGTTTCGTTCTACAGGGATTCAGCCAGGAAAAGGTAACCGAAGATTGGAGTAATTGTTCGCTTTAGTAGCTGTAATCGGACGATCGTAGAAGAGAGGTTTGGGTTCGAATTTTTGGTAGATCGCGATTTATCGAGTGAAGGTAACCGAAGAACAGTGGTTTCTTTTGGTTTAGTAGCGTGGGATGGTAATTGGATCAACCATATTCGAAGCACTTGATTCATCTTGAATCAAGGGGAGAGAAGACTCTGCATCAACGATCGAAGACGTTCGAGGGTTTGGATGTTCATTGTTCTTCTCTTGTAATAAACATTTTGCAACAGCTATATATATATATCTCAATTCCAATTGTGGAATTGGGGGCAGACGTACCCAAAGCAAGGATGATTGGGGAACTGTCTAATCAAATCTCGTCTGTTCTCTCTTTCCCTTAACTCTTTTACATTTCAGTTTATTCGAATTTGTGAAGTCGTAATTTATCGAAATTTCTGTCGTAGTGTAATCTTGACTTGAGAAACTGTTTTGTTAAATTGATATAATTCCTTGAATTGTATCTTGGAGTAGCTTTACATTACATTCCATAGAAATTCTGCACTTAGTGTGTTTACGCACACCAGGTGTTTGATAATTTGTTTCAAAGCAAAAATCGAACGCATTGCTGTTAATTGTTTATCATTTTACCTCATTGGTTTGGATTAAACATCAAGCAAGCGATATTGTGTTGATTGCGTTTTGAGTGTAGTAATCAAACTGAATTTTTCTCTTCCGTACTCATTCTCAATATATTCGTGCATATCCGATCCTTTTAGTAGAAGGTTCGTGGTAGACGTAAAATCCAGTGGTTGCTTCCGTTAAACATTTTCAAACTAAATTTTTGGTAACCATTAGCGTGTAAAACTCAAGGGATCTATTCAACCCCCCTTCTAGATCCATAGCCATCGTCTAACAAGTGGTATCACGAGCTCCAGTTAATTCTGGTGCTTCGGTAAAACTTCTTGGATCATGGCGAACGAACCTAAAGGGGCTTATAATAGAGCTCCAGTTTTTACAGGCGAGAATTATAGCTACTGGAAAGATTGTATGCGCATCCATATTAATTCCATAGATCGGAAGGTTTGGAACATTATTTTAAACGGTCCCATGGAAATTACTATGACAAATGCGGAAGGCATTGTCGTTCCTAAACCCGAAGCTCAATGGAATGAGGAGGACGAGAAAAAGTACAGCTATGATTGGAAAGCTCGTAATATGATCATCTCCTCCTTGGGAGTTGACGAGTATTATCGAGTCTCCCATTGTGAAACGGCCAAAGCCATGTGGGATGCTTTACAAGTAGCCCACAAAGGCACTAATGATGTTAAGATGGCTCGTATTAATACACTAACTCAAGAGTTTGATTTGTTTTACATGAAGCAAGGGGAAACCATTGCGGATATGCAAAAACGATTTACTCACATTATCAACAAATTGCGTGTTCTTGGTAAACCAATTCCAAATGAGGTTGCTACTAACAAGATTTTGAAGTGTTTAAACAGGGAATGGCAACCGAAGGTCACCGCTATCAAGGAGGCCAACGATCTTGCTACACTAGACCTCACAACACTTTTTGGTAAACTCGATGAGCATGAGCATGTGCTTATTGGATTGGAAAAACATGAAAAGAGCATAAAGAAAGAGAAGGAAAAAGATACGGAGAAGAAGTCGATTGCTCTTAAGACTTCTTGTTCTAAGTCCACACACCAAGAGCATAGTGATAGTGAAACTAACAACGACGAAGATGATGAATCTGGTGAAGACATGGGCATATTTGTGAAGAGATACAATAGGTATATTCGGAAAAATGAGATTCAACACTGGGATAAAAATCTTGTCAAGTTTAGGAAGCAATCTAGAAACGAAGGAAACAAGAGTAGCAAAGCCAAAGGTTCTTGTTTCAATTGTGGGAAATCCGGGCACTACAAGCTGGATTGCCCATTGCTTAAGAAGGACAAAGACAAGGACAAAGGTCGTCAAAATAAGAAGTCAAATAAGTCAAGACGAGCTTACATCGCTTGGGAAAGCGATAGTGAGTCCAAAAAAGGGGACAACTCAAGTGACGAAAGAGAGTCCGTAAATCTATGTCTTATGGCTCAACGAAGCAAGAAAAAGGAGGTAAAGCACTCTAAATATGAAAATTCTCATAATATGTCTCATGCTGAATTAATAAGAGCTTTTGATACATTGCACCATGAGGCTAAGGAAGCTTTTCAACGCTTAGCCTCAAACAAAAAGATTTTTAAATACTTGGAGAAAAAGGTTGCCAATTCAGAAAGGAAATTGGAAGATCTTAAAAACTCCATGGTGGATGTATCAAAAACTAAGATTGATGAGAATAAGTCTCCATGGTTCAAGTTTTGGGGCTGTGATACTTGTCGTATTCGGCAAGAAGAGGTGAGAACCCTTAAGGCCAAATTAGACAAGGCTCTTATGCCTAAAATTACATTTGCTATTGATCGATCACATTATCGAGAAAGTATGAATAATCCGTATCAAAAGTATACGTATGTGATTCGAGATAGTGATAGCAAAGGTAAGTTCCAAATGAACCGTGGTTGCCTATATTGTTGCAAGCCTGGTCATACTATTGCTAAATGTCATTTTAGAAGATTTATTGTTCCAAAAGGCATTTATCAATGGTTACCCAAGTGCGGTCTTTGTTTCACTCACCTTAAAGGACCTAATGAGAATTGGGTACCTACTCTCCCTTGATTGTTTTTGTAGGTACAAAGTCTTGAGACCACCGAAAGAAGATGGGTTCTTGATAGTGGTTGCTCAAGACATATGACCGGCGACATATCTCTTTTCATCGACTTTGTGGCGAAGAAAAAGGGGTTTGTCACCTGCGGAGATAACAATAAGGGATAGATTCTCGGCAAAGGTAGTGTAGGTAACCCCTCATCTACTACTATCTCTGATGTGCTGCTTGTGGAAGGCCTTAGACACAACCTTTTAAGCATTAGTCAACTATGTGACAAGAATTATAAAGTATATTTTTCAAAGGATTGTTGCATAGTTGAAGATAGTGACAAAAAGAATGTGTTTAAGGGCTTTAGGGCGAACAACGTCTATATGCTAGGCTTAAATGAGGTATCGTTGAATGGAGACAAATGTCTAATCGCTATGAATGAAGATTCATGGTTGTGGCATAGACGGTTGGCTCACATCAACTTTGATTTGCTTAACAAAATAGTCTCTAAAGACCTAGTCATCGGTTTGCCCAAAATTAAGTTCACAAAGGGTCACCTTTGTGCTGCGTGTCAAATGGGGAAGCAAACAAGGATCTCATTCAAATATAAAAACATCGTTTCAACTATGAGACCCCTTGAGCTTCTCCATATGGACCTCTTTGGACCATCTAGGGTTAAAAGCCTAGGTGGTAACTATTATGGTTTTGTAATAGACGATGACTTTTCTAGGTTTTGCTGGACTATTTTCTTAGCAAATAAGAGTGATACCTTTTCGGCCTTTGAACGATTTGCTAAGCTATCTCAGAACAAGTTAAACACAAACATTGGGTCAATCAGAAGTGACCATGGGGGTGAGTTTGAAAATCATTTGTTTGAAGCATTTTGTGATTCCAACGAAATTGATCATAATTTTTCCGCACCATGTACCCCTCAACAAAATGGAGTAGTGGAACGTAAAATAGAGTTTTGGAGGAACTTGGAAGGACTATGATCAATGATAGTGGACTACCAAAATACTTTTGGGCCGACGCCATAAGTACGGCTTGTTATGTTTTGAATGGGGTGCTCATCCGGCCTATTCTAAACAAGACACCGTATGAACTTTTAAAAGGGCGTAAGCTAAATATTTCTCACCTTCATGTATTTGGTTGCAAATGCTTTGTGTTAAACAATGGGAAAGAGACACTTGGTAAGTTTGATGCCAAGGCCGACGAGGTTATTTTTCTTGGATACTCTCAGTCAAGTAAAGCTTATAGAATTTATAATAAGAGGTTACGTGTAGTTGAAGAGTCAGTTTATGTTACCTTTGATGAGTCTTATCCGAGAAATGTCGGAGAAGGTAGTTCTTTTCATGGTGCAGGTGTACCTACTGAAGACATACTCAAGGACACTGATAAGGGAACTGATCAGCCTGAAATAGTGCGTATTGAGGAGGAAAAGGATCACCAACCGTTGAAAAGTTAAGATGATCATCATTCTGATAAAGATGAACTTCCTCCAGCTTGGAAGTCTTCAAAAGACCATCCAATTGACAACATTCTCGGTGATATCTCTAAGGGAGTAACCACTCGCTCTAAACTTAGTAATTTTTGCTATTACTCTGCTTTTGTCTCCCAAGTTGAACCTAAAAATGCAAAGGAGGCGTTACCCGATGAGCATTGGTTTTTGTCAATGCAAGATAAACTAAACTAATTCAGGAGAAATGAGGTTTGGGACCTTGTTCCCCCTCCGTGAGATCATCGAGTAATCGGCACCCGATGGGTGTTTAGGAATAAACTTGATGAAAATGGAGTAATAACACATAACAAAGCGTGGCTTGTAGCGCAAGGCTATAACCAAGAGGAAGGAATCGACTATGAGGAAACTTATGCGTCGGTTGCCCGACTCGAGGCTATACGCCTTTTACTTGCTTATGCTTGCACTAAGAACTTCAAATTATTCCAAATGGATGTTAAAAGTACTTTCCTGAATGGATATATAAATGAAGAGGTTTATGTTGCCCAACCTCCGGGTTTTGAATCCCATGAATATCCTGATCGTGTCTACAAACTTAAGCGTGCTTTATACAGACTTAAACAAGCCCCTAGGGCTTGGTATGAACGTCTAAGCAAATTTTTACATGATCAAGGGTATTCAAGAGGGAAGGTTGACACAACCCTCTTTATTAAACGTCAAGGAAAACATTTAATCTTGGTACAAATTTATGTTGATGATATTATCTTTGGGTCTACTAACATGACCTTGGTTAAGGAGTTTTCTAGTTTTATGCAGGGGAATTTGAAATGAGCATGATGGGCGAGCTCAATTATTTCCTCGGATTGCAAATCAAACAACTCGAAGAGGGCACATTCGTGAGTCAAACAAAATATTGTCTTGAGCTACTTAAATGTTTTGATATGCTAAATTGCAAAGCAATAGATACTCCAATGCCTATTTGTGCCAATCTTGATCGTGACGAAAATGGTAAGGATGTAGAGGTAAAGAAGTATCGAGCTATATGTGAGGGCTCTTATCATCATGATGATCAAGGTAATATCGTTTCGATTTATCGATGTTTAACATATTTTGTGCCATATTAAGTACCTTAAACTTGATGCTTATTGCATTTTGAGCACATATTGTTCCTATGGATGTTTGTTCTATGTGTGTGCATGTTTATTTATCCTTTGGAACTTATGTTTGAAAATTTTCAATTTTTTTTCCTTTTTTGACTAGCATGCGTCGACCAGACCATATCATGGGTCGACTCATAAAATGATGCATTTGTTAAGGGAAACAAACGGGTTAGCGTAGGATAACCTGCCGTCGACGCATCCTTATATGTTTAAAAAAAATTTAGTTCCAACACTTGCATGCGTCGACGCACCCAGTACATAGGTCGACACATAATTGTCACGTTCAGAATTCCTGCATTAATTGGAATGCGTGCGCCGACCTATTACTGCCTATTCCCACTACATATTTTCATTACTCAAAATTCTTGTTCATTACATGTAATCATATCAGATTTTATGGTCTCCCTCTCTCTATTTCTTTCGTTAAACCTCATCTATACCCATTAATCTCCATCAAAACCCCTAAAAATAAAAACCCACAAAAAATTGAATCCTCAAGGGTATAACAACAAGGGTTTCTAACGGCTGATCATCATCCTCTCTACTTTCGCGCACTGTTCATCATCTTCTCTACCACTGTGTGCACTATTCATCTTCTTCAAACCTTCATAAAAAATGGCTTCCAGATGAACAACCGGCAAAAGAACAACCAGAGCTTCATCTTTCGGAACCTCTTCACAACCGGTAACTGTTAACTCTTTAGTTTCTGATGCACTATCTAGTCCTTATGAGGCATTGTTTAGTAATCGTGATGTTATACCACAACATGGTTTCTATGTATTGATGGGTGAAGATTATCACATTCCTGAGATAACTTAAATACTCAATGTTCAGAATCTTGTTGAGTTCCTGGAATGTGATGATAAGTACAATAGTGATCTGATTCGAGTGTTCTACTGTGGAATCAAGGGTAAATTTAAGGGGGCTGAGTTTAAGTTTTCTATGAATAATGCACTTCATGATGTGAACAATGATTTATGGGCTACTTTGTTTAGCTTGTGCACAAATGAAAATCTGCCCAGAGTAACTGATAAAATGTTTGTTCAAAACTTTGAGTTTAACACTGCTCTAAACTCTATGTTACGGGAGCCAAATCCTGACGATGTTGTGGCAAGTGACGTCTTTCCAAAAAATGTCACTACCGGTCACTTGAAATTTGAAGACCGCGTTTTGCAATGGATTGTTGCTCGTATTTTGAGACCTAAGAAAGGTGGATACTCACGGGTTGAGAAGGCTGAAGTTCATCTCATGTATATTCTGAAAAATCGGATCAAAATCAACTGGCCATACTATTTTGCATATCGGATGTTCGTTACCCGCAGCTCCCACAAATTTCAGGCTCTAGGTTATGCATCCTGTATTCAGAACATCTTGAACAAGGATGGGATTTCAGTTCCAAATATTCCTTACATTGAGATTTCATCTGAACAACAATTTCAACCAAAAACCCTCACCATGAGGGGCTACAATTGGGATTTGGTTAATAAGAAATTCAATTACCGACACAGATTGACTCATCCTTTTCAACCTGAACCTGAAGAACCTGTTCATTATGAAGGAAATGATGATGAGGACATACATGATGGTGATCATCAAGATGTTAATGATGCTGATGTGGTTATGCAAGAGGAAGACAACAAAGCATGGATGGGCGATCAACATGAGGACAATTCTGAGAATCAGGGCTGGGGAGATTGGTAAAACAACTGCTAGACTACTCTTGGTGACACATATGTTCCTCCTACCTATGGCGAGGAGTATGGTTGGCAGCAACCTGATTATTCGGCACCTCCAACTCCACAACCTCAGTATGACTTCCAGGCATCTGAAGAGATTCTGGCAAGGTTAAATGAGATGAATCTTCAACAACAAGAATTCCAAGCCTTGCAAGAGAGCCGCTACAATGCTCAGGAAGAACAATTCATAAACTTATCTGATCAAGTCTCGGCTCACATCACTAACTTCAACAGGTTTGTTGGCGCGTCTATGACTCACTTCAACCACATGGACGAGAACTTGACTCAATAGAATTTGAATCTTGTCAACAGTCTTGGTACTCTAAATCGCACCCTGATCAAACTCAACCTACACCTAGAGGATTTGCCACCACCAAGCCAGTACTATGGGGGAAGAGGTCATCCATATAGGGGGAGGAGGCCATAAAGATTAGGGCATCATATTACTAGTGTTTTGCATTTATGTTTTGTTATTTGCTTTGCATGTCTTCTCCTATTGTTCAACTTT
Source organism: Lathyrus tuberosus (assembly GCA_022829125.1). Classification (NCBI taxonomy): domain Eukaryota; kingdom Viridiplantae; phylum Streptophyta; class Magnoliopsida; order Fabales; family Fabaceae; genus Lathyrus; species Lathyrus tuberosus. The sequence goes on along the minus strand of JALAZF010000403.1, from coordinate 4,497,124 downwards.
GACTTTTGCTTCAGTTTGTTTTGAAATTCTTACGTATTGAATGAATTGTCTTTGCGATTTATGTTCCGTATTTATCCGCTTTCAATTTTACATTAACTGTATCATATGTGGATGCGTGTTAATGTTGCTGTGTTACAAATATGTGATGGATCCTTACGTGTTATAGTTTTATTTTGACCACCTTCTTCTCTTCTTTTTGATGTTGACAAAGGGGGAGAAGGATAGCAAGCAGAAAATTAGCAGGAAATTAATCAAGTGTTAAAGACAGGGGGAGCTTGTTCGCTCACGAATTACAAATCTCGTGAAAGCTAAAATAATGTTGTCATCATCAAAAAAGGGGAGTATGTGAGGGCTATGGTCTTTCATCTATTTCATTTTAATGATGTCAACAAATATGATGAGTATTAGATTGTAATTTGAGCGGTATCACTTCTCTGTGTCGGGCAAATTGCATCTAGTCATTGTTGTTCATGTGTCTAGACATATATGACCTTGTCTTGTCCATAAATATATGTGCATGATCATTATACTGGTGTCTAGTTTGTTTGTCGGGGTCCTGGTCAGTTACAATGTGCAAAAAAAATGCATTTTATGTAAAAATTCAGGTTATGCGCAGTCCTGCCACATGCATGAGTCGACGCATGATTACTGGTGCAAGACTTATGAAATAAACAGGAAAGCGCATGATTCTGAGAATGCGGAAATTACATTCATGTGTCGGCGCATGATGACCTTGGGTCGACGCATACTGGTCAAATTTTCAATAGTATTTTCCACGGTTCAGCGCACGCCGACCCTCATTAATGTATGTGTCGACTCATAACTTGCCTGAACTAATTTTTTCACTCAAATTTTTTTCTGTTATTTCTGTTATATCTTTTAGTGGATCTTTTTATTCTCTATAAATAGTTTGGTCCTCTCTTTATCCAAAAATAACAAGAAACGTGAAAATATATACCAATTCTCTCATCATCTCCATCTTCATCATTAAGTAAACAAACAACTACACATAATAATTTTTGTTTGTGTCACCCATTGCATCGAAGTGATAACGTTCATAATTAGGAAGTGTTTGATCTTCATTTCTGGGTTGAGAGCTTGGTAGGTGTTTCTTGAATAAAACCTTGGGGTTTTATCCTCCAAGAATCGGCCGAGTGAAGGTAACTGAAGAACGGTGGTTTCTCTCAGTTTAGTAGCGTGGGACAGTGATTTTTGGGGGTTTTTGCACAAACCATTTCGTTCTACAGGGATTCATTCGGGCGAAGGTAACCGAAGATTGGAGTAATTGTTCGGTTTAGTAGCTGTAATCGGAGGATCGTAGAAGAGAGGTTTAGGTTCAAATTTTTGGTAGATCGCATTGATCGAGTGAAGGTAACCGAAGAACGGTGGTTTCTTTCGGTTTAGTAGCGTGGGACGGTAATTGGATCAACCATATTCAAAGCACTTGATTTGTCTTGAATCAAGGGGAGAGAATACTCTGCATCAACGATCGAAGACGTTCGAGGGTTTGGATGTTCATTGTTCTTCTATTGTAATAAACAATTTACAACAGCTACATATATATATATATATCAATTCCAATTGTGGAATTGGGGGCAGACGTACCCAATGTGAGGACGACTGGGGAACTGTCTAATCAAATCTCATTTGTTCTCTCTTTCCCTTAACTCTTTTACATTTCAGTTTATTCGAATTTGTGAAGTCGCAATTTATCGAAATTTCTGTCGTAGTGTAATCTTGAGCTGAGAAACTATTTTGTTAAATTGATACAATTCCTTGAATTGTATCTTGGAGCAGCTTTACATTACATTCCATAGAAATTCTACATCAGTGTGTTTACGCACACCAGGTGTTTGATAATTTGTTTCAAAGCAAAAATCGAACGCATTGCTGTTAATTGTTTATCGTTATACCTCATTGGTTTGGATTAAACATCAAGCAAGCGATATTTTGTTGATTGTGTTTTGAGTGTAGTAATCAAACTGAATTTTTCTCTTCCGTACTCATTCTCAATATATTCGTGCATATCCGATCCTTTTGGTAGAAGGTTCGTGGTAGACGTAAAATCCAGTGGTTGCTTCCGTTAAACATTTTCAAACTAAATTTTTGGTAACCATTAGCGTGTAAAACTCAAGGGATCTATTCAACCCCCCTTCTAGATCCATAGCCATCATCTAACATCAACCCTGCGCCAGCTCCGACTTATCAACCTCAGGTTGCTCAAAGCCAACTGAATCAACAACAGTATCAGCAAAGGACACAACAACCTCTTCAGCAGACTCGTCCACACTACAACAATAACAACTGTACGACACGACCATCAGGGTTTGTCCCTATACCGATGTTGTATGCAGAACTGTTTCGACTACTACTGGTCAAGGGGCATGTCCAAACCAGGTCTCCTCTTGCGGTACCAGAAAATCCGCCTTTTTGGTTCAAAACGGATCAAACTTGCCCTTACCATTAAGGAGGACCGGGGCACAACATTGAGAACTGTATCAGTTTCAAATCTGATGTGCAGAAGCTTGTCAGGAACGGGGTCTTATCCTTTAAGGATACTAAGCCAAATGTTCAGACGAACCCGTTGCCTAAACATGAAAAGACTACATTAAATTTGATAGAGGAAGAGGTTAGCCGCAGTTATCAAATTTGCGATGTGCTCCTATTAGGAACAAATTTGGTCAGGATGCATTGCAGACAAAGCGGGTACGGTCATGTACCGCCTCACAATTATTACCAATGTGATACTTGCTCAAAGAATAATCAAGGATGTTCCGTAGTGCAATCAGCCCTACAAGAACAAATAAATCTCAGATGGATTCAAGATCATCGAATCCATGAGGTCAATATGGCTCACACAAATCCCAACATTATCCAGAACCACAATGTCGCTCCCGAAAGATTCGCATCCAACGGTACAAACGCGAGAGTGGCGCAGAAGAACACAGAGTCGCCAGCAAAGTGTATTTATCCCAAGAGAGGGAAAGGAAACACTGCGTAAACCTGAAAGGAGGGAAAGAACATGGTCTCACAACCAAGAGAACGGGTACGGGAGTCGGTTACGCGAAGGGAAGGTGTTAGCACCCAACACGTCCATCGTACTCGATGGGATCCACGCTTGTTGTCTGCATCAAAGGGTGTCATCATCTGGAACTCCACTGCTACTGGACCGGCGAAGAAACGAGAACGGAAAGAACGGAAAACGAAGAGGAAAAGAAAAAGAAGTGACTCGATAGGACGGTATCGTTGTCCTAGGCCTACGTACTCCCTCAGTGCAATGGGAAAGTCAGAGTCAACGTAGTTCGGACGGGAACTGGGGGGAGGTTGCTCGCCAAGACAATCGCTGTCTTGTGCCTACGTATCCTCAATCGGACGAGAGAGAGGAATCAGAGCTGACGTAGTTCGTGGGAACGACCACGGATGGGTAAGTGTTTTTTATGTGAGCGACGAGCTCTTTTCTGAAAGAAGTCTGAAACCCAACAATCCCGAAGGATCAAAAAGATTTGAATTTGTTTGGTGCTTTTTAGACAGAAGTGTTTTGAGTTAGTTCATAACTTACATTGCACCAAAGTCTACCATGCGGGAACGAGTGAGTCGCATGGTCGCCCCCGAATGAGACGTATGCTAAACACCCTAGAAGAAGAGAGGAGACCCCTCGTTCTTCAATTCCTACACTTAAGGCTCGAGCGCAATATACGTTATATTTTATTAAGTGTTTTCAAGAAGTTTGAGATGAGAAGAGAAGCGACACAAAAGGAAACTCTAAAGGGAAACTAAGAGTCTTAATGTTATCATGCATGGATGTCCTATGGTTAGTGAGGTTTAGGAGAGACGACTACCTAACCTAATGCTAATCCTACTCCAAGCTTAATCAAAAATTAAGTTGGACTAGGTAGCTCTAAAGGGAGAGAATCCAAGACTTAAACAAGTCTTGAGACTCGAGGGATGCAAAGAGTGAAAGAGAAAGAGGAGAAAGAGAAGTGAAACACAAGTGGCCTAAGCTCACTTCAAACACAAGTATGAAAGTTAAAAGATAAAGGAAGAAAGTAAAATGTGGAAGCATATCCACACTCAAACAACTTACCATTTGCCCCTGAAAGTGTTAGAAGTATTCACATATGACAAAATGAAACTAAAACAAGCATAAGGAAATAAAGAAACAAGTTCTAAGGTAAATCAAACATCAAGTTCAGAACCTAATGGTCCTACTGACCTCTAATATTAATCATGCACAATTAGTCAAAAAGAAAAGGGAGAAGTCACTCAAGTATCATCCAAGTCATTAAAGAAGGAGTGAGATGAAAGGAAGTGATCATGTGAAGCAAACAAGTCAAAATTCCACAAAGTAAACCAAGTCCAGAAGTGACACAATCCTAAATATATGCCTAAACAAGATCTTCAAACATCATTCAAGTCATACAAACACTTTCACAATTAATTAAGAGGCAAAGAAGAAGAAGTGAAGTGAAGTGAAACATGATTCATTCTTGTGAAACATGTGACTTAAAGTGCAAGGCAAACATCAAACATGCAAAGATGAGATCCAAATATCACAACCAGAAGTTAATTAACATGTTATCAATTCTCAAACAAGACCCCAAATTATGGCACAAGTGCCTTCATGATCAAGCAAACCAAACATGAAGCATACATTCACAAGTTGGACAAGTTAAAGTTCATGCTTCAAAGAAATAACAAACATGCCTCAAAAATGATGTCATTCAGTATTCAAGCATCTCAAACATGTATAATTGACATATCAAATCCACAAGCAATGAATCAGAACCAAAGTCAATCAACAATTAGGTCAAAGCATCAATAGGATTTCATACATTCATGCTCAAAGAAACACATCAAAAGTCATCCAAAAAGGACCTAAAAATCATACCAAAAATCTCAAACATACCTCAACATGTTAAGAACACAACCCAAAAAGAATCAGGATCAAATCACTTTCCAAATGAGAGAAATAAAAAATGCAACATGAAGTATGCAATATGAAGTGCAAATGAGAAAAATTAATTTGGAAAATTAATATTTAATGCAAATTAAATGCAAAAATAATAAAATAAAATGTGAAAAATTAATTTTAATGATGAGGAGGAATGATGAATTTTTTTGGAATTTTTTAGCACATGCAAGTATTTTTAACAATTAATTATGAAATGGTATGAAAATAGAAAATAAAAAGAAAATGAAATGAAGACAGGGGTGCAAAAAGAAATCCAAACGCGTGCAAATGATCATGGGCTCAGAAACGGGGGTGTAAACAGCAGAAAAGGCCCAAGCGCTATCAAGCCTTCAGAAACAACGAACGGCTAAGATTGAGTCAAACACAAAAAGTCTCCAGATCCACAGGCTCACGCTCTCAGTCAAACAAAGCAAAGTCAATAATCCAATGGTCCACATTCAAATGCACTAATTAAATGAAATCAAACGGTCATGACTTAATCAGATCCACTAAACCCTAATCAACTTAATTAACACCACATAACCAAGATCCAACGCACGAGAATCAAACTGGAAAATTAATCACAATCCAACGCATGAGATTCAAACTGGAAAACCACAAACCCTAATTAAACCCTCACCGGCCGGAGAAGCGCCGGTCATCTTCTCCGGCCACTCTCCGGTCACCAAACTTCAAACAATAACCAAAAACAACAAATCATACATCAAAATGTTCAGCAACTCACGTAGATCACAAATATGCCACTCGAAATCATTTAGCATGCATATATTTCAAGAATCGAACGAAACAAGTTTGGATCTGAAAATTTCAGATCTAAATTCCAGCCATGATTCACGTTGAAAATCAAATCCAAACACATATATGAGCTCAACACATCAAGATGAACATTAAACACACAACCAAAATCAATTCTAGATCTATGAATTTGGAGCTCACCTGAGATTTGCAGAACTGGAAATACGTCAAGAAACTCCAAGATAAGTTGCAGATCAACTCTTTCAACCGTCTAATTGCAAATTAAATGCAATTAGACCTTCAAACTGACCTGAATCCTTGAATCCGAAAGTTGAAGCTCTGAACTCAACTTGATGAATTCCTTGCTTAAACCTCAAAACAGTGGTGGATTTCTCTTCCTTGTGCTTCACTGATCCTAAACCAACCAAAAAAAATGGAGGAACCTTGAAGGATTGGGAGAATCGAAGGAGAGAAACTTGAGAGCAAAAACTTTGAAAAGTGATGAAAATGAATAGTAGCTGCTGAGAAATTCGTGTGAGTTAGCTTATATAGTGTGCAGATGCTACTGTTTATGGTTTTAAACTTCAAGGACTTGAGAGCAATGAGTTTTGGGCTGTTTTGCAAATTTGCAAATGTGTGCACATGAGGTATTCTACTCGTGCATTCTTCATGAAAAGTGCATGACTGCTTTCCTTTTGATGCCATGAGAACCTTTGGATTGATCTTGGGGCTGGAAAGTAACTGAATTGTGATTTCCAAATGAACTTGCAAAATTGCATAATGATGAATTATGGACATGTAACCCACGGGTTCATTCAATTCTTGGCTCAAAATGATGCTAAATGAGGTGCATTGGAGTGTGGTGAGGTGAACTGAATAATTAGAAGCCATATTGGTGAGTTAGAATGCATCTTGCAAGTTATGTCAAAATGGTATGCATGGTGGAACACCAAATGCCCTTTAACTTCAAATGCCCATAACTCTTGATCTAAAAATGATATGATCATGATCCACCACTCTTTGGAAAGAGGAGAAAGAGATCTACAACTTTGGTGTTGGGCAAAAATTCGTTTGAAGCATTTTTGATCATGAAAAGTTTGGTTAAAGTTGGTTGAAAATATGCCAAAAATAGTAACTTGAAATTACAAGTCACCCTCCCAATTTAGCAACTTTTTACCAAAGCTTAATTTTTGCAAATTGTAACATGAAAGCCTTCCATAGACAAAATAAAGGTATCTTGACTTGATTACCATGATGAGGACCTCTCAAAACCCTAGTTTGACTTTTCAGTTGACCAGTTTGACTGATTACTTCATCTGTAAGCTACTGAATCATCTGAGGCCTTCCATGGTGAATTTTTGGCTCAAAATCCATCCTTAGACTTGTTTTGACATATGGAGAACTTTGGTGAAAGGTTTGAATCAATTCCTTGAGCTTAGGACCCTTAACCATAAAACCCTAGTTTTGGTCATCAGTGTAAGGACACCAACCCTTGATATAACCACTTGGAGAATCCCTCATTGAAATGCCCTTGGGCCACCATATAAGGATGTGAGAAGCTTATGGAGCTCATAAGAAGCTTTTGCCCTTGAGTTGAACCAAATACCTCGATCCCATGCTAAGAACCAAATGTTATGCACAATGTAAATGCAAGAAATGAAAAGAAACCTAAGCCAGTTATCTAAAAACAACAAGGCAAATTTTGAGGTGTTACAGCTGCCCCTATTCAATCAACTTGATCCTGAAGGTATGATAATGACGGCTATCATGCGTTCCAAGGATTCACGGAGATTGAATACCAAAAGAAACCTAAAATTTGCAATCCTCAAGGGAGGGACGACTCCACTGGGGAACAAACAAAAAAATGTTGCACTGTCACGACACGTACGAGTGTTGGAAACCAAAACTGTATTGAAAAGTCCTGAAATAAACACAAACGAGTGTTAGCTATGCTGGGGATGAACACGGACGGGTGTCAAGGAATCCAGGATATCAAATACGGACGGGTATTGAGAAGATACACGGACGGGTGTAAAATGCAATGCGGACGGACATTGAAATAAATGTTCAAACACAGACGGGTGTTGAAAATGGTACACGGACGGGTGCCAAATGGATTCAATACAGACGGGCATTGAAAGAAGTACACGGACGGGTGTAAAAGATTTCAATACGGACGGGTATTGAAAAAGGTACACGGACGGGTGTAAAAGAAGGTTCAAGATGACCTCTCTGGGGATTGAAAATGTACACGGACGGGTGTCAAAAATTCAATACGGACGGGTACTGAAAAAGGTACACGGACGAGTGTAAAAGATTTCAATACGGACGGGTACTGAAAAGGTACACGGACGAGTGTAAAAGGATTCAATACGGACGGGTATTGAAAAGGTACACGGACAGGTGTAAAAGGATTCAATACGGACGGGTATTGAAAAGGGTGAAATAACTATAACGGGAATTAAATTTGCTGGGGGAACATAAGGCAACACAGACGAGTGCCAAATATCAATGCGGATGGGCATTGAAATAAAAGGGTCAAACACGGACGGGTGCTGAAAGAACACGGACGGGTGTCTGACGGTAAAATCTTGAGGGAATAAACCAAGGGACCACCTGGACGGAGGGGTACAAATAGAATCAAGGATAAACAATCCTGGCAAGACATTCTGCCGGGGAACTGTCAAATATTGCTTAACCCAACACCTGTGGAGTAAAGACATCTTTCTGAAATCCGGCTTTCCTGACGAAGGAAAACTCAAACCTGGCTTACGCTTCAAATGCATATGTTTGAATTTTGCCGTAATGCCCCACATGAAGTGGAAATGCTACGCATTTGGGAGGATGCTATGCAAAACAAATGCTTATGCAATGCAAAAGAGACGTCCCAGCAAAATAAATGCTGAAGACCAGAAGTAACTCCGCTAGGGACGGCAAACTAAATTGCCACTGAAACAAAGGAAAACTTGTTGAGGAAAACTTCTCCCTGCTAGGGAATATCACAATCACCAATTCTGTCGGAGATGGACGAAACTCCAAGAGAATATCCACTCTGTTGGGGAATATCAAGATCAACAACTCTGCTGGAGACGGACGAAGCTCCGGAACTCCGGGAAAATACTCACTCAGCCGGGGAGGGATATGAATACTGGAGATGGAAATTCCACCGCTGGGGACGACCAACTATTTCAGAACTTGGCTTCGGCGCCTGCCAAAAGCGATTGGCCTTAAGACCTGCTGGGGATACCACTCACCACCAAACTCTGATTGGGGAAATGAGCTTAATCTACTGCTAGGGAAGTAACTTTACCCTCACGCTGCTGGGTACTAGATCAAACCATTGTCGTCGAGACTATACTTTCTGACCAACCGAGGAAAGTAGACACCAGGACCCTGTGGGGATAATAACATCTTCGTCCACAAACTTTCTATTGGAGGTACGGCAACATTCACCTCAAAGCAATCAACTTCTGAGTACTTGCTAGGGAATAATAATCCAAACACGACTTCGGCTGGATATATAATCCTCTGTACTTTGCTGAGGAAGACGATCCTCAACGACTCCGCTTGGGAGAGAAAGTAATTGTCAACATTCACCTGCTAGGGGATAACACATGCTTCCTGACTAGCTGGGAAACAAATAGTTGTCCCATGCTTCGTGGGGAGACATCACTTGCTGAAGAAAGATGTGCCAAGTCACAACTCTGGCCTGGGAAAAAAACCTCTTATATCCTGCTAAGGAAGACGATCCTTAACGACTCCGCTTAGGGAATTACTTCTTTATACTCTGGTTGAGGAAGATGACCCTCGATACTCTGATGGGGAAGAGTAATAACCTGCTGAGGACGATCAGACTTCAAAGTTGAGGAGAGCTCTACTCTACTGGGGAAAGCATCCAACCGCTGAGGACGATCAGACTTCAAAGATGGAGAGAGCAACTCTACTGGGGAGGTACATCTGTCATCCTGCAAAACCAACAAAAAGTCTACGTGCAAGAATGAATACATTGATTATCCACATGGTGACTATCGCCTAAGCAATTGCCACTGTTTTTCCATCTTGTGTCATAAAGCTCAACGTTTTAGCATGTAATGTTTTTATCAAAAATATCGGACATTTTCACAAACAAAACAGATAAAACAGAAAACAAAAGCTCTTTAACTGAAATGCAAACTTTATTGAATGAATTGGCCTGTAAATAGGCATTTACATCTGGAAGCAATTCCTGAAAAGAGGTAATTGCGCAAAAAGCAAAAGAAAATACAAATGTCGGCAATGTGGGGAACAGACATCCACCATGACTCAACTCAGCTATAACCCATATGACTTGTTCATCCGCAGATACTTTGGCCTTCGAAGACGACTAACTGGACTGATTCCTTTCCTCCGAATTTTCCAAGTGCGAACAGTGATCACAGATCGAACGCGGATCGTAGTCTTTGCTTTAAAATCCCTAACTTTTGCCTGGATCGCCCTTCTCGGGTTTTCAATCCACCGGGATACCCATTTTTGCCAAGGTTGCCTTTTCAGGTTTTCAACCTTGCGGGTTTATTCTTTTTCTTTTTATCCCTAATTTTTGCCCGAACCTTTTCTTTTTATGGTTCGCCAGGATGCCCCATTTTTGCCTGAACCTTCTTTTTATGTTCAGCGGGTCTCTTTTATGCAAAGTATTTTTTGACTACATCCGCGTTCACAGGGGACGTAAAATATTCGCCATCCATAGTTGAGAGTAATAAGGCTCCACCAGAGAAAACCTGTCTTACTACATATGGCCCTTCGTAATTCGGAGTCCACTTGCCCCTGTGATCTGTTTGAGGAGGAGTGGTCCTTTTCAGAACTAATTCACCAGCTTGAAAACACCGAGGACGCACCTTCTGATCAAAGGCTTTCTTCATCCTGCTCTGATACAACCGGCCATGCACAATGGCTTTCAATCTCTTCTCTTCAATGAGGTTCAATTCATTCAGCCGGGAACGCACCCACTCAGCTTCATCCAGCTTCACATCTGTCAGAATTCTCAAAGAAGGAATCTCAACTTCTAATGGCAAGACTGCTTCCATGCCATACACCAGTGAGAAAGGAGTTGCCCCAGTCGAGGTGCGCACCGAAGTACGATATCCATGCAAAGCGTAAGGCAACATCTCATGCCAGTCTTTGTATGTCACTACCATCTTCTGCACAATCTTCTTTATGTTCTTATTAGCCGCTTCAACAGCCCCATTCATCTTCGGACGATAGGGAGAAGAATTGTGATGTTCGATTTTAAAGCTCTGGCATAGCTCCTTCATCATCTTGTTATTCAGATTTGAACCATTATCAGTAATGATTCTCTCCGGGACTCCATACCGGCAGATGATGTCCTTCTTAATGAACCGGGCTACCACTTGTTTGGTGACGTTGGCATACGATGCTGCTTCCACCCACTTCGTGAAATAATCAATAGCCACCAGGATAAAACGATGTCCATTTGAAGCAGTCGGCTCAATCTTTCCAATCATGTCGATGCCCCACATGGCAAAAGGCCAAGGTGACGACAAAACATTCAGAGGAGTAGGCGGTACGTGCACCTTGTCAGCATAAATCTAGCATTTATGACATTTCCGGGCGTATTTAAAACAGTCAGACTCCATAGTCATCCAATAATACCCCGCTCTCAACAATTTTCTTGTCATAGCATGCCCATTGGCATGAGTACCGAAGGAACCTTCGTGAACCTCTTCCATTAACAAGCCTGCCTCGTGTTCATCAACACAACGTAGCAAGACCATGTCAAAGTTTCTCTTGTACAACACATCATCCTTGTTCAAAAAGAAGTTTCCTGATAACCTCCTCAATGTCTTTTTATCTTTGGAAGATGCCCCAGCAGGGTATTCCTGACTCTTCAAGAAGACTTTAATGTCATGATACCAAGGCTTGCCATCTGATACCCCTTCAACTGCAAATACAAAAGCAGGTCTATCCAAGCGCATGATTCTGATTGAGGGAGCTTCATTCCAAAGATTCACTTTATACATTGATGACAACGTTGCCAACGCATCAGCCATCTGATTCTCTATCCGGGGAATGTGATGGAAGTCTACTCTGTCAAAGAAAGGTAACAATCTTCTGGCATAATTGTTATATGGAACAAGATGTGCTTGACGAGTCTCCCATTCACCTATAATCTGATTAACCACCAACGCCGAATCACCATAAACATCAAGGTTCTTGATTCTCAAATCAATTGCTTCTTCTAACCCTATGATGCATGCTTCATACTCCGCCTCATTGTTGGTGCATATGAACGTTAATCGGTCAGTAAAGGGTATATGAGAACCCTGTGGAGTCGTAATGATTGCCCCGATTCCATTGCCATATGAATTAACAGCCCCATCAAAAACCATCTTCCATTGAGATCCAATCTCAGGTCCTTCATCAGGAAAAGGCTCTTCACAATCCTTCATCTTCAGATACATGATATGCTCATCCAGAAATTCAAACTTCATCGGTTGATAATCCACAATTGGCTGTTCGGCAAGATACTCTGACAACACACTTCCCTTAATGGCCTTTTGGGAAACATACTGAATATCATATTCTGTCAGAACCATCTGCCAACGGGCTATTCTACCATAAAGTGCTTGCTTCTCAAACACATACTTGATTGGATCCATCTTCGAAATCAAAAGGGTTGTATGGTTTAACATGTACTGCCTCAAACGCTTAGTGGCCCAAGCGAGTGCACAACATGTTTTCTCCAGCATCGAGTATCTTGACTCGCAATCAATAAACTTCTTACTCAGGTAATAGATGGCGTGCTCTTTTTTACCTGACTCGTCTTGTTGACCGAGCACACAACCCATTGAATTCTCAAGAACCGTGAGATACATAATCAAAGGTCTTCCTGGCACTGGCGGCATAAGGACCGGAGGTTCCTGCAAGTATTCTTTAATCTTTTCAAACGCCTTTTGACAATTTTCATTCCACCTGACCGCTTGATCTTTTCTTAGCAACTTGAAGATTGGTTCACACGTGGCTGTGAGATGCGAGATGAACCTAGCAATGTAATTCAATCTCTCCAAGAAACCACGAACCACTTTTTCTGTTTTCGGCACAGGCATCTCTTGTATGGCTTTTACCTTTGCAGGATCAACCTCAATACCTTTTTCACTAACAATAAACCCCAGCAATTTTCCTGATCTCACCCTGAAGGTGCATTTGTTTGGATTCAACCTCAGTCTGAATTTCCTTAACCTTTCAAATAACTTCTGAAGATTCACCAAATGTTCTTCTTCTGTCTGTGACTTCGCAATCATGTCATCAACATAGACTTCAATCTCTTTGTGAATCATATCATGAAAGAGAGTCACCATCGCCCGCTGGTAAGTTGCCCCTGCATTTTTCAATCCAAAGGGCATCACTTTGTAGCAGAAAGTTCCCCACGGTGTTATGAATGTAGTCTTCTCCATGTCCTCTGGGGCCATTTTGATTTGGTTATACCCAGAGAAGCCATCCATGAAGGAAAACACAGAATACTGAGCAGTATTGTCAACTAACACGTCAATGTGAGGGAGTGGGAAATCATCCTTTGGGCTGGCTCTATTCAAATCCCTGTAATCAACACACATCCTAACCTTCCCATCCTTCTTAGGTACAGGCACGATGTTAGCAACCCATGGAGGATAATTTGTTACGACAAGAAATCCGGCGTCCAACTGCTTCTGAACCTCTTCCTTGATCTTGACAGACATCTCCGGTTTAGTTCTTCTCAACTTTTGCTTGACCGGAGCACAACCTTCTTTGAGCGGTAGCCGGTGTACGACAATATCAGTATCGAGCCCAGGCATATCTTGGTAAGACCAGGCGAAGATGTCAACATACTCTCGGAGCATTTCAATCAATCTTCCCTTGACACTGTCTTCCAACACAGCCCCTACTCTTACTTCCTTTCTAGCGTCCTCGGTTCCCAGATTCACAATCTCAATTTCCTCCTGATGAGGTTGGATGACTCTCTCCTCTTGCTTCAACAATCTGGCCAACTCTTCGGGCAGTTCACAATCTTCGTCAGCCTCTTCTTCAGCCTGATAGATTGGATTGTCAAAGTCATACCGAGCTATAGCTGAGTCATGATCGGTGTCATCTGAACAAAAAGACCTGCAATGATTTATGAGGTATGTTTTATTATGATGCAACAAAAGAAACACATTGCCATTTTGATGTGGGTTTTTTTTTAATGCATAAAAATAAAAACAGAAAGACAGAGATCAAAATTTTTGAGTGTGAAAAGTCCTTTATTGATGATAAAGCAAAACATGCGACAGTTAAAAGCCCTACAAACAGAATCACTACGTCTTGGGCAGAACGTAGGATTAACAAAATAGGAAAACAAAGCAATTACTCGAAGCCTGTCACTTGAATGACTTTCTCGGAAGACCAGTTGTGCAGACTTTCCCCTGGGACACAAGGACGGATCCAGCTATCCATGTCGCAATCACTGTCTCCTTCTTCATCAACTGCATTAACTCTGTCGAAGAAAACTCCAGCGCTAGTGAACCGGACAGGGCCATAGAATTTTGGGGGATCCTCATCTCTTTTGGATGGCTTATATCCCAATCCATAAGTATCCTTCTTTTTCTGGACTTCAACCACTTGGCCCCACCTCTGTGAGCTACCCGCTTCAACCACAGCTTTGGCGTCTCTTAACGAAGACATGGAACCCTCAGGTTGATTTACCACTACAGGCTGCACTACAGCTTCAGACTGAACAACTTCTTCAGCAACTTTCACCTTCTCAAATCCCTGGCACAACGTCTCGTGGATTTCCCCATCCATTTCACGTATTTAAAGGTTGACAGCTGACTGATCATTATGTCTTCTTCTCCGCATACTGTCACTACGTGACCATCAACCATATACTTCAGCTTTTGATGCAAAGTGGAAGTTACAGCACCTGCCCCATGGATCCAAGGACGACCCAATAAACAGTTGTACGCTGGCTGAATATCCATAATGTAAAACGTTGCATTAAAGATTTCCGGTCCAACCTTGATTGGAAGCACAATCTCGCCAAAAACAGATCTCTTCGAGCCATCAAAAGCTCGCACCACCAAGTCGCTTGGTGTACAAATAAGTCCTCGAGTATCCAACTTCATTAACGCTTTCTTGGACAATACATTCAACGATGAACCAGTATCAACCAAGACATGTGACATCAGCGAGCCACGGCATTCGATCGAAATATGCAGGGCATTGTTATGATTCCTGCCAGTAGAAGTCAAGTCAAGATCTGTAAAACCCAGGCCGTTACCCGCATTCACGTGCGCTACAACCCCTTCCAGTTGATTAACAGAGATCTCTTGAGGAACGTAGGCTGCATTCAAAACCTTCAAAAGAGCATTCCTGTGAGCCTCAGAACACAAGAGCAGAGACAGAATAGAGATCTTGGACGGGGTCTGATGTAATTGGTCCACGATCTTATAATCACTTTTTCAGATGAGCCTCATAAATTCCTCTACATTTTTCGAAAAAGCATCATCAACCGGCTTCACTGTAGATTCCACAATCACTGGAGTCTGAACAGAACCATCCATCGCCTGTTTTCCTCTATCTTGCCTAGAGGTACTGGGTTGATCGTTAACCGGAGGGAGCACTCTACCACTTCTGGTTATAGCATCAGCCTAAACTTTAACCCCTGAACTAGAACCCATTGGTGAAGTATTCATTAGCTCTTGCTTTTGCCCATTGACAAACACCTCTGCACCATAATTCCACGGAATAGGCTTAGAACTCTCGTACGGAATGGGTCCAGCCCTTGTGATAATGACTGGAGGTGGCCTTGCTGGACCAGAAATAGTAATTGTTTTGAACGGAATAGTGATAGTCGCAACCTTCTCACTAACAACCTCTTCTAGCTGATTACCTCTGTCAAACTGTAAACAGCCCTCATCAATCAGATTCTGAATACCCCTCTTCAACGAATCACAACCATTAGCCTTTATAAAACAATATGAGCAGTTCTCACTACAGCCCGGATAGACATCACCTTTCAATAACCTGTTCTTAACCATCACCAATGGAGTCTTCAGTTCCTCCACATCCATGATCAAATTCAAAGTTTCACAGTCCTCAATTATAGCATTCACCCTTGGCCCATTGTGATTAGGCATCGGGTTTTGAATAACATTGGGTCTGTCATTCGAGAAATTGATGGCTTTAGAGTCCACAAGGTCCTGCGCCTTGTGCTGAAACGCCCTGCACTTCTCCACCGTGTGCCCAGGAGCACCAGAATGAAAATCACAGTGTGCGTTAGCATCGTAGCCTCGTGGGAGTTCCCCTGTTGGTGGAGCCAGGGTACGAAGCTCAACTAGACGCAACTGTAGCAAATGTTGCAACAACTGTGCATACGACATTGGGGGTTGATCAAAATGCCTCTCTGCATTCCTCTGTCTGTTCTGACCCTGCTGCCTATTTTGATTAGCATTACCCTTTTGCTGCTGTGGTGGAGGTAATGTTGCTGGAATGGTTACCGATGCTACCTGTTGATTGTTAAACTGGCGTTGTTTCCCTTTTCCCCTGTGGGATGATACAGCGTTGGTCTCTCCTTTCTTCTTATAATTATCAAACGTTTTTTTTCCCTGTCCGGAAGATGATCCATCACCGCTAGAAACCTTCCCAGCCTTAATTCCCACCTCTATCTTCTGTCCAATAGCAATCACATCTGCAAACTTGCCTAGAGAACAAGGCAAAAGCTTCTCATAGTAGTGCTTAGGCAGTGTGTCCATGAACATATCCAGCATCTCTTTCTCTAGCATTGGTGGCTGCACCCTAGCCGCCAACTCACGCCACCTTTGCGCATATTCTTTGAAACTCTCATCATTCTTCTGGGACATGCTCAACAACTGAGTTCTGTTGGGAGCCATGTCTGTGTTGTACTGATAATGCTTGATGAAAACTGCAGCTAGCTCTCTCCAGGTACGAACATCTCTACTTTCTAGCCCCATGTACCATTCCAAAGACGCGCCAGACAGGCTGTCTTGGAAGAAGTGCATCATTAACTTTTCATCCTTAGCGTGAGCAGCCATCTTCCTGGTATAGGCCTTCACATGAGTCCTTGGGCAGGTATAACCATTGTACTTTTCTAGCGTAGGAATCTGAATCTTGTGTGGAATAACAATATCAGGGACCAACCCTAGGTCGTCCAAATCAATCCCCAAATCATCCTGTTTCACCACTCATTTCAATTGAGCTTCGATTAAACAGATTCTTTCATCACTGACCACAGGAAGGGCAACATCTAAACTTCTGACCGAGAACACATCATCCTGTTGATCATCAAAATGATGGCCATGGATAGCCCGAACAGTACTTCCCTCTCCAACCACTGTAGGAATTCTGCCCTGTCCACCAGCACCAACTCCGCCCGGAGGGATATTACGGTTAATAAGACCACCGTGTAGGATACCATTTTCGTCGACCTGCGCCACTAACGGCTGAACCAGAGTTCTGAACTCGTTCTGACTTTGCACCACACCCTGCATCATTTCCATGAACTGGTCGATGCGAGCTTGCATAGCGGCCATATCTGCCTGAACTTTGTCCATCACTCTGTTTTGATTGAGCCGAGTAGAATAACGATGAGTTGGTTGATCAATCCTGACTGAAAGAAAGAGAGAGCATAAGAAAACCAGAGAAACCAAGATAACCTGCAATGCAAAAATGATTATGATTATGCAAATGTAAATGCAAACATGTTTGTATATTCGCAGGGTGATCCACCCCTTGATTCCAGTTTAAAGGTGAAATAGGATGAAACTGCTGCTCATATAAATCAGAGTGAATCACTGTCAGAAATTACAACCCAAAGTACCAAAAAAATAGCCTGAAACAAAAATAAGCAGAGGTCCCAGCCAACAATTCTGGTGGTGACCCAAAATACAAAGAAAGAACAAACTACAAACTACTGAGTAAAGTTCCCTTCAAGGATCTTGCACCGTATGAGGGCCACTGCCTGAGCTATAGCACTCCCACTTAGACCTCTTCACTCCTGCTTGTATTTTCAGCTCTTCCATGGTTGCTATGGCTTCTTTGAGCCGTTCCTCAACTGCGTGTCTTCGGAACGTCCCTGACAAGATCTCCTCGTCCTTCTTCCTGAGCTTCAACTTCAGACTCTCAATCTGCTCCAAATGCTTATCTTCTTTCTGCTTGTTGGCCGTGATTGCAGTATCTCGGTAAGCATTGAACCTGTGAATCTTCGCCCAATCCCTGGCTAAGTCATCCTTCTTGGATTTGAGAGTCTTGCAAACGCCTTTTAGAGCTTGTCCTACCCTTTTCCTAGCTGCTATCTCTTCAACCAGCTCCTTTTCTTTCTCAGCGAGACGTTCTGTCTTCAGCTTGGCAATATGAACAGCCTCACCTCGCTCATGTTTCAACTGGTAGATTTCTTTTTGCAACTCACGGTTCTCCTCTTGAATCTTCTCCTTTTCAGCCCATAATTGGTTATACTTCTCCATCTCAATCATGGTTGGGGGTTCAATCAGCAAAGGGTAAGAAGGAGGTTCCCTGCAGAATGGCAAAAGTACACTCTCTACTCTGCTCTGAACCCAGTCTTCATACGCAAGAAAAGCTTTGTTGTTACACTTTCCAAAAGAAGTCTTTCCTTTCTTATGGCGATCTCTCCAAGCGTTTGCAGCTTCTTTCAACACCTCCAGATTGGCTTCCTCACCCAAAAATAGAGACTCTTGCACATCTTGGCCTTTTGGCGGCTCCTTTAAAGCATACCCAAATTGCCTAATAGCAAGAATGGGGTTGTAGTTAATTCCCCCCTTCCTTCCTATTAAAGGTACGTTTGGGTAACCTCCACAACTAACCAGGATCTCTCGGCCCAACAAATCACGATTGATCCAAACTAAGTTGTCGGCCCTTAACCCCATTAATCTCTTTGCCCAATCTAAAGTTCCTTTAGTGTCTTCGAATGCCCCAGATTTGGGAAGACGATCAGCAAACCACTTATAGAAAATTGAAGCACAACAATAAAGAGGTCCGCCTCTCCTCTTCTCATTCTTATAGTGCATCGAATAATACAGATCCCCAAGCAAGGTAGGTACCGGATTCTTCGTGGTGAATATCCGGACAGCATGTGCATCTACAAAATCCTTCACATTAGGGAATAATGCCGTTCCATAAACACACATAGCCAGAATTGCGTTGAACACCGACCAACACTTAGCCTTAGCACAAGTAACAGCCTGCTCGATCAAAAACTTCGTGTGAAAACCTTGATAACCCCCTTTACTAGCAATATTTTTCTTCAACAGTGACTGATCCAAACGTAAAGTAACAGCAACCCTTTCCAGATCAGGAAACTCCTTAGAAGGATAGAAGGGAGCTCCCTCTTTAACCGAAACATCCAAAATAAGAGCAAATTCTTCCAACGTTGGAGCCAAAAGATAATCAGCAAATAGAAAACACCGAAGTTGAGGGTCATAGAACTGCGCCAAAGTGTGCAGAGCCCTGAACTCATAGTTGATAACATTCCGGGTGAAACTCAGAATCCTCCCATATTCTCTTCTAAAATCTGCCAATACCTCAGGTTTTGCCATAGCCGAGATATTGTGCACAGCGTCTAGATGAAGCTCTGGGAACTTGTACGGGATGATGTTCTTTCTTTTTTCAGCGCTAATACTCATCATGGACAGTCTTCAGACAACCGGAATCAAAGTTAGGATGCAACCCTACAAATGAGCAAACATGTCAGAATGCAAAAAAGATGATGCAAAATGCAAGCATGGGATCAAGGTATCCAAAATGCTCAAACTGCTGCCGTTCTGCTGACTGAATAAGACCCAGAATACCAGAAACCCAAAAATCCAGAATAACAACCCAATCAAACTGCCAGAATGCCAGGATAATAATAGTACATTTATGGGAAACCCAGAAACCAGGTAGGTTGAAGGTCTAGGTTACCTGCAAACCTGTAAACACCCATCCCCTCTCACATGTGGGTACTAGGATGTTCAGTATCCCGGGCTCTCAGGTCGAGAAATGATGATACGTTCACCATTTCTGGTTTGGCATCACCATCAAAAGAGGAGGCCTCAACCGATTCTCCAAAACAAAAGATCCTCAGCTTCAGAGGTTTGAGAAGCAATAGCACATTCAGCCCGAAGGATACAATGCTATCGCCAATCAAAGAGGTCGTCCGCTGATTCACTACAAAAGGGAAATCCTATAGCAAATTCCCAGCATTGGGTCCTCGGATCGAGAATGTGCAATGGGTTCGCCACAGAACGTGGGCTGCCACTGTCACATCTCGGGAGGAGTGCCGCAACTGAGTCCTCGGGGATGGTCGCTAGAGTCGACAGCTTTCCAGGTTATATTCCATCGTCTGCCCCAAATGGACAGGATAGAATATTACCAAGAAAACCTCGTCTGGATGTGGAGTTTTCATGTATACTTCGTCTGGCCAAATGCCAAACAAGTCACACTACTTTCCACGCTAATCATAGGTGTGTGCTCAAGCCTTGGTATTGGGCTTTTCTCTCATGAATCCAACCCACCCTGCAAACAGAAAATCCAGCAGCAGAACAGCACAGCAATATCCAGTATGACAGTAATAATATGAAATGCAATGCAATAAAAGCTGTAAAAACAGTAAAGCGGCAAAGTAAAAATACAGTAAATAGCAATACAGTAATATACAACAAAGTAAAGCACCATAAAAACAAACACCCAGAAAAAAACAGACAAGCGCTAGGATTGACTCGCTTAGGGATGGACCAGCATAGGTCGACCAACCTCCCCAGCAGAGTCGCCAGCTGTCGCTCCCGAAAGATTCACAGAGTCGCCAGCAAAGTGTATTTATCCCAAGAGAGGGAAAGGAAACACTGCGTAAACCTGAAAGGAGGGAAAGAACATGGTCTCACAACCAAGAGAACGGGTACGGGAGTCGGTTACGCGAAGGGAAGGTGTTAGCACCCAACACGTCCATCGTACTCGATGGGATCCATGCTTGTTGTCTGCATCAAAGGGTGTCGTCGTCTGGAACTCCACTGCTACTGGACCGGCGAAGAAACGAGAACGGAAAGAACGGAAAACGAAGAGGAAAAGAAAAAGAAGTGACTCGATAGGACGATATCGTTGTCCTAGGCCTACGTACTCCCTCAGTGCAATGGGAAAGTCAGAGTCAATGTAGTTCGGACGGGAACTGGGGGGAGGTTGCTCGCCAAGACAATCGCTGTCTTGTGCCTATGTATCCTCAATCAGACGAGAGAGAGGAATCAGAGCTGACGTAGTTCGTGGGAACGACCACGGATGGGTAAGTGTTTTTTATGTGAGCGACGAGCTATTTTCTGAAAGAAGTCTGAAACCCAACAATCCCGAAGGATCAAAAAAGATTTGAATTTGTTTGGTGTTTTTTAGACAGAAGTGTTTTGAGTTAGTTAGTAACTTACATTGCACCAAAGTCTACCATGCGGGAACGAGTGAGTCGCATGGTCGCCCCCGAATGAGACGTATGCTAAACACCCTAGAAGAAGAGAGGAGACCCCTCGTTCTTCACTTCCTACACTTAAGGCTCGAGCGCAATATACGTTATATTTTATTAAGTGTTTTCAAGAAGTTTGAGATGAGAAGAGAAGCGACACAAAAGGAAACTCTAAAGGGAAACTAAGAGTCCTAATGTTATCATGCATGGATGTCCTATGGTTAGTGAGGTTTAGGAGAGACGACTACCTAACCTAATGCTAATCCTACTCCAAGCTTAATCAAAAATTAAGTTGGACTAGGTAGCTCTAAAGGGAGAGAATCCAAGACTTAAACAAGTCTTGAGACTCGAGGGATGCAAAGAGTGAAAGAGAAAGAGGAGAAAGAGAAGTGAAACACAAGTGGCCTAAGCTCACTTCAAACACAAGTATGAAAGTTAAAATATAAAGGAAGAAAGTAAAATGTGGAAGCATATCCACACTCAAACAACTTACCATTTGCCCCTGAAAGTGTTAGAAGTATTCACATATGACAAAATGAAACTCAAACAAGCATAAGGCAATAAAGAAACAAGTTCTAAGGTAAATCAAACATCAAGTTCAGAACCTAATGGTCCTACTGACCTCTAATATTAATCATGCACAATTAGTCAAAAAGAAAAGGGAGAAGTCACTCAAGTATCATCCAAGTCATTAAAGAAGGAGTGAGATGAAAGGAAGTGATCATGTGAAGCAAACAAGTCAAAATTCCACAAAGTAAACCAAGTCCAGAAGTGACACAATCCTAAATATATGCCTAAACAAGATCTTCAAACATCATTCAAGTCATACAAACACTTTCACAATTAATTAAGAGGCAAAGAAGAAGAAGTGAAGTGAAGTGAAACATGATTCATTCTTGTGAAACATGTGACTTAAAGTGCAAGGCAAACATCAAACATGCAAAGATGAGATCCAAATATCACAACCAGAAGTTAATTAACATGTTATCAATTCTCAAACAAGACCCCAAATTATGGCACAAGTGCCTTCATGATCAAGCAAACCAAACATGAAGCATACATTCACAAGTTGGACAAGTTAAAGTTCATGCTTCAAAGAAATAACAAACATGCCTCAAAAATGATGTCATTCAGTATTCAAGCATCTCAAACATTTATAATTGACATATCAAATCCACAAGCAATGAATCAGAACCAAAGTCAATCAACAATTAGGTCAAAGCATCAATAGGATTTCATACATTCATGCTCAAAGCAACACATCAAAAGTCATCCAAAAAGGACCTAAAAATCATACCAAAAATCTCAAACATACCTCAACATGTTAAGAACACAACCCAAAAAGAATCAGGATCAAATCACTTTCCAAATGAGAGAAATAAAAAATGCAACATGAAGTATGCAATATGAAGTGCAAATGAGAAAAATTAATTTGGAAAATTAATATTTAATGCAAATTAAATGCAAAAATAATAAAATAAAATGTGAAAAATTAATTTTAATGATGAGGAGGAATGATGAATTTTTTTGGAATTTTTTAGCACATGCAAGTATTTTTAACAATTAATTATGAAATGGTATGAAAATAGAAAATAAAAAGAAAATGAAATGAAGACAGGGGTGCAAAAAGAAATCCAAACGCGTGCAAATGATCATGGGCTCAGAAACGGGGGTGTAAACAGCAGAAAAGGCCCAAGCGCTATCAATTCTTCGGAAACAACGAACGGCTAAGATTGAGTCAAACACAAAAAGTCTCCAGATCCACAGGCTCACGCTCTCAGTCAAACAAAGCAAAGTCAACAATCCAATGGTCCACATTCAAATGCACTAATTAAATGAAATCAAACGGTCATGACTTAATCAGATCCACTAAACCCTAATCAACTTAATTAACACCACATAACCAAGATCCAACGCACGAGAATCAAACTGGAAAATTAATCACAATCCAACGCATGAGATTCAAACTGGAAAACCACAAACCCTAATTAAACCCTCACCGGCCGGAGAAGCGCCGGTCATCTTCTCCGGCCACTCTCCGGTCACCAAACTTCAAACAATAACCAAAAACAACAAATCATACATCAAAATGTTCAGCAACTCACGTAGATCACAAATATGCCACTCGAAATCATTTAGCATGCATATATTTCAAGAATCGAACGAAACAAGTTTGGATCTGAAAATTTCAGATCTAAATTCCAGCCATGATTCACGTTGAAAATCAAATCCAAACACATATATGAGCTCAACACATCAAGATGAACATTAAACACACAACCAAAATCAATTCTAGATCTATGAATTTGGAGCTCACCTGAGATTTGCAGAACTGGAAATACGTCAAGAAACTCCAAGATAAGCTGCAGATCAACTCTTTCAACCGTCTAATTGCAAAATAAATGCAATTAGACCTTCAAACTGGCCTGAATCCTTGAATCCGAAAGTTGAAGCTCTGAACTCAACTTGATGAATTCCTTACTTAAACCTCAAAACAGTGGTGGATTTCTCTTCCTTGTGCTTCACTGATCCTAAACCAACCAAAAAAAATGGAGGAACCTTGAAGGATTGGGAGAATCGAAGGAGAGAAACTTGAGAGCAAAAAATTTGAAAAGTGATGAAAATGAATAGTAGCTGCTGAGAAATTCGTGTGAGTTAGCTTATATAGTGTGCAGATGCTACTGTTTAGGGTTTTAAACTTCAAGGACTTGAGAGCAATGAGTTTTGGGCTGTTTTGCTAATTTGCAAATGTGTGCACCTGAGGTATTCTACTCGTGCATTCTTCATGAAAAGTGCATGACTGCTTTCCTTTTGATGCCATGAGAACCTTTGGATTGATCTTGGGGCTGGAAAGTAACTGAATTGTGATTTCCAAATGAACTTGCAAAGTTGCATAATGATGAATTATGGACATGTAACCCACGGGTTCATTCAATTCTTGGCTCAAAATGATGCTAAATGAGGTGCATTGGAGTGTGGTGAGGTGAACTGAACAATTAGAAGCCATATTGGTGAGTTAGAATGCATCTTGCAAGTTATGTCAAAATGGTATGCATGGTGGAACACCAAATGCCCTTTAACTTCAAATGCCCATAAATCTTGATCTAAAAATGATATGATCATGATCCACCACTCTTTGGAAAGAGGAGAAAGAGATCTAAAACTTTGGTGTTGGGCAAAAATTCGTTTGAAGCATTTTTTATCATGAAAAGTTTGGTTAAAGTTGGTTGAAAATATGCCAAAAATAGTAACTTGAAATTACAAGTCACCCTCCCAATTTAGCAACTTTTTACCAAAGCTTAATTTTTGCAAATTGTGATCATGAAAGCCTTCCATAGACCAAATAAAGGTCTCTTGACTTGATTACCATGATGAGGACCTCTCAAAACCCTAGTTTGACTTTTCAGTTGACCAGTTTGACTGATTACTTCATCTGTAAGCTACTGAATCATCTGAGGCCTTCCATGGTGAATTTTTGGCTCAAAATCCATCCTTAGACTTGTTTTGACATATGGAGAACTTTGGTGAAAGGTTTGAATCAATTCCTTGAGCTTAGGACCCTTAACCATAAAACCCTAGTTTTGGTCATCAGTGTAAGGACACCAACCCTTGATATAACCACTTGGAAAATCCCTCATTGAAATGCCCTTGGGCCACCATATAAGGATGTGAGAAGCTTATGGAGCTCATAAGAAGCTTTTGCCCTTGTGTTGAACCAAATACCTCGATCCCATGCTAAGAACCAAATGATATGCACAATGTAAATGCAAGAAATGAAAAGAAACCTAAGCCAGTTATCTAAAAACAACAAGGCAAATTTTGAGGTGTTACACACAGCATTCTGACGATGAACGTCAACTTGGTGGCAATGCACTCAAGGCAAAGTCAATACCATGATCTGCCATGACACGATTACAATTCTTGTCTGATCTGCTCAATAAGTAATCAGGGATGCTCTTTTGTACAAGAGGACCTCCAGCGTCAGATGGACCTTGGATGGATTCAGGACTATCATGAGAGAAATAACCATCAAGTCAATATGATTCAGATCTTTGATATTCACTTGATGAATACCAGTCTGGTAGAACTACATGCTAAGCAGGTCAGGCTCGGTTTTCTGGCTTCACATGATTATCAAGACTGTAAAGTGTGTCGTAAAGACGACCAAGGGTGTGCACTTGTCCAAAGAACACTTCAACACTTGTTGGACACTGGTGGCTTCCAATCTACTTGGATGAAGCTACACAATAGATCAGTATGAATGACGAGAATCCTGATAGGTATCAAAGTCAGGATGTCCGCTCGATGGAAACAAATCTAGTAAAGTTGCATTGCATACAAAGCGGACGTGGCCGGGTGCCACCACACAATTATGTGTGCTCTAGAGTTTACTCAGAGAACAACCAAGGATGCTACCTCGTGCGAACGGCTCTTCAAAATCAGTTGGACCACGAAGAGATCCGATCATGTTCAAGTTCTAGGTCGATCAACGGGATGCCCCACTATCTCCCTGATCAAAGCAAAGACGTTATCTTAATCCCTAAACATGAAATGGCCAAAGATATATGCGCTATAATCCCTCTACTCCATGAATCGAGAGTCCTTCTTAATAGTAGAAAGATTCTCAACCTCAAACCAATTGAGGCTAGCTACGATGGTCAGAAAAATCAAAAGGCTCCTGTGGTTATCTATCTGCCAGGACCAATACCGTACAAATCTGATAAGGCTATCCCTTACAAGTACGGTGCAACAATAATTGAGAATGGAAAGGAAACTCCATTACCCTCCGTCATAAACATTGCTGACATCAGTTGAGTGACGCGGAGCGGCCGGATCTTCAACCAAGGAGTTGGAGAACCTACCAAGGAAAAGGAACCTCAAACAGAAGTTCCTAGTCAACCAGTCGGTCAATTCAGTAATCCAGAACTTACAAAGAACAACGATGATATGCTGAAGCTCATCCAGAAGAGAGAGTACAAAATTGTAGACCAACTATTGCAAAATTATTCGAGAATCTCTATGCTATCTCTCTTACTCAGTTCCGAATCTCACAAGGAAGCTCTGCAGAAGGTCTTAGAGCAAGCCTTTGTGGAACAAGATGTGACGATAAGACAATTTGACAGCATCATCTCCAACATCACTTCCTGCAACAACTTAGGATTCAGTGATGAGGAACATCCAGAAGAAGGCAAAAATCACAACATGGCGCTTAACATTACAGTCAACTACCAGGACGATGCTTTAGCCAGCGTACTGGTAGATATCGGATCAGCTCTAAATGTTATGCCAAAATCTACTCTAATGCAACTATCATTTCAAGGATCTCCGATGAGAGGCAGTGAGGTCGTCGTCAAAGCCTTTGATGGATCCAGAAAAATAGTTATCGGCGAAGTCGACCTTCCCATAACTATCGGTCCTCACACTTTCCAAGTCACTTTCCAGGTCATGGACATCCGGGCAGCATACAACTGTTTATTAGGTAAACCTTGGATACATGAGGTTGGGGCAGTCACTTCGACACTTCACCAGAAGCTGAAGTTCATCAAGAATGACAAGCTAGTCACAGTCTATGGCGAGCAAGCCTTAATCGTGAGTAACTTATCATTATCCTCCTGTGTAGAACCCGAGGAGGTTGTTGGAACCCAATTTCAAGCACTCTCGGTGAGCAATGAGAATCGATCAGAAATAGGGACATCGATTTCCTCATACAAAGATGCTCTCGAAGTGATCAAGGGTAACAACGTAAAAGGATGGGGACAACTTGTAATTCCTATGGATAACAAGACAAAGAAAGGTATTGGTTTCTCTTCAACCTATACCCAGACTGCCAAGAAAGATGAAAGTTTTCGTCCCATTCAGGACTTCTTCCACAATGGAGGCTTCCTCCACCCAGTGTCTCAAGAAGTACACACCATCAATGAGGGTGACTCCTCTGATACAAATGAAGAGTGGAAGTCCTATCTCAACGAGGACGGTTATATGTCTCAGGGAGGGGCACATACGCTATTTTGCTATCCCACGCAGAGTCCGAGATATATACCAAGATCAGACATCAAGAAGATGTACGGAGATTGTGATCCGGAAGGATGTCGTGCTCCGTCCAACTCATTAGAGGAGGACACTCTGATGAAAGACAACTTTGACTATGACTATTATGATCCCTTGGATGACTTGCCTATCTGGAAGCTATACCCAGAAGACATAGGGCAAAAGAGTCAGTCAAATGAAGCTTATCAGCTGAGCAATATTGAAAAGAATACTTGTGTCCCCACCAAGTCATGGGATTATTACTCAAGACATTCTAAAGATATCCAACGCAACGATGAATCCTCCAGTCCCACAGAAGTATGGGACACCTTAGGATAACCGAGTGGCAAGTACGACTTCTTGGTCAAGTACACCGCTCCTGAAAGCTCTCGTATCAGGCTTGAAGACATCCAGCCAACTGGATGGGAAGATCGGCCTGAGAGTGAAAACACTATGCAATATACGACAGAAGAGTTCGTTTACGACAACTCTGCATGGGAGGAAAACTCCAACGATCCTGCTCCACCAGAAATTAGTGTCATTTCTGAGGACAAACCAAGAAAGAAGGTACCAGACTCTGTGATTCACCGAGGAGCTCGTCGCCAATGGGTTGGTGTCGATGTCCCGAAAGTCGTCCATAAGTCTAAGTAGTTGCCATCTTTGTTTTAACCTTTCACCCTGCCCAGGTGAAACAGATGTTTTTATAGGGCTCACTTTTCTGTAGATGTCCCTCTTCGCTTTGCCTGAAGCGACCGAGTTTTGTTTCATAGGGTGTATTTCAAGAATCGACAAAATCATAAATAAATAACATCGTTCTGTAATTTCCGCAGTTATTGTTGTTTTCACTTTTCGTTTTTCAGAAAATGGTAATCCTAAAACAACTCAAAATAACAATAACAAGCATTTTTCAAAAAATACATTGCACACACTCTTGCATTTCTCTCTATCTCTTCTAAAAATAAACCATCATGTCATGCAGATTGCTTATTTTAAACCCCATTGAAACATACGATCCAATGCCTTCTCCCAACTT
Organism: Lathyrus tuberosus; assembly: GCA_022829125.1. Classification (NCBI taxonomy): domain Eukaryota; kingdom Viridiplantae; phylum Streptophyta; class Magnoliopsida; order Fabales; family Fabaceae; genus Lathyrus; species Lathyrus tuberosus. The sequence goes on along the minus strand of JALAZF010000403.1, from coordinate 4,468,897 downwards.
TGAATTCCTGGTATTTGAAGCTAACGAAGAAGAGGACGAAGAAATTTCAGAGGAGATCTTCCGATTACTCATACAAGAGGAAAGGTCCATTGAATCTCACAAAGAGTTGTTGGAAACGATCAATTTGGGGTTAAAGCAAGAACAGAAAGAAGTCAAGATTGGGGCACTGCTCAGTCCGACTATCAAAGAAAGCTTGATAGAACTTCTCAAAGAGTTTCCCGATGTATTTGCTTGGTCCTATCAGGACATGCCAGGGTTGGATACCAGCATCGTGGAGCATCATTTACCGTTAAGATCAGAAAGTCCGTCAGCGAAACAAAGACTGAGACGGACTCACCCAGATATAGCTATCAAAATCAAGGAGGAAGTGCAGAAACAGATTAACGCAGGTTTCCTCGCCACCTCAGAATATCCACACTGGCTAGCCAACATAGTTCGAGTTCCGAAAACGGACGAAAAAGTCAGAATGTGCGTAGACTATAGGGATCTAAACAAGGCCAGTCCAAAGGATGAATTTCCCTTATCGCACATAGACATGCTGGTAGACAGTACATCAAAGTTCAAAGTCTTCTCCTTCATGGATGGATTCTCGGGCAATAATCAAATCAAAATGGCGCCGGAAGATATGGAGAAAACTTCATTCATTACCCCATGGGGCACCTTTTGTTACAAGGTAATGTTTTTTGTAACGCCTCGGTTTTGTCTTATTTATTCAATCGAGTAAATTTAATTATTTTTATTATTATATTATTTTATTCTTGACTTTTATTTGCCAATATATTATTTTTCATCGTTGTTTATGTTTTATCGCATTTTGAGAGCGTTTGCGGGATATTTGAGCTGAGGGGTAAAATAGTCTTTTTAGGGGTTTGGATATTTTATATAAATAGAGATTTGAGAGGAAATAGAGAGAAAAGAAAATAGAGAGAAAGAAAAGAGAAGATAGAAAGGAAGAGGAAAGAAAAGAGGAGAAAGAGGAAAATCGCGGGAACTCCGTTTCGAGCGCGAATAATCGGGTAAGGGTGAGAAGTTTCAATTATATCTTGCTTGTGTATGTATATGTGTTGTTTGTTGTAATTGTTTTGGTTGTTTCGCGACTTTTCTTATCAATTGAAATTAGGAGCAATTGATAGAAATCGATATTTTCACGGATGAAATTCGATATAAACTGCGTAGAATACTTGTTGATTAGGTCTGAACATGTTTTGGTTGTTTTGGTATGAATTGGAAGGGTTTGGGTGGTAGAAATGATGTATTTTGGCCCCAAATGACCTATATTGACGCTGCTGCGAATTCTGGGTTTCGCGGGTTTGCCTAGCGAACCCTAGCGAAGGAATGGGTGAATGTTCGCCTAGCGAACTTTATGTTGGTTTTCCACTGCCTTGGTTCGCTAGGGTTCGCCTAGCAAATACTGGAGCGAAGTGGCAAATTTTTCTATTTTGTTTTCTTCGTAATTTTCAAACCGTAAGTCCGTTTTGGTCGCCGTTCGAAGTGTTGGAAAGATAATGAAATATTATTTCTATTAAAAATGGTTTGGAGGGTAGGAGATGATTTATTTAAGTAGTGGTTTTACAAAAGTGTTGGGTTGTCGGGTTTTTATCGCGTTAAATGCGTGAGGTCGGTGTTTTACCGTGTGTTGTGCTATTGTTGTGTAACGTGGAGCTTTTATGTGGTTTATATGATGTTGATGGATGTGATAATTATGTTGTTGTGTGGTAAAATACATTATTTGATTAAATATCAATGTATGTTGTTATGATGTTTTGTGGGATTGTTGTGGTTTGTATGATGTTGAAGCATGTGACAAGTTGTTGTGATTGTTGTGGTTGATGGTGAGTAATTCTTGATGTGAGTTGATATGAGTGTATATGCTAAAATGCTAATTGTGGTGGTTGTTGATTATGATGGAATGCATTGTTTATGTGAAATTCAATGTGTGTTATTTGGTGGCCTTATGGCAAGTAAGTGCGTTGTTTGAATTGATTTCCAATGCATGAATAATGATGATGAGATAATTCATATTTTTGAATTGTGGTGATGCATTTGATTGTCATGAGTTCTTGTATGTCAAGCATCATGATATGCATCTTGTAATGTCGTGTGCCCTTGTGGGGTGTGAGCGACGAATCGATTCCCGAGGGGATCCGCTATAACATCGTGTGCCTTAAAAAAATAAGAGGACCTAAAGCGATGATTATAGACGATCATGTGCCTTATACAAAGAGAACCTAAAGCGATCGGATCGTGTGCCTTATACAAAGAGGACCTAAAGCGATCCATAAATGTCGTGTGCCTTAAAAAAATAAGAGGACCTAAAGCGACAGGGAACATCGTTTGACCGACGGGGTGTTACATGAGTAATCCTAAGTAACAAGCGATGATTCCAATAGTTCCTGAGTGAACTAGTGATGAGATGATGGATGGAAGGTACCACATTGCATTTGCATAGAGTCGTTGTGTCGGTCTCTTTGCATTTGCATGAATCCTGAATGGATTGATTATGTGTGGAAAATCATGAATGGATTGATTATGTGTGGAAAATCATGAATTGATTGAGTATGTATTGAGATTTATGTTTGAATTGGTGAATTGATGTGCATATGTGATAAATGCATTGGTTGTGGATAATATGTTCTATGTATAGACATGTGCTATGATATGTGGTGGTGTGTTTCCATATGTTGTGACTCTGGTATACCTTATGTGCAAAATATGTGATTATGTTGGATAATTAATATATGTTATGTATGTTTGGCCTGCTATATGTATTGGTATATGATGCTTGTGGTGAGAATAACTATGCATGTTAACTTATGTGTGTTTGCATATTATTATACAATCTTGATTTAGTTGTTATTTCTCACCCATCTACTGTAGTTTATTGCTCTATGAGGCAATTGCAGATTTGTGTCTTGGAGGCTTTTGTGAATATTAGTTCTCCATTCTTTTGTCGGTCTTGGTGTCTGCTCTGATACGTAACACGGGAGTCGGGGAACGCTTTTGTTATATATGTATACACTTGTTGAATGTATTTTGTAATACTTTGTATGAATATTTTGATGCTATAAAACAATTTATTTTGTAAAACAAGTCAGTTATGGATCTTTCCGCTTTATTCCATAATTGAACTTTCCTTTTATATGGAAAAAGTTTCCCCCTGTATGTTTATTCCATTTTGTGTTATGTATCAAAATTATGAGCAGGGAATGTGTTTTCTTTCTTTAAATGTGGCATCCTTGCTTCTGTCGGAAAAATAGATTTTTATTTACTCTGATTTAATTATGTATTATTTATTCACGATGAGAATTGAGGTGTTACGTTAGTGGTATCAGAGCAGGTCGGTCCGTCCGGCCAATTTGTTGAGTCAGTTGGTGTGATAGTTGAATACTGTCAATGTTGTTTGTTCCTTGGTATGTGATATGTGTGTGAAACACTGTCAGTACCTTCTAGTTTCCTAATCCTTTGTCTTCAGGTGTGAGATTAAGATAAGTGGGGGAGAAGCTGGTGCTTCTCCAAGTTGCTCCAGGTGTGGAGCATTGGCTCAGTGTGCCGTTGGTTGCAAGATTGTAAGTGTTATTTGGACAGTGTTGTTCCCGATTCCAGAGGGAATGCAGAGGCAAGGTTTATGTTGACTAAGGATTGGTGCCTTAGGTAGTTTTGTGCACAAGATGCAAACAATGCTATTATGGTTTGGTAAAGACGGTTTATGCCCCATCATGATTGTCGGCTGTCTATTGACAAATTGAGGAACTGATCACCCTTAATCTCTTGTTGATAGCAGACGGGAATAATGTTGGATGGAATAGACGTGTCTTTCCGACTTTGATAGTGTGTGCAATGAATTATTTGGAATTAAGTAAAGTGTTTACAAATCATTTTGTTAAATCGATGAAGATTCTAATACCAAAAGATGAGACGGATTAGAGGTTTTGGTATGTTGGTTCCGTTGGGAAGTCGTTGAGAGAGAAAGATTGGGTATCGTTAATGGTTGTTCTCAGAGAGTAGAGTGTGAACTTAAATTGGACGAAGGTGAGGATTTGAGGTTTGGATCTGCTAAGTAAGTAGAAGAACATTTAGGAAGTGAAACTCAGAGGTTGTCTTCTTGGAGAGCTCCAGTATTGTTAGTAACAAAAAGGATGGATGATTGAACGGAATAACAAGCATGATGTGTATGATGGTATTGAGACTATGGGAAGCAAGACTTAGAGTTCTGGTGAGGTTTGGAGTCTTTGGAATTTTAGAGCATTAATGGAAATCTTGAGAGAACCCTTAGGTGTGGATGTAATATTGAGAGTTCTTTTTGTTTGGTTGTTGCTACATGTTGGGATTTATGGAGTTTGGACTGTCAAGAGAAGAAATTATTTATGGATTACTAATAGTTGAATAAGGTAACGATTGAGAACAAGTGTCCACTTTCAAGAATAGATGACCGGAATTGTTTGGTTGAGTTTGAGTGAAATTACAATTGTTTGGGATGTTTGATAAGAGTGGTGAATTGTATGAGTTGAGGCTTTGATCGATTTAATGAGACCGGTTATGTTTGTTATCATCAGGATATACTGTTATTTACTCGGTTAAGCTTGTATGTGAGTAACCAGTTACCCAGTGAAATTTTTTACAAAGCTTTAAAAATTTATATCTTTTGGAATTTGGTTGGGCATTACAACATACAGTGATGTTATTTGGTGTTAGTAATGCGTCTGTAATGTTGTTGGGGTATTTGAATCGTATCTTCTATATTTACTTGGATAAGTTCGTAGTGGTTTTGATTAAGGATATTCGGATCTGTTATAAAATCAGAGGAAGAACAAGCAGAGTGATTGAGATTTGAAATACAAGTGTTGAAAAGAGACGAAGTTTATGCTAAGTTATTCAAGTGAGAATATTGGTTGAAAAGGTTAGTTTTCTTTGATATGTTATTTCAGATGAGAGTATGGTTATGGATCCATCGGAAGTAGATGCAGTTCTACAATGAGAGGCTCAGAAGTTGGTTAAGAAGATTAGAATCTTTTTGGACTTTAGTTGGCTATTACCGGAGGTTAGGGAAGGCTTTTCCAAGTTAGTGTTTTCGTTACTTCGATTGACGTGTAGAGGGTAAGTCGTTTTCTTTGGATGTTTATAGTGAAGAAAGTTTGAGAGGGTTAAATTAGAAGTTGTCTACGGCTCCAGTTTTGATTCTGTGTGATCCTAATAAACCGTTTGTGAGGTATTGGGACGCGTCTTTGATGAGTTTAGTCAGTGTGTTAATGCAAGAGGGTAAAGTCGTGGCTTATGCCTTACGACAATTGAGGATTCATAAGAGGATCTATTCTATTCCGGATTTGGAATTGGTTGCGGTTGTATGGTGTTGGAATATTTGGAGGTATTATTTTGAGGGTTTTAGGTTCAAGGTGTTTGGATGGAGAAAATAATGGTTTTGGATGAGTAACAGCACTGCTGGAATTCTGAGTTTTCCATGGTTCGCCTAGCGAACCTGGGGCGAAGCAGAAGCGAATGATTTTTCGCGGGTTCGCCTAGCGAGCCAGTTAGCGAGGTTCAGCGAATGTTCGCTAACATTGTTTGCCTAGCGAACTTTGTATCTTTTTGGTTATGGTTGTTGCTGCCTTGGTTCGCCAAGGGATTCGCGGAGCGAACGGCAAGGCGAGGGTTCGCCAAGGAGTTCGCCTGGAGAACTTTGTGTCTGTTTTGTTCTGATTGTGGCTTCGCTTGGACGTTCGCCTAGCGAAGGTGGTAGCGAATGCTCGCTAGAAGGTTCGCCTAGCAAACATGGCAGGTTGTCCCGTTTTGTTTCCTTCATAACTTTTGATTTGTAACTCGGATTAAGGCACAGTCGGATGGTTGGAATTCCTGATTAGTTATGACCTTGGCTCAAATTATCCTATTGCTAAAGTGAATGTTGTTCCTGAAGAGTTAAGTCGATAGCCTTGCATATGGTTGTTTTGATGGTCAGAGAATTTAAATTATTTGAGCAGTTCAGAGACTTGTGTCTGGTGTGTGAGATAACACAGTAGAGTGTGAAATTGGATATATTAAAAGTGAAAAGTGATTTTTTGTGAATATGAGAAAGAGTTAGACTTTGGACGTGAAGTCGGTAGTTTTGATGGTTACGAGTAATCAGGGTGCGTAGCATTGTTGTAATATTGTTGTGTGACAAGGATGTTTGGTATTCTGGTTTTGACGAGGTTGTTGAACGATGTTGGGTTATGGAACTTTATATTCTTGTTTGTGTTGTTGCCTCGTTTCCATCGTGATGGTTCAAGTGCGAGTAGATAATTCCTGTGTGTGTTCGTAACTTGGGTATTCTTTGAGTCGTGAGTTAGTCGTCAAGTGCATTGTATGGGCTTTGCATCTGGTAGTTGTAGTTGTCGTCGTTGTCGTGTTGTTGTTGTAGCTGCTGTTAGCAAGGTGGGTTGTCAGTTTGTGTTATTCGTGGTGTGCATTTTGTTGGCATGATAGTTTGTTAGTCGGATGCAAGAGTCGTGTTCGGAGTTGTTCGTATCAGTATATTTTCGAGGACGAAAATGTCTAAGTGGGGGAGAATTGTAACGCCCCGGTTTTGTCTTATTTATTCAATCGAGTAAATTTAATTATTTTTATTATTATATTATTTTATTCTTGAATTTTATTTTCCAATATATTATTTTTCATCGCTGTTTACGTTTTATCGCATTTTGAGAGCGTTTGCGGGATATTTGAGCTGAGGGGTAAAATAGTCTTTTTAGGGGTTTGGATATTTTATATAAATAGAGATTTGAGAGGAAATAGAGAGAAAAGAAAATAGAGAGAAAGAAAAGAGAAGATAGAAAGGAAGAGAAAAGAAAAGAGGAGAAAGAGGAAAATCGCGGGAACTCCGTTTCGAGCGCAAATAATCGGGTAAGGGTGAGAAGTTTCAATTATATCTTGCTTGTGTATGTATATGTGTTGTTTGTTGTAATTGTTTTGGTTGTTTCACGACTTTTCTTATCGATTGAAATTATGAGCAATAGATAGAAATCAATGTTTTCATGGATGAAATTCGATATAAACTGTGTAGAATACTTGTTGATTAGGTTTGAACATGTTTTTGTTGTTCTGGTATGAATTGGAAGGGTTTGGGTGGTAGAAATGATGTATTTTGGCCCCAAATGACCTATATTGACGCTGCTGCGAATTCTGGGTTTCGCGGGTTCGCCTAGCGAACCCTAGTGAAGGAACGGGCTAATGTTCGCCTAGCGAACTTTATGTTGGTTTTCCACTGCCTTGGTTCGCTAGGGTTCACCTAGTGAATACTGGAGCGAAGTGGCAGATTTTTCTATTTTGTTTTCTTCGTAATTTTCAAACCATAAGTCCGTTTTGGTCGCCGTTCGAAGCGTTGGAAAGCTAATGAAATATTATTTCTATTAAAAATAGTTTGGAGGGTAGGAGATGATTTATTTAAGTCGTGGTTTTACAAAAGTGTTGGGTTGTCGGGTTTTTATTGCGTTAATTGTGTGCGGTCGGTGTTTTACCGTGTGTTGTGCTATTGTTGTGCAACGTGGATATTTTATGTGGTTTATATGATGTTGATGGATGTGATAATTATGTTGTTGTGTGGTAAAATACATTATTTGATTAAATATCAATGTATGTTGTTATGATGTTTTGTGGGATTGTTGTGGTTGTATGATGTTGAAGCATGTGACAAGTTATTGTGATTGTTGTGGTTGATGGTGAGTAATTCTTGATGTGAGTTGATATGAGTGTATATGCTAAAATGCTAATTGTGGTGGTTGTGGATTATGATGGAATGCATTGTTTATGTGAAATTCAATGTGTGTTATTTGGTGGCCTTATGGCAACTAAGTGCATTGTTTGAATTGATTTCCAATGCATGAATAATGATGATGAGATAATTCATATTTTTGAATTGTGGTGATGCATTTGATTGTCATGAGTTCTTGTATGTCAGGCATCATGATATGCATCTTGTAATGTCGTGTGCCCTTGTGGGGTGTGAGCGACGAATCGATTCCAGAGGGGATCCGCTATAACATCGTGTGCCTTAAAAAAATAAGAGGACCTAAAGCGATGATTATAGACGATCGTGTGCCTTATACAAAGAGGACCTAAAGCGATCGGATCGTGTGCCTTATACAAAGAGGACCTAAAGCGATCCATAAACGTCGTGTGCCTTAAAAAAATAAGAGGACCTAAAGCAACGGGGAACATCGTTTGCCCGACGGGGTGTTAGATGAGTAATCCTAAGTAACAAGTGATGATTCCAATAGTTCCTGAGTGAACTAGTGATGAGATGATGGATGGACGGTACCGCATTGCATTTGCATAGAGTCGTTGTGTCGGTCTCTTGCATTTGCATGAATCCTGAATGGATTGATTATGTGTGGAAAATCATGAATGGATTGATTATGTGTGGAAAATCATGAATTGATTGATTATGTATTGAGATTTATGTTTGAATTGGTGAATTGATGTGCATATGTGATAAATGCATTGGTAGTGTATAATATGTTCTATGTATAGACATCTGCTATGAGATGTGGTGGTGTGTTTCCATATGTTGTGACTCTGGTATGCCTTATGTACAAATATGTGATTATGTTGGATAATTAATATATGTTATGTATGTGTGGCCTGCTATATGTATTGGTATATGATGCTTGTGGTAAGAATAACTATGCATGTGAACTTATGTGTGTTTGAATATTATTATGCAATCTTGATTTAGTTGTTATTTCTCACCCTTCTACTGTGGTTTATTGTTCTATGAGGCAATTGCAGATTTGTGTCTTGGAGGCTTTTGTGAAGATTAGTTCTCCATTCTTTTGTCGGTCTTGGTGTCTGCTCTGATACGTAACACGGGAGTCGGGGAATGTTTTTGTAATATATGTATACATTTATTGAATGTATTTTGTAATACTTTGTATGAATATTTTGATGCTATAAAACAATTTATTTTGTAAAACAAGTCAGCTATGGATCTTTCCGCTTTATTCCATAATTGAACTTTCCTTTTATATGGAAAAAGTTTCCCCCTGTATGTTTATTCCATTTTGTGTTATGTATCAAAATTATGGGCAGGGAATGTGTTTTCTTTCTTTAAATGTGGCATCCTTGTTTCTGTCGGAAAAATAGATTTTTATTTACTCTGATTTAATTATGTATTATTTATTCGCGATGGGAATTGGGGTGTTACATCGTTCGGTTTGAAGAACGCCGGGGCAACCTATCAAAGGGCCATGACTACTGTGTTTCATGACATGATGCATAAAGAAATCGAAGTGTATGTTGATGATATGATTTCCAAATCTAAAACAGAAGAGGAGTATGTGATACACTTGTCAAATTTATTCGAGTGTCTGAGAAAATACAAACTTTGCTTGAATCCCAACAAATGCACGTTCGGTGTCCGCTCAGGGAAACTTTTAGGGTTCATCGTCAGCCAGAAAGTAATTGAGGTTGATCCTGACAAGGTCAAAGCCATTCAAGAAATGCCTTCACCTAAGACTGAGAAACAGGTCTGAGGATTTTTGGGACGTGTGAATTACATCTCCAGATTCATATCTCTCATGACTGCGACATGCGTGCCAATCTTTAAACTCCTCAGAAAGAATCAAAGGTGTGTATGGACGGAAGATTGCCAAAACACTTTCGACAGTATCAAAGAATATCTGTTGAATCCACTTATTCTATCTCCTCCAGTGGAGGGAAGACCACTGATCATATACCTAACAGTCTTGGAAGATTCAATGGGTTGTGTACTTAGCCAACAAGATGAAACAAAAAGAAAAGAGTCTGCCATCTACTATTTAAGCAAGAAATTTACCGACTGTGAAACTCGATACACTACGCTTGAGAAAACTTGCTATGCTCTAGCTTGGGCAGCTAAGCGTCTTTGCCAGTATATGATTTTCCACACTACTTGGTTAATCTCCAAAATGGATCCAATCAAGTACGTCTTTGAAAAGCCTGCCCTCATGAGAAGGACTGCCCGTTGGCAGATGTTGTTATCAGAATATGACATAGAATACCATGCTTAGAAATCCGTCAAAGGAAGTATTTTAGCCGATAATTTGGCTAATCAACCGATTGACGATCAGGAATCAGTCGAATTTGACTTCCCAGACGAAGATGTCATGTATTTAAAGATGAAAGATTGCGATGAATGTAACACCCCATTTAAAATAATTAAATCGTCATGTGTATTTTTGTGTGTATTGGCTTGGGTTGGAGTATTTAGGATTGGGTGAGCGAAGAGTAATGTCGTTATTTGAATAATGGGAATTAAAGACCTTAGTTTAATAATAATATTATAGTAATAATAAGGGATAAAAATAATAATAGTAATATGGTTAGTATTATTATTATTATTATTATGAATATTATTATTATTAGTATTATTATTATGAGGGTTTTATTTTATTAATTAATAAAATTAAGGGAGATAACTAAGGAGAGTAAAACCCCTTAATCTGAATTAGGGAGTTTTAGAGGAGTAATTGTATTTCCACGTGAAAAGAGAAAGAACTAGGGAGGGAAGAACAAGGGTGCTAGGGAAGAATTCTTCACGAAATTCGGAGGAATTCAGACCAAATTCGAGGTAAGGGGGAGAATGGGTTCAATATAGGTGATAATACCATGTAAGGGTAGTAAGGGCTCCTTCCCCTCTTAGAGATTTTCGTATTGTGTTTGAATTTGAATTATTTGCTTGATTGTGTGAAAATCCTTGATATGATGTTGATGTGAATCTGAAATTCGTGTAATTGAAACTCTGATGTGTTGTTATTGTGTATCTATTGCAGATCTGGTTTTGTTGCAGGTTGGGACAACGAATTTAGATCTAGAAAATACCCAATTGATTAGTAATGATAGGTGAAAGAGGTAAGATGAAAAATATAACCTAAAACTGTGGTAGAAACAATTTTAGGACTGATATGGAGTGTGGAAGAGAGATCAAAGTGGCAGAATTTGGACTGATATGAAAAATGGGGATTTTTCACAGTCTCTGCCCATACGCGTAACAGGGAAGACGTTACGCGTATGGCTTTGCGTGCCAGAGGGAAATACGCGTAACAGACATGTTGTTACGCGTATGGCCAAGCGTTACGAGGGGTATACACGTATGGGGCTCACTTGTGACACGACCCTCTGCCCGTACGCGTATGAGAAGGAGTACGCATAGTTGGATCTGAAATGTTGGATTTCTGAGAGAATGAATGTCTCTTCCCATACGCGTAATAGGTAGGACAATACGCGTATGGCAGGGCGGAAGGAGATGCATTTCGCGTATGATACGCAGCAGGATGGGCGAGCGAACTGGGCAATACGCGTACGGCCCAGGGAAATACGCGTATGACCAGCGACAGTGCAGAATTTTGCCGTGTTCGCGATTTCTTTCCCATTTTGGCGACCGAAGCGGTTTCTTTTGGTTTGAAAGGTTGGGAATAGATGTCAGAACCTGAGAAATGTAGGATTGGTGATAAAAATAATTGATTTAGTAATTTTAGGTGAATTAATTAGATAGTTAACTAATTATTGGCGTGTGAGATGTTTTCTGTTGTGGTGCGTATCTTGGTGAATAGATATCTGATGTATGATCAGGGGGATCGTGAGGATGTGTAATTAATATTGTACATGTGTGTCGTATGCATAAATATCGTCATGCATTCATGGTGTATTGGTGATGATGAGTCATTGCTCAGGAGGAGTGTATGTGGCTCATCTGGACTCCAATGTGGAGTATGGTGGGATAGATCATTGTCAAGTAAGGGTGTATGTGATCTATTCAGATTCTATTATGAATCGGGTTCGATTGAATGAACTATGGTGTTTTGGTACCACATGCATGATGTCAGTTGTTGAGTCACATTGCATCTTTTCATGTCTATTGAATTATGTATGAAGTTGACAGGTGTGTCTTGATATTATGTGACTATGTGTGATGGTGTGATTACTACTCTTATCATATGTTATGCACTGTTATTGATTGAATGTAGTTCTCACCCCTTTGTTGTTTGATGCGTCTGTGCTTCTTCGTAAGTACAGATAATCCAGGTACTTGAGTGTGCATGGAGTGCGTGTTGCTTGATCGAGTCGTAGGAGTCGCTCTGATACGTAACACGGGATTTTGGGGAATTTTTATCATTTTTTATTCGTTATTCATTATTTATTTGGTTACGTATCGTGTTATTTTATTGAACATATGGCGGGCCACGTTTTATGTGGATTTTTGACGTTGTTGGCATGTGGCCATGAATTGAATAAACAATTATTTTTCCGCTGTTTATTTCATTAATGAAAGGGAGTTTTGTTGTTGGTTTTTTTAATGATGTGACATCCTACTATTTGTTGTAAAAACTCTGATTATTTTAGTAATAATTCTATATTTTATAAAAATGGGAAAGTGGGGTGTTACAATTGGTATCAGAGCAGGTCCGTCCGTCCGGCCAGGTTTAGTAGTAGAGTCTGTCCTTAGAATAGGAGTCGATTGTGTGTTCTAACCGTATGTTGATTGTTGAATAGTATGGCAGGAAGTAATGATGTTGCTCTTGCTGTTGCTATGTAAGCTATGGCACAAGCGATAGAGAACATCAATAAGGCTGCGGGTGCACAGTTCCGCGACTTAGCACAATTTCAGAGCAATAAGCTGCCTACTTATGAAAGAGGTATTCTGGATCCTGAGGTGGCACAGAAATGGTTGAAGGCTGTGGAGAAAATCTTCAGGACCATGGGATGCAGCGATGCTCAGAAGGTACGGTTTGGCACTCATATGCTGGAAGGAGAGGCTGAAGTCTGGTGGGACAATAGTCGTCAGAGGTTAGAAGCTGCGGGTACTGAGATTACTTGGACAGTGTTTCAGGCTGAGTTTCTGGAAAAGTACTTTCCGGAAGACATTCCTAGTGCAAAAGAGATTGAATTCTTGGAACTGAAACAGGGTAACATGACTCTTGCTGAATATGCTGCTCGGTTTGAAGAGTTGGTACAGTATTGTACTCATTATAATACGGAAGAAGCTATGAATTCGAAGTGCTTGAAGTTTGAGAATGGGCTACGTCCCGAGATCAAACAGGGCATTGCTTGTCAGAAGATAAGGAATTATCCAGAACTGGTTAGCAGGAGCCGAATTTATGATAATGACAACAGGGTCCGGATTGCTCACTATAAGGCTGTGAGTGACCGGAAGGGTAAGCAGAGGTTTAGGGGTACTCCTTACAGTGCTCCGGCTGATAAGGGAAAACAGAAAGATGCTGTGGAAAAGAAACCAAAAGGGGGAGGAGTGGTTCCTGATACTCTCAAGTGTTTCAGATGTGGTGGCGCCGGTCACCGTGCTAATAACTGTCCGAATGAAGTGAAGAAGTGTTTCAAGTGTGGGAGACCAGGTCATGTTATAGCAGATTGTAGGGCCACTATGCCTACTTGTTATAACTGTGGAGAAAAGGGTCATATCAGCACTCACTGTGAGAAGCCAAAGAAATCTCAGGCCAGTGGGAATGTGTTTTCCTTGGTGGGAGCCCAATCCACCAATGAGGAGCGTTCCATCAAAGGTACTTGTTTTATTAATGATATTCCTTTGATTGTTATCATTGACACGGGTGCAACCCACTCGTTCATTTCTGTTGATTGTGTGAAGAGATTAGGAATTGTACCGTCTACTCTAGATCAGAGGATGACGATTGAGACTTCGTCTATTGGTTCGGTGGTCACTTCCTTGGTGTGTTTGAAGTGTCCGTTGACTATGTTTGGTAGAGATTTCAGAGTGGACTGATTTTTTTGCCACTCAGTAATCTCGATGTTATTTTGGGGATGAACTGGTTGGAGTTCAATCGGGTTTACATTGATTGCTTTAGGAAGACATTATTGTTTCTTACTCTTGAAGAGGAAGCATTAATGGGTTCTTTGTCTAGCAGAGAGTTGAGGACGTTGTTGGAGGATGAAGCTAAGATGTTTGCAGTGTTTACCTCGTTATTTGTGGAAAGTAAGACTTTAGTGAATGAGCTACCGGTGGTTAGTGAATTTCCTGAAGTGTTTCCAGATGACATTACAGAATTGCCTTCGACGAGAGAAGTCGAATTTACCATTGATCTTGTATCGGGTACTAGACCCATATCTATGGCACCGTACAGGATGTCTGCATCAGAATTGGTAGAGTTGAAATCTCAGATTGGAGAATTGCTTGATAAGAAGTTTATTAGACTGAGTGTGTCATGGTGGGGAGCTCCAGTGTTGTTGGTGAAAAAGAAGGATGGTAGTATGCGTCTGTGCATTGATTACCGTCAGTTGAATAAAGTGACCATTAAAAATAAGTATCCACTTCCTAGGATTGATGACTTAATGGATCAGCTTGTGAGAGCTCGTGTTTTTACCAAAATTGATTTGAGGTCGGGTTACCATCAGATTAGAGTAAAGGAAGATGATATTCGGAAGACTGCGTTCAGAACTCGCTATGGACATTACGAATATGCAGTGATGCCTTTCAGAGTGTCTAATGCGCCGGGTGTGTTTATGGAGTATATGAATCGTATCTTTCACTCTTATCTGGATCAGTTTATTGTGGTATTCATTGATGATATACTGATTTATTCTAAGTCTGGCGAAGATCATGCAAGACACTTGAGAATTGCATTGCAGCTGTTGAAAGATAATAAATTGTTTGCAAAGTTCTCGAAATGTGAATTCTGGTTTAAGACTGTGAGTTTCTTGGGTCATGTTATTTCTGGTGATGGTATAGCGGTGGATCCATCTAAAGTAAGTGCGTACTTCAGTGGGAGCCTCTGAAGACAGCAACGGAAATTAGAAGCTTTTTGGGTTTGGTAGGTTATTACCAAAGATTCATTGAAGGGTTTTTTAATTTGGCCTTACCATTGACTCAGTTAACTTAAAAGAATCAAGCTTTTGTTTGGGATGCGGCTTGTGTGGAAAGTTTCGAAGAGTTGAAGAAGAAATTGACTACGGCACTGGTGTTAATTCTACCAAGTCCAAGTGAACCTTTTATGGTGTATTGTGATGCGTCTAAGATGGGATTAAACGGTGTGCTAATGCAAGATGGCAAGGTGGTAGCATATGCTTCGTGGCAATTGAGGGTACATGAGAGGAACTATCCTACTCATGATCTTGAATTAGCTGTAGTGGTTTTTGTATTAAAAATTTGGAGACATTATTTGTATGGATCGAGGTTTGAAGTATTTAATGATCACAAAAGTCTGAAGTATTTGTTCGATCAGAAGGAATTGAATATGAGGCAGAGAAGGTGGTTAGAGTTCTTGAAAGACTATGATTTTAATTTGAGTTACCATTCGGGGAAAGCTAATGTTGTAGCAGATGCGCTAAGTCGGAAGACAATTCATATGTCGACATTAATGGTAAAAGAAATGGAATTGATTGAACAGTTCAGAGACTTGAGTATGGTTTGTGAAACTACGCCGGAGAGTGTTAGGCTGGGCATGCTGAAGGTGAATAATGACTTTTTGGATGTAATTAAGGAAAATCAGAAACTTGATAGTGGACTTGATGCCTACAGGAGGAGCTGATCCCGATGGTGATTTTAAAGTGGATAATGTTAGAGTATTGAGATTCCGGGGCATAATTTGTGTATCGGATAATGTGGAATTGAAGAAGGCAATCTTAGAGGAGAGTCACCGAAGTAGCTTGAATATTCATCCGGGAGCTACGAAAATGTATCATGACTTGAAAGAGTTATTTTGGTGGTCCGGTATGAAGAGGGACATAGCTCAGTTTCTTTATGCTTGTTTGACATGTCAGAAATCAAAAGTGGAACACCAGAAGCCTTCGGGGTTAATGCAACCGTTAGAGATTCCGGAATGGAAGTGGGATAGTATTGTTATGGATTTTGTTACTGGTTTACCAAATACGGTGAGAGGCTTTGATGCTATTTGGGTAGTGGTGGATCGGCTTATGAAATCTGCACATTTTATACCAATTAACATCAGAATAATTGTGAAGCTGCATGGTGTTCCGTCGAGTATAGTATCAGATAGAGATCCGAGGTTCACTTCAGAGTTTTGGAAGAGTCTGCAGGAAGCCTTGGGTTCTAAATTGAAGTTGAGCTCGACTTATCATCCGCAGACCGATGGTCAGTCAGAGAGGACTATTTAGTCGTTGGAAGATTTGTTGAGAGCCTGTGTGTTGGAGAAAGGTGGTGCGTGGGATACTCATTTACCATTGATTGAGTTCACGTACAACAATAGTTACCATTCGAGTATTGGAATGGCACCTTTCGAAGCTTTGTATGGTAGGAGGTGTCGCTCCCAGGATTTTCATCCAGGTACAAACGCGAAAGTGGCGCGGAACACAGAGTCACTAGCAATGTATATTTATCCCAAGAGAGGGAAAGGAAACATCGCATAAACCTAAGGAAGAGGGAAAGGAATGGTCATCACAACCATAGCCTGGGTTCGGGAGTCGGTTACGCGAGGGGAAGGTGTTAGCACCCCACACGTCCATCGTACTCGATGGGATCCACACTTGTTGTCTATTCTAAGGGTGAGTTATCCTAAAATCTACGGCTACACTAAAACGGGGAAGGGGAAAACAAAGACAGACTCGGTAGGACGTCATCGTCCTAGGCATACGTACCCCCTTTATGCAATAGGGAATTCAGAGTCAACGTAGTTCGGACCAAGTTCTTTTTGTGTTTTTTATGAGCGACATTAAGCTCGCGTCCGGCAGTTAGGGTCGATGCCTGTTTGCGACTCAGACGGAAAGTAACGTGCCCTTTTTGAAAATAGCCTTTAGTTTGACGATCCCGAAGGATAAAAAGGTTTGAAGTTTGTTTGTATTTTTTTTAAGACAGAAGTGACTTGGGTTAGTTCATAACTCACCTTGAACCAAAGTCTATGACACGGGAACGAATGCGTCGCATGGTCGTCCCCAATGGGACGTATACTCAACACTCTAGAAGAGAGAAGGGGGACCCCTCAATCTTCATTCCTATGTTTAAGGCTTGTGTGCAAGGCAAGTTGACCTTATTAAGTATCTTAGAGATGTTATGAGGTGAGAAAAGGGACTCAAAAGAAAAGAAAAACACTAAGGGGGAAATCTATCCTAATGTTATCATGCAAAGATGGCCCTAAGGGGAAGTTTGGAGGGAGACTATCCTATGGAATTTAGTCCTAATGTTATCATGCAAAGGTGGCCCTAAGGGGAGGTTTGACAACAACCTAAGCCTAAAGAAAAGAAAAAATGAGAGAAAGAAAGAGTGAGAGTAGACATGGATAACTATCCACACCCTCAAATAACTTACCTCAGCCCCTGCATAAAAGGTTAGTACAAACAGACATAAGTGACGATAAGACAAATGAAACCCAAACAAATCACAAACCAAAGAGAAATGGTTACAAACCAAATGAAACTCAATCAAGACAGAATGTGGATGACCTAAACATGTGCCTAAACATGCTATGCAAATGTCACATGAGACATGCAAACAGATATCCAAACATCAAACATCAATAGAAGAAGAAGGAAGCATATAAGTGAAACATATTCAAGTACGCAAGATGAAACATGAATGACACATGATATGAATGCAAAGCTCCAAAGTCAGAAACATACATCCAATGAAATGCAAATGAATGATGTGGCATGGCATACATAAACCAAACATAAATCATGGAGAGGCATGGATGAGAAGAAGTGAGAAGATAAGTCAAAAGAGGCATGTAAACCAAGCATTGAACATATGCACAAAGTATGCAACAACCTCACACCAATGACCTATAATGGCAATCAAGTGACCTATAACAACTCAAACATGGTTTATGAATTCAAAGAATCAACCCCATACAATGGCACAAGTGCCTTCTCAAACAAGTAACTAGACATGATCATAGATGTGCACAAAAGAAGACCTCAAACAAAGAGCAATCAAACAATTAGAAAAAAATCTTTAACAAATACCAAATTAATTCTCAACACGCCTCAACCAGGGGTAAACATCATGTTAAAAATTCATGCTAAAATTCACAAGATAAGTCCTTCAAACAATCATGCAAAGATCAAGTAGGAAACATGGTTCAATATGCAAAAGAGAAGGACCAAAATGCAACATGAAATGATTTTAAAAGTAAGAGAAAATTTTTTTATGCAATTTAATGTGTTGGTGAAACAATTCAAAAAGAATGGACTCAAAATGTTTTATGGATGATGAGAAATAAATACTACAAGCTATGGTATGCATATATGGAATAAATTCAAAAGAAAATGGCCAAATAATTAATTCAGATGCGCAAAATAATATAAAATGATAAAATAAAATTTTATAAAACTATAAAAATGCTTCATGAATTTTTTGGTGATTTTTGGATGCAATTATCTATTTTTAAAAATTAAAAATGAAATAATGCAATTAAATAAAATAAATGAAAAATAAAAACAGGTGGGGGTGCAACCAGCAACAAGTGCACGTTGAAACATAAACATGGGCCCAAAGGGGGGGTGCCAAAAGCAAGCCCAAACATAAAGTCCATTAGCGAAAAATAAAAAATAAAAAAAAGAAACACCATGCAACCCAGTCAACGGTCAGACTCAATGTCAACCCTCTTATCAATCTAACGTGTGGCATTCAGTCAAACAAATAAGAGGTAATCATGATGAGTGGTATAGATCCATACGCCCACCTTAACCATGATGCACACGCACACACAAAATCATTCAGAAAAATAAAAAGGCATGTGATAAGGAACATGTGGATTTAATGTGTTGGCACAACAATGACCCTCAGATTCAATCAACGCATAGGATTAATCAATCAAAAATGTGATGAGTGGGTTAGATTGGATGTACATGATAATTACTATGGGGTAGCACACACATAGCCAATAAAATAAAAACAAAAATTTCAAAACGTGGCGTAGCGTGGACCATTGGATCTGGCTAATGGACGGTGGGATTTCATCTTTCACCTTGGAACCCTAGCCTCGCCGGAGATCAAACCAGACGTCGGAGCCCTAGCTCCGGTCGTCCCTTCCGGCCACCTGTAATTCAAAAACACCCAGAAAATGCAAACGAGTACACCTTTCTGACCAGAATTCAATGAGGATCAATAATATCATATTATTTTTCACAAACAACCATCATACAAAGAGATTCGAATGAAAAAAGTTATGGTTCAAAACTTTAAAACTCATCATACAACCAATCTAAACGTCCAAACTCAAAACAAAATATATAGGCATCATCAGTGACAACCACAGATCATTATGCACATCTAAAACTTGAGTTTTACGATCATGATAAATGCACTAACCTGAGATCATGCAACCTGTATCCTTGCTGTTAGCTTCAAACGATGGATGATTTGCGTTCTATGGATACCGAGGATGAAGATTGTGAAGGAATTTCGCCCAAAGCCTTTGTGGATTGTGAGATTCGAAGGAGAGAAGGATTAGGGTTAAAACTTGGATTCTCCACAAAATAACGTGCCTCTTCTCTAATCAGTGCATGAGTAAGCTTAAATACATTAGGTCATTCCACTGATAATCATTTGGGCCTTATTAATTCCTTGATTAATGAGTTTTGGGTGATTTTGGAAATTTGCATAATGGGTTATACACCCTCCTCCATGCATGTACACCCAAGCCTTTTATGATGGATCATTCATTTATCAATTGCTAATCACACCTGAATTGGATTTGGGCCTTGAAACATCTTGATTCATGAGCTTTGATGCTTCTTGCAATTTTGCATAATGTGAAATAAGTGATGAATTTGTCATGGATCCACTTGATTCAAAGGCCAAAAATGATCCTTATGGAATGCACTTTGATGTTAGAATGTGCCTTGAAGCAATGGAACCAATTATAGGTCCATATGTCCCAAAATGCAAAAGTTGTGAAAATGGAACCATAAGGAAACCCTAAAAACCACCTTGCCCTCTTTTGACCATAACTTGAGTTTCACAAATGATATGGAGACCATCTAGTACTTGTTGGAAAGGGGAGAAAAAGATCTTTAACTTTCATGTTTGAGAAAAATTCATTTGAGGCCTCCTTGATGATGAAAAGTCAAGCTGAATGTAGTGTAAGAACTTACCCAGAATGGAAACTTTCAAATTATAGGTCATTTCCATATTTAGTAACTTTGTACCAACCCTTGATTCCTGATAAATGGTATGGAACTTGACCCTTTTGAAGAACACCGTCTCCTCTTGAACTGCCTCAGGCACCTTGACCCCATGCTAAGAACCAATGATATGCACACATGATAATGCAAAAAATGAAATGAAACCCAATCCAGTTAGTACTAAAGTAAGAGAGCAAATTTTGAGGTGCTACAGCTGCCCCTATTCAATCTACTTGGTCCAGAAGGTATGATAGCGACGGCTTTCAGACATTCCAGGATACACGGGGATTGAATACCGAAAGAACCCGGAAATTTGCAAACTGCGGGGAGAGAAATGATATAGTGATTACCAGCCGAATGTGGACTTACAACCGGAGGTTTGTAGAATCAACAGACCTACAAAGATGACTCCGCTGGGGATAAGAAGGATATTTCATCAACTCTGAGGTCGAGAAAAGGTATACGACAACTTTGAAGTTGGGGAAGAAAGGATATCTCATCAACTCTGAGGTTGAGAAAAGGTATACGACAACTTTGAAGTTGGGGAAGAAAGGATACTTCATCAACTCTGAGGTCAAGAAAAGGTATACGACAACTTTGAAGTTGGGGAAGGAAGGATATTTCATCAACTATGAGGTCGAGAAAAGGTATACGACAACTTTGAAGTTGGGGAAGAAAGGATATTTCATCAACTCTGAGGTCGAGAAAAGGTATACGACAACTTTGAAGTTGGGGAAGGAAGGATATTTCATCAACTCTGAGGTCGAGAAAGGGTATACGACAACTTTGAAGTTGGGGAAGAAAGGATATTTCATCAACTCTGAGGTCGAGAAAAGGTATACGACAACTTTGCAGTTGGGGAAGGAAGGGTATTTCATCAGCTCTGAGGTCGAGAAAAGGTATACGACAACTTTGAAGTTGGGGAAGAAAGGATATTTCATCAACTCTGAGGTCGAGAAAAGGTATACGACAACTTTGCAGTTGGGGAAGGGCGTCAACTCTGAGGTTTGTAAAAAAAGGGCGTCAACTCTGAGGTTGGAGCTCTCTTTGGAGGATTGGAATCACTGTTCTGATTGAGGGTTGATCTGGGCTTTCGCACAAGGTACCAAATTTGGCTTATGCTTCGATGCATGTTTGAATTTTTTCTATGGCGTAATGCTCCATACGAAATGGAAATGCTATGCATTTTGAGGATGCAACGCAATGATGATTACTATATGCACGAATGAGAGGACACTCCACCGGGGAATGCACAGAGTAGAACAAGCAGACTTCACTGAGGAAGGGATCACCAATATCTGATCTCCCGTGGGGAGATAACCAACTGTACCACCAATAACCAATGGTGATGTGAACTCTGTAGGGGAACTGCAAGCTGAATTGCAAACTCTGTCGGGGAGATGCCAATGAAGATTGGTCTTTGAACTGCTGAGACTGCCAATAACCATTAGACTTTGACTTGCGGGGAAATACCGAAACTGACTTTTGAGGAAGAGAATACTCTGACTTCTCACTGTCTTCAACCTGCTTGAACATATTCCATCGTCTTACCCTGCTGAGAATGAGGAATCCACCTGCACTGCTGGGGATAAGGAATCTTCATAAAGAACCCTTTTCGATTTGAGGACGACCCTCTGCTTGGGGAAAAATATCACTTCCAACACCTCGCTGGGAGGATACCATCTGGCTCTTTGCTAAGGGAGATGCTCAGTACTTCAAATTTCTACTGATCACTGCATACTGATCATCAAGAGCGAACAACGGTTCCTTCCTGACTTGCCCCAAACCACAGGGTCGAATGGGAGAACTCATCTCAAGAGGATTTCATAGAGGACCGGGCATTCACACTGCCCCACGGTCTTCAAACTCTTGGAGAGATTTATCGGATCTCGACGTAACTGCCCCAGACTGTATGATCTTTGAAGGGATTTGCCTCGAGAGGACTTAAAATGACTTAAAATACTTTGCTTTAGTATTTTGAACCTTGAAGAGGTGCTTCTGATTAACTGTCTTCTGGAGAGGACAACTTCTCATGCTCTAGGGATGACCTGCCTCAATATGAGCTTTGAAGTGACTTCGCCCCTGATCTTAGAATGAATGCCCCAGAATAACTGAATTTCGGAGAGATTTCTCGACGTGACTTCCCCAGATTGGCTACATCTTAACATGACTTACTGGGGAGAGCCCACTCTACACTGAGCCTCTTGGCAGCATGCCCCTTGATATGATTGTCCTTCAGAATTTTCAAGCATCCCAACTTGGCAGGATCAAGCTTCTTGACTGATGTTCACTGTGTAAGCTTCCTTGATGCTTAGGCACATGTACGCAAGCAGAACAAGTTTATTATGAGAATGATAATTCTAATGCAACAAACATGTTAACCTTGAAGTTTATTGAAAATATGTCGCAAAACCCTGTGAACGAGTCACTAGTTATGACATTTATTTTTGAATGGAAAACATTACGCACATGCAATACCAACAAAAATCTTATTAGCACAACTCATGGGAGTCAGGAACGATATCCTGTTGAAGTACGCCTTTGGAATAAACCCTGCTTCAATTAGGACTTTCAAGGGTTGTAATGTGGCCTGGTTCACAGTTTTGAGAAAAAAGGATTTAAGGCTCAAAGTTTATTTGTACCCACCCATTCTCCTTGATGTTCTCCAGTCCTACGTTCAGTTAATTGGGCACAAGCGCTCATCTCTCAAAAGGTTTACGATCTTTTAAGGGACCCACGCAACTAATGGTTTGACACCTAAGGAGGTTTTGGAGTGACAATCATCCCTTTTTATCTTTTGTGTCTGTAATCACACAAATTTGTTCTTATCGAGGATTTTCTCTTGTAATGCTTTTCGCTTTTTCATTCTTTTGCTTTTTTGATCCCTAATTTTTGCCTGGACTGACTCTTTTGAGTTTTTTGATTTTGAAGTCCAGTGGGATGCCCTAACTTTTGCCTAAGTCGCTTATTTTCAAGTCTCGACTTAGCAGGCTTTCCTTTTTTTTATTCTCCTTTTTGAACAAAGCGTGTGACACTGGTTGTCTTACTTGCTTGACAGGGTTGTGACTGCCTCACTCCTTGATTGTTGATGGATAACCATTGTGGTTTCACATCTCTTGACCTCTTGACGGTGGGATAGAAGGTAATGGATCCTCAGATGCACACGCTCGGTCAAACTAACTGACGCCTACCCTGCCCTTGGGTTAAGTATGAGGTTTTTTTTTTGTACGAAAGAAACTCCTACTTCAAGGCTCAAAGGGGTTAACGAGGGTCTATCTCCCTTATATCTCCAGTGTTTAGGGATTTGAAACAATGCTTGTACCTCCTCAACAAGGTTTTATCCAAAAGCATACAACCAAAGACTTTGCGTTTTTACCTCATCATCCTCCCTCCAAGAGTTTAAGCAAGAAAATTGGTATTGCAATGCGCAAAAAAATTATATGAATGAATAAAAATGAATTACTTCAAGAAAAAACATATTCATTGCATTAAAACATCATACAGAACACAAACAAGTTTTTTATGCATACAATGCTTTAACAAGAAATGAAAAACTACAAATGAAAATGCAGTAAAGAAGCTGAAGATTGCCATCGCTGAGGAGGCTTGATTCTGTCTGGACGTCCTTGTAAACTGAGTGCTCACTTGAGACGGGGGGGCTTCAATTGATGTACATATCATCTTCAGTGAATGGAATGATCTCTGAGTCCACCAGGTCTTACACCTTGTGCTTGAACACGTTGCAATTTTCAATTGAATGACCCAGTGTGTCTGAGTGATATTCACATCTGGCATCCAGATCATAATCAGGAGGAATAGGGTCGGGGACAGGCTTGGCATCCCTTAGTTGAACCAGAGAACTCTCAAGTATACGGGCAAGAACATCACTGTGAGGAATAGGGAGTGGATCGAAACTTCTCGCAGGCCTTCATGGTCTTTTTTGTCTCTATTGCTGAGGAGCATAAGGTCGCTGATGCTGAACAGGCCGTTGAACAACAGGAGGAATATACACAGCACTAGCTTCTCCTTTCTTTCCCTTGGAGGACCCATCATAAGTTTTCTTTGCATCTTCAGCAGCAATTCGAATCTTTCCCGTTTTGATGTTGTTTTCAACTCTTTCTCCTGCCAATACAAGACCTAAAAATCCAGCTGACAAACATCCAACCAATTTCTCGTAATAATGCCCCTGAAGCGTATCCATGAACATATCAACGAGCTCTCTTTCCAACATCGGAGGTTGAACTCGGGAAGCCAATTCACGCCACCTCTGGGCGTACTCTCTAAAGCTTTCATTGCTCTTTTGAGAGATATTCTACAGATGTGTACGATTGGGAGCCATGTCGGTGTTGTATTGATAGTGTTTGATAAAAGCCCCTGTCAGCTCTCTCCAACTACGAACGTCTTTCCTCTCTAGCTGCATATACCATTCCAGGGATGCCCCAGATAGGATATCCTGAAAGCAATGCATCATCAACTTTTCGTTCTTTGCGTGAGCAGCCATGTTACTCGTGTATGCCCTGACGTGGGTCCTTGGGCAAGTCATACCATTGTACTTTTCGAAGGTAGGAGTCTGAAACTTGTGCGGGATAACGACGCCTGGAACTAGCCCCAAATCCTCCAAATCCATACCCACAGAATCTTGATTGTCAACACCCCTCAGTTGTTCTTCTATCAACCTAAATCTCTGATCAGTGTCAATCTGGGAACCAGCATCCCCACCTGGCACAGAGAATGCATCATCTTGAATATCATCAAACTAACGGCCATGAATAGCACAGACACCAATACCACCTCCCCCAACATTTTCGGCCCCGCCCGGAGGGATCACAATACCAGAAACAGGAATACCTCCGCCCGGAGGGCCATTCTGAACATTAGTACCGGTAACACCAGTATGACCTCCTCCATGAAGGACACCTTCTTCATCAATCCTTGCAATTAGTGGTTGGGCAGAATTTCTTAACTGCTCTTGGCCCTGAGCAACCCCTTGCATTAAATCCATGAATTGGTTCATGCGAGTCCGCATCTCGGTCATCTCAGCTTGTAGTTGATCCATGAGTCTTTTCTGATTTTGTCTGGTAGAATACCGGTGAATGTGTTGATCTGCAATCCTGTACTATGGAGGAGAACCAAGTAAGAACGCCAGAGATAAACACCTGTTATGCAAAATGATTATGGATATGCGAATGCAAATGAACATGTTTAAAAATTCGCAGGGCGATCCACCCCTTGATTCCAGTTTAATTTCAAAAACCAGAATCAAAGTTAGGATGCAACCCTACAAATGAATAAACATGTTGGGATGCAAAATGATGATGCAAATGCACATTGGGATCAAGGATGCCACACAGACTGGACAACTACTGCACTGAACAAACTGAACCATCTCAAAGATCTGCCCAAATACCCAGAATACCAGAATAACCATAATACCACACTGATAAATCTGCTGACCAGAAAACCGGGTATGTTGAAGGTCAAGGTTACCTGCAAACCTGTAAACACCCTTCCCTCTCACATGTGGGTACTAGAAAGCCGAGGATCCTCAATATCACGGGCTCTCAGGTCGAGAAATGATGATACGTTCACCATTTCTGGTTTGGCATCATCACCAATCGAGGAGGCCTCAACTGATTCCCCTCGAAAGAAAACATCCTATGGCAAGTCCTCGGTTTCGGCACTGAGGTCGAGAAGCAATAGTACATTCATCCCTCGGGGTACAGTACTATCGCCAATCGAGGAGTGCTTCCACTGATTCTTTTCTAAAAGGAAACCCTATAGCAAGTTCCCAGCATTGGGTCCTCGGATCGACATGTGTAATGGGTTTGCCATTTCTGGTCTGCCATTATCACGTCTCGGGAGGAGTGCCGTTACTGAGTCCTCGGGAATGGCCGCCAGAGTCGACAGTTTTCCAAGTTACATTCAATCATCTGCACCAATGCGCAGGATAGAACATTACCAAAGAGAACCTCGTCTGGATGTGGAGTTTTCATGTATACTACGTCTTGCCAAATGCCACACAAGTCACACTACTTTCCACGTTAATCCTACGTGTACGCTCAAGCCTGGGTATTGGGCTTATCTCTCAGAACTCCCAACCCGCCAAACAGAAAAACAGTGTAGCAGATGATAATAATATGCAATGCAGTAAGTGCGGTAAAAAAATAAAATACAACAAATAAAGCAAACAAAAACAAAAACACCCAAGGAGAACAAAAACAAACAAGCGCTAGGACAGACTCGCTAAAGGGGATGGACCAGCATAGGTCAACCAGATGTCCCCAGCAGAGTCGCCAGCTGTCGCTCCCAGGATTTTCATCCAGGTACAAACGCGAAAGTGGCGCGGAACACAGAGTCGCCAGCAATGTATATTTATCCCAAGAGAGGGAAAGGAAACACCGCATAAACCTGAGGAAGAGAGAAAGGAATGGTCATCGCAACCATAGCCTGGGTTCGGGAGTCGGTTACGCGAGGGAAAGGTGTTAGCACCCCACGCGTCCATCATACTCGATGGGATCCACGCTTGTTGTCTATTCTAAGGGTGAGTTATCCTAAAATCTACGGCTACACTAAAACGGGGAAGGGGAAAACAAAGACAGACTCGGTAGGACGTCGTCGTCCTAGGCCTACGTACCCCCTTTGTGCAATGGGGAATTCAGAGTCAACGTAGTTCGGACCAAGTTCTTTTTGTGTTTTTTATGAGCGACGTTAAGCTCGTGTCCGGCAGTTAGGGTCGATGCCAGTTTGCGACTCAGACGGAAAGTAACGTGCCCTTTTTGAAAATAGCCTTTAGTTTGACGATCCCGAAGGATAAAAAGGTTTGAAGTTTGTTTGTATTTTTTTTAAGACAGAAGTGACTTTGGTTAGTTCATAACTCACCTTGAACCAAAGTCTATGACACGGGAATGAATGCGTCGCATGATCGTCCCCAATGGGACGTATGCTCAACACTCTAGAAGAGAGAAGGGGGACCCCTCAATCTTCATTTCCTATGTTTAAGGCTTGTGTGCAAGGCAAGTTGACCTTATTAAGTATCTTAGAGATGTTATGAGGTGAGAAGAAGGACTCAAAATAAAAGAAAAACACTAAGGGGGAAATCAATCCTAATGTTATCATGCAAAGATGGCCCTAAGGGGAAGTTTGGAGGGAGACTATCCTATGGAATTTAGTCCTAATGTTATCATGCAAAGGTGGCCCTAAGGGGAGGTTTGACAACAACCTAAGCCTAAAGAAAAGAAAAGATGAGAGAAATAAAGAGTGAGAGTAGACATGGATAACTATCCACACCCTCAAATAACTTACCTCAGCCCCTGCATAAAAGGTTAGTACAAACAGACATAAGTGACGATAAGACAAATGAAACCCAAACAAATCACAAACCAAAGAGAAATGGTTACAAACCAAATGAAACTCAATCAAGACAGAATGTGGATGACCTAAACATGTGCCTAAACATGCTATGCAAATGTCACATGAGACATGCAAACAGATATCCAAGCATCAAACATCAATAGAAGAAGAAGGAAGCATATAAGTGAAACATATTCAAGTACGCAAGATGAAACATGAATGACACATGATATGAATGCAAAGCTCCAAAGTCAGAAACATACATCCAATGAAATGCAAATGAATGATGTGGCATGGCATACATAAACCAAACATAAATCATAGAGAGGCATGGATGAGAAGAAGTGAGAAGATAAGTCAAAAGAGGCATGTAAACCAAGCATTGAACATATACACAAAGTATGCAACAACCTCACACCAATGACCTATAATGGCAATCAAGTGACCTATAACAACTCAAACATGGTTTATGAATTCAAAGAATCAACCCCATACAATGGCACAAGTGCCTTCTCAAACAAGTAACCAGACATGATAATAGATGTGCACAAAAGAAGACCTCAAACAAAGAGCAATCAAACAATTAGAAAATCATCTTTACCAAATACCAAATTAACTCTCAACACACCTCAACCAGGGGTAAACATCATGTTAAAAATTCATGCTAAAATTCACAAGATAAGTCCTTCAAACAATCATGCAAAGATCAAGTAGGAAACATGGTTCAATATGAAAAAGAGAAGGACCAAAATGCAACATGAAATGATTTTAAAAGTAAGAGAAAAATGTTTTTATGCAATTAAATGTGTTGGTGAAACAATGCAAAAAGAATGGACTCAAAATGTTTTATGGATGATGAGAAATAAATTCTACAGGCTATGGTATGCATATATGGAATAAATTCAAAAGAAAATGGCCAAATAATTAATTCGGATGCTAAAAATAAAATAAAATGATAAAATAAAATTTTAGAAAATTTTATAAAACTATAAAAATTCTTCATGATTTTTTTTGTGATTTTTGGATGCAATTATCTATTTTTAAAAATTAAAAATGAAATAATGCAATTAAATAAAATAAATGAAAAATAAAAACAGGTGGGGGTGCAACCAACAACAAGTGCACGTTGAAACATAAACATGGGCCCAAAGGGGGGGGGGGGTGCCAAAAGCAATCCCAAACATAAAGTCCACCAGCGAAAAATAAAAAATAAAAAAAAGAAACACCATGCAACCCAGTCAACGGTCAGACTCAATGTCAACCCTCTGATCAATCTAACGTGTGGCATTCAGTCAAACAAATAAGAGGTAATCATGATGAGTGGTATAGATCCATACGCCCACCTTAACCATGATGCACACGCACACACAAAATCATTCAGAAAAATAAAAAGGCATGTGATAAGGAACATGTGGATTTAATGTGTTGGCACAACAATGACCCTCAGATTCAATCAACGCATAAGATTAATCAGTCAAAAATGTGATGAGTGGGTTACATTGGATGTACATGATAATTACTATGGGGTAGCACACACATAGCCAATAAAATAAAAACAAAAATTTTAAAATGTGGCGTAGCGTGGACCATTGGATCTGGCTAATGGACAGTGGGATTTCATCTTCCACCTTGGAACCCTAGCCTCGCCGGAGATCAAACCAGACGCCGGAGCCCTAGCTCCGGTCGTCCCTTTCGGCCACCTGTAATTCAAAAACACCCAGAAAATGCAAACGAGTACACCTTTCTGACCAGAATTCAATGAGGATCAATAATATCATATTATTTTTCACAAACAACCATCATACAAAGAGATTCGAATGAAAAAAGTTATGGTTCAAAACTTTAAAACTCATCATACAACCAATCTAAACGTCCAAACTCAAAACAAAATATATAGGCATCATCAGTGACAACCACGGATCATTATGCACATCTAAAACTTGAGTTTTACGATCATGATAAATGCACTAACCTGAGATCACGCAACCTGTATCCTTGCTGTTAGCTTCAAACGATGGATGATTTACGTTCTATGGATACCAAGGATGAAGATTGTGAAGGAATTTCGCCCAAAGCCTTTGTGGATTGTGAGATTCAAAGGATTAGGGTTGAAACTTGGATTCTCCACAAAATAACGTGTGTCCTCTCTAATCAGTGCATGAGTAAGCTTAAATACATTAGGTCATTCCACTGATAATCATTTGGGCCATATTAATTCCTTGATTAATGAGTTTTGGGCGATTTTGGAAATTTGCATAATGGGTTATACACCCTCCTCCATGCATGTACACCCAAGCCTTTTATGATGGATCATTCATTTATCAATTGCTAATCACACCTGAATTGGATTTGGGCCTTGAAACATCTTGATTCATGAGCTTTGATGCTTCTTGCAATTTTGCATAATGTGAAATAAGTGATGAATTTGTCATGGATCCACTTGATTCAAAGGCCAAAAATGATCCTTATGGAATGTACTTTGATGTTAGAATGTGCCTTGAAGCAATGGAACCAATTATAGGTCCATATGTCCCAAAATGCAAAAGTTGTGAAAATGGAACCATAAGGAAACCCTAAAAACCACCTTGCCCTCTTTTGACCATAACTTGAGTTTCACAAATGATATGGAGACCATCTAGTACTTGTTGGAAAGGCGAGAAAAAGATCTTTAATTTTCATGTTTGAGAAAAATTCATTTGAAGCTTCCTTGATGATGAAAAGTCAAGCTGAATGTAGTGTAAGAACTTACCCAGAATGGAAACTTTCAAATTATAGGTCATTTCCATATTTAGTAAGTTTGTACCAACCCTTGATTCCTGATAAATGGTATGGAACTTGGCCCTTTTGAAGAACACCTTCTCCTCTTGAACTGCCTCAAGCACCTTGACCCCATGCTAAGAACCAGTGATATGCACACATGATAATGCAAAAAATGAAATGAAACCTAAGCCAGTTAGTACTAAAGTAAGAGAGAGGACGCCTCTGTGTTGGTATGAGACTGGTGAGAATGTGGTGCTTAGACCGGAGATTGTGCAACAGACTACTGAGGCAATTCAAATGATCCGTTAGAAGATGAAAACATCTTAGAGTAGGCAGAAAAGTTATCATGATAATCGGAAGAAAGACTTGGAATTCAGTGAAGGTGACCACGTGTTCCTGAGAGTCAACCCAGTGACCGGTGTTGGGCGTGCATTGAAATCAAAGAAGTTGGATCCTAAGTTTATTGGACTGTATCAGATCCTGTAGAGAGTTGGTGCAGTTACTTATAGAGTGGCGTTGCCGCCTGAACTTTCGAACTTGCATAATGTGTTTCATGTGTCGCAACTTTGAAAGTATGTATCTGATCCATCTCATGTTATCCAGAGGGATGAGGTGCAGATTAGAGATAATCTTACTATGGAGGCGATGCCGATAAGGATCGAGGACTGCAAGATGAAGCAACTCAGAGGGAAGGAGATACCTCTGGTGAGAGTAGCTTGGGGAGGAGCTGCTGGAGGAAGTGTGACCTGGGAGCTGGAGAGTAGGATGCGAGAGTCGTATCCGGAGCTATTTTCATCTGGTACATTTTCGAGGACGAAAATATTTTAAGTGGGGGAGAGTTGTACACCCCATTTAAAATAATTAAATCGTCATGTGTATTTTTGTGTGTATTGGCTTGTGTAGGAGTATTTAGGATCGGGTGAGCGAAGAGTAGTGTCGTTATTTGAATAATGGGAATTAAAGACTTTAGTTTAATAATAATATTATAGTAATAATAAGGGATAAAAATAAGGGTTAATACCCATTTTGCCCCTTGCCATATAGGCGGTTTTTGAAAAACCCCCCTGCGAAAAAAAAAGTTGCAAAAATTTCCCTAACATTTGAAGATTCTCTCAATTTTGACCTTCATCACATTCAGTCACTAAAAATACCAAAATGGCAGGGGTCAAAATAAAAATGCTGCCAAAATGGCAGGGGTCAAAATGAAAACGCTGCCAAAATGGCAGGGGTCAAAATAAAAATGCTTCCAAAATGGCAGGGGTCAAAATGGTAGGTTTTTGGTGACTGAATGTGATGAAGGTCAAAATTGAGAGAATCTTCAAATGTTAGGGAAATTTTTGCAACTTTTTTTTTCGCAGGGGGGTTTTTCAAAAAGCGCCTATATGGCAAGGGGCAAAATGGGTATTAACCCTAAAAATAATAATAGTAATATGGTTATTATTATTATTATTATTATGAATATTATTATTATTAGTATTATTATTAGGAGGGTTTTATTTTATTAATTAATAAAATTAAGGGAGATAACTAAAGAGAGTAAAACCCCTTAATCTGAATTTGGGAGTTTTAGAGGAGTAATTGTATTTCCACGTGAAAAGAGAAAGAACTAGGGAAGGAAGAACAAGGGTGCTAGGGCAAGAATTCTTCACCAAATTCGCAAGAATTCAGACCAAATTCGAGGTAAGGGGGGAGAATGGGTTCAATATAGGTGCTAATACCATGTAAGGGTAGTGAGGGTTCCTTCCCCTCTTAGAGATTTTCGTATTGTGTTTGAATTCGAATTATTTGCTTGATTGTGTGAAAATCCTTGGTATGATGTTGATGTGAATCTGAAATTCGTGTGATTGAAACTCTGCTGTGTTGTTATTATGTATATGTTACAGATCTGGTTTTGTTGCAGGTTGGGACAACGAATTTAGATCTAGAAAATACCCAATTGATTAGTAATGATAGGTGAAAGAGGTAAGATGAAAAATAGAACCTAAAACTATGGTAGAAATAATTTTAGGACTGATATGGAGTGTGGAAGAGAGATCGAAGTGGCAGAATTTGGACTGATATGAAAAATGGGGATTTTTCATAGTCTTTGCCCATACGCGTAACAGGGAAGGCGTTACGCGTATGGCTTTGCGTGCCAGAGGGCAATACGCGTAACAGGCATGTTGTTACGCTTATGGCCAAGCGTTACGAGGGGTATACGCGTATGGGGCTCACTTGTGACACGGCCCTCTGCCCGTACGCGTAATGGTACGCGTATGGAATCTAGCCTTACGCGTATGAGAGGGAGTACGCGTATTTGGATCTGAAAAGTTGGATTTCTGAGAGAATGAACGTCTCTGCCCATACGCGTAATAGGTAGGGCAATGTGCGTATGGCGGGGCGGGAGGAGAGGCATTCCGCGTATGATACGTAGCTGGATGGGCGAGCGAGCTAGGCAATACGCGTACGGCCCAGGCCAATACGCATATGACCAGCGAGAGTCGAAAATTTTACCGTGTTCGCGATTTCTTTCCCGTTTTCGCGATCGAAGCGGTTTATTTTGGTTTGAAAGGTTGGGAATAGATGTCAGAACCTGAGAAATGTAGGATTGGTGATAAAAATAATTGATTTTAGGTGAATTAATTAGATATTTAACTAATTATTGGCGTGTGAGATGTTTTCTGTTGTGGTGCGTATCTTGGTGAATAGATATCTGATGTATGATCAGGAGGATCGTGAGGATGTGTAATTAATATTGTACATGTGTGTCGTATGCATAAATATCGTCATGCATTCATGGTGTATTGGTGATGATGAATCATTGCTCAGGAGGAGTGTATGTGGCTCATCTGGACTCCAATGTGGAGTATGGTGGGATAGATCATTGCCAAGTGGGGGTGTATGTGATCTATCTGGATTCTATTATGAATCGGGTTCGATTGAATGAACCATGGTGTTTTGGTACTACATGCATGATGTCAGTTGTTGAGTCACATTGCATCTTTTCATGTCTATTGAATTATGTATGAAGTTGACAGGTGTGTCGTGATATTATGTGACTATGTGTGATGGTGTGATTACTACTCTTATCATATGTTATGCACTGTTATTGATTGAATGTAGTTCTCACCCCTTTGCTGTTTGTTGCGTCTGTGCTTCTTCGGAAGTACAGATAATCCAGGTACTTAAGTGTGTATGGAGTGTGTGTTGCTTGATCGAGTCGTAGGAGTCGCTCTGAACATATGGTGGACCACGTTTTATGTGGATTTTTGACGTTGTTGGCATGTGGCCGTGAATTGAATAAATAATTATTTTTCCACTGTTTTATTTCATTAATGAAAAGGAGTTTTGTTGTTGGTTTTTTTAATGATGTGACATCCTACTATTTGTTGTAAACTCTGATTATTTTAGTAATAATTCTATATTTTATAAAAATGGGAAAGTGGGGTGTTACAATGAACCGCTACCCAGTGAAGGGCCAGAACCTAGTTCCCAATGGGGACTAATCTTTGACGGAGCTGTCAATACTTATGGAAACGGAATTGGGGCAATCATTGTAACACCTCAGGGGTACTTACATTCCTTTCACCGCCCGACTGACATTCAAGTGTACAAAAAATGAGGCCGAATACGAAGCTTGTATCATAGGTCTCGAAGAAGCTATCGACTTAAGAATAAAGAACTTGGATGTGTATAGAGACTCAGCCCTGGTTATCAATCAGATCAAAGGAGATCGAAACACATACCAATCAGGACTGGTTCCTTACAAAGATTACGTGAGAAGGTTGTTACCATTCTTCAACAGAATTGAGTTTCATCATATCCCTCGAGATGAGAATCACATGGCTGATGCATTAGCCACTCTCTCCTCCATGATTAGTGTAGGTCAATGGAACAACGTACTTAAGATTGACATAATGCGCCTAGAACGGCCCGCTTACATCTTCACGATCGAAGCAGTCATAGACGACACACCTTGGTATCACGATATCAAATGCTTCTTTCAGAAATAAGATTACCCGCCTGGGGCATCCAGAAAAGACAGGAAAACCCTCTGGAGATTGACTGGGAGCTTCTTCCTGAGCGGTGATACACTCTATAAGAGAAACTTTGACATGGTCTTGCTTCAATTCGTAGACAGACCAGAAGCAAACATGTTGATGAAAGAAATTCACGAAGGATCCTTTGGCACTCATGCCAACGGACACACAATGGCGAGAAAAATTCTAAGAGCATGGTACTATTGGTTGACAATGGAATCCGATTGCTACAAGTACAAGAAGAGATGTCACAAGTGTCAAATATACGCTGACAAAATCCATGTACCGCCAACGCATCTCAAAGTTATCTCTTCCCCATGGCGTTTCTCTATATGGGGAATCGACATGATCGGCATGATTGAACCCAAAGCTTCAAATGGACATCGGTTCATCCTAGTAACCATTGACTACTTCACCAAGTGGGTCGAAGCAGCGTCATACGCCAATGTAACCCAACAAGTGGTGGTCCGATTTATCAAAAACAATATCATCTGTCGTTATGGCGTTCCAAGCCAAATCATTGCTGATAATGGATCTAATTTGAACAACAAGATGATGAAATAGTTATGCGCTGAGTTCAAGATCGAACACCATAACTCATCTCCTTACCGACCTAAGATGAACGGAGCGGTAGAAGTGGCTAACAAGAATATCAAGAAGATCGTTCAAAAGATGGTTGTAACCTACAAAGACTGGCATGAGATGTTGCCCTTTGCTCTTCATGGTTATCGCACATCTGTCCGCACTTCAACAGGGGCAACCCCTTTCTCTCTAGTATATGGCATGGAAGTAGTGCTTCCCATAGAAGTAGAGATCCCATCAATCAGGGTATTGATGGAAGCTAAGCTAACAGAGGCTGAATGGTGTTAAAGTCGACACGACGAGCTGAATATGATTGAAGAAAAATGAATAACGACTCTATGCCACGGTCAGTTGTTTCAGCATAGAATGAAGAAAGCGTTTGACAAAAAGGCCCGACCCCGTGTCTTCAGAAAAGGAGACCTCGTGCTCAAGAAGATACAATCATTCCTCACTGATTCCCGGGGCAAATGGACTCCGAATTACGACGGCCCCTATGTGGTCAAGAAAGCCTTCTCAGGCGGCGCCTTGAGACTCGCAATCATGGATGGAGAGGAATTTTCCAACCCCACAAATGTTGACGTAGTCAAGAAATACTTCGCCTAAATGAAATTAAAAAAAAACGTCTCAGTGGATTGAAAACCCGAAAGGGCAGTCCAGGCAAAAATTAGAGGCATAAGCAAAAATCATCCTGATGGATTGGAAATCTCAAAGTACAATCCAGGAAAAAGTTAGGGATTAATGGCAAGTAACTATGTCTGGTCAGTTTAACTCCTCAGCAGTCATGCCATCCATCAAGAAAATTCCAATCAAGGTCATCTTCGACAGAGGCTCAGGATGTCCAGAATTCAAAGTTGGTTGAAGGATAACGGTCATTATGTTTCAATGTAGCCCTTTTCCCTTAAATTACCATTTTTGAAGCTTTGTAAAAACTCTATGGGATCACGCGCTTGGCTGATATCCATTCTATCAATAAAATTTGAGCCCTAGTCTTTTTATGCAATTCTCATTTGTTTTAGCTTTACAGAATGACATTTTAACATGATCAACGATTCTTGAAATAAAACAAAAATGAATTTACTTGTCAAAGTTTTTCTACTTTTAAAATAAAGATGGAAATTCTTTTGACTGTTGAACCTCGAAAGAACATCAATCGCCTCTCCAAAGGTGGTCGAACCTCAAAGTGCGGAATCAAAGTACTCTTTCTAAACCGGTACACCTGAATGAAGGATCAACTATTTCAGATGCCATATGTCTCATCTGAGATCCCCGACAGAGTTCTTACCTCTTAAGACCGATTGACAATTCTTCCTCCCCACAGGGTCTACCTCTTCCAAGCAGGGCAGGATTTCTATTTTGAACGAGTAATACTTTTATCCCCCGCGGTGGCCGATTATCCAGTCATGTTCATCTATTAGTCTGTATGTCGCGTCAGTTTTGTCAGCATAAACATACATACATCATGCATAATTGATTCATATTCATATTCATATTGCATTACTATCACTCTGTTCAGCCTTATCCCCAAGTAATAAAGTCCTCTTATCAATCGAGTTGTCAGTTCTTTCCTCGTCAGGAAATGTTTTGTCTGAACAATATCTCTCCCCCAGTTTATTTCTGGATTGGAGCCGGTCCTCGACCACTTTGATAACTTAAACCCCTAAAAGGCAAGAAGACATTCGACAAACGTGCCTCTTCACCATTGAAGATGATATTTACGCTTTCCCGGATTAAGGAAAATCCCCAGAAAAAGCTTCTTGATCAAAGACTCTCCACGACACATTGGTTTTTTTCCCAAGAAAGTCAATATTAATGAAGTCATCAGCACCTCAAAATTGGATTACATCACATGGCATTTCTCCAAAAAGATCTCGAAAAAAAGTATGATGTAATATCCCCGAGCAAAAATAAAAACGGTCTTTCAAGAGACTAGTTTTTCCCTAGTAGGTCAACAAATGGCATCTCCAACAGAAAAGTTTGTACACCTCTACAACTCAGACAAGAAGAAACTGAGACCAGTTCCTAGGCTGAAGGCCAGGATCGAGGGGAAGTTTATCAAGAAACTGAGACCACTTCCATAGCTGAAGACCAGGATTGAGGGGAAGTTTATCAAAAAACTGAGACCAGTTCCTTGGCTGAAGACCAGGATCAAGGGGAAGTTTATTTCAGAAACTGAGACTAGTTCCTGGGCTGAAGGCCAGGATCGAGGGGAAATTTATCAAGAAACTGAGACCAGTTCCCTGGCTGAAGACCAGGATCGAGGGGAAGTTTATAAAAAACCTGAGACCAGTTCCTTGGCTAAAGACCAGGATCGAGGGGAAGTTTATTTCAGAAACTGAGACCAATTCCGTGGCTGAAGACCAGGATCGAGGGGAAGTTTTACCCTTTTCTAAGTATCATTGCTTAGCAAAAGAAGATGGATGAGCAAACCGCCATTCATAACCACCGTCAAAATTTCGGGTATTCTGATATTTAATCCTCTTGCACCCTGAATGTCCGAATATCTTTGCCATTCAAACCTTCGGGTCCAAGAAGATTAAATAGGGGCATCTGTCATACCCCAAATTTTGACCACCAAGATTTCCCATCATTGTGCAAATCATCACCACAATATGGATGTACCTTCATGCCTCATCAATCTCCCCAAGGATTGTTGAGCTTTCACTACCACCAAGAATTACGGTTTCAAGCCCTCTAAGAGCACTTAGACAAAGGATCAATCAAGAAATAACATGATCTTTAACTTCTCTAACCTCTCAAACACCCATGAGAGATCAAGAGGACTCCCACCTCAAGAATCAAGCACAAGAGTTGCAACATTCCAAGTGGATCAAGCCTCGAGATCGCCAGTGTCACCAAATTAGGATTTTGGTTGACCAAGCCCTCCAAATGGAAATTTTCATCTGGGCATGAGCCAATGCTTCAAATCATAACCCAAGATACTCCAAGGGACCTCATGGACCCAATCATCAAGTCAATTTAGCCTCAAGGGATGCATTCATAAAAAATCAGGAATTAGGGTTTCTAGACCTAATTCACCCCTAAGTTGACTTTTGATGCAATACATTATCCAAGACCTCAAGACATGATTTGAGGGCCTCAAATAAACTACATTGATCCATTTGCAACAATGGATTGATCCAAGAAGCTTGATTCACAAGTTTCAATTTCATATGGACCACAATTAGGGTTTTGAAGGAAAAGTCAACTGTGTTTTTGACTTTTGACCCAGACATGCTCCAAAACCTGGGGACATGATTCAATACACCCTATAACACCTATGAAATCCATTCATTAGTTTTGATTTAGGTCAAGGACTTGATTTCACAAAGGATCGCACAGTTCGGATTTCATCCGACAAAAAGTCAACTGTGCACAAAATCAAGTTTGACTTTTTGGAATTTTTCATAAATATGGTTCCCTTAAGTAAAAAATAATGTTAATGTATGGTATTGATTATCATTCATTAAGAAAAATCAAGAAAAGTGAGGTTTCTTGCAAAAGGGGCAACCATGAGAAACCAAAATCTTTCTAAGTTAAGGAACAAAAGTGATTTTGTACCAACTTTTTGCAAAGTCATAACTCCTAAACCACAAGGCCTTTTTCTCCCATTCAAAGATCAAATGAAAGTCCATCTGACATACTTTAAAAGTGTCAACTACAAGAGATTCCAAATCCTTATGGATTTTGAGTTATGGATTGATCAAAATGACAAAAATGAAGAAAATGACACTTTTCCAACACTTAGTGAAAATCTGCCTAAGTTACCAGCCTTGGATATCAATGTTCATAAGGATTTTTCAGTTGGATTCAAATAGTTTCAAGACAAACTATGATCACACATGTATTGTATCATATGAGGCCTTTCTAAAAAGCACGAGAGCCTCCCATAACTCAACCTGAGCAAGGAGATATGATCCCTTCAAAATCACCATTTCCAACTGTCTTGTACAAGACAGAATTTGGCATTTTGCTCGATTTGGCAAAATTGGACAACTCCAAGCCTTGTCATCCATTTGGACACATCAGAGGATAAAATCCAAGGGGAATGATCTGATCCCCAAGCCTCCCAAGTCCAAGAATCTACATATAGCCATAACAAACCTAAAAAGGATAAAAAGTGCAAAAGACTCAAATTTTGTTTCCAAGCATTCAATGGATGCATCAAGGTGGCATGGACAGACACATTCCTAACTGAATGAGTCAAGATTCAGCTCTGAATTAAAGGACCATAGGCCTATGCCCTAACCTCAAGTCAATGGCTATAGGAGACTAAAGATTCCCTTGGATCAACATTTGACAAAGGCATGTACCAGGTGCCATTCACTACTGCTTGCAAAACAAACTTGCTCTACTATAAATAGATCTCATTTGTGCTCAGTTTGAGTACACCAAAGCACTACAACTGATGCTTTCCTCAAAATCTCTCTCTTTAGGCCAAAATGCCTTCTTTTGCAAGTCATCTCTGAGTTTTTGAGTTAGAGAGCAATTTCACCACAGCTCATGATCCAAACACATTCAATATGTCAAATCTAAGTTGTCCAAACACTCACCTTTGATATGAAACACCAAAATCAGAAAGTCAACCTCCAAAACCTCAAAATTTGACTTTTCTGCATTTTTCAAGCCATGTCTTGATTCGGTCACTTCCAAAACCAAACCAGGCCTCAAACACACTCCAAATATCATCCTTAAACTGTCCCAATTGGTTTCCCTCATCTGGAACACCATTTGAGAGAGTTACTATCTTGGTCACTTTTGTCCCCTTTGCAAGAAAGAGCCTATTCTTGTTCCTGAGGATTCCAGCTGGTTTTGATCATCCTAAAAGCTTCTAAGGGATCAATCAAGAGTGTCCAAAGCATTGAATCAAGGAATTTGACAGATAGCACAAGGAGCTTCAAGAGGTAAGTGCATCACAACTTGAACTCTCTAAATCATGCATTGCTTTGATGTCCATTGATCATGGGCATCTCATACATATCATATGTGTTGTGTTTGAACCAAATTATCATGCTATTATTGCATGTACCATGAGATAGCATATAACATGCAAAATTTGGCCTATTTTGAAATCACTATCGGATTTTAAAATGGAAACATTTTCTGAAAATTCCAAGGGCACCATTGGATTCCTCATGAAATTCTAGGTAGGATACACCTAAAATTTGTCCCAATCCATGGAGAAATGAGAAAGTTAGAGCCTTCACGCAAGAGGCCTAAAATCAGGTCTTGCCTTGGCCAAGGGCCAGGCCATGGCGCCTTGGCCAGGCCTAGAAACAAAGCACCCTCATATACACATGGGGTGGTTTTGATACACGGATGTATCACCACCGTAGTGGTAGCG
Source organism: Lathyrus tuberosus (assembly GCA_022829125.1). NCBI lineage: Eukaryota > Viridiplantae > Streptophyta > Magnoliopsida > Fabales > Fabaceae > Lathyrus > Lathyrus tuberosus. The sequence goes on along the minus strand of JALAZF010000403.1, from coordinate 4,428,790 downwards.
CGCATGTGTGTTTAGCCAAGAGGTCGTGGGTTCAAGACCCACCTAGACCATTTTGCCATTTTTTGCTATTTTGCTATTTTTCACATATTTTATGGTTTTTGTTAATTAATTTCTCCCTCAATTTTAATCATTTTTTATTGGTTCTTTTTTTGAAAATTCCCAAAAATGTTAAAATATTTTATTCCACAAAAATTTCACAAAAATATTATTTATTTCATATATTTGGTATTTTTGTAAAGAATTATGTTTTATTTGTTATTTAAACATTTAAAAATATTTCTTTCTCTTGATTTTGCAAATTCAAATGATTTTCAAACCATTCCATAAATGAAGTTTGATTTTTCAAACATTAATCCAAGATCACAACTTGTTTTTCACACATGTTTGATATTTTTGATCATTTTAATTGAATTTTTATTCAATTAAAATACATTTAAAAATCAAATTAGGGTTTTGATTATATTCACCCTCACAAATCTTTTTCAAAACATCTTTGGGCATCTCCTTGAGTTATAAGACCCATCCCTTAGTACAGAAAACCTTTTTGGATCTCAGTCATTGTATAATCCCCAGTACAATTTTCAAAACAACGGTGCGATCACTGTTATTTATGGGCCTCTCCTTGAGTATAAGCCCCAATCTTCTTTTCAAAAACAACTTTCCCTTTTGATTTAGGTTCAAATTCATAGTTGTTATCAAAACTTTCTTTAAATTCTCTAACAACTAACCATACAGCTGTTACAATGGAAGCTTGCTCGCCTGTAAGTTTTAAACAGCTTTCTTTTACATACTTGCATATATATATATATATATATATATATATATATATATATATATATATATATATATATATATATATATTTATTTATTTATTTATTTATTTATTTATTTATTTATTTTGTGCTGGAAGCTTGCTCACCCGTAAGTCCTCCTACCCTCTTTTACATACAGTATATATTCCATCTGTATATACGTGTATATTATTTGCTTAGAGTTTTCCCCGACAATTAGGTCTAGAACTAGATAAATCCAGTGGTCACTCTTTCAACAGTCAAAACTAGTTTCCCTTAGGAATTCCAGATACAATCTTGCCTCCTCTTGGGCTTCTACAATATGGAACAAAGAGAAAGGCATTAATTCATTTCCCCAAGAGAGGATTAATTCTCAGCTTATCATTAGTATAACACTATCCCAAATCAGAACCTCAAGGCATCTGATACCTTAACTCTTCTGTAACCCTCAACAAGAGTTGATTCCCTATTTTAGACCTGCCTTTGGATCTCAATAATCCTCAGCAGAAGTCAGACTCCTCTTAGGCTTTGTATAATGACTTTCCTCAGTATACTTAGCTTCAAAAACACTCTCTTGTTGAGTTCATCACCTTTTCAGCACTCTCTTGTTGAGTCAATCACTTTTTAGCACTATCTTGTTGAGTCAATCACCTTTCCACATTCTCTTGATGAGTCAATGGTACAAAACAAAAACAATCTCTTGTTGAGTCAACCTTTTTAGCCTCAATCTTGGGCTTTGTACAAGACAGATGATAACACTCTCTGGTTGAGTCAATCATTCTCTTTTCGGCTTAAATTTTGAGCTTTGTACAAGACACATATAAATCTCCCTAAGCAGAGTCAATCCTCTTTTCAGCCTTAATCTTGGGCTTTATACAAAACCAATCATACTGTAATACCCCATTTTATCTAAATGCTCAATTGGATATTAGATGAGATCAGATGAGTATCTATGTGCACTATCTTTGAACAATTGGATTAATGGAATCCTCTAAGTACTTTAAGTATTGACATTTGGGATCAATAGAGCAACTAATGAGCTCTGAAGAGATCAATTATTTAATAAAAGAGATAGATCAATAATTATTAGTTTAAGAGAGGATTTTTAAGATAACTCTAATAATTGATCAATTGGTGTGAGACGATAAAATATCAATTGGAGATATTTTTCTCTATTTGGATTATATTATATAATATTGGTATTATATATATATATATATATATATATATATATATATATTAAGAAAAAGAAAAGAGATAGTAAGAAGAAGAAGAGAAATAGGAAAGAAGAGAGGAAGAACTTGGGAAGAAGAAGAAGTTCATGGATCATCATCTTCTTCAACCTCCTCTTCGATTATCAGGTGGGTTCTAGATAGAGACTTTAGTTGTACAATTTCTTGAGTTCTAGAGTTAGGTTAGATATTGTGAGAAAATGAGCAATTTTTCTAAATCAAAGAATCTAACGGTTGAAATGCGATATAAACTGTGTAGTATGATCAATATATGTGTGAAATCATCTGTTGATAATTGTTATAGTGTTTGATTATGTTTTGAATGAGTTTGAGATGGAAAGGTATCAATTAAAACAAGCATTTTCTATTCTGCGCCCAGAGTAACCGGTTACCCTCTGGTGAGTAACCGGTTACCCTTTTGAAAATTGGTGTTTCTGTGCAGAAAATGAACTAAGTAACCGGTTACCCTCTGGTGAGTAACCGATTATCCAAATGTGTCTCTAACTCTCATTTTGTCTCTGTGTGAACAGTACAACACTGAGTAATCGGTTACCCTCAGGTGAGTAACTGGTTACCACTATTTGTTTTCCAAAAATATTTCTTAAATTTATATCTTTTGATTCGGGTGTCCGATTCAGACGTTCTTTATATCGATATGAAGCTGTGAATGTATTATATGCTATGAAATATGAATATCTTGAGTATGATGTGGACTTTAATTAATTATGTTAATTAAAGGGAATTAAAGGGGATTATGAAATTGTGATTTATTTTACAAATAAAAGCTTCAAGATGTGAGTTAGTGAGGAAACCTTAGTACAATAGAATGACTTAGAGAATTGTACGGCAAATGCTTATACATCGATACTAGAAGTGTATCTTTGATAAGTAGTTATTAGTGGAGGTTCGAGGCTTGATTTTTGTGAGCTCCTCCGAATTAAATGTATGTCTTATCCCCTTAATAAATATTAGTGACCTGTGTCGATATCCTCTTATGTGGGATGTCCGGGGAAACTATTTATTAAGTATCTAGCCGTGACCAGTGTCGATATCCTCTTGTGTGGGATGGCCGGGGAAAGTTGTTTAGTGGGTGGTATTAGTGACCCGTGTCGATATCCTCTTGTGTAGGATGGCCGGGGAAAATACCCGTGTTTAGATAATCGTGACCTGTGTCGAGATCCTCTTGTGTAGGATGGTCGGGGAAAGTTATTGTTCTGGACTGGACCAATGGCTAGAATTGGCCCAATCCGCCTCTGCTCCAGAGTAGCCCAAATTGCCTAAGTCCAATCCACAGAGGGGCAAAAATGACCTTTTTGCCCCTACAACCGGGCAAGGAATGCAGCGTTCCTTCCCGATATTGATGCCTGTTACGCACGGCTTCCTCGCTGCCCGAACAGCAAAGGACACATGCCCGGAACTGTGTTCATGCCTGACATAACGGCTAGTTTCGGGTACCCTGCCCGACATAACGACTAGTTTGGGCAGTTACCTATTCTTTGGGGAAAACGGTTATTTCGCCCCGAAAATAGGACCGTTGGCCACGCGCTGGGGGCTCTATATAAACCCTCTCGCTTTAGAGGGTCGTGTATCCAATATTCACCCTAAGAATTCATACTTTGTACTTGCCCCTTTTCTCTGACCCTTTCTTACTTGAGCGTCGGAGTGCCTTGCAGGTACACCCCCTCCTCTCCATACGACCGGCATCCCTAACGCACTTGGCGGCCAGATTCTACAGGATCTGATCCAGCCTTCACGATCAGTGGCGCCGTCTGTGGGAATCTTTGTTCTCCCCTTCTTTCTTTAACCGAAGATCAAAACAACTTTCGAGCATCATCACTATCATGGCCTCCCAAGATCGCACCCAGGATGCTCTTCATTCCACCATCCTCCCCGTCAACAAATCTGACGTTGACGGCCAATCATCTCTCCTCTGAGATGCCCGTTTCCTTAGGGATGGAGCCACTGCTTCTCTTTCCCCTACCCCTGCTGATCGCAACAACGATCAACCGTCTCTCGACCTCTAGCCCGTTCCTGTTCCGACCAGCGCCGACCCGGCCGTGGCAGCCCTCCTGGAGGCCCTCAACAAAACCAACACCCTGATCCTACAGCAGAACGAGAGGATCGGGGCACTGGAAGAGTCTCGCCGTCCAAGATCCCCTCCTGCGCGGAGGAACCAGCGACGATCTAGAAGCCCGCAGCCACGGAGAGATATCGACTGAAGACTGCGCCAAGAACACGATCCTCGCATAGCCCGAAAGCGCGACCAGATCTCCCCGCGTGACCAGCACGCTCATGACCACAAAAGGACTCGAAGGAATGAGGAATCTCCGATCAAGTCCAAAGGACGGGCACGCTCACCTTCTCCTCGAAGGAACCGCTCACCTTCTCCTCGAAGGAACCGCTCACCTTCTCCACGAAGGAACCACCGACGCGAGCCACCCGTCCTATCACCATCATACACCAGTTCTAGTGACAACGACGAGCCTCGCGGCCCGTTGTCCCAGGAGATCTTAGCCACCCGTCTCCCAAAAGGCTTGGAGAAACCCCCGTCACTTGGCACATACGACAGGACCACCGACCCCGACGAGCACATCGAGAACATCGATGCGCTGCTAGACTACTGCGGCGTACGGGGCGCCATCAAATGCAGACTGTTCCTGACCACGCTTCGAAAGGGAGCAATGACATGGTATAAACAGCTGCCCTAGGAGTCCATCACCTCGTGGAAACAACTAGGCAGGATGTTCTCGCGGCACTTCACAGCATCTCGCCCCATCCCAAAACTGAGGCCTCCCTCGGAGCCATAATCCAGGGGAAAGACGAACCTCTCCGCGCATATATCGAGAGGTTCAACAAGGAAGTTGTGCAGGTCCCGACGACAGATAAGATGAAGAAGTTCCTGCTCTAACAAGGGGTCCACCCGGACTCCGAGTTCGCCAAAGCCATTGGCCTCGCGCCACCGAGGAACTTGGATGCCCTCCTCCTCAAAGCCCAATCTCATATTCAGTACGAGGAGAAGATTACGACCAGCAACGTCCGAGCATCTCGCCGCCAGGTGAACGCCCGGGCTTCCAAAGGAGAAGAAGCCTCGACGTCTCATCGGGGTAAACGAAGGCACGAGGATCATCCCCGCGACTCCCGTGACAGCAAAGGGCCCTCTGGGCGTTTCCACGATTACACTCCCCTGACCGTTTCCAGGGAAAAGATTTTGACCGAATGTGCCAATTCGGAGTTCAAACAAGTCGGGGTCCGTTTCCCCCAAACAGCTGCCGAACAGACCAAACGTGGACAAGTCAAAGTACTGCCGCTTCCACAAAAGTCATGGCCACACTACGGAGGACTTCATCCACCTGAAGGATGCCATAGAGATACTGATCAGGGAAGGGCACCTGAAACAGTTCGCGAAGAAGAAGGACACTCCTCGACAGGACGTCCAGGAGTCCAAGAAGATCGAGGAAGAGGTACCCTCCTCGGACGAAGCCAACGTACAGGTCGCGATGTCCATCTCGCGGCCAGAGGACTTCTACGTCCCAGACAGGCTCAACGCCCCTGCTTATCTCGCGGCCCACAGCCCGTGGGAGACTTTTCCTTCCGCCATGGTCATTTCTGGCGGGGGAGTCAACAAAGTCACTGTGGGTTCCGTGAAACGGAAGTTCGACCATCTGATCAACACCAGCTCCAACAAAGTGACCATGCTTGATCAGGCCCAGAAGGGCTCCGTCCCCATCTCCTTTTACAAAGAGGAACTCCTCGGCGGCTCCCCGAACTCCAGTATACCTCTGCTCGTTAGAGCCCGGATGGCGAACTTCGACGTTCGCAGAATACTTGTCGACTAAGGTAGCTCGGTCGACATCATGTACTCCCAGTTGTTCTCAACGCTGCAGCTGGATAAATTGCACCTTACCCCCTACGTAGGGTCCAATTTACAGGGATTCAACGGGTCTGTGACCAAGCCGTGGGGTTACGTAGAGTTGATCGTGACCTTCGGAGCAGCTGAAACGGCCAGATCCATCAAGGTGCAATTTCTGGTAATCGATTGCCCGTCGCTTTACCAATGCATTTTCTGAAGGACAACTCTAGGTGAGTTGGTAGCAGTGCCATCAACCGTCCACCTGAAGATGAAGTATTACACTTCGAAAGGAATGGTTACCACCCTCCACGGTGATATAGAAGCTGTCCGACGGTGTTTTGAAGCAGCTACAAAGGGGCTCAACGCCATCGCGCCCAAGCCTAAAGCGTCGAGCAAGCCAGCACTGCCGAGCAGCTCCGAGGAGGCCAAGCCTCTGCCCATGTCGACTCTATTGACCTCGACAGTCGCTTCCCTGAGGACCAACAGGAGGAACGAGCAGCTTCAGCCGGCCCATCCGTGTCATCCAGCAGCAGCTCCCATCCGATGCGCCCAATCCCGAATGGCAAGTTCGAGCTAGTCCTGTTCGGCGAAGACCCCCAACGGGGAGTGATGATCGGAGCAGACCTGCCTGACATCGCGAGGAAGCAGCTCAAAGCGTGCCTCCGAGAGAATGCTAAACTTTTCGCGTGGAGCGCCGCGGAAATGCCCAGCTTAGATCCATCCGTCGCATATCACCAGCTGACCATGGACCCGGCCATCAAGGCCGTAGCACAACGTAGGAGGAAGCAGTCTAAGGAGAAAATGGAGGCTGCCGAAAAAGCTGTAAAGGACCTCCTCGAGGCCAAATTTATTTCGGAGGCCAAGTACACCACTTGGCTGTCCAACGTTGTATTGGTTAAAAAATCTAATGGAAAATGGAACATGTGCATTGATTATACCGATCTCAATAAGGCATGCCCGAAGGACGCCTACCCCCTCCCCAATATTGATAAACTTGTTGATAATTCTGCTGGTTTTAAACTTTTATCGTTCATGGATGCCTACTCGGGCTACAATCAAATCCCAATGGCAATGTCCGACAAAAAATATACGGCCTTCATGACCGAATCGGGAAACTATTACTACAACGTAATGCCCTTCGGCCTGAAGAACGCCAGAGCAACGTACCAACGAATGATGAACAAAGTATTTCGGGGAGAAATAGGTGACATGCTCGAAGTATACATGGACGACATGATCGTTAAGTCCCACGAGGAAACCGATCATACTGCCCACTTACGAAAGGTCTTCGAACAGGCCAGGAAATAAAAAATGCATTTTAACCCGGAGAAGTGCACGTTCGGTGTCCGGGCAGGAAAATTCCTCGGCTTCTACTTAACAGAACAAGGAATCAAAGCCAATCCCAACAAATGTCAGACATTCTCCGAGTTTCCCACGCCCAAGTCCAAAAAAATCCATCCAGTCCCTCAACGGGATGCTCGCGTCACTATCTCGTTTCGTGGCCAAGTCCGCCCAGCATGCCCTGCCATTCTTCAAACTCCTCCACAAAGAGGCAGCATTTGAATGGACCGAGGAGTGCAACAAGGTCCTTCTCCATCTGAAATGGGCACTCTCAGAGCCGCCGGTCCTCTCTCGACCAGACAACGGCGAAATGCTATATTTATATCTGGCCGTTGCGACCGAAGCAGGGAGTGTGGCTCTCATCCGCGAGACGCCTAACGGGCAGAAACCCATTTACTTCACAAGCAAAGCGTTGCAAGGACCAGAGTTAAGATACCAGCAGATAGAGAAAGTAGTATTGACCCTCATCAACGCAGCCAGAAGATTAAGACACTACTTCCTGGCTTACACGATCGTGGTTCGAACAGATCAGCCCATAAAGCAGCTGGTCGGACAACCAGATATGGCCGATCGAATGCTCAAATGGTCGCTGGAGCTATCCGAATTTAACATCCAATACGAAGGCCGAAAATCCCTCAAGGGCCAAGCTCTGGCCGGCTTCGTCGCGGAGATGACTTTCGCAGACTCCCACGCGAGCGAAGCGTGCAAGTGGACCATCTTCGTCGACGGTGCCTCAAGCTCGGCAGGAAGCGGCGCGGGGATCATACTGGAAAGCGATGAAGGAATTATCATCGAGGTATCACTCACACTATCTTTCCAAGCCTCCAATAACCAGGCGGAATACGAAGCCTTCCTCGCTAGGCTACGCCTTGCCGAGGACCTGGGCGCACAAGAAGTCGTCATTTGCACAGACTCACAACTCGTGGCCCTCCAGGTCCGGGGTGAATACCAAGCCAAAAACGACAACCTGACCGAATAATTGGCCCTGGTAAAGAAGGAAATGGCGAAATTCACAAAAGTGGAAGTGAAACACGTTCCCCGCGAACATAACGTACGAGCAGACGTGCTGTCTAAACTGGCCAGCGCAAAGAAGAAAGGCGGAAACAAATCCGTCATACAGGAAGTGCTTCCTCGACCCAGCATCGAGAAGGCCTCCCCGACACTCAACGTGCAGGTGATCCGCAATAACAACTGCTAGATGACCCCAGTCTACAACTATCTCGCCAAAGACAAACTCCCGTCAAACGCAAAGGAGGCCAACACGATCAGACGAAGAGCCTGCTCGTATGTCCTGGTCGAAGGTAAACTATACAGGCAGGGATTCTCCATTCCACTGCTCAAATGTGTCGAGGAGGAAATGGTCGCACACATCCTGCACGAAATCCACAAGAGAATCAACCCCCAACATCTCGGGGGAAGGTCCCTTGCTCGCAAGGCTCTCCGGGCAGGGTACTTCTGGCCGACCATGCAAAACGACGCGAAATAACACGTGAAGAAATGAGACAAATGCCAACGGCACGGGGACATGCACCTGGCCCCACCTAACGAGCTCAAGGCTATGTCCTCCCCGTGACCATTCGCCTGGTGGGGCCTAGACATCCTAGGACCCTTCATGGTAGGATCAAGTCAGAACAAGTACCTCATAGTGGGCGTAGATTATTTCACAAAGTGGATAGAAGCAGAAGCTCTAGCCAAAATAACTGCGCTCAACACCCTGCATTTCTACAAACGAAACATCCTTGCACGTTTCGGTATTCCCCAAGCGATAGTAACGGACAACGGGACGCAGTTCACAGACAGGAAGTTTCAGGACTTCGTCGCCCAACTAGGCACGAAACAACACTTCGCATCCGTCGAACACCCTCAAACAAACGGGCAGGCTGAGGCAGCGAACTGAGTCATTCTTTGAGGCCTCAAATGAAGGCTGGACGAAACAAAGAAGGCATGGGTCAAGGAGCTACACATCGTGCTCTGGGCATACCGTACAACTCCCGATTCGACGACCGGGGAGACACCTTTCCATTTAGCATACGGAACCGAGACTGTAATTCCCATCGAAGTTCACGTGCCCTCTAGGCGGACAGAGTCGCCCCTAGACAAGGAGATGAATGACGAATCTTTAAGAGAAGAGCTCGACCTCGTCGAGGAAATCAGAACCGGGGCAGCTCTCTGCGAAGCCTCACTGAAACAAAAGATCACCATCAGGCACAACGCCAAAGTGATACGACGAGAGTTCGACGTGGGAAGCCTTGTCCTAAGAAGGAACCACAAAGACTCTCGCGAAGGCAAACTAGCAGCCAATTGGGAGGGACCCTATCGCGTCCGGGCAAAAACGGAAAATGGGGCGTACTACCTAGAACATCTCACTTGGGAAGAACTCGCTCGACCATGGAACGTTGAAAAGCTAAAACAATACTACAGCTAAATCCTCGGTCCGACTCATCGCAACGACGAACGTTAGCCACCGACCACTATGCACGTCTAGGTACACGCGTCGCATACGATTAAAGCATAGCCCCACTCAGTAACGAGCCGGGTAATTGCTCGACAACGGTCCTCGATCGAGCATTGCCGTCGTCAAAGTACCACGATTGGCAAAACCCCGGCTCGCGATGGGACGTTCACGCCGCGAACTCAGGCCTCAAACGCGACCTGAGCTCCGCTCCCCGCCAGGATATTCCCCGGCAGTTCGACCAGTTCCCCACACTGCCGAACACATCTATTACGAGCAATCCCCCCAGAAATAGTCACTCAAGTCAAGTACCCCCTACTACGGGCGGACATACATTCACAGCGAGCATGCATACAACACTTAGCAAAAATAAAAGCAAGTAAAGTCATGCAAACAACAGAACTAAATATGCGATAATTTAACAAGTGGCCGCAAGGACTACAATTGTACATTGTTACATAAAACGGGGGCCATGCCCCCCAAAAATAAATTACAACGACACGCAGGCTGGACAAATTACAACAAAATAACAAATTCCTCAGTCATCAGCATGCTAGGTTGACTCTGGCTCGGGTCCCTGCTCCTCTGCGGGCTGATCCTAAGGGGTACCGGCAAGGAGACCTTCGGGCAAGATAATGCGACCATCATCAACACACGCAAGATAGTGAGTGCCCTCGGCAGAGATTTCAAGCCTGGGTTCACCACGCGCAGCTGAGCCACGGCGTTTCCGAAGGATTCCTCCGTAACGGCGATGCCATCATCTTTGGCCAGCAATAGACGAGCTACCAGCTCGGATCTAGTCTTCAAATTTCTCACATCGTCCGGCTCGTCAGCATCCGGCGCATTGGCCGCCCTCAGCTCCCTGATCAGCTCCTCGGCAGCTTTTTTCTCCACCGACAACCTAGAGTTCTCCTCTTTTAACCTGGCCACTTCCTCTTCCGCCTTCTTCCGAGCCTCACCGGCACCCTTGACTTCTTCCTTGAGGGATGCCACGGAAGCACGAGCAGCGTTGAGTTCGGACTCAGTTGCAGAGTCCCCTTCAGCATAAACTGCCGCCATCTCCAGCATCCGGACCAAGGCTGAAGCGTCTTGGGCCACCAGCGCCCTCTTGCTCGGGCGGTCCATGCCTTCCAAGCGAAAAGATTCTTCCCGGGGAACAACTAAAAAGTTGCCTTCGAAGAACCTCCTATCAAGGATGCAGGGAGGAAGCTCAAACTTCCCTTTCTCCGTTACCCGAGTAAGGTCCACGACATCAGCAATCCTTGGCCGCTTTGGTCGCCCGGCCAAAGGCACAGGAGATCCCCGGGGAGCAGGAGTCGGAGAAGTGGAGGTCCCCGCAGCAGCTTGAACGGAAGGAGGAGCACGGGTACCAGCGAACCGAGATTTCGGAGGAGCCGTTCCAGCTTTGTTCCTCGCCAAAGCATTCCTCACAACCCGATCATGAGCCTGAGGCATCTCACCTACACAAACAAAATACGAGCATGTTAGTTACGAGGAAAGAAAATGACTCACAAAATTAAACAACTAAAGACTAACGAGCAGTTTCTCAGCATCCGCAGGAGTCTTGCACTCCAGCAGTGCCTTAACGTTGATAAAGCGGTGCTCGACCCTCTGACTCCCATCTTCCTTGAAGATCGAGCTACCCTTGCTAGTCCAACACTCAACGAGATTGAAGGAGTTGACCCACTTCACCAACGCCTCGTAAGCCACGGCATCCTGCCCGCGCAGGTCGCCCGGTTAAAAAACGTAATCACTGGGCTCTTTGCTGAAGTGATCGGGTGACCAATGAATAGGGAACCTGTAAAGCCTCTGCCCGATGTACTTCCCCTCCTCGTTAAGCAGCTCGTTTCCGTCGTCATCAACCTCTATCTCCCATACATATGTGTTGTCCTGGGCGACCTCGAACACGGGTTCAAGAACGAAGTACCGCTGCTTGAATATCCGGACTGACTCCGAAAATGGTCTAAACAGCTTGCGAGGCTGCTTCAGAGAAACCCAGCCATACTTCTTCCCCGTCAGCTGCCTTTGTAGATGGAAAACAGCGAAGAATAGAGGGAGAGTGGCCCCCAAAGAAAGATGCTCACACACCAATTCGAAAGCTCGGATGAAGGTCAGCGAATTAGGGTGCAGTTGGGTAGGGGCTAATTTCAGATGCTCGAAGACCGACCGCTGAAAATCTATAAAAGGTAGCCTTAGTCCCAGCTCTTTGAAGGCATACTCGTACATTGTAAAGCGGTCCCCGAAGTCCGAGCAGACCCGCTCGTTCATAGTAGGGAAATGCACCTTCCATTCCCCTTCCGGTCCTACCTCCGTAAAGACGTCCGCCAAAGATTTTGCGAACGTAGAAATGTGCTCGGAAGGCTCGGCCACCTCCCACTCCTCCGCGGAGAACCCTTCGGCGTCTTCCTCCATAACGTTCAACTATTCCTCCTCCCCGACATTGTTGGAGGAACTTGAGGTCACCGAGCTCGAATCCGTCGAGTTACTATTTTCCTCGGAGCCAGTTTCCTCCTCGGACGTATCTAGAATAACTTCTCTATCTGGCCCCGTCGCCATTACAATCACCTGAAAAGCAGAGAAGACAGTGAATTCGACAGCAAATCAAATCCACCCTTCCACTGCTAAGTCAAGTGAAAGGGCGCGCAAAGGGTTGAGGACAATGTCCCCGGCCTAAGCCCTAACATCGAAAGAAAATCTAAAGCCTCCCCGCGAGGAGATGCTCAAAACATATCATCCTCCTGCGAGGAGCCTCCCCACATACATGCCCAGATTCCATTTGAAGCTCCATCGGAAACCGCAAAGCTTCACCAGAATCTAGAAACGTTCCACCAGAAAACTCATCGCTCTATCAGAAGATGAACAAGCACGGTGGTCACGCATGCACAACTACCGCAATCACGCTGTGGACCACCCTCCTCGCTGGACATACTACATACTACGGCGAAGTGATGGAGGCAGCAAAATGGTACAACCACCGTCCACCATCAACCCTCGCCAGAAATCCACCTATTTTGTCATCTAAAGCTAACCCTAACCGTATACAATCTACCACTAACAACAAAAAGAAGTAAAACAAGTTACAGATCGAAAAACTTACGTGATTTCAGAAGAAGGTAGAAGCTGCTCGAAGCTGGTGATGGTGGTCGAAAAGCTTGAAGACGGTGACGAGCAAGAACTGAAAGAGACGAAGAGAAATCAGAAAGGAAAAGTTTCAAATGAGACAGTTTCCCCCCTTTTTATACAAAGGGGAACGTGCAACCACGTGCCCGTAGGCCATTTTGACTATCCGCTAGCCATCATTGTCTATTAACTGCTACACGGAGCTCTAGGTACACGTGGCGCCCCGACGTTTCAAATTCTGTCTGACCATTAGTCTCCCCGTACACCGGGCAACAAGGTCACGACCACGAATCTCACGAACACCTGGGGTCACGAACACTTTGAGACAACCTTCCTCATCTACAAACGACAACTCTATGCTAGCTCCCTGGAGCAACGAGCAGTCCTTAAGTCATCACTCCCATGCTCGGGAGCAACGACTTGGGGGGCTCCTGTTCTGGACTGGACCAATGGCTAGAATTGGCCCAATCCGCCTCTGCTCCAGAGCGGCCCAAATTGCCTAAGTCCAATCTACAGAGGGGCAAAAATGACCTTTCTGCCCCTACAATTGGGCAAGGAATGCAGCGTTCCTCCCTGGTATTGATGTCCGTTACGCACGGCTTCCTCGTTGCCCGAACAACAAAGGACACATGCCCGGAACTGTGTTCATGCCCGACATAACGGCTAGTTTCGGGCACCCTGCCCGGCATAACGGCTAGTTTAGGCAGTTACCTATTCTTTGGGGAAAACGGTTATTTCGCCCCGAAAATAGGACCGTTGGCCACGCGTTAGAGGCTCTATATAAACCCTCTCGCTTGAGAGGGCCAGGTATCCAATATTCACCCTAAGAATTCATACTTTGTACTTGCCCCTTTTCTCTGACCCTTTCTTACTTGAGCGTCGGAGTGCCTTACAGGTACACCCCCTCCTTTCCATACGACCAGCATCCCTGACGCACTTGGCGACCTAATTCTACAGGATCTGATCTAGCCATCACAATCAGTTATCTATGTTAGCTTCCGAGACCCGTGTCGAGAACTCTTTGGAAGGGTTGGCCGGGAATGGATGTCTACATTTAAGGATCCGCAACCCGTGTTGAAACTCTCTTGAAGGGTTGGTCGGGGAAAGATACCTTGGCATGTTTTGTCGATTAGTGAGGTTTGGAGTTGTTAAACTCGAGAGTTATTCTCTAGTGTGAGATTTGTGAACTCGAAGTCATTTCCCTTCTCTTGGACTAGAGTTAGGATTTGGTTAGAACCTTGTAAAGTCGAGAGAATCCATAAGATAGGGAACTCACTGAGATTTGTTATCTCACCCCATGTTGTTGATTATATTTTAGGTACTTCAGGTTCTGCGAAGAGTAAGGATAAAGCCATGTGACTATCCTTACTTGTCTGATGGCTTAGCTTCCGTTGTGGAGATTTTTGAGATCATTGTTGATCTAGTTCTTAGTATTTGTATTTTGAACATCTTGTATACATTATGCCATAGTTATTAGTACCTTATGTTTTGGGCATGTAATTTATACAATGTGTTAACTAGGAACTTATTGGTATTTCAGTACCAAAACTTGGATCTATGTATAATATATATGCTTTCAAGTATGTTGTTATATATGGGTGTTACAGTTGGTATCAGAGCAGGTCGTGTCCTCGACCTAGCCTTGAAACATCATGAGTAAATCTATTCCTGCCTCTTAAGTGTGTCTTGCCAGCATAAATCTTAATATCATACTATGTAGTGTTGGGCCTGGTCAACCTAATGTTATGTATGTGATAGGTAGAATCATGGTTGAGCTGCCACGAGGACTCCGAAGTGTTGTCGGAACTTGTGATGTGAAGGTAGGCTCAAGCCAAGAGTTAGTAGTGAGGAGTTTCGGTCAACTCAGTGAGGTTTTAGTAGAAGTTGTGATTTGGGTAGCATGGAATTAAAGAGTAGTGTGTGGTTCAGCAATCCTTTGGAAAGGATAGAGTCTGAAAGTTAAGAATCTCTAGCGGACGATTAGTTAAGGTATTGAGGAATATGTAAAGTCGCTAGTAGAACTGGATTGACCACTGGTATGAATGAGGATTTCAAGAAATCTCATTCTGTGAAAAAGAAAAGTTGGTTTGTGGAATGTGTGATGTAAGGTCCGGAAGTGAGATAGTTACTGGTGTTTCGGCTTCTAAGGTCATTATGGTATCTTGAATGGATGAGAGTACCTTAAGGAATGTGTTCGGAACAATGTCTTCCAACTGGCAAAAAGTTTAGAGTTAAGGACGTTCGGCTTTTAAGGGGAACCTAAAGTAGTAGAGAAGTGTGTGAAAGAACACAAGGATGTGTTTACATGCTTCAAGTGAAACAAGTATGTGCCGAACGAAGAGTGTGTGATGAATTACATATATTCAGTTATGTAGAGAGATTGAGTTCGAGATATTACATCGGGATTTTCTGTATTCGATGAGAGACTAATTTGGAAATTGGAAATGTTAAATTACCCAAGGAACCATATAAGGTGTTGTGTTGGAGAAAGAATGAGCTTCATTTAGTAACAGAAAGTGTAGTGATACGGACCAGAATAAGTTGTATTAAGAAACAAGGTAAGTACCTTGGATTTAAGGGAATCTTAGTAAGATGGTTTTATATTTGGACCTAAGAGGATTACAATGGAGAGCGAAAGTAAACACGATGTGGAAAACGGTATCAACAGTATATTATGAGGAAATGACAACGGAATATATTTTTGGACGAATGTGCAATAGAGCTATTGAGTAGTTGTTGAGGCTTAAGTTAAAGAAGTGTAATCAAGGATGGTTCACCCATGAGAACCCTAGTAGTATGAGGTGAAATAGGAAAAGCTACACCTTGGTATTAAGAACAAGCGTAGTAGTAGTATCGTGGTCACAAGTGTACGTGATGGATTCTTATTCTCGAGACAAGTATGAAGGGACGTACCTTGTGGAGCAGTGAATATTTTATTTTAAGAAGTAAGAGTGTGGTAAACAACGAGAAGCAAATCGGGACTTATTACGAACTAAGTGTAATTCATGGAACGATTTATACCGGAAGGGTTTTGTAAATAGATGATGAGAATTGTCGGTTGCGAATCTTCCATTAAGTAATTGGGTGTAAGTATGGTATGCAATGGATAGTGGAAGGTAAGAAATTCCGGTTAGTGTGTACGAAGTGATGGAATGATTCTTCAAGAGGATGCATTGCCCCCATTTATTTTCGAGTATAGAGAAACTTTTGTATTTGTGAATTATCGGAATATTCGGAATCTACCTTTTATTGGACTAAGAACGTTGTTGTTTTAATTCTCACCAAGAATTCAAGTGAGAGAATAAGGTGGTATGCTTGTTATGGGATGTCGATCGCTTTTGTGGTATCATATAATGGTTGCATGTTGGGTTTTGCTTGTGGACGAATCAAGTATGAGTTGTGGCTAAAATCCTAGAATGTCGTCATTATTGACTTCCCGCTAGTGTAGTTGTTTGAGCAGAAAACTGAACTATCCCGCTGATGTTTGATAACACGTAAATGTATCGTATTTTTAGACTCGGTTTGCATGCAATTTAGTTTCGTTTTATTTATTTTCTTTGATTTATGTTTTATTATGCCGGTATTTATTTATGTTTTTCAGGTACTCGAGTCGGATCGGAATTTATCGGAAAGTGAAGATTTAATGAAGAATTAAAGAAGAATTGAAGAAGAAAAAGAAAATATGATGGAAAGAATCAGGAAGGAAAGAAAGAAGAAGAAAAGAAAAATGAAAAAAAATATAAAGGGGAGGGGCCCACCATCACACAATGTGGCGCAAGCCACATGGGAGGTGGCGCCCACCACCTTTACCAAAAGTGGCGCCAGCCACTATGTATGAGAGAGGGGAGGTGGCGCAAGCCACCTATTCCCCAGGAGATTTATTCTCCAATCTCTCCTTCTTTCTCTCCACGAAACCGCACGTTCAGTCACAAAATCCAGTCTTCAATGAATCCGTTTTTCACGCCATTGAAGTTGAATCGTCCGCATCCAAGTCCACTATAAATACAATCGAAAAACTCCATTAAAGGGATCCAAGTTTTGTGCGCGAAAGCGCTGTTCGTAGTTTTAGGCAGAAAATTACAATTGTAAAAGGAGTATTTTCTCACATCGAGGAATTACTCCCTCATTAGTTTTTAGGCCTGTAATCTGTGTAACTTGCTTGGATCAACAATCTTGCCATCATTTTATTGAAGTTATTTCCAGTTTCGTTTAATACAAGTCTCCATTTATTTTCTCGTATTTACAGGTTCTTTATTTTACCGCTTTATTATTATTATTATTATTATTATTATTATTATTATTATTATTATTATTATTATTATTATTATTATTGTTATTGCATTTCACAATTATTTAAGCATGCTGTCATTGATTATATTTACCATGTTCGTGTTGTTTTCATTTAATTCCATGTTAGGATAAATAGTTTAGAGTCCGGTATGTGAGGACCGTCGTTCCGACGGGACTAGGTAGAAAATAATAGGTGCTAACTTATGATTAAAACTCTGTTTTAGTTTTAATTTCCAAGACTAATTTAAATAGCTTTGTCACGAGAGTGAGAGGTTATTTAACACGATTTTGTCACGAGAGTGAGAAATTAATTAAGGTTAGAGTCGGCACTGCGAAAGCGTGGGGGTCGAACCAGATAGTGGAAATTAGGCAACATATCTAAATACAGCGAGAGCACTTTAGATACGTTTAGGATATTATTGGCTTTCAAAATATATTTCCTAGTTACCGGGCGAGCGAGAGCAAAATCTTGGGATTAGGGAACATGACTTTAGTTAATACCGCGAGAGCGTGAGGCGGAGTTTTTAAGTCGGTATATTCTACGGAACTAAGTTAGAGTTATAATCAGTACCCGAATTCTACAAAGTCCTTTAGGAACGCGGAATCCATATTCCGACCTCTCTTTATTATCATATTTTCTAAGTTCATTTTTAGTTTTAGTTCTAGTTTCCCTTTTATCGAATATACGGAACATACGTAAATTAACGTAAACAAATTACAGAGTTCATGAGGTACATGGAATCCACATTTTGGTCTCTCTTTTCTGTTATATTTTCTTAGTTTTATTTTAGTTCTAGTCCTAGTTTCCATTTTATCAATTATCATTAGCCTTAGCTTTACAAAGTAACAATAGATAACGGTAGGTTGACATTGGTCTCTGTGGGTTCGACAATCTTTTATATTACTTCGATAAATCCGTGCACTTGCGGACGCATCAAGTTTTTGGCGCCGTTGTCGGGGACCAAAAGTCAATATTATTATTTCGGTGTTGCACCGTATAGACTAAGGCACTCATTACTATGTATCACCCAAATTTTTTCTACAATCATCACTCCCAGTATTTCGGGGAATCGCAAGAATCCCATAATTCCAACCTTGAAATACAAATGGAGAATTTCAATGCATCACTAACTCATTCTCACCCAAATTGCCTCTGCAACTACCAATCCTAACATTTTGAGGAGTCGCAAGAATCTCATAATTCCAACATAGAAATATTAATGCAGGATTTCAATGCGACACTGACTCACTCCCAATATCTCGAGGAACCACACCCAAATTTCCTCTACGATCACCATTCCCAATATTTTGAGGAACCACAAGAGTCTGTTAATTCCAACCTCAAAACATTAATGGAGGATTTCATTGAAACAATAACTAATTCTAGGTTAGAATCTATGATGGAGCACTTTGTGGAGACACAAACTCTCCATAATGAAGAGCTTAGAAGACAACATCTCAATACTTATGAAACCCTTAGGCACATAAACACTATGGTCGAGTCCCTCGTGACTCACACTGAGGCATTGGAGACTCAAATCTCCCTGCTTGCACAGACACCTATATGACCCTCCCCTGAGGAGCATGTAGATGTTGTAACAACCATTAATGGAAAACAAATCTAGAATCCCTAGGAGAGTGATAATGAGGTTGAGGAGAGTTCTGGTGAGAAGAGAGTAGAGATTGAGAAAAATCCATCGACACCATCCGAAAGGGAGGTTGTCGATGAGGTAGCGAAGGAAGCACCTAATGTCGTTCCTCCTCCATATACCCCACCAATTCCTTTCTCGCAAAATGTATGCGGAGGTATTGGAAAATATCCAAACCGATGCATCTTTGTTTGAGGTCACGCATAAAAAGAGAAAATTCGAGGACCATGAAACTAGGGATATCATTACTGCTAAGAGGGTAAGGTTAGACTTTGAGGTGATGGATGAAATAACTAAGCCCAAACTTGAAAAACTAATACTTAGGATAGATCCTGAACCACCACCACAAGTTCAAAAGAATGAACCACCCCACAGAAGGAAGAAAAGAAAAGGTGAGGGATATGTAGCGAGCGATTTTGGACGTGGTTCTTAAGCACTGCCGCTCTAGGGTACTACAGGTCAATTCATTTTTTATCCTATTGAAGCTGATGAAGTAAGGGAAATAGATGTCTCCAATTAACCCTGCTTGCATACTGAGGTTAAACAGTCAAAACTGTTGGTTTACAGATGTGGTTTAGATTGTGGGCCTCTCTCTACTTATTTTGCTAAGTATGACGGGATCATGCTATTGGTAGGATGTTAGGGCTGATGCTTTTCTATTGATGTGTGAAGGTATGGGATTTTGGGTTTTTTGATTAGTGTGCTCGCTAAGAATTTTACAATCTTATGCCTACGTATTCCCATTTGACAAAACAGGGAAATCAGAGCGGTCGTAGTTCCTCCTATTCTATGGGAGGAAAAGTTGTTTTGGTGTCTTGTTCAAAGCCCAAGACGTGAACCTAAAGGTGGTTTGTATCTTGTTCAAAGCCCAAGATGTGAAGCTGAAGGGTCTATTTGTATCTTGTTCGAAGCCCAAGATGTGAAGCTAAAGGGTCTTGACTTTAGAGAGAATGTGTCATCTCTAAAGGGGAGTTTTTCATGTTTGTATGCTATGGATAAGGCACAACTTTGATGCTAAAAGGTTGATTGACTCAACCGGGGTTTTCTTTATACAAAGCCTAAGAGGAGGCTATTGACCCAACAAGAGGGTGTTTTTATGTGTCTCTTACGAAGCCCGAGAGAGAGGCTAAAAGGGATTGACTCAACAAGAGAGACTTTTATACTCAACAAGAGAGTATTTTTGTATGTGTCTTGTACGAAGCCCAAGACGAAGGCTAAAAGGGATTGACTCATCAAGAGAGTCTTTTATACTCAACAAGAGAGTGATTTAGTATCTTGTATGAAGCCCGAGATGGAGGCTAAAAATGTGTTTGACTCAACAAGAGAGTCTTTTATACTCAACAAGAGAGTTTTTTGTATCTCGTACGAAGCCCGAGATGGAGGCTAAAAGGGGTTTGACTCAACAAGAGAGTTTTTTGTATCCCGTACGAAGCCCGAGATGGAGGCTAAAAGTTTGATTCAACAAAAGAGTCTTTTATACTCAACAAGAGAGTGATTTTATCTCGTACGAAGCCCGAGATGGAGGCTAGAAGGTAGACCGACTCAACAAGAGATTCTGAAAAGATTAGCTCTGCTGGGGAGGATCATTTGTACAAAGCCTAAGAGGAGGCTAACTTTCCTGAGGAAAGGATCATTATACAAAGCCTAAGAGGAGGCTATCCGTTGGCGACTATTTTAGTTTAGTGACAGGCCCAGTATGTTGGATAGAAGAGAAAATCAGTTCTTATGAAGGGAACGATTAAAGGTATTGTTGTGCTTTGGGATTGATCAGAGGATCAGGGTTATTTCCTATTCTTTAAGGAAATAGGAAATCCAAAGGGTATTGAGATTGTCCAAGTCTATGGGTGTTTTGAGAAATCGATTCTCGGATAAGTGAATGATCTTTGTATAATGCCCATGAGAAGGTTGGTATGTTAAGGGATGAAGGTCAATCCATTAACTGGTCTGACACTTGACTCAGAAAGACAGCTCTAGAAAACTGATGACTAGGTTCTGTTCCTATACCTGTAGAGGTCTCTGGGTCCTTGTACTAAGCCTAAGAGAAGGCATGAAAGCTTTTAAGAAGCCGAAGGGTCCTTGTATAACTCCCAAGAGGATGCGGGGATGCTTTTAGGAAGCCTGTGGGTCCCCAAACCCCGAGAAGTTCAAAACATGCCATTCACAGAGAATAGATCAAGCCAGGAAAGTCCGAGAATTTGGAAGAAACTCAAGAGATACCATTCACGAAGAAAAGATCATCTCTGGGGAGTTAGAGTTTCTTTGACAATTTTTAAGGGTGCTTTTAGGAAGCCTGTGGGTCCCCAAGCCCTGAAAAGTTCAAGACATGCTATTCACTGAGAATAGATCAAGCCAGGAAAGTCCGAGAATTTGGAAGAAACTCAAGAGATGCCATTCACGGAGAAAAGATCATCTCTGGGGAGTAGAGTCTCTTTGACAACTTCTAAGGGTGACAGTCTGAGAAAGGCTTCAAAAAGAATCTGCCTTTCACATATCCATATTGTTTAACCCCAAGAGGAGGAAAGACTGTGTCTGGTAATCCTACGGGGATCTAGTTTTGACTGTATTTAAGAGCGATCAACGGGGCTTTACCTAGTGCTAGACGTAGTTGCCAGGGAAAACTCTAAATAACTATACTAGTATTACACAGTTGATATTTGACAGGTATATAAAAGTTTGTGAAAGAAGACTTACAGCGAGCAGCCCCACAATACAGTTATATATATATGAAAGCGGATAAAGAAAGCGGGTAAACATTTACTCGGTTTTAGAGCTTCCATGTTGTTTGGTTAGTTGTTCAACAAAGAAAACTTTAATAACAATATTATATTATAAATCAAAGAAGAAAGTGCTTTGAAAAGATCATTGGGGCTTACAGCTCAAGGAGAGGCGCAAGGTTTTATCAGTGATTGCACTGTTGTTTTTGAATTTGTACAGAGGGGCTTATACAAGTGACTAAGGCCCAAAAAGGTTTTCTGTACAAAGGGATGGGTCTTACACCCTATCAAGATACCCAAAGGTTTATTTTTATACAAGTGGTGGGGCTTACAGCTCAAGGAGTGGCCCACTGTTTTATTTTGAAATGGCGATCGCGCCGAGATTTTCTTTTAACGCAGGGGGACTTATACAATGTATGAGGCCCAAAATTGTTTTGGTTAAAAGGGGGAATGGGTCTTACACTATATTAGAGGCCCAAAGATTATTTTAAGAAAAGAAATGGGGCTTATAACACGAGGGTAGGCCCAGATGATTTTTGTTTGAAAACGGCGATCGCGCCGAGGTTTTTGAAAACACAGTGGGTCTTATACAACATCTGAGGCCCAAATCATTTTGGTTTCAAAAAGGGGTTAGGTCTTACACTCTATTAGAGGCCCAAGAGTTTGAAAATTTTTTATGAGGGTTGAATTAATAAAAAAACCCTAATTTGTTTTCAAAATGTATTATAATTGAATAAAAAATTCAATTAAATGATCAAAATTGTTTAACATGTAGAAAAAAAATTGTGATCTTGGATTAATGTTTCAAAAATCAAGTTTTGATCTACAAAATGATTAGAAATCATTAAAATTAACAAAATCAAGAAGGAAAAAATATTTTAAATGTCAAAAACAATTAAAATATTAATTCTTTACAAAAATATAAAGTATATGAAATAAATAATATTTTTGGGATTTTTGGGGAAAATAAAATATTTTAACATTTTTGTGAATTATTAAAAAAAGAATCAACTCAAAATCATTAAAACTCACAGAGAAATTAATTTTTGAATCAATTAAATAAAATCACAAAATTCAAATATTTGAATTTTCAAAAAGGGCGCCAAGAACAAGGGCAAGAACACGCGCCACCCTCTATTTCTGCAGATTTGCGTTTTCTATCCAATCTCACTGAATACTTGATTATATCATGCAATCTACATATCAATCTACTCGTTTCAACCTCACGATCATGTCTATGGTCTTTAATTTCATTTATTTTTAACATGGAATAAGAAATCAAAGAGAAACCTCAAGAATCCTAAAATTTGCATGAAGGTTCAGAAATTCCACACACGATTCAAACAATGCAATTGATTGAGGGAAAACACTCCATGTATGATTATGAACATATGGCCAAATTATTGAGCAGCAAAAAATGCATGGATCATAGAGTTAGAAGAGCTCATGCTTACCTCTTGCAGCTGGTGATCATGTTTTGTGTTAGAGGTGTTACAGCTAGGTTCCAATGATGTGGATAGCTTCCCTTGGTGCCATGGAGTGTGTTTGGATGCTTGGAGTTGATTGAAATGATCTGGAACTTGAGATGGTACCCCAACTGCAAATCTGTCATGAACTTGAGCAATTGGATGGTGATTTTGTGATTTTGGTGTTCCAGATGTTATGTGAGTGTTTGGATCACTTCTATATGATGTTTATAAGGTATGCATTGAATGGCTCAGTCCATGCCACCTTGGTGTATGCATTGAATGCTCCAATCCAAAATTGGAGTCTTGTCCCTCTTTTAGGCATTTCTAGGTTTGGCATGCTATTTTTGGTTCCAAAGACTTGGGAGGCTTGGGATCAGAGTTGGTTCCTCCTTGGTCCCGCATTGAGGTGTTTAGATGTATAGAGTTGCTTGCCCTTTGCAAAATTTGGGAAAATCAAGCAAAACTCCAAAATCTGCCTTGCTTTGGCAGTTTTCAGCAAGGCATGTTGCCATTGTCATATCTCATGGCTCAAGTTGAGTTTGGTGATGTTCTTGGCCATTTTGGAAAGCCCTCATATGACACAACAACTGTTTGATCATAGTTGGTTTTGATACTTTTTGGATCCAAGTGAAGAATGCCCCTACATTTGGGAAAAAGTGAAGGCAGATTCTGACTTAGTGAAAATTTCACTAAGTGTTGAAAAAAGTGGCATTTCATGTTTTCAGCCACTTTGATCATTCCATAACTCAAAATCCATAATGAATTGGAATGAGGTGTAGTTGAAGCTTTTGTAGAGGGCCATGAGGGCTACAAATCCAGCTTTGAATGGGGAAAATGGCTTTGTAGTTTAGGAGTTATGATCCTCCAAAGTTGGTACCCTAGCCACTTTATTCCATAACTTAGAAAAATTTCTAAGTTTTTATGGTTACCCCTTTTACAAGTTATCCCACTTTTCTTTATTTTTCTTGATGAATGATGATTCAAATCACACATTAACATCATTTTAGGGTCAAAGAACCATATTTGTGAAAAATCTCAAAAAGTCAAAGTTGACTTTTGTGCACAGTTGACTTTTTATCAGATGAATTCCAAACTGTGTGATCCTCTATGAAATCAAGTCCTTGACCTAAATCAAACTTGATGGACATGTTCCATAGGTGTCATAGGGTTTATTAAATCATGTACCAAGGTTTGGAAGCATGTCTTGGTCAAAAGTCAAAGGCACAGTTGACTTTTTCCGCGAAACCCTAACTGTGGTTCAGATGAACTTGAAACTTGGTGCTCAAGCTTCTTGGATTAATCCATTGTTGCAAATGAATCAATGTACTATGTTAGAGACCCTCAAATCCTCCCTTGAGGTCTTGGCTCATGTTTTGTCCCAAAAGTCAACTTAGGGGCGAATTAGGTCAAGAAACCCTAATTCCTGATTTTTAGTGATTGCATCCCCTGAAGCAAAATTGACTTGATGATTGGGTTCATGATGTCCCTTAGGGCATCATAGGTTATGCTTTGAAGCATTGGCTCATGCCCCCAGAGGAAAATTTCCATCTAGAGGCCCTGGTCGACCAAAACCCTAATTTGGTGAAACTGGCGATCTTGAGGCTTGATCCACTTAGAAGGTTGCAGCCTTGTGCTTAATCCTTGAAGTGGGAGTCCTATTGATCCTTTGTGGATGTTTGAGAGGTTAGACAAGTTGAAGATCATGTCAATTCTTGATTGATCCTTTGTCTAAGAGCTCTGAGAGGGCTTAAAACCCTAATTTTGATTGTAGTGAATGCTCACCCATCTTTGGGGAGACTGATGAGGCATGATGGTTCCTCCATATTGTGATGATGATTTGCACAATGATGGGAAATCTTAGTGGTCAATATATGGGGTATGACAGATGCCCCTATTTAATCTTCTTGGACCCGAAGGTGTGAATGGCGAAGGTATTCGGGCATTCGGGGTGCAAGAGGATTAAATATCGGAATACCCGAAATTTTGATGGTGGTTAAGAATGGCAGCTCACGCATCCTTCTTCTTTTGCTAAGCAATGATACTTAGAAAAGGTAAACTTCCCCTCGATCCTGGTCTTCAGCCAAGGAACTCGTCTAAGTTTCTGAACTAAACTTCCCCTCGATCCTGGTTTCCTACCAAGGAACTGGTCTCAGTTTCTGAAATAAACTTCCCCTCGATCCTGGTTTCCTACCAAGGAACTGGTCTCAGTTTTCTTAAATAAACTTCCCCTCGATCCTGGTTTCCTACCAAGGAACTGTTATAAGTTTCTGAAATAAACTTCCCATTGATCCTGGTTTCCTACCAAGGAACTGGTCTCAGTTTCTGAAATAAACTTCCCCTCGATCTTGGTTTCCTACCAAGGAACTGGTCTAAGTTTCTTTTGTCAATAAACTTTATTGACAAGGGACGCTATGTGTAGCGGTTTTCCTCAAACTTCTCGCCGAATTTTCCTGTGGAGATGCCATTTGATAGAAAAAAATTGATATCAGACTTACTGGGGAACCCATTCGTCTGAGTTGTAGAGGTACACAAACTTCTCTATTTGGAGACGCCATTTGTCGACTCTATCTGGGGAAAACAAGTCTCCTGAAAGACTGCTTTCACTTGGGTATTACATCATACTTTTCTCGGGATATTCCTGGAGAAATGCCATATGATGTGATCCAATTTTGAGGTGCTGATGACCTTTTCGTCAGCAGATTTTTTTGGAGAAAAACTGCTGTATTACCGAATCTCTGATTAAGAGGCTTTCTCTGGAGATTTTCCTTAATCTGGGAAAGCGGAGATATCATCTTCACTGGTGAAGAGTGATGTTTGTCGAACGTTTTCTGGTTTTTCAGAGGTTCAAGTTATCAAAGTGGTCAAGGGCTAATTCTAATCCCGAAATAAACTGGAGGAGAGATTGTTCAGACGCAACATTTCCTAACAAGGAAAGAACTGACAACTCGATTGAGAGGACTTTTATCACTAGGGGACAAGACCGACTGGAGTGATAGTGATGCAATATGAATGTGAATCTAAATCAATAATGCATGAGGTATGTAAGTATATGCTGGCAAAACTGACGCGACATACAAACTGACGGATGAACATGACTGGATACTCGGCCACTGCGGGGGACGAAGAGGTATCACTGGTTCAAAGGTAGCAATTCTGCCTTGCTTAGGAGAGATAGTCCCTGTTGGGAGCTATGTTGGTCGGGCTTAGGAGGTGAGAACTCTGTCGGAGGTATCGAATGGGAAAGCCGCATCTGATACAACTGATCCTTCATTCAGGTGCACTGGCCTAGAAGGAGTACTTTGATTCTGCACTTTGAAGCTCGATCAACTTTGGAGACGCGAGCGACATTCTTCCGATGTTCAATAGTCAAAAGAAATTGCCATCTTTATTTTAAAAGCAAAAAAAGTTTTAATAAGTAAGTTCATTTTTGTTTCGTTTCAAGAATCGTTAATCATATTAAAATGTCATTCTATAAAGCTAAAACAAATAAGAATTGTAAACAAAAGCTCAAGGCCTCAAATTTTATTGATAGGATGGAAATCAGCCAAGCGCGTGATTCCATAGAGTATTTACAAATTTAGAAAATGGTAATTTAAGGGAAAAGGGCTACATTGAGACACAGCGACCACTATCCTTCTACCAACTTTGAATTCGGGACATCCTGAGCTTCTGTCAAAGATGACCTTGACTGGAGTTTTCTGATGGATGGCATGACTGCTGAGGAGTTGAACTGATCAAACGTAGTTACTTGCCATTAATCCCTAACTTTTTCCTGGATTGTACTTTGACATTTCCAATCCACTGGGATGATTTTGGATCATGTCTCTAATTTTTGCCTGGACCGCCCTTTCGGGTTTTCAATCCACCAAGACGTTTTTTTTAGGCGAAGTATTTCTTGACTACATCAACATTTGTGGGGTAGGCAAATTCCTCTCCGTCCATCGTTGCAAGTCTCAAGGCGCCGCCTGAGAAAGCTTTCTTGACCACATAGGGGCTGTCATAATTCGGGGTCCATTTACCCCGAGAGTCAGTGAGAAATGATTGTATCTTTTTGAGCACGAGGTCTCCTTTCCTGAAGACACGAGGTAGGACCTTTTTGTCAAACGCCTTCTTCATTCTCTGTTGATACAACTGACCATGGCATAGTGCCATTATTTGCTTTTCCTCGATCAGATTCAGTTTATCGCGTCGACTTTGACACCACTCAGCTTTCATCAATACCCGGATTGATGGGATCTCTACTTCTATGGGGAGCACTGCTTCCATGCCATATACTAGAGAGAAAGGGGTTGCCCCTGTTGAGGTGAGGACAGTTGTTCGATAACCGTGAAGAGCAAAGGGTAGCATCTCGTGCCAGTCTTTATAGGTTACAACCATCTTCTGAACAATCTTCTTAATGTTCTTATTAGCCGCTTCTACCGCTCTGTTCATCTTGGGTCGGTAGGGAGATGAGTTATGGTGTTCGATCTTGAACTTTGCGCACAACTCTTCCATCATCTTATTGTTCAAGTTAGATCCATTATCAGTAATGATCTGGCTCAGAACACCATAACGGCAGATGAGATTGTTTTTGATAAATTGGACCACCACTTGTCGGGTTACATTAGCGTAAGATGCTGCTTCGACCCACTTGGTGAAATAGTCAATGGCTACCAGGATGAACCGATGTTCGTTTGAAGCCTTAGGCTCGATCATGCCAATCATGTCGATTCCCCATATAGAAAAAGGCCATGGGGAAGAGAGAACTTTGAGATGCATTGGCGGTACATGAATTTTGTTGGAGTATATCTGACACTTGTGACACCTCCTCGTGTACTTGTAGCAATCGGATTCCATGGTCAACCAATAGTACCCTGCTCTTAGAATTTTTCTCGCCGTTGTGTGTCCGTTGGCATGAGTGCCAAAGGATCCTTCGTGAATTTCTTTTATCAGCATGTCTGCTTCTGGTCTGTCTACACATCGGAGCAAGACCATGTCAAAATTTCTCTTATAGAGAGTATCACCGCTCAGGAAGAAACTGCCAGCCAGCCTTCTGAGGGTTTTCCTGTCTTTCCTTGATGCCCCAGGTGGGTATTCTTGTTTCAGAAGGAAGCATTTGATATCGTGATACCAAGGTTTGTTGTCTATGACTGCTTCAATCGCGAAGATGTAAGCATCCGTTCAAGGCGCATTATGTCGATCTTTGGTAGGGCGCTTCATTGACCTACACTAATCATGGAAGAGAGAGTGGCTAATACATCAGCCATGTGATTCTCATCATGAGGGATATGATGAAACTCGATTCTGTTGAAGAAGGGTAGCAACCTTCTTGCATAATCTTTGTAAGGAATCAATCCTGATTGGTATGTGTTCCAATCTTCTTTGATCTGATTGATAACCAGGGCTGAGTCGCCAATATACATCCAAGTTTTTGATCCTTAAATCAATCGCTTCCTCGAGACCCATGATACAAGCTTCGTATTCGGCCTCGTTGTTTGTACACTTGAACGTAAGTCTGGTGGTGAAAGGAATGTGGGTACCCTGAGGGGTAACAATGATTGCCCCAATTCCATTTCTGTAATGATTGATGGCTCCGTCAAAGATTAGTCCCCATTGGGAACCTGGTTCTGGCCCTTCACTGGGTAGTGGTTCATCGCGATCTTTCATTCTCAAATACATGACATCTTCGTCCGGGAAGTCAAACCCGACTGATTCCTAATCGTCAATCGGTTGATGAGCCAAATGATCGGCTAAAATACTCCCTTTAACGGCTTTTTGAGCGTGGTATCCGATGTCGTATTTTAATAACAACATCTGCCAACAGGCGATTCTTCCCATAAGAGCAGGCTTTTCAAAGACGTACTTGATTGGATCCATTTCTGAGATTAACCAAGTAGTGTGACGAATCATGTACTGGCGAAGACGTTTGGCTGCCCAAGCCAAAGCGCAACAAGTTTTCTCAAGCATAGTGTACCGAGTCTCGCAGTCGGTGAATTTCTTGCTCAAATAGTAGATGGTAGACTCTTTCCGTTTGGTTTTGTCTTGTTGGCCAAGTACACAACCCATTAAGTCTTCCAAGACTGTTAAGTAAATGATCAGTGGTCTTCTTTCCACTGGAGGTGATAGAATCGGTGGGTTCAACAGGTATTCCTTGATACTGTCGAAGGCGGTTTGGAAATCTTCTGTCCAAACGCAATCCTGGTTCTTTTTTAGTAATTTGAAAATTGGCGCCACGCCGCGGTCATAAGGAATATAAATCTGGAAATGTAGTTCAAACGCCCCAGAAATCCTCTGACTTGTTTTTCAGTTTTCGGAGAAGGCATTTCTTGAATGGCCTTGACCTTGTCAGGATCAACCTCAATTCCTTTCTGGCTGACGATGAACCCTAGAAGTTTCCCTGAACAGACACTGAAGGTGCATTTATTGGGATTCAAGCGGAGTTTGTACTTTCTCAACCGCTCGAACAGTTTTGACAGGTGGGTCACATGCTCCTCTTCTGTCTTAGATTTGGCAATCATGTCATCGACATATACCTCAATTTCCTTGTGAATCATGTCATGAAATAGAGAAGTCAGGTCCCTTTGATAGGTTGCCCCGGCATTCTTCAAACCGAACGACATTACCTTGTAACAAAAGGTACCCCATGGGGTAATGAACGAAGTTTTCTCCATGTCTTTCGGCACCATTTTGATCTGATTATAGCCCGAGAATCCATCCATGAAGGAGAAAACCTTGAACTTTGTTGTACTGTCTACCAGCATGTCAATGTGTGGCAAAGGAAAGTTGTCCTTTGGACTAGCCTTGTTTAGATCTTTGTAATCGACACACATTCTGACTTTTCCGTCCTTTTTCGGAATTGGTACAATGTTGGCTAACCATTGAGGATACTCTGACGTGGCGAGGAAACTAGCGTCAGTCTGTTTCTGTACCTCCTTTTTTATTTTGATGGCCATGTCCGGGTGAGTCCGTCTCAACCTTTGTTTTACTGGCGGACATTCTGACCTTAACGATAGATGATGTTCCATGATGCTGGTATCCAACCCTGGCATATCCTGATAGGAACAAGCAAATACATCGGGGAATTCTTTGAGAAGCTTTGTCAAACTCTCTTTGGCAGTTGGACTGAGCAGTGCCCTAATCCTGATTTCTTTTCTCTCTTTTTCCGAACCTACGTTGATCGTTTCCAACGGCTCTTTGTGAGGTTCGATGGACCTTTCCTCTTGCCTGAGTAGTCGGGAGATCTCTTCTAGAATTTCGTTGTCAACTTCTTCTTCAGCCCCAAATACCGAGAACTCAAAGTTGGGAGAAGGCATCGAATCATATGTTTCAACGAGGTTTAAAACAAGCAATTTGCATGACGGTGTGATTCGTGTTTAGAAGAGATAGAGAGAATGCAAGTGTGTGCAATGTATTTTTTTTTTCAAAAATTGCTTGTTTTTTTATTATTGAGTTGTTTTTTAGGGTTACCATTTTCTGAAAAAAAGCGAAAAGAGAAAACAGCAATTAATGCAAAAATTACAGAACGACATTATTTTATTAATGAACAAGTCGATTCTTGAAACTACAACCCTATAAAACAAAACTCTATCGCTTTGGGCGAAGCGAAGAGGGATATTTACAGAAAGCGAGCCCTATCAAAACATCTGTTTCACCTGGGGAGGGTGAAAGGTTAAAGATGGCAATTACTTTGACTTATGAACATTCTTCGGAACATCGACATCAACCCATTGGCGGCGAACTCCTCGGCGAATCACAAAGTCTGGTACCTTCTTTCTTGGCTTCTCCTCAGAAATGACGTTGATTTCTGGAGGAGCTGGATCATTGGAATCTGTCTCCCAGGCAGAATTGTCGTAGGAGGATTCCTCGGTTGTATATTGCATAGTATTTGTGCTCTCAGGCAAATCTCCCCATCCAGTTGGCTGGATGTCTTCGAGCCTGATACGAGAGCTTTCGAGAGCGGTGTACTTAACCAAGAAGTCGTATTTACCACTCGGTTGTCCCAAGGTGTCCCACACTTCTTTGGAACTTGAAGAGTCATCTCTCTCGATGACGTTGACCTCAGGAAAAGCATAGTTGATAAATTATAGTCCGGCAAGCTTTGCCAATTCATCGTTGTACGGGATAGGTTCTGAATAACCTAAGTGTTGATCCCATGATATGGTGGGGACACAGGTATTCTGTTCAATGATGCTCAGCTAATTTTCATTGTTCGGCTGATTTTCTTGCCCCAAGTTTCCTGGGTACGGCTGCCAGATAGGCAGGCCATCCATCGGGCCATAATAGTCGTGGTCAAAGTTGTCTTTCATTAGAGTGTCTTCCTCTAATGAGTTTGGTGGAGCACGACATCCTTCTGGATCACAATCTCCATATATCATTTTGACGTCTGACCTCGGTATAAATCTCGGACTCTGTGCGGGATAGCAAAATGGCGTAGGCACCTCTTCTTGAGACATATAACCGTCCTCGTTAAGATAGGACTTCCATTCCTCATCCATATCAGAGGAATCCTCCTCGTTGATAGTATAGACTGTTTGAGGCACTGGGTGAAGGAAACCTCCACTGTGGAAGAATTCCTGAATAGGATGAAGACTTTCATCGTTAGCAACTGTCTGGGTGCAGGTCATAGAAAAACCTAGACCCTTCTTTGTTTTGTTATCGGGAGGAATGACAAGTTGTCCCCATCCTTTTGTATTGTTACTTTTGATTGCGTCGAGAGCATCTCCGTATGAGGAAATCGAGGTTCCTTTCTCTGATCGATTTTCATTGCTCAATGAAAGTGCTTGGAACTGAGTCCCAACAGCTTCCTCGGGTTCTACACAAGTAGATGATGATAAGTTACTCACGAGCAAAGCCTGCTCTCCACAGACCGTGATGAGTTGATCGTTCTTGACGAACTTCAATTTATGGTGCAGTGTCGAAGTGACTGCCCCAGCCTGGTGTATCCAAGGTCTTCCTAATAAACAGTTGTATGCTGCCCGGACGTCCATGACCTAGAAAGTGATTAAGAAAGTGTGAGGACCAATAGTTATGGGAAGGTCGACTTCACCGATAACTGTTTTCCGAGATCCGTCAAAGGCTTTGACGATGACCTCACTGCCCCTCATCGGGGATCCTTTGAATGATAGTCGCATTAGAGTGGACTTCGGCATAACGTTGATGGTCGATCCTGTGTCTACCAGTACGTTGGCTAAAGCATCGTCCTGGCAGTTAACTGTGATATTGAGCGCCATGTTGTGACTTTTGCCCCCCTCTGGCAAGTCCTCATCACTGAATCCTACGTTGTTGCAGGAAGTGATGTTAGAGATAATGCTATCGAACTGTCGTATTGACACATCCTGTTCCACAAAGGCCTGCTCTAAGACTTTCTGTAGAGCCTCCCTGTGGGCTTCGGAACTAAGTAAAAGTGATAGCATTGAGATCTTTGAAGGAGTCTGTAACAGTTGATCAACAATGTTGTATTCACTCCTTTGGATGAGCTTCAGCATCTCATCATTATTTTTTGAAAGGTCGGGATTACTGGATTGACCGACTGGTGGTTCAGGAGCTTCTGTCTGAGGTTCCTTTTCTTTGTTAGGTTCTCCAACTCCTCGATTGAAGATTCGACCGCTCCGTGTTACTCGACTGATGTCAGCAATATTCACGATGGAGGGTACTGGAATTTCCTTTCCATTTTCAATTATCGTTGCACCGTATTTGTAAGGGATTGCCTTAGCTGATTCATACGGTAATGGTCCTGGTAGATAGATAACTACAGGAGCCTTCTGATTTTTTTGACTGTCGTAAGTAACTTCAATCAGCTCCTGGCTAAGAACCTTTAATTCGTCTAGTAGAGGGATGATGGTACAAACATCCTTGTTCCTCTCAGGTTTAGAGATTACAACTACGTCTCTGATCTGATCAGCGAAGTAGTCCAGCGCCCAGTTGATTGGTTCGGAACCCGGACATAGGCGAATTTCTCTGCGATCTACCTGACCCTGAAGAGCTGCTCGCACAAGGTTGCATCCTTGATTATTCTCCGAACAAACTCTACAACGTTCATAGTTGTGTGGTGGCACCTAGCCACTCCCTCCTTGAATGTAGTGCAACCTTACCAGGTTTGTGTCCATAGATCGGACATCCTGACTTTGACGCCGAGTAGGGTTTCCATTAAGCACACTGATTTGTTGCGTGTCTTCGTCCAGATAGATTGGAAGCCAACAGTGGTTTAATAGGTGTTGTAAAGTTCTTTGCACGAGAGTGCACCCTTGGTTACTCTCACTGCATACTTTACAGTTCAGATAACCGTGAGAAGTGAGAAAACCAAATTAGACTTGCTTGGCATGTAACTCCACCAAGCTGATATTCATCAGACGAATATCAAAGATTTGAATCATGTTGATCTAATAAGGATTTCTATCATGGTAGTCCTGGATCCAACCAAGATCCATCTGACACTGGAGGGTCTCTTGTACAAAAGAGCATCCCTGTTTGTTTACCGAGCAAGTCAGACAGGAATCGTAATCGTGTCGCGGCAGATTATGATACTGGCTTTGCCTTGAGTGCATCGCCACCAAGTTGACATTCATTAAACGGATGTCGTGATTCTGAATGATGTTGGAATTCGTATATGTCATGTTGACTCCACGAACTCGATGCTCTTGGATCCATCCGAGATCAAATTGTTCTTGTAGAGCTGATTGCACCACAGAACATCCCTGATTGTTTTTAGAGCAGATATCACACTGGTGATAGTTATGAGGTGGCACATGGCCATATCCACTCTATCTACAATGCATCTTGACCAAGTTGGCCCTTAACAAGAGTACATCCTAAATTTGATAGGTATTGTTAGACTCTCCCTCTATCAAATTGACTGCAGCTTTCTCGTGTTGAGGCAATGGGTTCGTGAGAACATTCGGATTCGTATCTTTGAAAGATAAGACCCCGCTCCTAACAAGCTTTTGCACATCGGATTTGAAACTGAGACAGTTTTCTATTTTATGCCCTGGTCCTCCTTGATGGTAAGGACAAGTCTGATCCGCTTTGAACCAGAAAGGCGAATTTTCCGGTACTGTAAGAGGAGACCTGGTTTGGACATGCCCCTTGACCAGTAGTAACGGAAATAGCTCTGCGTACAACATTGGTATAGGGTCGAACCCTGGTGGTCGTGTTGCACGATTGTTGTTATATGGAGGACGAGCCTGCTGAAAAGGTTGTTGTGTCCTTTGCTGATATTGCTGTTGATTCGGTTGGCTTTGTGCAACCTGAGGTTGATACGTAGGAATAGGCGCGGAATTGATAGCAGGAGTTACAACTGCTACTGGTTAATAACGTCGCCTTTGCTTTTCGAGAGATATATTCCCAATATCTTGCTCTTTTTCTTAGGGAGAGCACTACCGTATCGCTTTGTACTACTTGATGATCCAGCGTCTTTTACTAAACGTCCTTCCCGGACGGCTTCCTCAAGACGAACTCCCGTGCCCACCATCTCGGTGAAGTCATTGGGCACACTGGCGACCATTCTGTCGTAGTAAAATGAGCTCAAGGTCTTTAAGAAGTTCTTTGTCATCTCCTTTTCCTCTAGAGGTGGACAAATCTGAGCGGAAATTTCACGCCATCTCTGAGCGTATTCCTTAAAGGTTTCCTTGTCCTTTTGGGACATCGATCTGAGTTGATCTCTATCCGGTGTCATGTCCAAATTGTATTTGTATTGTTGGACGAAGGCAGCGCCAAGATCTCTGAACGTGCCAATCGTGGCGCAGTTTAACCCCATGTACCATTTTAAGGCAGCACCGATTAAACTATCCTGAAAGTAGTGAATGAGCAGCTCCTGGTTCTTTGTCTGAGCTGATATTCGCCGAGCGTACATCACCAAGTGACTCTGAGGGCAAGAGTTACCCTTGTACTTTTCAAAGTCGGGAACTTGGAACTTGTGTGGAACTTTCACATTGGGGACCAAGCAGAGGTCTGCGGCGTCCTTTCCAAATAAATCCTGACCGCGAAGGGCTTGCAGTTCTTTCTGCATTTCCAGGAACTATTCTTGGAATTCATTCATTCTGTCGAACATGCTGTCGTTTCCACCAAAAGGTATCTGGGGAATCTGTCCTTCCGGGACAGTCTGTACCACGGGCGGTGGTATAGTCATTATGGCCGAGACTCTCTGTGCCTCCTGAAGTTTGTAACCTTCAGGAGTTGTTGTCATGCCCCTGGCATCTTCGCTTTCCCGAAGTTTGTAACCTTTAGGCCCAGCGGCTCCTTTTGCAGTTCCCTGGTCCTCATTGATCGGCGGAACATATCCTTCCGGGATATAGTTGGTAGGCATGCCCCAGGGACGATCTTTCAGCATCTTGTACCTAGGATCAGACTTCTCCACTATGGGCGTCGATGTGATCTCTGAGATCACAGTCCTTTGTTGCATCTGAGCTTCTACTAGAGTTTGCATATCGTTATGAAGCTTTCTCAGATCCTCTTTCAGAGTGTCGATCTCTTCTCTCAACTCTCTGTTCTCTTCCTCAAGATCATCCATCTTTTTCTATAGATTGGCCCGAATATTATATGAATGAGACAATTTGACTCTCTAGAATCGAGACGCAAACGTAAGATTCGTAGGTAAGAAGAATGCATTTATGAGAATGATGAATGCAATGATTATTAATTATTTTTGTTTATTCCAAGTAAACTTCGACAATTAGATTGCAAATATCAAACAGTGGGGAAACCCCATTTTATTGAACTCAAAGGATTGCGGAAATGAAAATACAGTATATTACAAAGTGCTGAAAAAAAGGAAATCTAAACTAATGGATCCTGAGTCCTCTCTGAAGAGAGCTCAAGTGCTGGTTCTGGTGTTTTCCTCTTCTTTGACCGGGGCTCTTGGGCCGTTGTCGGGTTGTCATTCCTTTGCCAAGTGAAAGGCGTGAGCAAACTCCTTTGGTCATCCTGATTTTCTATAGCATGTTGCTCTAAAATCTCAATCAGAGCATCTTTTTCTCTTAACAATTGATGTATTTTCTTGCATTCCACATTAAGAATACGGTACTTGTTCCTCCAAGACCTCTTCTCCTGTTGAACTTTGCTGAGAGTAACTTGAAGTTTTTCCATCTCAGACATGAAATAAAGGGCAGAGTCCCTTAATGGAAGAACTTCCTGATGAGGTTAAGGCATCCTCAGCTTGAGAGCTCTAGTTTGTACCAAGTGGAGATAAGGCTCCACTGAGACACAGTCTGGTTTTCCTAGAGACTCTCGTCCTTTCTTATGAACGTGTTTCCAAGCGTGCACTATTTCTGTCTTTAGTGCCCTATCATTTTCTCCTTCTTTGAAGAAAAGACCTTCCAGATGAGCACTTCGTGGGACATGCCTCATTGGGTATCCAAATTGACAACGAACTAACACCGGATGATAGTTAATTCCTCCCTTAGTTCCTATAAGGCGTACATTTGGGAAATTTCCACAACGGTCAATGATTCTGATCCCGTCGTAGATTCGATTGTACCAATCAATGTCCGAGTTGGTAAGAGACATGACTCTCTGCGACCAATGTAAAGTATTCTTTTGATCCCAAAATGCAGGAGACTTAGGCAAATGGGAAGTGAACCATTGGTATAGCAGGGGTACACAGCACGTGATCATTCCTCCGCTGTATAAATTCCTTAAATGTACTGAATGATACGCATCTACGAGTAAGGTCGGTACAGGGTTTCCAATCAGGAAAATCTTAATGGGATGGATGTCTACGAAGTTTTAAATGTTGGGAAACAAAAATAACCCGTAGGTGAGAAAAACAAAGATGCTCTCAAAAGCGGCCACGTTCCCTATACTAGCAAAGTACAGGGCTTTCTTTGTCAAGAACTGGGCTGGCAAACCTTGGATGCCACCCTTAGTGGTCATGTGAGTTCTGACTTCTGACTCGTCCAAATGAATTGCTCTTGCAATGGTCTGATCCTTTGGAATTTCTACCAGTCCAGAAAAAGGAGCCTGATCAGTGATATGCAGATCAGTCAGGTGAGAATACTCCTCCAGCGTTGGTACAAGCTGATAATCCGGGAATGTGAAATAGTGATAGACCGGATCGTAGAACTGGATTAGCGTGGACAGGATTCCCTCGATTACATAGACCCTTAATAAGGACAGCAGTCCTCCATACTTGGCTCTGAAAGCCTCGTGGTTGGTGATCATCCTCGCCAAACCTCTCAAATCCTCTAACTTTGGAACCTTGAAGGTGTACTTATGAGTTTTCCTTCTACCGAAATCCATTAGCGCAATCTCCTTTCTCTGACATTTACAATCATTGTCTCAGTTTAATTTGAAAAAGAGAGAGACTAAAAGAGAAGATTTTTTTTTTGTTTTAATGTTTTTTAAATGAATGCATGAATGCAGCACACAAAAACATAGAAAAAACATGGGGTCAAAGGGTCGGTGTCATGAAGTCAAGGCTCTACCCCCCCCCCCCTTCCCAAAGGTTTATACTAGTGATTTTTTGTACCTGTCCGCAAAATCATTGACCCCTCTGGGATAACAACAGCAAGTGGATCGCCAGCGAGCTGATGTACCCTAGAGTGATATCAGATGAGGGTAGTATCGCGTGACAACTATTTCCGATAGCTTCCGCACTACAAAATGGCTGCAGTCTGCTAAAAACCTCAGCTTCTCAGATAACCCAGTCGACCACACTACTTTCAACAACCGAAGTCGTATAGGCAATGTATCTGCAAAGGGAGTCTCCACTGAGTTTGATGGTCGACCGGGGGCTCTTAACTGGAATTCACTCCCAGTAAGATTACTCGCATTGCCATCACCTATCTTAGGTCTATACTCA